>CM034402.1:1980000-3256250 GCA_019925095.2 Dendrolimus kikuchii
TCTTTCAACTTTTTGCTTTAATCTCATCAGTTGTTCGCAGTACAGTTCAGAATTGATGGCTCTGCCTGGCGGTAACAGCTCATAATCAATAATGCCCTTCCAATCCCACCATACACACAGCATCACCTTGTTGCGAGTTAACCCGGGTTTCGCCACAGTCTGTGAAGCCTGACCGGCCTTTGACCACGATCTTTTTCGCACGTTCTTGTTGTATGTGATCCACTTTTCATCACCAGTTATCAGCTTCTTCAAAAATGGTTCGGTTTCATTACGTCGTTATAAAGAATCACAAATGAGTACACGGTTCATTAAGTTTCTTTCAGTGAGCTCATGAGGCACCCAAATATCGAGCTTTTTTGTGTACCCAGCTTTTTTCAAATGCGCCAAAACAGTTTTGTGGTCAATTCCCAGTTCTCCAGCTACATCGTAACTACTAATATGCCGATCTTGCTGCACTTTTTCAAAAATGGCATCAATTTTGTCCGTAACAGGGCGACCAGAGCGACGTGCATCTTTGATATCAAAATTTCCGAATTTAAAACCGCTTAAATCAAATTTGCGCTACTCTCACAGATACTGCATCAGGTCCATAAACATCACAATTTTTTTTTCGCGGCTTGTGTTGCACTTTTACCTTTTTTGTAGTAAAATTTTAAAATGTATGAATTTCTTCATTAGATTCATTCATTTTAACAATAAGAAAAACAAATGAAAATCACACATTTTCCTAATTTGAATTTGGAATTGTCTTCTTTAAAATTAAAACTTTTTAATGATACCAAAACCAGCCAGGTACAAATGGTACAGCCAAAGAGATCTTATTACAAGTTCATACATACTATATGCGAAAAGACTTTTTCCCCAACCTATTATTATAAACAGGTAAAGTTTGTGAGTTTGTAGGGGGTAATCTCTGGACCTACTAAACTGATTTAAAAAATTCTTTTACTGTTCGAAAGCTACGTTAACAGGGAGTGTCATAGGCTATATAACATGACACTATATACCACGGGAACGGGACAGAGCGCGGGTGAAACCGCGCCGGGCCGGGCCTAGTAATATAAATTTTTATAAGTGATACTGTTAAACAAATTATTCTGTTTTCCTAAAAAATCTTGAACATACCTGTACTCCTCCAGAAATATTCCCAGAATGTGTTCATAGAAAACACTTTTGCCAACGTCACGCTTATAGGTTTCTTAATACTGACATATAGAGGCATATTCATGTGATCATGTAGATTTCTGCCAACGTGCCGATTTTCTGATACGGTTTTTATTTTAAACCTGGAATTATAAGTCATCTAATATTGGACAAGCAAACTAAAAGGTCAAACATATAAATCTGTCATACGACCAGTCATGCTATACGGGTCCGAATGTTGGGCCACTAAAGTGATAAACCACAAACGTCTACACTCAGCTAAGATGAGAATTTTGAGATGAATGTATGGTGTTACAAGAACCTTTGAAAGTTGCACCCGTGACTGAAAAATTGAGAGGAAGACGACTAAGTTGAT
Organism: Dendrolimus kikuchii; assembly: GCA_019925095.2. Classification (NCBI taxonomy): domain Eukaryota; kingdom Metazoa; phylum Arthropoda; class Insecta; order Lepidoptera; family Lasiocampidae; genus Dendrolimus; species Dendrolimus kikuchii. Next base: position 1,981,520 of record CM034402.1, read on the forward strand.
AAAAGTCACGTGACAAAAAGAATATTAAACTACAAGATGGATGGGTTTGAATGGAGCGTTAGGTAAACTTCTAGGCGCTAAGAACCTCAGCCAGAAGGCCCAGCTCGCCATACACAACGCGGTGCTGGTACCTACGCTCACGTATGGAAGAGAGAGCATGAAAGTAGAGTAAACGCGGTCGAGATGCGAGCACTGTGCAAAATCTGCGGAGTGACGCTCGCGGACCGCGTTCGTAATACTGAAGTAAGAAAGAGAGTTGGTCTGAAAGAGACTATCGGGGTGAAGGTAAGGAAAGGAATGCTCCGGTGGTTCGGGCATGTGGAAAGAATGCATGATGAAAGAATGACTAAACAGATATACAATGCAAAAGTGGATGGATGCAGAAGTCGTGGAAGGCCACGACACACCTTCCATGATCAATTGATCGTGTAATAGCGGAGGGTGATGTCAGGAGCCTTAAGAACAGACGAGTGTGCATGACAAGAGTTATGAATGTCAAAGAAGCAAGTGAGGTGTGTAAGAATGAGCCTAAATGGCGCTCTGTTGTTCGTGCCTACCCCGCAAGGGAACTGGCGTGAAGTTATGTATGTATGTATGTATGTAAGATGGATGGGTACAGATGTAAAGGTAGACCAGAAAAAGACGGATGGATTGTGTGAAGGATGATATGATGATTTGTGGTGTGACAGAAGATGGTCAGAATAGAGGAGTGTGGAAGGAAAAGACATTGTGCCGACCCCAATTAATTGGTTATGGTGAAAGAAACGGGAGACAATATTGGAGAAACAAACATACATATAAATTTATTTATTATTGTACAGTAGAACCTCTTTAAATCGAACTTGAGGGAGACGCCGAAAAACTCCAGTAATAGTTTTCGACTTAGGCGAATTTTGTAAGGAACCGACCACAGGTACCGGTGGCCAGCGACAAGCAGTTCACAAACATTTGCAGGTTATACCAAAGGGAATTATTGCCTCATGTCAGTGACGTAGCAATAGTAGATAATCGCTATATCCGATTATGGAAGCTGCGTACGTCTAATCATCGCTGTGGACAACGAACTACTGGCTAGCGCATTTTTTAATTTTTTTTTGGAGCTGGACCCAGCTGAATAGCCGCAGATGGCTGTTTCAGCGATACCGGACTTTGGGGGCTACCTGACTCCGTGGGAGTGGAGGCGTTCAGCTCGGAAGCAGCACGCTCGAGGAGGCACCTCCCGTGAGGTTCGACCTCGGCTCGACCGCTGCGGGGGATTGACTCTATATTGAGAATTAGCCGTTAAAGGCTGAAAGAGCTAAGCCAACAGGCTGAAGTGATTATTTGGGGACCAATTATTGACTCCGCCGGTGGAGCCGATCCTAGTCTATCATTACTACCGCTTCGCAACGTGTTATAGCTGGAGGAGAAGAAGCGGCGGAAGAAACTCTCCAGCAAATATACTTGCTAGCGCAACGCGGGAGCGCGCATAATAATAGTTGCTCTGTCTCGCTCGCACATCATCCGTCCTGCTCACACATTGTGCTATATATTGTACTAGCTATACGACTTGTTAATATTTGTACTTAAGGTTACCGCTTCCAAAATAAATCAGTTCACTTCGGTTCACATCAGCACTTGACAGTGAATATTACTCTCTACCATCTGAAGTATCATTTAACCTCTACCTCATTAGATTAGATGAATTCATACGCGTTGTTATGCGCAATATATAGACAAACATGAGTTATATTTTTATTTAAATAAAATATTTATACCGTTTATTCTATGTAAGTATATATTATTATTTACAATTCAAATAGTGTTTAAATTAAATTTACTGAAAATCAGCGTTGTGTCGGATATTATGCCGGCACAGCAATAAGCTGAGTGCGAGCCTTGTTTGCAGAAAATGCGGTACAAATACTCAAAATAAGCTTTTATTTTTTAAGTTACATGTAAGCAATGTAAGTACGTCGGTATTTCTTCAAAATCTTTTCTTTCTTTTGTACTTTTTCATGTATTTTTTTTGTAATAATAATACTTAATAAACTAAACATTACAGCATACACATTTTTTTATTTTTTTATTGCATGAGTTCAGCAGGCAGACGGCCTACTTAATGAAAAGCGATTACTATCGCCTATGGACATTTGCCACACCAAAGGTGCTACAAATGCGCTGCTGCTCTCTTAAGGGAGACTGGAACCTGGTCACTAATGCCGGAACACAACACAAGGTTGTTATGGCGGCATATTCTAGACCAGGAGTGGTAGCCATCCAGTCGGGCAAATGCCCTACCACCTGGCAGTGGGTTGTTTTGTCGCCTCTTACGACAGGCCGCCCGGCCGCAGGAAATTGTATTCTTTCTCCGTTCCTGCACGGATAAAAACACACAAAAACATAAATAACTACATTATGATGACTATATCATGATTATAAATAGTTATTTAAATCGACAATAACAATTTTGAATATGTGCTTTGTATTGCTCGAGTTGTTGAAAGTAGCGCTGTCTTCCTAGCTAGGTTATAAAATAACCTGTGTTAAGGAGGAACAGCATACTAGACTCCGATAGCATGATACTATAGGGGGGACGGCTAGTCATAATGTTAAAATCCATGTTTTATGTTATATATGTAGGTAAGTGATGTGATAGCAGTTGGTGTTTATATTATGCATGTGTTGATTTGTGTATTTTGTAGGGACCTGCCGCACATGTGTGCCCGGTGGCCTGTTTACGCAGAACCTAAGTTATACCTTTTTTTTTATTGAGACTGATTTCGTCACCAATGACGATATCAGCCTCATAGGTGATGGCAAATTTACATTTTTTTAATATATTAAATAAACTTAAATATAATTTTAAACTTAACTGTAACTAACTCTATTTTTAAATATTTTAATCATGAACTTAAATAATAATCCAGCCTCCTCGCTCAAAGGGTTGCTTAAAATAATATTTATTCCTCCACTATGTAATGACGAGTCTGGCAAGAGTGTCCTTCTAATTGGTTGGGTTTGGCCACATTCTAGAACAATATGCACGAGATCCTCTACTTTGTTACAGTGCTCACAAAGAGGGCTAGATCTTTGCCCTATCATGTGATAAAATTTGTTAACTGGAATGCGGCCAGACAGACATACATACATACATAACTTCACACCAGTTCCCTTACGGGGTAGGCACGGACAACAGAGTGCCATTTAGGCTTATTCTTACACACCTCACTTGCCTCTTTGACATTCATAACTCTTGTCATGCAAGCTCGTCTGTTCTTAAGGCTCCTGACATCACCTTCTGCTAGTACACGATCAATTTGATCATGGAAGGTGTGTCGTGGCCTTCCACGACTTCTGCATCCATCCACTTTTGCATTGTATATCTGTTTAGTCATTCTTTCCACATGCCCGAACCACCGGAGCATTCCTTTCCTTACCTTCACCCCGACACTCTCTTCCAGACCAACTCTCTTTCTTACTTCGGTATTACGAACGCGGTCCGCGAGCGTCACTCCGCAGATTTTGCGCAGTGCCCGCATCTCGACCGCGTTTACTCTACTTTCATGCTCTCTCTTCCATACCCAGCTCTCGCATCCATACGTGAGCGTAGGTACCAGCACCGCGTTGTGTATGGCGAGCTGGGCCTTCTGGCTGAGGTTCTTAGCGCCTAGAAGTTTACCTAACGCTCCATTTAAACTATTCCCCAAATTCACTCTTCTTTCTATATCAGACCAGATGTGGCCAGACCTTATCCTAAAAGCTGCAACCATAATTTCTTGGGACAAGTGTTTTGCAAAGTTTTGTACCATATACCCTTGTCAACAGAATTTGCTTCAAAATGTTTTGACCACACATCCATACAATTCTTTTTCAGAACAGGCAAGAGTTCTGAAGAAAAGGGTATACATTGAAGGTTTAGTCCATCACTTATGGCGAAGTTATACCTTTGCAACATATCCCGTGGTCCAATACCAGATAGCATCAATATCTGCGGTGTTTTTATAGCACCAGCTGCTAATACTATAGCCTTATTAACAAATATGTTATCCAAGTGTCTGTGATTTTGCAATATGTACAGAGATGATGCTGTCTTGTTATCAAAGCGTATCTAAAAAAAAAATCTGATGTAATATATAATACATACCAAATGATACTTAAACTTCTATGTAGATAGTTCTAGACTAAATTTTTCTACTGTTTTTTGTGGCTGGTTTTTTTTATCGCTGGAGTACAGCAGACAGGCAGACGGCCTGATGGAAAGCGGTTACCGTCGCCTACGGACGTTTGCAACACCAGAGGTGTCACTAACGCACTTTAAAAAAAAACCCATATTGTAGCGCTGTAGGAATACCACGGCTGGGAGCTCATTCCAAATCCCCACGATGCGTAAGAGAAACGTTCTAGAAAACCGTTGCGTACAAGAGCGAAGCAGCTCTAGGAAGTGGGGATGAACGCCCAGCCGATGGCGTGCGGTGCGGTGGTAAAAAGAAGACGAAGGCATCATTCTGAACAGTTCCTCGGAACACTCCCGATTGTACAGTCGGTAGAACACACAGAGAGACGCGAAGTCTCCCCGAAGGCCAAGCGTATCTAAACGGTCTGTGAGTATGGGATCGTCGACAATGCGAACGGCTCGACGTTGAATACTGTCCACCAGGGTATTAGCTGGTAGGCCCACAAGTATGAGCAGTACTCCATATGCGGCCTCACCTGGGCTTTCTAAAGCACAACGCGTTACCGCGGAGTGAAATACTGCTTGGACCGGTTTAGCACTCCCAGCTTCTTGGAGGCAAGTTTTGCCTTGCCTTCAAGGTGGCCCCTGTACAGCAGACTGACGGCATATCTGATAGAAAGATACTGTTCAACTATGAGCATTTGCAACATTAAAGATGTTACCAACATGCTGCCGGACCTAAAGGGGAACTTGCTCACTGATCCCAAAACACAACTCAAGGTTTTTATGGCGGTATACTCTAGACCAGGGGTGGTGGCCATCGAAACTGGCAAATTCATATAAGGTAATTTAGGGCTTTGATAACTGCATCTATTCAGTCCCTGAGGTCCGAAACTGTGGTAATCACTTTCCATCAGGTTGTTAGTCTGTCTACTGAACACCAGCAAGAAGCACATAGTTATAGTTCTATTTAACTTCATTTCTTTTTGTTCGTAACGTACCTATTATTATTTTTGAAAATCATTATTTTCAAATTTCAATAATTATTTCATAACATATTATGTACTTATATTAAATTATTCCAAATATATCTAGGGCCGCTTGCATAAGATGGCTTAAATTTATTTAAGAAACACAAAACGTATTTAACACCCTTAAATACAATTAGCGTCTTGCACAACGCAAAATTTGCCGCTAAATAAGTTTAAAGAACTGTCAATACGTTTTGTGTAAAACGTATTTAGGCAGTTTGATATGATTAACTAATTTTATTTTAAGGCGATCGTTATGCAAGCGGCCCTTAGTCTTTGTTTTATGTCGTTCTAATCATAAATTATATTAAAATATTAAATGTTCATTAGCTATTTTATTTTTTCTTCTGTGAAGGTGACGTTGCTTGGCACTAACGGAAGACCAGCGTTGGTTGTTATCAGCCAGCATTTGCTGAGTTACGGCCTGTTTAGTCAGTTAACTTTTGGCTTTTATTAAACTGCTTATGTATACTTTTATAATTTTAAATAACTCTAAATAAACATTATTTTCTTTCTTTCTTTCATATATACATACTTACAGAAACCGCTTGGGTACGCAAAAGGATATGTAAATTGGGTCTATCCAAAGCTGGTTTGAGATAGCCATCAAAAGTGCTATGTCGAACTCCGTCCTTGATTGTGGCCGTTGGCCTTCGGAAAATTGTGCTCTTCGTCTTTAAAGAGTTTGATGCTTGACGAAAAGTGTTCATTAATTCATTATCCTCACTTGCAAGTTTTAGTTGTATGGGTGCCTGAAACAATTGTAGGTAATTGAAAATTAATGCAGCCATGTAATAGTAGGTACTTAAATAATTATGACGCGTCCATTCCTATATTCAAATTCAAATTCAAAAGTTTTTATTTAAAATAAGTTCCACTGGTGAACACTTTTTGAAGGTCATATATATAGGTTAAAATTTAGTTTTACTTCCTAGTCTATATACACCGCTTCGCAACGTCTTATTGCTGTTAAGGAGAAGAAGCGGCAAGAAACTCCCCAGCAACACGTCTAGCTGAAAGTTGTTTTTCTTTATATTTATTATTCTATTTATATCTCAAGTTCATTTTTTTATAAGTCTTATACAGAAGTATGTTACAAAATGACTTTTGAAGAATTAAAGGAATTGTAGCAAACAGTGCATATTTAATAAGACAGAGACACAATAAAAGTAAAGAAAGATATTAATATAGCTAAAATAAACATATTATTCAACATATACATACATACATACATAACTTCACGCCAGTTCCTTTGCGGGGTAGGCACGAACAACAGAGCGCCATTTAGGCCCATTCTTAGACACCTCACTTGCTTCTTTGACATTCATAACTCTTGTCATGCACACTCGTCTGTTCTTAAGGCTCCTGACATCACCCTCCGCTAGTACACGATCAATTTGATCATGGAAGGTGTGTCGTGGCCTTCCACGACTTCTGCATCCATCCACTTTTGCATTGTATATCTGTTTAGTCATTCTTTCATCATGCATTCTTTCGACATGCCCGAACCACCGGAGCATATATATTATATATACTGTATTCAACATATACAGACACAGCCGTGACAGTCGAGGCTGCTGCCGCACACCAAGACTTTGATGCGCAGCAAATGAGTTTACATTAGGAATGGATACGTATCTGTGGCTTTAGGGATTAAAACTATGAGGCGGTGGGAGTCTAGAGCTCATCACTTTTGTCAACCTTAATGTGGTTTATTGAGGTCTTGCTTGCCCGAAACGCTAGCTTGGACCTGGGGCAACGCATCAGAGTTGCCTACCATCGTGGCAATGCGGCCAGGATTTTGGGATAGCTCCCTGCCGACAGCGATTTGGAGTCAATTTTTACTTCTTATTGAATTATGTTATTTTGTAGTTTTACTTCTATATAAATAAAAGTACATACATACATATATATATTGTCACGCCTGTTTCCCATCAGAGTAGGGGTAAGCAGATACCATGGATTTCCACCTGCTAGGGTCCTGACAACTTCATGTCTTCATACACACACGCTTATTTAAAGTGCTTTTCACATGATCTTTATTCAAAATATATTTAATTTGATCGTGATGAGTACGTCTCGGTAGACCGGCACCGACTCTACCACTCACATTGCTGTCATACACTTCTATTGTAATTCTGCTTTCATTCATTCTCTCTACATGCCCAAACCACCTTAACATTCCTTTTTCAACTCTTCTTTCAATCCACAACACTCCCTTATCACACTGTTTCTTATAATATCACTAACCTTACATATACTTCCCAAAGCTTTAATTTCCACTACGTTTATCCTACTTTCATGCTTCTTCTGACATACCCAACATTCACTGCCTTACACTAGCGTTGGTACTAACACTCCTTGATGGACAGTCAGGCGTGCCTTTACAGATATCATCCGGCTGTTCATAAAAGAGTTAAGCGCTCCTTTCACCTTATTACCAGCTATTACTATCCTTTCAGTATCACTGTCATGCTTTCCATCTCTCGTAAATATGCACCCTAGGTACCTATATAAATTCTTTAACCTGCTCTAACTTATACATAAAAGAGATATACATATAATTATCCCAGTCGGCTTACCTTCGACCCTGGACATTCGCCATCAATAGAACAATGACTGGAATCAAATTCACTCCTTGCTGTTCCAAAAGCCTTAATTGCAAAGGGCCTCAGGTCCTCAGCAGACCAACCTCTGAAGCCTAGTTGCGACCACGTTTCAAAGTCTTGAGGTAGCCCCAGTCCATGCAGTAGAAAATTGATCTGCCCAGAACCGCCCAAGCCTTTCCCTCTGGGTATAATTGGAGACTGAAAAAAGTTCTTAGGATAAGATAATTATCTTCACCAAGATAATACATAGATGATGCCTCTTTGGCGATCAAGAATATTATTTTATTTTACAATACTCTTTTTAAGATGGTATAAAAATTCAGGTAGGCATGAACACAGCTTCGAAAAGGAAGCCAAAAGAGAGCTCCAGTTGGGCTGGGCGGCATTCGGTAAGCTTCGTTAAGTCTTTTCGACGACCATCCCTACAATGCCTAAAGGCGAAAGATTTCGAGCAATGCGTTCTCCCCGTCCTGAATTACGAGGCCAAGAGGTAGATACTGACGGCAAGATTGGTCCCCAAATTCCAAGTCGTTCAAAGGGCTATAGGGCATGCTATGTTGGATGTATCTCTTATGGATAGAATCAGAACTGAGGATATCCGTAAGAGAACTAAGGTAACCGATCGACCTCGCTAAATTAGCAAGTAGAAGTGAAATGAAGTGGCAGTGGGTCGGCGGTTATTGTCGCAGGATCGATGGCCGATGGAGCAGACCAATTCTGGAGTGGAGACCGCGTCTTGGTAAGATAGTATCAGACGCCCTCCAGCCCGATGAACTGGCGACCTGTGTAAGCTCGCCGGTAGGCGCTGGTTGAGGAATACGGAGGACCGGGATGTGTGGGATAGACTTCGGAAGGCCTACATCCAGCAGTAGACTGCGATTGGCTGACGACAGAAGACTAACATTGTAAAACAGACTTAAAAACTCAACTGGGTAGTTAAACCTACCTGCTTCCACAGCCCGAAAGACGAGTACTTCTGAGGTGTCACTTTAACTGACCAGTCATTTGGCCCCAACTGAGCGGCAGTCGCTGTCAACGGGATCTTAGTGAAGTAGCCCATGTGGTCCCCTGCTTCTACTAGTAGCACTTTGGTCTTCAGGTCTTCAGAGAGACGACCGGCGAGGACACAGCCCGCTGTACCGGCACCAACTGATGAAACGATATAAATTGATTGACTGACTGTTACTTAGTTGTAGCATCGAAGAAAAATACTAGAACTGACCATCGCCCGTAAAAATTACTTACATCTCGTTTTTAGACCAAATCAGTCGAAAAATGTTTTCCGACGCGATGACGCTTGCATCAAAATATCATGTTATTGTCGTAAAAGCTGACATGTGTTGGTACCAATGGTCTCAAAATAAAGGATATTGAAGATCGCGCGAACTAGAGAACAAAAAATAAGAAAGCGGACCCCTGGCTTAGAAGTGAACGCTTCCAATATAACTGGGATTTAATGCTGGGATGATGACTTCTAATAAAGATTTTTTTTTATTGCAGGAGATCAGCAGACAGGCAGACGGCCCACTTGATGGAAAGCGGTTACCATCGCCTATGGACATTTGCAACACCAAAGTTGCTACAAATGCGCTGCTGCTTTCTTAAGGGAGACTGGAACCTGGTCACTAATGCCGGAACACAACTCAAGGTTGTTATGGCGATATACTTTAGACGAGGGGTGCTAGCCATCCAGTCGGGCAAATGCCCTACCACCTGGCTGTGGGTTGTTAAGTCGCCTCTTACGACAGGCCGCCCGGCCGCAGGAAATTGTATTCTTTCTCCGTTCCTGCACGGATAAAGTTAAAGGGCCAAAACACATTTTTTTTCTACTTTTTAGAGATTTTTTTGTGTCAGAGGTTATTCCAAATTTTAATTAATTTTCCTAAAAGCGTTCATTAATTGTATTGTGTAGATCAGGGGTCACCAATTAGTTTCGCTCGGGGTCCGTTTTAAGAAATGAAATGACCATCGCGGTCTGCACATTTTATAGAAAAAAATGTTTATTTAACCAAATGTAATTACGGAAATAACAAGGGTATTTTTTTACATATCAATGAGAAAAGTGACACTTTTTGTTGCGGACTATCTGTCTGTAGTTTAGAGTAAAATTGGTACAATTTATTTTTAACTAGCGGCTCCGGCAGACGTTGTCCTGCTCTGAAAAAATAAAAATCTAGGACTCGATTCCAGCGCCACCTACCGGTTCCAATTGCGAATCTAAACCATCCGGGAAGCCACTCAAACATGCAAAAACAAAATCACCAAAATCGCTCCAAATTATTAGGAGGATTCTAGAACCCGATCTCTGCACCACCTACCGCTTCCAACGGGATAAAAAGTATCCTATGTCCGTCTCCTGGTTCTAAGCTACCTCCCTACCAATTTTCAGCCAAATCGGTACAGCCGTTCTAGAGTTATAAATAGAGTAACTAACACGACTTTGTTTTATATATATAGAAAAAAATCATTTACATCTCATTTTTATTAAATTATGTATTCTGTAGTGCACGTTGCTATGTTCTCGCGGACCGCACAAAATGGGTCGGCGGTCCGGACGCGGACCGCGGTCCGCCATTTGGCGACCCTGGTATAGATATTGAAATTAGGTTCACAATTTAGTAAAGTACCAGCTTTCATTCAAACACTTGTAGTACTTAATTCAAAATTGTTTACTTGACTATAAAAATTGAAATAAGAACATACTACACCGCCATCTATATACCACTGTACTCACCTATAATATAGTCATATCTCTTCTCTGGTTTTAAAATAAAACTTGTATAAGTGTTCACATATTTATCATAAACAACGTAAGATACTATTGCAAATATTATTCCAAGAATATATGAGAATACTGACATTTTAAGCATAAAATAAAAACTGCACGTGAACAATGTAATGTGATTTCTACTATATTATCTAATTCATGTTAACTTAATACTAATTGAATTAGACATGGATAATCAACAATTGGTTACGATTATATTTTATTGTTTAAACCATCATGACACCAGCTCGTAGCACGTGCGAACTATGTGATACCCAAGGCGACAAGCCAAATTGTGGCTAAGCCTTTAAGCAAGATTTAAAACTGAAAAATCCTTATGGGAAAGGCGCCTAATATTTTATTTTATCATATTGTTACGAGTTGCGAGGCTTGAATTAAGATGCCGTTGGAATTATTATAGTTTATTAGAACTATACAAACACGTATAACACAAGTACAAATATAACCGAACACAACAAGTCCAAACGTAATGCAGAAGGTCGTAATTCAATAAAACGCGTAAAGTCCGTCACAAATAGATTCCCGAATGTACACAAGTGTCGCCTTGATCGTGGTTCGCGCTTGATTGCCCCCTCTCCCCATCAGGCCGTCGTTTTATACCTCACAAAAACAAATGCGCCCGTATCGTAGTCGACGTAATCCGCAACACCTGGCTAATGATTCTGCCGCAAGCTGCCATAAACGAGTACAATAGAACAATGGGCTGTTCTCTAGAAATGTATGCCAATAAATAAGTAAACAAAAGAAGACGATCATAAAAGAATTACAATTAGTTCAAATGCCGACAGATAATAAAATGTGTTTTTACAGATATGCAGGTGGATTTTGTTTTTCTCAGAACCTAAGTTGTAACGATATTAATTAATAACCCTTTTTTGTTACAAGAAATATGAGGTCTCAGACCTTTAATGTACTCTTTCAAATGCTTTAGCTTCTTTAAACACACTAAAAAACACGTATTGCCAGGTTTCTGTGCAGTATTATTACAAATTTTGTTAAGTAATATAACGAATTTTGTTGTTTTGTCAGTTAATAATTTGGGGAAAAAATTACCTCAAGCTCGTTTTTACATCGAAGCGATGTTCAGATTGAATGAAAATCGGTTGATTAGTTAATTAAAAAAAACAATTCTACAATAACTTACACATGTATAGAAAATTTAAGAATGCATAAATGAGGTTTTGGTTTAGATATAAAAACACAATAAAACATAAACATCTCTTGCTTGTTTGTTACACCTGAAATCATAAGAGGATTAAGTCTACTTGCCTGTAGGAAATCAATACTTCTTTTATATTGATATATGATACTTAACATTGTGTAATGGTAATACCTGTAAAACACGCAGTATACTTGTTGTATATTTACATATATTATAGAGACGATGGATGTCCAGTTACTAAAATCTTGGCACATACTTTTTGCTTCATCATCCTTTATTAATCTCCTCATACAGGCACTATTTGAGATGCTTTTCACCTGGCTTTTCTTCAAGTTTTTTTATATTTTCAATTATGATTATATAAGTACTGTTTACCAATAATAAGGTCAGTAAATAAAACAATTAATTTCATCAAATACACATTATATTACACTCATCATAGTGTGTACATTTTGTTTACAAGTCATCTGTTGTTAGATAAAACTTAACATTGATTTAGTTTTTTGTTTATCAATATTGACATGTTGATGGACAGCATAATCTTGGTGGCAGTGCCTGCTGTAATAATAATAAAATATTTCATACATTGCATTGCAGGCCTTAATATAAAATTATGTGATATGACAGAATAGATTAAATGTCATAGGACATTCTGTCACAGTCTACTTACACAGTGTAAACTCTATATAACGACACGGAAGGATCTAAACATTTTATGGCGTTATAGAGAGTTGTCGTTAAATGGAGAGAAGTCCTTTATTTTTGTGTAACGTCTTTTGCTGCAAAGTAATTTTGATGTAGTTTTTTTACTTATTTTATTCATATCTTGTGATATTAAGGCATCTTGGTGATAAAGGAAGTACTTAAAAATTTCGGTATGCATGATGCTGACAGTCGAGTTTATTACGGGCTAGGATAATAAAGCGACAAAAGCTGCAGGTTTTACCAATTTTGGCAACTTATAAGGTACTTTTTATTACTTAAATGTTGTCGTTATTGAGAGTGGGTGTAATGCTATATAGAGTGCATCATTGTATGGAAGACAGGCTAATCCAAACAAAGCCAAGTGATTTAGACGTTTAAGGGAGTTTGTTGTTAAATTGAGTGACATTACATGGAATTAACACTGTATATAGGTTTTAGAGAGTGTCGGGGTGAAGGTAAGGAAAGGAATGCTCCGGTGGTTCGGGCATGTGGAAAGAATGCATGATGAAAGAATGACTAAACAGATATACAATGCAAAAGTGGATGGACGCAGAAGTCGTGGAAGGCCACGACACACCTTCCATGATCAAATTGATCGTGTACTAGCAGAAGGTGATGTCAGGAGCCTTAAGAACAGACGAGCATGCATGACAAGAGTTATGAATGTCAAAGCAAGTGAGGTGTGTAAGAATAAGCCTAAATGGCGCTCTGTTGTTCATGCCCACCTGCAAGGGAACTGGCGTGAAGTTATGTATGTATATAGGTTTTAATGTTATGCCCTGCATTTGATTATACACCTTTAGGCAACAGTCCTGTGTAGGAGAAAATAAATAAAAGCTCTTAAATTAAAAATAACAACTTGGATGGTGTCAGGAGAACTTTTGTATCATGAGCTTGATGCTTGTGGGTGTTACTGTCCATCAACATTTTGAGAGTTTTTATTGAAATAGGATAATTTTCCTTTTGGTGTCAACACTTAGTAAAATTGACAACCGTCTAGATATTACGGCAGTTGACATGGCATAAAGTTCCAATTTAATTTGATACTTGTTGTATTTGTAATATAAATATGTGAAAGTGGGGACTTTAGGCCCGTTATGTAATATTTATTCAATTTTTGTAATTCCTTATTCTGGCGCTACTTTTTACATTGATAAAAAAATTAACTCAAGTTTCTCGGCTCACACAATTGATTGTTTTATAATTCAATGTCTCTTCCCTCTTCAATCATTTCTCCAGTAGCTGGCACCATGACAGGTGCCTCAATGATCTGTTTGCGGCCCTTGGCATCAACCACCTCAATGGTTTCTGGCTCCACTTCCATTTCAGTTTCTTCTTCTGCCTGCCTCTGTTTCAGACCTGCTGCAGGTGACCTAGAAAGAATAGACTGTTTATTAAGCTTTACAATTTCATAACCCAGCAAGTGCTTTCCAAGAAATTTCACCTTGAAACATTCATAGAAATTCAATAGATTACTACATATGGATAAAAAAATTGTTTTGTTGTAAATAAATTTACATTTTTATAGTTTTTCCAGGTGGAAAAATAACAATAGTCCTGATTGGCTAGAATTATACTAAAACTGAGTTTAATTTCAGAGTCAAGCAAGCATTTGCTTACATGTTGTTTTAATTTTATTATATCTTAGACATATTGCAAACATAATTAAAACAACTGACAGCCATATTTCAAGCTAATATTGTGATATAAAATGTTTCACTTATATTACAGAATATTAGATACACATTCAAAAAATTCAATTATAATAAAGATGTTGTAAATACTGCTTTGTTATATTTGTTCTTTTGTATTTAAATAATTTTTCATAGTATCATAGGAACCTTTGTTAACTGTTTTTACAAAAAAAACTCTTCATTAAAACTTATGTGAAGAAGATTATTTTTTATTTGCAACAAAAGATAATTAAGATAATTTTTGAGTTACTATTTAGTATTATTTGAATTTCAAACACTTTAAATTTTCAGATAATTATTAAAGAAAATCAAATATGTAGTACACTTAAGAAAAATTGATAAGTTTTTAAAGACTAATAGGCTGTTTTTTTAAATTTCATAACCTATCAAAAGTAATATATAAATAAATTTGTGTTTCTAAGATAGTTGAGACAAAAACTACTATTTATATGATGCCTAATAATAATTGTAGAATTATAAATATTCCTAATGCCATAAAAAAGGAAGTCATAAGTAGGCTGCGCTTTGACAGAGAGTGGCATGAGATTAAGGGTAATTTGAGTTTAGGGTTCAGAGTGAGTGTCGGGGTGAAGGTAAGGAAAGGAATGCTCTGATGGTTCGGGCATGTGGGAAGGATGCATGATGAAAGAATGACTAAACAGATATACAATGCAAAAGTGGATGGATGCAGAAGTTGTGGAAGGCCACCACACACCTTCCATGATCAAATTGAACTAGCAGAAGGTGATGTCAGGAGCCTTAAGAACAGACGAGTGTGCATGACAAGAAGCAAGTGAGGTGTGTAAGAATAAGCCTGAATGGCGCTCTGTTGTTCGTGCCTACCCCGCAAGGGAACTGGCGTGAAGTTATGTATGTATGAGTTTAGGGTTATACATGAGCCTTTTAAATAGCCACTAGACCTGTTATATGGGGCAGAATACAAGTCTTTAGGGTCCACTGACAAGTTTTGAATCAATAATGGGAAAAACAAAAATACAAGGTTATATCACTTTTGTTGATAATGTGTGATTTGTGTTTAGGAATACACTTATGCTTAATATATAAACACTAAAACTGTTTTCGAGTTTAGTAAACAAGTTTTGAATTAGTTTATTGATTTGTAAATAAGAAAATAGTTTTTTTGTTTAAATATTGCAACAATAGTTATATATTGGTTATGACACTCGCTGATCACTGCCATGGCACACTCGCTTGGCTTGTGGACTTTAGCCGAAAGTGTGACCAGTGTCTAGACGGGTGATTTAGGTTAGGTTAGACTTTAAACCAAATCCAGAACAGACTGGTCACCATTGTCGCAATATAATGAAGCGAACAGACTAAAAAAATATATCTTAATAACTATGTTTCCTAGACATAGAGGTTGCAGAAGGACTATTCCTCGCTTCCCCTCAGCCCCCTCACAACTAGATAAAGTTGCTTTTTCTTACCACTACTATTATCAAACCTTTTATTCTATTTTTTGGTAAGTGTGTTAAATGGTTATAAACTATACTTTAATTACTCATACTCACTTGATTAGTGAAATATCTCGCTGAACTTCTCTGACGTCTCTCTGCCATTCGACTTCACGTCCCTTCCTCAGTCGCTGCATAATATAGTTATTGGACCTCCTTTGCCTGATTTCCTCCACTTTCTTCATCGCTTCGATGGTCTTATTCCATAATTCCCGACTGTATTTAACGGGGACATTCCTACGTTTTTCGAATTCAAATGCTGGGTCAATAGCCAACTCCTTGCCAGCAGTTTTACGGTATGCTTTAGTCCATTTAGTTTTACGTGGATTCTTCTTCTTTTTGAACGCTGCGTGACATTTTGAGCGACAAAACCTGAAAATCTGTGGCACTTGGTTAGTTGGGCGATAACTTGGAATTCATAGGAAGATTGTGTTGAAATGCGACTTACCTTGCAATCGTTTCGCACGAATTGTATACCGTGACCAGGATATACCCTGGATGAACAAAAATAGCACGTTTCTATACGCATTTTGTTATTTTTCTACACGTGCGTTGCGTACTGTTTTGACAGCACACCAAAAAGGGCAATGAAAGAGAAACAGTTTACTGTCGCTGTCATACGTAGGTATTTAAAAACTGACAACAATAATTTTTGAAAACATTGTGACTTTTTAAGAAATATTTATTAAAATATAATATTTATATATTTATTCGATTTCAATTTAATAATATTCCAAATTTGAATAATATTCTACATCTCTATGTTAACCACTTTCACTGAACTGCTATCTGACAAATTAGATTAAAAAATATTTTAACTATTCCACAGTAGATGTCTCTCTTACAAACTTGACTTTCATTTAATTACCTTTTAAATATTTTCTTAACGCTTTTATCCGAATTGTGATGTTTGATGTAGTTTTATACTAAAAAAAAACAATATGTAGTATGTTTGTCTACGTGTTTACGGTGGCAGGCATAATAGGTTCACATTTTTCATTCAGCTTTTTGATAACAGGTGACACTAAAAGTATTGATTATGTATTTTTGGAAATTTTAAAATACAAATAACTGCAAAAATATGTGATATCAGACAGTAACAATGATAATATTGTCTTCCATGATCACGGCCACTGAAAAGTGGCCGAAACGTCGAAATAAGCAAAATCAAATAAATTACCGCGCTTAAAACCGTTAAAACGTAGTTTTATTAAGTAACAATGATTCTAATTTTTATACCTGTATATTATGGAATAAGTCTAGCTGGCGTAGGCGTTTATTTTTTATTAATTTTTCACACGATTACCATCGGAAGCGGTTACCATCGCCTCAGCCGACCTCGAATGGGGACTGGAATCTGGGCACAAATGCCGCCGGAACACAACTTACAAAAAAAAGTTTATAATTCTTTTGTCGCCTCTTACAACAGGCCGCCTGAGCGCAGTAATTAGTAGGTATTATTTTTCATTCTTGCACGGATAAAAAGGCTCTATATCCATTTTGTTATTTACTGTGGTCTAAGATTGGCCCTATAATTGTCCATTGTATATTACTGGTAACACAAGTACAAATTCCTGCATTTGGAGATACACGATGTGCGTTTGTTTATCGATTAATTAATAATAATAAAAGCTTTATAATTATATGATTTAATTTTATAAGCTTTATAATTATAATTTCCAAAATCTTTTTTGATATAGGTATATAAATAGCTTGTTAGTGATTAGTTAATCTTGTTAGACGAGTATCGGTAATGTAAGTACCATAAGTCTTGTTAGATGTGTTAATTGTTTGTGTGAAGAGCACGTAAACTGTATATACTATAAGTTGGATGGACATGAAGTTACACGAGAATTTTCTTATTATATTAAATATTTATTTAACAACTCACAACGACCACGTTCACGATATCGACTTCTCCCATTCCACTAGCTTGCGGACTGGTACCGCCATGTAAACCTCCTTTCGACCTATTCATACTTTTCTTCGACTTATTTAAATTCTTCCTTTAAATCTGACGGCGCGTCCCCTTTCGCACGTCACGTCAATCATTCATCTCATGTCATCATAAAATAAAATAAATTACATCGCTCCGCAAATACAAATATATTGTAAATAAATAAAATACCATAAAATATACCGCCACTGCAACTCATAAATGTGTGTATTATATAAATAACCCGCTCCGCATCAAATTGTAAAATATAATAAAAATATATAATATAAATTATAACAAATAAAGTGAAGTGAAGTGGACTGAGGGCAGAGGAGCAGCCGCATTTCATTCCCATTAACCAGGTAAGTGCGTGCTTATCTTCCGATTCCCATCAAAATTGTCCCACACTTCTTTTCCCGCAAATTTGACACAGTTCGCTTCCCGCTAAAACCAGCGCCGCCGCACCACGGACGTTACAATCATAAATTCTACTGGGACGGATTATGGGGCTTTGAAGTCATAAACGAAGAAATACACAAATGTCATTGATTAATTTGAAAATCGCGCCTTTTTCAATGTCAAGAGGTAAAGAGAATTAATGCCTAGTCAACGCCCTCTTCGACCCACCTCTTCACATGGGTCGTTATGAGCGCTGTGTGATCAAAAATGACGTAAGTGACGATTTTGCCATGACCACGACGACCGCGTTTGCCTTTTGGAACGGCAGATGGAGCATTTTGGGCGTTGTAAAGATACTAAGGCTACGTTCCATTAGGGACTCACAACGACCAAGTTCACGATTGCGATTTTTCCCGTTCTACTTGCTTGCCAGCGTTACAATCGTAAACCCAAGTGGAACGGCTATTCGACCCACCTAGTGACATGGCTCGTTGTGAGCGTTGTGTGATCGAAAACGATGACGTCATTAGTGACGATTTCGCCCACAACGACAACGGTCTCCTTGTGGAACGGCTAACTGAGTATTTTGGGCGTTGTGAGCTACTAATGGAACGCCCTGTAAAGAAAAGTGTCCATAGAGTGAAGAAAAAACAAAAGAAGTGCGACAAATGTCAAACTATAAAAAGTAAATTAACTAAAGAGGTCGATTCCAACAGTTTGTATGCATTAGTCGCTAATTATACATACATACATAACTTCACGCCAGTTGGCTTGCGGGGTAGGCACAAACAACAGAGTGCCATTTAGGCACTCACTTCTTACACACCTCACTTGCTTCTTTGACATTCATAACACTTGTCATGCACGCTCGTCTGTTCATAAGGCTCCTAACATCACCTTTTGCTAGTACACGATCAATTTGATCATGGAAGGTGTGTCGTGGCCTTCCACGACTTCTGCATCCATCCACTTATGCTGTCGCTAATTATGTTAGCGTTATGTAAGTGTTGATCGTGTACTAGCAGAAGGTGATGTCAGGAGCCTTAAGAACAGACGAGCGTGCATGACAAGAGTTATGAATGTCAAAGAAGCAAGTGAGGTGTGTAAGAATAAGCCTGAATGGCGCTCTGTTGTTCGTGCCTACCCCGCAAGGGAACTGGCGTATGTAAAAAATATAATTAATTATCTACGCTCTACACAAGCGAAGCCGCAATTATTATAATAAATATGTCGTGTAACAAGCAAGACCACACAATTACAACAAATAAAATCTTTGCACCAATGACATTTAGACGCGATATTCGCTAAACGAATCGATTAAGATTCAACGTTGGTAGGTGTCGTAAGCATATTCGGCGATAATATTCAGATAAAGGTTATATAATGAGACTATGGCGAATCTAATCACGGCCAGACCTCATTAAGCATACAACAGACCGGTTAATGAGACCACCGGGAACGTTTAAATTAACATAATTTACTATTAAAATGCTTAATGGATGGTTATTAAACTTTTCATTGTTGTATCGTTGTTGAAATATTTTATAGCAGTTGTTTTAATTTGGCAATAAATTAGAGACATTATTTGTGTTGTATCAAGTAAATATCGAGCTCAAAATTAAAAGATGGACAAAAGGACCAATGGGAAAGCGTAAAGTGGGCAGAGCAGTAAAATGGTGGGCCGATGACACATCTGAAAGATACGATAAAGAGCAGGCAAAGATTGGCATGGTGATCCTGAGCATAAATAAGAAATTCTGAAAGAAGTGTGGGAGGAAGGCTTCATCAGAAGTAGGGTCCAAAATAACAATTAATTATTTACATAACTAACATACATACATAACTTCACCCCAACTCAAACAACAAAGCGCCATTCAGACTTATTCTTACACACCTCACTTGCTTCTTTGACATTCATAGCTCTTGTCACGCACGCTCGTCTGTTCTTAAGGCTCCTGACATCACCTTCTGCTTTTGTTCATGGAAGCTGTGTCGTGGCCTTCCACGACTTCTGCATCCATCCATTATTATATTTTTTATTACATAATTTTAGCAGACAGGCACTGCTAAAGCGGTAAGCAGTTATGCAGCCTATGGACATTTGTAACACCAAAGGTGCTGCGAATGTGCTGTCGTTGTCTAAAGTGGGATTGGAGCCTGGCCACTAATGTCGGAACCAGGGGCGTAGCTACCACGGTATCAGCCGTATCAACCCCTGTACCCTGGGGCCCCCAGAGTACAGGGGCCCCGAAAGTGTAAGCAAAAATTCCTAAAATGTTATCCACAATCTTTTGTAGATTAACATTTTTGAGAATAGCTGATGGGCTAACAGAAACGTTGTTGTGAGTCGTGGTAGCGTAATGGCTAACGCACGCGTCCCAGACTTATCCGTGCAGGAACGGAGAAAGAATACAATTTCCTGCGGCCGGGCGGCCTGCCGTCAGAGGCGACTTAACAACCCACAGCCAGGTAGTAGGGCATTTGCCCGACTGGATGGCTACCAACCTTGAGTTGTATTCCGGCATCAGTGACCAGGTTCCAGTTTCCCTTAAGAGAGCAGCAGCGCATTTGTAGCGACTTTGCTGTTTCAATTGTCCATAGGCGATGGTAACCGCTTTCCATCAAGTGGGCCGTCTGCCTGTCTGCTGATCTCTTGCAATAAAAAAAAACTCAAAGGGCGCAGGTTCGATCCTGGCCGAAACGCATGCACCACTTAGTCAGTTTTCTGATCTAATGTGCATATTGTTACAATTACCACGTGCTAACAACGGTGAAGGAAAACATCGTTGTGCAACCAACAACATCGAGATAACCGATGTGTCAAACCTGCTAAGCCGCCTTGGACAAGCGTGGCGGGTATATTGTCCGTTCCCCCCTATAATGGGGGGCCCGAGCCCAGCAGTGGGACATTTATGGGCTGATAGGTATATAGGTAACGGGAACAGCTATCAGACTTGTCATTATTGTCTATAGAGGCAGAAAATCTAGTAAAACTGAATACGTTTTCAGCTATAAGTGAGAAACGTGTATCTTTGATTAGAATTGTTTGTCTAACTTAGCTTCTAGGAGCATTAAGTTCCTAATAACTTATAATCAATATTATAAATTCAATTCGAGCATTTTTTATTTCTTTTGTAAAAAATATATTACCCTTCCTTTGGCCCCCAACACATTTTGATACAACGCCCGTCTAAGGCAAGCTACGCCACCTGGTCGGAACACAAGTCAAGGTTGTTATAGCGGCATACTCCAGACTAGGAGTATGTCAGGAGCCTTAAGAACAGACGAGCATGCATGACAAGAGTTACGAATGTCAAAGAAGCAAGTGAGGTGTGTAAGAATAAGCCTAAATCGCGCTCTGTTGTTCGTGCCTGCCCCGCAAGGGAACTGGCGTGAAGTTATGTATGTATGTATGTACTCCAGACCAGAGTTGATAGCCAACTGGACAGGCAATACCCTGCTGCTATAGCTGTGGGTTATTTTTTCGCCTCATACGAGAGGAGGCCCGGCCGCAGGAAATTGTATTCTTTCTCCGTTTCTTCATGAATAGCAATGCCGTAAGTAGGGCGGTGCCACCAGTGCCCAGGCACAGGGCGTAGACTCTGGGGTGCGCAAGAATGGCCAGACCAGGCAGGACTATTATTTTTTCGGTTTGCTCCTGATAAGTTCCCGCTGCGCCCCTAGTGCTCGATTGCAACACATACGTACCTACATGCTAGTATCATCAAAAACGTCTGTTAAATTAGACAAAACATCGCGCTCATTTTTCTGGCAGCGCACGAGCGTATTTGTGTTCTAGTTCTTTAAAAAAATAGATTTCTCTTCCAAAATATTAGATAATTGATCCACCAAGGTCCTTGTGCGTTATTTTATCACCCTGAATGAAATAAAGTAGGCATAGCATTGCTATACATACATAGCATTGCTCTAGCTAGGGTACATATAATATCTAAAAAAACAAGGACGCAGTTATAGAAGCTTACATAGGGCGCATAAAAGGCTATTCACGGCACTGATGGTTTTTTTTATTTTTATTGCAGGAGTTCAGCAGACAGGCAGACGCCCCACTTAATGGAAAGAGGTCACCTTCGCCTATGGACATTTGCAACACCAAAGGTGCTACAAATGCGCTGCTGCTCTCTTAAGGGAAACTGGAACCTGGTTACTAATGCCGGAACACAACTCAAGGTTGTTATGGCGGCATACTCTAGACCAGGGGTGGTAGCCATCCAGTCGGTTAAATACCCTACCACCTGGCTGTGGGTTGTTTTGTCGCCTCTTACGACAGGCCACCCGGCCGCAGGAAATTGTATTCTTTCTCCGTTCCTGCACGGATAATATTAAATTCAAAATTTTGAGGTGTAACTGTTATAACTGTTGTTATAACAGACTGCAGGATACGAGTAACCGGTTCTTCCATATCAGTCCATAATTATCTCGAATGTATTAAAATTAACCAATGCAGAGATAATTCTAGAATGTCACTTACTAAAACCAATTCAAGTATATTTGTATAATTTTGACACTTATAAACGATTACTTGAATTGATTAGTTTTATTAGTGTTTATGTTTATGTAGATTTGATTTTGTCACGAAATATTTAATTTAATTAATACTAGCGTTTGCGTGCGGCTTCGATTGCTTTAAAAAGGTTTTTTTTTTAATTATTCTTGCCATCTTGTGTCTCTGTGGGCATAGCTCTTATATGCTAACTTTTTACATGCTTTTACTTATCATAAGCTTATCATATCTGATACTGTTTCTTGTCTATTTTATTTATACAACACTAAAGTTAGCTCTATGTTACATAGATAAAAAAATTAGGTTTTTTATATATAAAATATATAAACCATGAATACTTAAGTTTCTTAATGAATTCACAATCATTATAAAGAAACTAAATATATTATTATTTAGGTTTATGGCTTGGCAGCTAGACCTTTAAGTCAGATCTTTCTTAGTTTACAATATAGTTTCTTCATTTTCTTAAGCCTATGTGTAACACAGTTGTAGGTTATCAGCTGATGCCATTCAACGAAGTTCTTGTGACAACTCAAAAGGCCACATTTGACTATACAGTTCACATTTCTCACAAAACACATAATTACTACTCAAAAACTATCAATATCCTACAGCTATTGTTCATTTTAGAGTAATTTTACACATTTTTAGAAAATAAAACTGCACAGCACAACATCTCCTTTCAGTTCCCGCCAAAAACTCCAAAACTAAATATAGTGTAGTCAACTGCTTAGTAAAGCATAAAGAAAAGTCGCAGCCAACCTGATTTGAAATACCTAATATGTAAATGAGGCAGTTAAGCGAGGATTAAGATACAAGCAAGACCTGTACATTCGATAAGCGATATAGTGACGGACTTTGTACGTGTAATTGAATCGTGCAGTTTGTACTGGTTGTGTCCAGTTATATTTGTACCTGTTTATACGTGTTTGTATAGTTCTAATAAATTCTATATTAATTCCAACGGCATTATTAATTCGAGTCTCGCACTCGTAAGTTAGTTAGTAGTATACTAAGTGTTGATTCGGGTTGTAAGCAAACATTATGTCGAGTTTCATTCATATACCTTCAGTACTTTCCAAAAAAGATGCGATCGCAGCGCCATATTTTTGGCTATCTTCGTCTATCACACGGAAACGACGTCATTTCTCAGGATAAAAAGTATCCTAAGTTAATTTTTAATCAAAGTAACTAAGCATAAATACCAGTAACGCCATCTAGCGAAGTGGCCTTAACAAACCATGACAGCAACACATTAAAATTGTCGCTGTTATTGTCGTTGTCATAACGATTTTGTCTTGGTATTGTCTTGGTCTCTTCTCTTGTGTCTTGTCATGATGTTGTCTTGTTCTTATTGAGATGCATTTATTACTACAACTCCAATAATTCTTAAAAAAGTAATTCTGTAACATACTTCTGTACAAAATTTATATAAAAAAAGGATTTGATATGTAAATAGAATATGAAATATAAAGAAAAAATATTTAGCTAGACGTGTTGCTGGCGAGTTTCTTGCCGCTTCTTCTCCTTTACAGCATCAACACGTTGCGAAGCGGTGTACATAGAATAGGAAGTAAAAATTAAATTTTAACTTACATGTATGACCTTCAAAAAGTGTTCTCCAGTGGAACTTATTTTGAATAAAAACTTTTGAATTTGAATTTGATATCTTTATTAATTAATTGCAACGGTGGCGCTGACAAAACGCGATCAGAGCGCCATCTTTTCAACTCTATGTGTATATACTTTTTATGGTGGAATGGTACCCTATGTTCTATTCTATACTCCTTGCAACATCTATATAAAATTTTGTGACTATCTGTTCAGCAGTTAAGTTCAATGGCAATAAAATCTATGTAAATAGGACTAATTTGAATCTATTTTAAATCCAACGCAAAGAGAAGGATAGAAATAAAAAGTTATGACTGAACATATATTAAAAAAATTATTTACACGACGAATTAAAAACTTCCTCCATTTTTCAAGGCGGTTTATAAAATATATGCACATTCAAACTGTTCGCCAATTTTTGAAGCTTGGATGTATGTAACCATTATCTTATCCATACCCAAATCGATTGTAATCTCCATTTTCCGTGAAAATGAGTTTTGAATAAGTTGCATTTACTAAATTCGATTCACGATAACGTTTTCCACTAAATCCATAGTGTAAGAAGGACAGGGTTAAAGACCATTTTTTTTTTTGATAACGCAGGGGCAATGTCTTTTCTTGTGACACTGCCTCGGGCCCGGGGCGGGGTTGACCGAGGGGTCTGTGAGACTCCCAGCGGCCGGAATCTCCACGCATGGCTACGATGGGCGTAGCAGTCGCGAGATTCTGTCCGCCGGACTACCCACTAACCTCTCCCTCGCGCTTTTATGGGGCGTCACAGGATACAGCCCGTAGGTACACAACTGTGACGCATGGCTAAACCACACGATGGCCCTCGGGGAAGGCCACCCTCTTCACCAGTAGGGAGGGGAAGTCCCGCGGGCCCCTAAAAGGGGTTAGGGACCAATACGTACCCTAGGTAACCTATTTTTTGCCTTTTTTCCTGTACCACCTACATTGTCAGATTAGCTAAGAAATTCCTTTAATTTACGTTGCCTGGACGAGATCGCTTTAAGCGATAAGGCCGCCTATTAAGTCGTCTAGAAAATATTGTAAATACTGTTATGAGTTGCAGGACTCGAATTAAAATGCCGTTAGAATTAATATAGAATTTATTAGAACTATATCTTCTTCTTCTTCTTCTGCGAACGGGCGGTTTCCGCAACTCGACGACAAAGCGCCTATTTTGCGTGCGAGGGTGGATGAGGGTTTACTCCATTCAGCCCAGCTCCTCCAGGAAGTCCACCAGCTTCTTGACGTTACTGAAGACTTCTCGGAGGCTACCTGGGGCGTCCAGATACTTCGCCCTTTAGAACCATTAGAACTATATAAACACGTATAACACAGGTAAAAATATAACTGAACACAATCAGTCCAAACGTAATGCACGATTCAATAACATGCGCAAAGTCCGTCACTAAATAAATTATCGATTGTATACAAGTCTTGCCTCGCGGCTGGTTATCGCTCGACTGCTGATCTCTCCATTGGGGCATTGCTTTATACTGCCCAAATACAATATATCTCTAGGCCGTGTGAACTGAATTTCTTTGAATCACACCTGGCTAATGACTACAATAAAAGATTACAATACACAATGGGCTGTTTTTCTAATTACAAATTTTAAACACAAAGTAAACAAAAGAAGTCCAAATGCGAAAAGGTAATAAAGTGAGCTTTTATTGTATGCAGGTGTGAATCCACTTTTGTCGGTCGTAACAATACGTTTTGTTTTTGTAATTGTATATTTTGGTGTGCACTAAAGTGTTACTTATCTATCTTTTTTTTTAACATTTCACCCCCTCTCGGTGACCACCCGTAGCATACCACGACCTCCCCCCTCTAGTTTTCAAATATGGTTTATTAATCATTTTTTGTAAACAGAAAGTTAAAAAAATTAATTTATTTCATAAGTCACTTAAAAACGCTGTGCGCCATGTTTTAGTATGATAGCTCGAAAAACTGCGATATTTCCCGAGAGGATATTGACCATATGACGAAAATCCAGCACTAACCCGAAAAACAAGCTAAACAATTTATGATAGATATTGTGTATTGAGTGTATATATGTGTGAGTATGGTAGGATATATACATACATAACTTCACGCCAGTTCCCTTGCGGGGTAGGCACGTACAACAGAGCGCCATTCAGGCTTATTCTTATACACCTCACTTGCTTCTTTGACATTCATAACTCTTGTCATGCACGCTCGTCTGTTCTTTAGGCTCCTGACATCATCTTCTGCTAGTACACGATCAATTTGATCATGGAAGGTGTGTCGTGGCCTTCCACGACTTCTGCATCCATCCACTTTTGCATTGTATATCTGTTTAGTCATTCTTTCATCATGCATTCTTTCCACATGCCCGAACCACCGGAGCATTCCTTTCCTTACCTTTACCCCGACACTCTTTCAGACCAACTCTCTTTCTTACTTCGGTATTATGAAAGCGGTCCGCGAGCGTCACTCCGCAGATTTTGCGCAGTGCTCGCATCTCGATCGCGTTTACTCTACTTTCATGCTCTCTCTTCCATACCCAACTCTCGCTTCCATACGTGAGCATAGGTACCAGCACCGCGTTCTGTATGGCAAGCTGGGCCTTCTGGCTGAGGTTCTTAGCGCCTAGAAGTTTACCTAATGCTCCATTCACATTATTCCCCAAATTCACTCTTCTTTCTATATCAGCGGTGTACCTTCCATCCCTGCTAAAGGCACACCCAAGATATACAAACTCATTCACTTGCTCCAGCATAACATCATTGACCATTATCCTTGCATTCGTTCTAGTTTCTTCTCTTTCAAAAACAAAAACCATATATAATAATTCGATTATTATTACAGAGTTCTTCTGTCTGCTAGCGTCATTTCGTAAATTATTGTGACATTTACACTGTTGGAAGCGATTAAAAATGAGGTATACAGAATTGTCTAGCGGCATATTGACTATATAGATCTTTCTGTCAAATTTAATTTATAAACACCCAGTATTTCTAGAAAAACATAAAACACAAAAATACAACTTTGCAAGGGATCTCCTCTTTTATTGCTGACAGGTTTAACTGATGGAAAGTGGTTACAGTGACATATGGGTATTTTCAACTCCAAAGGTACTACTACCAATGTGCTGTCGGCCTCGAAGGGGGACTGGAACCTCGTTACAGATGTCGGAATACAACTCAAGATTATTATAGCGGCATACTCTAGACCAGTGGTCGGCAAACTTATTAGCCAAAGAGCCAAATACGGACATTACAACGATTAAAAATATATTGGGAGACAAATCTGCTTGTTTAGTAAACTTTTATTACATTAAATAAGTACATACATACATAACTTCACGCCAGTTCCCTTGCGGAGTAGGTACGAACAACAGAGCGAAATTCAGGCTTATTCTTACACACCTCAATTGCTTCTTTGACATTCATAGCTCTTGTCATGCACGCTCGTCTGTTCTTAAGGCTCCTGACATCACCTTCTGCTAGTACACGATCAATTTGATCATGGAAGGTGTGTCGTGGCCTTCCACAACTTCTGCATCCATCCACTTTTGCATTGTATATCTGTTTAGTCATTCTTTCTACATGCCCGAACCACCGGAGCATTCCTTTCCTTACCTTCACCCCGACACTCTCTTTCAGACCAATAAGTAGTAGACTAAATAAAACTAAATTTCATACTTAATAAATATTGATTAATGCGAACAATGTGCTTGCATCTCATTGGAAAGTTTGAGTAAGTCAGGTTGTGTGTTGCTGTTCTTAATTTAAGGCATGACGCCAAGTTCTCATCAATAAGTTTTATTATTGCGCCTTCTGTGGATATTTGTGGCAGAGCCGCACTTAAAGAGCCAAAGAGCCACATGCGACTCTGGAGCCGCACTTTGCCAACCACTGCTCTAGACCATAGCTAGTAGGCATCCAGACGGGCAAATGCTCTACCACTGGCTATACCTGACAGGCTAAGGGACGAATACGACAACTTTGTAAGGGTTTTCTTTTTATCGGTGACAGATCTACTAATGCATTGTTGGTCTTGAAGGCTGAAACCTGGCTGATGCTGGAATACAATTCAAGGTTATTATGGCGACATACTCTAGATCAGGGCTGATAGTCCACCAGACCAGCAAATACCCTACCACCCGGCTCTAGATTGTTATATCGCCGTCATACCAACCTTGAGTTGTATTCCGGCATTAGTGACCAGGTTCTAGTCTCCCTTAAGAGAGCAGCAGCGCATTTGAAGCACCTTAAGTGTTGCAAATGTCCATAGGCTATGGTAACCGCTTTCCATCAAGTGAGCCGTCTGCCTGTCTGCTGAACTCATGCAATAAAAAAAATTAATAGCTTTTGTCCCAAAATATATACTGAACCCTCAAAACAAGTTCTTTAAGAAATCTTTATCCATTTTGTTACCAACCTGATCATTTTTCGAAATTCCCACAAATGCAATTTAAATTGAAGGCTTCATTTGCGATTCCTGTTGCGGATGTATGCAAATGAGCTTTGCGCCAGTCTGGGCGTGCATTTTTTCACTGCACACCGGTGCGCGGTGTACTGCGCGGGCGCAAGGTAAAGAATGTAATCCACTAAATAAAGATTATATATCTTATGATATCAGACTATATACAAGAAAAACAAAAGTGATGGTGGAACTATCTAGTTGGTTTAAGAAGTCTGAGAAAAATTTAAAAGATTCTGGAAGAAAAAGACAAGGACAGATACATTTTAGAAAGGGATAGATGGTTTAGATTAACTATTGAAATCGGTAGGTGGCTCTGGAATCGGGTCCTAATTTTTTATTTTTCAGGTCGGGACAACGTTTACCGGGACCGCTAGTAAGTAATAATATTTATACAAGTTGTTAAAAAATATTATAAATAAAATATGGGTTTCACATCAATTGATTGGAACCAGTATATTATAGATATTCTATGCACCGCATTCGGCGGAACTCGCACCTAATTTTGTTTACTAATTACACTCATATATAACTTCCCATTTGTCCATGCATTTCACTTCATTCTTCATCCACTTCCCAATCTAGACAGACGTCTCTTAAAAATAAGTTTTATTTTTACTATATTTTTCTAAAAAGAGGTTAACCCGGTTCCCCTCAACTAAATGTTTTCAATACGCTGACCACGTTTACATTTTGGATGGTCACGCTTGACTCAAATATAAACAAGCTTCGTGAGAGTTCTATCTACTGCGGTTTCGTTAAGTCATATCTTGTCTTCTTTTTCTGTAACTTATTCTCCTTTAACAGTAACTAAAATTGCTTAAGACGCGATGGTAGACCCATGACTTCCAATAAATAATCTGTAAGATTCCATTTTGAAATAAATACATTAATTTTAATTTCAATGCCAACCCAAATGAGTTCACCCATAAAAGAGGTATTATATCGATATAAATAAAAATGAATGTTTGTAAGTTTGTCCTCTATGCATTCCTAAACCATTAATCAGATTGTGATGAAATTTTGGTAGGGTGTTTTGAAGACGACCGCGAGAATTTATGGCCCAAAAAATAGAACAGAATATTCAACCAAACAATTTTTTACTTTATGTGGCATTGCAACCCATGCCAGGTGCAGCAAGTAAAGGTATATTGTTTTTTCATACTACTGTTTGGGAATAGTTTTTTTTATTTTATTGCAGGAGATCAGCAGACAGGCAGATGGCTCACTTGATGGAAAGAGGTCACCGTCACCTATGGACATTTGCAACACCAAAGGTGCTACAAATGCGCTGCTGCTCTCTTAAGGGAAACTGGAACCTGGTCACTAATGCCGGAACACAACTCAAGGTTGTTATGGCGACATACTTTAGACCAGGGGTGGTAGCCATCCAGTCGGGCAAATGCCCTACCACCTGGCAAAATAGTAATAAAACGCGGCATATATTAATCGTAGCGATGGACAGCAGCCCTTAAATGCAAGCCCCTGTCATCGTTGATAAACGAGGTGACACATGTCTTTGGTCACGATCCGAATTGTAATTTGGTTTACGTGTCTCCCATGTTGAATTCACAATGAAATTTTTGGCGGTATTTTACATGCATTTTTTGCCATATCTTGACTTCAAATCGCGATTTTCACGAACAGTCAGCTGTTTCTGGGAATTGATTGGCACATAAACCATTTATTTGGAGGAATAATGCATTGAGATAGCAATAAGTTCCATTACTCGTTTCTCTGTCATTAGTCAAGTTTATCTTCGAGGTAATTGTGTTTCGTACGATGAGTGACATTTGCGATGGCCCACTTTCCTCTCCTATTCTATCTTCCCTATTCCATCTCTCAATTCTATCATCCTATCTCATCAAGAATTTATTTGAAGTAACAGCCACGAACTTACACTCTATCTCATTCGTCATATCTGATTCCTCTATCCTTTTATTCCATATCTCCTATTTCATCGCTTTTATCCCATCCCTTCTATTGTATCGTAAAGGCTGGCAACGCGTTGTCTTCGTTCTTGTGTTGCAAACGCAAAAGACTCTCCTCAGAATTACTATACTATCTTATCAATATCTCCTATAGCCTTTAAGAAACTAGAAATATAGCTGCAATGTAATTTGATTCATTAACTTATCACAGGTGTATTTGGGCGCCTATCGTTATTTCTGATTCGCAATGCCGCAGATCAGAGCATCGAAGGATGAATTTTCACTAGCTCCTTACGCCTGGACAACGGCCTTGAGCAATAAGCCTTAATCATTTGAACAAAGACGCTAAAACGTTGTTGCAAAGTATTCGATGAAACGCCCAGAGTGCGCAATATCTCCTCTGTCCGGGAAGGGGCTCAGTGAACCGACTCCATTTGGCTTGTCAAATTTTCTTCGATACCCGAGACCCTGTCATTACAGCAATATAATGAAACACAGGGCGATGTAATTAATAGGTCAAGAATGCTACGTTGTCCAAAACTACACTACTGCTAATGCAAAAAAGAAAAAATCCCTTAAGACTGTAAGTAAAATACTGAACCTAGGTTACTGTCTTCAATTGGCAAGTTGTGCAGAAGCGAAGCCTTGTTGGATCTCCATATTGATCAATGATCTCAGGTAAGTACCATCAGTCCTCCGAACACCAGAAGAATCGATAACCTATGTTAAAGCTCTGTGTATAAGCTTAGGACCTCGCAATCCAAGCATTTGATCAGCGAACAGCACAAATATTTTCTTTTATATTGATCAAATTCGCGAGTCGTAAGAATTCGTTTAAATATAATGTTGTATTTTTAAAGATTGTATTTCGGCTGCGAATATCATTGTACGCTTGTCGTATCGTGACTTCTTTGCGGTCGTGATGTCAATGGGAGCCCGCAACACGAAGCCCTTGTTCATTAAAGGCTTTGCATCAATCAGTTTGTGTAATAAGCAGCTTTAAAGCGTTAACTACACAGGGAAGACCTCAATTTTTTATTAATAGCTTGATAAACTTTCCACTTCTGGGCTCGAACCTTCCAATTGTTAGGGAACGGTTAGTATACTTGCCACACTTGTCCGTAGCTTGAGGGTTTAACACATCGGCAATCATCGGTGATGTCGATGTACACATTTCTTTATATGCTTTAGAGATTGAAAGCGAAAAGATCTGGTAATGATACCCAACATGATCGTGCACTAGAAATATGCAAACGAAACCACGTGGAAGTCTCACTGTTTTTTTATCTAAATAAGGCATAAATATCACTGGTCCACAGAAAATAAATGGTCTCTACTTTTGATCAGACCCATTTATTCTTGTGTATTTTAGTTTGACTCATACACCCTCAAAATTTTGAGGGTATATAGAACCAACTGACCCCAGATTCGGATTCAGCATCGTAATACATAAGAATATTTCTCTGTAATAATTTCAACATAAATTTAGATATAGGATCATCCTTGCCTCTCCCTGTACTCACTGTTCTATATTATATCTATTTAGACCTATTAGTTAGATTGGTTCATTCGCTTAATTATATATGAGTATGGTCGGAGTGAAATCAATCGACATCTTTCGATCTGTGCCCTCCTGAGGAGGCTTATTGGCCATCGTCGTTGAGTTGTTATGCGACGGCACTGGAGGTACACCGCCACCGCTCCACCAAAAAGCATTAAGTAAAGACTCTTTCATTCCGCTGTGTGCAACGTCTAATCCTCGACAACTGCTGCTGACACGTCTCTAGGCTTACAGAATTGGGAAAAGTGCAATTTCGGGAGGCTAAGGTATTTGATGTTCCTTCCCATATAATCAATCGGATGCAACGATTGATCTGATTGTCCTGTCGTCCACTGATCTTGAGCTATATTATCGAAGACGTTACTAGTCCAGGAGGCAGGCCGAATTATATACAACCGCCGTTACGTAGTGTACTATAGGGGAGGTGAGGAAAGATCTCGAAAATTTATCTTTGACACCATTTGTATACTCACTATTTCATACAAT
Organism: Dendrolimus kikuchii; assembly: GCA_019925095.2. Taxonomy (NCBI): domain Eukaryota; kingdom Metazoa; phylum Arthropoda; class Insecta; order Lepidoptera; family Lasiocampidae; genus Dendrolimus; species Dendrolimus kikuchii. The sequence goes on from CM034402.1 coordinate 2,014,047, forward strand.
AAGTTTGAAATTATCGTGTGACACAAGTGTACCTTACATGTCTTCAGTTTGGCTTGCCCTTTCGGAAGTCTGGTATTAAATATCTACCGCCAATCAAGGACTTAAGTACCACTTAAAATGTTGACAGTGATTTTTATATAAGGTTGCTTCACCATTTTAATACACTGGTGAAAAAAAGGGGTCAGAAAATCGATTTTTCAAATAGCTGTATATTTCTTAAAAATGGCCACATTGGTGTGATAAAACAACCAATTTGAAGCTTGAAATCTCTAGTTAAAGATTTGAACAAAACAATTTTTCAACAACGAGTATCGCGCAATCCTAATGAATACGGCGAAGAAAAAGTGGGATATACCAGGTCACTCAGAAAAAAAGTTTTTAATAATATGATTATTTATAACTAATAATAGATCATCGGAAAACATACGTCTGGAAACACCTGTAAATCACTCGCGATTTTACAATAAATCCTTCACAGTTCATGCAGTATGCCTGTGGAATGCGCTACCTGTGAAAATCAGGCGTGCCCAGTCTCTTCAGGCGTTCAACGGAGTCGTGAAGGACCATTACCTCGGGCTCTAAAGTCAATCATAACATCTTCATCTGTCCCATATTAACGTAATTCTATACATTATTAATATGATTATTATTTATGTATATATCAATATATGTATAATTTTGTCTTATTTCTATGTCTATTATACTTGCCATTACAAAACTTTATATGTATATAATTTTATTTTTATTATAGTTACATTGCAAAACCCACATGTTACACAATTTTTCTCTAATCCATCCTAAGGTTGTCTGGAAGAAATTGCTTTTAGTGATAAGACCGCCTATTGTCTTCTGTACTTAAACTTCTTAAATTGTATCTTAATGTTATGCAATAAAGTATATTCTATTCTATTCTATTCTAGGTACGTTCAAATATCAAAATTTCCCTCAACAATGTTTGTGAGTTAATTTAAATTATTGTATCTCATTGAAAATTGGATCTGCGCCGGGAACATTTTCGCGCTATGATTTTTTATGACTTCAAGTGTCTCCTGAAACCGGACGAATCGTACGATATACTTTAAATGACATTCATAGATGAAGGTCCTTCTAAGGCATTCGTATATCGTTGGTACAATGAATTCAAGCGCGGTCGACTAACTTTAGGGGATGATGAAAGAACTGGGCGACTTTGACGGCTGTTATGGACGAAAACGTGCTAGCAGTGAAAAATTTAATCCAAAACAATAAGCGAGTGGCAAGGTTATTTTCGCAAAACTTTCTGAGTGTCCCACGTATACGTATATATGTGTACACAGGACATATTACAGAAAAGTAATATCCGTGCAGGGACGGAGAAAGAATACAATTTCCTGCGGCCGGGCGGCTTGTTGTAAGAGGCGAGTAAACAACCCACAGCCAGGAGTATTTGCCCGACTGGATGGCTACCACCCCTGGTTTAGAGTATGCCGCCATAACAACCTTGAATTGTGTTCCGGCATTAGTGATCAGTTTCCAGTCGCCCTTAAGAGAGCAGCAGTGCATTTGTAGCAACTTTAGTGTTGCAAATGTCTATAGGCGATAGTAACAACTTTCCTTCAAGAGGGCCGTCTGCCTGTCTGCTGAACTCATGCAGTAAAAATATATAAAAAAGTCAAGAACAAATCGACGGGTGCAAACTACCAGAGTACTGATTATCCGTGCAAGAACGGAGAAAGAATACAATTTCCTGCGGCCGGGCGGCCTGTCCTAACAGGCGACAAAATATCCCACCGCCAGATGGTAGGGTATTTACCCGACTGGATGGCTACCACCCCTGGTCTAGAGCATGCCGCCATAACATCCTTGAATTGTGTTCCGGCATTAGTGACCAGGCTCGACTCTCCTTTAAGAGAGCAGCAGTTTATTTGTAGCACCTTTGGTGTTGCAAATGTTCATAGGCGATGGTAGCCGCTTTCCATCAAGTGGGCCGTCTGCCTGTCTGCTGAACTCATGCAATAAAAATAAAAAAAATAAAGAAAAATGATTAACCGGTAATGTTATAGGATTTATAAGATTCAAATGTGATACTATAAGTAATTGTGATATTAAAAGAATATTGTCGGTAGTTTTTCGCCAAGGTAACAATAAACAAAAGAGTATACATGGTAGTGTGTGTATTTTTTTTTATTGACTTAATGTATTTTTATGCATAATTAAAAAAAAAATGCATTCTGCTCTCCAGGTGGTAGCGCATTTGCCCGACTGGATGGCTACCACCCCTGGTCTAGAGCATGCCGCCATAACAACTTCGAGTTGTGTTCCGGCATCAGTGAGCAGGTTCCAGACTCACTTAAGAGAGCAGCAGCGCAGCAGCACCTTTGGTGTTGCAAATGTCCATAGGCGATGGTAACCGATTTTCATCCAGTGGGCCGTCTGGCTGTCTGCTGAACTGCTGCAAAAAAAAAGTAAGAATTAAATGTAAGATTTTTATGACTTTAAATCTTGTAGAGATTTCAAGTCATAGTTAGAAAAGACATAACTATAAAACATTTTTAATAGAACCATCTTAACTTATATACATATTTATAATTTCCTTTCCTTGACTATAGCAATGGAGCCATCGACTCGACATCGAGATGTTATCGCGCAATTGGATAATATCTTGAATCGAGTCGATAATCCTCTAATAATAACTTTATTGCGCGTCCGTGCCTCTGTCGGCGGACATTACATATGAAAACGAGAAAAATACAAAAGATGCCACTTAGTTGGTTGATATAGACTTTTAAATTGTGAATGAGGCTATATTCTATATATAGTGTTTATTTTAATAATTTAATAGCTGAGCTGATTTAACAATTTTTGAAATTACAATGAAGCCTTAAGAAAAGATTTTTTTTTATCTAAGTATAGGTTTGCGTTTGACCACTGTCTCAACTGATGTTGAGTGATGACGCAGTCTAGGATGGAGCAGGCTTACTTAGAAGACACCTATTCACTCGTGACTTGAAGACTTCAAGATTCTATTTGTCGGGAAAGACAGACTTCGCTAAATTATTCCACTCTTCGGCAGTGCGCATCAGAAAAGATGGAGCGAAACGCTTGGTTCTGAAGGTTATTCATATCTGTGCCGTTTGAGTTTGAAACATTGGGCTCATAGAGTCCATCGGCAAAGAGCAATAGCTGTAAAATCATACACATAGATGGACGGACGGACATGATCCGTTGTAAGGTTTCCAAAATATCTAGGTCTTCAATTCAAATTCAAAAGTTTTTATTCAAACAAGTTCCACTGGAAAATATTTTTGAAGTTCATATAATATAAGTAAAAAATTTAATCGACTTCCTACATGTCCTGCTGCGAACGTATTATCACTGTTTAAGAAGAAGCGAAGGAAGGTGAAGGTAAGGAAAGGAATGCTCCGATGGTTCAGGCATGTGGAAAGAATGCATCATGAAAGAATGACTAAACAGATATACGATATACAATGCAAAAGTGGATGGATGCAGAAGTCGTGGAAGGCCACGACACACCTTCCGTGATCAAATTGATCGTCTACTAGCAGAAGGTGATGTCAGGAGCCTTAAGAACAGACGAGCGTGCATGACAAGAGCTATGAATGTCAAACAAGCAAGTGAGGTGTGTAAGAAAAAGCCTGAATGGCGCTCTGTTGTTCGTGCCTACCCCGCAAGGGAACTGGCGTGAAGTTATGTATGTATGTATAAGAAGAAGCGTCAAGAAACGCCCCAGCAAGAAGTCGAGCAATTTTTTTTAACATTCATATTTGTATATGAATGAATGAAAACAGTTGTCTTCCTGGCAACCCCCTAAAGTAAGGAAAATATTATTAAATAAATATTTCAAAATATTCAAAACAAATAAATAAATATCTAGATTTTATAGAAACAAAACAAATCACAATACATACAGAATAAGCACCACCATTAGCGCTGAGAGGACGAAAAAAATTAGTAACTTTAAAAGACTACACTGATTTACCTTGTCTGATGTTGAGTGGCAGTGAGTGCATATGCTTTGGTACAAAAGATCTTGCATAATCATATGCACAATGTCACTGACCACACACAACAGGCCTTAATGGGATTATCGTCACGTATTGTCTAGACGCCGCGCCTCAGGACATTTGCTTGTAAAAATGTCCATCACACGCAAAAATTATGTTTTCGACATGGAATGAGTTTAAGCTGGAATCCTCATGATTACTAATTTTACTTTATAGGGTTCCTTAGCAATTTTGGCTACAGCTAACTCCTTGCGTACTTTGATCACAGAGTCAGGAAGCAGGGAAAGTGATAGGCCCACTGCCAATTCAACGTGCCAACTTCGCGATCTATATCGGTTACCTTGGTTCTCTTACGCATTACCCTCAACTATTACGTACACCATACACTGCATATTGCCGCTGATCATAACTAATGGCGAAAACATGGGCAAGAAAAAGTAGTGTGGAAAGGTCACGACACTGAGGAATGAGGTATAGAACTAAAGGAGAAGGAGCTATTTTGGCAAAAGCGGAAATCTTCTGCGTTTGTCATGTCCGATCATCCGTCATTAGTCTTTGAATGACATGGTAGAGCTATGCTGAAATCATATATATACTATAATCATTTATATATACTGATGAAACTGAAACTAAAAGGTCAAATATATAAATCTGTCACACGACCAGTCATGCTATATGGGTCCGAATGTTGGGCCACTAAAGTGATAAACCACAAACGTCTGCACTCAGCTGAGATGAGAATGTTTGGATGGATGTGTGGTGTTACAAGAACCTTTAAAAGTTGCACTAATTATTGAAAAATTGAGAGGAAGAAGATTAAGTCGGTATGGGCATATAATGAGGAGGGATCAAAGTCACGTGACAAAAAGAATGTTAAACTACAAGATGGATGGGTACAAATGTAAAGGTAGACCAAAAAAAGACGGATGGATTGTGTAGAGGATGTTATGATAATTTGTGGCGTGGCAGAAGATGGTCAGAAAAGAGGAGTGTGGAAGGAAATGACATATTGTGCCGACCCCAATTAATTGGAATATTGTGAAAGAGAAGAGAGAATCATATATATACCTATTCGGTAGTGAGATTAATGCAACATACCTCTATTCTTATCAAACTTCTTGTCCATCCAGAGGTTGTCTGGAAGAAATCGCTAATAGCGATAAGACCGTTTGTTATATTGTAACATTTTATTTCTGTTAACTGTATCTTTTAAAACACAATAAAGCATATTCATTCATTCATTCCTATCTTCATTTGAGCTCCAAGAACACGCTAATTCGGTGTAATACAACGCTCTCACAGTATATCGGCGTTTATTGGTAAGCCGTGAGCTAATATTGTTTCGGAGAGTGAGAGTTCCTATGGCCCACTTCTCCTCTTATTCCCTCTTCTCATCGTATCCCTCCTATTTCATCCCCTCTATCCCATCCTAATTGTGACGCGTTGGCATCGCTGCTGGTGTTGTAAACGTCCAGAGGCGACGGGAATCACCTTACGTCAGATGGGCTGCCTGTCTGTTTGCTCTTTCCCGGAATTTAAAAAGACTTTTAAGACCTAAACTAATATAAAAATAACTGTTCATAGAAGCATAACTAAGTACCAGGGTCGCACAGGGCACCAGGAAGTTAGTACTGCATTTAGAGATTCAAGTATAACCAATTACAGCTAACACGCACTTTGCTAACAATATGATGCAGTCTATGGAAACTGGCGTAATGAGGTCGGACAGGGCTGAAATAAGGAAACAACGGAAATTAGTAATTAATTATTTTTAAGTTAAGGCCGCTATATTTAAAATTTAATTAATAATTTAACCTTTTTCTTCTCAAGTGAAAGCTGAACTTTTGTAATCAGACCCTCAGTTAAATGGCGAGTTTTTGACTTGCGCCAACAAGATAGTTTCTCTGGTAGCTTGAAAAGGCAATTTTTACTAAAGAGTTGAGAATTTCAACACATACAGCTGTTACAGTTGTTTAGTAGCGTAGTTGTTTTCATGTTTTTTTTTAAAGTTAATAATTAATTTTGTTATGTACCCTCGTATTTCTAAACGATACGATCGGCCATATCCGTAATTGAATAATAATGTTATATTTTTATTTATTCTGTGATTAGCGCCTGTTTTGTACAGAGTAGTTCTTCATAATTTACCTCCATTTTATATAACAATAATATGTAGTGATTGTGTACAGATTATAATTCAAAATCTCTCAATTGTATATAGCCGGTATTCACACTACATTTTGTTTTCACGTTGGCAGACGCGATAGATTTGTACTGTGTTCAGTTTATTTTATTACATGTAAAACTTTGGATGAATGAATGACTAAACAGATATACAATGCAAAAGTGGATAGTTGCATAAGTCGTGGAAGGCCACGACACACCTTCCATGATCAAATTGATCGTGTATTAGCAGAAGGTGATGTCAGGAGCCTTAAGAACAGACGAGCGTGCATGACAAGAGTTATGAATGTCAAAGAAGCAAGTGAGGTGTGTAAGAATAAGCCTGAATGGCGCTCTGTTGTTCGTGCCTACCCCGCAAGGTAACTGGCGTGAAGTTATGTATGTATGTATGTAAAACTTTAAGTATAATGTTTTGTATGATATCTTGTATAAAATATTATCTGGAATTTCCAAACAGTAATATATTAAATTCTTTTCATTCATAACAATTTAATTAAAATAGTTTATCAATGACTTCAATCCGCTATCGGTTGTGCCAATTGCTAAGTTTCATAGACTGTAAAATTGTTGGAGGGATGGCGGGTTGTTCTAAAAATGCTTGTCGAGTGTAAAAAGTTGTGTATAATATGTGTTAAAACCGTAAGGTCTTCTGATTATAAAGTATTGTGACCAGTTGCTGTTCTTTTATTACCATAAACCCTTCTAGGTTGTTACAAGTATTACACAACACATACAATTCAATACAATTTTTCGAGAACAGAACTGCACAGCGAAACATCGCTATTCAAGTTACAAGCAACAATTCCAAATTTAACCTTAGATAAATAGATAGATAATAATTTATTCCACACCAATACAATTACAAAAAAAATCCAAATATGTCATTCATGCAATAGACGGCCTTATCGCTTAAAGCGATTTCTTCCAGACATCCTAATTGATATTCTTACTTTACATTTATCAAAATACAAATTTGAAACCTTTTAATTGTTCGTATAATGTCAATATGTGATTGATGTTTAATTTTGTTCCCAATAAATGAAATAAAATAATTCAAACCTAGCTTCGTCCCTGTACAGATACGTACATAGTATTGTACAGGGGCTATAGACGAAGTGCAAGCACAGAACTAGTGATTTACGATTGTTTCTGCTACATTAAAGTATGGCTACTTTACGAACGCCTAATTTGCAAAATCTTTATTAGATTTATATAATTTGGAAACAGGAGACGAAAGTATAATTAGTGCGTTTGATTGTTTTAGATAGGGACCCATTTTGATAAAATATACTAAACTAGCTTTTGCCGTGGCTTCGCTCGCGTCGAAGAAGGATATATATGGCATGAAGTGAGCATATTATAATTCTTAGAAATATCGAATTTAATTTTTACTTCGAATTACCTAATCCCTATTAATATTATAAATGCGAAAGTAACTCTGTCTATCTGTCTGTTACACTATTACGGAAAAACAACTAGGTCGATTTGGCTGAAACTCAGTATATATATATGTGTATTCGATGAGTAGATAAACATAGGATACTTTTTATCCCGAAAAATGGGATAGTTTCCGGGATAAAAATGTATTTGCCTCTCTACTTATTATGCTTGTACGGAAAAACTATTAACCGATTGGGCTGAAATTCGGTATATAATATATAATTTTAATACCGAGGGTGGACAAGGGATACTTTTAATCCCTGATAATGGGATAGATTTTGGGATAGACTTATGTAAAAGTTATCCCAGAAAGTAGGATAGTTTTTGTTTTTCTTTTGCCTTTTTCGTAATTTTGGCCATTTTCGGAATTTTAACCATTTACGTCGTTTTGCCCGTTCCGTCATTTCTGTCATTTATCTACTTTACAGTAGACGGGGGATACATAAATCAAACCGGAACTGGTTGAAATAGGGGATGAAAGTTTGTATGGGAGACCAATCACTTCTCAAGTTTATAGATATAAAAACTCATCGTCCATAAAAATAAGTTGCAGTAACTCGATTCTCGTTAAACTTTAACGGAAAAGCTACTGGACTATTTTGGTGTAATTTTGTACATACATAACTTTCATCCCGGGATATGGGATAGTTTGTGATATAAAATGAAATGAATCTTCCGGGGGTAAATAGCAGTAACATAAAAATGTAACACATTTTTTTTTTGAGGAAATGCGTTTCGCACGCTTCCAGGTCCTTTACTAGGGATTAGACCAAAGAGACGAGAGGTGTCACCCAAAAATGTAATACAACACAGTAACCTGTGTTAACGCCTGTTCTTTAAACATATATACTAGTAATGCCATCTAGCAAAGCGAAGGAGGAATCTGTCTGTCGTAGTTTTTGTAAGTATTTGAGTCTGAAAGTGTGTGTCTGAAAGTGTATGTATTAGGAAGACACTACACGTGTGTCTGAAAGTGACAAGATATGAATGGCTACTTAGCCGGAGCAAACCGTAATTCTCTGTTAGACCTGATGCCGCCTCGCAAATCCTAGTGAACCAAGTAGAAAAAAAGGAATGCTTGCATTGCCGTCACTGGAACCGTGAAAGCAATGATGCAGGATTTCGGCCGGATTGGCGCGTTCTGGTTTTGCACAAACACTACACCAGATGTCCGGAACACAGTTGGTACATCAAGGAACGGTTTTAAAGCACATTTTTTTATTGCATGAGTTCAGCAGACAGGCAGACGGCCCACTTGATGGAAAGCGGTCACCATCGCCTATGGACATTTGCAACACCAAAGGTGCTACAAATGCGCTGCTGCTCTCTTAAGGAAGACTGGAACCTGGTCACTAATGCCGGAACACAACTCAAGGCTCTTATGGCGGCATACTCTAGACCAGGGGTGGTAGCCATCCATTTACAACATTGCAATAGTTTTCCGAAGTTTTTGGACTATTCATCGGTGAGCGTGGCGTCGCAACGATACTTAGGCAGCTATTGAAGATTCGGCTCGGCCAATGAGACGCATGTGTGTGCGCAGCGGCCTCTGGTTAGAACCGGCCGAATGAAGGTGGAAGAGGAAATGTTACCGGGAAAGGGATGCCTTCCGGGAATGTGACGGGATGTCGTAACAAAAAGTGTGTGTGTATTAGGAAGATACTATGTGTATGCATCAAGGAGCGTGTATAAGGACGACACTATGTATGTGTCTAAAAGCATATGTATCAGGAAGACACTACACGTGTGTCTGAAAGTGTGTGTATTAGGAAGACACAATGTATGTGTCTTAAAGTGTGTGTATTAGAAAGACCCTTTATGTGTCTGAAGCTTCACCTCGAATATTTTTGGAACGGTTTTAGTAAATATTAACAAAAGTACATGAAGCTAAAGGTGCATGCCAAGACTGGACTAAATGGAAATCCATTGTCTCTGCCTACCTCTATATAGACAGCAGGCGCGATATGTATGTAATAGACTAAAATAAACATATTTCTACGAGAAAGTTAAATAGACGACTGGCATTAATTCGCCAGACGTGTCTAGGTGCTGCTAATATTGCCAGTTTAAGCTAACTGTTAACTTAGAAATTACACTATTAAGTTGTTACGCAGCTTTGAGTACTGTTTGACTTCCTATGAGTCATATACAAGTTAAGCGCTCTTTACGTGAACTTAAGTTGAGAAAACAAATTTTTGAAGTTTATTATTTACAAATAGGCATTTATATAATTTTTAGCAGACGACCCTGATGGAAAGTGGTACCTGTCATCTAGCTACATTTGCAACAGCAAAGGTGTAACCGATGCGCCCCCGGTCTCTCATGATAGCTTTTTTTGATGTGCATGAGATGACGTTCTTTATTGAACGATTGTCAAAGAAGCAAGTGAGGTGTGTAAGAATAAGCCTGAATGGCGCTCTGTTGTTAGTGCCTACCCCGCAAGGGAACTGGCGTGAAGTTATGTATGTATGTATGTACGATTGTCATTCTTTTGTTTACTATTTTTGTTCCATGATTTGAATGTAGTTTTTACTATGTGTTGCAGTGACGCGGGGTGGAAATTCGGCTAGGATAAGCCGGTTAAAAAAAAAACATACCGTAATGATGCACCGACTACACCGCTGTTGAGAAAACGTTCAACTTGCGATGTATTTTGTTATTAGAATTTGTATTTTTAATTTTGCAATCTTACGGGATATTTTGAATCTGTTGGAGTAGCCCTGTTTTCAGAACGCGTTGCCTGTTAAATAAAATGTCACTGACATAGAACGACAGCGTCTTTTTTTTTTATTGCAGGAGATCAGCAAACAGGCAGACGGCCCACTTGATGGAAAGCGGTTACCATCGCCTATGGACATTGGCAACACCAAAGTTGCTACAAATGCGCTGCTGCTCTCTTAAGGGAAACTGGAACCTGGTCACTAATGCCGGAACACAACTCAAGGTTGTTATGGCGACATCTTTTAGACCAGGGGTGGTAGCCATCCAGTCGGGCAAATGCCCTACCACCTGGCTGTGGGTTGTTAAGTCGCCTCTTACGACCGGTCGCCCGGCCGCAGGAAATTGTATTCTTTCTCCGTTCCTGCACGGATAGCGTCTTATGAAGTTTTACGTCCCCCTCCTTCTCTTCTCTCTTCTGCCTGTAAAGAGCTGTGTAATAAATTGTGTATCAATGTTGTGTGATAGAAATAAAAGTTATCTTAAATAATCGCCATAATTCATTATTCAAAGATATCCTCTCGATCCACAACAGAATCAAAATCCGGTGTCCGATGTGATTATGTGTTGCTATCATTCAATACGTGTGGAAAGCCGACGAGCGTAAGAGATAGTAATAGAGTAATAATATATCCAGGAATAAAAAATGTAAGCGCCAATAAATTTATGGCGCTTTCGACCTTTTGTTCGCTAGTTAATCTATAGTGTCACTAGTTATATGTTTGAACAGAACGCAAAAACGCCAATGAATGCATGCCGCTCAACCTTTTGGTCCCTAGTCGCTTGTTTTTTAAAGTCTATAGGGCATTTAACTTGATTGGCTACCCCTGGTCTAGTGTTGCAAATGGCACTAGTTAAATATAAGTAGAACTAGATGGCGCTGCCCGATAATTACACTTGCTATTGTTTACCACATATTTTAAGTTAACCTTTTTGTATTCTATTTATTATACAGTTCAGTAAACCAGTGCATTTATTAAGTAAAGTTATTTAGTTAAACTTAGGTCATCTACGACATCTAGAGTATGCCGCCATAACGACTTTGAGTTGTGTTCCGGCATCAGTGGCCAGGTTCCAGTTTCTCCTTCTAGGTCGGCAGTACAGTGACAGCATCTCTGATATTGCTAATGTTTATAGGCGACGGTATCCTCTTTCCATCACAGTTGGGACGTCAGCCTGTTGGCTGTGCTTCAGCAAGAAAAAAGGAATCAAATTAGAAAGATAATATTTATTGTCGCGAATGATTTCACATATAACTAAATAATATACTAAATTAACAGAATATACGTACTCATAAAGATTTTTTGAAGTGAAACTTCTATATAGACGGGGTCTTACGATTTTTCGCTCACGAAAAAGTGTCACGGCCGCGTGTTCTAATACTTACATTTTTAAACTCGTGATATTTTTCGAATGGGATGTCCGAATTAAATAATTCAAAAAGTTATATAAAGGTAATGAAGCAGTCTTGAATATGAATTTTAACTTGAAGTTTTACGGGCAGATTGTTAATGTACTTGTCCAATTTGCAAAACCTGCCCGTAAAACTTCAAGTTAAAATTTTGTTGCGATTTATTTTGTCACTTGACAGTTGAAGTTTTTCCACTTGTCCGTTGCGATTCGTTTTTCCACTTGTCCGTTGCGATTCATTTTCCACTTATCCGTTGCCATTCTTTTTTGCACTTGTCCATTGAAGTTTCACTTCTAATATGTGTCCCAGCACACATTTCGATTTTTCATTTATTTACTTATTTCATATATTTTTATTTTATATTATTTATTGTCTACACCGCCGCTGCCATGTTTTAATATTTCCTTAATTTAAAGGGTTGCCTGGAAGAGCTCGCTTTAAGCGATAAGGCCGCCCTTTGTTTGATATTTATTGTATCTAGTTTTTAAGAACGTAGTTTTAATTTTGGTGAACAATAAAGTATTTTTATTCATTCATTCATAAAACATAAAGGCATTAGAATTTTATAAAATATACAACTATTTGAAAAAGATTGTACACTCTCGGCAATAGGGCTGGTAATACATCATTATTCCGTGTCAAGAACTGACACGGCGCTGATTTTCAGTACCAGACTCCATCAAATCCCAAGTGACCCAAAGTGACTTGTATGAAGTCCACGCCATTGATACATTGTGTTTTTTTTTTAATTGCAAGAGATCAGCAGACAGGCAGACGGCCCACTTGATGGAAAGCGGTTACCATCGCCTAAGGACATTTGCAACACCAAAGTTGCTACAAATGCGCTGCTGCTCTCTTAAGGGAGACTGGAACCTAGTCACTAATGCCGGAACACAACTCAAGGTTATTATCGCGACATACTTTAGACAAGACGTGGTAGCCATCCAGTCGGGCAAATGCCCTACCACCTGGCTGTGGGTTGTTAAGTCGCCTCTTACGACAGGCCGCCTGGCCGCAAGAAATTGTATTCTTTCTCCGTTCCAGCACGGATAAATTAGATGTGTATTTTATGTACTACATATTTGTCTGTGAAACGATCAATAAAGAGAAATTAATCGAGCATTATTCACCTACGAGAACAATAACCGCCTGAAGCTCGGTTTCTTTGTAATTTTCTTTAAATAAATCATCTGTCGGTATACTATAGATGTTCTCTTAGTAGATATTAAGAGCTTTAGTGCTATAAAATTAAAGTATATATTTCAACTTAAGAGATTATAGTTGTCATGCACTGTTTTGTCACAGAATGTTACAGAGACTGTACTCAGATTGTTTGGGACAACGATTACCTACTGAGTTTAGAGCGCGTACTTTGTGAGTGTTGCCATTCGTATTTATGATTAGGATATGCTCGCGAATTCGACCACGCTTGTCTTGAAATTCCGACGGGATTCGTGGGACACAGAGTATCGCAGCATTTAATAAAATAAAAAAACCGACTTCAAAAACTAAAAAGTATAAAATAACTTATTTCTAAAGCTATTATTATTAATATATATTATCTAAAGCATCTTGAAGTCGGTGCAAAGTGAAACATAAAAATTACTATATGTTGAAAATTACTAAGCACCGAGTTTTTGAAGTCGGTTTTTTTAAACCAAGTTTTTGATTTTATTTGTTACTTTTTAGTGTCTACCTATGTATGGGTAGACCTACAAAAGGTGCCGCGCTCCTTAAAAAATATAGGTCCCAAGAAACGGGAACAAAAAAATGTTCGTAATATGAAAACTACTGGGCCAAACTATGTTAAATTTTTAGGGGACTAAATGGCAACTATTCCGCATCAAACTAAACAAGAATCACGTAAATCGGATCATAAATCTCGGAGTAATCGGTGAACATACATAAAAAAAACATTAAAAAAAATTCCGACGAATTGAAAACCTCCTCCTTTTTTTGAAATCGGTTATTAAAGAATGTAAGCTGTCGTTTGACAGAACACTGTGTCCGGAATAAGCATTTTTTATGCACCTATACAACTACAAACCGCTCCTGGGAAAATTCCCGCTTTATTCCCGGGATAAAAATATCATAAATTTTATAACATAAAATTTCCTGTCGATCAGCGAAAACCGTATCGAAATCGGCCCAGTAGTTTTTACGTGAATCCCAAACAAACAGACAAATCGACTATCAGACAAGAAATAAAAAAAATGCATCTTGTTCTCTGTCATTTATATAGTCTATTCCAGTTTTTTTTTTAAATAGCTTTAATGTACACACACGGCATCTCCAGAATTTTATCTATAATATTATAGATATCCTGTTGTTACTTAAGTGTATGTAGCGAACGCGACCATAACTTCAACCATCATATGTCAACATGAAATGTCAACTTGCCAATACACGCAAGCAAAACGTCAATGTGACATTAAATAAATTTTGAATACCGACTTCAAGCTAACGACTACTTGTAATCTTACAATAAATAAATTAGTTCTTCTCAAATAATTAGTGCCTATAATTTCTACTGCAAAAGTTATTTCGCTTTTAGGTATTGCATTTAGAACAATAATTTAATCTTTTTTACAAGTTATATTGTGTTGGCGACGTAAATTTATGGCAGCTAATATATATTTATAAGAGATGTTATGAAGCTACAGTTATAGAAATTACTCGTATAATAATGTGATAATTTAATAGATTGTAGCCGCAGACGTCCGATCACCACGGTGGCCGTTCGCAAATGATCGCCAAGCGCGCCGCTTCTAGTCGGGGCCCCCGTGTTTCCTTCCGCGCATACCTCGCCTCAACTGACCGCGACACGTGTAATCGTTCCAATGCGCTTATTATTATTAAATGTTATATTTTGTTTAGCAGCTAAATGTGTGATGTAATATAAAATATTAATCGGTATTTTTACCCAGTAAATATGCATTCCTGAATTGCAATTCTAACACACAACAGTATTTATTTTCCACCTGAAGACCTCCAAAAGATTATGTTATATATCACGAAACAATAAAATTTAATATAATAGAATATTCTTTATTGCACACAAGAAAATAATACACATGAGTTAACAATCATTTAACTAATACAATCGGCTGTCTTATCGCTAACAGCGATTTCTTCCCAACAATCTTCTGGAGATAATTTCACATTTTTAATAATGGGTGGGTATTCAGTGCGCATAGTTTAATATATATACAATCATATATACATATTTTAATAGTAAATAAAAATAAACATACATATTTATATGCAAATATATTTAGAGTTACGTACACATACATAAATTACTGTATACAAATTTAGATAGTGATCTTTGAGGAGTTTATTAAAATATGTAAGTGACTTCGATACAGCTATTTTGGAGCAGATGTTTTTTGATCTGTTGCAGTGAATAACAAGAGTAGTTCTTGAATACGATACTGTTATATTTACTAAAAGTTTTGGTGGCATTTGTAACAGGTATTAACACATATTACATTACATATTACATTAGTATAAGTTTAGTATTAAAATTAGAATAAATTAATATAATAAGTTATTCTTAAGGTACACCAAAACAGAAAAATTACTACATATAATGTCACATACACTAACAAAAATAAACAATAAGCGTGTATGGAGTCTCAAATTTTTCATAGAAATTAAGTAGTAAAAAAGGGTACGGAACTCGAGTCCGTAGAGATATTAATAATAATAAAAAAAACCGGTATTAACAAGTTAGTGGAGATTTTAGATTTCGAATACTTAATTGACGGTACTTTCAAGTACTTTATAGTATTTATGCGGTGCGTGCAGCGAGGCAGATACAGTTGTTCTACCAATTTTTACTGTGTTAGATTTATTTTATTACATGTAAAACTTCAAATATAATATTTTATATAATATCTTATATGAAATCTCTCTCTTTTCTTTCACCATGTCCCAATTAATTGGGGTCGGCACAATATGTCTTTTCCTCCCACACTCCTCTATTCTGACATACATCTTCTGTCATACCACAAATCAACATATCATCCTTCACAGAATCCATCCATCTTTTTTTTGGTCTACCTTTACATCTGTACCCATCCATCTTGTAGTTTAACATTCTTTTTGTCACGTGACTTTCATCCCTCCTCATAATATGCCCATAGCAACTTAGTCTTCTTCCTCTCAATTTTTTAGTCATGGATGCAACTTTCAAAGATCCCCTTATGTACTCATTTCTCACCTTATCCATTCTTGTAACACCACACATCCATCTCAACATTCTCATCTCAGCTGAATGAAGACGTTTGTGGTTTATCACTTTAGCGGCCCAACATTCGGACCCGTATAGCATCTTAACAAGCATTAAGCGTATTTTATATAAAATATTATTTAAAATTTCCAAATAATAATGTAACAAATTCTTGTCATTCGTAACCTTTTTAATGACGGCCTCTGTGGTTGAGCGGGCGAAGGCTTTACTGGCGTACCTCACTGCAACGCAGAGGTTCCGGGTTCGATTCCTGGTATAGTAAATTTGGGAAACAAATTTTCTTCGTTATTTACTATGGTCTGGGTATCTGGGATCGGCCCCAGAGTAGTCCGTTGTATATTACCCATAACACAAGCTAAACTTGCTTAATTTGGGGATATACAATATGTGTGTTTGTGTGCCGATATTTTTTTTTTTTTTAATTAGAAGAGTTTATCAATGACTTCAATCCGCTATCGGTTGTGCCAATGTCCTAAGTTTCGTATACTTTAAAATTGTTGGAGGGATGGCGAGGTGTTCTAAAAATGTCTGTCCAGTGTGTAAAGTCAGTGTATAAAATGTACTAATTAAGCCGTAAGGTTCTCTGATTATAAGTATAGTGATCAGTTGCTGTTCTTACATACATACATACATACATAACTTCACGCCAGTGCATCCATCCACTTTTGCATTGTATATCTGTTTAGTCATTCTTTCATCATGCATTCTTTCTACATGCCCGAACCACCGGAGCATTCCTTTCCTTACCTTCACCCCGACACTCTCTTTCAGACCAACTCTCTTTCTTACTTCGGTATTACGAACGCGGTCCGCGAGCGTCACTCCGCAGTTGCTGTTCTTATATTACCATAAACCCTTCTAAGTTGTTGCAAGTATTACAGTACCTTCTGTACCTCACTATTTTATGATCTCAGTCTCGCCTCCGGGTGACACGTGCATTTTAAGTTGTTTTGCATTTTGACAGCTCTTGCGGTTAACAGTATTTTTTGACTTTTTTTTCTATACGTGGCGTGAAACTGTCATTTTTATTACCGAAGTTATTTTTACGACTAACATGCAGGTCTTCATATAACTGTCGTACAGGTATATTTGAATTTATCACTCTGGTATTTATTCCATTTTGATCGTGGATGTATACTGGAGTTAGTTTTTCACAAATCGAATAAATTTATTAATAAAGAGAACAACCTTTCTATAAATATATCGTATGTCACAACATAAAAGGGATAAATCACAACTATTTTATAAACGTAAGTCTTTCATGTATGTGCCTCCTGTAGCTTAAATACAACACACAGACAACGCTTCATTGTTCATCATAACAAAATTACAGAAATGTACAACAAGACAAAAGTTACTTGGTAAAACAAAAGGTGGCCTTATCGCTAATAGCGATCTCTTCCAGGCAACCTGACTCAAACGAAATTCTTAAATTATCTGTAATTATTATGCAACAAACATATATATATATATATGAGTGTCGGGGTGAAGATAAGGAAAGGAATGCTCCGGTGGTTCGGGCATGTGGAAAGAATGCATGATGAAAGAATGACTAAACAACAATGCAAAAGTGGATGGATGCAGAAGTCGTGGAAGGCCACGACATACCTTCCGTGATAAAATTGATCGTTGCAGAAAGTGATGTCAGAAGCCTTAAGGACAGACGAGCGTGCATGACAAGAGTTATGAATGTCAAAGAAGCAAGTGAGGTGTGTAAGAATAAGCCTAAATGGCGCTCTGTTGTTCGTGCGTACCCCGCAAGGGAACTGGCGTGAAATTATGTATGTATAATATAAATCTATATATATAAAAATCAATTGCTGTTCGTTAGTATCGCTAAAACTCGTGAACGGCTGGACTGATTTGGCTAATTTGGTTTTGAATTATTTGTGAAAGTGCAGGAAAGGTTTAAAAGGTGAGTAAACATGAAAAAATGCCTGGAATATAGTAAAAACAGCAATTTCGCTTTCTTTCCTAGAAACTATTCCTACCTGTCAAACATTTGATTTTCGTCCCGTCGTTTAGAAATCAATTAAATTTAAAAGTCGTTCAGAAATCAAATTAAATTTAAATGTGAAGTTTTTTTTTGGTTTTGAATGTTAAACGTTTGATGATCGTGGTTCAGAAATCTACGTTTTTTATTTATTGATTCTGAGGCGGTACGAAGTTTGCCGGGTCAGCTAGTAAGTAAATAAAAATGACATAAATGGACAGCAGATTACAGTCTAAAGTATAGTAAACTAGCACATATATTATTGCGTAAGACTAACGTCATGTTTCATGAGTGAATTTTTAAATATGGCAAAGGGTTTAGCTTTTCTGACGTCAGTGGGTAAAGAGTTCAAACAGCCTGCGTGGCGAAGGAGTTGGAATAAAATTTTGAAGAGTGTGCAGGTGCTATTAACAGGAGATTATTAGTGGAGCGCAAATTGGGTGTATGTGACGTATGAAGGAAGTTGTAACATTCCTTAAGATAAGGAGGGGTATAAGGTATAAACAGTATACGATATAGTAAGTTGAGAAGATGAGCATTCCGGCGAAGTGAGATATACAACCACTTGAGCTTTTTGTGGTATTCAGAAACGTGGCCATATTTTTTTAAACCAAAGATGAACCTTATACAAACAGTTTAAAGACGCTCGAGCTTAATAAGTTGCTCTTGACTGAGATAAAGATAGCAAGCATCAGCATAGTCGAGGATGGGTAGTAGAATTGATTGAGCTAGCAAAATTCTAGTGGCAGTCGAAAGGAAATTTTTCAACCTCCTAAACGATGCATAGAATGCAAAAATCTTGCGGCTTAATTCAGTAATGTAGGGTCGCCAACATAACGCAAGGGTTACAAGGGGTGGTAAATTGGAAAAATGATCGTGATGGTTCCAACCACCATGATTAATGCTGCTTGTATAAGTCGTGCACAGGTTTGCCAATGACAACCCCTCCCGCCTCCCACAACCGCGACTCGCGGTCGTCTAGTTCTTAGTACTACTTAGATAAGCCCCGGTCCCAGTCGTAGGAAGCGGGAGGGGTGATCATCGGCAAACCTTCTGCGCACGACTTATACATTGGAGCGGAGCGAGCGGAGAGACTGGCTGCCTGCCGTTGACGCCATTTTATGTAATTCTATTGGTTAATTAATATATTTGCGTCTCTCCTTCAGCAGCCTCGCTCCGCTTCAATGGACAGGGGGGGACCTTAAAATACTTTTAAAGTAAAAGAGTTTTAACAGGAGTTCGTTTGGTAGTTTTAAAGATATACGGTCTACTTCACACTGATTTAAAGTAACTTTGTAGGCTTCTTTAAGAATCTTAAAGAAGCCTAGAGACTTTTTTTTTGAGGCAGGGGGAAATACGCTTCGTACACTACCGGGTCCTTTACTAGGATTAGACCAAAGCAATGAAAACCAGCGTCAGGCACCTGTTGCCTGGCAAATGCTGAACTGCACCTATTTGGTACCATTGCGAGACTTTTTGTTATATATCACCGTACAATTCATTCATTGCTATATGTCTCGTTGTGTGATGACCAAATAAACGTTTTTTCTTTCTTTCTTTTTTCTTTCAATGAGAGGTATCCACTGAAGATAGCGCAGATAACAGAGTCAATTGCCGGCTTGTGTGGAGACTCAGCAAGGTACCCCTATTAAAGAGGTAACCCATGGGCTAATACTCCACTAAAACCCCCTCCCATGTGCCCCGCGCTCATGGTAGGAAAAGCGTAAGACTTAGAACGTAGTTACGCCCACGCTGATCCTGCGCATCAGTGCTTGAGAATGCACTTAAAGGTAAATGCAATTAAAGGTTTTAAAATTAATTATTTGTAATTTCTATATTTTAGCCGGAAGGTTCTAAAATGGACAGTTATATGGCTAACTCATTGAATAATCTACGACCCACTGTGGTAAAGTCAGTTATGTAGCGAAAGCGTGTTATGCCTGAACAAAGAGTATGGGCTTATTATAAGCGACTTATAAATATTACGGAATATAAAGACATGAAATAGTGAAATATGTTTTAATTTCAAACAATGCAAATATACATATAGGTATAATAAGTACATAATTATACCATTAACCCTTAAGACAATTATCGACATACCAAAAAGCAGCAAGACTAACACTATCACTATCTCGTAATATACCAAGAAATTATACCCATTTCATACAACTCCTATATAAACAGAGTGAGACAACAACACAATTAACGATCACGTGCACAAACGCGATCTGCACTCTCATCGCGGACATATATGTGCTAATAGTGAGCTAAAGGGTTAACTAAATATTACATGTGTATAAAACTCTTGTTTTAATAAACAATTTATAATTATTTTAATTTAACATACAAAGATAATAAATATATAATATAAAGATACAAATAATTAGATAACTTATATTAAACGGATGTTTGTTGATTGCATTTACCTGGCCTAGTAAATTAGTTGTTTGCTTATGATATTTGAATAGAAATAAAAACAGAATAGAAACATACATACGTACATAACTTCACGCCATTTCCATTGCGGGGTAGGCACGAATAGAATAGAAACATTTCCATAAAATATAAAAAAATATGTAAAATAAAAGAAAATATGTACACTTGGCCGAATACCTAACTATTTATGACGTTAATTGCGCAATAGTTATTTATTTTTGTTCCGTCCAAATCTAATTTCAATCTTCTGTAACAAAATATTGACCAACCGTTTTACAATATATTTTTAGCAACAATTGCGTAGCGTGCGTTACAGAATACCACCTTTCAAAAAGTACTGCTTAGGTGGCACAAGAACTAACTGGACTGTGAGATTCTGGTGCCATAAGCCTCTACAAAGTGTTATTAAAATGATTCATTGACCCATCGAGTGATCAGAAGAGCTGGTGCCTACCTCGGACAACGGAATAATATACCATGCTGGCGATATCACATATCCCGGTCTCCCGTCTTCCTCATTCAGCCTCTGCCGGCGATCTTGCGCAGGTCGTCGGGTCGGCGGGCGCCCTACGCTACATTTGCCAAGGCGCGGTCTCCACTCCAGGACTCGTTAGCTCCGTCGGCCGTCGATCCTGCAACAGACGTGACCGGCCCACTGCCACTTCAACTTGCTAATTTTGCGAGCTATGTCGGTTACCTTCGTTCTCTTACGGATGTCCTCATTTCTGATTTTATCCATAAGAGAAACACCTAACATGGCTCGCTCTATAGCCTGTTAAGCGACTTTGAATTTGTGGACCAGTCCCGCTGTCAGGGTTCACGTCTCGGCATCGTATGTCATGATGGGTAGGACGCACTGCTCCAAGACTCGTCTTCAAGCATTGCGGAATGGTCGACGAGAAGACCTGTCGAAGGTTTTGTCCAAGGTAGACATATTCCTGCTTTCCGCTTACAAAGGAGCCCAAACTTTAGGAAAGCTAAAACAATGGTGCTATCGGGTGCCGACTGTAAACATAACTTCAGTGAAAGATTGAATTAAATTAACCGAATGACTCAAAACGACTACCTGAGCAGTCATTTAACGACAATACGATTATCGTATACCTAATGTACGTTTATTATTTCATGTTCTTATGTCTGGCGTTTATGGTTTCGACAGTAATATATATGTTTACTAAAAAGTAATTGGTAATATTGGGTCCAAACCAGAGATGGCAGCTGGAGGGTCTGAACCAACTCCGAAGTAGAAAATAGTTGAAGAAATAAAGGCTCATCGCCTCCGCAAGCTCACTGACGTAAAACCGATGGAGGAAGATCGGAGTGTGAACAAAGCATACTTGGAGCGACTGGTTGGCCGTCCTAAGTATCGCTAGAAGGGTAGAGTGGAAGCTGATCTGAGAGAACTTCAAGCCCACAATTGGCAATACACTGCAGGACAGAGGAAAGTGGTTTCTCGTTTCAGAGGCCAAGGCTCACTTGGGGTCGCTGAGTCAACAGTGTTAGTTGAGTCTGGTTTAGTATATTTACAAGATCTGAAATATTAAGAGATTTACTAGATTAACAATAACAAAGTTACACAGAAGATTGGAGATGTGCGAGTTTGTAATGAAGAATGAGATAATATTATAATTTTGGATTTAATAAATTGTATTTATTCTAAAGGTATTGATTAACATTATTCTTTATTACTAGACAGGAAAAGTCAAAAGAAAGATATTATTTTTTTAAATTAAATACTATAAATAAACTAAGTCTAACTGACATCTATTAACAAAAACTAAAATGTCCTATAAATAAACCTAACATAAAACAAAACATTTTGGATGCAACCAACATCAAAACTATTTAAGATTATTCTGAAATCTTATGAAAATAGGATTGCTTGGAGGTTATTGGTGAAGTTTTCTTTTACATATTTAATTATAAATTGTGCAAGTTTTTATTAAAAATGACAAAGTGGATAAATCTTTATAAAACTATGAGATTGATTCTTCAAGAACTCTGTGATTTGTTCTTGAATTAAATTAAGCAGAATTAGGTAACAGAATGGTTAAAAGCAACTGAAAAACTGCTTGTGGAGTTCATAAAATTTTTAATAATTTTACGATATTGGATTCCGTTCGTATAATATAGACAGCAAGATATAAAATTACGACATACGTGTATCTTATTAGGTTTCAACAAGATCTACTGCATATCGATACATCTGGATATAATTATGTATTAATTAAGGAAACTAACATAGTTTATTACATTTACATAATTACAAATGTTTTCATCGTTACTAAGAAGTCTTAGGAAGCTGGAAGAAGTACATCTTGATGAAATCGACACATAGGCAATATGTGAAATCCTCCAGATTAGACAAGCATTGCGAGTATACCATTCGTTCTACAAGAAACTGGGAAGGACCGCTCTAGCAGTAGAACGTTTATGAGCTGATATCATTCTATGATGATGATTTAAGTGCTGTGGGAATTTAAAAAGAGATTCTTGTCTTGTCAAAAACTTGTCAAAAAGATTGTTAAAATGGAAGATTAATGGGTACAAATGTAAAAGTATATCCGTGCAGGAACGGAGAAAGAATACAATTTCCTGCGGCCGGGCGGTCTATCGTAAGAGCCGACAAAACAACCACAGCCAAGTGGTAGGGTGTTTGCCCGACTGGATGGCTACCACCCCTGGTCTAAAGTATGTCGCCATAACAACCATGAGTTGTGTTACGGCTTTAGTGACCAGGTTCCAGTATTCCTTAAGAGAGCAGCAGCGCATTTGTAGCACCTTTGGTGTTGCAAATGTCCATAGGCGATGATAACCGCTTTCCATCAAGTGGGCCGTCTGCCTGTCTGCTGAACTCCTGCAATAAAAATAAAAAAGTAGACCAAAAAAGAGATGGATAGATTGTGTGATAGATGACATACTGATTTATGGCGTGACAGAGGATGCATGCCAGAATAAAGGAGTATGGAAGGAAACGACATATATTGTGTCGTCTCCAAATGATTGGGTGAATGTAAAGAAAAGAGAGACAAATTATAATATCCTCCCAAAAGTTAAGAAACACCACGATCATGTCTATATTTGTAATTATTATAATTATTTAATTGCTTTGTAATAAATATCATTTTGATTCGTTGTTTTACATGTCTAGTCTCTGGCCCCACATGTTAGTTCTCCTACTAAAGTTGACATTATACATGTTAATTGATCATTTCTTAACTCCAAACATTTGAATAAAATTATGAGGTTTCGGTCCGGAGCCATTCCACTAATGGCCCTTCTAATTCTTCTAAAAAAGTTCTATTCAAAGTAAGTTCACTGAATAACATTTGTTGAAATTCACCGCTTGTTTACCGCTTCATAACGTGTTATCGCTTTAAAGAGAAGAAGCGGCAAGAAATTCCCCAGCAACACGTCTAGGCAAAAAATTTTTTTCGTCATATTCACTTGCCTTGCCATCAGTTGTATTTTGACATTACTTGTATATGGAGCTTATGTCAAATTTTAACCGATAGTAAGATAAATGAACGGTTGGTGAGATATAGACCATAAGTAAATTCAGTCTCATTATCGGAAGAACTATCACACCAAATCGTTCAGACTCGGGTGGTTGAAATTTTTTATCATATTTATTTATTTATTTGGTTCCTTTACAGTCACTACACTATAACATTGTAAGAGATAAATTATGTGTCCCAGCACACATTTCGATTTTTCGCAGGTTTACTGCAAATTATGATTTGGTTAGGTTAGGTACATTTTAATTTATTTTATTTTATCAAACAAAATTATTTAAACATATTTCATTTTATCAAACAAAAAAGCTGGATTCGATCCGGAACCAAAAAACGCTTCCATAGTCTACTCTAAAATTATGCCGCTTCTCACCACGTCTGGTCTAAATTTATCCCGGTCCTCCACGCGGCCGTAACGCTTTTTCGTGACAGAAAAATCCTAAGACCCCGTCTATATAGACCTCACAAATACAAATATGCTCGCGCGGGAAGCGTAGACATAATTTTCTAGAATCAGCTTGTACTCTTAATCCGTAACACCTGGCTAATGACAATAGTCTGTGCTCCACAATAAGTAAACAAAATAAGACGATCATAAAAGAATTACGATTAGTTCAAATGCTGGCAGGTAATAAAATGTGCTTCTTTGGTTCGTTTACAATCACTAAATCATAACATTGTAGGAGATAAACTGAAAGTACAATATTAATATTAGTGTGTAACCTATTACAAACAAACACGACTTAGATTGAAAATAATAACACACACACACACGCACGCACGCGCCCACACACACACACACGCCCGCACGCATGCACTCACGCACACACGCACGCACGGACACAATCATCACATTATACGTTAAAATTTTAATATAATGCACCCTTAAACTACTAAAACACAAAAAACTGTTAATTATTACATGAATTAATATAATAAGCTCAACTCACCCAATCAATACAATAAAAAAAAAATGAGAACATATCATGGCCGAATATGCTCCCCAAAATACAGGCCTGTCCTAGTTTGGGGGCAAACCGACAACTTACAGTCTCAAGTAATGTACCTAGCATAAATCCGTGGCTGGCGGGAATACATTGATATCTCGACATACATCTTTTTTTATTTTTTATTCGTGTAGACGCTTCCTACGCCTGTGTTTTTATAGGAAAAAAATTGACAGTCCGTAATATTCATAACTTTTTAAGATTTTTCCTTTGGTAATAATAGAATAACACGATTTATCATTACTAGTCAAAGTTTAAAATTGCGCCCCTGTAAAATTGTCATTTTGAACATGTCAACATATTCACGACAGCCACGGAAATATTGTAATTGTAATTTACTTAAATAATTTTTTTTTTTTAATAAGGGCAAACAAATTTAAACATAGACATATATGTTAATATAAATACACAAATACAAGGACACATTTATAACTTAAATAATGATTATTCAATGATATAGTGTCAGATGGAAGCATATCGTGCAATATTCGGCGAAAGTGCGAAACTTAGGTAAGTAGTGAATTGGCAAATGTATCTAAAGTGGAGCTTTATTTATTGTATAGTTTAATAATTCGTGGAATGGATTTTTTTATGAAATAGAAGCATTTATGTCAAGTTTTGGTTTGTATAAGCTAAGGTATAGGTCTCTGTAATGCCTCTGCTTCAGCTGCGTTTAAGTTAGAGCCCGTGGCCAAATAAGATTTACATATTGTTCAAAGATGTCAAAGCATACATACATACATACATAACTTCACGCCAGTTCCCTTGCGGGGTAGGCACGAACAACAGAGCGGCATTTAGGCCCATTCTTACACACCTCACTTGCTTCTTTGACATTCATAGCTCTTGTCAAAGCATACAGTAGAGGCATTTGACGGCCTCTGTGGTCGAGCGGGCTAAGCCTTTGCCGGCCTACCTCACTTCAACGCAGTGGCTCCGGGTTCGATTCCTGGTATAGTAAATTTCGGAAACGTATTTTCTCCGTTATTTACTATGGTCTGGGTGTCTGGGATCGGCCCCAGAGTAGTCCGTTGTATATTACCCATAACACAAGCGTAACTTGCTTAATTTGGGGATATACAATGTGTGTGTTTGTCTGCCGATTATTATTATTATTATAATAGTATATTATATATATAGTGTACCCTTTAGCAGGAGATGCCAATATGCTATTGAGAATATTCAAGATAGCATTAAGGAAATAAAAAGAAAAGAAAGAAAGAGAATTTGTTTACGTAAGGCTCAGATGAATTGAGAGTACAGTCTGTTTTTATTGTATGAGTTCAGCAGATAGGCAGATGGCGCACCTGATAGAAAAGGGTTACCATCGCCTATAGACATTTGGAACACCCAAGGGGCTACAAATGCGCTGCTCTCTCTCTATCTCTCTCTCGCCTGGCCACTAATGCCGGAACACAACTCAAGGTTGTTACGGCGTCATACTTTAGACCAGGGGTGGTAGCCATCTAGTCGGGCAAATACCCTACCACCTGGCTGTTGGTAGTTTTGATGATGAACAAATCAAAACAAAAAACAAAACGATGAACAAAAGCATCTAAAGAAGTTGAACTTGTGTGCGTAAACTTATTTAATACTAGCTGTCCCGGCAGACGTTGTCCTGCCCTGAAGTAAATTTGAAACCCAATTGCAGCGCCACCTACCGGGTCCAATTGTGAATCTAAACCATCCTCGAATCCACTTGAACACACACAAAAAAATTCATTCAAATCGGTCCAGTCGTTTAGGAGGAGTTCACTGTCAACACACATACAGAAGAATTATATATATAAAGATATGCACGTGGCTTGCATGTGTGTGATTAATAGTAATGTATCTGGAAACCATTTCAACTTTCTCATTACCAATTCGATTTAATACCTACTAAGTTCTCGTAACGCACTGCAGTGCGATCGGGATCCTATTCTAAGATCAGCATCTTATGGCCAGCTTTAATTTGAGCGTTTGTGACTCCGTCTTTCTAGGTCTAAGGCGGTAAGTTTGTAATATTCGAGGATGACAAGCCTCATAAAAATACAGATTTAAAAAAAAAACTTTAAATATTGCTTCTAAATTTAAACTGACAGCTTTTAGGCTATAATAATTCCACTGCGTCATTTGTATAGCGTTGGACAGTGCAAATTTTCAAGATAAAAAGTGAAAATAAAAGAAAAATTCCCGTTTTATTACAGCTATCTCATATAGTAGGCAAGCTACTCAGTTTTACGTCGGTACTTTGCGCGTGCGCTCGCCCGCCGCGGGAACTAATCGGGGCGGACATTTTTAAATATCGAAACATTTTGTCGTTCGATTCGAAATTTGAATACTGAACCGTTGTTCATATGTCAGTATATACTTTTTTCAATTTATATATGCCAGTAACATTATTTAAAAAAAAAAATAACATAAGAAGTTCTAGACTATGTCCATTTTATTTCTTTTTTATTCTAAAAAAGCTGGTTAGTTTTCTAAGTTTTACAATTTTATTTGGATTAACAGTTAGTTACTTTAAAAAATAATATAAGTATAGCTTCTGGATACCGTATTATTAGGTACGATGATAACATAAAACAGTCAAAAGATTTGTTTGCAAAAAGCTATCAAAATTCCAGTTCCAATTTTTGATATTGTACGTTCGTATTAAGCGATTTTTTTTTGAAGTACTTAGACATAATATGTCATACGAAAATCAAATTTTCAAAAATTATTATTTATTCATTTTTCAAAAATAAGTTGACATATGATTAACGTTTCAGGTTTAAAAGCAAATATAGTAACTAGTGTATGTGGTAGTGAACTACGAAGTGATTTGTGAAGTGAAGTGTTGACTGTTGTTAAAATTGTCAGTGGAAGTACTTTGTTCATTAACTTCACGATAATTGACATGCGTCGATTTTTGGTAAGATTTTACTTTGCACTTATTTATAATTGCACAACAACATAGTTTATAAGTTTAGATGATTAAATTTATAAATAAATCAATAATCGACTGACAAACACATTATATATCCTTAAGTTGAGCAAGTTACACTTGTGTTATGGATAATATGCAACGGATTACTCTGGGGCCTATCTCAAACACCCACCATAGTAAACAACGGAAAGTTCATTTACGTAATTTACCATGCCAGGAATCGAGCTCGGAGTCTCTGCGTCATAGTGAAGTCGGCTGGAAACCATAGAGGCCGTCCTATACATCACAATTAATAAAGCCGTGGTAAGCTGAGTGTTCTGCGCACACGCATCCCAAATTAAAAGGGCACGGATTCGAATACTGGCTGGAAGCATGGACCATTTAGACAGTGTTCTGACCTAATGAGTGTTGTGCATTTTTTTTTTATCGCAGGAGTTCAGCAGATAGGCAGACGGCCCACTTGATGGAAAGCGGTTACCATCGCCTATGGACATTTGCAACACCAAAGTTGCTACAAATGCGCTGCTGCTCTCTTAAGGGAGACTGGAACCTGGTCACTAATGCCGGAACACAACTCAAGGTTGTTATGGCGACATACTTTAGACTAGGGGTGGTAGCCATCCAGTCGGGCAAATGCCCTACATGGCTGTGGGTTGTTAAGTCGCCTCTTACGACAGGCCGCCCCAAGGCACGAAATTGTATTCTTTCTCCGTTACTGCACGGATAAATATTATTACAATTACAAACATGAAGTTGAGGCGTGAATATGGAGTGGTGTCGTAACTGCTAATCCACCTTGAACAAGGGTGGCGTGTATATTATCGTTATACCTACCCTTATAAACGGGAGGCCCCAGCCCAGCAGTGGGTGGTTTATGGGCTGTTATTATTGTTGATTTATTTACAGGTTATAATTGTGAAAGAATAATTATATTATTATCGTCAACAAGTCAACTTCATTTTATTATAGGTGCTTTTCATCTGACCATTCTACGTGTATCTGATGTGATCGTGGTAAGTACGTCGCGGTCTCCAGACGCCAACTCCACAGTCTACGCTGTTGTCTTAAACTTGCTTTGTCAAAGTTATAATCACGACTGTTTGATAGTCTCTATGGTTGAGTGTTTTAAGGCTTTGCCTGCCTACTTCACTATAACGCAGAGGTTTTGGGATCAAGAAATACAAAATAAATCTTTTTTCTTCATTTTAATAAGCAGATAAATCTCGCTTAACTATTATGAATAACAAAGTAAGGTGGGGAAGAAATAAAGTACCATAAGTCAGAAAACAAATATTTATTAATGTTGTATGTAGGAGTTTCTACGCGGCTTCACTTAGTACATATTTAGCTTTGTATTTTAAGAAAAGATCGGAATTATGAGTGGTAAAAGGTAGCCTATAATTAATTATTTTTTTATTGCGTAAGGTCAGCAGATGGCCCATCTGATGGAAAGCGGTTACCATCGCCTATGGACATTTATAATGCCAAAGTACTACCAATGTGCTGCCGCTCTCTAAAAGGAGACTGGAACCTGGCCAATAATACTGGAACACAAGTCAAGATTGTTATGGAGGCATACTCTAGACCAGGGGTGGTAGCTATCCAGACGGGCAAACCCTACCAATGTATTCTTTCGTCGTTCCTGCACAGATAAAATTATTAGCAGTCTCTTAGGTAAATAAACAGAATTTCAATCATTTGGGTTTTTATAACTGATGAATGACAGATAGTCTAATGGAAAGCGGTTACCGTCGCCTATAGACATTTGCAACACTGGAGGTGATGCCAATGTGTTGCCGATCTTGACGGAAGAGACTGGAACTTGACCAGTCACGCCAGACCACTTCACCCTACTTATAGACAAAAATAATTAATTCAATAAAGAAATTTTTTTTTGAAGATCTGACAGACAGACATGTTGGTATGATGACAACATAATGGACTAGTTTTTCGTAAAATGGTTGCGGAACTTCAAAAGTTAATATATATATTTTTTACAATTTTGGATGACTATCAGCTATTCGTATTATAATAATGTTACGAGTTACGGGACTCGAATTAAAATGCCGTTGGAATTACTATAGAATTTTTTTGAACTATACAAACACATATAACACAGGTACAAATATAACTGGACACAACTAGTACAAACGTAATGCACGATTCAATAACACGCACAAAGTCCGTCACTATAGAGCTTATCGAATGTACACACGTCTTGTCCCGCTTGTGCCTATCGCTAGACTGCCTCACCCCCCCGTTCGGGCATTCCTTTTATCCTGTACAAATACAATATGTCTTGACAAAATACTTGACCGCATAACAATAATTTCCAAGAATCACACCTGGCTAATGCCTACCATAAAGGTTTACAATACACAAAAGGCTGTTTTTTTAATCACAAATTTTAAACACAAAGTAAACAAAAGAAGTCCAAATGCCGAAAAGGTAATAAACTGCAGGTGTGAATTGGTCTTTGTCGGTCGTAATAATAATAACACATTAGTGATAGTGAGCTATTTACAAGTCACCACAGAAATAAATTAAGATATCTAATCAGAGAACTATAAAACAGAGAAAAAATTTCAATTTAAATATGAAAAATTTATCTATCACGAAGAAAACCTGCTCATTACACACTAAAATTCAAAATATAGATCACTGAGTTGTTAGGATTTGTAATAAATTCGTTACATTTATATAGTTTATCCATAGATGGCGTTGACTAATATTGTAACGTGCTATGGTTTGATTTGCAAGACGTTAATATTTCGTGTAAGTGTACTTATTTCTAAAACCAGACACCGAAGTGCCCGTTACATCTAAATCATAGCTGCGAATTAATTTGTTATAGATATATTTGTTCGTCTACATACCAAGACAGGACACGACCGTCATGTTTTACGGGTCCCAATATTGGACCACTGAAATGATAGACATTTCCACTCAGCTATGAGAATATTGAGATAGAAATGTGGTGTTACAAGAATGGATAAATGAGTACATATCTCTAAAAGTAGCACCCGTGAGGGAATTGAGAGGAAGAAGATTAACATAGTATGGGCAGGTAATGAAGAGGGATGAAAGTATGACAAAAAGAATATGGAACTGGAATATCGATGGATACAAGTGTAAGGATGAATGAATGAATATGCTGTATTGTGTTTTAAATCTGCGGAGTGACGCTCGCGGACCGCGTTCGTAATACCGAAGTAAGAAAGAGAGTTGGTCTGAAAGAAAGTGTCGAGGTGAAGGTAAGGAAAGGAATGCTCCGGTGGTTCGGGCATGTGGAAAGAATGCATGATGAAAGAATGACTAAACAGATATACAATGCAAAAGTGGATGGATGCAGAAGTCGTGGAAGGCCACGACACACCTCCCATGATCAAATTGATCGTGTACTAGCAGAAGGTGATGTCAGGAGCCTTAAGAACAGACAAGCGTGCATGACAAGAGTTATGAATGTCAAAGAAGCAAGTGAGGTGTGTAAGAATGGGCCTAAATGGCGCTCTGTTGTTCGTGCCTACCCCGCAAGGGAACTGGCGTGAAGTTATGCATGTATGTATGTGTTTTAAATCATACAGTTAACAGAAATAAAATTTTACAATACAATAGGCGGCCTTATCGCTACTAGCGATTTCTTCCAGACAATCTTTGGATGGACAAGAAGTTTGATAAGAACAGTGGTATGTTGCAGTATTCTCACTGTATCGAATCAGTATCTCGTGTAAAGGTAGACCAAAAAAGATAAGCATGAATTGTGTGCCGGATGACATGATAATTTGTGGTGTGACAGAGGATGTATGCCAAGATAGAGGTGTATGGAAGGCACAGCCATATTATGCCGACTCCAAATAATTCAGACACTATGAAAGAAAAGAAAAGTTGTCACATGTACTAACAGTGATATTTAATCTGTACAATCAAACGTCACTGTCATTAACGTCAAACAATAATGACATGTGACTGATCATCGAGCTCCTCACCCCCTTCCAATAACTGAACCGAACCGGTCACAATTATTTCTAATATAAGATATCTATTAAAATAATAACTAAGAGTCCGTGTAAAATATTTACAATTAAACATAATACGAAGACTATAAAAGTGTTTACATTAATAGTAAAAGAAAAATACTTAGCGCAGCCGGTAGGATTCGAACCTTCGCTCCCAAAGGGAGTCTGATTTCCATTCAGAAATCGTCTATTAACCTTTTAATACTGTGTTCATACAAGTTAATATTGTGACAGACGGATTGTAAGAAAAAGATAAAAACGATTGGATGCGTTCAGCTCGCTTGTGACAATGCTAGGAATAGATGCCCATTGCCGATGTGACTAACGCACCAGATCAGCTGAATGCGAAATAAAAAAATCGACGCTGTTTTATAAGTAGGGTTGTCACGTCGACATTTTAAAAATAATTGTATATTTTAAAAATCTATTGTTTTCTTAATTTTTTTTATTGCATGAGTTCAGGAAACAGGCAGACGACCCACTTGATGTAAAGCAGTTACCATCTCCTATGGACATTTGCAACATCATAAGTGCTACAAATGCGCTGCTGTTCTCTTAAGGGAGACTGGAACCTGGCCACTAATGCCGGAACACAACTCAAGGTTGTTATGGAGGCATACTCTAGACCAGGGGTGGTAGCCATCCAGTCGGGCAAATAACCCACCTGGCTGTGGGTTATTTTTTCGCCTCTTACGACAGGCCGCCCGGCCGCAGGAAATTGTATTCTTTCTCTGTTCCTGCACGGATTGTGTGGAAAGTGGCTAACGTCACGAATGGAAATTTGCAACAATAAATGCTATGCTATCAACGTGCGGCAGGCTTCAAATAAGTGACTGGAACCTGGCCACTGACGCTAGAACATAACCCAAAGCTTTTATGGCGGCATGCTCTAAACAAGTGGTAGACATCAAGTCGTGTAAATGCCATACCATCTGACTATGGGTTGCTTTATCGCCTATGACGACAGGCGACCAGGTCACAGGGGTTATTATTCTATTCTATTATAAACAAAAATCTAATATTGCTTAAAAGTATACAAAACTAGATGACCTTCTGGGGTCTGTCTTTCCTGATACTTATAACCTGGGTGTCTTCAAGTCCTATGTGAATAAGTACCTTCTAGGTAGGCGTGCTCCATCCTAGACCACATCTTCGCTCCACATAGGGCGAGATTGTGGGCAACCGCGAACCTATACTACAATAAAAAAAACATTCATTGGTTCTAATATATAAGCATATATTTAGTCTTCTGTTGAAAATGACTGAACGTGGTAGAGCCATGCTGGTATCATTATGTTGATTACAGCCCGCTGGGCTGGCTCAACCGGTGTGATCTGTGCTCTCACAGAATAACAGTGTCACTCTGTACGGAAAGAGAACCGCAGTCCCGTAAAATGGAACTATAAACAAACATTATCCCTGAAATCATTCAGACAATTATTATGACAGAATATGAAAACGTTCTATTCGAACACAGGATCAAAATATCAGAAAGAAAGAAAATATTTTATTTAGGACAAAAACTAAGTTAATATAAATAGAAAAAGAAAAAACAAAATAAGTCCTAAATTGGACCCAGTCTCAGCATAATGTTAGCCAACAAGGAGTAGCGCTGTTCTTCCCTCTGGGACCAGAAAGTGAAGTCACGGTGGACAATACAACACATAACAACAACAAAATATACAGTATAACGCAGTTTGTTAAAGTTTATGGAAATGTAGACTAAAAATATATCAAGATTTACAGGTGCAGTATAATGACGTAACACTGTTCTTAACATAACAAATACGGTGATTAAGTACTAGAACCTCAGAGACTTGCCAAATTTGGAGCTAAAACGTGTAATTTAGGATTATTTAACACTATTCTGACCTCATCGCTATCCGATGAAGACAGAATGCTGTTTGAAATTATTTCTTTAGGTTTAAGTCTTACAGATTAATTATTAATGTTGCCTTTTATCTATTTTTGTAAGCAATAACGGGGGCGACATTATCTATTTGAAAAAACCATCTTAAATAAATAAACAATAAAAAAAAAACAGCGCCCTCTTTTTCCGCACAGGCTCTAGTAAGGCGTAGAAGAGCTTTATTATGCGTGGCAACCCTATATGTCAAATGCGTAACAAAAGTTTAATTTAAACATCAGTTTGGTTAATTTTATTGATGTAATTGCGTTTGACTTGTAATTTGTAACATTATGAGTTGTTTAAGTTCAATTAAGTTGTTTGTGTCAGGACGAGTTATATTAAATTGTTTGTTTATGTTAAATATGAAATATTTGCGATACTTTGTATGTTTATGGAGCCGAATGAAATTATTTTCGATCCTGGTTTGTAACATTTTATATTACCATAAAAATAAGACTAGTTTAACAATACCGTCAAAAAATTAAGCTCTCAGATAAATACATTACTTTTTTTTAGATTTTAATAACTATAGGCTACGTCGAAGAAGTTCTAGAAAAAAATGGCATAAAAAGTGTATAATGTGCTAAAACTATTAGTGAAATATATATATACATACATAACTTCACGCCAGTTCACTTGCGGGGTAGGCACGAACAACAGAGCGTCATTTAGGCCCATTCTTACACACCTCACTTGCTTCTTTGACATTCATAACTCTTGTCTGTTCTTCAGGCTCCTGACATCACCCTCCGCTAGTACACGATCAATTTGATCATGGAAAGTGTGTCGTGGCCTTCCACGACTTCTGCATCCATCCACTTTTGCATTGTATATCTGTTTAGTCATTCTTTCATCACGCACTCTTAGTGAAATATAATATGTGTAAAATAAAATTATTTACAATATTTGTAAAATAAAAGTTTCATCCGTGCAGGAAAGGGTAAAGAATACAATTTCCTGCGGCCGGCGGCCTGTCATAAGAGGTGACTTAACAACCCACAGCCAGGTGGTAGGGCATTTGCCCGACTGGATGGCTACCACCCCTGGTCTAAAGTATGTCGCCATAACAACCTTAAATTGTGTTCCGGCATTAGTGACCAGATTCCAGTCTCCCTTAAGAGAGCAGCAGCGCATTTGTAGCAACTTTGGTGTTGCAAATGTCCATAGGCGATGGTAACCGCTTTCCATCAAGTGGGCCGTCTACCTGTCTGCTGATCTCCTGCAATAAAAAAAAGTTACGGTTGGGATAGGAACCTATATCTTAGAAATGAGATGCGATTGCCTTACCTACTAAACTACCATGATTTAAGGATGAATTATGCTAGGCCGTGGCGGGCGCGAGCCGTTTCCGAGCCCCATACGGCTACATGCTCATATTATACCGAGTGTGCGCCGTGTCATTACACCGTCGCGGTGACTCGGTTACGGACGTAGTGTTGGTACTTCTTATTGATTTAACACAAGTATTAATAAATGATGGACTTCTCGTTATCGGAGATAGCAGCTATTGCCATTGCCATTGATAAAGAAGAGAAATCAATAGCAAAAAGAAATGTAAGAAAATGGGGCGTGCACCCTATTTAGAGAAAGCGCCGTTATGAAGGAGAATTTTTTACCCTATGTAGAGATATAAGATGATGAAGACAAATTCTTTGGATATTGTAGAATGGCTAAGGATAACTTTCAAATTTTACTACATAAGTTAACGCCTGCTTTTAAAAGACAAAAGACAACAAAGAGTAGCAGTATGTCTCGGGTAAGAAAAAAATGTAATTTTTTATCATCCATTATGACAAGAATGCATGATGAAAGAATGAGTAAACAGATATACAATGCAAAAGTGGATGGATGCAGAAGTCGTGGAAGGCCACGACACACCTTCAATGATCAAATTGATCGTGTACTAGCAGAAGGTGATGTCAGGAGCCTTAAGAACAGACGAGCGTGCATGACAAGAGTTATGAATGTCAAAGAAGCAAGTGAGGTGTGTAAGAATAAGCCTGAACTGGCGTGAAGTTATGTATGTATGTATGTATGCATTATGATACAAAAATACGTGGTTCCTCCGTAAACTTTCGTCGCTCACTGCTCGAACGCGCCACGGAAGACCGCTTATGTTGGGACGAGTTGAGAAGGGCGCGGGGCGGAACTGTGCTTCATCGGGGCACGTCCAGGCCTCGTCCGGGACGCGGACGCCGCACGTTATAGCTTGAACTGCATCATACAAAATCGTCGTGAAGTCGTCGTCGGGGCACGGCTCGCGCTCGCCACAGTCTAACATAATTCATCATTAACTAGTATTGTTTGGTTAGGCAAACAGCCGTTTACCTTGTAAATCGTGAAAACAAATACCGCCGACCAAAATATTTGATGGCAATCACAAATATAAATACCTGGGATACTTTAAGAACTAATGCGTGATGTCTTTAACAGAATTCTATAGAAACCATTTGTTTGTCGGTGTTAGATTAAATCTCCATACAATAGACACTGGGCTTGCAGGATTTATTAAATGTCCTCAGCTTATGAAACGTTTGAAATGTCTAACCTATTGTGAAATTGTTCAATTTGCAAATCAAAATGCTAATTTTTATGAGAATGGTAAGTAGTGGTAACAGTGGTATCGTCTGAGTTAGCCACGTTTTTATAGCCGGCCCTATATCTTACTATTCATTTATTTGCGTTACTATCGGTTGAATTTTGACATTAGTTGTATGGAGATTATGTCAAATGTTAATATTCATACATACATACATACATAACTTCACGCCAGTTCTCTTGTGGGGTAGGCACGAGCAACAGAGCGCCATTCAGGCTTATTCTTACACACCTCACTTGCTTCTTTGACATTCATAACTCTTATCATGCACGCTCGTCTGTTCTTAAGGCTCCTGACATCACCTTCTGCTAGTACACGATCAATTTGATCATGGAAGGTGTATCGTGGCCTTCCACGACTTCTGCATCCATACACTTTTGCATTGTATATCTGTTTAGTCATTCTTTCATCATGCATTCTTTCCACTTGCCCGAACCACCGGAGCATGCCTTTCCTTACCCTAAATATCATTATCATATAAGCCATAATCATATGTATATATTTGCTTAAAAAAATCAAAAGAGAGAGAGAGAGAGATAATACATTATTGCACACCAAAATATACAATTACAAAAACTTACAGTATTTACAATATTTTCTAGGCAATACAATAGGCGGCTTTATCGCTCAAAGCGATCTCTTACAGGCAACCTAAATAAAAAAAATTGAATCAGGCGATGTAGGTGGTGCAGTAAAAAGGCAATAGATACATAAATACTCAAAATAATTTAAGAAATGAATATACAAATACATACATATATATATATAGTCATGTAATACACCAATACAATAATATATTTCAAAATACATAGGTTATTATAATAAATGTATTAGTATGATTATATTGTGTTAATCAGACTTAGCTATTTATGGACAAATAGTGTTTTCTCAGTAAATTTCTAAATGTTGGTAAGGAATTGGCCTTTCTGACAGTAATCAATATGCTATTACGGAATTTCATTTTTAAACGGATATTTTTTTTTTTATTGCAGAACATCAGCAGGCAGGTAGACGGCCCACTTGATGGAAAGCGGTTACCATCGGCTATGGACATTTGCAACACCAAAGGTGCTACAAATGCGCTGCTGCTCTCTTAAGGGAGACTGGAATCTGGTCACTAATGCCGGAAGACAACTCAAGGTTGTTATGGCGACATACTTTAGACCAGGGGTGGTAGCCGTTTGTATCCGTGCAGGAACGGAGAAAGAATACAATTTCCTGCGGCCCGGCGGCCTGTCGTAAGAGGCGACTAAACAACCCACAGCCAGGTGG
Organism: Dendrolimus kikuchii; assembly: GCA_019925095.2. Lineage (NCBI taxonomy): Eukaryota > Metazoa > Arthropoda > Insecta > Lepidoptera > Lasiocampidae > Dendrolimus > Dendrolimus kikuchii. The sequence goes on from CM034402.1 coordinate 2,051,720, forward strand.
TAGAGTATTTGCTCGACTAGATGGCGACCACCCCTGGTCTAGAGTATGCCGACATAACAACCTTGTGTTGTGTTCCGGCATTAATAACCAGGTTCCAGTCTCCTTTAAGAGAGCAGCAGCGCATTTGTAGCACCTTTGGTGTTGCAAATGTCCATAGGCGATGGTAACCGCTTTCCACCAAGTGGGCCGTCTGCCTGTCTGCTGAACTCCTGCAATAAAAAAAAAAGCCATCCAGTCGGGCAAATGCCCTACCACCTGGCTGTGGGTTGTTAAATCGCCTCTTACGACAGGTCGCCCGGCCGCAGGATATTGTATTCTTTCTCCGTTCCTGCACGGATAAAAGTTATACTAAGTTAATAAAATACTTAACACTTTTTGAAAATAAAACTGCAAGAAAAACTCCACAATTCAAATTCAAAAAATGAGGAGGGACTTTCGACAGGTAGATTTGGAGTTAAAACCCTACTACCTTCACCAGGGCCTCGTGTCTCCTCGTTTTGCGTTTTATTATGTTATTAGTATGGGTGTATGGATTCAGTTGTGCTCTATATAAGACAGAACAACAGGAAAGTGTTCATTCATTGAATATTCGTTTGACAGTTGCGGCTTTGATCATTCCGACGCGATAGCGCGTTAACATTGCTACGCTGTGCTATGCTATGCATAATGAATCACGACATATTACAATATTGGTGCACAGGCATTTCTTAAATGGCTTGAACCGTTTGATCAATTTATATGTATTCAGGATATAATTACTGTGTCAAGTATGACCTTTATGTGTTTAATCCGCATGTTTATACTGAACTACTTTTAATTTAACCTAACCTACGCTCACGTATGGAAGCGTGAGTTGGGCATGGAAGAGAGAGCATGAAATTAGAGTAAACGCGGTCGAGATGCGAGCACTGCGCAAAATCTGCGGAGTGACGCTCGCGGACCGCGTTCGTAATATCGAAGTAAGAAAGAGAGTTGGTCTGAAAGAGAGTGTCGGGGTGAAGGTAAGGAAAGCAATGCTCCGGTGGTTCGGGCATGTGGAAAGAATGATTAAACAGATGTACAATGCAAAAGTGGATGGATCCAGAAGTCGTGGAAGGCCACGACGCAGCTTCCATGATCAAATTGATCGTGTACTAGCAGAAGGTGATGTCAGGAGCTTTAAGAACAGACCAGCGTGCATGACGAGAGTTATGAATGTCAAAGAAGCAAGTGAGGTGTGTAAGAATATGCCTAAATCGCGCTCTGTTGTTCGTGCCTACCCCGCAAGGGAACTGGCGTGAAGTTATATATGTATGTATGTACTTTTAATTTAAATTTTGTAGACGGAGTCGAGGACCTGCTGTCGGGAGTCTCACACACCCTTTTTTTATTGCCTGAAGCAGGCAAACAGGCGAACGGTCCAGGAAGGTGGTTACCGTCGCCCATGGACGTTTGCAACGCCAAGAGCGTTACCAACGCGTTGCCGGCCTCTAAGAAATTTTATAACGCCTTTCTTAAGCGAACCCATGTCGTTGCGCAGAGGAAAAACCCCAGCGTGAAACTCTCTCCAGATCATTGTTGTACGCGGAATAAACGTTCTAAAGAACCGTTGCGTAGTTGAGCGTGGGAGCTCCAGGAAATGGGGGTGTACATCCCGTCGATGGCGAGCGGTGTGGTTTTAAAAGTGAGGCGTTGGCACCAGATCGAACAGTTCCTCGGAGCATTCTCCGTTGTACAGGCGGTAGAATACGCAGAGGGACGCAAAGTCTCTCCGAAGGCTAAGCGATTCTAAACCGCCTGTTAGTATAGGATCGTCAACGATACGAACGGTGCGACGCTGAATGGAGTCGAGAGGTTCAGTTTGGTAAGCGGGTGCTCCAGCTCATGAGTCTGAGCAGTATTCCATATGCGGCCTAATTTGTGCTTTGTAAAGCACAAGTCTTTGCCGCGGGGTGAAATACTGTTTAGACCGGTTTAGCACACCAAGCGTTTTTGAGGCAAGTTTAGCCTTGCCTTCCAGATGACCCCGAAACTACACGTCGTTCGTTATATCAACGCTTCGAATCCCGGTACAGTTGGAGATGGTAACTGGTGTTCCTTGGAACTGTGGCGCAGGGACCTTTAAAACTAAATTTATAATTCAAATTACACATAACGCCATATACTATAATAACTATACTAACAATAAAACTTATACACATACTCAAACCAACGCGCACTACCATCGCATTGCATTACACGCACACTTCACAAACAAACCAAGACACACAAAGAGCCTAAAAATTAATAACCCAGGCATAGAAAAGAAAAAAACAACACACATGGCACTAGATAGGGCTATATATAAGTATAGATATAAGGTCAACACTGCCCATGCACTTCCTCACAACACCAGCATGTAACAGGTACACTCTACATTAGTATAAGTTTAGTATTAAAATTAGTATAAATTAATATAATAAGTTATTCTTAAGGTACACCACAACATAAAAATCACTAAATTAATGTCACACACAATAACAAAAATAAACAATAAGCGTGTATGGACTCTAAAATTTTTCATAGAAATTAAGTAGTAAAAAAGGGTACGGAACTCGAGTCCGTGGAGATGTTAATAATAATAAAAATAAAAATTATAATAAAAAAACCCGCAGGGGGGCTTTGTGGCGAAGCCTTAGGTGAGTAGCGACACCTCGTACCTGACTACGGGGGCCAAAGCAAGGCCCCCGCCTCCGTGCTTGTTGCCCCTGCCTTGTATGGCATTTCTTGCAGCCCATGCAGGGAGTGGCGAGTCACCGTCTGCCCATTTTTCCATGTTCACCGAACATTGCGACGGGCAGACGCCATAGTCCCCATATTCCCAGACCCCTAGTACCACTAGCAGTTCACCCCAATAGCCCGGTACTTTTTGTCCTCATTTCCCACAATAGTCCTACACTGGCCGGGGCTTGTCCTTGGGTGCATTACTATATGGTGTAGACAGGGGTAATCGCCGGTCAGTGTCACGCCACATTTATATTAAATTTGTCAAGGGGTCTCTACGTGTTGGCCTTCCCATGGCCCCACGCAAGGCCTCCAAAAGTCCGGGCCATTTTTATGGCCCGTGGTCTACAAAGACATACATTATAAAAATAATAAAAAAAACACCATATAGCGGAGAGGAATTAACCATTATAGCAACACTTGAAAATTACGTTGTCATTGTCGTTGTCATGACGATTTATTTTTTAATGAACAGCAACGGTGGTGCCAATAAATCGCAACCCGAGCGAGGTTTCGCAGGCACATCCTAGTCTATACGTAATTAGGTATATTGGAACAGTCTACGATCAAAAGTTTACGGGAACAAACCTGCGTGAAGAGTAAATTTTTTAAATTTTAAATTTAAGTAGATTATTTTAAGAAAACATCCAAGTTCATAATTCAAAATATAAATGGTTGGCATCTATTTAGAAGCTGATTAATTAATATGTTGTTTTTTCTCGTCTGGCGGTAGTCTCGTGAAGTGGGACACGATATTTTATAATATTTCATATCTACGTTACATACAGCATGATTTCTTTCAGCCTAGAAGTTGAATTTTTTTTTCCTGTTAACAGTTTTAAAAAATGACGACTGACTATTTGATATCTTTTTTCATTTCAAATTTAAGATGTAAATTTACTTAAAAAAAAAATAACAAAAATATAACCTACCTCAAAAGCAAAGGAATAAATACTTTCTACAACATCGGTACAAAGTAAAACATTAAAATTACTTTATTTTGCAAATTTGTTCATTTTTTATGTGTTACTTAGCAAAGACTTCGAGATGTAGTAAAAATATTTTTTTGTATGCTTTTAGTTACTTCTGAAGTCGATTCTGTTATTTGGTAAAAAAAAAGATAACATATAAGATAGATACGATGTGAAAATATATATATGAAATAGATAAGATAGCCGTCTGCCTGTTTGGCTGATTCAGGCAATAAAAAAAAATGCACGCCTAATAAGGCATAATTTTTGAGATAATTCCAACGAAACACCTATGTACACATACATTTATAGCAATAAATTATTATTCTGTTCTATTCTATTCTAAAATATTTTCTACTTTATAACTATGCAAATACTTGAATAGCTTTAGAAAATAAAAATATAGATATGAAACACGTTGTAAGGGTTGCTCTCGATTTCTCTATGACGCACTCATCAGATACTGACTTTTTTTAGCCAGGGAAAATCCGCTTGAGAACCATAAGCCGCGACAAGGGCAGAACCTTGGGGGGGATAATTCGCGAGCCGTGTGTGGGATTCGCCAGATCGATGGTGGCACCAGCATGCCCAGAACTGCTGCCATGCCGTTGCCACCCCCGGTTAGGGATACCCACTAAAGCCCCTGAGTGTTCTGTCCTTCGCATTATGCCAGGGCTACGGGTATATGACCTGGCCCCTCCGCACCCCTGGCAGGCGTAGGCCCCCCTCACGAGGTCTCTTCCATTGCCGGGGGACTACCAGATACTGACTTGGAGTAACTTTTATTGAAAGGACCCTCTATTCACCTTGCTTGTCCAAGGCGAATTAGCGGATTTGTTTGATACACCGGTCATTTAGATGTATGTAGTTTCATCGGCGATGTTTTCCTTCACCGCTGTATATATAGCCTAGGTTTTATTTTTATCAAACTATTATTATACAATGAGACCTTCGTTTAATAGTAAGGGGCACGGAAGCATTACATAAACATTTTCACTTAAGTTATTTAGAGAGATATGGTAATTTCAGTGACTATAATATTTAGTTTCAATTAAAAGATAGTTGGGTATGGAAGAGAGAGCATGAAAGCAGAGTAAACGCGGTCGAAATGCGAGCACTGCGCAAAATCTGCGGAGTGACGCTCGCGGACCGCATTCGTAATACCGAAGTAAGAAAGAGAGTTGGTCTGAACGAGAGTGACGGGGTGAAGGTAAGGAAAGGAATGCTCCGGTGGTTCGGGCATGTGGAAAGAATGCATGATGAAAGAATGACTAAACAGGTATACAATGCAAAAGTGGATGAATGCAGAAGTCGTGGAAGGCCACGACACACCTTCCATGATCAAATTGATCGTGTACTAGCAGAAGGTGATGTCAGGAGTCTTAAGAACAGACGAGCGTGCATGACAAGAGTTATGAATGTCAAAGAATCAAGTGAGGTGTGTAAGAATAAACCTAAATGGCGCTCTGTTGTTCGTGCCTACCCCGCAAGGCAACTGGCGTGAAGTTATGTATGGATGTATGTAGAAGATAATATAATAATATAATTGTGTATTTTACATAATATAATAATATAATTGTATATATTTTATTACAGGCAAAACTATTTATCTAGAAGAAAATAATCATGAACTCGTATGTTGGCATGTGAGAGTGTAGCCATTATTTTAGAAACCACCTGTATATGTGAAGAATATATTACATTTTAATATATTTGTCTGGAAAAGTACACACGCTGAAGATGTTGTCTATGAGTGCTAAAACCTCTTAATCCCTACGGATTACAATGTGGGGGTCTTTGAAAACAAACCCTAATACAGTTGATGTCTACCTTATATCAATACTCATAAGGTTTCTTTTCCTTTATTTCACTGCTAAGTTGTTTTTGCAAGTTCGTTGACTTTGTCACTTTGATGGTAATCATTTAGTAATGATTTATTAAATTGTAAACAGTTGTAGAAATTCTAATATTAGCTGATTCATACACTTGTTTTTGACTTGAAATAACATTGATCTATACAAATAAATAGAAATAAAGTGTCTGTTTATAATGTCAAAATAACAGCTTTTTACTAAATGCAATATGAAAGTATATACGGTACTCATATAAAACAAAATCATGAAAAAAAATTTGACTGTTTTTTTATTTATGGCATAGGCATCAGCAAAACTAGTGGTGCTACCAATGTGCTGCCGGGCTTGAAGGAGAAATTGGAACCTGGCCACTGATGTGGGAACATAACTCAAAGTTGTTATGGCGGTATACTTTACACCAGGGATGGTAGCCAGTCGGGCAAGTGCCATACCACCTGGCTGTGGGTTGTTTTGTCGCCTCTTACGACAGGCCGCGCAGCTGCAGGAATTATTGTTCTTTTTCCGTTCCTGCACTTATTCCGGCTAATCTCTGAAACGGCTGGACCGATTTTGACGGAATTTTCACTGGCAGATAGCTGTTGTTATAAGGAGTAACTTAGACTACTTTTATTTTAGAAAAAAAATTAAGACCTACTCGAACGCCGCTGCCTTCGCCGCACCGGAAGGCAAATTAAGTTTAATTAAACTCCACGTGGACGAAGTTGCGGGTAACAGCTAGTGTATAATATGAATACCAGATGTCTATGATGTTTTATATTTATACAGAGTGTATTACAGGTCCCGCAAGGGAAATGGCGTGAAGTTATGTATGTATGTATGTATGTATTACAGGTTGCGAAGCGGTGTACATAGGAAGTTAAATTTCAACTTATATATATGACCTTCAAAAAGTGTCCTCCAGTGGAACTTATTTTGAATTTGAATTTCAATCAGTCAGAGACAATAAAAAAAGGCTTGACGATAGAGGGGCAGTCGATCACTCGTTCACAAGAGAATGCATGAAAGCCGGATATTAAACCTTGTTTTTCTATTGCCATATTAGAATACATGCATACAGTAAAATGTATCTACAGGTAAATGAGTCAGAGACAATAAAAAAAGGCTTGACGATAGAGGGGCAGTCGATCACTCGTCCACAAGAGAATGCATGAAAGCCGGATATTAAAGCTTGTTTTTCTATTGCCATAATAGAATATAACATACAGTAAAACGTGTCTACAGGTAAATCAGTCAGAGACAATAAAAAAGGCTTGACGATAGAGGGGCAGTCGATCACTCGTCCACAAGAGAATGCATGAAAGCCGGATATTAAAGCTTGTTTTTATATTGCCATAATAGAATATAACATACAGTAAAACGTATCTACAGGTAAATCAGTCAGAGACAATAAAAAAGGCTTGACGATAGAGGGACAGTCGATCACTCGCCACAAGAGAACGCATGAAAGCCAGATGTTAAACCTTGTTTTCCTATTGCCATATTAGAATATATACATACAGTAAAACGTATCTACAGGTAAATCAGTCAGAGACAATAAAAAAGGCTTGACGATAGAGGGGCAGTCGATCACTCGCCACAAGAGAACGCATGAAAGCCAGATGTTAAACCTTGTTTTCCTATTGCCATATTAGAATATATACATACAGTAAAACGTATCTACAGGTAAATCAGTCAGAGACAATAAAAAAGGCTTGACGATAGAGGGGCAGTCGATCACTCGCCACAAGAGAATGCATGAAAGCCAGATATTAAACCTTGTTTTCCTATTGCCATATTAGAATATATACATATAATAAATCGTAGGTACAGGTAAATCAGTCAGAGACAATAAATAAAAGGCTTGACGATAGAGGGGCAGTTGATCACTCGCCACAAGAGAATGCAGGAAAGCCAGATACCTTGTTTTCCTATTGCCAAATTAGAATATATGCATACAGAAAATCGTCGGTACAGGTAAATCAGTCAGAGACAATAAAAAAAAAGACTTTTGACGATATAGGGGCGGTTGATTAGTCGTCCTTGTAACTCCGCCGTACACATCGAAATAGCCCGCAATCGACCACTTTCTACGCAATTTATAGAATTAGTTTTGTTAATTCTCTTGAGTCTTCTTTCTATATTTAAAATCATGGCATTGACAATGTGGATATTCGTCGTTTGAACTGATTTAACTGAAGTATACAGTGCTTAGATGAATCTATATATATATATATATATATATATATATATATATATATATATATATATATATATATACATACTATATATATATATATATATATATATATATATATACATACTATATATATACATACATACATACATACATACATATATACATATACACATATATATACATATATGTGTATATGTGTATATATGAATGAATGAATGAATGAAAACTCTTTATTGTTCACCATAATCTTAAATCTAGACAATTGATATGGATACATTTGCATTAGAACAATGGGCGGCCTTATCGCTTATAGCGATCTCTTCCAGGCAACCCGGTGTCTAAGGAGATTTTAAACGAAATTTCAATATAAGATTTTTGGTGGTGTATTACAAAAAAATTAAATAAGATATAAATAAAGTACTATCTACTCATATATACAGATATACATATATACATACATATATACATACAGATATACATATATAATTAGATATACGATGATATTATAAATATATATATGAACAATAGATACATTCATTTAATGCAACAATTTTTATTTAATAGACCAATAATGGTCGGTGACCATACGTTTAAATGTAGTCATTGATTTAGCTTGTCTGATTGGAAAGGGGAGGGAGTTCCACAGTCGAACAGCCTGTACGGCAAAAGAATTTCCTACGAAGGATGAAGTGTGTGCAGGTGTTGTTAACAAAAGATTTTCATTTGAGCGCAAATTGCAGGAATGAGATTGATAGAGAAAATTAAAAAGTTCCTTTAAATATGGGGGAGAACAGGGATTATAAAGGATATTGTGCAAAAGTGAGAGTAAGTGAACATTCCGGCGAAAGCGAATAGGTAATATGTATATATGTTCGTGCCTACCCCGCAAGGGAACTGGCGTGAAGTTATGTATGTATGTATGTATGTATATATCGGAGGAAGCCAGAAGTCGGGTTGATTGTTGTTTGCATATATAGTGCACAATATTATTTGTTTACATCTTAATTACTTTTAAAATCCTTAATTTAATTTTATTTCATTTGTTAAATCTTTTTATAATGTAAAAATCTTCTTGATGTAATAAAAGTTATGAATATTGTAATCTGACCAACGAACAATAAGAGCAGAGCACGTGCTTCGAGCGGGATCGAGGCGCCATCTGTACTTAAGGTATGCGGACGAGTTTTTGCGACACATTTGAACGATAGCAACGGATCGAGTTGGATCGTTGAGAATTTAAAAGGAAAGGTTCAAGTAAGATCGGTGCCCTGAATCCGCTGCTCGGTCTTAAACTGTGACAAAATATTGTTTAAATCTAAATTAAAAGTGTATAAACCGTGACTATTGTGTTTTGTGCTCGCATTTTACCTGATGATGCCCACTAAACTCGCAACCACTAAAGACGATGTCACCGAGAACGATGCTTCTCCGACATATATATAAATGAATTGCTGTTCGTTAGTCTCGCTAAAACTCGAGAACGCCGGGACTGATTGGGCTAATTTTGGTTTTAAATTATTTGTGGTGAAGGTGAGTAAATATGAAAAAAAGTGCTTGGAATATAGTAAAAACAATTTCGCTTTCCCTTAGAAACTATTCCTACCTGTTAAACATTTGATGTTCGTCCCGTAGTTTAGAAATCAATGAAATTTAAAAAGTCGTTCAGAAATCAACTTCAATTTAAAAGTAAAGTTTTTTTTTTCATTTTTTTTGGTTTTGAATGTCAAACGTTTGATGTTCGTTCCGGTTAAGTTTTGACCACATTTTTTACTAAAGTTGAAACATTCTGCAATTATCATTCAGCTGAGTTATTTATCGATTCGGAGGCGGTACGAAGTTTGCCGGGTCAGCTAGTATGGTGTAGATTCTTTTGGTTAATTGAATAGAAGTATAATTTATTCAGTAAAACATATATAAAAGTAAAAGTAACACTATAAAAGACAATAAAGTTTGCTCTAAATCTAATGTATGAGGGCTTCGACACCTAAAACTAGGTAAAAACCTATATTATATTAGGTGTCGTTGCTCTTCCAATGCTCCATTATTATGATTTTTTAACATTAATACAATGTGTATGTATGTGTGTGTGTAATGTTAGTATAATGTTGCTAAATTAGGGCTTTCGGTCTTAGATCTAGGCGCTCTTTCGTCTCAATTGACTCTAAAAAAATATTTATTAGCGTTTTTTAAATTATATTAATTTTAACTGAAATACCGACTACAAAAAAGTTTTTTAATATTATTTTAGCCCTTTTTTTATTAAATATACTCATATCTTTTTTTTATTGCATGAGTTCAGCAGAAAGGCAGACGGCCACCTGATGAAAAGCGGTTACAATCTATTTAAGCCAAATAATATAATATATAATAATATAATATGATAATCGGCAGACAAACACACATATTGTATATCCCCAAATTAAGCAAGTTACGCTTGTGTTATGGGTAATATACAACGGACTATTCTGAGGCCGATCTTAGACACCCAGACCATAGTAAATAACGGAGAAAATACGTTTCCTAAATTTACTATACCAGGAATCGAACCCGGAGCCTCTGCGCTGCAGTGAGGTACGCCGGCAAAGGCTTAACCCGCTCAACCACATAGGCCGTCAAATAAAAAAAATATATTCTGGTCTACATAATATTTTCTTAAGTTTTCGCGACTTGTATACATAATAAAACTACGTTTTAACGGTTTAAATAAAACTTCAACAATACTCGTTGACACTTGACATCTTTGTCTTCCGTGATCACGGCCACTGAAAAGTCGCCGAAACGTCGGAAAAACCAAAATCGTAATAAAACTACGTTTTAACGGTTTTAAGCGCGGTAATTTTATTTGATTTGAATTTTGAAGACAAAGATGTCAAGTGTCAACGCTGACACTTTGACACTTGACATTTTTGTCTCCCGTGATCACAGCCACTGAAAAGTGGCCGAAACGTCGGACAAACCAAAATCAAATAAAATTACCGCGCTTAAAACGTAGTTTTATTATATTCTGGTCTTTTATTAAACCATATACATGTATACTTACATATTAATATGCTCCTTGCCCATGCAGAATAAGGACGCAGTTCGATCTAGTTGAACTGGTTTCATACCACAAATAAATTTAATATCGAAAATTATAGCTCGTTTCCAATGACCGTAAACTTAAGCCAGAATGGATATCCACTGTCTAGGTTAGGCTTAGGCTCCCTTATTTTAAGTTGCCATATTTGTTTATATCTATCTATGTATTTAAGAAACTATACATATACTATGTTCTGTCTATCTATAATATAATAATTTTTTTAAAATTTATTGATGCACAAAACAAATTACAATCATTACAAAAACTTACGACTAAAATATAAAATAAAAATCTGGATTGCAATCCACAAATAAGTGCATACATAAAAAATTGTACAAAGCGACTGACAATTACTTACTTATAACTAAATATTATGATTGTTGGTTGTCAAGTTTATCTTTAAATGGAGTTATTTACCTTTATTTAGGATTTTAGATACTGGTACCTACGCTCACGTATGCAAGCGGGAGTTGGGTATGGAAGAGAGAGCATGAAAGTAGAGTAAACGCGGTCGAGATGCGAGCACTGCGCAAAATCTGCGGAGTGACGCTCGCGGACCGCGTTCGTAATACCGAAGTAAGAAAGAGAGTTGGTCTGAAAGAGAGTGTCGGGCTCCGGTGGTTCGGGCATGTGGAAAGAATGCATGATGAAAGAATGACTAAACAGATATACAATGCAAAAGTGGATGGGTGCAGAAGTCGTGGAAGGCCACGACACACCTTCCATGATCAAATTGATTGTGTACTAGCAGAAGGTGATGTCAGGAGCCTTAAGAACAGACGAGCGTGCATGACAAGAGCTATGAATGTCAAAGAAGCAAGTGAGGTGTGTAAGAATAAGCCTAAATGGCGCTTTGTTGTTCGTGCCTACCCCGCAAGGGAACTGGCGTGAAGTTATGTATATATGTGTATGTATGTATTTAGGATAGAATTACTATTATCTATTTTATAAATGTACTAAGAATCGAGGATATTTTTAAAAAAATTACAATATTTATTGAAATTTGGTTCGAATATATGAATATGTCTGTGAAAGTGTCTTTTGTTTTTCATATTTTTTAGGTTTCTCTGTTTGTTCGGGATCTACGCAAAAACTATCGGGCCGATTTCGATGCGGTTTTCGTTGACCGTCAGCAAATTCCCGGACTTAAAATCTGCGGTGCTTTTGATTTCGGGACTCTCGCGGGAATTATCTTGGGAGCGGTTTTAAAACGGTCGAAGAATATTCTGATTGCGATGCAATATTTTCACCGATTCAAATTCTCTATGCGAAACAAACGACGGACGTGGACGAAGTTGCGGGTGCAGGAATGTCAGACAGTTTATTATTATAAACTAACAATGAAAATGACAATTACTTATTGATGTAATTTTTTTTTTATTGCAGGAGCTCAGCAGACAGGCAGACGGCCCACTTGATGGAAAGCGGTTACCATCGCCTATGGACATTTGCAACACCAAAGATGCTACAAATGCGCTGCTGCTCTCTTAAAGGAAACTGGAACCTGGTCACTAATGCCGGAACACAACTCAAGGTTGTTATGGCGACATACTTTAAACCAGGGGTGGTAGCCATCCAGTCGGGCAAATGCCCTACCACCTGTAATAATGTCTTTTTTCGAAATCAGCCGTATCGATTTTTGACTGGAGCAATAGATTTTTTTTTATTCTAATGATGTTCCTTTAGTTTTCATGAAAATCGGCCCCGAGAGTCCTTACATATGTGTTTCAAAACTGTGTATAATTTTTGATACATTTGGGTTCAATTTTTATTTTACAAGTAATCTGGATATAAGTTGCGCAATCCCCTTTTCTCAACCCCGAATCACCCGCCAAGGAATGGGGATGGTACTTACCAGACGCCGTCGTGCTTGGAGTTCAGCTAGGCCTAGCACTTGCAAATCACAGGTCTTTCGTGGTATTGATAAACTAATTCGTGCCTACCCCGCAAGGGAACTGTTGTGAAGTTATGTATGTATGTATGATAAACTAATTCACTGTTAGTGTTTATGCTTCGTATTCAGTTCATTTTGATTATTAGATATTCGTTTTTGGGTTTTGGTCGACTTACTACTACTGATCTTTTAATCGCTCAACGCCATCTAGTGTTAGCTTTCCCAAACCCCTCTATCCGCGACCATGTAATCGAAACAAAACTAAATAAACGATGAAGTTGGTACAATATGTAAATGAAGAGTAAAAGTATCTGTCAAGTGTCAATGTAATGTCACTCGTACATCACACCGTAGGTATATGTCACAGTTTTTTGCCACTTAGAACAATAGAACAAATTAACAGTGTTATTTTAAAATTCTTAAACGTATGAAATTAATTGAAATTGTGAATTAATTAGCATTAAATGTTTCTCTTTTCAGGTGAGTTGCGTAATTATAAATTTACATACATACATGCATAACTTCACGCCAGTTCCCTTGCGGGGTAGGCACGAACAACAGAGTGCCATTCAGGCCTTATCGGTTAAAGCAATCTCTTCCAGGCAACCTAACTTAAGGAATAGTTTAACCTAATCTGACGATGTAGCTGGTGCATATTATTAGGTATATCATAAATAAACATACTTAAACTACATCTACATACATACATACATAACTTCACTCCAGTTCCCTTGCGGGGTAGGCACGAACAACAGAGCGCCATTCAGGCTTATTCTTACACACCTCACTTGCTTCTTTGACATTCATAACTCTTGTCATGCACGCTCGTCTCTTCTTAAGGCTCCTGACATCACCTTCTGCTAGTACACGATCAATTTGATCATGGAAGGTGCAATTTACATACAATAAGCTTTTTTAAAAAGCTTTTCAAATACAAGCTTTTGAGATCCTGGATATCGTGTAGCAGCAGAGTGCTAGCCAAGACAAGTAAAACGAGCCCAAACACGACGGGTCTATCTTGTTTAGTACAGGAGTTCCTATGGCCACCTTCCGACTTCATCATCAGATCAGCTCCATGGTACCATATTATTGCATTGTCACGCGATATACATATGCGTGCAAAATTTCAGCTTAATCGGAAACCGGGATCTTGGTCAAATTTAACTTGCAAGATTCCACTCGAACTTACATACATACATAGGTACATCCATTGCAAGTTAAATAAAAGCTTATAAAAACAGTGTGTATCGTATTGTATTTAATAATAAAAACTCTTTCCAGAGCAACCGTTTTTTAATTTACGAATAAAAATAAAATCACATTATACATATATACAAGAATTGCTAGTTTGAATATATAAGCCATTGTTGATATATGCATTGAACAGTAAAATAATATATCCATAATGCTTTCTAAACTTGTAATTACACGTGCCGTCAAATAAATATCGAGAATTCAATACTCAAATAACTTATTTTCAATTAAACGGATCCCATATAAAACATACATACAGAACCCATAAAGCTGTTGAGCTCTGTGGGGTCTCTTTCAAAGTGCCATACATAAAATCTGTTAGGTTTCTATTCAGTACCACAATGCTAGTGAATATTCTATTAAATGCTAAGAAAATCTTAAGGAAAGAGCATATACACGAGTAAAACATAATATCGAGGCTTCACCTCCATTTTGTCGTAAGCGACATTTTTAACCGACTTCGAAAAAAGGTTCTCAATTTGTCGGGATATTTTTTTTATGTATGTTCACCGATTACTCCAAGATTTATAATCCGATTTAAGTGGTTATTATTTAGTTTGATGCGGAATAGTTGCCATTTGGTCCCCTAAAAATTTGACATAGTTTGGCCCAGTAGTTTTTATTTTACGAACATTTTTTTGTTCCCGTTTCTTGGGACCTATATTTTTTAGGCTATATACTATAGCTAGACATTAAAAAATAACAAAAGAATAAAAAAACTTCGTTTAAAAAAAACCGACTTCAAAAACTAAAAAGTATAAAATAACTTATTTCTAAAGCTATTATTATTAATATATATTATCTAAAACATCTTAAAGTCGATGCTTAGTAATTTTCAAAATATAGTAATTTTTATGTTTTACTTTGCACCGACTTCAAGATGTTTTAGATAATATACTAGCTGTCCCGGCAGACGTTGTTCTGCCCTCAAGAAATAAAATTTAGAACCCGATTCCAACGCCACCTACCGGGTCCAAATGTAAGCTATCCTATCTTTTAAGTCGGATCAAACTGCACACGGTGTGCAAATTTGATCAAAATCGGTCAAGTAGTTTAGGAGTCCATTGAGGACAAACATTGTGACACGAGATTTATATATATTAAGATATTAATAATAGTAGCTTTAGAAATAAGTTGTTTTATACTTTTTTAGTTTTTGAAGTCGGTTTTTTAAACGAAGTTTTTTTTTTATGATCTGACTATATTTTCTGTTGAAAAGGGCATTTTAAACTACTATTTTGTTTTAAGATTTCCTGTTTTAGTTAGATTAGATTCTACTGAATCAAAAACTGAAAGTGTTTAACCTAATAATTTTATATAATACTAGCAGTTAAAATTAATATAATTTAAAAAACGCTAATAAATAATTTTTTAGAGTCAATTGAGACGAAAAAGCGCCTAGATCTAAGACCGAAAGCCCTAAGTTTTTTTTATATATTATGAACAACTCTACGGACTCGAGTTCCGTACCCTTTTTTACAACTTAATTTCTAGATTTAATTTTTTGAATTTTACACGCTTATTAGTTATTTTAATTCTTGTGTGTGACATTAATTTATTAATTTTTGTGTTGAGGTGTATGTATCTTACGAATAACTTATTATATTAATTTATTCTAGTTTTAATACTAAACTTATACTAATGTAGAGTGTATCTGTTACATGCTGGTGTTATGAGGAAGTGCATGTGCAGTGTGGGCCTTATATCTATACTTATATATATTGTCCTATCTAGTGCCATGTGTGTTGTTTTTTTCTTCTCTGTGCCTGGGTTATTAATTTTTAGGCTCTTTGTGTGTAAAGCCCTAAGTTAGCAACATTATACTAATTATTAAATTAACCAAAAGAATCTATACCATAGTAGCTGACCAGGCAAACTTCGTACCGCCTCCGAATCAATAAATAAAAAAGCTGAATGATAATTGCAGAATGTTTCAACTTTAGTAAAAAAATGTGGTCAAAACTTAACCGGAACGAACATCAAACGTTTGACATTCAAACCCAAATGAATAAATCTTCACTTTTAAATTTAATTGATTTCTAAACGACGGGACGAACATCAAATGTTTAACAGGTACCAATAGTTTCTAAGGGAAAGCGAAATTGTTGTTTTTACTATATTCCAAACAATTTTTTCATATTTATTCACCTTTTAAACCTTCCCTGGACTTCCACGAATAATTCAAAACCAAAATTAGTCAAATCAGTTTAGCCGTTCTCGAGTTTTAGCGAGACTAACGAATAGTAATTGATTTATATATATATACTAGCTGTCCCAGCAGACGTTGTTCTGCCCTGAAGAAATAAAATTTAGAACCCGATTCCAGCGCCTCCCACCGGGTCCAAACGTAAGCTATCCTATCTTTCAAGTCGGGTCAAACTGCACACGGTGTGCAAATTTGATTAAAATCGGTCAAGTAGTTTAAGAGTCCATCGCGGACAAACAACGTGACACGTAATTTATATATATTAAGAAGATATATATATATGTATATATATATATATATATATATATATATATATATATATATATATATAGCCACACTAATCTATATATATATAGATTAGTGTGGCTGGGAGGTAAAATAAAAAGAGAAATTGTCAATGAAGTTGATTAGCATTATATATATTATATAGTATAGGTGTACGAAGAAAGAGCTCAGTGTCTTGAGGTCTGGTAGTTCGGTTTTGCTGGGTTTGATGATCGGATCCCAAATAGGTGGTACTTGCCAACCAATTCCTCTGTTGAAAGGATGTTTTTCTGTTTGCAATAGCCTCATACACGTGTACTAGTCGCGAAAACTTAATAAAACTATTAAAACCGTATATTTGAAAATGTGTCACCCTTTCTTGTACCATCAGCTGTTTAAGGTAGGCAATAATAATTTGACAAGGGAACTTTCTTCGATAATCCGTTGTAAATAGGCCAAGTATCCGAGTAAGGCGTGATAATAATTTTCAAGTTAAATGCCATCGTAAACGGTTGGATCGAGTTTGATTAAATTTATACCCGTTTTTTAACCTCATAATGTCGGTGCGGGAAAACAAACTGGCGGTGTTGTACCATCCAATTGGTAGGAGGCGTTGTGATACGCAGCTTTGCAGTATTGAGTCGCGGTCAGATTGTTAGCGGGGATTTTATAATATGATACTTTCAATAATATAATAAAAATATATGTGTTAAATTCTAAGTATTATGAAAAAAGAGAAACGGAAGATGAAAAGAAAAGAAAAAAATTAAAAGGATAAAGAAAATCAAATCAAATCATTTTGATTGCGAACTAAGTGTAATACATAGGTCTTATTCAATATAGCTGAGAACTTATTACTTAGCTGGCCTTTCATAGCATCGCAATATAAAAACGCTCTGTCATGACGTACATCATGATGAAGGAGAAGGCGTTAAAATACATACATACATACATACATAACTTCACGCCAGTTCCCTGGCGTTAAAATAATGATAAAATATGATTTTTCTGTGCAACAGAGATGTTAGCACATATTAAAATAAATAAAAATAATTGAATTTTTTAATAGCTACTTTAGAGATCAGAGAACAAAATACTAACTTCCCTGGAAAAAGTAAGAGTAAAATATGGGTGTAGATTAAGTTGAGTGGTACGGTCTATGTTGACTACGCCGTTGGATGGGGAGACCTACTGCTGGCGAAAGCCCATGGCAATCGCCTTGAGGGAAGTACAAAATAAGAAGATCAGTTGTCGTACTCTTATTTTTTTATTTTATTGCAGGATTTCAACAGACAGGCAGACGGCCCACTTGATGGAAAGCGGATACCATCGCCTATGGATATTTGCAACACCAAAGATGCTACAAATGCGCTGCTGCTCTCTTAAGGGAGACTGGAACCTGGTCACTAATGCCGGAACACAACTCAGAGTTATTATGGCGATATACTGTAGACCAGGGGTGGTAGCCATCCAGTCGGGCAAATGCCCTATCACCTGGCTATGAGTTGTTTTGTCGCCTTTCTCCGTTCCTGCACAGATAAAACAGATTGTATAACGACGAACTTCAGAAAAATACAATGCACTTATCAACACTTTATTTTCCTTACCGCCTCTAAACACAATATCTTTACACTTAATTTTGTACCTTAGCAGTTAGCAATCGAGTAGTCGTTCCCAAGAAACGCTAGCTGTTTTTATATTTTACCGTATGCGATTGTTATCGCAAGTGGCGCCATCTGTAAACAGGGAATGTTCACGGGAACAAGGTTTTCATTACAATACAACTACTTATTTTCATAATGTTAAAGTTACACATAGTACACAATTACTTACATAGTATCATAAAATCCATTTTATTATGACATTATTATATGACTATTTACTACAATTATAGTTACATGACATCTATAAATACGTATTAGCTGCCATATATTTTAGGTATACTGATTACTTAATTGTTCTTAATTCTACCTTATACTTTATATACAAAAATGTTATCGACTACCTGATGAGCAAATCTACTTTGTAATCAGTACTAAGTAATATTTATGTTCGTGAAATTCGACATATTTAATGGTATAGAAAAAATCGGTCTTATCAGCAACTCTAATAGTGATATCTGTATTCACATAGGAGTACGTTCATGTATTGAGTATATTCTTTAACTGTGCTTTTTTTATACAGGGGAAATCCGTTTCATGTCACAACAACTAAACAATAAATTATAGCACCACACAAGGTCACAAACACATAACTAACAATGAAACTTATACACATACTCAAACCGACGCGCACTACCATCGCATTGCATTACACGCACACTCCACAAACAAACCAAGACACACAAAGAGCCTAAAAATTAATAACCCAGGCACAGAAAAGAAAAAAAAACAACACACATGGCACTAGATACGACTATATATAAGTATAGATATAAGGCCAACACTGCACATGCACTTCCTCACAACACCAGCATGTAACAGATACACTCTACATTAGCATAAGTTTAGTATTAAAATTAGAATAAATTAATATAATAAGTTATTCTTAAGGTACACCAAAACATAAAAATTACTACATATAATGTCACATACACTAACAAAAACAAACAATAAGCGTATACAGAGTCTCAAATTTTTCATAGAAATTAAGTATTAAAAAAGGGTACGGAACTCGAGTCCGTAGAGATATATATATATAATAATAATAATAATAAAAAAAAAACCGTTTGAAGACCGCGAGCCGCGCAAGGGGGAAAGGTCGCGGCCCGTATGTGGGATTCCGCAGGTCGAGGTGCCACTAGCACATGTGACATGTAAGATGCTATTACCACGCTGCGGTTAGGGATACCGACTAAAACCTCTGTCCGATCCCGAACGTCCTTTGTCCGGGCTGTGGGCTCGCTCGCGCATTCACCACCAGCCCGGACGGACAACGGCCGGCCCCTTTGCGGGCTGGAGATCTCTGCGGCTCCTCTAGCTCACTGAATTCTTTGAGTGTGCTAAATAAACACCAGTAAATTGCTGCAAGAAACGTGACATAATATGAAGTATATATAAAAAGAGAGAGAAATTCTTACATTGTTCAATATTTAATTTGTGCAAGATTTTACAAATTTTGTATACGCACAAAATATGTCGTATATAATAATATGAGCACATAAAACAAGTTCCAAAATAATAATAAAAAATTGCATTTAAAATGTTTAAAAAGTATAGGCAGAGAAATCGCTTGCAGTGTTAACACAGCTTTACATTTGACTCCTGCAATTACACCGTGATAATGGTCGATGACGCTTTTAATATTTCACTCAGGGCTGTCTAACTTTATTTAGTGTGGGGATATACAATGTGTGTGTTTGTTTGCTTACTATTTGAAAATGAAAAATTAAAAAACAAATAAATTCGGTCCACAATTGACGGACAAATCGCGTAACAAACATACAAAAAAAAAATAATAAAAAAAATACAGTCGAATTGAGAACCCCTCCTTTTTGAAGTTGGTTAAAAATATATATTACATGGACAAAGTCACGTGAAAACATCTAGTTACAAGATAAATCTGTTCATTATTCATATTTAAACATCAAGAGACCAGACTGCTGAATATTAATAGGTCCCATCGTCCGTTCATTAACCATTTAATATTTCATATTAAATCTCTCAAGCCTTCTAACACGATAAATTTAACGACATCCACAAATTCACTTAAGACATAAATAACCGTATATTAATGGTTTAAAAAAATATATACATATTAATTTAATAAAACATAATAATGTCATAAATTTAGCTATCAAAGCTACCGTTTCATCCTACCGCACAAAACTATAAGTCATGTTTATACCACCCATCAATTAATATAATGATCTGTCATAAATATCTATGTCATAGGAATTATACTATGATTCACAAAATTTTATGACCAGTTTGAAACAATATAAATTCAATGGGAACATTTGTAACAAAAACATTGTACACCTTTCAAATAGGTAAGTGCGTGTGTCTGCAAAACACAATGCGTTGCGACGGCGCTGGGTTTAGTGATAAGCGAACTGTGTCAAAATTAAAGAAAAATAGGACAATTCCGAAGGGTAGTGGTAAGAAAGAGCACGCACGTACCTGTTAGAAAAATGGGACAATTTCTAAGTGTAGTGGAAAGAAAGAGCACGCACGTACCTGTTTGATGAAGCAATGTTAAATATTGTTCTCACCTTTGTTAATGTTATAGTTTATTTTGTAAGTATTTAGATGCGGTGCGGGTTATATTATATTGTTACGAGTGTGGGAGTCGGAATGAAAATGCCGTTGGAATTACTATAGAGTTCATTAGAACTATAAAAACACGTATAAAACAGATAAAATTATTACAATCTGCACGATCAAGAACAGGCACAAAGTCCGTCACTATATCGCTTGTCGAAGGTACACGTCTTGCTTGTATCGTAATCGCCGCTCAACTGCCTCATCCCTCCTCTCGGGCATTGTTTTATAGTCAACTGAACAATACATAATGGAAGCTCGTGGGCTGGGTTCTTCCAAGAAAATGTAATGTGCACACCTGCGAACGGCCAATAAAGTTGAAAACAAAATTAGTGAAGGAAATGTAATTTTTTTTTTAAGTTATAATAATATTTTTTTTTTATTATTGACAAATATAATGTAATATAAACTTAATCAGTAGGCTCAATTTTTGTAATAATTGGCTTGTGGTAACTGAAGTAGGAAACATAATATGTTTGGGATTCTATTTTTTATTATTTATTATGTACAAAAACCTGTATACACTCAACAAAAATAATCGTCGCGACACCACACTGTTCAATGCGAAATAGAAAGACGAAACGAAAATAACTGGCTTTCTTTCTATGAGAGAGAGAGAGACAGACAGAGAAACGCGCGCACGCTGCACGGCTTACAACTATAGCAAAATGTGTCGTTACAACTTTTGGTCTTCATTTTTTCCCTGTAGCCCCCTTTCGCAACGCGCAATAAGGAACTTCGTTCCAATAAGGAATTTCGTTCCAATAATAATAAAGATTAGTTCGACACTAATGACGGCCATAAAAGAAGTAGAAAAACAATAGCATGTTTTTCTTAATTACAAATTCTAAACACAAAGTAAACAAAAGAATTCCTAAATTCAGAAGGCAATAAAACGTGCTTTTACGACAGGTAGGTGTGCGCATTTCTTTGGCGGTATGTAACAATATTTTATATTAATTTATTAAAGTTACATTATTTGGTAATTAAGCGGTGCGACGCGGAGCTATATTAATTGTACTACTGAACCGATTTGAAAAATTCTTTCACTGTTGGCAAGCTACACTATCCCCGGTTGATATAGGCTATACAAAAATCTTCTTAGACACCCGTGCGAAGCCGGGGAGGGCCACTAGTGTTATATTTTTACAATGTGGGGGGCGATTTAATTTATTTTTCATATTCTGAAAGTAAGCTTCGAGCTGCCTAATCACATTAATGAAAACAGCACTTTTCGTCTCTGGGAAACGATTCTCCTTGCTGTCAAAAAATTTAGTTTTTTTTTTGATTTTATGGCTTGGCAGCTAGGCCTTCAAGCCAGATTTTAGATTCAATGTAGTTACTTCATTTTCTTAAACCTATGTGTAGCACAGCTGAACTGTAGGTTATCCAGCTAGTGCCATTCAACGGAGTTATTGTGACAACTCAAAAGGCCACATTTGACTTTACAGTTCACATTTCTCACAAAACACATAATTACTACTCAAAAAATATCAATATCCTACAACTATTGTTCATTTTAGAGTAATTTTACACATTTTTAGAAAATAAAACTGCACAGCACAGCATCTCCTTTCAGTTCCCGCCAAAAACTCTCAAAAAATTTAGAAAACTATGCGAACCATAGACAATACATGTGATTCATATCCCAACTGTTTTTTACAGCCACTGTTAAATCGCCGCATAAATTGTATTAAAAAATTCATGTAAGTATGTCTGTGTGCAGTTCACACGCAGTAGAAGTGAAACTTCAGAGAATAAACTCACAGATAATTCTTCTCTAATCAACACTTAGGATACGTTTTATCCCGATAACAGACGTCGTTTACATGTAATAGACGGATTAGCAAAATAGATGGCGCTGGAGTGGCGATTTACACAACCATCGCTGTAATTCAGTAATAAAAAGGTGATCAGGTTTTCCACATATCATTCATTATGGCTACGTTCCATTAGGGACTCACAACGACCATGTTCACGACCGCGATTTTTCCCGTTCCACTTGCTTGCCGGCGTTACAATCGTAAACCCAAGTGGAACGGCTTTTCGACCCACCTCTTGACATGGGTCGTTGTGAGCGTTGTGTTGTTGAAAATGATGACGTCATTAGTGACGTTTTCGCCACGACCACAACGATCGCGGTCGCCCTGTGGAACGGCTAACGCAGCATTTTGGGCGTTGTGAGCTTACTAATGGGACGCGCTGTAAGTATTAGGTACTTCAAATCAGGTTGGCTGCGACTTTTCTTTATGTTTTGCTGTGCAGTTGTCTACGCTACATTGATTTAGTTTCTTTGTAATTGTAGTGAATTCAACAAGAAACTTAAGTATTGAAGGATTATCTATATATTAATACGTGAAGCAAAAACAAAGCAAAAACTTTGTACCCCTTTTTACGAAAATTGCGCGGACGGAGAAGTATGAAATTTCGCACACTTATAGTTTATATAGAGACGAAGCGACAAATGTTATTTTTTTAAAATTATACATATAAAATACATTAAATTAATAAAAAAAACATTACACACACTACCATGTATTTAAAACACACACGCATAATATATACTCTTTTGTTTATTGTTGCCTTGGCGAAATCTGTGATTATAGAAGTATAGTTTTTGACAACAAATTATTATGTCGAATTTCGACCACGGGCGATAGTATAAATAAAACAACCACCAACATTCTTTTAATACCACAAATATTTATAATATCACATTTAAATCTTATAAATCCTATAACATTATCGGTTAATCATTTTTCTTTATGTAACATACTGTACTGACTGGTAGTTTGCACCCGTCGATTTGTTCTTTACTTTTTTTTTATTGCATGAGTTCAGCAGATAGGCAGACGGCCTATCCAGCCAGATCGCCTATAGACATTTGCAACAACATGGTGCTACAAATGCACTGCTGCTCTCTTAAGGGCGACTGGAAACTGATCACTAATGCCGGAACACAATTCAAGGTTGTTATGGAGGCATACTCTAAACCAGGGGTGGTAGCCATCCAGTCGGGCAAATACACCTGGCTGTGGGTTTTTTTGTCGCCTCTTACGATAGGCCGCCCCAACGCAGGAAATTGTATTCTTTCTCCGTTCCTGCACGGATAAGTGCAGGACAAGATTACTTGTCGCCAATTATTTCAACTTTCTAAATATTTCGAATTAGCGTTTGCTCTTACAATGTGTTGCTCAACTGACGGAAGTAAATCTAGGTCCAATACTGCAACGGCAAGTATTTTATATGAGTCAGTTTGAATAAATTATACATTTGAGAGTTTAAATACTTGTACAACATGTTACTGTCAATAATTTGGATATTATTCAGTTAACTATTAATTTAAAAATCTGCGGAGTGACGCTTGCGGACCGCGTTCGTAATACCGAAGTAAGAAAGACAGTTGGTCTGAAAGAGAGTGTCGGGGTGAAGGTAAGGAAAGGAATGCTCCGGTGGTTCGGACATGTAGAAAGAATGAATAAACAGATATATAATGCAAAAGTGGATGGATGCAGAAGTCTTGAAAGGCCACGACGACACACTTTCCATGATCAAATTGATCGTGTACTAGCAGAAGGTGATGTTAGGAGCCTTAAGAACAGACGAGCGTGCATGACAAGAGTTATGAATGTCAAAGAAGCAAGTGAGGTGTGTAAGAATAAGCCTAAATGGCGCTCTGTTGTTCGTGCCTACCCCGCAAGGGAACTGGCGTGAAGTTATGTATGTATGTATGTATGTATGTAACTATTAATTTACTTTATACCTTGGAGACTTTTATCTTATACTAATATATAAAACTGAAGAGTTTGTTTGTTTGTTTGCTTGATCTCAGGAACTACTCGTCCGATTTGAAAAATTCTTTCAGTGTTAAATAGCCCATTTATCGAGGAAGGATATAGGCTATATATTATCACGCTAAGACCAATGGGAGCGGGGCACCAATGAAGAATGTTTCTAAAACCGAGGGGGGGGGGGTTTAACTTACTTTTTTTTAACTGTTCCACGCGGGCGAAGTAGCGGGCAGAAGCTAGTAATATTATAAAATTCTAAAGATGCTATGTCTCAACTGGAATAGACTATATAAACGACGGAGAACACGATGAATTTTTTTAGATTTCTTTATTCGGGATTCCCGTAAAAACTACCGGGCCGATTTCGATGCGGTTTTCGCTGATTGACAGCTAATTTTATGTAATAAAATATATGATATTTTTTTGTATCCCGGAATACCGCGTTAATTTTCCCGGGAGCGGTTTGAAGTCGTTTGGGTGTATAAAAGTCAGCTCATTCCGACATATAAACAATTTTAGAATCAGCTCTAATGACATTTGTTGACAACTGGTGATCATTGGCTCGCCTTTACTCAAATGCAGAGGTCCCGAGTACAATCCATAACAGAGTAAATCTCCTAAACACACTTTTTTATATAGGTATTTACTTTGTTCTGGATGTTATTTCTGGGGTTCAGTCTGGTGTGGGAGTATGGGATTGAATCTGTATTCAATGTATATTGATACCACAAACACAAGTTGTTTAGCTTAGTAGGTATATTATAATGTGTGCTTATCTGTCCATCTATTTTTACAATGTAAAATAAAGTTATTTTAGATATATCATATTCAGAAAATATGTTTTTTTATTATTATTTAGTCTCTAATTTGATCACAAAAGTATTTGTCAGGTGGTAGGCCATTTGCCCGACTGGATAGCTACCACCGCGGGTATAGAGTATGTCGTCATAACAACCTTGAGTTGTGTTCCGGCATTAGTGACCAGGTCCCAGTCTCCCTTAAGAGAGCAGCTGCGCATTTGTAGCACCTTCGGTGTTGCAAATGTCCATAGGCGATGGTAACCGCTTTCCATCAAGTGGGCCGTCTACCTGTCTGCCGAACTCCTGCAATAAAAAAAATACAGTTACTTTTAGAATATTTGTATGAAAATCCATTAATTACTTAACAATACCTTGGACAGAATGAATTTGCAATAACTCATTTGGAACATTCAATACAAAGGCAAATTTATTAACTTTATTGACTTGTTCTAAGTTTATGAACACTTTAAGTAAATTGAAAGTCGATTATACTCATTCGTGAACATAGAGCATCCACTTACTTTGAAATTTCAAAGTGTCAATCAAGTTATCAACTTCCAGCTACTAAAGCATATAAAATAGAAAAGCAATAAAATTGAATGAATGTCGACCTATAAGAAAATAATAAAACATCGATAACTGATCGGCTCCTTTCTACTTTAGAGAAAGTATCGATTTTTAAGTCGTAAAATCTACCTATCATTTACTGCTTTTGCTCGATTAATTCCATATCTATTCACAGCTATGAAAACACTTCGACCATTTCATTACGTTTGTGAAAAGTGGTTTAAAAACGAGGCGGACTGTGTAGGTGCTGGTTTTGGAACGAAGTTCCTTATCGCGCGTTGTGAAAGGGGGCTAGACGGAAAAAATTCTTACGAAAAGTTGTCACGACATTTTTTGCTATAGTAAGCTATTGTAAGCTGTGCGGCGTCGCATTTTTCTCTGTCTGGTGGACTGTGTAGGTGCTGGTTTTTTATAAGAGCTTTGTGTGTGACTTACTTGATTGTAGAGTTGGGTAGGACATGATTTCTAAATGAGTTTGTAAGAGTAACATGACATTTTGTACTGAACTAGTACAATGTACCACTTCAAATGAGGCAAAGAGATTTGTATGGTTTTTACCGCGGCAGTACATTTGCATCGATGAGGCCGGTGAGGTGGTGAGCGTTATTCCCTCATTTGTCCAGTACAAAACTTCTAGATCGGAAATGTTCGTTAAGAATCTGATGTGATCGGCCTCGGTCACCTCATTTTACTAGCAGTCGTACATGTCATATTGTCGCTCTTTGTCATGTGAATATCTGTAGAGGCATTATTGTACTGTTGTCCTAATTACGCCCTTCCTCTTACATTTGACGCGTGAGTAGTAGCGGGACAACATTTTTGAAGTAGTACAAATTTAAATTTTGAGCCATATCAGTACAAATCTATTTTGTACGGGACAAATGTACTGCCTCATAAGTGTACTACTTCATCACTACTTGATTGTTTTCGGCGATCTTCTTTGGGCCGGCCCGTGGTCTTGCTTCTTTCTTAATGAATAATTAATTGAACACATACACACTGGATTTGGAATTGGTGGTCCAGAACAAGGACAAGGCACTTTATTATTATTATTATATTAAACTTGCGGGGGCGGTTAGCGGATGCGAATCGAATCAGCGCAGGAGAGGTTAAGAAGGGCGGGTGACAAAAACGATTCATCACAAAATGTCACTGTCAATGACAACTTTAGTTTTTTTTTCTTACGCGGTACAAGGCTTTGTCCTTAACAAAAAAAGAGATGAATTATTGATATTTTTTGATCAGAATTATTAATAGGTATGAGATTAATTACCCATTACTAATATATGGGTGTGGAAGTGACTATTTTGGATTATCCTTTTCTTATCTTTCAATAAAATTATAACACTTATTTATTTACCATATCGCACAGCGTTAACAAGAAGGTGTCTAAGTAATTTTGGCTTCATGTTGTGAAGGATGACATTCGTGCCAATAACACAAGCAGAGATGCTGAAGATAACGCGAAGTGGAAAAGAAAACATATGACAATGGACTCCGGGCTTCGAAGCAAACACTCCGAACACAACTAGGATTTAAAGCTTGGATGATGATGATTGCACTGCATTAAGCACAGTAGGTACATCTGATAATCAGCCATTATCTAAATGATCTGAAAGAGAGTGTCAGGTGAAGGTAAGGAAAGGAATGCTCCGGTGGTTCGGGCATGTGGAAAGAATGCATGATGAAAGAATGACTAAACAGATATACAATGCAAAAGTGGATGGATGCAGAAGTCGTGGAAGGCCACGACACACCTTCCATGAACAAATTGATCGCGTACTAGCAGAAGGTGATGTCAGGAGCCTTAAGAACAGACGAGCGTGCATGACAAGAGTTATGAATGTCAAAGAAGCAAGTGAGGTGTGTAAGAATAAGCCTAAATGGCACTCTGTTGTTCGTGCCTATCCCGCAAGGGAACTGGCGTGAAGTTATGTATGTATGTATGTATGTATCTATCTAAATGATGGCCTCTGTTGTTAAGCGGGCTAAGTCTTACCCTTCGGAACTCGCTGGAACTCAGAGGCTCTGGGCTCGATTCCTGGCATGGTAAATTTCTGAAACGAATACTGTTATTTATGGTCTGGGTGTCTGGTATCGACCCCGGAGTGATCCGTTGCTTGAGCATATTACACAAGCGTAACTTGCTTAGCTTGGGGATATACAATGTGCGTGTTTGTCTGCCGATTTATTATTACTAGTGGACGATTTCACCAAAGCTACACTGTTAATTTGACTTTAACAATAAACAAAAGAGTATATATCGTGTATGTGTCAAATACATGGTAGTATGTGGGTTTTTTTATATTGATTTAATGTATTTTTTATGCATAATTTTTAAAAAAATAGCATCTGCACTCTTTCGTCCGCGCAATTTTCGTAAAAAGGCGAACCAAGTTTTTGCTGTGTTTTTGCTTTACGTATTAATATATAGAGATTTAAATATAGATGAATAAAGTGCCACCCCTAAGAATAAAGTATGCATGTTACGCTGAAGGCTCGTGATTACATACATCCTTCGCGCACCATCCCATGAATATTACATGAGCAGCCTTGTTAAATGAGCGTCAATCTCATCATCGTGTTGGTTTAGCATTTGCAACGATACGATCTGTCGATATTTGAGATGTTGTACCAGGGTACACATTGCTTACTGCTTCGGTAGCATTATTTTCAAGTGAGCATATTTTTAACCGACTAACCCTTTATAATAATAATAATTGAAGACATGAGTAGATGAAGGAGTTATGTGACATTAAAAAAATACGTTAAAGAAAAATGTAATGTGTAAAATATGTAATGTAAACAGACAAGGAAACCATATTAGAACTTAAAACAACGCTTTTTGAATTTGATTTTGAAAATAGTAAGTAATGAAGGAGTTATATGTGTAGCAAAGTGATAGTAAAAGAGCTTTGTAGGCCAATTTATCAATATTTACCAATTGTAACATATCCCTTTCATTCACTCATGTCTTCAATTATAAAATCTTTATTGTCAGAAAGTCAAATTTACATTATTTATATTACCTACTGGTCCCAAACTAGGCGAAGACTGTATTTTGAAGACCAAAGCCGATGTTTATACTTTATAGCCACAGCGGGCAGACGTGTATTTTGTGTATATGTGTGTTAGTGCGTGTGTGTGTGTGTGTGTGTGTGTGTGAAAGAGTATGTGTGTGTTTACGCATTTTCGTATCACACTATTCAGACGGTGATTTTAGCACATTTTCAGTATCGTCGTACGTTAGACTGCTTAGCCATGCCTGAATCAATTTTTTGGCCTCTTTGACAGACTTATTTTTAATGTCACAGAATTTAACCACCACGTTATAAACGTGTGTGCTAACGAACAAGCCAGTGTGACGGGCAAATGAGCTTTCCACCAAGATACTCGGCAGTCGGTAAACTCTTCGTGTTGTCAACTTGATGTAGTCGTCTGATGTTAGTACTAACTTATGTGTTGCCAATGACGTGTTCAGGATGAAAAGCTGCCGCACGTTGAGCACTTTGATGTCCTCATACAACAACGTGGTTGAGTAGCGGTAGGGCTTATTCATCATAACTTTAAGTACTGACCTTTGCTCATTTAGCTCACTATTAGCACATATGTGTCCGCGATGAGAGTGCAGGTCGCGTTTGTGTACGTGATCGTTAATTGTGTTGTTGTCTCACTCTGTTTATATAGGAGTTGTATGATTTTTATGAAATGGGTATATTTTCTTGGTATATTACGAGATAGTGATAGTGTTAGTCTTGCGGCTTTTTGGTATATCGATAATTGTCCTAAGGGTTAAAGAAAGGGGGAGGTTCTTAATTTGTCGTGTATTATCCGCAGAGTTAACTTGAGACCTGAGCGGAATGCGCGCTCCCCTCCCGACCCCCGCCTTACCGCTCTCGCCATCGACGCGTACGATTGAGTCAGTGCCTCGCGCTTACGTCATCCGAGCGAAGTCTCAAGTTAACTCTTGGGGGTTATAAATATTTTTTATGTTTTTTTTTTTTTTTTTAATAATCGGCAGACAAACACACATATTGTATATCCCCAAATTAAGCAAGTTACGCTTGTGTTATGGGTAATATACAACGGACTACTCTGGGGCCGATTCCAGACACCCAGACCATAGTAAATAATGGAAGAAATATGTTTCCGAAATTTACTATACCAGGAATCGAACCCGGACCCTCTGCGTTGCAGTGAGGTAGGCCGGCAAAGGCTTAGCCCGCTCAACCACGGAGGCTGTCCAAAATGTATGTCCAGCCAAACTTTTTGTTTGGGGCCTTCCATAAATTATGCCACTCGTTAAGGGAGGAAGCTGTGGGAGGGGTCTTAAATTTCGTGACGTCACACTTCAAAATCTAATATGTTTAGGCTTAAAAGTACTCAACATTTGAACTATTCTGTTCTATTTTAATTGAGGCACTGCCTTACCTACTACTACTACTTATAGAAATTGATAATTACAAGCTTCTCTACGTACCTGCGAATGCAGTTTTGTTATTAAAGTACTCTTCAATAGTAAATCTCTTCAAAGTAATTTTTAATTTAATTTTGAATTTGGTGGAGGACTTTTGGTTGTCAATATTGCTTCCTAGTATCCTATATAAATTTTCCGCTTGTAAAGTATTTTTTTTTTAATTGCTGAAGCACAGCAGACATGCTGACGGCCCAACTGAAATGGAAAGTGGTTACCGTCGCATATGGGCATTAGCAATACCAGAGATCCTGCCAATGTGCTGCCGGCCTTGGAGGAGAAAAAACGAAAACACTGGAACCTGGCCACTGATGCCGGAACACAACGAAAGTTGTTATGGCGGTATGGGAGCTGCACACGTCTAGTCATCAGCTACCGGAAGCAGCACGCTCGAGGAGGCACCTCCTGTGAGGTTCGACCTCGGCTCGACCGCTGCGGGGGATTGACTCTATATTGAGAATTAGCCGTTAAAGGCTGAAAGAGCTAAGCCAACAGGCTGAAGTGATTATTTGGGGACCAATTATCGACTCCGCCGGCGGAGCCGATCCTAGTCTATCATTACTACCGCTTCGCAACGTGTTATAGCTGGAGGAGAAGAAGCGGCGGAAGAAACTCTCCAGCAACACGCCTATGCTAATCTTGTATGGCTACTTGTGTCTGTAGTGAGTGAGTGAGATTGGTGGGGTCTTACCTTTGTGTAAGAGGATCCGAGCCGGGGGCTCTCCGGCGTCTGTTTTGTCTGCGTCTGTTATGCCAGGCTGATGTTCTGAGCCTCGGGGGGTTCATAGTCGCGAGGAGACGGGTGATTTCATCGGGCTCGTCAATGAGTACATTGCGAGGGCGACGATTTCTCATGGGAGCGTTCGGTGTGGGTTTGTAGACTGATTAGCGTAGCGCGGGAGCGCAGACATTAATAGTTGCTCTATCTCGCTCGCACATCATTCGTCCCGCTCACACACTGTGCTATACATTGTACTAGCAGTACGACTTGTTAATATTTGTACTTAGGGTTAGCGTTTCCAAAATAAATCAGTTTACATCAGCACTCCACAGTGAATACTACTCTCCGCCATCTGAAGTATTATTTAATCTCTACCTCTCACTGCTACAACGGCATACTCTAGACCAGGTGTGGTAGCCATTCAGACAGGTATATGCCCTACCATCTGGCTGTGGATTATTTTGTCGCCCCGTAAGACAGGCCGCCCGGCCACAGGAATTAGTATTCTTTTGCCGTTCCTACACAGAGAAATTTCAGTAATTCTAAAGTAACTTACACTATGAATAGCACTTTTTTTTTATAGCTGGAGTACAGCAGACAGGCAGACGGCCCACCTGATGGAAAGCGGTTACCGTCGCCTATGGACGTTTACAACACCAGAGGTGTCATCAACGCGCTGCCGGCCTCGAAGAAATTTTACGACGCCCTTTTTAAAAAAACCCATATCGTAGCGCTGTGGGAAAACCACGGCTGGGAGCTCATTCCAAATCCCCACGGTGCGCAAGAGAAACGTTCTAGAGAACCGTTGCGTACAAGAGCGAAGCGGCTCTAGGAAGTGGGGGTGAACGCCCAGCACTTTCTATAATCATGCGATTCTTAAGTATTATGAAGAATGAGTTACCACCATTTTAGCGTTGACAACTTCGAAGGTCATCTGAATATTCTCTGCACATTAAGTGCAAATAAAAGAGTACACGTCGTAAAAAATAATTTTCATCTCGCTAACAAGACAAGTACATTGTCAGTGGTAATCAAAACATCATTAAACTACTATCAGATTAAAACATACGTTCCCACTCTATACAATGTCAAATAATGTACCTAGCTAATATAATCTGGACTCCACTTTAACACAAAACATCCCCAGTGTCGTCTAAATATTGAGGCACTGAAGGAGTTGAGGAAGCTCTTTACATATTGGACACTATCCGAAACATTTGGCATAAATCCAATATTGGCCAAAGAAACTGCAACATCTGAAAAAAATGTCAAACGATTAATCTGTGTATATATTTGGGTTCAGGGTTCAGTTAGATAGTGATACAAGCCTGATACTGGCATTAATTGCATTAATAGATAGGCATAATTTGCCAGGTGGTAGGGCTGGATGACTAGCACTCCTAGTTTAAGGCATAGTGTCACAATAACCTCGCGTTGTGATCATTAGTGACCAGATTCTAGTTGGTACCATTAGAAGCCAGCAAGTTAATGGCAACGACAGTATTACAAACATCCATAGGCAAGTTAACCACTTTCCATCAGGTTGGTAGTCTGACTGTTTATATGCCATTAATAATGACCGTTTTTGAAAAACTAAACGTAGAAGGAATCGATCTAGACAATTTACCTTTTCGATAGATATAAAAATGCAGTCTGTTTTTATATCAGACCAGCTGAGCTGCGCCCAGCCCACTTTACTGGACGTCATTAAAAATTTAAAAAATAGTATTTATCACAATCAAATATAGCTTAAGTCGCTCAGGAATCATGTAGTTTTCCACTGATGAAAGAATTTTCAAAATCGGTTCAGTAGTCAAAGATATTACTTACTACAAACAAACTCACAAACTTTACCTCTTTATAATATTAGTATAGTTTTCACCGCTTCGATTCTTGACTCAATCATATCAAAAATTAAAAAATACAGTTTAATTTATTTTTGAAAATAAGACAACGTTCAGTAAAACTTGCTTTCATAAGAATATTTAAGGTAGTTTCCTTTCAACTACGTCTTTATTACATACTTTGTATATTAATTAATATACACAAAGTGACTGCTGATTTATTAGTAAGTATTTTTTTTTTTTTTTTTTATTGCAGGAGTTGAACAGACAGGCAGACGGCCCACTTGATGGAAAGTGGTTACCATCGCCTATGGACATTTGCAACACCAAAAGTGCTACAATTGCGCTGCTGCTCTCTTAAGGGAGACTGGAACCTGGTCACTAATGACGGAACACAACTCATGGTTGTTATGGCGACATACTCTAGACCAAGGGTGGTAGCCATCCAGTCGGGCAAATGCCCTACCACTTAGCTGTGGGTTGTTTTGTCGCCTCTTACGACAGGCCGCCCGGCTGCAGGAAATTGTATTCTTTCTCCGTTCCTGCACGGATAAAGATTAATCGTTATTTGTTAATGGTTATCAGTATATTTGATAAGTAAATTATTTACAGTAATATCGTGTCAAGGCAGGATAAAAGGGCGGCCTTATCGCTCGAATGGAATCGAGAGTGTATGACGTTGGTGTGCAAATCAAATACATCTAATTAATAGGATACATAGATATTACACAATACATATAATTAAGAGAAATAAAAAGAAAAAGAAAATAGACAATAACACATATTAATATTATGTATATCCTAATACGTACGTTATTAATATGTGTATAGCAACAACAATAGCTATACAATATTAATAATAGCAATAACACAATATATCAATATTATGTATATCAATATAATATATTATATGCATCAATAATATTGTCAGTTTCATATACACAATATACGGTACTCTAAGACTTCAAAGAAGACACGACACCGTCGCGGTTTGCTCTTTGAGATTTTTCAAATGTTTTAAGACTGTACATTTCTAGGAAACAATAGCGGTGTTGATTATAAATAGTGACGTCAGAAGTGGCATGAGGTTACGGAAATAAAGATGAACGTAGTTTTCCGATTTATTGCGTAATAAAAATGGAGAGCTGTTGTATTATTAGAAGGTAGTCTAATAAATTGTCAATGGTGCGGAACGACGAGGTTGTCCGCTATATAATGCCAGAAGTGTACAATTTTTAAAATGATCACTTGACTCCTCATAGTTATCTATCTGAAGTATCGATTATTCCCAATCGGATAGTTGATATATTTTACAACAAATTATAGGAAAAAATCATATATATGAATGAATAAACAGATATACAATGCAAAAGTGGATGGATGCAGAAGTCGTGGAAGGCCACGACACACCTTCCATGATCAAATTGATCGTGTACTAGCAGAAGGTGATGTCAGGAGCCTTAAGAACAGACGAGCGTGCATGACAAGAGTTATGAATGTCAAAGAAGCAAGTGAGATGTGTAAGAATAAGCCTAAATGGCGCTCTGTTGTTCGTGCCTACCCCGCAAGGGAACTGGCGTGAAGTTATGTATGTATGTATGTATGGCTCCGGCAGACGTTATCCTGCTCTGAAAAAATAAAAATCTACGACCCGATCCCAGCGCGACCTACCGGTTCCAATTGTGGATTTAAACCATCCGGGGACCCACTCAAACACACAAAAACAAAATCACCAAAATCGGTCCAGATGATTAGGAGGATTCTGGAACCCGATCTCAGCGCCACCTGCCGGTTCCAACGGGATAAAAAGTTAGTGTTGTAGTGGACGAGTGTAGCGGGTATACTGTCCGTTCCTCAATAGTGGGAGGCCCGAGCCCACGAGTGAGACGTTTATAGGCCGTTATTATTGTATCTATGGTAGCTTCCTTATACAGAAGTGTAGTAGCCGCTTAAACAGTATTTTTATAAGTGATCTTATCCATTACAATTAACTACGTTTAACAGATTTTTTTTAAAGATATACCTTACCTAAGACGATTTCAATTAATTAAATTTAAGTTATGGCCCATTATAAAACAGATATGACACCCGATACTGTTACTTAGACACTTAACTTTTGCTTAATAAATCTCGAGAGAAACTATGTGTTTTGCTTAATTTCTTAATTCTGAAATATAGTGAGTAAATATTATTTGCGGCTGATAGGCAAAACGTGGAAAATCTAATAATTACATTTATTTTGTAATAACTGGTATTGAGCGTAGAATTTTAATTAGTTTAGGAGTTATGCTCGTATTCTATAATAAAATCATATCTTGGAAGAAGAATATTACGAAAAAAAGTGATTTTTAAAAAGCTTCCAAACTCTACACAAGTAGATGGCGCCACAGTCTTTCTTCTTTCGTTTATAACGTTCTTTTATTTAAAAAAAATACTAAACAAAACAGTCAAAATTTTAAAATAAACTTATGATATATAAATAACAATTGTCATTTATATTTAGGCACAAATAAACCTTTCAATTTTATTTGTTCTTATAAATATAAAAAAAATATTATTTGAAATATCTTTATAATACGATGTATATGATATACCTAAAATATACATCGTATTATAAGGATTTATATAAATATTGAAACTTTAAAATAATTTTATAAAATACAAATAATAATACATTATTAAGCTTCAATTAGATGAATTTTAAAGTTCTTATCTATATCTTATTAATACGTGAAGCAAAATCTTTGTACTCCTTTTTACGAAAATTGGGCTTCCGGAGGAGTATGAAATTTCGCACTCTTATCGTTTATATAGAGAAGGAGTGTAGAATGCTAATATTTTTTTGAAATTATGGATAAAAAATACATTAAATCAATAAAAAAAACTTTACACACACAACCATGTATTTGACACACACACGCATATATACGCTTTTGTTTATTGTTCAAGTCAAATTCACAGTGTAGCCGTGGCGAAATCTGTCATTATAGATTATAGAAGTATAGTCTTTGACAACAGAACCTTAATAACGTTCAAACTTATTATTTAAATTAATTATGGTCGAATTTCGACCACTGGGCGACCACTAATATAAATAATAATACATTATTATGCTTCAATTAGATGAATTGTAGGTTCTTAACTTAATTAATTAGTAAATGATACATATTAAAGTTAATTCTGAAATGAATTTCACAAAAAAATCTTAGTTCGAAAATATCGCGATAAATTTATTAAGAAGCTTGTTTGACTTGTTTAAGTTACGACGTAACAATTTACTGTCTACAACAAAGCTAGGAGTCTTCGACATTTATTAAGGTGATAAATTTGTTTGTCTGGTTTCTCAGTTGGTTTCACTGTCAGCTAAAACATTATTGATCTAAAAATATCCGTGCAGGAACGGAGAAAGAATACAATTTCTTGCGGTCGGGCGGCCTGTCGTAAGAGGCGACAAAACTACCCACATCCAGGTGGTAGGGCAATTGACCGACTAGATGGCTACCACCCCTGGTCTAAAGTATGTCGCCATAACAACCTTGAGTTGTGTTCCGGCATTAGTGACCAGGCTCCAGTCTCCCTTAAGAGAGCAGCAGCGCATTAGTAGCACCTTTGGTGTTGAAAATGTCCATAGGCGATGGAAACCGCTTTTCAAGTGGGCCGTCTACCTATCTGCTGAACTCCTGCAATAAAAAAAAAATATTTTTCAAAAACATATATTTTTAGGAAAAATTAATTAAATATAGTAATAATCGCACTTATAATCTTTTACCTTTTCAACGTTCACATGTTTTACCAGTATACAGATAGAAATCAACAGTAGTCAATAATATATGAATCTAAATAAAAATATACATTCAAATTGCGTTCATCTCATACATTAAGATATTAGATAAATACAGCGTACGTTTTGTATTCATGCAGCCATACGAGTAAATGTACGATATTAACATTGGGTGATCGTATTTTCGGTAATCCTATATTCAAAGCTGTAAGAACTTTCCGTGTATTTGTGAATTAAATGTTAATTTATGGACAGGTGTTTTTGATTTTTGCTCACTTACCTACATTTGCTTTCTCACCGTTACTTTGGTTACAATGTAAATTGCCAAAAAAATATCAATTATATTTCTTAAGTTATTTAGCCATTTTAGCGGAATCGGAACCCTTATACGTACGTCCGTCTATCTGTCTATCTGTTGTTGTATAATCATAGCCATTTTCACGCAATGTTTTGGGACTTTTGTATGAAATTTTGAATGAAGGTGTATAATCTATACTTCTATACTAAATTTGTTGTGTTTGGGTTTTTGTATGTTTGTAACGAATAAACTCAAAAACTACTGTACCGATTACAAAAATTCTTTCACCATTAGAATATTTCATTATCCCTGAGTAACATAGGCTATATTTATTATTAGAAAAAATTAGGGATCCCTACTAAAACTGCAATAATGTAAAACAAGGTGTAAGAAATAGCCATAAACCACCCATGCGAAGCCGGGACGGTCTGCTAGCATTCTATAAGCAGATAGACAATATAGAAGTCATGCTACAGAGAAAATAAAATTAGGGGTGGCTACCATAGAGTTGATTTTTTTCAGAGTAGGGTATTAAGTAACATTAATCAGATCTTTACAATCATGATCGTGTAGCGACATAGTCGCTTTCAACTTAGTAAAATATTCAAACTCCAGAACACAAACGGCGCGGGTTCAAATCCTGGCCGGAACGCATGCACCGTTTAGGCAGTTTTCTGACCTAATGTGCATATTGTTACAATTACCACGTGCTAATAACGGTGAAGGAAAACATCGTGATGAAACCTGCACATCGAGATAACCGATGTGTCGAACCTGCCAAGCCGCCTTGGACAAGCATGGCGAGTATACTGTCTGTTCCCCTATAGCGGGAGGCCCAAGCCCAGCAGTGGAGCGTTTATGAGCTTTTAATATTCATTTTATTATTATATTCAGCAGAAGCTAAAGTGACTGACACGAAACGAGGAGTTCCAGTTGCAGCTCAAAAAGCACGTTATGTCGCTGGGACTAAGATCAGTCCGGTGTTGATAAATAGTGGTACATGCTTAGCCTTGGAGGCTTACCTTCAGAAAATATTACGTCACGTACGTGGAATAATTTATCATTTTATTGTGTTTTTGTGATATGAGTATGCAGTGTTTGCTACAACGCCATTAATTCTTCAAAAAGTAATTCTGTAACGTATTTCTCTATTAAACTTATAAAAAAAAGAACTTGATGAATAAATAAAATCTTATACTAATATGTAAAGCTGAAGAGTTTGTTTGTTTGATTGAACGCGCTAATCTCAGGAACTACTGGTCCGATTTGAAAAATTCTTTCAGTGTTAGATAGTCCATTTATCGAGGAAGGCTATAGGCTATATGTCACTACGCTAAGATCAATAGGAGCGGAGCACCAATGAAGAATGTTTCAAAATCGGGGGTTTTATTTAACTTACTTTTTTACTATTCCACGCGGACGAAGTTGCGGGCAGAAGCTAGTAAGAAATATGAAGAAAAACAATTTTTTAGAATTGGAAGTAAAATTAAATTTTAACTTGTGTGCATGACCTTCAAAAAGTGTTCTTCAGTAGAACTTATTTTGAATAAAAACTTTTGAATTTGAATTTACGTATACTTTTCACAGACAGTTCCTATATTTATTAGACATCTTTAGTAGAGCAGATGTAGTAATGTACGTCTTAATAACATTACTTATCCCGGGTTTTACGCGAATCTTCGGAATTCACATATTTTCATACTAAAAAATCCATTACCCTGCTGAAAATACTCTATGATTATAAATACTGGCAAAATAACTAATCCACTTTACTCGTCAAACGTGGACGATAAAAATGCAAATAATAGCAGCCCATAAATGTCCCACTGCTGGGCTTCGGCCTCCCACTATAGGGGAACGTTATACCCGCCACGCTTGTCCAATGCGGCTTTGCAGCTTTTATACATCGGTTATCTCGATGTGCAGGTTGCATCAGGATATTTTCCTTCACCGTTATTAGCTCGTGGTAATTGTAACAATATGCACATTAGGTCAGAAAAATGCCTAAGTGGTGCATGCGTTCCGGTCAGGATGGAACCCGCGCCTTTTGAGCGTGGGACGCGTGCGCTAGCCACTACGCTACCACGACTTCACACACACACTCACTCAA
Organism: Dendrolimus kikuchii; assembly: GCA_019925095.2. Taxonomy (NCBI): domain Eukaryota; kingdom Metazoa; phylum Arthropoda; class Insecta; order Lepidoptera; family Lasiocampidae; genus Dendrolimus; species Dendrolimus kikuchii. The sequence continues at coordinate 2,090,828 of CM034402.1, forward strand.
CGTGGACGAAGTGGCGGGCAAATCCTAGTATCTATAATAATAATAATAATCGGCAGACAAACACACACATTGTATATCCCCAAATTAAGCAAGTTACGCTTGTGTTATGAGTAATATACAACGGACTACTCTGGGGCCGATCCCAGACACCCAGACCATAGTAAATAACGGAGAAAATACGTTTCCGAAATTTACTATACCAGGAATCGAACCCGGAACCTCTGCGTTGCAGTGAGGTACGCCGGCAAAGGCTTAGCCCGCTCAACCACAGAGGCCGACTGCCTGCCGATATCTATATATAACACGCACATGTACAACAAATTTTTTTTTTTTTTTTTTTTTTATATTCGGCAGACAAACACACACATTGTATATCCCCAAATTAAGCAAGTTACGCTTGTGTTATAGGTAATATACAACGGACTACTCTGGGGCCGATCCCAGACACCCAGACCATAGTAAATAACGGAGAAAATACGTTCCCGAAATTTACTATACCAGGAATCGAACCCGGAACCTCTGCGTTGCAGTGAGGTACGCCGGCAAAGGCTTAGCCCGCTCAACCACAGAGGCCGACTGCCTGCCGATATCTATATATAACACGCACATGTACAACAAACATTTTTTTTTTTTTTTTATATTCGGCAGACAAACACACACATTGTATATCCCCAAATTAAGCAAGTTACGCTTGTGTTATAGGTAATATACAACGGACTACTCTGGGGCCGATCCCAGACACCCAGACCATAGTAAATAACGGAGAAAATACGTTTCCGAAATTTACTATACCAGGAATCGAACCCGGAGCCTCTGCGTTGAAGTGAGGTAGGCCGGCAAAGGCTTAGCCCGCTCAACCACAGAGGCCGTCAGACACATAACATTAATTAAGTATTACAAATATTCAAAACCAATTATCGTAAAATTCATTGAGAACTGTACCGCTTGACAGCCGCTTGTTATCAGCGATCGCCTTGACTCCATTTTTGGGAATTAGCCAATTAGGAATGTATTGGCTTGTTCTCATTGTTTGTCATAATTCTTAGGGCGCTTTAAGAGCTACATACATAGCTTCACGCCAGTTCCCTTGCGGGGTAAGCACGAACAACAGAGCGCCATTCAGGCTTGTTCTTACACACCTCACTCGCTTCTTTGGCATTCGTAGCTCTTGTCATGCACGCTCGTCTGTTCTTCAGACTCCTGACATCACCTTCTGCTAGTATACGATCAATTTGATCATGGAAGGTGTCGTGGCCTTCCACGACTTCTGCATCTATCCACTTTTGTATTGTATATCTGTTTAGTCATTCTTTCATCATGCATTCTTTCCACATGCCCGAACCACCGGAGCATTCCTTTCCTTACCTTCACCCCGACACTCTCTTTCAGACCAACTCTCTTTCTTACTTCGGTATTACGAACGCGGTCCGCGAGCGTCACTCCGCAGATTTTGCGCAGCGCTCGCATCTCGACCGCGTTTACTCTACTTTCATGCTCTCTCTTCCATACCCAACTCTCGCTTCCATACGTGAGCGTAGGTACCAGTACCAGTAGATGTAATTACTGATAATTAATTTAACATTAAACTTAAGACTTTATATACAGAAATCTTAACTGCTACGTAAAAATATGTAAAACCTAGTCATGTTCGTGGATGTATCTCCGGAGGTTTTCTGTTTTCTGTATTGACAGATTTTGGCACGTACATAGACTACTTAGTTTTGACCATGCTAATTATGTAGCAATAAATTATTCCATGTACGTGACTTAACACTATTACTACACGGATCAACCAAGTTTCAATTTGGTTGAAAGACAAAAATGAATCGTGTAATATCGTTTTATCAAATATACATATTCTGGTATGATGAAATCTAAAATACTATTTAATATTTATACAGCTATAATTTATATAATAATCTGACTTTTTAAGCGTTATTTGTCTACTCTAGGATGAAATTGATTACTTCTTAATCTTAATATTTAAATTTAACTGACTTGTCTGTAAATATTATGCGAATATAATAATACCTGAATGTTAGATAGATAGATAGATAAATAGATAACACTTTATTGTACACCATTACAGCAAAACTTATGAACTAGTATTAGTCTAGTTGGGTACAAAGGGCGGTCTTATCGCTAAAAAGCGATCTCTTCCAGACAACCCGTGGCAAGAATATTGTGATTAGGAGTGGCGACGGTGGTATACATAATTATTGTACGATTACTTATATTTTAATAATAAATATATACACATACATACATACATAACTTCACGCCAGTTCCCTTGCGGGGTAGGCACGAACAACAGAGTGCCATTTAGGCTTATTCTTACACACCTCACTTGCCTCTTTGACATTCATAACTCTTGTCATGCAAGCTCGTCTGTTCTTAAGGCTCCTGACATCACCTTCTGCTAGTACACGATCAATTTGATCATGGAAGGTGTGTCGTGGCCTTCCACGACTTCTGCATCCATCCACTTTTGCATTGTATATCTGTTTAGTCATTCTTTCATCATGCATTCTTTCCACATGCCCGAACCACCGGAGCATTCCGGTGGTTCGGGCAATAAATATATAACTATACTATATATACAAATATACACATAAGTTATATACATATACAAGATATGGTGATAATATGCAACTATTTAAACATAATAAACATATAACTATATGCAATATAATATCTACTAATTATATAAAATTACATATCATTATATTGCAGATAGAATTTCCTGACTAAGTTCTGAAATGTTATTAGGGATTTTGCTTGTCTGAATGCAACAGGCAATGAATTCCAAAGTTGGACAGCCTTAACCGTGAAAGAATTATTGTAGAACGTTGTATTATGAATAGGAGTAATAAGTCTATGTTGACTTGAAGGGCGTAAATTGTGAGAGCAAGAAATAAATTCGAAGCGTTCTTTAAGGTACTGCGGAGTTTTGGGGATGAATAAAATACTATAAAGCAATGAAAGAATGTGAGTATTCCGGCGAAAACGAATTGGCAATCACTTGAGTTTTTTTCGAAATTCAGCAACGTGGTCATACTTGCGTAACCCAAATATGAACCTTATGGAAAAGTTTTGGAGGCGCTCAAGTTTTCCTAGATAAAGTTAAAATTAACTCAATCAAGTATAAAACAATCTCACAGTGTTCCTATATAAACTAACCAAAATAATAAGTCGTATAGAGACTTACCGTTGGAATGCGAACAACAATGACCAATTTCACAATCGATTACATTTCCACCAGTTCTCGGTATCGATTGTAACCGATATCTCTTTATTTCTTTATTAGCACCTTAGTTATCGGTTCACTTCACACCGTAAGTCATGTCGTTCGTGCCTTGCCTGTCACCAACTCAAATATCGGTAGGCATTTGAATAATAATTGGATTTTAATTGAATTATTTGTGGCGCCGTCGTTTACGTCAGGACTGTATTCAGCTGTGACAATATTGCGTATTATGATCGCTATGTTTGATTTTCTGTCAAACATACGAATGTACTTATTACTCGGAGAACTTCATTTAATTTAATTCATATTTTGAAACTGACTCGAGATGTTGTATTTTGAAACTCGTCTATTGGTCTTGGGTCTCTGAAATGGGGAGGCCCTACGTTGAATGGCGGATCAAGGATGGTTGCCGCTCTAGGCCCCGTTTGCAATGCCCGTTCTACTGTTGCCCGTTTCACAGTGATTGGAGATCTTTGAGAACGTCAGAGAGGTTGCGTCTCAGGACACCGTTACTACGGAGATTAACGCAAGATCATTCTCTGTTCAGGCTGTGTTTTTTTTTATTGCAGGAGATCAGCAGACAGGCAGACGGCCCACTTGATGGAAAGCGGTTACCAACGCCTATGGACATTTGCAACACCAAAGTTGCTACAAATGCGCTGCTGCTCGCTTAAGAGAAACTGGAACTGTGTATCTCTGGAATGCTCTGCTGGCAGATGTCCGATATGCTAAAACTATTCATTCCTTTAACAGACTTGTGAAGGAGCACTATCTAACTGTACGTGTTTATTGTTATCCCTTAATTTACATTGATCAAAACAACATATAGGTATACTTACACTATTTTTTGGTTAATTTTAACTTTCTTATACAATTTTAATATACAATATTACAATAATAACTACTATTATATACATATTTACAAGTAAAAGATGTAGTCCAGATCGCCCTCGGTGGGGAGCGTTTATTGTTTGTTTTGTATGTCCTATGTACGTATATTTTAACCAACTTCAAAAAGGAGGTGGTTCTCAACTTGATTGGTTTTTTTATGTATGTACACCGATTACGCTGAGATTTATGATCCGATTTACAGCGTAATCTGTGTACATACATTAAAAAAAACTACTTTTTAGTTTTCGAAGTCGGTTTTTTTTAACGAAGTTTTTATTTATTTATAGCTATAATATATGTATAATAATTATTTTGTCCTGTTATTAGAATCATCCAATTCAATAACACGCGCAAAGTCCGTGTCTAAATAGATCATCGAATGTACACAAGTCTTGCCTCGCGGCTGGTTATCGCTCGACTGCCGATCTCTCCATTGGGCCATTGCTTTATACTGCACAAATATGTCTCTCGACCGCGTAGACCGAATTCCTCAGAATCAGTTCCGAAACACCTGGCTAATGACTGCCATAAAAGATTACAATACACCATGGGCTGTTTATCTAGTTACAAATTTTAAACATAAAGTAAACAAAAGAAAACGGTCATAAGAGTTTCGATGTTATTAGCTCAAACGCCGACGGGTAATAAATGTGCTTTGCTTACAGATATGCAGATGGCCCAAATTGTAACAATATTTATGTTTATTTCTATTATGTTATGATCAATTTATTGGATGACATTTTATTAAGTAAATAATTAAATAAATAATAAGATAAATATATTATAATAGAATTTGTAAGCAGGATACTTATACATAATGCATGCATGCCGAAAGGCGTAATTTGGAGAGCTGTACTTTGTTAAATTTAACACCTTTTGTATACCCATTTTCGCAATAAATAAATTCGCATTGAATTGAATTGAATCAAACCTCTTATGTAATTGATGACAGATTTCGATGAGATTTGAATCAGTGATCATAACAATGTTTATCCCAAATTGAGTGAAATAACACAGTTACTAGTAAAGGTGAGACGATGTTTATGTAAATTAATTCAATTATCAAATACCAGTTTAGGTCAAATGATCAAACATTACACCTCTAATGCCTTTAGACCGTTATTCTAATTGAGAGTTAGATTTAACTTGAAAGATATGCTAATTTTACTATTTGTAACAAATAGTTTTCTCATTTAATTAGTGTAGCTTCTATAGTTAACTATAAAAGATACTTAGTTTATGTCTACTACAAGTTTATCATGTATTTGCAGGAACTGCCTGATCTAATTTAATTTTTACTGCCTCTTTGACCTGTTTACCCATGATCAACAGCTAATCTATCGATATATATAAAAGAAAGTCGTGTTAGTTACACTATTTATAACTCAAGAACGGCTGTACCGATTTGGCAGAAAATTGGTGGGGAGGTAGCTTAGAACCAGGAGACGGACATAGGATGCTTTTTATCCCGTTGGAACCGGTAAGTGGTGCTGAGATCGGGTTCTAGAATCCTCCTAATCACCTGGAACGATTTTGGTGATTTTGTGAGTTTGAGTGGGTGCCCGGATGGTTTAAATCCACAATTGGAATCGGTAGGTGGCGCTGGGATCAAGTTCCTAGATTTTTATTTCTTCAGAGCAGGACAACGTCTGCCGGGGCCGCTAGTTTTATATAAAAATACGTATATTCTACAGTTCCTATACCTATATCTGATAATTAGATTGTATAATAATTATTAATATAACATTATTATATTCCTAACTAAATAGCATGGAAGAATCTAGGAATGAAAATAGGTCAGTAAAAATGTATCTAATAATAATAATCGCTTTTATCCGTGCAGGAACGGAGAAAGAATACAATTTCCTGCGGCCGGGCGGCCTGTCGTAAGTGGCGACAAAACAACCCACAGCCAGGTGCTAGGGCATTTGCCCGACTGGATGTCTACCACCCCTGGTCTAAAGTATGTCGCCATAATAATCTTGAGTTGTGTTACGGCATTAGTGACTAGGTTCCAGTCTCCCTTAAGAAAGCAGCAGCGCATTTGTAGCACCTTTGGTGTTGCAAATGTCTATAGGCGATGGTAACCGCTTTCCATTAAGTGGGCTGTCTGCCTGTCTACTGAACTCCTGCAATAAAAAAAGTAAAAAAAAATACAAAAGCGTGTTTGTGATGGCACCAAGAATATATAATAATTTACCGTGTAATATAATCCAAGAAAATAATTTTAATATGTTTAAACAAAAATTGGTCCAAAAATCCTATTATAGTGTCCAAGAACATTTAAATGAGAGTAGTAGTAAGTATTAAGAAGATGACGAAGTAAGTATAAGGCATCAAATTAAATATTATATTTTACAGATATAGGTTAAGTAACATTAATATTGCGATGCTATTAAAGGCAAGCTAAGTAATAAGTTATTTAGTTCTCACAATATCTTTTCAACATCGTTACGGCGGTATAATCTTTCCACCAACTTTCAACACCAAAGGTGCTACAAATGCGCTGCTGCTCTCTTAAGGGAGACTGAAACCTGGTCACTAATGCCGGAACACAACACAAGGTTGTTATGGCAGCATACTCTAGACCAGGTGAGCAAATACCTTACCACCTAGCTGTGGGTTGTTTTGTCGCCTCTTACGACAGGCCGCCTGGCCGCAGGAAATTGTATTCTTTCTCCGTTTCTGCACGGATGAAATCGGCATATGTATATCGCGTGACAATGAAATAATATGTTACCATGGCGCTAATCTGATGATGGAGTCGGAAGGTGGCCATAGGAACTCCTGTACTAAAGAAGATAGACCCGTCGTGTTGTACTTGTCTTCGCTAGCACTCTGCAGGATCTTAAAAGCTTGTATTTAAAAACCTTTTTAAAAAAGCTTATTGACTCTGATATTGAATTAGCAGAATAGGGTCCCAGGCAAGTAAGCAGCTTCTACGACTCTTGAAATATGTTATTCAAGGCAGTTATTCAAGAATAGCCCGGGCTTACTGCTTTATAAAAGGACAGAAGATGTGATGATGTGTTTTTAGAGCTATGCTTTCAACTTAACCGGTATATTCAGCGGCCCCAAATGGCGCCTGTATCACAAATTTAATTCCTTTTATTTTTATATTATATTCGCATAACAAGTTGTCATCGCCCAACCAATAAAATGAATATTTATTACTAACGAACGCCAAAACCCGTTGAGTGTTCACTTTGGTTGTTTACGCGACCAATGGTCGACTGTTATTCGATTTGACAATAATGCCATTCACATTTTTACCAATCTCGTCCGTTGATTGGTTGATTGTGGCAAACACCCAAACTTAATCTATACTAATATTATAACGAGGAAAGATTTGTATTTACAACTACATACATACATACATACATAACTTCACGCCAGTTCCCTTGCGGGGTAGGCACGAACAACAGAGCGCCATTTAGGCCCATTCTTACACACCTCACTTGCTTCTTTGACATTCATAACTCTTGTCATGCACGCTCGTCTGTTCTTAAGGCTCCTGACATCACCCTCTGCTAGTAAACGATCAATTTGATCATGGAAGGTGTGTCGTGGCCTTCCACGACTTCTGCATCCATCCACTTTTGCATTGTATATCTGTTTAGTCATTCTTTCATCATGCATTCTTTCCACATGCCCGAACCACCGGAGCATTCCTTTCCTTACCTTCACCCCGACACTTTCTTTCAGACCAACTCTCTTTCTTACTTCGGTATTACGAACGCGGTCCGCGAGCGTCACTCCGCAGATTTTGCGCAGTGCTCGCATCTCAACCGCGTTTACTCTACTTTCGTGCTCTCTCTTCCATACCCAACTCTCGCTTCCATACGTGAGCGTAGGTACCAGCACCGCGTTGTGTATGGCGAGCTGGGCCTTCTGGCTGAGGTTCTTAGCGCCTAGAAGTTTACCTAACGCTCCATTCAAACTATTCCCCAAATTCACTCTTCTTTCTATATCAGCGGTGTACCTTCCATCCCTGCTAAAAGCACATCCAAGATATACAAACTCATTCACTTGCTCCAGCATAATATCATCGACCATTATCCTTGCATTCGTTCTGGTTTCTTCTCTTTCAAACACCATAACCTTTGTTTATTATTATTAGTTGTATTTACAACTAAAATAATAAACTCTTTGATGCCACCCGTGATTAGCTGGCTCATATTTCGCCCAACAATTAAGCATCGCCATACAGCGCGGCAATGCAGCCAGCCTTCTGGGCACGCTCCCATCTGACAGCGATTTGTTACAGTCTATAATCGCTTGTACTTTATAACTTAGTTTATATTAGTTTTTAAAAGACAATTTCATATGTTAATTTAATGTATAAACAGCAGTTCCGTAATTAGTTTTATTTCCATAATAATCCGCCGAAACAAATGTTTTCGCCTACTGCCTGGCAGGCAAGATTTAATGTTTATTAATATAATAAATATAATGTTTATTAGTATACACATACTCAAACCAACGCGCACTACCATCGCATTGCATTACACGCAGACTTCACAGACAAACCAAGACACACAAAGAGCCTAAAAATTAATAACCCAGGCACAGAAAAGAAAAAAACCAACACACATGGGACTAGATAGGACTATATATAAGTATAGATATAAGGCCAACACTGTACATGCACTTCCTCACAACACCAGCATGTAACAGGTACACTCTACATTAGTATAAGTTTAGTATTAAAAATAGGATAAATTAATATAATAAGTTAATCTTAAGGTACACCATAACATATAAATCATTAAATTAATGTCACACACTAACAAAAATAAACAATAAGCGTGTATGGACTCTAAAATTTTTCATAGAAATTAAGTAGTAAAAAAAGGTACGGAACTCGAGTCCGTAGATATGTTAATAATAATATAAAAAAAAGTTTATTATTGATAACTGTTATGTCACATTAGAGTCGGAGAAAATTTGTCACGAAAATGTACATATGTTAATCCCTTAAAATCCTAATATATATTTGATATTGTCACTTTCGGCTATGTAAGGTGCCAGTTTGCCAGGTGGCCCGACTGGATGGCTACCACCCCTGGTCTATAGTATGCCGCCATAACAACCTTGTGTGGTGTTCCGGCATTAGTGACCAGGTTCCAGACTCACTTAAGAGAGCAGCAGCGCATTTGTAGCACCTTTGGTGTTGCAAATGTCCATAGGCGATGGTAACCGCTTCCCATCCAGTGGGCCGTCTGCCTGTCTGCTGTACTCCAGCAATTAAAAAAATGTAAATATGATATACGAAATTACATATTTTGAAAATGAACGGGTTGTTTATTCCTGCAACGACCCGTCATAATAATATATTTGTAACATTTTTAAATGCATGAATAATAGACGCATGTATGAATAATTACTGAAAGAGCTTTGTGGCGATCTACTTGTTCAGTCGTCTAGAAAATCTTTTGTCGTGTAAGGGGCCATCCACGTCGCACAAATTACGTCACACGAATTTCATGATTTTTTGACCCCTCCTACGTCCTTGTCACAGCTGATCACATTTATGAGATTCCTCCCTCCCAAGTGTGACGTCACATATTTTGCAATTTTACATCAAGAATATTATTTACATTAAAACAGCAGGTCCGTAATTAGTTTTATTTCCATTTAAATTATTTTTAATCATTTAAACACTACTTTTATAGATACAGTTAGAAATATTCTGAAGTTTTCGTTAATAGTTCAAATTTCGTATTTTAAAGCTTAAATATTGTTACGAGTTGTAGGACTCGAATTAAAATGCCGTTGGAATTATTTATAGAATTTATTAGAACTATACAAACACAGAGAGGTGTTAAGAATGTCAAATGTCAAAGAGGCAAGTGAGGTGTGTAAGAATAAGCCTAAATGGCACTCTGTTGTTCGTGCCTACCCCGCAAGGGAACTGGCGTGAAGTTATGTATGTATGTATACAAACACGTATATCACAGGTACAAATATAACTATACACAACCAGTCCAAACGTAATGCACTATTCAATCACACGCGCAAAAGTCTTGCTTCGCTTGTGGCTATCGCTAGACTGCCGATCTCTCCATTAGGCCATTGCTTTATACTGCACCAATACAATATGGCTGCCAGATAGCGTAGACCGAATTTCTTAGAATCAGTTCGACACACCTGGCTAATGTCTGCCATACAAGTTTACAATACACAATGGGCTGTTTTCTAATCACAAATTTTAAACACAGATTAAACAAAAAAAGTCAGTAAAAGAACACTTATATAGATACAGTTAGAAATATTCTGAAATTTTCGCATAGTTCAAATTTCGTATTTTAAAGCTTTACGTTACGAAATTTAGGATCCTACCACCCCTTGTCACACAATGCCACACTTCGTCGACTTCCTCCCCTCCCCAACATGTTACGTATTAATGGATGGTCCCTAATGAGCCTTCTCGCACAAGAGATGGGAAGTGAATGCACCTTCGTAGCTCTCAGCCACACGCGATCAATTCAAGTATACTTTACTTTAGATACGAATATTATAAATAGTGCTCTACACTACATTTATAAAACGTAATAATTTAATTTGAATTTATAATAATCCACTTAAAAGTGATTTATTGATGCTTAAGTAATTAGTAGCGTTGGCGCATTAGAGTTATCATCGGAAAAGAAAGTAAATGTATTAGTTTTGAACACGGAAACTGTTGAGAAACATCGTTATATTTGTATTTAAATAAATATGTAGATGTATATTAGTATAGTTAGTGATAAGTGAAAGGAGTCAAATACCGCATTAATTAATGTTCGAACAATAATTTAATATAAACTATAATAATATTTTTAAAGCAAGCTTACTAGATACCCTTGTTCTTTTATACGTAAAAATATAAGGTTTTTTTGTAAACATGTCCACAACCCTATTGTCCAAACAAAACCACGAAATATACAGGAGTTTTTGGCGGGAACTGAACAGGAACGTTGTGCAGTGCAGTCTTATTTTCTAAAAATGTATAAAATCACTCTAAAATGAACAATAGTTGTAGGATATTGATAGTTGTGCCAGGTGGTAGGGTATTTGCCCGACTGGATGGCTACCACCCCTGGTCTAGAGTATGTCGCCATAACAACCTTGAGTTGTGTTCCGGCATTAGTGACCAGGTTCCAGTGTCCCTTAAGAGAGCAGCAGCGCATTTGTAGCACCTTTGGTGTTGCAAATGTCCATAGGCGATGGTAACCGCTTTCCATCGAGTGGGCCGTCTGCCTGTCTGCTGAACTCCAGCAATAAAAAAATAAAAAAACTGTTGAGTAGTAATTATCTGTTTTTGTAAGAAATGTGAACTGTATAGTCAAATGTGGCCTTTCGAATTTTCACAAGAACTCCCTTGAGTGGCGTTAGTTATAGCCTACAATACAACTGCGCTACTATACGAAGACATACATCAGAATTGGCTGTATGGACTAAAGATTCCTTTGCCTGCCTTTGTAGCGAATTCTACTACTACGAAATATACACACAGTCCTAGTTTGACAAAGTTTATGGGTGGAAAAGTCATATAATCATTGTTAATAATTAATGGCAAAAGAGCAGCTCTGCATTTTCAAAACCTAGCAAATGGTTCCTAAGGAATTTTACAAATTATCGCAGGACTATGTCGTCAAAAACAACACATCTTGTTTTACAATACTTCAGAGCAAAATGACAAGCCCAAAAGTTTAGAAAATGCTTAGCTGTCCGAGTGACATCTCTTTGATTTTTAACCGACTTCCAAAAGGAGTTCTCAACTTGGCCGGGTTTTTTTTTTGTATGTACACCGATTACTCTGAGATTTATGATCCAATTTACGTGACTCTTTTTTAGTTCGATGCAAAATAGTTGCCGTTTGGTCCCCTAAAAATTTAACATACTTTGGCCCAGTAGTTTTCATTTTATGATCATTTTTATGATTTCTTTTCCATTCCGTTCCATATGTACACCGATTACGCTGAGATTTATGATCCGATTTACGTGATTCTTCTTTAGTTTGATGCGGAATAGTTGCCATTTGGTCCCCTAAAAATTTACCATAGCTTTGGTTCCCGTTTCTTGGGACCTATATTTTTTAAGGCGCGCGGCACCTTTCGTAGACCTACCCATAGCTAAACATAAAAAAGTAACAAATTAAAAACAAAAACTTCGTTTAAAAAAACCGACTTCAAAAAATAAAAAATATAAAATAGTTTGCCAGGTGGTAGGCCATTTGGCCGACTGGATGGCTACCACCCCTGGTCTAGAGTATGCCGCCATAACAACCTTGAGTTGTGTTCCGGCAATAGTGACCAGGTTCCAGTCTCCCTTAAGAGAGCTGCAGCGCATTTGTAGCACCTTTGTTGTTGCGAATGTCCATAGGCGATGGTAACCGCTTTCCATCAAGTGGGCCGTCTGCCTGTCTGCTGAACTCCTGCAATAAAAAATAAAAATAAAAACTTATTTCTAAAGCTATTTTTAATTAAAATATCTGATTTTTAATATATGTTATCTAAAACATTTTGAAGTCGGTGCAAAGTAAAACAAAACTATTTTTTGAAAATTACTAAGCACCGACTTTAAGGTGTTTTAGATAACATATATTAAAAATAAGATATTATAATTGAAAATAGCTTTAGAAATAAGTTATTTTATACTTTTTACTTTTTGAAGTCGGTTTTTTTAAACGAAGTTTTTTTAAATTTGATTTATGATTATGGCTTGGCTACTAGGCAGTTGCGCATACACTAGATTTTAAAATTGCAGTACATTCAAGGAAAGAATGGAAGAAAGGACAAACTCAAACAATTGAATGTATTAACACTTCTATCAACTTTCTCACGTCAAATCAAAGCAACTACTTTCGTGATCTCATTTCCAACTGACATAACAATAGTGATGAATGGCTGCTTTAATTTCATAATGGAGTTCTCATAACAAACGAATATTTGTTTTGGTTTTGCTACTGTTAAATCAGTTAATAAGTATTGTCTAAATCGTAGGTTTGCCTGATTTCGATATTCTGCTACTTCCAATAGTGTGCCCGTGGCACGCTACTTTATAAATATGTATAAGCGTAAACTAGCGAAATATATGTTCAAAATGTTGGTGGCTTTTCAAGGTTCTTTTCGGCTACCGACCTTTCTGCTAATATCAATTTTTTTCTACTATTATTCCGCCGCGACAATATTGTGGATTTAGTAGAATACGAATTTTAGACACTAATACAATAGTATTGTAATTTGAATAACTTCGCAACGCCAAGATTGAAATAGCAGTATCGAGTCCCAGTTTGCCATATTCGCAATAAAAACACTTAATAAACTTTACATCTGACTTGAATTCACACAATTATGAAAAGGTATCGCTGGTTTGCTCACAACCTTGTTTTGATTTCATTTTAATATTGTTCACTCTTTTACTCTTGAACGAAGGAAAGAGAAGAGGTGTTTCATTGAAAGCTTTTAATGAGAAATGTAAAGGCACAACACCGCTTCAAGTTACTGTATGTTTTGAAAGCGGCAATGTTTTTAAATTGGTATCGGGCGTGCGTGAATGGCTATAAAGTAGTGCAATAATTTTTAGCGTATTTCTCAAATCAAATCAAATAATTTATTGCATAAAAAATTGGTAATTATACAAATAGGTGGTATTATTTTATAATGATCACATGTTTTTGCCGGTTCGGCGTATAAACGTCACGTAGGTTTCACGTGAACTGTTTTCACTCTTAGGATGACAAATTGCTATCAGGCGCGCGTGAATGGCTATAATGTAGTGCAATAATTTTTAGCGTATTTCTCAAATCAAATCAAATAATTTATTGCAAAAAAAATTGGTAATTATACAAATAGGTGTTATTATTTTATAATGATCACATGTTTTTTGCCGGTTCGGCGTATAAACGTCACGTAGGTTTCACGTGAACTGTTTTCACTCTTAGGATGACAAATTGCTATCAGGCGCGCGTGAATGGCTATAAAGTAGTGCAATAATTTTTAGCGTATTTCTCAAATCAAATCAAATAATTTATTGCATAAAAAATTGGTAATTATACAAATAGGTGGTATTATTTTATAATGATCACATGTTTTTGCCGGTTCGGCGTATAAACGTCACGTAGGTTTCACGTGAACTGTTTTCACTCTTAGGATGACAAATTGCTATCAGGCGCGCGTGAATTGCTATAATGTAGTGCAATAATTTTTAGCGTATTTCTCAAATCAAATCAAATAATTTATTGCAAAAAAAATTGGTAATTATACAAATAGGTGTTATTATTTTATAATGATCACATGTTTTTTGCCGGTTCGGCGTATAAACGTCACGTAGGTTTCACGTGAACTGTTTTCACTCTTAGGATGACAAATTGCTATCAGGCGCGCGTGAATGGCTATAAAGTAGTGCAATAATTTTTAGCGTATTTCTCAAATCAAATCAAATAATTTATTGCATAAAAAATTGGTAATTATACAAATAGGTGTTATTATTTTATAATGATCACATGTTTTTTGCCGGTTCGACGTACAAACGTCACGTACGTCTCACGTGAACTGTTTTCACTCTTAGGATGGCAAATTGCTATCAGGCGTGCGTGAATGGCTATAAAGTAGTGCAATATTTTTTTAGCGTATTTCTCAAATCAAATCAAATCAAATAATTTATAGCATAAAAAATTGGTAATTATACAAATAGGTGTTATTATTTTATAATGATCACATGTTTTTTGCCGGTTCGGCGTACAAACGTCACGTACGTCTCACGTGAACTGTTTTCACTCTTAGGATGGCAAATTGCTATCAGGCGTGCGTGAATGGCTATAAAGTAGTGCAATAATTTTTAGCGTGTTTCTCAAATCAAATCAAATAATTTATTGCATAAAAAAATGGTAATTATACAAATCGGTGTTATTATTTTGTAATGATCACATGTTTTTTGCCGGTTCAGCGTACAAACGTCACGTACGTCTCATGTGAACTGTTTTTATCTTCGGGATGGCTCAGCCAAATACTAGGCACTAGAATCGACTGAGCGGAGAGTCAGAATGTTGATACGCAACGACCAGCAATTTAGTGAGAAAATTCAAAGTCTCCAACATCGACGCAGGGTTGCCAGCTTCTTTTCCTTTTTATTGCAGGAGTTCAGTAGACAGGTATACGGCCCACTTGATAGAAAGCGGTTACCATCGCCTATAGACATATGCATCACGAAAAGTGCTACAAATGCGTACTATGCATACTCTAGACCAGGGGTGGTAGACATCCAGTCGGGCAAATACCCTACCACCTGGCTGTGGGTTGAGTTGTCGCCTCTTACGCCAGACCGCCCGGCCGCAGGAAATTGTATTCTTTCTCCATTCTTGCACGGATTTAGCAAGAAAGGAAGAAAGAAAATATTTCATTTAGGACAAAAACTAAGTTAATATAAATAGAAAAAGAAAAAACAAAATAAGTCCTAAATTGGACCCAGTCTCAGCATAATGCTAGCCAACAAGGACTAGCGCTGTTCTTCCGTCTGGGACCAGAAAGTGAAGTCACGGTGGACAATACAACACATAACAACAACAAAATATATAGTATAACGCAGTTTGATAAAGTTTAATGAAATGTATACACACCTCACTTGCCTCTTTGACATTCATAACTCTTGTCATGCAAGCTCGTCTGTTCTTAAGGCTCCTGACATCACCTTCCGCTAGTACACGATCAATTTGATCATGGAAGGTGTGTCGTGGCCTTCCACGACTTCTGCATCCATCCACTTTTGCATTGTATATCTGTTTAGTCATTCTTTCATCATGCATTCTTTCCACATGCCCGAACCACCATATATATATATATATATATATATATATATATATATATATATATATATATATATATATATATATATGTGTGTGTGTGTGTGTGTGTGTGTGTGTGTGTGTGTGTGTGTGTAAAAAGCAATAATTTAAAAACGTAACACCTACATATATAAAATAACTGTAGCATCAACGAAACAAATAACATATATCTATTTGATGACTTCTAATCAGTAACAAACATGGTTTAAAAGGTGTTACAATAATCCTAAATATAATTCAAAGTAAAATAAAATTATAAACTAAACTATCTTATTATTTAATATACAGTACAAGCGATTATAGACTGTGTAACAAATCGCTGCCAGATGGGAGCGTATATCTATCTATAAATTCGCGCTCTGTTGTTCGTGCCTACCCCGCAAGGGAACTGGCGTGGAGTTATGTATGTATGTATGTATCTATAAATTAACCAAATTTTATTAAATTAAAATAAATAAATTAATATAGTCATATAGCACTTGTGTCATGCCTGAGATCACATTGTGCGTTTTGATGGGCGTTTAGAAATATCCTGAGTTTGAACCTAAACAACGATATTGACGTTACATTTCTAATAGGCCGAGGGATATTATTCCAACATCTCGACGCTGCATACTCGAAGCTTCCTCTGCTAGTTGCACTGCACATTGCCGCGTTCCTATTTGTCTATTCTATATTCAATAATCATTCAATGTCATTGAATAGGAGTATATCCTTTCAGCGGTGTGCCTTTCAACCAAATTGATAGAATTTGTTTGATATTTCTAATATCTGCATTAGTTTGTTACAACCGAAAGTTAGTGGCAGCCAGCTGGTCTGGGACAAATCTTCTACGACGGTACACTCCCTAAATTTCCCATGGAAACAGGTTGTACTCATTTCCTTAATCAGATTGTAATACAAAGTGGCTGTTTCGTGGTCGCTGTTCACGTTTTGATTGGTTTCGTGTAATCACGTGACGGTGGTTCCAGATAATTTATCGGTCATATTCCAACGTGCTTCCGGCCGTCTGCTCGCTCTTCGAGTATTACTTGTTGGTCTTCATTTTAAAACAATATTGTCTTGTGATCCGCAGGGGGTTCTGTGTTGATATGATTTATGTTTGTAGTTGATTTTATAATTATGAAACTAGAGGTCCCGGCAGACGTTTTCATCCGTACAGGTTCGGAGAAAGAATACAATTTCCTGCGGTCGGGCGGCCTGTCGCAAGAGGCGACAAAACCACCCACAGCCAGGTGGTAGGACATTTGTCCGACTGCATGGCTACCACCCCTGGTCTAAAGTATGTCGCTATAACAACCTTGAATTGAGTTCTGGCATTAATAACCAGGTTCCAGTCTCCCTTAAGAGAGCAGCAGCGCATTTTTAGCACCTTTGGTGTTGAAAATGTGCATAGGCGATGGAAACCGCTTTCCATCAAGTAGGCCGTCTGCCTGTCTGATGAACTCCTGCAATAAAAAAATTAACTTGTTTAAAAAGTAAATACAAGCTTTTGAGATCCTGGATATCATGTAGCAGCAGAGGGTTAGCCAAGACAAGTAAAACGAGCCCAAATACGACGGGTCTATCTTGTTTAGTACAGGATCTCCTATGGCCACCTTTCGACTCCATCATCAGATCAGCTATGGTACCATATTATTGCATTGTCACGCGATATACATATGCGTGCAAAATTTCAGCTCATTCGGAAACCGGGAAGTTGGTCAAATTTAACTTGCAAGATTCCACCCGAACTTACATACATTTATTTATTTTAGTAAGGCTTACAGGCAAATAACGATATAAATTAAGAACATAAATAAAAGTATTGCTAATTACAGGCCTTAGCATATAGACTTGATAGGTTAATTGATGAAGATGTGTGTGTGTGTGTTGATAATGAAGATTGAAAAATCGTAGAATTGAAAAGTGAGATTAAAAGATTGAAAAGAGAATTTGAATTTGAATACATGTTAAATAGTTTCAAAAAAACTAGTTTTCTTTGAAAAAAATCTTTGTTCATAAGTTCGTAATCTTTCAACTTTATTAACTTTATTTCTAAAGGTGTTGGGTTTAGTTACAAAGATATCAATGTCCAATTTTAGTGCTAGATCGTTAAATTGTGAGGCGCTGCGTAGAAAGAAAGAATTTTGCCTATAATTGGTGGATGCAAAGGGTACATACATACATAAGTACATCCATTGCAAGTTAAATAAAACATACATACATACATAACTTTACGCCAGTTCCCTTGCGGGGTAGGCACGAACAACAGAGTGCCATTTAGGTTTATTCTTACACACCTCACTTGCCTCTTTGACATTCATAACTCTTGTCATGCAAGCTCGTCTGTTCTTAAGGCTCCTGACATCACCTTCTGCTAGTACACGATCAATTTGATCATGGAAGGTGTGTCGTGGCCTTCCACGACTTCTGCATCCGTTAAATAAAAGCTTGTAAAAAATGCTTAATGTTTTTTTTCAAAGTTTTCCACCGAGACGGCAATTGAACAAAAATTGTAATATACTTATTAATAAAGTACCTTAAGTACAAGCATTACTGTTCAAAGTCGATCGATAGCTTATTAACAAAACCAGAATACATAATAAAGTTTTCAACAAATTATATCATTATTTTGATGCTACACTCCACGCCTCTGCGTTTCATGTTTTTTTCGCGAACGTCTAGAGGACTTTGGAATGATAAATTAGTGATTTTACTGCTTTTATTGGCATCATCAATTTTGCATGTGACCTTGATGAAAAACTACACGATTTTCGTCGTATGAAGAAACATTGTCGGTGATTTATTTCGTCTGGCTGCTTTTTTATTTTCCGTTGGAGAAAGGTTAATGACTTATGGAATAGAATTAGAAGACTAACACGTCTGGAAAACATGATATTTGGTTTGTGGAATCACATTTTTATCCGTGCAGGAACGGAGAAAGAATACAATTTCCTGCGGCCGGGCGACCTGTCGTAAGAGGCTACTTAACAACCCACAGCCAGCCCTGGTCTAAAGTATGTCGCGATAACAACCTTCATTTGTGTTCCGGTATTAGTGACCAGGTTCCAGTCTCCCTTAAGAGAGCAGCAGCGCATTTGTAGCAACTTTGGTGTTGCAAATGTCCATAGGCGATGGTAACCGCTTTCCATCAAGTGGGCCGTCAACCTGTCTGCTGATCTCCCGCATTAAAAAAAAAAGAATAAGAAATTTAAACAAAAACAATGTTTAGCTAGTCGTGTTGCTGGGGAGTTTCTTGCCGCTTCTTCTCCTAAACAGCAATAACACGTTGTGAAGCGGTGTACAGACTAGGCAGTAAAAAATAAATTTTAACTTATATATATGACCCTCAAAAAGTGTTCTCCAGTGGAACTTATTTTGAATAAAAACTTGAATTTGAATTCAATGACAATATTCATACAAAAGCCTGTAAAAATATGAATTACCTTAACCCAAAACTAAGTGGAAATATTTGGTGGTAATTTTCCAAAATTTTTGCTTGGTATACTTCGAAGAGTGTACAGAGGAGATGGTTATTTTTTTAATACTTTTAATTAGAGCGCAAGATATAACAATTCGAAAAATATTTTCTAAGTAATAAGACGACATAGTTCAATGCTCTTATTAAAATAATACTTCCGTACACACTCATCAAAACCCGACATGTCCCATATATTGTATAATAAATCTATTTGACATCGTTTCAAGGTAGTTTAACACTATCCGTGACAAACTGTGTTTATGGCTACACTAACCCACATATTTGAACGTGTCTATCAATTCATAAATTACCGATTTATATCCATCGTAAAGAAAATTCTATAATTTGATCATCATTTTCCTTGAACCATTGCATGTATTAACTTATATTCAATCTGATTTTTTTTTAATCAAACTTAATTCCATCGGAAAACATTTTTGAAGATCATGTAATAGAACACTCACAAGCCAATAGATGGCGCTGTACAATAATTGAGGTCGCAAACGATTCCCGACATGTACAAAGAATATACCTATACAAATTTCCAAGAATAACAGACGGGCCTAAGCCTGCAGGGTAGAGTTGGGTAGGATATGATTTGAAAAAGAAGTTTGTAACAGTAACATGATATTTTGTACTGAACCAGTACAATGTAACACTTCAAATGAGGCGAGGAGATTTGTGTGGTTTGTACCGCGGCAGTACATTTGAAGCGATGAGGCCGGTGAGGCGTTGAGCGTCATTCCCTCATTCGTCCCGTACAAAATTTCTAGTTCGGAAATGTTCGTTAAGAATCAGATGTGATCAGCCTCGGTCACCTCATTTTACTAGCAGTCTACATGTTATGTTGTCCCTCTTTGTCATTTGAATATCTGTAGAGGAGTTATTGTACTATTGTAGCGTAAGCCTCGTTCCGTCCTTCCTCTTACATTTGAGGCGCGAGTAATATACAGAGTAGTAGTAAGACCAAATATTTGAAGCATTACTTTTTTAGATTTTGTACCGTATCAGTACAAATGGATTTTCTACGGGACAAATGTACCGGCTCTTACGTGTCCGACGCAATTCTAGCTGAGCTTCCCTAAAGTCCTATAAGATAATAGTACATTATGGTACTAGTGTGTAACATTGGTGATTACCGCCGAGGCGCCATTGAGACTCGAGCCGTAGGCGAGGGTCTTAAGAGAGCCGAGGACGGTAATCATCAATACACACGTGTATCATACGACGTTTTTCAACACACTTGTGAATAAAATAACAACAAAAACTCATTTTATTTAGTAGATAAAAAAAAGTTATATATGAGTGAAAGTTTTATTTATTAAACACGTACGAGTTAAAATTATCTATTTAAATAAGAAGTTGCATGAAATGAGCAAGCAATAGGAACATTAATTTATTTGTTCTATAGAACACGATCTTTTTTTTTGAATAAAAACTTTTTTAAGAACAAAGCAACTCAACCAATAAAAAAAAAAATCTATTACTCACTAGTGAGTTATAATGTTTTTTACTCACAGTTTGATAATGGGTGTCATTCTGTGCCTAATTGCGGTGACCATAGAGCCACTTTATGAGCAAGTGTGTTGAAAACATTATTTTTACTTCCTATTCTATGTACTTTTACACCGCTTTGCAACCTGTTATCGCTGTTTAAGGAGATGAAGCGGCAAGAAACTCCCTGGCAACACGTGTAGCTAAAAATACTTTACAATCATATTTATCTATTTCAAATTTTAATATACGTATTATGTATGAAGTTTTATATTCCTTTACAGAAATTGATCCTTGCAAGCTATTCTTGATGTACTAATACATTTGATTCTTGAATAGGGTAATTTATTTTTCAACCATCTATAAATGATACAGATTACCGTTATTTATGTATATGATGTAAATTAAATGAAAAATTCATTCTGTATAGCATTTGGTTGTGGGTGGTCGAGTCTATTGAGATTTACTTGGATTACCGCCAGGGCTCGCGGGACGGCACAGCCAGATACCCGTGGCCCTGGCATAAGAGCGAAGCACGGACACCGAGGGGTTTTAGTGGGTATTCCCGACTGTGGCATTCTTTCTTGGGTTGCTAGTGTCACCGTGCTTCGCCGCGGTGGACAGTCATCAAGTGGATTCACCTTAGTAAAAAAAATTATTCGCAATTGCTTGAGCTGAATATTTGTGTTACAAGTACTTTCTTAGTAAGAATGAATTTGATCCGCAATGTCAATACAGTCCAAAGATCCAGAAATATTCGGTCGCCACCGGCGCCCGCGTCGCTATTAGGTTGTGAACAACCGCAATTTGGCAGGCGGATCAACATCAATGTGTCTGGCACTTTCGTCTACCCTTGTCTGGTGTTTTGCACTGTTGCAAACGACTCGTTATATATTTTTGTTGACTCATACATATTTTACGTAGTTTTTCAATTATTAATATCTTTTTATTTGACCCAATCATTTAGGGTCACTAAAATAATAATAATCTTATAGCGAAAAGCCTCGACTGTCATCTAGAGAGGCTTTCACTGGGAGGCTGGGTGAAGGGCCAGATACAGAAGGCAGCACTCTTGGACACGGCACGGATTGTGAGAAGGTTCCTGTCTCTGGAGCCCTAACCACCGGTAGTTTGGACCCTAGGCCCCGCTGGCGGTGATCTGCAAGATTTTATATTTTTTTTAAATTGAATATATATTTTATTTTTGATGTATTTTATAAAAGAATAATGTTATTTATCTTTTTATAAAAAATTGTCTACTTTTTATATATTTAAAAAAAATGTGAAATTTTTGAAAATAAATGGATATAAGAAATAATAATAAAATAATTTTATTGTCACCAAAAATATAACAAATTTTGCCTTAAAATTGAGACTAGATACTAACACCTAGAGTAGGCCGAGCCTGTATCCTAGGTGTTAGTTGCTTCCACTGACACATGTTTGATCCTCCTCCATTCATACTCTTCCTCTATTCTGGAATACGTCCATGCAGTTTATCCGTGCAGGAATGAGGAAAGAATACAATTTCTAGCGTTAGGGCGGCTTGTCGTAAGAGGCGACAAAACAATCCACAGCCAGTTGGTAGGGTATTTGCTGGTATGGATGGCTACCACCCATGGTCTAGAGTATGCCGCCATAACAACCTTGATTTGTGTTTCGGCATCTTCGTCTCGATTTTTTAGTCTCAGGTGCAATTTCTTAGATCCCCTTTTGTAATCGCCTCACCGTATGAAATCCTAGACACATCCATCGCAATATTCTTTCTCAGATTTGTCTGTTAGAGTTTTGCGTGAAAATTACTGAACAGATTTAAATATAACTCGACATAGAGCTAATTCATATCTCGGGTCAGCACTTAGGATACTTTTTATCCTGATAAATAATGTCATCGTAGGATAGACTAATCGCTAAAAAGATGGTCGTCGCGTTTTTTAGTACTGCCCGTTGTAATTAAGTAACGAACACGTCGTCGTGACAACGCGAATAAAGTTTCGTCGGTACTACTACATAATCACCTTTTTGCGTCAGAAATGATGCATTTCTGACGCAAAAAGGTGATTATTGAAAATTGAAATTTTAGAATAAAGCTTTTTTAGACCTTCAAAAATAATGGTATTGAAACGAATAAAGTGGTATCTTTCTTTATTTTAATACGTGAAGCAAAAACTTTGTACCCCTTTTTATGATAATTGCGCGGACGGAGGAGTATGAAATTTCGCACACTTATAGTATATAGAGAAGAATGCTGATATTTGTTTAATATTATGCATAAAAAATACATTAAATAAATAAAGAAAACATTACACACACAACCATGTATTTGACACATACGCATATTTATATATATATATATATACTTTTTTGTTTAATGTAAAAGTCAAATTAACAGTGAAGCCTTGGCGAAATCTGTGATAATAGAAGTATAGTCTTTGACAACAGACCCTTAATAATGTTTAAACTTATAATTTAAATTAATTATTATGGTCGAATTACGACCACGTGCGATTACTCCTCTTTTAAAATACATGAAATGATACAAAGTGTGACAAGGGGTGTGAGGGATTCTAAATTTCGTGACGTCACATTTTATAAAAATTTGTTTTAAAGTTTAAATATATTATAACGATATAATCATTTTAAAGCATTGACGAAAAGCTTCAAAACATTTTCAACTCTATCTGGAATGAGGATAGTGTTTAAATTATTCAATATTTTTATCCGTGCAGGAACGGAGAAAGAATACAATTTCCTGCGGCCGGGCGGCCTGTCGTAAGAGGCGGCTTAACAACCGACAGCCAGGTGGTAGGGCATTTGCCCGACTGGATGGCTACCAACCCTGGTCTAAAGCATGTCGCCATAACAACCTTGAGTTGTGTTCCGGCATTAGTGACCAGGTTCCAGTTTCCCTTAAGAGAGCAGCAGCGCATTTGTAGCAACTTTGGTGTTGCAAATGTCCATAGGCGATGGTAACCGCTTTCCATCAAGTGAGCCGTCTGCCTGTCTGGTGATCTCCTGCAATAAAAATAAAAAAAAAACATGCCGACAAAAGTGAATGCACACCTGCCTGCTATAAAGCACAATTTATTACCTTCCCGCATTTGGACTTCTTTTGTTTACTTAGAAAAACAGCCAATTGTGTATTGTACTCGTTTATGGCCGTTCGCAAGAATAATTAAGCAGGTGTGTGGATTACGTTTTCTGGGAAATTGCCTCGACGCTTGGCAGGTAGACAAATTGTATTTGGACAGGATAAAAGGAATGCCCGAAGGGAGGGGTGAGGCAATCAAGCGACGATTACGATACGAGCAGGACGTGTGTACATCCGATAAACTATATAGTGACGGACTTTGTGCGTGTTATTGAATCGTGCAGTTTGTACTGGTTGTGTCCAGTTATATTTGTACCTGTGTTATGCGTGTTTGTAGTTCTAATAAATTCTTTAGTAATTCCATTGGCATTTTTAATTCGAATCCCGCACTCGTAACAATATATTGCTTTCTATCTCATTCTCTCGCAGACGTAGTCCTATAGATTTTTGTGGTTATGTCTATTCCAGCCACGGGTTGTCTGGAAGAGATCGCTTCTTAGTGGTAAGACCGCCCTTTGTGGACATTTAGAATATTTTTATTCTATAACCTTTTCTGTGTTTTCTGCAATGGTGTACAATAAAGTGTTATCTCTCTCTCTCTCTCTGTTTTTAGTGTCGCTTTTTCGTTTCATCGAGTTTCAGATCACAGCGATTCTAAAGAAGTTACACTTCAAAAGTTATTCGTCTCGGTACAATTATTTCTTGAAGGTTAAAAAACTCTTGAAGCAAAGAGATGTAATATTTTTCCCACCGACAACATTCTGGGGTAATACAGATACCGGTCGCTTGTAAAAATGGCGAAAGAAATTCAGTGTAAAAATGTTTATTTTACATTCGCAGACGACAGTTTTTTCTGGTAATGATATCAAACATAAATCGTGCCGCAGTTACGTACTGACTAACGACGTCTCCGGCCTGCAGACTAATTGAAATAAACTGCATCAGTGGAATATTTGGGACTTATATTTTTATGATTTACTAGCATCTACCCGCGATTTCATCCGCGTGAAATAGTTAAAAAAAAAGTAAGTTAAAAAAACCCTCCCGATTTTGAAACATTCTTCACTGGTTTAGCAGGGATGGAAGGTACGGTACACCGCTGATATAGAAAGAAGAGTGAATTTGGGGAATAGTATGAATGGAGCGTTAGGTAAACTTCTAGGCGCTAAGAACCTCAGCCAGAAGGCCCAGCTCGCCATACACAACGCGGCGCTGGTACATACGCTCACGTATGGATGCGAGAGTTGGGTATGGAAGAGAGAGCATGAAAGTAGAGTAAACGCGATGACGCTCGCGGACCGCGTTCGTAATACCGAAGTAAGAAAGAGAGTTGGTCTGAAAGGGAGTGTCGGGGTGAAGGTAAGGAAAGGAATGCTCCGGTGGTTCGGGCATGTGGAAAGAATGCACGATGAAAGAATGACTAAACAGATATACAATGCAAAAGTGGATGGATGCAGAAGTCGTGGAAGGCCACGACACACCTTCCATGATCAAATTGATCGTGTACTAGCAGAAGGTGATGTCAGGAGCCTTAAGAACAGACGAGCGTGCATGACAAGAGTTATGAATGTCAAAGCAAGTGAGGTGTGTAAGAATAAGCCTAAATGGCACTCTGTTGTTCGTGCCTACCCCGCAAGGGAACTGGCGTGAAGTTATGTATGTATATATGTCTTCACTGGTGCTCCGCTCCCATTGGTTTTAACGTGATGACATATAGCCTATAACCTTCCTCGATAAATGGGCTATCTAACACTGAAACAAATTTTCAAATCACACCAGCAGTTCCTGAGATTAGCGCGGTCAAACAAACAAACTCTTCAGCTTTATATATTAGTATAAGAGATAAGATTACAAACACGGAGTGGTGGATTTTATAAGTGTAAGGCACCTTCATAAATTCAATATCACTATAGCGGGCTTTAGGTGTGTCGTCTTGACTAGGTGGAGGAGCGAGATGGAATGCTCCTTCGTCTCAAAAGAAGATCTTCCAGCGAAGATATTGCTATGCCTCGCAGGTAGTGATGAATAGGACACGTGTGAGCCAATACATTTGTATTGAGACTGCTCAAAATTTGAAAAGGTAATACTTCAACATTTTTGTCCCGCTACTATATTGAAAGAATACAACTTCCTGCGGTCGGGCGGCCTGTCGTAAGAGGAGACTTAACAACCCACAGCCAGGTGGTAGGGCATTTGCCCGACTGGATGGCTACCACCTAAAGTATGTCGCCATAACAACCTTGAGTTGTGTTCCGGCATTAGTGACCAGTTTCCCTTAAGAGAGCAGCAGCGCATTTGTAGCACCTTTGCTGTTGCAAATGTCCATAGGCAATGGTAACCGCTTTCCATCAAGTGGGCCGTCTGCTTGTCTGCTGATCTCCTGCAATAAAAAAGAAATACTTACGCCTCAAATGTAAGAGGAAGGACGAAACGAGGACAACAGTACTATCGACTGCTAGTAAAATGAGTTGGTGGTGATATCCTTGGTGTTGCGACATCCATAGGCGGCGGTGACCACTTTCCATCAGGTGGGCCGTTTACTTTTTTGTCAGCCTATGGCCTATAAGATAAATATGTGTGTGTGCTGTTCACATGCAGTAGAAGTGAAACTTCAGAGATACTCACGGACAATTCTTCTCTAAATTTTATTAATACAAATACAATTCCTTTAGTCTACATCCGTCAACATATTACTATTCAAAATAAACTTCTTAAATATCACTTTAAATTTTCAATATCAGTTTTTTTTTATTGCAGGAGATCAGCAGACAGGCAGACGGCCTACTTGATGGAAAGCGGTTACCATCGCCTATGGACATTTGCAACAGCAAAGTTGCTACAAATGCGCTGCTGCTCTCTTAAGGGAAACTGGAATCTAGTCACTAATGCCGGAATACAACTCAAGGTTGTTAGGGCGACATGCTTTAGACCAGGGTTGCTAGCCATCCAGTCGGGCAAATGCTCTACCACCTGGCTATGGGTTGTTCTGTTGCCTCTTACGAGAGATATTTAATCATCGATCTGATTGATTCTCTAGTCTGCACTGCTCGCTGCACAGTGTAAAACTCGTATCTCATTCTCTCGTAGGCTTAATCCTATAGATTTATGTGTTTATCTCTTTTAGTGTCGCTTTTTCGATTCATCGAGTTTCAAATCGCAACGATTGTAAATAAGTTTCACTTCAAAAACACTATTTATACGAATTAATCTAAGTTAATATAGGAAAGTACAGATGAGAAACTACATTTCCTCGATGCAGTCGATGCACATTACCAGATTTAAAAGAAAGCAGTGCATAACTGTTACCGATCACCGTGTACTATAATAACAAACATGCCCAAATAAGCTACAGGATTTACTAGTTACAAAAATAGACGCGTACGCGGTATAAACTATGTACGTTGTAAATACAGTCGATCGGGCCCGGAGTGAATTATGGACGGACATGTTGGAAATTAGACACATTGGTACCAACATACAACTGTAGATAAAAATCTTTTTTATTTATTTATTTAATTTATTTGGGAAACATACAATAATTATAATTCTTACAATATAAAACATATAACTTAATCAACTAAGTTTCCACTAAAAAATAATTCTTGTTACGCATTTGGCTCATACAACTATAAGAAAATTATAATAAATTTGATGCAATATTGGAAAATTAGATATAAAATAAAAAAGGAATTAAATAATACAATACAACACAAAACAAAAACTACAATTTGACAAAATTTAACAAAAACTTATCTATAACTACTAGTAGTAGGGATGGGCCGAAATCCGTTTTACATTCGGTTTGACCGAATTTGGGCAGCTTGAGTCAAACTTCGGCCTTCGGCCGAAATTCGGTTTAAATACCGAACATTCGGTGCAAGGAAAAGTAAAATACCTACTTACACTATTTTGACTGAAGTTAATAGAAATCATATCTATACATACATACATACATAACTTCACGCCAGTTCCCTTGCGGGGTAGGCACGAACAACAGAGCGCCATTTACGCTTCTTCTTACACACCTCACTTGCTTCTTTGACATTCTTAACTCTTGTCATGCACGCTCGTCTGTTCTTAAGGCTCCTGATATTACCTTCTGCTAGTACACGATCAATTTGATCATGAAAGGTGTGTCGTGGCCTTCCACGACTTCTGCATCCATCCACTTTTGCATTGTATATCTGTTTAGTAATTCTTTCATCATGCATTCTTTCCACATGCCCGAACCACCGGAGCATTCCTTTCTTTACCTTCATCCAGACACTCTCTTTCAGACCATCATATCTATCATAACCGTAATATAAAAATTGAGATATGTATACTCTAAATGAAAATGTAAATCTTAACGTGTAATGTGATAAAAAATAAATAAAATTAGTTTTTGATTGCGTCTTTGCCTAATTAAATAGACATCAAAATAAAACAAAAATAAAATGAACTTATTATTCCTCTAAGAAACATCAGTAAGTAGTGCAACTGCTTAATTATAATACATAACTTGAATTAAAAAAAAAACACGTCTAAGTGACTTCGCTTTGCTTCGCTTGAAATCGCTTTTTACGAATTAAACATTATGAATTTAGAATTATAAAATGGTGATTTTTTTTCAATCAAAGGTCTTAAAATCTAAAATTTTTTTGGCCACCTACTCATACTTAAAATTTACTAGAGGCAGGTTATGCTGTAAAAAAAGCCAAGAATTTGGTGTTATCAAGTTGACGTTGTCAACAGGTCACGATGTGTTGCTCTTGAGAAAGCTTGCCAAAATCAAACCGAAGTTCGGCCGAATTTTTTGTCTTAACCGAATGTTCGGTCGAAGTTCGTATTCGGTTCAAACCACATTCGGCCCATCCCTAATAACTAAGATATGTCCGCGACTTCGCCTCCGCTTGACTTGAAATTCCCCCGGGACACAAAGTATTGCAGCATTTATAAAAGGATGTAAGCTAGGTATCGTTTTAGTGAAAACTGTGTCGGTGTAAGCTAATTTGTATGCACCCGGACAAGCACAAACCGCTCCCGGGAAAATTCCCAGGCTAAAAAATATCACACATTTTATTACATAAAACTAGCTTCTGCCTGTGAATTCGTCCGCGTGGAATAGTTAAAAAAAAGTAAATTAAAAAAATCGTCCCGATTTTAAAACATTCTTCATAAATTAATAAATAGTTATCTGTGCAGGAACGGAGAAAGAATACAATTTCCTGCGGCCGGGCGGCCTGTCGTAAGAGGCGACTAAACAACCCACAGCCAGGTGGTAGGGCACTTGCCCGACTGGATGGCTACCACCCCTGGTCTAAAGTATGTCGCCATAACAACCTTGAGTTGTGTTCCGGCATTAGTGACCAGGTTCCAGTTTCCCTTAAGAGAACAGCATCGCATTTGTAGCACCTTTGGTGTTGCAAATGTCTATAGGCGATGGTAACCGCTTTCCATCAAGTGGGCCATCTGCCTGTCTGCTGAACTCCTGCAATAAAAAAATAAAAAAAATTGTTTTATTGTATGATGATACCGGCAATATCAGTACTAAATTAGGTGCATAAGGTGTATAAGTAATTAAAGTGTTTTTAACTATCCCACGAGAACTCTTTAATTTTTCGGGAACAAAAGTATCCTATATGTTGACCAGGGATATAAGCTAACACCATACAAAATTTCATTTAAATCGGTACAGTCGTTTCGGAGATTAGCCCGTACAAACAGAGAAACAAAAAATTTGAAAAAAATCTAAATTTGTTCTGTTTCACTTCTTATGACTCGGTTTTAAGCATTTTTTTTCATTGTATAGAAATTCGAACTCCACAGTTTTATTATATGTATATATATAGATTTGAAATTGATTAATAAAAAAATCACATTGGAATTTCATTTTTTAAATGCCCAGTAAAATTTCCGCGAGGTTCCCAGGATAGTAGCAGAGCTTTTAATTCTAAGAATTTGCTTTCGATCATCCCGAACAGACAAATAGACAAGAAATCTAAAAAAAACTGCATCGTGTTCATCGCTTATATACCTAGTGTATTCCAGTTGTTTTTTTTAAATACCTTCAATGTATAGACTCGGCACTTTTAGAATTTTATAATAATATAGATATAATATATAATAAATCTGGGGGTGTCGAGTTTTTAAAATACGTTTTAAAAAGAGAAAAAAGTAAGGAGCTGGGGGGGGGGGGGCGTCGCTAATTCTCAATCATGTGATTGTGTGATTCTCAATCACGATGTGAGTGATAAATTATTTCTCCATTATAATTATTATTATACTGGTGAAATAATTTTCAAAATCGGTTCAGTAGTTCAAGAGATTACTACCTACAAAAAAATAAACTCACAAACTTTATCTCTTTATAATATTAGTATACTCAGATGTCAATTTTAATTTATAAAAAACACTACTAACATACAAAACCCCCTGTTGAAATTGGTCAAAATACACCGCATACATCATAATTTAATTACGTTTTAAGTTCCCGTTAAAAACACCCATTTATTATTAAAATCTGACTTAACATTAAACCATTAAAGTGCTTTCGCTGTAACGGATTTAAAATTAAATCAAATAATACCTAATTTTAAACTATGTTTTGAGATGGAACAACCGACCACCCTATAAGAATCCTGCTTAGTATTAAATCCTCAATAAGCAAAACAAATTGAAATGCCTGCGCCGGCGCATAATATTCTATCTATTCTGAATGACAAACAGCGATTCAAATACGTTATTGCAATATGCTTATCATAAAAGTTAGTATTGATTTTGCACACAACAAAATGGTGGTAGAATTTTTGTATTTATTATAAAATTTATTGACATCAAAATATACATAAATTATAAATTAAATAGCGGCCCCCGCTAGTTAATTTATTATTATTTATTCCGCGGGATAGACGAACATGCGTGTAATGCTCGAGTTGGTCTATAACAAGCCTCTGTCTATATATAATATTACAGACATGGGTCACCATTGCTAACAATCACGCCAGTTCCCTTGCGGGGTAAGCACGAACAGCAGAGCGCCATTTAGGCTTATTCTTACACACCTCACTTGCTTCTTTGACATTCATAGCTCTTGTTATGCACGCTCGTCTGTTCTTAAGGCTCCTGACACCACCTTCTGCTACTACATGATCAGTTTGATCATAGAAGGTGTGTCGTGGCCTTCCACGACTTATGCATCCGTCCAATTTTGCATTGTATATCTGTTTAGTCATTCTTTCCACATGCCCGAACCACCGGAGCATTCCTTGCCTTACCTTCACCCCGACACTCTCTTTCAGACCAACTCTCTTTTTTACTGACAATCAGCAATGGTTTAACATTGTTTAAAAGTTTAAACAAATCAACTCGCAGACAAGTAGGGTTATTCATTAACGTCGGAAACGTTTTCGCGTAAGAACAGAAAGCTCCCGAACGAAACAATTTGCAATCCTACGGAACGTGAAACGAACTCATATGAAAATTTGTTTCCGATTGGCTTTGTTAATAGCGTTTCATGTTCCGTCGGATTCAAAATTGATTCGTTCGGGAGATTTCCGATCTTGCACGGAAACGTTACAGACGTATATGAATAACCTTACTGAACTTCTTGAAGTCAAACTTCCTTAAAATTGTGATTTGAAAATCGATGAAACGAAAAAGCGATATAACACATATTTAATTATTTAAAGTCATAATTCGCAGCTATGACGTCAGAATATGGCGCAAAGTCAATCCTATTCTCATTTGAATCGCATAGTATATAATTGTATGATCATAATCCTTATATTTTGAATTAATTATACTATAATTATTATACAATGCAAAAGTGGATGGATGCAGAAGTCGTGGAAGGCCACGACACACCTTCCATGATCAAATTGATCGTGTACTAGCAGAAGGTGATGTCAGGAGCCTTAAGAACAGACGAGCTTGCATGACAAGAGTTATGAATGTCAAAGAGGCAAGTGAGGTGTGTAAGAATAGGCCTAAATGGCACTCTGTTGTTCGTGCCTACCCCGCAAGGGAACTGGCGTGAAGTTATGTATGTATGTATAATCCTTATGAACAGCGAAACTAGATTTCGTTTACTCATTTACGATTCTTTGAACCGTCTCTAAGGCGAGGTATACATTTTACAATATTAACGATATAACAACCATAACAGATATGAACAGCATTATTGTTTTTATTTTAATAGGGATGTGGATATACGTTACAATAAATTCTATCATTATTTACACACTAGCTGTACATACTAGCTGTTAACCTAAAAAAAGTAAAGTAGCCTAAATTACTCCTTATAACATCAGCTGTCTGCTAGTGAAAGTCCCGTCAAAATCTTTCCAGCCGTTTCAGAGATTAGCCGAAACATCCAAACAGGCAGACAGATAAAAAATTTAAAAAATCATTTTTTATTTTTTTTTAATTGAAGGAGATCAGCAGAAAGGCAGACGGCCCACTTGATGGAAAGCGGTTACCATCGCCTATGGACATTTGCAACACCAAAGTTGCTACAAATGCGCTGCTGCTCTCTTAAGGCAAACTGGAACCTGGTCACTAATGCCGGAACACAACTCAAGGTTGTTATGGAGACATACTCTAGACCAGGGGTGGTAGCCATCCAGTCGGGCAAATGCCTTACCACCTGGGAAAATCATTCTTTGATATAAGTACCTTATATACTTACATAGTAAAAGGCTGTCATTTTGACATTACAAAAGACACTTCAATTTTATTTATCTGCATTGATTAAAAAAAACTACTGTTAGCATAACACTGGTTCATTTTATTTTTAAAATGTGATGATTCATGTTAGAAATAATTTTAATTATAATTTAGAACTTAGATAATGTTGAATGTGATATTTGACGCCTTTTACTTGATATTTTCTTAAGTTTTCGCGACTTGTATACATAATAAAACTACATTTTAACGGTTTTAACGGTTTTTCCTTTTACTTGTACAAAATTATGACCTCACTAGCTGTGTCCGCGTCGTCGTCCGCGTGGAATTTGTTTTCAAAACCCCCCGATTTTGAAACGATCTGCATTGGTGCTCCGCACCTATTGATCTTTGCGTCTTGATATATAGCCTATAGCCTTTCTCAATAAATGGGCTATCTAACACTGAAAGAATTTTTCAAATCAAGCCAGTAGTTCCTGATATTAGCGCGTTCAAACAAATACACTCTTCAGCTTTATATATTAGTATAAGATAAGTTAACATGCTCGTATAGGCTGCGACATTTTGTAAATTGATGAAAAATACCTCAATTCATTTGAATGTTAACCACTCCTCTAGTTAAAAAAGAGGTAGTCTAAAAATTCGTCTTATGGTGAAAGTACACTATACAATGGTTTTTAGTATTGACTCATTAAGGAGCTTGTCACAGAACATTTTTCACTGTGCGGTTTTCACTCTAAATAATCGCCTTCCTTGCATATGCTACGGAATAGCTTCTTCTTCTGCACTCCTTATTCCATTATGAAAATACATTAAATCAATAAAAAGAACATTACACACACAACTATGTATTTGACACACACACGCATATATACTCTTTTGTTTATTGTTAAAGTCAAATTAACAGTGTAGCCTTGGCGAAATCTGTGATTATAGAAGTACAGTCTTTGAGAACAGAATCTTAATAATGTTCAATCAAACTTATAATTTAAATTAATTATGGTCGAATTTCGACCACTGGGCGACCAGTAGTTAATAATGATTTATAATCGGCATTATGGAATATAATGAACAACTAGCCTTAAATTCTTCGTGTCCATCTGTTTGTTTGTCTGTTTATAAGACGGACTTCCTACAGCGCGTTGTGTTTCGCAATTTGATCCCAACGTCATTCATGGAACTGTTATATGAAGAAGCATAAATCATAAATAATACCTATTTATATTCTATTCCAGTTTATGTTTATGAGGATGGGTTTGTAATGATCACGGGAAAATTACGAAACAGATTTTGATGAAACCTCACAGTAGTGTATGACTTATATCTACATATATACATACATACATACATAACTTCACGCCAGTTCTGGCTGAGGTTCTTAGCGCCTAGAAGTTTACCTAACGCTCCATTCAAACTATTCCCCAAATTCACTATTCTTTCTATATCAGCGGTGTACCTTCCATCCCTGCTAAAAGCACATCCAAGATATACAAACTCATTCACTTACTCCAGCATAACATCATCGATCATTATCCTTGCATTCGTTCTGGTTTCTTCTCTTTCAAACACCATAACCTTTGTTTTCTTCGCATTCAAATGTAAGCCTCTCGCCTGACAGTCATCTTTCATCATTGTGACTAGTGTTTGCAGTTCTGTTGGCGATTCGACTAAAAGCACGGCATCATCCGCATAAAGCAAGGTGCTTACAACTAGATCACTCATCCGCACCCCAACATCCATCAATCTTATTCTCTGGAGACAATCGTCCAGGTATAGGATGAACAGCAAAGCCGACAGCACGCAGCCCTGCCGGACGCCAATATTGACGTCAAACCAGGGCGACAGGCTGTCATCCACTCGCACGCATGCCATACAGTCATCTTATATCTACATACATACATACATAACTTCACGCCAGTTACCTTGTAGGGTAGGCACGAACAACAGAGTGCCATTTAGGCTTATTCTAATATCTAGGTACATGAAAATAATGCATAGGCTGTAATTATTATTCTTACTATATATCATTGTTAGTATTTGCCTGTTAAGTGTTTTGCAATAAAGTAAAATATGTACTAAGTAGCCTATTTAGGAATTAAATAATACTGGCCAAAATATAAGTAGAAACGCCGCCGTTACGAGAGCAGACGTCGTTGACGCTTGTCCATACAGCGAATTGTCAATACAAAAGCAGACAAAGTCACGGACGGCCGCTAATTGTGAAAACTCAAAATTAGAATAGAATAGAATATCATTTATTGCATATTCTGTCACATACATATAATTTAAAGAAGATGTCCTGTTCTTTGTAGGAACGACAATTTGTCCTTTCGAACGTGTAATATAGGCAGTTTATAATGTTGCCAGGCCATTATATAATATTATTATTAAGATGTCATTAAATTTTTCTGTTATTTATCACTAAAATAATCCAAAAAAAATAATTACATTATTAAAAATACTTATATAAATCAAACATTAGTTAACTAATCAATAAGAAAAAAAAAATCAAATGTCTAAAAAAAAAAATATCATTATAAGTCATAAATTATGGTATAATTATTTATCTGCAATTAATTAATTAATTTAATATTGTTTTTTAGAATCAAAATATTCTGTAAGGGAGTAAAAACACCTGTTAATTAACCATTCTGAGAGCTTTATTTTAAATAATGGCATGCTTTTAATTTCCTTTAAATGTGAGGGCAGTTTATTATGTATTAAAATTCCCACGCAGTATACATTATTTTTGTACAACGACAGTCTAATGTATGGTAAAACTAGCTTTCCTTTATTTCGTATGCTTCGTGTTTGTATACTATCATTAAATTCAAAATTATCACTATTATTCTTTACAAATACAAATACATACATACATACATACATACATAACTTCACGCCAGTTCCCTTGCGAGGTAGGCACGAACAACAGAGTGCCATTTAGGCTTATTCTTACACACCTCACTTGCCTCTTTGACATTCATGACTCTTGTCATGCAAGCTCGTCTGTTCTTAAGGCTCCTGACATCACCTTCTGCTAGTACACGATCAATTTGATCATGGAAGGTGTGTCGTGGCCTTCCACGACTTCTGCATCCATCCACTTTTGCATTGTATATCTGTTTAGTCATTCTTTCATCATGCATTCTTTCTACATGCCCGAACCACCGGAGCATTCCTTTCCTTACCTTCACCCCGACACTCTCTTTCAGACCAACTGTCTTTCTTAATTCGGTATTACGAACGCGGTCCGCGAGCGTCACTCCGCAGATTTTGCGCAGTGCTCGCATCTCGACAGCGTTTACTCTACTTTCATGCTCTCTCTTCCATACCCAACTCTCGCTTCCATACGTGAGCGTAGGTACCAGCACCGGCGTTGTGTATGGCGAGCTGGGCCTTCTGGCTGAGGTTCTTAGCGCCTAGAAGTTTACCTAACGCTCCATTCACACACAAATACAAATATTTCCTTAATATATATACATGGTAGAGGTAATATAGCTAAAGACTTAAATGAGGGTTTACAGCTATCTAAAAAATTATGTAGTATAGAAAAGTTTAGAGAGCGGCAGCACACTCGTAGCACCTTTGGTGTTACAAATGTCCATAGGCGATAGTAACCGCTTCCCATCAGCCGTCTGTTTGTTGAACTCATGCAATAAAAAATAGTATATTAAGTATTACATACCAAAAGAAATAATAATGCAAATGATTTTACTATTAAAGCCATTATTAATGTGATTTCTGACGTTATCTCGTCGTAAAGTGTAATTTAACAACATCAGAACTTATACTTCAATCGTACGTGAAAATCCGTGATTTATAGCTAGCTTTTTGGAAGAAGGTCACATTAAAATTCCAAATCTTCAAAGCTCATGGAAATTGTGTTCTGTTTTTAACTACAAGTCATTTCTAAATATTAACTTATGGCCATTAAGTCAGATATCAGCAAATGATTTGTTGCAACATTTTCACGTGGATATTTTAAGCTTGAATGCCCCGTTGCGTCGCCTGACTCACGCCCGTAATATAAAACAAAATACCTTGTTTTTCCTACAAGATAAATCTAATATATAAAATTCTCGTGTCACAGTTTTCGTTGCCATACTCCTCCGAAACGGCTTGACCGATTTTGATGAAATTTTTTGTGCTTATCCGGTATCTATGAGAATCGGCCAACATCTATTTTTCATCCCCCTAAATTTTAGGGGTAGTCCACCCCTAAATTTTTTTATTTATTTTTTAGACAAAAATTTTAATTTCTGTTTTTTTATGATACAACTCTTAATATATATAAATTACGTGTCACGTTGTTTGTCCGCGATGGACTCCTAAACTACTTGACCGATTTTGATCAAATTTGCAGTTGCTTGTGCAGTTTGATCCAACTTGAAAGATAGGATAGCTTACATTTGGATCCGGTAGGTGGTGCTGGAATCGGGTTCTAA
Source organism: Dendrolimus kikuchii (assembly GCA_019925095.2). Classification (NCBI taxonomy): domain Eukaryota; kingdom Metazoa; phylum Arthropoda; class Insecta; order Lepidoptera; family Lasiocampidae; genus Dendrolimus; species Dendrolimus kikuchii. The sequence continues at coordinate 2,127,950 of CM034402.1, forward strand.
ATTTTATTTCTTGAGGGCAGAACAACGTCTGCCGGGACAGCTAGTTTCTTATATAATTTTAGTTAAAATATTGTTAAATCCCTATTAATATTATTACGGCCTACACGCCGACAAAACTAGATTCACACCTGCATACCATAAAAGCACACTTTATTACCTTTCCGCAATTGGACTTCTGTTGTTTACTTTGTTTTTAAAATTTGTAATTAGAAAACAGCCCATTGTGTATTGTAATCTTTTATGGCAGCCATCAGCCAGGTGTGTCGAATTGATTCTAAGAAATTTGGTCTACGCGGTCGGGCAGCGATATTGTATCGGTGCAGTATATAGCAATGGCCGAATGGACAGATGGGCAGTCGAGCGATAACCAGTCGCGAGGCAAGACTTGTGTACATTCGGTAATCTATTTAGTGACGGACTTTACGGACTCTACGGAATCGTGCATTACGTTTGCACTCGTTGTGTTAAGTTATATTTGTACCTGTGTTATACGTGTTTGTATAGTTCTAATAAATTCTATAGTAATTCTAACGGCATTTTAATTCGAGTCCTGCAACTCGTAACAATATTATAAATGCGAAAGTAACTCTGTCAATCTGTCTGTTCCGTTTTCATGGAAAAACTACTGGACCGATTTGGCCGAAAATCGGTATATATATATTTTGGATTACGAGGATGAACATAGGATACTTTTCATCCCGATTGTTTTTAATTCTGATTTTTTTTTTAATTTTTAAACGCATTGTACAAATTAGAAACATTTACAGTGTTATTATAGTATAGATGGATTTACTAGCTTCGGAACATGCGTTATGGAAATTCCTGTAAACCGTTTGGAGCAACACCGGGGATCCACCAAGATAGCGCTCGTACAATACTACATAAGTGTTGTTTACTATCAATTAGTCGTGCAAGTTACTCTAAACATACCTTTCAGCCGAACAATTAACAATGCTGCCTTCCCACGTACGAGTGTACTTGCCAATACAAACAAAGCATTAGAAACTCAAAAGCACCTTTATGTAAACTAATCGATGTTCATAGAATACTTGAGACAAATACTATATTAAAGTCCAAAGACGTTGTCCTACACTGAAAAATAAAAATCTAGGTCCTGATTGCAGTGGATTTTCATGATTGTTTCTTTAGCAAGCAATATCATTATATAGAATTCAATTTCCTGCGGCCGGGTGGCCTGTCGTAAGAGGCGACAAAACAACCAACAGCCAGGTGGTACGGCATTTGCCCGAGTGGATGGCTATCACCCCTGGTCTAAAGTATATCGCCATAACAACCTTGAGTCGTGTTCCGGTATTAGTGACCAGCTTCCAGTCTCCATTAAGAGAGCAGCAGCGCATTTGTAGCACCTTTGGTGTTGCAAATGTACATAGGCGATGGTTACCGCTTTCCATCAAGTGGCCGTCTGCCTGTCTGCTGAACTCCTGCAATAAAAAAAAGTCTGTACAGATAAGTAAAATTGAAATGTCTGTTTGTAATGTCAAAATAACAGCTTTTTACTAATATTTTCTTAAGTTTTCGCGACTTGTATACATAATAAAACTACGTTTTAACGGTTTTAAACGCGGTAAGTTTATTTGATTTTGGTTTTTCCGACGTTCGGCCACTTTTCAGTGGCCGTGATCACGGAAGACGGAAGCTTCTTACTAAATGCGTAATAATATGCAAGTATATACGGTACTTATATCAATAAATCAATTTTTAAATTTTTTGTCTGTTTGTTTGTTCCGGCTAATTTTTGAAACGGCTGGACCAATTTTGACGGGACTTTCAATGGCAGATAGCGGATTTTACAAGGAGTAACTTAGGTTAGTTTTAAAGTTAGGGTTGCACGAAAAAAAAACCACGCGGACGAAGTCGCGGGCACAGCTAGGTGACCAATAAATAATGCAATAAGATTATAACGCTAAGAATCGTGTCATTGGGCTGTATTCTATGCGAGTTGAATAACACGAGTCATCGCCGGTTACATAATCCGAAGGCGGGCAGATGCACGAGGGCAAACGTCGTTGACGTTTGTGTCCTTAATATTGCGAATTTCTAGAATAAACGTAGACGAAATCACGAACGGCTGCTAGACTTTATATAAATGACATTATAATGGCCATCTGGCCGCCTTTGCCTTTCAACCTGAACCACATGGTTTCTCACTTGAATGTTTTAATTACACATTAGCAACCCAAAATACTCACTCAACGTGCGCCCTTTTTTAGAATATAAACATTACGAAACATATCCATTGACACCTCACCTTTAGGATACAGATTTCAGACGATAATCAACCTTCATCTCTTATTTATAAGATTTATTTAAGTTTGGGGGTAGTTTAGAAATTTATTGCCCAGTATTGACTCTGTTAAAACTCTTAATCAATTGAATCCCGAGTCAGTCATGTTTCGATGTTACTATTTGCTCTATTGATTTTGTTTATACTGTCAATATTGCTTGATAGTCGCATTTATACGATACGATCGGATTTCGTCTTAATCAATTGAGCTCAAAGACCATCTTTGAGGTCAGAGTTTATTATTTTCTTAAATTCCAATACTTAGAGGGTAAAGGGATGCAAGTTTATGGCCTCATTATAGTGTCCTTTTGTCTATTTTACCTTACATTTTTTAGGGGCACTCATATGTATACAGTTATGTACATTTTAATGTAATAAAAGCCAGTCCGCGTCGGCAATCTGTTTTAGCCAATGGTGTACAAATATTAAATCAGAATATTATTATAAATATTAAATCAGGCTAAAAGTATTTCTTATTTTTTACTGCAGACTTCAGCAGATAGGCAGACGGCGCACCTCATAGAAAGCGGTTACCACCGCCTATGGACATTACAACACCAAAGGTGCTATAAATGCGCTGCTGCTCTCTTAAGGGAGACTGGAACCTGGCCACTGATGGCGGAACACAACTCAAGGTTGTTATGACGGCATACTCTAAACCAGGGGTGGTAGCCATCCAGTCGGGCAAATACCCGCAGAAGGTTGTATTCTTTGTCCGTTCCTGCATGGATGAAATCAGTATATCAGTATACCGTGCTTATCACCTATATAATGACAACATAAGAGAAACCCACATTGGTGGAAACATTATCTCAGTCACATAGAGTTGATTACAGAAACATTATTTGATTTATTTGAGAGAAAACTTGTATTTAGTGTTTATTATTATATGTCACTATGTATAATAACTTTGTGTTTTACACGATTCTCTGCGCCACGAGTAAACCAATGAAGTTTATGGGCCACAGTCGAATATATATATATATGTGTGTGTGTGTGTGTGTGTGTGTGTGTATTTAACATATTGGAAAAAAATATAACAAATCCTTAGTATTCTTTTTTCATGTCAATAATATGTGTAATATTTTCCTCTCAATTTATCATTCAAATGTATCACTTTAGAGTCATACGAATCGTAATCGTGTCGTCTGTTATAAATATCACAAAGACGACTGTGTACGAGTGTACAATCAAATTTTCGGTCAATATAAAAATTAGCACTTGTGTTAACCAATAATACAAAAGGAAATTTCTCGTTCCTGGCCCAATAAACTGATGGAATTCGCTTAGGTTATATTGTCCGTTTATGGTCCACGTGTTCCCGTGGGAAGCAGTTTTATGGTCTACTTTCATACTTTCCTAAGTTTACACTTATTGTTTCTAAGTTTGCGGTAGTTGTTGTAATTATATATATGATTTAAGCATGATGGATGAGTACATATTTGAGCCGTTTGGGGGGGAGACTTTGGGCCCATGAGGGCCAAGTGCCCACAAATTATTTCAAAAAATGAAAAAAAGCCTAGTCGACAAAACAGGAGGCCGGAAGGCTGGAGCTTACCTCGCTCAAAGGATTAGCCTTTGTATCCAGCAAGGTAATGCTGCCAGCCTTCTAAGTACAATGCCTGGTGGGGCTGGACGGGCTTTAATATAGGTTTTATTTTAATTTTAGTTTTTTTACTACTGTATATATATTTTAAAGTTAGGTTTATTTATATGATATTTTAGTTTTTGTTAATAGTTATTACATTAATTAATCAATAAATATTCATTAGTATGATGGTAATTTTTGACCGGCTTTAATTACGAGGTTCTCAGCTCGACTGTATCAGTTTTTTCTTGTATGTTTGTTATGCGATTTCTCCGTCAATTGTCTACCGATTTTCATTTTTTTATTCGAAATAGTATACTCCTGAAGTGATTATACTGTCTTTGTCAGGATATGATGAGTGGATCCCAGGGAAACCGAGACCGACCCTCGAATATTATAGGCTCGTACAACATGTTTCATCTATTTTTTCTAAAGCTATTCAAGTATTTGCGTAACTAAAAAGTAAAATACATTTTTTTAAGAAAAAAATAAATTTTTTTTTTTTTTTTTTAGAAAATCTTGTTGCTAAGTAAACTTAAAAAATAACAACAACAAATTGTAGTAATTTTTATGTTTTACCTTCTTTTGACCACTTCGCTCATATACGCAGAATTTCTCAAGAACGTTTCTATTGCGCACCGTGTGTATTTGAAATAAGCACCCAACCGAGGTTTTTCCAAAGCACTATACAATATGGGGCTTTTACAAAAATGTATCATAAAATTGTTCCGAGGCCTACAGGGCATAGGTAGCACTTTTGTTGTTGAAAATATCCATAGGCTACAGTAACTTTCCATCAGGTGGTCGTCTGCCTGTGGTTGGACTTCTGCAAAAAAATATATATATAATAACAGCCTATAAATGTCCCACTGCTGGGCTCGGGCATCCCGTATAATAATCTCCTGTTCATAAAATCCACATAGCCCAGGTTATCTGGAAGAGATCGCTTCAAAGCGATAAGACTGCCCATTGTTCCTGCTTTTACTGTTTAATGTGACTACTGTAAATTGTTTATTTCGTGTGGTGAACAATAAAGTGTATTATATTATATTCTATAATAAACCCCTCCAATAATTAAAACCTATGTATATATAAGTATATATCTATACATAATATATATGTATATAGGCATAGCTGGGCATTAACTCGTTAATCGTTAATTAACTAAGTTAACATTTCGAGTAACGGATTAAATTTTAAGTTAACTTAAAAATATGATAACGGACTCGTTAACTTCTGTTAAATTTCTCAAAGTCCGTTAATCGTTAATCCAACAATAAATCTTTAAAGAGCAAAGCTCAAAGTCTCGCCAAAATGTGGTTAGACAAAGTCGAAAGACTCGTTAAATGATGCGGCATTCCTCGGGGAACAGATATTCGCAAATCTGTTTATTAGATATAATACTGCTATACCCTCAAACACTGCAGTTGAACGTCTTTTCTCCACGGGCAAGGATATACTACAGCCGAAACGAGCCTCGCTTTCAGATGAGAACTTCAACATATGTTCATGCAGGGGAATATTCATATTATGCCAGCTGACTAAAGTGACAGATAAATGGACGGGTTAGTATCGTTTCGTCTAAGATGTAAGTGTAGCGATTCATCTAAATAGCAATTGGTCATTATATTATATCAAATCCTCTTAAAATTAGTTCGTCTAATTAGTGTTTCGTCCAGAACGCAAGTAGTCTATTTTAATAAAATAAATTCTAAACCTTAGTCCAAACGGATGAAAAAACATTGTTTGTCAACATGCCTATATAAAATACTAATAATTATACGTCTTTTTTTGTTTCTAACCTGTTAACTTCCAGAACCAACAGTTTTTATAAGAAGATGCAATTATTATCACGTGTTAACGGATTAACGATTAATGTTAACTTGCGTTAATGTTTCTGAAATATAACGCTTTAAATTTTAACGAAGTTAACATTTTCAGTAACGGATTAGCGATTAACGAAGTAAACTTTTTTTTATTTTTTATTGCAGGAGTTCAGCAGACAGGCAGACGGCCCACTTGATGGCAGGCGGTTACCATCGCCTATGGACATTTGCAACACCAAAGGTGCTACAAATGCGCTGCTGCTCTCTTAAGGGAGACTGAAGCTGGTCACTAATGCCGGAACACAACTCAAGGTTGTTATGGCGACATACTTTAGACCAGGGGTGGTAGCCATCCAGTCGGGCCAATGCCCTACCACCTGGCTGTGGGTTGTTAATTCGCCTCTTACGACAGGCCGCCCGGCCGCAGGAAATTGTATTCTTTCTCCGTTCCTGCACAGATAGTAAGTATAACTATTTGATTAACGGTGCCCAACTATGTATATAGGTTTTATTTATTGGAAATCTTGCTCAGTTGCTAATACAAGTTGAGTACTAAATGATCCTAATCGGCTTAACTATAAAAGGATTGATACTCATATAGCAGCTCTAGTTTTCAATATTCAAAGCTGTAAATTAAGATATTGTCATGAATGTATCTACATATAAGCATAATATTGCGCTCCTAGGGCGTTGGTAAGAACGCCGGTGAGAAATTAAAAATTTCCGTTACGTATTTGAATAAAATAATTTAATTTTTATATTTTGTCTTCTTCTTCTTCAACCAATCTCTATTCACTGCTGAACGTTGGGCTCCCAAAGTTTGCCTCACATATCCCTATCTCCCATCTTCCTTACCCAGCTTCTGCTGGCGACCTTGTGCAGGTCGTCAAGTTTAATTTAGTTGTTGGATAACTCTTCTAGAATTGATGATTCTTCAACGATTTCTTTATATATATGTATACCTAATATTAAGGAAAAAAAAAGTTTTTTTATTTCGAAGCTGTCAAACAGGCAGACGGCTCACCGCAAGTGATTACTGTCGTCTGTCGACGTTTTGTAAGGGGCGACGCCATCGCGTTGCCATCGATTAAGATGTGATAAAGAAGATAGGACAAATGGGATCGGGTAAAGGGAACGGGATGAAGGGGATGGGATAGAGAAGGTAGAATAGAATAAAATAGAAACTTTATTTATTTTCTCATACAGCAATTTACATACATACATAACTTCACGCCAGTTCCCTTGCGGGGTAGGCACGAACAACAGAGCGCCATTCAGATTTAGTCTTATACATCTCACTTGCTTCTTTGACATTTATAGCTCTTGTCATGCACGCTCGTCTGTTCTTAAGGCTCCTGACATCACCTTCTGCTAGTACACGATCAAGCAATTTACAAGTCATATAATACCTGTTGTGTCAGAGTGGTGCCTGTTGTATATTGGTGTAGATCTGTACTGTATTACAGGTCACCAGTGCTCCACTCCATGGCAAAATACTAACTATATACTAATTATAAGGTTGTGTGGGTGTGTGTGTTTATGTGCGTACACGTTCGTGCATGCGCACGTGTGTGTATGTAATAATTCTAATAAAGATAAGACATGTGTAAATAGACTTATTATATTATTAAGCGTAACAAATTTTCCGTTTCATCATAATTGAGTGATTTTAACAATTTAATCATTATTATTTTGCAAGTATCTTTCGGTAGTGGGTATATAGATAGCGTACGATAATTTTGTTGTAGAGATACGCACCTAGAAAATAATTAATTCTATGAACAAGAGCTAAATGACATGTAGTAGTTTTTTTTCATCGTACGAAAAACGTTTACCTTAAGACTAACCAACCAGCCGGTCTAGCGAGCTAGCTATATTTACTATAATGCCGGAATTGTGCTAAATATAAGAATCGCTTAGAAAATGACCGCAGCCTTATATCTCCCACTCCATTGCCATGGATATTTAAGGAGATTATAGCTTCAATATAAACTTATGCATACAGAAAACTGTTTCATTCCACATATTTATTAGAGCTTTATATATCCATACATACTATTTTTGGAATTGAAATTATTCCATGGAAACTTCTGAGGCGGTACGAAGTTTGCCGGGTCAGCTATTGTACAATAAAAATAAACATACTATTTTTGAGGACATAATTATTTTAGCAGAATGTGCCCCGCAAAATACAAGCCTGTCCTAGTTTGAAGGCGAACTGGATGGACTCACATTGTCAACTCAGCTTTTCAATTTTGCATGCCTTAGTTGTTTGTTGCTTACTATTTTGTTTGTTTGTTGTAATATAATCTTCTATATACGTGAAGCAAAAACTTTGTACCCCTTTTTACGAAAATTGCGCGGACGGAGGAGTATGAAATTTTGCACACTTATAACTTATATAGAGAAGAAGCGACGAAGGCTAATTTTAAAAAAATTATGTATAAATTTAAATTTTTATCGGTGCAGGATCGGAGAGAGAATGCAATTTCCTGCGGCCGGGCGGCCTGTCGTAAGAGGCGACTAAACAACCCACAGCCAGGTGGTAGGGCACTTGCCCGACTGGATGGCTACCACCTCTGGTCTAAAGCATGTCGCCATAACAACCATGAGTTGTGTTCCGGCATTATTGACCAGGTTCCAGTCTCCCTTAACAGAGCAGCAGCGCATTTGTAGCACCTTTGGTGTTGCAAATGTCCATAGGCGATGGTAACCGCTTTCCTTTAAGTGGGCCGTCTGCCTGTCTGCTGAACTCCTGCAATAAAAAAAAATACATTAAATCAATAAAAAAATAACATTACACACACACTACCGTGTATTTGACATACACACATATATACTATTTTGTATATTGTTCACGTCAAATTAACAGTGTAGCTTTATTATACAAGTATATATAGTCTTTGAAAACAAATGACTGTGGTCGAATTTCGACCACGGGCGACCACTAGTTTATATTATTACTTAAAATTAAGAAAACCCGAATAATAATGTAGTTTGTCAACTAGACGCTTTTTTAAATATAGCTAGATAGATAACTCTTTATTGTACACCAATACAAACATGAACTTAAAGACAAAAATTATATCTAGTTATGTACAAAGGGCGGTCTTGTCGCTAAAAAGCGATCTCTTCCAGACAACCCCAGGAATGAATTGAGATGATAATGGCGATGGTGGTATACGTAACATATAATAATAATAATAATAATGGACTAATAGCGAAGAGCCTGATCGCCACCTTGAAAGGCTCTCGCTTGGTATCTGGTTGAAGGGTCGGATGCAGAAGGCAGCTCTGTTGGACACGGTCCGTATTGTGAGCAGATTCCTGTGTCTGGAGCCTTAACCACCGGTAGCCTGGACCCTAGGCCCCACTGCCGGCGAAGATCAGTTTTTTATATTTTTTTTATAAATAAATTTGTATTCTTTATAAGAAAAATGTAAAAAAATTGGAAATAAAATATATATGTAAATAATAATAATAATAATCGGCAGACAAACACACACATTGTATATCCCCAAGCAAGTTACGCTTGTGTTATGTGTAATATACAACGGACTACTCTGGGGCCGATCCCAGACACCCAGACCATAGTAAATAACGGAGAAAATACGTTTCCGAAATTTATTGTACCAGGAATCGAACCCGGAACCTCTGCGTTGCAGTGAGGTACGCCGGCAAAGGCTTAGCCCGCTCAACCACAGAGGCTGTCAATATATATAGTATAGTACGAACTACTTACATTTTAATAATAAATACATAAATTATATACATATGCAGAAATTTTATATATCACATAGATATATACTTAATATACATATCATACAAAAATATATAAATGTTTATAAATGAATTTAAATATCATATTCCAACGTCAGGTAGTATTTTTTGATCATAGTTTTAAATATCGCTAGTGATTTTGCTTGTCTGATTGTAACAGGAAGCGCGTTCCAGAGCTGTATAGCCTTAACAGTAAAAGAATTGTTATAAAAAGTTGAGTTATGCGCAGGAGTGTTCAATTTAAGTTTAGTAGAAGGGCGTAAATTATGAGAGCACGAAAGAATATGGAAAGCACGTCTGCGTATTCAAAATCGATTGGCACGCATTGATATCGATTAGAAAATCGATTGGAATAACCAAACGCAATCGAAGCACGCGCCTACAATTCGCCATACTTAATACGCACCATCCCGTTGTAAAGAAAACGATTCGCAATGACATATTGGAAAAGGAAAGGGCCAACAAAACGATGTTTAAATCGTCATTTGTATGAGGACCGCCTCGAATCTACATACTTTGTCCGGTACTAACGTTGAATCGATTCGCGTAAAAGTTTACAAGTTTACATAATCGATTGTTTCGACGTAGTATCGATATATTCGATTCCAATTTGAGCTCTAATATTAGAGGGCTAAGGGTTGATACATGTGGACGATTGTTTGCGATATACAATGCGTTTAAATTGTGCAATCGCAAAGGTGGCGCCTAAAGCGCGACGCAGTGGATAGGGCTGTCTAACTCTTTATTTTTAATTAGGATTTATTTTCTTAAATAATGATAAATGTAACAACATTTTATGAACAAATTGCGCATTCTGATTTGTTAAAATATACATACATACATACATACATACATACATAACTTCACGCCAGTTCTCTTGCGGGGTAGGCACGAACAACAGAGTGCCATTTAGGCTTATTCTTACACACCTCACTTGCCTCTGTGACATTCATAACTCTTGTCATGCAAGCTCGTCTGTTCTTAAGGCTCCTGACATCACCTTCTGCTAGTTAAAATATAGTTAGAATTAAAACTACAAGTATGCTTTGTAATTGCAGTGAAGATGTTATTTTATTACAGTAATGTATACAATGTGTTATTGTAACCAACTAATGTCACCGCGACCAAAAGGCTGGTTTATACATCAGGCATAAGCGTGTCCAATGTGGAAATGCAGTTTTTTGAGAACGTTCCCGACTGACAGAAGTCTGATACGAGATTTTCCGGATTCATTTTAATTTGTAGGTATATAGATAGTATGGTATATTTATTATGTTTAAATTATTTTCAAGTTTTATATGTTATTATGTTATGTAGTATTTAAAATAATTATCTGCTTTTTCTTAAATACATGAATTTTCTTACAATATGTGACACATTTTCTTATAAGGCGTTACACGCAACCCTAATACATCAACGTAGTAAATTCCCTGACACTTTAGAGCGTTATTAGAATAAAATTATGTATTTTACGCATATAGCTTAAACGTCAATATATTTTATACACGTGTTCTTTAGGTTCAGGAAGTTTATCTAAATTTGATTATAAAAAAATTGTGATATACAATTATTTGTAGAAAATGAAACTTAAGGACTATAAACAACTGTAGACCAGGGTGTGCGTTGTTAGTATGCTAATCGTAATAAACACAACGTTTACAACAAAAATTCTGCACATTTGTAAATGGACGCAGGACGTAACAAAAAATCTGATTACAGTTTGTTATTAATATGAACTGAAAGATAACATTTCATCAGTGTTGAGTAAGCACAGGCACTAACGGCAATTAGACTATCTGCAAACTGCATTAGAGCGTGCCAACTCGAGGTGGTCCAATATTTGCAGGGCAATTCAAGCGACAAGTCGCGTAGCCAGTCTAGACGCGACCGCGACACTTTATGTTCTGTTGTCCCTACGTGTGTGGCATGCCTTATTGTCGTATTCGAATTAAATGGATTCTATGTATAGTTTATACAGACGTATTTTAAAATGGTCTTTTTAGTTTTAAAATATCATCGTACAAAAAACTGCCGTGGTAGTTTGGTTAGCACATTCGCGTCGCAAACTCAAAGTGCGCGGGATTGAATCCTGGCCGGAGAGTACCACTTAGGCAGTCTCCTGATTTCCGTCCGGGCTGGAGGTAAATACGTGCTGAGCCTACAGCCCGGATAAGGGACGTTCGACGATCGGCTAGAGGTTTTCCCACACATTGAAAGGGACATTTCCCCCTCGCGCGGATTATGGTCCTAAATCGGATTGCACCTGATAAAAAAATTGTGTGTGTGTGTGCAGTTCACACGCAGTAGAAGTGAAACAAAGTGTGACAAGGTGTGGGAGGGATTCTAAATTTCGTGACGCTTCCTTTCATATATTATATCGTTATAATATATTGTGATCGTGTACTAGCAGAAGGTGATGTCAGGAGCCTTAAGAACAGACGAGCGTGCATGACAAGAGTTATGAATGTCAAAGAAGCAAGTGAGGTGTGTAAGAATAAGCCTAAATGGCGCTCTGTTGTTCGTACCTACCCCGCAAGGGAACTGGCGTGAAGTTATGTATGTATGTATGTATATATTTACAGTACTATAATTACCATATACATACATCATATTTTATACAGCTATATATATATATATATATATATCTAAGGCTATAGCCTTAGATTATAATATTAATATAAATTGATACATCCATACATAACTTCACGCCAGTTCCCTTGCGGGGTAGGCACGAACAACAGAGCACCATTTAGGCTTATTCTTACACACCTCACTTGCTTCTTTAACATTCATAACACTTGTCATGCACGCTCGTCTGTTCTTAAGGCTCCTGACATCACCTTCTGCTAGTACACGATCAATTTGACCATGGAAGGTGTGTCGTGACCTTCCACGACTTCTGCATCCATCCACTTTTGCATTGTATATCTGTGTAGTCATTCTTTCATCATGCATTCTTTCCACATGCCCGAACCACCGGAGCATTCGTTTCCTTACCTTCACCCCGACACTCTCTTTCAGACCAACTCTCTTTCTTACTTCGGTATTACGAACGCGGTCCGCGAGTCTATAAATTGATAGATATGTATATATAATAAAACACTGTGCATACTTAATTACTGTACTATGTATTTAGTTTCTCTTTCTTATTATTATTATGTATAATACTTTTATGTATTTTTAGATTTAAATTTTGCTAGGAATAAATAATGATATTTTTATACGGGTCTTAAGTTAATATATTTAGAATAGGAGGTGGGCACTGAAAATCAGTGCTGTGGCGGGGTATTTCCCGACACAGCAATATATTAAGTGGCAACCTCGTCTGTCGAATAGCGGCATCTACAAAGATATTTTGTCTCGTCTATTTTATAATTAATTATTTGTGTCGCATTTGGCAATTAAACGTTTTCTTTCTTTCTTTCAAGTATTACCAAAAACCTTCAAAACATTTCCAACTATCTGTATGAACATAGTGTTGAAATTATTATTAACTATAATTTAGTCTATCTCATTCTCTCGCGGGCTTAGTCCTATAGGTTTGTGTTTTTTTTTTAATTGCAGAAGATCAGCAGACAGGCAGACGGCCCACTTGATGGAAAGCGTTTACCATGGCCTATGGACATTTGCAACAGCAAAGTTGCTACAAATGCGCTGCTGCTCTCTTAAGGGAAACTGGAACCTGATCACTAATGCCGGAACACAACTCAAGGTTGTTATGGCGACATATTCTAGACCAGGAATTGTAGCCATCCAGTCGGGCTCAGACGTGTGGTTGTTTAGTCGCCTCTTACGACAGGCCGCGGGTATACTGACCGATTCTCTATAAATGGAAGGTGTGAGCCCGGCAGTGCGACGTTTATGGGCTGTTATTATTTCGTGCAAAAACCTTACTGTCTTTTATTTCTTTCAGATATGTCGTGACCTGTCATGAAGGAGAGGACAGGTAAATTTTTTTTAATACTAAACATCAGTATTTTAAGCAATATCTGACGTAGGAGACGTGGTGGCAAGAGCAATGAAAGGATGTACAAGATTCGTCAGATGTCAACGTCAAGCCCAAATCAGACCGCATATGGAGTATTGCTGACATCTTAGCAGACTGACCCCCTTGACTCCACCCAGCGTCACGCCGTTCGTATTGTCGACGACCCCATATTAAGGGGCGGTTTAGAATTGCTTAGCCTTCGAAGAGACTTTGCGTCTCTCTTTGTATTTTGCCGCCTTTACAATGGGGAGTATTCCGATGATAGTGTGATCTGGTGGCAACGCTTCACTTTTACAACTGCACCGTTCACCAGCGACGGGATGTTAACCCACATATCCTTGAGCTCCCACGCTCAACTACTCAGCCGTTTTCTAGAAAATTTATTCCGCGTACAACAATAATCTGGAGGGAACTTCCAGCCGCGGTCTTCCTTTTGCGCAATGACATGGGGTTTTTTAAGAAGGGCGTTATAAAATTTCTTAGAGGTCGGTAAGGCGTTGGCGACATCTCTGGTGTTGCAAACGTCCATAAGCAACAGTAACCTCATGCCATCTGGTGGGCGGTCTGCCTGTTTGCCTGCTTCAGGCAATAATAATAAAAAAAAGATGTAATTCACTGTTATTAATTGTTGTGGAATATAATTTGGGGAATAGTGTGAATGGAGCTTTAAGTAAACTTCTAGGCGCTAAGAACCTCGGCCAGAAGGCCCAGCTTGCCATACACAACGCGGTGCTGGTACCTACGCTCACGTATGGAAGCGAGAGTTAGGTATGGAAGAGAGAGCATGAAAGTAGAGTAAACGCGGTCGAGATGCGAGCACTGCGCTAAATCTGCGGAGTGACGCTCGCGGACCGCGTTCGTAATACTGAAGTAAGAACGAGAGTTGCTCTGAAAGAGAGTGTCGGGGTGAAGGTAAGGAAAGGAATGCTCCGGTAGTTCGGGCATGTGGAAAAAATGCATGATGAAAGAATGACAAAACAGATATACAATGCAAAAATGGACGGATGCAGAAGTCGTGGAAGGCCACGACACACCTTCCGTGATCAAATTGATCGTGTACTAGCAGAAGGTGATATCAGGAGCCTTAAGAGCGTGCATGACAAGAGCTATGAATGTCAAAGAAGCGAGTGAGGTGTGTAAGAACAAGCGTGAATGGCGCTCTGTTGTTCGTGCCTGCCCCGCAAGGCAACTGGCGTGAAGCTATGTATGTATGTATTAATTTTTGTAAATGTTCAGCAAGTTTCTTTTTAATTTCAAATGAAGTGAGGGAGTAAGTAGACATTTTTTTTGTAAGCGAACTTAAAACTACGTGATATCGGCTGGTAAATGTCGTACGTCTAACAGGTACATCACATACTGGGTGGCATATACGTATAAATTACTTTGCTCGCTGAACTACCCGCGCGGTATATTCCGCAGGTGTGACGCTACACTTTTTTTTTATTTTTATTGCAGGAGTTCAGCAGACAGGCAGACGGCCCACTTGATGGAAAGCGGATACCATCGCCTATGGACATTTGCAACACCAAAGGTGCTACAAATGCGCTGCTGCTCTCTTAAAGGAGACTGGAACCTGGTCACTAATGACGGAACACAACACAAGGTTATTATGGCGGCATACTCTAGACCAGGGGTGGTCGCCATCCAGTTGAGCAAATACCCTACCACCTGGCTGTGGGTTGTTTAGTCGCCTCTTACGACAGGCCGCCGGGCCGCAGGAAATTGTATTCTTTCTCCGTTCCTGCACGGATACTTACCGCTCATTTCTTCTTTCATTACAAAATCCTATTAGTTGTTCCTCTTCGATGGACTCGAAGCAAGCAGCCTCTAAAGTGTCAATGTTATGACTTTCAAACAAACAACTTTATCAAAATGTCGCTGTTCTTTTTGATGGTCTAACAGAAGTATAATAAAGTGTGGAGTGATTTAGTGCCGTATCATGGTAGAGTATTATTTTGAAGCTAATTTGTGTGAACTGTTTTATTTCTTGGTCTATGGTTCCGTATATAACTTATTGTAAATTAATTCAGGATGTATGAATGAATGAATGAATGTTCTTTATTGCATACATAAGTTATAGATACATATATAACAGATCTTATCGCCGTCGGCGATATCTTCCAGACCACCTTTACAACGATGAAAAATAATTATAAGTAGTATATAAATAATAAATAAGCTTTTTTAAAAAGGTTATTAAATAAAATATAGTACAGCGTGAAAATATTTCGAGTGTCATATATTAATGAAACCACCCTAATTAATTAATAAGGATTCCATTCCTTTTGATCGTGAAACACTTTTACAAATGGTTGAGACAAGAGAGAGACACACATATAAGTGTGAGCGTGTGAGGTATAAACTCGCGTTCCATATACTTACCACAAGGGCCAATTCTTAAGCTTTACGAAATAGACTCATTTCTCTTATTCACTCTTTCCTGTGGCCGGGCGGCCTGTTGTAAGAGGCGACAAAAGAACCCATAGCCAGGTGGTAGGGTATTTGCACGACTGGAGCCATGCAATCGTGGTGGTGGTAGGCATACCACCCCTGATCTAGAGTATGCCGCCATAACAACCTTGAGTTGTGTTCCGGCATTAGTGACCAGGTTCCAGTATCCCTTAAGAGAGCAGCAACGCATTTATGGCACCTTTGGTGTTGTAAATGTCCATAGGCGGTGGTAACCGCTTTCCATGAAGAGGGCCGTCTGCTTGTCTGCTGAACTCCTGCAATAAAAAAAAAGAAAAACTAAAGCGGTATAATTAGATTTTTTAACAATCAGTTACCCTAGTCAGGAAACGAATCGACTGATTTTGAAAAAATCTGTATTTGTACCAGTAAATAAAGTAGCTTATAAGGATGAATTTCTGTGAAGGATGTCAAACGGAAAACTAAGGGAAAGGGATTTTACTTATTAAATTCCAGAAAACAAGGGACAAAACAAAAACTAATAAAGTGCCTGATTGCGACAGTTTTGACCACCATCAAAGGCTATCAGAGCCCATCGGCGACCGTCGGAGATCATCGAAGAAATTGTCTAGTAATAAGGGCAATGACATGAGGTTCTATTTTCAAAACAGCGTATATTACATTAATTAATATTACATACATACATACATAGCTTCACGCCAGTTCCCTTGCGGGGTAGGCACGAACAACAGAGCGCCATTTAGGCTTATTCTTACACACCTCACTTGCTTCTTTCACATTCATAACTCTTGTCATGCACGCCCGTCTGTTATTAAGGCTCCTGACATCACCTTCTGCTAGTACACGATCAATTTGATCATGGAAGGTGTGTCGTGGCCTTCCACGACTTCTGCATCCATCCTCTTTTGCATTGTATATCTGTTTAGTCATTCTTTCATCATGCATTATTTCCACATGCCCGAACCACCGGAGCATTCCTTTCCTTACCTTCACCCCGACACTCTCTTTCAGACCAACTCTCTTTCTTACTTCGGTATTACGAACGCGGTCCGCGAGCGTCACTCCGCAGATTTTGCGCAGTGCTCGCATCTCGACCGCGTTTACTCTACTTTCATGCTCTCTCTTCCATACCCAACTCTCGCTTCCATACGTGAGCGTAGGTACCAGCACCGCGTTGTGTATGGCAAGCTGGGCTTTCTGGCTGAGGTTCTTAGCGCCTAGAAGTTTACCTAACGCTCCATTCACACTATTCCCCAAATTCACTGTTCTTTCTATATCAGCGGTGTACCTTCCATCCCTACTAAAAGCACAATATTATTTTAATTAATTAATTAATATTATTTTATATTATATATATATAATATAGTGGTCAGCATTTTTTCTTTCGCTGACACTTCTTATCGTCTAGTCCCCATCAGCCCAGTAACGAGCGATAAGGATCTTCATTTCAACTAGACTAGCATTCGCATATAGAACAACTACAGTTTATTTAGACAGATACACCCTTAAGACTATTATCGATATACCAAAATGCCGCAAGATTAACACTATCACTATCTCGTAATATACCAAGAAAATATACCCATTTCATACAACTCCTATATAAACAGAGTGAGACAACAACACAATTAACGATCACGTGCACAAACGCGATCTGCACTCTCATCGCGGACACGTATGTGCTTATAGTGAGCTAAAGAGCTACTTCACACATATTTTTTGAGCAAAAACAATTGCATCTGAAGTTAGCAGACAATGGATTTACAGGATCCTATTCTGAAACGGATCCCTGAGACCTGTCACTACAATTTGTTAGGGCAAACATATTATTTTCTCGCGACGCGATCGTAAAAGTCGAAAATAGCGAGCCGTCAATTATCTACCTCGAGTTAGAAACAAACGTTAGAAATAAGCGGTCGTAATATTTTAAAAGATATATAAAATATGTGAACTAATTTATTATAGTAAATAATCTAATTTATTACAAGACTAAAGTAAGAACAACTTTTTTCAAATTATCATTGTCGTATCGGGTATCATTAGAACGAGAGACAGATATATAGAGAGAGAAAGAAACACATTTATTTGGTAACAATACATTACGAGAAATGTTAGAAAAAAACTTTAGATAGGTAACAAAACAATATCAATTCTTTTGAAGGAGAGAGAGAAAGAAAAACATTTATTTGGTAAGACTACATTATGAGAAATGTTAGAAAAAAAAACTTTAAATAGTTAACAAAAGAATATCAATTCATTAGAGAGAGAGAGAGAGAGAGATTTGGTAAGAAGGCATTACGAGAAATTTTAGAAAAAAAACTTTAAATAGGTATCAAAACAATATATCTATCAAAGATATCAAAGGGATGGAAATATAGGAGTGTTATAAAACCAGATTTGAAAAATCTCAAAATATTTTCTTAAGTTTTTGCGACTATAACACATTACAAATCTACGTTTGCTATGTAACCCTAAAATAGAAAACATTGAATATTTCCAAAATTCTGTTTACTGCGTCAAGAATAATTCAAAAATTATTTTGATGACAGTTTATAACCCCAACAGTTGAACCGAAAGGATATTAACTAAAAATAAAATAATTTAAAAGACATTAACCTCAGTCACGTGTCATCAAATAACCAAAATTAGACAAAGACAAACAATATTAATAGCACTGTGACACAATTCTTCAGATCTCATGGTACCCATAAAAACGCTTTCACCATTTAACAAAGATCTGTGAATCCAAACATTTCTTAAGCCGATAGAGGTCTATGTCGCCTGGAGGACATTCTTGATAAGTGGTATGCCCAGTTTAAAAAGACCTCGTCGTCTATAGCTCTATAATGAAGGGTGGTGTCAAGTATCAGTGGACATGTATCAGTTCAAGAAAAAAATTCATAAATATTTTTCCAGGAAAACTATTGAAGCTTTGTAAAGTTTGGAATGGTTGGAAAAATGCTTTTAGGTCAACAGGGTTACCGCCTTTTGTCAACCGTAAATAGTCTCTGTAGACATACCGGTAACTTTTGGCGGAAAAATAAAAAAAAAAACATGAAATGACTCGCGTCAACTGGGGTATGGATGTGTGCATAAGGTGTGGAAGTGTGCATAAGGTGTGGAAGTGTGCATAAGGTGTGGAAGTGTGCATAAGGCGTGAAAGTGTGCATAAGGTGTGGAAGTATGCATAAGGTGTGGAAGTGTGTATAAGGTGTGGATGTGTGCATAAGGTGTGGATATGTGCATAAGGTGTGGAAGTGTGCATAAGGTGTGGAAGTGTGCATAGGGGGTGGAAGTGAGTATAAGAGATGGAAGTGTGCATCTAAAAATTGCAAATGCGATTGATTTTTTAAATATTTTATATCTTATGTTTTATTATATAGTAAAGAAAATTCTGATAAATAATGGCAATTTTAAATGTTATGTCACGTTTCTCGTAACACTTTATTGATGTATAATTTAGCAAGGTTAAAGAATAATTACAAGATTAGAACAATTTCATTTTATTTTATCTTTAAGTGAAATAAAATAATTATTAGTACGCTCTTTGACTCGTTTTAACACATGACGTCATAACTTGCTGCTTTCTTACAAAATCTAGGAGGCTCTAGTGTTAAGATGATAAAAAATGTCTCGATTGACCCAAAACTACCCTACTTTTACTTATTTTTTATTGCAGGAGTTCAGCAGACAGGCAGACGGGCCACTTGATGGAAAGCGGTTACCATCGCCTATGGACATTTGCAACACCAAAGGTGCTACAAATGTGCTGCTGCTCTCTTAAGGGAGACTGGAATCTGGTCACTAATGCCGGAACACAACTCAACGTTGTTATGGCGATATACTTTATACCAGGGGTGGTAGCCATCCAGTCGGGCAAATGCCCTACCACCTGGCAAAATTTATTTTTATTCAAATTAAACTTTATTATATCTTTCAGTGAAATAAAAAAGTAGCATTAGCAACCCTAATATCCTAATTAACTGCGTTTACGCATTAATAACGCTGTGAATGGAGCGTGAAGGTGTCTGTCTCGCCTCATCCCCGCATCCCGGGATTAGTTGCGTGAAATACACAAACTGTTATCACCTTGTTAGTTTGCGATTTATGTGGGACATAAGGACTTTGGGAGGAATTTACGGAATTAATAGGCATTAATAAACATCATTAGGGGTCGAGTTTAACAAAACGAGTGTGGCACTCTGATATATTTTTTTTATAAGTGTTTTTTTTATTTTTATTTATTGACTGAATCCAGCAGACAGACAGATTGCCCACCTGATGTAAAGCGATCACTCGCCTATGTACATTTGCAACACCAAAGGTGCTACAAATGCGCTGCTGATCTTTTAGGGGAAACTGGTATCTGGCTACTAATGCCGGAACACAACTCAAAGTTGTTATGGGCAAATACCTTACCACCTGGCAAAAAAGTGAAGTATTAAAAGTCTGTCACATTAATATTGTTACGAGCTACACAGGACTCGAATTTATTGGAATTATACAAACACGTATAACATAGGTACAAATATAACTAGACACTACTAGTACAAACTGCACGATTCAATAACACACACAAAGTCCGTCACTATATCGCTTGTCGAATGTAAGTCTTACTCGTATCGTAATCCTCGCTCGACTACCCCTTTCCGCCTTGGGTCATTGCTTTATAATGCGCCGATCCATACCTGGCAAGCTTCGACGCAATACAATAACAACAAGGATTAGTTCGACACTAATGACGGCCATAAAACAAGTACAATAAAATCGACCGCGTGCACTGGGGTTTCCGAGAAACAGTAATTTGCACACCTGGCTAATTATTCCTGCGAACGGCCAAGAAAGTCGAAAACAACAACAATAGGCTATTGTCTAATTGCAAATTATTCCTGCGAACGGCCAAGAAAGTCGAAAACAACAACAATAGGCTATTGTCTAAATGCGCTGCTGCTCTCTTAAGGGAGACTGAAACCTGGTCACTAATGCCGGAACACAACTCAAGGTTGTTATGGCGACATACTTTAGACCAAGGGTGGTAGCCATCCAGTCGGGCAAATGCCCTACAACCTGGCTGTGGGTTGTTAAGTCGCCTCTTACGACAGGCCGCCCGGCCGCAGGAAATTGTATTCTTTCACCGTTCCTGCACGGATAGCAGGGATACGGTATGTTAAGTTTAAAAATTCGGTCAGTTTTAAACAAAATTGTTTGCTAAATACTAAGTCGTACTTTGTTATTAGTCTTTCTTTTATAAAACAGAAATTATCATTATTTCAAATTCTTATGTTAATATGGAATATTACGTCATAATTAAAATTAAATATGCTCGAACAATTATTTGGAAACGTTCGAAAAAAAATATAGAACTAATACAATCTAAGACTTGGCCACTTTCAGTCCCTTCTAATAAAGAACACATTGTGTTCTTTATTAACAGCTAGCGCATTAGATACTTTAGTTTTATTTATGCAGTCATTCAGATTTTATGGTCATGTAATGAGGAGAGATGAAAGTCATGTGACGAAAATGTTAATCTGGAACATCAATGAATACAAGTTTAAAGATAGACCAAAAAAGAGATGAATTGATTATATGAATATGATGATGATGAAAGAAAAAAACATATTGCGCTGACCTAATTAATTAAGGTAAAAGAAAAGAGATAATATTAATGAAATTTAGCAGGAACTGCAAAGCCTGATATTTTAACTATGATAATTTTCTTAAGTGTCCGCGACTTGTATACATAATAAAACTACGTTTTGTTTTAACTTTTCAGTGGCCGTGATCACGGAAGAACTAAGGTAGAGACTTCGATAATACTAAATTTAATCCAGGGCTTGAAATATCGGTAAAAAATTTGTATCGTTATTTATGCTAATTTCAAATAACGGTAAAAATAATTGGCGTTTTAAAATTTACCGTTATTCTAGACACTACCAGTAAATAAATAAATATGTAAATAATAATCGGCAGACAAACACACATATTGTATATCCCCAAATTAAGCAAGTTACGCTTGTGTTATGGGTAATATACAACGGACTACTCTGGGGCCGATCCCAGACACCCAGACCATAGTAAATAACGGAGAAAATACGTTTCCGAAATTTACTATACCAGGAATCGAACCCGGAACCTCTGCGTTGCAGTGAGGCACGCCGGCAAAGGCTTAGCCCGCTCAACCACAGAGGCCGTCAAAAGTAAAAAATATAACGTTACTACTATTTTTATCGGTAATTTTACCGTTATAACTATGTTTTGTTACCATCGTCGCTCTCTTTCACTCACAAAGATGAAACAACACTGTGCTAAGAGCGCGCGTTATATTTAGAGTTGTGTTTGTCGATTGTTTCGGTTACATTCAGTCGTAATAAAGCCAATTCTTAAAAATAGCAACCTCGCTTGAAGTAACGTAAAAATTACCGATACGTATAACTACTTATACATGCCATTTTTATACATACATACATAACTTCACGCCAGTTCCCTTGCGGGGTAGTCACGAACAACAGAGCGCCATTTAGGCTTATTCTGACACGCCTCACTTGCTTCTTTGACATTCATAACTCTTGTCATGCACGCTCGTCTGTTCTTAAGGCTCCTGACATCATCTTCTGCTAGTACACGATCAATTTGATCGTGTACTAGTGCCATTTTTATAGTTACATTTAACGTTAAAATTCATAAATGTTCCCAATTAACGGTAAAACTATATACCGGTATGGCAAGATCTTTTTCCAAAATACCTGTAATTAGATAGATAGATGACACTTTATTGTACACCATTACAGAAAACAGAAAATCTTATAGCCTAAAAATATTCTAAATGTGCACAATGGGCGGTCTTATCGCTAAGAAGCGATCTCTTCCAGACAACCCGTAACCTATATTTTAAAAGGTAATTGATAACATTTTCAAGCCCTGGTTTGAAGTAAAAAAACCGGTGTCATGGAACTATCACGACTTATTCGTTACAATTAATAAAACAATATTTCTAGTTAATCTTATGCCTTTAGAGATATATTATATATCTACTTCCACATAATTTTCCTTAACGAGGCTATATTTAGTAAGATTTGTACCGTTTTTTAAAATAAGCAGACCAGAGTAGGCTATTTTCATGTCTATAAAGTAGTAAATGCGTTGAACGTACTGGGTATTAATGTAAAAACTGGTGTCGTTAAATAAAACAGTGTTATTTTTATGACCCAATAAAATTGTATTCGTTGATAACAATGTTTTCATAGAACTGATAAAACTTCTTACTTTTACGTTTAACGAAACATCTGTACAAAAGCATTTTATTTCCATGTTTTTGCGATTTGTTAAAGATATTTTGCCAGGTGGTAGGGCAATTGCCCGACTGGATGGCTACCACCCCTGGTCTAGAGTATGTCGCCATAACAACCTTGAGTTGTGTACCGGCATTAGTACCAGATTCCAGTCCCCCTTAAGAGAGCAGCAGCGCATTTGTAGCACCTTTGGTGTTGCAAATGTTAATAGGCGATGGTAACCGCTTTACATCAAGTGGGCCGTCTGCCTGTCTGCTGAACTCCTGCAATAAAAAAAAAATACATATAGGATGAATTTTTCAAGTGGGCCTCTAGGTGGCTAAATTCGAAACTTAAAGTGGCATTATTAGAATTTTGAAAAACAATTACGCTTGTCAGGTGTTGGTATATATTACATACATACACATACATACATAACTTCACGCCAGTTCCCTTGCGGGGTAGGCACGACCAACAGAGCGCCATTTAGGCTTATTCTTACACACCTCACTTGCTTCTTTGATATTCATAGCTCTTGTCATGCACGCTCATCTGTTCTTAAGGCTCCTGACCTCACCTTCTGCTAGTACACGATCAATTTGATCATGGAAAGTGTGTCGTGGCCTTCCACGTCTTCTGCATCCATCCACTTTTGCATTGTATATCTGTTTAGTCATTCTTTCATCATGCATTCTTTCCACATGCCCGAACCACTGGAGCATTCCTTTCCTTACCTTCACCCCGACACTCTCTTTCAGACCAACTCTCTTTCTTACTTCGGTATTATGACTTCGGTATTAGGAACGCGGTCCGCTAGCGTCACTCCGCAGATTTTACGCAGTGCTCGCACCTCGACCGCGTTTACTCTACTTTCATACTCTCTCTTCCATACCCAACTCTCGCTTCCATACGTGAGCGTAGGTACCAACACTGCGTTGTGTATGGCGAGCTGGGCCTTCTGGCTGAGTATATACATAACAGTATATTGTATTTGTAAAGACATGAAAAGTACAATAAAACGAATTCATTGATAGAGTGTAAGTGTTGTAAAAACACTTTACTAGTCTTTTATACACATTTTAGTATGTTATAACATGTTTAGCGATTTTATCACTATTATATTACATTGTAAATGCCACAATCTACACGCGTACACGTGTGAAGTCGCTATTCTAACCGATTTCATATGAAATGTGTAAGGAATCTGTTTAACGGTACAAAAATTATTTCGAATGCGGTGGTAGACTTACGACTTTACTTAATGTATTGCTACAAGTTGGGCCACCTGCCTACCTGTAGACAAAGCACATTTATTACTCGCCGGCGTTTGAGCTAATAACATTGAAACTATTTATGACTGTCTTCTTTTGTTTACATTGTGTTTAAAATTTGTAATTAGAAAAACAGCCCATTGTATATTGTAATCTTGTATGGTAGTCATTAGCCAGGTATGTCGAACTGATTCTAAGAAATTCGGTCGGGCAGACATATTGTATCGGAGCACTATAAAGCAATGGCCCATTGGAGAGATCGGCAGTCGAGCGAGAACCACGATCAAGGCGAGACTTGTGTACATTCGGTGATCTATTTAGTGACGGACTTTGCGCGTGTTATTGAATCGTGCTTTACGTTTGCACTGGTTGTGTTCAGTTATATTGGTACCTCTGTTATATGTATTTGTATAATTCTAATAAACTCTATAATAATTCCAACGGCATTTAAATTCGAGTCCTGTAACTCGTAACAGTATAATTCTGACATTAGACGGAACAACCATTCATTTTAGTTGAAAGGCATAGAACTGAAGGACCCGACGGTATTCAAGAACATTGAATTATTCAAGATGGTTTCAGAACGGGGTGGACTGCATAGGTGCTGGTTTTTTTTTATTGCAGGAGATCAGCAGACAGGCAGATGGCCCACTTGATGGAAAGCGGTTACCATCGCCTATGGACATTTGCAACACCAAAGGTGCTACAAATGCGCTGCTGCTTTCTTAAAGGAGACTGAAACCTGGTCACTAATGCCAGAACACAACTAAAGGATGTTATGGCGGCATACTCTAGACCAGGGGTGGTAGCCATCCAGTCGGGCAAATACCCTACCACCTGGCTGTGGGTTCTTTTGTCGCCTCTTACGACAGGCCGCCTGGCCGCAGGAAATTGTATTCTTTCTCCGTTCCTGCACCGTTGGAACTGAATGAAATGTTTGCAAGAGCTTTGCGTGTGACTTACTTGTTTTCGATGATGCGATCTTCTTTGGGCCGGCCAGTGTTGTTGCTTCTTTAATATTATTAAACTTGCGGGGACGGTCAGCGGATGTGAATTATATCAGCGCAGGCGCCGACTTCATCACAAAATGTCACTGTCAATTGAATTTTTTTTTTCTTACGCGGTACAAGGCTTTGGCCTTAACACAAGTTTACATTCATCACTTTGGTTGATCATCCAAATTGAAAGACAAAATGAACCATCTAAATTTGAAGATTACATTTTGAAAAAAATACGTTAGTTTTCAATACGTACACGATATTATTGAACGATCTAAACAAGATCTTACGATGATATGACTAAGATTTAGGAGGGAAGAATGAGAAGAAGAGAGAAAGAGAAAAGAGAAGATTGATCATTGGAAGGTTTGTACTGAAAATCAGCATTGTGTCGGATATAATTCCGGCGCAGCAATATGTTGAGTACAAACCTTGTTTGCTGAAAATGTGGCGTACAAATTCTCAAAATATGCTCCATGTATAAAGATGTATAAGGAATGTAATGACGTCGCTATTTCTTCAAATAATATCTTTCTTTCTATTTCTATTTCTATCTATATTTCACTTACGTCTTTTTGCTCAAGGTTTATTCTAAAACTGGAGTGGATATTTATCAATCGCTGCATTGATCAATAAACATTGTGAAGCTATATTTTAAAAAGAAAACATATATAATAAAACTCGCTAGATCGGAAGAAAATACGCACACATAAAAAACTTACACAAAGCAAATACAGCCCGAAAAGTCACTCGAGTAATAGACAATGCAAGTTACGTCCGCCCCG
Source organism: Dendrolimus kikuchii (assembly GCA_019925095.2). Lineage (NCBI taxonomy): Eukaryota > Metazoa > Arthropoda > Insecta > Lepidoptera > Lasiocampidae > Dendrolimus > Dendrolimus kikuchii. Next base: position 2,154,192 of record CM034402.1, read on the forward strand.
CGTGGTGCTCCATTTTCAATGACTACATTCGCACAATTGACGCGCAGTTTCTGTTGACAGTTTTGGTAGGGGAACGCTTCCAGAACAGAGGATTCGTCACCCCTGTCGTCGAGGTGGATGTGTTCTGATTCCCGGGGCACATTCAGGCACTTTTTGCGGTAGGATCGGACTGGGCGTCACTACGTTCTAAGTCTCAAACTTTTCCTTTCACAAAAGCGCGGGGCACATGGGAGGAGGGTGGTTTTAGTGGGTATTGGTTGCTGCCCGTGCAGCTTCTCTGAGTCACCACACATGCTGGTCAATTGCGGGCGGATTACTACGGTGATCCCCTCGCATGCGACGCCGGTCTAATCCCTTGCAAAGGACCCAGTATTGTCGTAAACCAACGTAAAGGTTTCGAAGTAAGGCGACCTCTTAAGTACTGATTATAATTTTTGTAAAAATATTGACTAAAGCCCCCCGTGGCTCTATTACTAGTCAAATTCATATCTGTTTCAATACCCATTGCTTCATATTTATTCATATCTTCAATAAATTTAAATGGAAAATTATTAAAAAATGTTTTCATAAGGTATTTCTATGTTAAGTTAATATTACACTTCCGTGTTGTAATAAAAATACTGGTTATAGCGTATGACAGTGCCCTTTATTGACACTCTCATCGCTTATTCTGTGATACGAAAATCTTATACTAATATTAGGTTGGGGAAAAAGTTTATTCGCATTTTATATAAAAATTCAAAAGGTTTTTTTATAAAGTTTCTTTACATTTGACTAAAGTATGTAGGTGCCATTTTGTTGGATAACTTTTTGCCGTCTTGTAGGTAGGGACGTGATCCCATTGCTATAAAAAATTTAGGGCTTTTGATCAAAAAACTGCGACAAGTGGTTTTGGCAATCCTCTCGTGATGTTAACCTGACACTGCCTAAGGAATTCTGCAGAGACTGAAACAGGTGGAAATCACACATTTTCCTAATTTGAATTTGGAATTGTCTTCTTTAAAATTAAAACTTTTTAATGATACCAAAATCAGCCAGATACAAATGGTATAGCCAAAGAGATCTTATTACAAGTTCATATATACTATATGCGAAAAGACTTTTTCCCCAACCTATAATATAAAGCTGGACAGTTCGTTTGTTTGCTTGAACGCGCTAATCTCAGGAACTGTTGGTCTGATTTGAAAAATTCTATTAGTGTTAGATAGCCCATTTATCGAGGGAGGCTATAGGCTATATATCATCTCGCTAAGACCAATAGGAGCGGAGCACCATTGAAGAATGTTTCAAAATCGCGGGTTTATTAACTTACTTTTTTTTAACTATTCCACGCTGACAAAGTCGCGGACAGAAGCTAGTCATTAAATACTTTGAAGTATTCAAATATTATATTGGATATAATGAAATGTCATGAAATTGTAAATACTAGAATTGAGTAGATGACAACATATTACAATATATTCTAATATTATGTACATATAAACACAGCCTTTAAAATGCCATATTATCATATTAATTTTAAAATATCAAGACAGAAATGGTTTTAGTTATTTTTTAAAAAGGAATCAATGCGCTATTTTATAAAGATATAGTGGTCTGCCACGATCACGCCATTGGAATTAACAGAATACCGAAATCAGGAAAACCTACGATTGAGACGCTGGTATCCGGCGATTTTGACGAGACAGTAATTGCAGAACTGGGTAGTGTTAGTAAAATTCCGCGAATATGTATGTATGTCGCCATAACAACCTTGAGTTGTGTTCCGGTATCAGTGACCGACCAGGTTCTAGTCTCCCTTAAGAGAGCAGCAGCGCATTTGTAGCACCTTTGGTGTTGCAAATGTCTATAGGCGATGGTAACCGCTTTCCATTAAGTGGGTCGTCCGTCTGTCTGCTGAGCTCCTACAATAAAATAAAGAATAAGGGCGCTCGCAGTACGCTTGCAAGCCACGTACACACTAGAACTTCGTTACAATCGTTACTCTATCCGCTCGGCTCGCAGATGAAGTACGCGGCCAAAGGCGGTTTGTTGGACGTCGCGAGCGAAGATCGTTTCACGCGTACACACTAGAGCATGTAACTTGAACAGCTCGGATACAGTTATGGTTCGCAGATGAGTACGCGGCTTTAGTACACACTAGAGCATGTAACTTGAACAGCTCGGATACAGTTATGGTTCGCAGATGAGTACGCAGCTTTAGTACACACTAGAGCATATAAGTTGAACAGCTCGGATACAGTTATGGTTCGCAGATGAGTACGCAGCTTTAGTACACACTAGAGCATGTAATTTGAACAGCTCGGATACAGTTATGGTTCGCAGATGAGTACGCGGCTTTAGTACACACTAGAGCATGTAACTTGAACAGCTCGGATACAGTTATGGTTCGCAGATGAGTACGCAGCTTTAGTACACACTAGAGCATGTAACATGAACAGATCGGATACAGTTATGGTTCGCAGATGAGTACGAAGCTTTAGTACACACTAGAGCATGTAACTTGAACAGCTCGGATACAGTTATGGTTCGCAGATGAGTACGCAGCTTTAGTACACACTAGAGCATATAAGTTGAACAGCTCGGATACAGTTATGGTTCGCAGATGAGTACGCAGCTTTAGTACACACTAGAGCATGTAATTTGAACAGCTCGGATACAGTTATGGTTCGCAGATGAGTACGCGGCTTTAGTACACACTAGAGCATGTAACTTGAACAGCTCGGATACAGTTATGGTTCGCAGATGAGTACGCAGCTTTAGTACACACTAGAGCATGTAACATGAACAGATCGGATACAGTTATGGTTCGCAGATGAGTACGAAGCTTTAGTACACACTAGAGCATGTAACTTGAACAGCTCGTATACATTAAAAACACATTCGACTGTGACACAGAACCCTCATGGGTTTATTCGTGCCGCAGAGAGTCATGTACACAATATTGTTATATCAAAAACTACCTTCTGCCGCGCGACTTCGTCCTAGTGAAATGGTTTAAAAAAAGTAAGTTAAAAAACCCCCCCGATTTTGAAACATTCTTCATTGGTGCTCCGCTCCTATTGGTCTTAGCGTAATGATATATAGCCTATAGTCTTCCACGATAAATGGGCTATCTAACACTGAAAGAATTTTTCAAATCAGACCAGTAGTTCCCGAGATTAGCGCGTTCAAGCAAATAAACAAACTCTTCAGCTTTATATATTAGTATAAGATAGGAGCAGAGGCGTAGTAAAGCCGTAAAGTACGCGGCTTTACGGTTACGGCTCGTAAATGAGTACGCGGCTTTACGGTTACGGCTCGCAGATGAGTACGCGGCTTTACGGTTACGGCTCGCAGATGAGTACGCGGCTTTACAGTTATGGCTCGCAAATGAGTACGCGGCTTTAGGCAGTAATATCGCGTGCCGCAATAAATGTAAACGAGACCATTAATTATATTAACCACTTCAAAAGTACTAAATATTGAATAATACCGCGCCCAGACGATTGCCGATTTATTGCTTTGGTAAATTATTTAATTTGGTTCTGGCATTAACATCTGATTTGCATGTTAACTGTTCATACTTCATGTTTTAATAAACACAATTTCATGTGAGATCCTAAATAGCAAACAACTATTACAAACTCCACATATATAGAGTCATATTATGCAGAGAAAGAACATAAATTCCTCTGACCGGGCGACCTGTTGTAATAGGCGATAAAACAACCCATGACCAGGGGTCCGATTCTGCTATTTTAATATCTTGGCGCTGCGAAGATATTCAACGTACGATTCCATTGTCATAGTGTCAAAAATTCGTATTCTACTAAATAAACAATATCTTCTCGATATCGTCGCGACAGAATAATAGTAGCTATTGGTGGCAGTTGCTTCATCCAAATAAAACTCGACGTGGATTGTATGACTTATTAGCGTTAATTACAATTAAATTAAAACTATACGTAGACGAGTTACAGATATGAATGGCAGAGAGTAAAGTAGTGCGTATTGGTGCTATATGTATGTGAGCAATTGAGCAAGTGAGCATTTCCGGCCTCCAAGGCCGCTTCTATATCGCACCTTCCGTCCGACGCCTAGCTGCTAACTGTGCAAGTTATGGACGTCGGCGGTATGCGGGGCGCGGAGAGGTGTGCTCTGGCGGGCGGGTCAGGGAAGTGCTCTCTGTCCACAACAGTAGCAAAAAAGTCGTATCACCATTAACAGAAATGATGTTAACCGAAATAAATAATGAAAAGCTATCAACAATCTAAACATTCATTGCGCTACTTTTCGCTTTTAAATATTTATGAAGAGTGGCAGGCCACGGGTACGCCGTTAGAATTAACAGAATACCGAAATTAGGTAAACATACCACACCACAGCGAAGTGGTAGGGTATTTGCTCGACTGGTTGGCTACCACCCCTGGTCTAGAGTATGCCGCCATAACAACCTTGAGTTGTGTTTCGGTATTAGTGACCAGGTTCCAGTCTCCCTTAAGAGAGTAGCAGCGCACTATAACGATAACTGGCCTCTGCTCTTATTTTTGATATAACAATATTGTGTGGAAGTCGTGGAAGACCACGACACACCTTCCATGATCAAATTGATCGTGTACTAGCAGTAGGTGATGTCAGGAGCCTTAAGAACAGACGAGCGTGCATGACAAGAGCTATGAATGTCAAAGAAGCAAGTGAGGCGTGTAAGAATAAGCCTAAATGGCGCTCTGTTCTTCGTGCCTACCCCGCAAGGGAACTGGCGTGAAGTTATGTATGTATATATGTATGTATGAATGTAAGAATATTGGACAATAAATTTAAAAAATGTAGCACCTTTGGTGTTGCAAATGTCCATAAGCGATGGTAACCACTTTCTATCAAGTTGGCCGTCTACCTGTCTGCTGAACTCCTGCAATGAAAAAAACATACAGTTGAGATGACAGTGTCCGGCGATTTTGATGAGATAGTAATAACAGAATTGGGCCTCATAGAACATTGCCCATTTCGATAGCTACTACTCCTGGTATAGAGTAGATATGCCGCAATATAACCTTGAGTGGTGTTCCGGCTACAGTGGCAGACCTTAGTGTTGTTTTATATAGAAAATCTCAATTAATGCTTCCTACTAACATATTCTTTGAAACTCCTAAAAGCCCTTTATAATTTCGTAAAATCGAAAAAGAACCAATTGGGACTTTCAATTAATGATTGATTTAAATTAATTAACCGCATACATTCACAATAATACGGTTATCCTAAACTTATAATCAAAACGAATTGATAAATAATTTCCAAAAGGATCTTAAATTAAATACATTTGAAAATGATCCTTAATGAAAGAACATAGAATTCAAAATTGGAAAGGTGTAAAATAATGGTCGGGTACTCAACATTTTTAGGATATCTTCATCGCAAAATAATTGGAAAGTAAGGCTTAGGCTTCACTTAAATATTTACTTAAAATGATCATGATATATACTAAGCTTTTTTAAAGAGGTTTTTAAATACAAGCTTCTGAGATCTTGAATATCATGTAGCAGTAGAGTGCTAGCCAAGACAAGTAAAACGAGCCCAAACATGACGGGTCTTGTTTAGTACAGGAGTTCCTATTTCCACCTTCCGACTCTATCATCAGATCAGCTCCATGGTACTATATTATTGAATTGTCATGCGATATACATATGCGTGCAAAATTTCAACTCAATCGAAAACCGGGAAGTTGGTCAAATTTAACTTGCAAGATTCCACCCGAACTTACTTATACATACATACATAGGTACATCCATTGCAAGTTAAATAAAAGCTTGTAAAAATAAAATATCTAGGTATAAAATGATGTCAAAAAACAAAATATATTAATATCATCCACAATGCTATAAAATGACGCTCTACAAACAGGCGTAAACAGATTCTTAAAGTCCCAACGAAGTAGGTGAAGCGTCAGTTTCGTTGGTGCTGCAGATGTTCATGGACAGCGGTAACTACTTACCATAAGGTCGACCGTCTTTTATTATTTCGAAGCCGGCAAAAAAGCAGATGGCCCGGCTCATGGAAAGTAGTTATCGCCGTCTATACACGATTGCAACATAGGATAGGGGGATGTAAGGGAGGAATCTGACAAGAGGAATAGGATACAAAGGATGGGATATGCGATTCGAATAGAGCCTGGAGTAGGAGATAGGGGAAGGGAGAAGTGGGTGAGATCTAGGATGCTTGTTTCAAAGTTACGATTTTTTTTTGGACATTATTCATCACGTACCGTAGTATCTAATATGATTAATGTCATCGTATGATTTGGGTAGTTATTTGCTACTGATCATAAAACAATAAAATTACTGGTGCCCGTTAAAGGTCTAATAGTGAAGAGCCTCGACCGACATCTAGAGAGGCTCTCGATCGATAAATATGTGAAGGGCCAAATACAGAAGACGGTTCTCCTATACACGGCACGTATTGTGAGGAGGTTTATGTCTCTGGAGCCCTAACTACCGGTAGCCTGGACCCTACGCCCCGCTGCCGGTGGATGTCGACTTTTAATATTTTTTAGGGCATTTGCTCGTCTGGATTGTGTTGTGACTTGTGTTCCCGCATTAGTGGCCAGGTTCCAGTCCTATCTACGAGTCCGGTAGTACATTCGTAGCACATTTAGTATTGCAAATGTTCATAGGCGACGGTAACCACTTCACATCACAGTCGAGCTGTCAGCCTATGCACTGTATTCCTGAAATAAAAAAAAATATACATATCTATATATAAATACGTGAAGCAAAAACTTTGTACCCCTTTTTACGAAAATTGCGCGGACGGAGGAGTATGAAATTTCGTACACTTATAGTTTATATAGAGAAAAAGCGACGAATGCTGATATTTTTTTTTTAATATTGCATAAAAGATACATTAAATCAATAAAAAAACATTACACACACTACCATGTGGCACACACACGCATATATACTCTTTTGTTTGTTGTTAAAGTCAAATTAACAGTGTAGCCTTAGGCGAAATCTGTGATTATAGAAGTATAGTCTTTGACATTAATTATTATGCTCGAATGTATGTATTAAAAAGCATCGAAAAGAAACAATAAATTACTAGTAACTATCAATCAATGAGAACTAGGCCTAAAAATATGTACAGATTTTGTTTGCTGAACGTTCTCTGAACTGTGTTTAAAGGTATTTTTTTTAAGTGCACTGAATTTTGATCGCTATCGATCAAAATTATTTTAGTTTTTTGATTTTTTTATTGAACACTTGAACATTGTCGAGATATTTGAACGTTTATGTTCTATAGGATAATAATTTGGATTCATTTTTCGTCAGCGATTTATTTGCACAATAAATGTTTGTGTTTTAGAAACTACATTGTATTTCACTAGAATATTATTTTGGTACAATAAACACGAGTTTTTTTTTTTTCAATTTATCAAACTATTTAAAAATGTTATTATACTCGCTGACTAAGATGAGCAAGACGGTGTATGTAATGGGCCCCTTAGTTACCATCGCCTATGGACGTTGCTCTCTAAAGGGAGACTGGAACTGGGCGACTAATGCCGGAACACAGCTCAAGGTTGTTATGGCAACATACTCTAGATCAGGGATTATAGATATCCAGGCGGCCAAATACCTTACTCTAGCTAGCTGTGGGGTGTAGTGTGTGTGTGTGTGTGTGTGTGTGTGTGTGTGTGTGTGTGTGTGTGTGCGCGTGTGTGTGTGTGTGTGTGTGTGTGTGTGTGTGTGTGTGTGTGTGTGTGTGTGTGTGTGTGTGTGTGCGCGTGCGTGCGTGCGTGCGTGCGTGCGTGCGTGCGTGCGTGCGTGCGTGCGTGTGCGCGCGGGTGTATGCGTGTGTGAGTTTTTGTATATGTCCAGTATTAGTTTTAATTCTTGTTTAGTTTCATTACCTTCTTTTAGTTCGTGGATAATGTAGTTGGATAAATACTGATTTTTGTACTGTATACCGTTTTTATGAAAATTTAGTGTATATCAGTTTGTTATCTATACTAATATTATAAAGAGGTAAAGTTTGTGACGTTGTAGGAGGTAATCTCTGGATCTACTAAATTGATTTAAAAAATTCTTTTACTGTTAGAAAGCTACGTTAACAGGGAGTGTCATAGGCTATATAACATGACGCTGTATACCACGGGAGCGGGACAGAGCGCGGGTGCAACCGCGCCGAGCCGCTAGTCCTAAATAAATAAAAAATAAGCAATATAGAAAACTATATTGTTAATTAGTAACAATATATAAAACATTAATATTGGTGCCAACGCTAATGTATGACAGTGAAAGTTGGGCATGGCAGACTAAGCATGAGAATAGGATAAGCGCAGTCGAAATGAGAGCTTTGAGGAGTATATGTACATACATACATAACTTCACGCCAGTTCCCTTGCGGGGTAGGCACGAACAACAGAGCGCCATTCAGGCTTATTCTTACACAGCTCACTTGCTTCTTTGACATTCATAGCTCTTGTCATGCATGCTCGTCTGTTCTTAAGGCTCCTGACATCACCTACTGCTAGAAGTATATGTGAGGTAGGTAATGATTAATGATACGATAAGGAACTGTATGTAATAAGGGAACGTTGTGGATTGAAAGAATATGTATTAACAAGAGTTGAAAAAGGAATATTATTAGATTTGGGCATGTAGAGAGATTGGATAAAAGTAGAATTAGAAAGCAAGAGTGGCAGCATCGTGAGTGGCAGAGTCAGTGCCGGTAGACCGCAACGTACACACCATGGCCAAATAGCAGAAGTGTTAAAAAGAGGTTAGTTAAAAAGCATCTCAAATAAACGTGCCTGTATGAAGAGGTTGCCAGGTGGTAGGGCATTTGCCCGACTGGATGGCTACCACCCCTGGTCTAAAGTATGTCGCCATAAGAACCTTGAGTTGTGTTCCGGCGTTAGTGACCAGGTTCCAGTTTCCCTTAAGAGAGCAGCAGCGCATTTGTAGCAACTTTGCTGTTGCAAATGTCCATAGGCGATGGTAACCGCTTTCAAAAGTGGGCCGTTTGTCTGTCTGCTAATCTCCTGCAATAAAAATAAATAAAAAAAGAGGTTAATGAAAGTAGATGAAGCGAAAGTTGTTTGTTAGGAGCATTGCAAGGGAGATCCATAGTCTCTGCCTACCCTCATGGGAACTATGAATACACTTTCGATTATATAGTATTTCTTAGTATATATACTCCAAAATTATTGTTTGCAAGCAAAATTATGCAACGTAAAAGATTGAATATCTACAGGGCGGTCTCACACGTCGTGATCGCAGGAAATTTTGGATGCAATAAATTGAACAACCCTAATTATCAGTTTGCGCATAGCCTAAGGGATGGTGCGGAGTGAATGAACTGCAATGCATGCATAAATTGATGATCATGCATAATGATATGCTCATTTTGTGTATACATACTTTGCATATTACAAAATATATGTAAATCAAAAAACTGAATTATTTAATGGAAAAATATGGCTACTTACTGCGTGCTTTATACAAAACTAGCTTTAGACCGCAGCTTAAAAATATATGTATGTCTTGAAGTGGGCATGTGGAATGCACTACCAGAGTCTGTGTCCCGAAAAGTCCGTGCAGGAACGGAGAAAGAATACAATTTCCTGCGGCCTGTCGTAAGTTGTGTGAAGTCTAGCGTTATCATGGTGAAAAACCACACCCCTTTTCAAAAATGGCATCAATTTTGTCCGTAACAGGGCGACCAGAGCGACGTGCATCTTTGATATCAAAATTTCCGGATTTAAAACGCTTAAACCAAATTTGCGCTACTCTCACAGATACTGCATTAGGTCCATAATCATCACAAATTTTTTTCGCGGCTTGTGTTGCATTTTTACCTTTTTTGTAGTAAAATTTTAAAATGTATCGAATTTCTTCATTAGATTCACTCATTTTAACAATAAGAAAAACAAATGAAAATCACACATTTTCCTATTTTGAATTTGGAATTGTCTTCTTTAAAATTAAAACTTTTTAATGATACCAAAACCAGTCAGATACAAATGATATAGCCAAAGAGTTCTTATTACAAGTTCATACATACTATATGCGAAAAGACTTTTTCCACAATCTATTATGTAAGTCATGAAGTGGGCATGTGGAATGCACTACCAGAGTCCGTGTTTCCCGAAAAGTACAATCCCGGTATCTTCAAGTCTCGTGTGAATAGGTACTACCTAGGTAAGCGTGCTCCATCTTCGACAGCATCATCGTCCGACATTGGGCGTGATCGTGATCTAACGCAAACCCAACTAATATAAAAAGTTAATAATAATTCATAAAAATGTAGCACTATATTTTTACTTCAAAGTACCTAGCGAAGATGTAACTAACTATGAGAGCAAATCATTAAAATTGTCGTTGTCATTATCGTTGCCATGGTGATATACTTATTAGTGAATAGCAACGGTGGCGCAAATCAAACGCGATTGGAGTGTCAATTTTTGGACTATATAATTTCTTTGCCATTCATCGAACGTGAAAGAAGTGGCAAGAGGTCTCTAGTATTAAATATTTTTATATCCTCATTATGTATGCCAAGTATCATTGAAAAATGCACGCGCCGTAAAGATGCGCAGGCGCCGTACACGACGACTAGTTCAACGGTACTTTTATTAGAAGCTCAGACACATGAATAGATAACGCACAGAGGTATGTGTTCATATTATTGCAGTTATGATTGCAGCTCACGTATGGAAGCGAGAGTTGGGTATGTAAGAGAGAGCATGAAAGTAGAGTAAACGCGGTTGAGATGCGAGCACTGCGCAAAATCTGCGGAGTGACGCTCGCGGACCGCGTTCGTAATACCGAAGTAAGAAAGAGAGTTGGTCTGAAAGAGAGTGTCGGGGTGAAGGTAAGGAAAGGAATGCTCCGGTGGTTCGGGCATGTGGAAAGAATGCATGATGAAAGAATGACTAAACAGATATACAATGCAAAAGTGGATAGATGCAGAACTCGTGGAAAGCCACGACACGCCTTCCATGATCAAATTGATCGTGTACTAGTAGAAGGTGATGTCAGGAGCCTTAAGAACAGACGAGCGTACAAGAGTTATGAATGTCAAAGAAGCAAGTGAGGTGTGTAAGAATGGGCCTAAATGGCGCTCTGTTGTTCGTGCTTACCCCGCAAGGGAACTGGCGTGAAGTTTTGTATGTATGATGATAAGAAGTGAAATAGATAAATCAACAAAAACTTGATAATGGTACAGTATTACACAATTAATACCTGCTCCCGATGTACCTGGGCAATAAACCAATTTTACCACTTATAAATTCGAGACGAGACGAGCTTGGAAGGAACGTATGCGTCAGGTCGTCAGGTTTTCCAGGTAAAGCATTTGCCCGACTCGATGGCTACCACCCCTGGTCTAAAGTATGTCGCCATAACAACCTTGTGTTGTGTTCCGGCATTAGTAACCAGGTTCCAGTCTCTCTTAAAAGAGCAGCAGCGCATTTGTAGCACCTTTGGTGTTGCAAATGTCCATAGGCGATGGTAACCGCTTTCCATCAAGTGGGCCGTCTGCCTGTCTGCTGAACTCCTGCAATAAAAAAAAAGGTCTTTAAGAAAGTTAAAGAAAATTTTATCCGTGCAGGAACGGAGAAAGAATACAATTTCCTGCGGCCGGGGGCGGCCTGTCGTAAGAGGCGACTTAACAACACACAGCCAGGTGGTAGGGCATTTGCCCGACTGGATGGCTACCACCCCTGGTCTAAAGTATGTCGCCGTAACAACCTTGAGTTGTGTTCCGGCATTAGTGACCAGGTTCCAATCTCCCTTAAAAGGGCAGCAGCGCATTTGTAGCACCTTTGGTGTTGCAAATGTCCATAGGGGATGGTAACCGCATTCCATCAAGTGTCTGCTGAAGTCTGCTGAACTCCTGCAATAAAAAAAGGTCTTTAAGAAAGTCATCGCAATGTAAATCGGCGTAATCAGATGTTATACGTGCAACAACTCAGAAGGGTTTATGGCAATAAAAAAACAGCAGCTGGTCACTACATTTATAATCGGAGAACCTTACGGTTTTAACATGGTTTATACACAGATATTTTACACTCGACAAACATTTTTAGAACACCTCGCCATCCCTCCAATTTTACAGTATAAGAAACTTAGCAAATTGGCACAACCGATAGCAGATTGAGGTCATTGATAAACTTTTTTAATTAAGGGGTTATGTATGAAAAGAATTTAATACATTATTGTTTGAAAATTTTAGATAATATTTTATATAAGATATTATTATGAACTGTGTCCCCTCTGTATACTGTTTATTCATTTTGTCGAGACGGGTAGCGTTACGTCATAAACATATTAGTTTATGGCTTCATTCAGCTATTTTTGATAAACCAACGCGAAAAGGATTAGTGGTTTGATCTCGATGTTTATGTGTCTGTAATGTCGTGATCTCGTAAGAAACTGGTTTTGATGTGGAGTGTTTGTTTGAAAGGTTCATACCGCATTTAATCGCGTCGAACAACCGCACCACCGCATTATGACGATATCATTCCCTACAAACATTCCTTTCATGAATGAATTTGAATTTAGAACAACTCGATTATTGTATTTTTGTGACCATTGGTTTCGTTCGCATATCTTGCTACTCGTTCAAATTGCCTTATTATTGGTTAAAATTTGATATAAGCTCTATTGACCGGTTCCTGTCTTACGAATCATTCACTTTTTTTTTTTTTTTTTTGGCCAGGGGAAATCCGTTTGAGGACTAAGCCGCGACAGGCACAGAAGCCTGGGGGGATGTTCGCGACCTGTGTGAGTGTGTGGGATTCGCCAGATCGGGGGTGGCACTAGCGTGTCCGGTCAGAACCGGTGCCACGCTATTGCCACTCCCCAGTTAGCGATACCCACTAAAACCCCTGGGTGTTCCGTCCTGCGCCTTATGCCAGGGCTACGGGAAATGGGCTGCCCGACTCCGCAGTGCCCTGGCAGGCGTGGGCCCCCCTCACTGGGCCTCTTCCTATGCCAGGGGACGTGTCCCCCGGCTACTTCTTGGTCTCGTTCGTGCGTGGGGCGGTCTGTAACGCGCCCCACGGGAAGAGAGATGAGCGCGCGCGGAACACTCGCGCTCTCATCTCGACGGCATGTGCGGGTGAGTGAGAACCCCTATACCCCTAGGGGCCCTACCCGCGCCGCCGAATCGTTCACTTGCCCTAACATCGGTTAAATTTTGACATTATTTTTATGGAGTGTGTATCAAGTTTTAACAGTTAGTGAGGCAAATGAACAGTTGAGATGTAAGAACCGGCCACGTAAAAGTAAAGTCAAAATTCAAGGGATGGTAAGTGAATTAATATGATATAGTAATTGGCCAATACTAGCGTCGGACTCCAATGATGCGGCAGATCAACTGGCAAGGAAACCAACCAGTTGGACCGGAACCTTTCCTACCTCTGCCACACAGTTGGTTTAGAAATCACATAAATTAAAGGACAAGGGCACTACATCAACAATTTTGGGACAACCTGGAGGATTGCAGGCAAGCCAAGATCGCAATGCCTCGAGTAGACCTGCGTTTCTCCAGGAATATCTTAAAGCTCAGCCGGTCCCGGTTGAGACTAGTTATCAGTGCAGCCACTGGACATGGCAATTTTAACAAACATTTTCTCAATATAGGTGTCACCGAGAGCCCCCTGTGCAGAGCATGCCTGGATGGAGAAGAAACAGCTGCCCACGTCCTGCTTGAATGCGGAGAGGTGGCCCAATACAGTTCGAAGTATCTGGAAGCCCCAAGTAGCCTTCGAGAAGTCTTCAGCAACGTCAAGAAGCTGGTGGACTTCCTGGTGGAGCTGGGTTGGGTGGAGTAAACCCTCATTAAACCCTCGCACGCAAAATAGGAGCTTTGTCGTCGAGTTGCGGAAACCGCCCGCTTGCAGAAGAAGAAGATGCGTCGGACACCCGCAGCACCGCATTATGACGATATCATTCCCTACAAACATTCCTTTCATGAATGAATTTAAATTTAGAACAACCGGATTTTTGTATTATTGTGACTATAGGTCCGTTCGTATTTCTTGATAATCTTTATTATTGGTTAATATTTGACAAACCATATTTCTATCTAGTTCCTGTCTTACGTATCATTCACTTTTTTTTTTTGATGCGGGGGAAATGTGTTTCGCACACTACCGGGTACTTTGCCAGGGATTAGACCAAAGCGATGAGAGGTGAAGCTACTGAAGATAACGCAGCCACCAGATTCAATCGCCGGCATGTGTGGATACTCGGCATGTGTGGATACTCGGCAAGGTACCTCCCTCTATGTGGAGAGGTAACCCATAGGCAATACTCCACTAAAACCACCCTCCTCCCATGTGCCCCGCGCTTATGGCAGGAAGAGAAGACGCCCACGCTGATCCTAGCGCGTCAATGCTTCAGAATGCCCTCTGAAGCAGTGCAAAATCACTTCGTCAACAGGGGGATGACTTCTCCGCTCCTTAAATGCTGAAGGGCCCCTTAGTATCATTCACTTGCCCGTACATCAGTTAAATTTAGACATTACAAAAGTAATAAAAATGGAGCTTATATTAAATTTTAACCATTACCACCACTAGCCATTGCGCTACTAGGACACGTACCATCTTATCCGTGCAGAAACGGAGAAAGAATACAATTTCCTGCATTGGGGCGCCCTGTCGTAAGAGGCGACAAAACAACCCACAGCCAGGTGGTGGGGCATTTGCCCGACTGGATGGCTACCACCTCTGGTCTAGAGTATGTCGCCATAACAACCTTGAGTTGTGATCCGGCATTAGTGACCAGGCTCCAGTTTCCCTAAGAGAGCAACAGCGCATTTGTAGCACCTTTGGTGTGGCAAATGTCCATAGGCGATAGTAACCGCTTTTCATCAAGTGGGCCGTCTGCCTGTTTGCTGAACTCATGCAATAAAAAAAAAACGTAACTTGCTTAGCTTGATAATATTCATTGTGTGTGTATGTAGGGGGGGGGGGGGGGTGTATTTAGACGATTTTTATTAAATTCAAATTTAAAATAAGTTCCACTAGAGAACACTTTTTGAACGTCATAGATATAGGTTAAAATTTAATTTTACTTCCTAGTCTATGTACACCGCTTCGCAACGTGTTATTGCTGTTAAGGAGAAGAAGGAGCAAGAAACTCCACAGCAACACGTCTAGCTAGAAATTGTTTTTCTTTATATTTGTTATTCTATTTATATCTCAAGTTCTTTTTTTAATTTATATTATAATTTACATTCACCTCTTAGCTTCCTTGATTCCCTGTCAGAGATGAATATGCTTTCGCGTCCCAATCGTCTATTTTACGATCGTGTAGCGTCGGCTTACGTTGCGGACACTCTTCGAGGAAACCGTCCGGAATGTCCGGTTTTTTGATAGATTGAATGCTATAAAAGAGGGGGTTTTAGTGCGTTTTTATGGCGTTCTCGTGACGCCCGTGACGTTTAATGTGGGAAACGATACTTGATGTCATTTGCTTAGCGAGTAAGGGGCTTTTCATATAGTGGCTTAGGTTTTAAGAAATTAAATTAAGCTGATAGGATATTAACAGATCTTAGAACCTGTAGGTAAAGTAATATTATCACTTTCAAAGATATTAATTTGCCTAAGATATCTCTAATCCAGCATCCCAAAGTCCATTAAGTTTGAATAGCATTTAATATAGTGTTGGCTTAAGCCGAGATGCTAATTGAATTGGTAATTACACTATTTATAAGCTAGTATACTGAAGAAAATTATAAATAATCAAACACAATAAAAGAAAACTTAACTTATTTTTATTGATACGGCCATGATGCTCAAAAGTATCTACAGCATGGCGCCTATCATATTTAATAAACTGCCAGAAATGTTACGTGTGCAAGCTTTAAATGTCTTAAGAAAATTTTATTGGAAAAGGTTTATTATACTGTAAAAGAATAAGAAAGAAGAAGAGAAGAAGAAGAGACGAAGAAGAAGAAGAGAAGAAGAAGAAAGAAAAAACATTTATTTAGAACTACAGCAGAAATGAGAATACAATACAAAACATAAATAAATAAATGTACAATGTAACATGCATTAAAAAAAACCAAGCAAGTGTAGCTCTAAATTGGTCCTAGCTCAGCATTGTTGCTGGTTAAGTTAACCATCGCCGATCTTCCGCTAGGGCCATTCAAGTGACATACACAGACAGACACTGAAGCAAATAAAAAACAAAATGAAAAGAAAGTAAGTATAAAAGAGAAGAAAAAGAGAGTGACAAAGACATGACTAATAATATTGTGTAACTGGACATATAAATTTATATATTTTATGTAAATTTAGTTTCATAATTATAACAAGCATTCGGACATTGCATGCCTAATAAGGCAAAATGTATTGAAACAATGCATATTGTAACATCTTGTGCACATGCATTTTAGCAATAAAAGATTCCTTCATTCATTTATTGTATTCTACCCATAGCTGGACATTAACTCGTTAACCCGTTAATTAACGAAGTTAACATTTCAAGTAACGGATTCACTTTTAAGTTAACTTAAAAATATGTTAACGGACTCGTTAACTTTCGTTAAATTTCTCAAAGTCTGTTGATCGTTAATCCAGCAACAAATCTTTAAAGAGCTCAAAGTCTCGTTAAAATGTGTTTAGACATAAAGTCGACTCTCATTCCTCGGGGAACAGATATTCGCAAATCTGTTTATTATATATAATACTTTATTTTGAACATCTTTTCTCCACGGGCAAGGAAATTATACTACAGCCGAAACGAGCCTCACTTTCAGACGAGAACTTCAACATATTAATGTTCATGAAGGGGAATATTCATATTATGCGAGAAGACTAAATTGACAGATAAATTGGACGGCTTAGTATCGTTTCGTCTAAGATGTAAGTGGTCTATGTAGCAATTTTTCTAAATAGGAAGTGGTCATTATATTACTATCAAATCGTCTTAAAATTAGTTCGTCTAATTAGTGTTTCGTCCAGAACGCAACAAGTCTATCTTAATAAAATAAATTCTAAACCTTAATCCAAATGAATGAACAACATTGTTTGTCAACATGCCTAATTGCCTATATTAAACACTCTAATAATTATACCCGTCTTTTTTTTTTAGTTTCCAACCTGTGAAATTCCAGAACCAACAGTTTTTATAAGAAGATGCAATTTTTATCACGTGTTAACGGATTAACAATTAAAGTTAACTTACGTTAAATTTTCTGAAATGTAACGCTTTAACTTTTAACGTAGTTAATTATTTCAGTAACGGATTAGCGATTAACGAAGTTAACTATTAGATTAACGGTGCCCAGCTATGATTTTACCCATAGTCCCTATCCCATTATCTATGCAGGAACGAAGAAGGAATACAATTTCCTGCGGCCGGGCGGCCTGTCGTAAGAGGCGACAGAAAAACCCACAGCCAGGTGCTAGGGCATTTACCCGAGTGGATGGCTACCACCCCTGGTCTAAAGTATGTTGCCATAACAACCTTGAGTTGTGTTCCGGCATTAGTGATCAGGCTCCAGTCTCCCTTAAGACAGCAGCAGCGGATTTGTAGTACCTTTGGTGTTGCAAATGTCCATAGGCGATGGTAACCGCTTTCCATCAAGCGGGCTGGCTGCCTGTCTGCTAAACTCCTGCAATAAAAAATAAAAAAGTCCCTCAAAACTACAAGTAGAACACCGAGCCTAGATCACCGTCTTCTATGGGTAAGGTACCCAGAATAATCGTCGATAACTCCTTCAAGATATAGGACTGTCCCTTTATTGATCTCACTTCCACTCAACATAATACAAGCTAAATCGATATTATCTTTTAGCCATGGTTAATAATTATTTTTGGTCCTCTCAGGTCTAACAGTGCTGCTGATTTTGTATATATTGACATGTTTTTAGAGTATACTAGCGGCCCGGCACGGTTTCACCCGCGCTCTGTCCCGGTCCCGTGGTATATATCGTGATGTTATATAGCCTATGACACTCCCTGTTAATGTAGCTTTCGAACAGTAAAAGAATTTTTAAAATCGGTTTAGTATATCCAGAGATTACCCCCTACAACGACACAAACTCTCAAGCTTTACCTCTTTATAATATTAAGTATAGATAAAGTCTTCTAAAGTATAGTATATAAATTCTTATACTATATATTAATTAATATATAGATATAAAAATCAATTGCTGTTCGTTAGTCTCGCTAAAACTCGAGAACGGTTGGACTGATTTCGCTAATTTTGTCTTTGAATTATTTGTGGAAGTCCAGGAAAGGTATAAAAGGTGTGTAAATATGAAAAAATGCTTGGAATATAGTAAAAACAACAATTTCGCTTCCCCTTAGAAACTATTCCTACCTGTCAAACATTTGATGTTCGTCCCGTCGTTTAGAAATCAATTAAATTTAAAAGTCGTTCAGAAATCAAATTAAATTTAAAAGTGAAGTTTTTCTTTCATTTTGATGGTTTTGAATGTCAAACGTTTAATGTTCGTTCCGGTTAAGTTTTGACCTAATTTTTTACTAAAGTAGACACATTCTGCAATTATCGTTCAGCTTTTTTATTTATTGATTCTGAGGCGGTACGAAGCTTGCCGGGTCAGCTAGTATCTTATAGATGTTTGTCTGCATTTAATTTAAAAAGTAATTTGAGTATGTGTATTTAATTTACAAAATACGTATTTTAAGTATGTTTGTTTAAGATCTATGTGATAATGTGCACCACCTGCATCGCCAGATTAAGCCAGGTTTAATTATTCATTAAGTTAGGTTACCGGGAAGAGGTTTCTTTAAGCGATAAGGCCGCCTATTGTTTCTACCATGACATTATTGGAATTGTGCATTTTTGAAATTGTATATTTGGGGAGCAATACCGTGTTATCTATTCTATTCTATTCTAAAGTCTATTATTTATTTCTTCTTGTTTTGAATTTTTCATATTATTTTTTGTTTTCACCGCCACTGTCATGTTTTAATATTTTCCTCGGTTTTGGGGGTAGTCTGCAAGAGATCGTTTTAAGCGATAAGGTCGCCCTTTGTTCAACAATTATTGTATCTATTTAAGAACCAGCCAGAAGGCCCAGCTTACCATACACAACGCGGTGCTGGTACCTACGCTCACGTATGGAAGCGAGAGTTGGGTATGGAAGAGAGAGCATGAAAGTAGAGTAAACGCGGTCGAGATGCGAGCACTGCGCAAAATCTGCGGAGTGATACTCGCGGACCGCGTTCGTAATACCGAAGTAAGAAAGAGAGTTAGTCTGAAAGAGAGTGTCGGGGTGAAGGTAAGGAAAGGAATGCTCCGGTGGTTCGGGCATGTGGAAAGAATGCATGATGAAAGAATGACTAAACAGATATACAATGCAAAAGTGGATGGATGCAGAAGTCGTGGAAGGCCACGACACACCTTCCATGATCAAATTGATCGTGTACTAGCAGAAGGTGATGTCAGTAGCCTTAAGAACAGACGAGCGTGCATGACAAGAGTTATGAATGTGAAAGAAGCAAGTGAGGTGTGTAAGAATAAGCCTAAATGGCGCTCTGTTGTTCGTGCCTACCCCGCAAGGGAACTGGCGTGACGTTATGTATGTATGTATTTAAGAACGTAGTTTTATTTTTTGGTGACCAATAAAGTGTTTTCATTTATTCATTAATTCATTACTTTTCCACAGAAATGAAAATCACGTGTTTACTATGTAATCATCATTTGACGCTTTTTATCACATAGTCTCCGTTTATACCTTTATTAGTCAAGTTTAATGTATACTGCGAATAAAATGCATACTTCAAAGCTTAATACGCTCAAAATACGTCAGCAAAGTGGTGGTAAAATTCCAAGAAAAGTCATGTTACGTGTCTGTCATTGTCAAATATAAGCAGCGATATATGCACGAGCCTTTAGTAAAGAAGTATTCATATTTATCTAATTAAATAGTTTAGGTACCCGCTTACTTTTGAATGTATTAAAACATTCATATTAATTGGATTGCTTAAATTTGTTCTTGTAGTCGTAAAAACGATATGAATTAAGTAATATTTCTTGTAAGGTTTCAAAAGTCTCGGGCAAACAGAAAGTGGTAAGAGTATTTTTTAAATTGTCACTAATATTATAAATGCAAATTTATCCGTGCAGGAACGGAGAAAGAATACAATTTCCTGCGGCCGGGCGGCCTGTCGTAAGAGGCGATAAAACAACCCACAGCCAGGTGGTAGGGTATTTTCCCGACTGGATGGCGACCACCCCTGGTCTAGAGTATGCCGCCATAACAACCTTGTGTTGTGTTCCGGCATTAGTGACCAGGTTCCAGTCTCCCTTAAGAGAGCAGCAGCGCATTTGTAGCACATTTGGTGTAGCAAATGTCCATAGGCGATGGTAACCGCTTTCCATTAAGTGTGCTGTCTGCCTGTCTGCTGAACTCCTGCAATAAAAAAAAAATGCATCGTGAAGATTTATAATAATTTTTTTAGTAAATTATCGATCAATAAAATACATACATACATAACTTCACGCCAGTTCCCTTGCGGGGTAGGCACGAACAACAGAGTGCCATTTAGGCTTATTCTTACACACCTCACTTGCTTCTTTGACATTCATAACTCTTGTCATGCAAGCTCGTCTGTTCTTAAGGCTCCTGACATCACCTTCTGCTAGTACACGATCAATTTGATCATGGAAGGTGTGTCGTGGCCTTCCACGACTTCTGCATCCATCCACTTTTGCATTGTATATCTGTTTAGTCATTCTTTCATCATGCCTGAACCACCGGAGCATTCCTTTCCTTACCTTCACCCCGACACTCTCTTCCAGACCAACTCTCTTCAACGTATCAATAAAATACCAACCAAAAAATTGTTCCGTTTGCATCCCACTTTCGACCATTTGCGGCAACAGCAGCTTTAAATACTCAACCATCAGATGTATATAAAGGACATAGGGAGCGTTTTATAAAAAAAAAAAACTATTGTCCCCAAGAGATAGACGAATAAAGCCAAAAATATGGCGCTCTGATCGTCTTATATTGGAGTCACAGTTGCATTTTTTTTTTTTATTCAGAACAATCAACAAGTCTTACATCAATACTTACATCTGTTTATATTAAACTATGTTCTTAGACTAAGTGCAGAAGATTAAATTACAAACTGCCACATCATGCTGGCAGAACTTTTTTTTTCTCAATTGTTCGTTGTTACTACCGTTGTGTTTTTTTTTTAAACAATATGTATACATATATATACATATATTAATAATAATAATTGTCAGAGACAGCGCCATACTTAGTCCAATAGTTCAGTCAGTACAAATCTAGATGGCACTGTCTCCTAATTGAACACGCTATTGTTTGTACAATATATTTTGGTAACCTCTTTTGTACTTTTCTCATAATTTAGTTCAGTTCAATAAACCAGTACATCCAGTAAAGTGAGTGTTTTATTTAGTATTAGTGCATCTTAGGTCATCTAGGACAATAATAATGCATGATGAAAGATGACTAAACAGATATACAATGCAAAAGTGGATGGATGCAGAAGTCGTGGAAGGCCACGACACACCTTCCACGATCAAATTGATCGTGTACTTAGGGATGCAACATCGTTCATATAAAACATCGATGTTAAGATATCGATGTTGTCAAAAGTGAAACATCGATGTTAAAAATATCGATATTTATGAACGATATATCGATGTTTATGAACGATGTTTTTTTATCACCATTTACATAAACTTTTGACGGTTCTTCCTGCGATGCAAATGAAATATCGTTTTTTTTAACGTCGATTTATCGCCCAAACCGCTCTAGCAAACCTTTCTTAATTCTTGCTTTCACTAACATCATCTTTTTACACCACTGTCACTCCATCTTTCAAAGAAATACCACACACACTTCTCAATGCTCTCTTTGCTACTAAATACTATGTTTATTCTATTTATATGTCTTTTTCCTTACCGAACATTCACTACTTTGCTTACAATTCAACAGCGTGGGCACACACTAACACATCCCTATCACCATTTTAAATAAATGTACATCTAAGAAAAATTTTAATTTTTAAAAGAAATTAAAGAAATAGGTATAATAATCAATGTTTACATTATAAATTATTATTGGCAATAGGAAAAATATATGAAAAAAATAATATAATGGATATCTGAATAGATCACAGATAGAGCGCAAGATGGCACGTTATGTCTATGTAAGATAAAATATCGTTCACAAAACATCGTTCTTGAACAACGATGTATCGTCGATGTTTCGGTTTCAACATCGATGTTAAAACATCGATTTTTATGAACGATATATCGATGTTTGGAAACATCGATGTTTTGTTTGCATCCCTACGTGTACTAGCGGAGGGTGATGTCAGGAGCCTTAAGAACAGACGAGTGTGCATGACAAGAGTTATGAATGTCAAAGAAGCAAGTGAGGTGTGTAAGAATAGGCCTAAATGGCGCTCTGTTGTTCGTGCCTACCCCGCAAGGGATCTGGCGTGAAGTTATGTATGTATGTAATAATAATAATCGGCAGACAAACACACACATTGTATATCCCCAAATTAAGCAAGTTACGCTTGTGTTGTGGGTAATATACAACTGACTGCTCTGGGGCCGATCCCAGACACCCAGACCGTAGTAAATAACGGAGAAAATACGTTTCCGAAATTTACTATACCCGGAATCGAACCCGGAGCCTCTGCGTTGAAGTGAAGTAGGCCGGCAAAGGCTTAGCCCGCTCAACCACAGAGGCCGTCTAGTGTGTTAATGTGTTAACTTTATTGCGTGCGTGCGTGCATGCGTGCGCGTGTGTGTGTGGGCAAATGCGTGCATGTATATAATTTACCGTTGATGAATTATTTTAATTTACTAACAAATACATCAAGCCAATTGCAACTGTGTTCTCGTGGTTAATTCCCCCTTTGCTAGATGGCTATTGGCGTTATGGGTTTTATCAAGATATCTGATTAAGAAGATCTGATTAAAGAGATATCTAAATCACACGTGACTTAAAGACGAACATTTATATGTATTTAATACATGTATGAGAAAACAGTGGCAAAGCGTTTCAGCACTTAGTTCACATTGGTGGTCTATCTTCTACTTTCTTCACTAGACATAAAAGGCCTTACTTACAATCGTTTCTTAAGTTCAAAGAAATTGCTCAGCAACTGTGAAAATTTTACCCATAAACTCCTCTTAGATAAACAACAAGTAATACACGTTTATAAGCGAAAAAAAAAGATATTCATTGATTAGGGTCTGGTTCTGATTGTCTTACTTAAGAGATGGCTAATCGTTTCTTAACGAGATTATTATAAGTAAGGCCGTTATCTTACAGTACTAAGCCTGTGCTATTTGCATGTTCATGAATCAATGAAATGTTTCTATTAATTCATATCGACATCAGAAACTAATATTTATGATATGAAACCCCCAAAAAATAAAACACTATTTTTCGAAATCATTTGACCTCATTAATTTAACGACCAATTAAATCAACTAAACACAAAACTGATTAGTAATATACAACTTCACGTACGTATTACTACGTGCTTTAAAGATAACGTAAACGACATGCAACTTTCTTGCGAGCACATTGTTCGCGGCTACTCTACCCAAAAAACTAATTTACCTATACAGATAAATAAAATTGCAGTGTCTGTTTGTAATATCAAAATAACAGCTTTTGACTAAGTGCATTTGAAAGTATATACGGTACTTAATCAAAAAAATTTTTTGGAACGTTGTTCCTTATCGCGCGTTGTGAAAGGGGGCTAGACGGAAAAAATTCTTACGAAAAGTTGTCACGACACTTTCTATTACCATATGCAGCTTCGACTGGTGGTCGTACTATTTTCACCTTACGTAGCTTCTAGTGAAGATCACAGTAGTAATGGAGTAGAATTAGTTATTTTTTTTTGTTTACTACATTAACAATATCGAATAGGTATATATTATACTGTCTTTTTGCTATAGTAAGCTATCAACTTTAATGCAATGAAATAAAATCTAAAATATCAATTAGTGTAATAATATACGCTGTTTTTGATACTATTTGTTTGTTTATGTATTTCTTTCTATACATAGGTTTTTGATAAAATTTCGATGGTTTTCGATGCTTATCGACACACTTTTTGAGACGTTTTGAGAATTTTTAAGACATTTTAGGAGAACTTCGTTCCATCCGGGTGTCCCTTGACGCCTCTCAAGTTTTTTTTTTAATTCTCTGTCTCTCCGGGCGTTTGATGTCTGAAACAGCTGGACCGGTTTTGACGAAAGTTTCATTAGTAGATAGCTGATGTTATAAGGAGTAACTTAGGATCCTTTTTTTTAGGGTTCCGTGAAAAACGTTCCACGTGGACGAAGTCGCGAGCACAGCTAGTATAATATAAAAACAGCGAAAATTAGGCTGACCGAGTTAGACTATGGAAATAGCCCAAGCTATAATATAATAGCTGTAGAACTCAGGGGCGCTAAACCCATATATCTTATTTTCTCAGTAATACTAATGTGTAGGATAAAGAGTATTCGTATGTACTTGCCTGCATAACACGAATACGCTAGTGGATTTATGTTGGGGTAGTTGAATCAGGGCTTTCCTAAATTACACTTCAGTTATACTTCAGTCCAATATGGGTTCCGTATATCATAAGTATCAACTTATGATTGAGGTATATAAATATTCATTTTATCCGTGCACGAACGGAGAAAGAATACAATTTCCTGCGGCCGGGCGGCCTGTCGTTAGAGGCAATTTAACAACCCACAGCCAGGTGGTAGGGCATTTGCCCGACTGAATGGCTACCACCCCTGGTCTAAAATATATCGCCATAACAACCTTGAGTTGTGTTCCGGCATTAGTGACCAGGTTCCAGTTTCCCTTAAGAGAGAAATAGTGCATTTGTAGCAACTTTGCTGTTGCAAATGTCCATAGGCGATGGTAACCGCTTTCCATGAAGTGGGCCGTCTGTCTGTCTGATGATCTCCTGAAATAGAAAAAAAAAATTCATGATCAGAGAGTAGAAAGGGTTGTTAGTTTTTTAAATAATTAAGCTTTTTTCCATAAATGATGTATCTTAGTGATACAACATTAAAATTACAATCTAATATAGGAAATAAGACTAATGAGTAATTTAAATCTGACCTAAAATAACTAGATATAACTTAAACTACGAATGTGTCCTATTGTCTTTATTAAGGGATCAGACACTTTGTTCTTGTGTTCTTTCTTAATGTTTAGCACATATCATTACACTTTATTATTATGAGAGTATTATAACACTTATAATCAGAGAATCTTACTGTTTTAACACATTACAGACTCTAACATTAACACTCGACGAGTACTTTTACAACACCTCGCCATCCCTCCAACAATTTAACAGTTTAAGAAACTTAGCATATAGGCACAATTGATAGGGGATTGAAGTAATTGATAAACTATTTTAATTAAAGGGTTATGCATGACAAGAATTTAATACATTATTGTTTGGATATTTCAGATAATATTTTATATAAGATATTGTATAAAATATTATACTTAAAGTTTTATATGCAATAAAATAAGCCGAACACAGTATAAATCTATCGCGTCTGCCAACATGGAAACAAAATGTAGTGAATACCGTCTATATACAATTAAGACATTTTGAATTATAATCTACACAATTATTACATTATACAAAACATAAATATTGTAACAAAATTATTGTAAATTATAGACAACTACTCTATATAAAACAGGCGCTAAACACAGAATAAATAAAAATATAACATTACTATTCAATTAAGGAAATGGTCGATTGTATCGTTTAGAAATAAGAGGGTACATAACAAAATTAACTATTAACTTTAAACGGAAACATGACCTTGCGGGGTAGGCACGAACAACAAAGTGCCATTTAGGCTTATTCTTACACACCTCACTTGCCTCTTTGACATTCATAACTCTTGTCATGCACACTCGTCTGTTCTTAAGGCTCCTGACATCACCTTCTGCTAGTACACGATCAATTTGATCATGAAAGGTGTGTCGTGGCCTTCCACGACTTCTGCATCCATCCACTTTTGCATTGTATATCTGTTTAGTCATTCTTTTATCATGCATTCTTTCCACATGCCCGAACCACCGGAGCATTCCTTTCCTTACCTTCACCCCGACACTCTCTTTCAGACCAACTCTCTTTCTTACTTCGGTATTACGAACGCGGTCCGCGAGCGTCACTCCACAGATTTTGCGCAGTGCTCGCATCTCGACCGCGTTTACTCTACTTTCATGCTCTCTCTTCCATACCCAACTCTCGCATCCATACGTGAGCGTAGGTACCAGCACCGCGTTGTGTACGGCGATCTGGGCCTTCTGACTGAGGTTTTTAGCGCCTAGAAGTTTACCTAACGCTCCATTCACACTATTCCCCAAATTCACTCTTCTTTCTATATCAGCGGTGTACCTTCCATCCCTGCTAATGCTGCTGCATATATTATTTGATGGGTACAAATGTAAATGTATACCAAAAAATAGATAGATGCATTGTGTGAAGGATGACATGTGGTGTAACAGAGAATATATGCCAGAATAGAGGAGTAGAGAAACAAAATATTTATTGCGCTGGCCCCAAATAATAAGATGGTGAAAGCAAAAAGAAATAGATATATTTCGCATAAAAAAATATATTCAAATTCAAAAGTTTTTATTCAAAATAAGTTTCACTGGAGAACATTTTTTGAAGGTCATACATGTAAGTTAACTTCCTATTCTATTTACACCGCTTCGCAACGTGTTGATGCTGTAAAGGAGAAGAAGCGACAAGAAACTCCCCAGCAACACGTCTAGCTAAATATTGTTTTTCTTTATATCAGAAGCATGTTACAGAATTACTTTTTGAAGAATTAATGGTGTCGTAGCAATCAATGCATACTCAATAAGACCAAGACAATAAAAAGAAAGAAAAATCATGTTATTTATAGTAATAAATATGTTATAGTAATAATTGTCGAGCAAAAAGTGCGAAGTATACGTTGTTTCTAATACGTTTGTACCCTCAAACGATTTATCAGCATCGTAAAAATGTCGTAAAATCCGACACTAGAGACACAGGTCCCAGATAACATCGGTTTCGGACACGCCACGACAGATGTCCTCACAAAAAGTAAGTTTTATTGCTTGTAATTAGGCGTTTATGATGAATGCTCATTTGTTACATATTTTATTATGTGTACCATTGTAAATTTGTAGCGTGTAGTGGATTTAAGTAATTTATTATTCTCTTTGTGATCATTACAAGTCTCACGTGTCATACCTATTGTGCATGCTGCATACGTTGGACCAAGATGTTGGGCCAATCTGTTGGACCAAAGTGCTAAATGTTCATAACAACGAAAATAGGAAATATTGCAGTCGCGTGAATTTATTTATAGAGCACGTTCAGAAGAATTCTGTTATATAAATACACACATAACTTCACTCCAGTTCCCTTACGGGGTAGGCACGAACAACAGAGCGCCATTCAGGCTTATTCTTACACACCTCACTTGCTTCTTTGACATTCATAACTCTTGTCATGCACGCTCGTCTGTTCTTAAGGCTCCTGACATCACCTTCTGCTAGTACACGATCAATTTGATCATGGAAGGTGTGTCGTGGCCTTCCACGACTTCTGCATCCACTTTTGCATTGTATATCTGTTTAGTCATTCTTTCATCATGCATTATTTCCACATGCCTGAACCACCGGAGCATTCCTTTCCTTACCTTCACCCCGACACTCTCTTTCAGACCAACTCCCTCTCTTACTTCGGTATTACGAACGCGGTCCGCGAGCGTCACTCTGCAGATTTTGAGCAGTGCTCGCATCTCGACCGCGTTTAATAGTAGTAATACAAGTAATAAATAGGACAGAAGCATAATTGTAATAGTATATAAGCAAATGTAGTGACCAGGTTCCAGTCTCCCTTAAGAGGGCAGCAGCGCATTTGTAGCAACTTTGGTGTTGCAAATGTCCATAGGCGATGGTAACCGCTCTCCATCGAGTGGGCCGTCTGCCTGTCTGCTGATCTCCTGGAATAAAAAAAATGTAATAGAATATAAGATTTGTAACAAAAAAGAAAAAGAAAAGAAAAAAGAAACAAAATAAAAAGATTCCCCCCCCTTACTATCCCTAGCACAGTAGATTAAGTCAGACTTAGATAGAACAAGACATGAAAAAGAAAAGACTCCGTCTTGGCATATGACGAAGGAGTAGGCGATAATAAAAAAATAAAAAAAAAATTACGTGATTATCAATGTCACATCTCAAATAACGCCATATTTGCGTGAAACTACGTAAATCTTTAACATTATCCCAGATGAAAATACCACATTAAGAATTTCGAATTTACATTCACAAATTAATTGATCAATAACGCTGTGATATTTTTGGGAAACACACATATAAAATGTCCACGGTGATATTCCACAAAAGGAGTTCGAATGAAGCTATTTTTATGTATGTTTAATAAGGCAATACAAATGTTAATACCTGGCTATAAACACCAAATTACTCGAGATCCGAGCGGATAATGCCAAAAGGAATTGGACGACACAATAAAATGAAATTTGGACTTTTAGGAACACCGGTATTATGTTTGATTTTTATTCTGGCCGAGTGACTCATTGGTATTTATTATCTATGGAGTAAACTATGGTGTCCGGTTGGCTGTTGAATAACGATAAGATGTCTGACAATGTTGCATGGGTCTAACCATAACCATTTGTCAAAATTAAAACTAGAATAATCAATATATTTTTTAAAGTTTTTGACAGACACACACAGACACTCCTATATACTCTTTTGTTTAAATTCAAATTAACAGTGTAGCCTTGGCGAAATCTGTGATTATAGAAGTGTGTGTGTATATATATATATATATATATATATATATATATATATATCCTAAAATTGTCTTAAGCTTCAACTATGACCTTAAATAACTTAGAAACCGTTAGAGTTAGTAAAAAATCATAAGAGACCTTTTTTGTAGAGCGTTAAATTTTCTACAAGAATTACTATTTGTCGACATGATCTGTTCATCCGTTCATGACGTAAAAAATTCCAAACTAATAACAGATTTTTTCCCCGGTTATTTCCATTTAAAAGTTTGGTTATCGGGGGAGCCGGGTTAAAATTAAAATTAAGAGCTATAACTGGGCATGAATTTTTTTGAATAGATTTAGAACCGATTTAGGACTATCGTGATGCAGAAGTCGTCGAAGGCCACGACACACCTTCCATGATCAAATTGATCGTGTACTAGCAAAAGGTGATGCCAGGATCCTTAAGAACAGATGAGCGTGTATGACAAGAGTTATGAATGTCAAAGAAGCTATTGAGGTGTGTAAGACTAAGCCTTAATGGCGCTTTGTTCGTGCCTACCCCGCAAGGGAACTGGCGTGAAGTTATGTATGTATGTATAATTGAAAACCACGTATAGTTTCCCAGTTTCCCTTAAGAGAGCAGCAGCGCATTTGTAGCAACTTTGGTGTTGCAAATGTCCATAGGCGACGGTAACCGCTTTTCATCAAGTGGGCCGTCTGCCTGTCTGCTGATCTCCAGCAATAAAAAAAAATATATATATAGTGACTCATCACGATATCTCAGGAACTATAATACCTATAGACTTGAAATTTGACACGGACCTTCCTTTCGCCAAGTAGAGGTCAGCTAAGAACGGATTTTTTGGCACGCAAAGCGGGCGGGTATCAGCTAGTGTTATTATCTAAATATAGGAAGTTCAATATTTGTTTAAGTTTTTAATATATTGTTACAACTTAGACCCCGACAAAGACAAATTCCACGTACAGACCTGTAAAAGCACATTTTATTACCTGTCGACATTTGAACGAATTGTAATCCTTTTATGATCGTCTTCTTTTGTTCACTTATTTATTGGCATACGTGTCTAAGTTATTGTGGAGAACAGCCTATTGTTCTATTGTACTCGCTCATTAGCATCATTAGCCAGGTGTTACGGATTACGATTACAATCGAATTCTAGGAAACTGTGTCGATCTTGTCGGGCGGGCACATTTTGCATTTGTGAAGTATAAAACGAAGGCCTGATGGAGAGAGGAGGCAGTTGAGCTACGACTACGATACGGGCGTGACGTGTGTACATTCGGGAATCAAATAGTGACGGACTTTGCGCGTTTTATTGAATTACATTCTTCTGTTCTGTTTTATTATGTTTGGATTTGTTGTGTTCGATTATATTTGTACCTGTGTTATACGTGTTTGTATAGTTCTAATAAACTCTATAATAATTCTAACGGCATTTTAATTCGAGTCCCGCTAACTCGTAACATTATTATATACAAGATATTATATACAGGGACACTTCAGAATGCATTACGTTAATAAATAAATTACATTTATATCAGAGTTTGTCATGAACTCTTTACTTGTCTTGCTTTTGTACAATAAACATTGTAAAGTATCCAGCAATTGGCGAATATCATATTAAACAGAGTTTATTGACTATGCTATAAATATTGTGAGCTGTTGGATATTTAAATTCAAATTCAAATTCAAAAGTTTTTATTCAAAATAAGTTCCACTGGAGAACACTTTTTGAAGGTCATACATGTAAGTTAAAATTTAATTTTTACTTCCTATTCTATGTACACCGCTTCGCAACGTGTTGATGCTGTAAAGGAGAAGAAGCGGCAAGAAACTCCCCAGCAACACGTCTAGCTAAATATTGTTTTTTTATTTCATATTCGATTTATATCTCAAATCCTTTTTTTTATAAGTTTTGTACAGAAGTATGTTACAGAATTACTTTTTGAAGAATTAATGGAGTTGTAGCAAACAATGCATACTCAATAAGACCAAGACAATAAAAGGAAAGAAAAATAATGCTATAGTTATAATAATGACATGACATACTAAAATGTTATACTGCAATATGTCTCCATAAATTCAAGTGAATATAAAAAAAGTACACCACCAGCGGATTCTATTATAATCGAGTCCTTAAGACCATACCGTTAGTAAAGTGAACTAGACCCATTTCAATGCTGTTTATTATGTACTCTTATCTAGGAAGTGACAGCATCGTAAAAGCAAGCTGACCCTCGCTTGTCTACTTCCTGATGCGTTGACCTCACTGAGTTTTCCTTTTTACCATTTCAAGCCCCGTACAGTTCAAAGTAACAGATTCTTGCCAGGTGGTAGGGTATTTGCCCGACCGAAGCAAGTGAGGTGTGTAAGTATAAGCCTGAATGGCGCTCTGTTGTTCGTGCCTAACCCGCAAGGGAACTGGCGTGAAGTTATGTATGTATGTATTATGAAAAAAGTTGTGTGTAACGATTAAGTTCGTTGATTTCTTAGATTATTTTAATCTATAATTAAAACTAGGTTTTAACGATTTTATGCGAGGCATTTTATTTGATTTTGAATTTATTGAAAACTTCGACTATAATGCTGCGTTGAAAACTGTTAAAACGTAGCTTTAGTTAATATATTATATTTTACCCCATTTTATCCAAATAGAAAGACAGGAATGGACCGTATAATTTTGGTTTTATTTTTTGCTTTTTGTAAGGAGCGATAAAACATTCCACTACCAGGTGGCAGCATTTGCTGGCTGGACGGCTACCACTCCTGGTCCAGAACATGCTTTCATATCAGTAGCCAGGTTCCACGTTTCGAAGCTGGCAGTAAATTTTTAGTAGCCCCTTTGATGTTGCAAATATCCATAGACAATGAAGAAAGAAAGAAAGACAATAATTTTATTCAGAACAAATTACGACAGATACAATATTATTGCTGACATATTTAAACACTAAAGTAATATCATTTTGTCCCAAAAGGGGCATCACCAGCGCTGATCTTCCGCTCTGCCCTTAAGGTACCGTCACGGTAGACATTTAAGAATTAAAGTATTTATTTGACGGCCTCTGTGGTTGAGCGGGCTAAGCCTTTGCCTTTGTACCTCACTGCAACGCAGAGGTTCCGGATTCGATTCCTGGTATAGTAAATTTCGGAAACGTATTTTCTCCGTTATTTATTATGGTCTGGGTGTCTGGGATCGGCCCCAGAGTAGTCCCGTTTTATATTACCTGTTGGAATCTCCAACAAAAAGTATTTATTACTTTAGTGTGGCATGGTACTGGCCACCAATTCTAAATATTTGAATTTAGAACGAAGTTTTTTTTTTCTTTTATCTGTATATTTTTTCCCTCCATTGATATTAAAATCGTCATTGTATTACGCACGTGTAGTTCTCATTTATAATTAAAATATTTACAGTCCACAACAAATTCATATTTAAAGAAGTGTTTAACATTACCCATAACACAAGCGTAACTAGCTTAATTTGGGGATATACAATGTGTGTGTTTGTCTGCCGATTATTATTATTTATTCGAAAGCATTAACATAGTGTGCAGAAACAATTTGGTATCGCAAACAACTGCTGTAGTATACTATGTTGCAGTTGTTAGCGCCCATTTCCAGACAACTCGTTTGTTATACAATTTAAAAAAGAAAATTATTTTAAATTCTATACATTTGGAAATTTTCGTGTTAATACTTGTAATGTATGTGGAAATGCATAGATGTGTGAATGGGTGTGTGTATATATGTATGTGTGTGAGCAAGTGACTGTGTGGTTACAGATTTATTAGACTGGTGTAGTCAGTGGAGTAAATTCTCGGTTACATACATTACACAATTGCAAAGCATAAACTATATACGTATGTATATGAAAACTACTTTCCATCAGGTGTGCACGTTTGTCATCTCTATGGATGCCTTCTGCGCTTGGACATTTAGGAAGTAGGTGCGCCCCGACTAGGTGGAGGTAGCGGTGTGTAACTCCTGAGTAATTAACTCAAAAGATATATATCCGACGCGAAGAGTGATTAGATCTGTATATCACTTGCGTTCAAAATGTGTCTTTATATCTTTAACTCTTTAGTTCATTCCTGTTCCACGCGATGACTATATATAGATCCGAATGAGAAGAAACTAGAAAGAAAAGAGAAAGAATGATTAGCCCGCGCACTGCGCATGCGTAGTAAGTAAACGAGGAAACCGAATATAATAGCAAGCCAAAATAAATCGTAACACTATAGTTTTATGGTGTAATTTTGTTTTAATGTAATTAATTTTATTATATTTTTCACTCTATTTGTTTATATTTTTTTCATATCAGTTTATCAGTATTCAATATATCACTCACAGATAATAACTCATCTTGTCTGCAATTGACACTGACACTATTCACTGTAAAGATAAAGAGTTAAAGATATAAAAGAGTGATATATCTTTGTATCAAAAAGATACATATCACTCTTTTTTTTCTTGGTGAGTGATTTTTCCCATGACTAGGTGGAGGAGCGAGATGGAATGCTCCTCCGTCTCAAAGGTAGATCTTCAAGCGAGGCTATTGTTGTTCCCCACCGGCCTAGGCCTTTCTTATTATACTTACTACTTCTTATATTCTTTGTACATTTCGAGAAACGTTTGCAACTTCAATTATTGCACAACACCATCTATTGGCTTATAAGAGTTCCACTATAGACCGTCGCGCACTTGGCCGATTTGGTATTTTCGTCCCCCTTTTATCTTCTATACTTAAAACCAACAGTCTTTCTAATATTAAACAAATCAGAGCTTTGTCAACTAAGTTCTTTATCTAAAACCAGTAAATAATACGTACCATTTCTGGATCCATTATCATCCGTTACGACAATTCCTTGCAAATATCTATTCAGTTAAGTCTTTGCAGCCATAATTTTGATAAATTCAATCTTTTGGAAGTGGCTTGATGTTGCATTAGCTATTTTAACAACAAGCAAACGCAAAAATGCATTTAATCAAACATCGTAATATCCTACTAATATTATAAAAGCAAAAAATACTGAATGGATTTTAATGAAACTTTACAATAATATAGCTTACACATCAGAATAACACATAGGCTATAATTTATAAAGATATAGTGTGAATTATCCAAAATATAACGATTTTCCATCACCACGCGGGTGAGACCGCGGGGCGCAGCTAGTACCCCATACTTCGAAAAATTGTGGTTTTGTTCAAACAAGTTTTTTATTGAAAGTTTTAAGATTTTTTCAATTGGTAGACAAACACACTTACACTTACCCTTGTGTTATGGGTAATGCACAACAGACTATTTTGGCTCTGACCCAGACACTCAGACATGGGCGTCCCCCCCCCCCCCCGAATCAGGGGAGGGCAGCTGCCCCCCCTGGATTGTATGCCTACGTATTTACTACTATTGTCGATAAAAGTTATAGTAGAGTCATAGTACGACTTACTTTACGATACATCGTGCGTTAACTTTAAAATAAATAATAAATAATCGGCAGACAAACACACTTTGTGCATCCTCAAGCTAAGCAAGTCGTGCTTGTCACAACAGACCGCTCTGGGGCCGATCCCAAAGACCCAGACCATAGAAAACAAGGGAAAATTCGTTTACAAAATTTAATTTCAGAGGTTTTACTGTAATTATTTATTTTATAGGCAACACCGAGCGGGCCGTTCATCCATCGAATTCTATCGCCAACAACTACCATATTGATTTTATTCAAAAATTTTCATTTCTTGTATCTTCATACATACACATACATACATAACTTCACGCCAGTTCCCTTGCGGGATAGGCACGAACAACAGAGCGCCATTTAGGCTTATTCTTACACACCTCACTTGCTTCTTTGACATTCATAACTCTTGTCATGCACGCTCGTCTGTTCTTAAGGCTCCTGACATCACCTTCTGCTAGTACACAATCAATTTGATCATGGAAGGTGTGTCGTGGCCTTCCACGACTTCTGCATCCATCCACTTTTGCATTGTATATCTGTTTAGTCATTCTTTCATCATGCATTCTTTCCACATGCCCGAACCACCGGAGCATTCCTTTCCTTACCTTCACCTCGACACTCTCTTTCAGACCAACATGTATCTTCATATATGTGAGTATTCTCCTTCCTTTAATAATTACTTGAATATTTTAGTTTTAACAACTCAATGGATACTTTGAGACCACCCGGGAAACAGCTGTCCTCCCTCGCACTATGATATAATGTTCGCTCGTTCCAAGTTTGTAAATCATAATGCTACGATATTTAATATACGAGTATCGATATCGATAGTAGGAATAACTGTGGAGATTTATTTTATGGTTTTATTCTATCACTTCGCGATTTAAAGTTCACCGAAGGATTATTGTGTTCGGTGTTGAATGACGCATCGATTTCGCAATTTTAAGATATTGGATACAGGAATGTTATGGGCTGATGAAAACTATCAAAGAACTTGTTGTAAGTACTTGAATTTATGATTATGTTAATAATGTGGACTGTATTATTAAACTATACATAGAAGAAATACACAGAGAATGATGAATGACAGAGAGTGCGTAGTGTCATATGTATGTGAGCAATGTGAAGCGAATTAGCAAGAGAGCAATTCCAGCCTCGAAGGCCCCTTCGATATCCCACGTTTTGTCTAACGCCTAGCTGCTAACTGTGCGAGCTATGGGCGTCGGCGGTATGCGGGGCGTGGAAGGTGTGCTCCGGCGGGCGGGTCAGGGGGGTGCTCTCTGTCCGCAACAACTATGTTTTAATGGTTTTAAACAATATTTTCTTAAGTTTTCGCGACTTGTATACATAATAAAACTACGTTTTAACGACTTTAAGCGCGGTAATTTTATTTGA
This sequence comes from Dendrolimus kikuchii, assembly GCA_019925095.2. Classification (NCBI taxonomy): domain Eukaryota; kingdom Metazoa; phylum Arthropoda; class Insecta; order Lepidoptera; family Lasiocampidae; genus Dendrolimus; species Dendrolimus kikuchii. The sequence goes on from CM034402.1 coordinate 2,189,873, forward strand.
TTTTGGTTTTTTCGACGTTACGGCCACTTTTCAGTGGCCGTGATCACGGAAGACAAAGATGTCAAGTGTCAACGAGTATTGTTAAACAAAATTAAAATTAACAAGTTGGCGGTAGGCTAAATAAAACTTTAACAATACTCGTTGACACTTGACATCTTTGTCTTCCGTGACCACGGCCACTGAAAAGTGGCCGAAACGTCGGAAAAACCAAAATCAAATAAAATTACCGCGCTTAAAGCCGTTAAAACGTAGATTTATTAGATTTTAAACATCTTTGAAAGTTGCATCTGTGACTGAAAAATTGAAAGGAAGAAAACTGAAGTGGTATGGGCATGTAATGAGGAGGGATGAAAGTCACGTAACAAAATGAAGGTTAAACTGCGCAACATTGACCGATATAAATGTAAAGGTAGACCAAAAAAGAGATGGATGGATTGTGGGAAGGATGATATGATGATTTGCGGTGTGATAGAGGACGTATATCTGGATAGAGGAGTGTGAAAGGAAAGTAATTGGGAGAGGTTGAAAGAAAAGAGACACGCGGTATTTGATTTGATTTTTATTCAGACGTTTCGGCCACTTTTCAGTAGCCGTGATCACGTGATCTAGTATACTTCCGGGTGGGTCCATCGTAAAATGGATTTGTCACATCTACGGAGCTTTTCTTTAAGCGCAGACTACCGAATATTCATCCAGTTTTTATTTATTAGCTATCCCGATATAACGATGTAGAGACTACTTCACGATGCATTTTTTCACCGTTAGCATAGTAATTATGTTAATACACATGTGGGCCAGAAACCCGTCTTTGCAATGTATAAAATTGAGCCCCGAGTGCCTTGGGCACTGGGCCATCTCTGCTTCGAATTTTATTTGATTTATTTGTGTTTAATTATATAATAAAAAATTCTCAGAATTTAATATGATTGATACAGTACAATTAACATATAGTTTGGGTTCTCACCTTTCCCACGCATAATTGAACCGACATTTCGAGTAGAAAAGTCAACTTAAGAAAAATGATATCATAACAGAAATTAAATTATTTCTGTCTCAGTCGAAATATCTTTACTATCTAATAAAATAGAAACCAATGGTGTACAATTGGGTCGGAAGGAGTCTAAAGTCAAAGTTTATAAGTCAAGATAAGTTCACAATAAGGCAAATAAGGCAAACGACCTCTATATCTTTGAAAGTCGATAACCTACATCTATAAAATCTCCTCCCTACGTAGCGCAGGAATAACGCGTGGGCTAGCAAAGCTCCTTGTAGTACCCAGACCAGTAGCGGCAACCTTTTACGATTTATAATTATTAATTTTTTTATTATGCATTATCATAAAGAACTCGACGTTAAAGAAGTGTAATGGAGTGAAATATTTTTAATTACTAGAAATAAATGTTTTTTTATAGAATAAGCATTGCCACCCAGTGTGATAATGTAGTCATTCTAAGACGCTTTCCTGTGGAGGAGATCTGGTATGTAATCTTTAATTAGAATAATCGAATTGAAGATTATATAACAGATCTATACCACAGGAAAGCGTCTATAAAGACTTATTTTTAATATGTACTTTGAATAGATGTTTAGATGTAGATTTATTTATAACTATTGCTATAGAATATATTATTTTACTCAGCGAACGATGAATATTGAAAATAATATAGAATCACAATATTAAAAACAACAATCGCCTGGTATAACACTCTGTAAAGCTACAAAGTTATACAAGACTAGGCCTCGACAGAGGTCATACGTCTTTAGCTTTTTGATGAAAAAAAAATAAAATCATATGTACTCTAGAATGAGAGCAAAAGTATACTACTACTTGATCGCGGCTCGGAGCTAAAAGAATAACTCTCCGTAAAAAAAATTGCGAGTAAAACCATATCGAATGCATATCTATATTTTAAAAACAAAAAAGTAAAATAATAAAAAAATATAGTAAACTAGTACCTGGACAAGTATCCTGCTTAAAGTATGGTCTATGATATATTTATCTAATTAATTACTAAATAAAATGTTAATCAATCAATTGTAAAATCTATATATATAAAAGAAAGTCGTATTAGTTACACTATTTATAACTCAAGAACGGCAGTACCGATTTGGCTGAAAATTGGTGGGGAGGTAGCTTAGAACCAGGAGACGGACATAGGATACTTTTTATCTCATTGGAACCGGTAGGTGGCGCTGGGATCGGGTCCTAGGTATTTTTTTCAGAGCAGGAAACGTCTGCCGGGGCCGCTAGTTGTGTATAAAACTTCAACGATGTCTATTAAAATTAATAGTAACATAGAGTTAAGGTTCGTAATATCTTATATATATAATAATATATATAGATCTATCTATCTATCTATCGTTTAAGAGCTATGCTCTTGTCGGTGGAGCGTCCTCCAATCTTCTCTATTATGGGCCAGTTGTTTTACTTCTATGTAAGACACGACACCCACTTTATAAATATATATATATATATACATATATATATATATATATATATATATATATATATATATATATATATATATATATATATATATATATATATATATATATATATATATATATATATATATATATATTGTTATGAATTCATAACAATCTGTATTACAATTTTGTCATTTGAATATTCATTAAAAATGTATACTATAATATGCCTTATAGGTTAATATCTTTTTTACACGTTTCTGACAAATGGTGATTAATTGTATTGTTAGAAATTCCTCTGGAAGGTGATTATACAGTTTTGGTGCAATGCAAAATATACTTTTATTCAGAAACGCGTTTGTTGCGTCACGTTTCATCCAACAATTTATTGATGTATAATTAGCACAGTTAAAAACTATGGTTAATACATTAACGTGACGTTATTTATGTAAATACATATAGATAAACGGCAGACAAACACACATATTGTATATCCAGAAATTTATCAAGTTACGCTTGTGTTATGGGTAATATACAACGGACTACTCTGGGCGGATCCCAGACACCCAGACCATAGTAAATAACGGAGAAAATACGTTTCCGAAATTCACTATATCGGAAATCGAACCTGGAGCCTCTGCGTTGCAGTGAGGTAGGCCGGCAAAGGCTTAGCCCGCTCAACCACAGAGGCCGTCAAAGAGATGATATCGCTGTTAGAGCTGCCGATAAGATTGGACATCTGTATTGGTCAAAATGTCCAATCTCATAAACGTGTAAGTATAATATTTAATATTGATCTTTTATTAGCCTTTAATCACTTCTATTTATATATATTAATAAAAGTATAATTAAATACTATAAATAAACTAAGTCTAACATCTATTAACAAAAACTAAAATATCCTATAAATAAACCTAACTTAAATAAAACCTATATTAAAGCCCGTCCAGCCCCACCAGACCACTGTCGCTGGGCATTGTACCTAGAAGTCTGGCAGCATTACCTCGCTGGATACAAAGGCTAATCCTTTGAACGAGGTAAGCTCCAGCCTTCCGGTCTCCTGTTTTGTCGACTAGACGTTTTTTAATTTTTTGAAATATTTTGTGGGCACTTGGCCCCCATGGGCCCAAACTCTCCACCCCAAACGGCTCAAATATGTAACCTGTTCCAAGGGTTACATATTTGAGCCGTTTGAGGTTTTCGGCAGAAGTGGCAGTGCGATTATATTGATTAGAATACTGGTGTGCATATCACGTATACGATAAGATTTCTGTGTATACAATCTAAGGTGAATTAAAGACAATTAAGAAATTAATATACTGCAAGAGTACAATAACTCGTCATCTTATTTTGTACTCCCCTCTCGGGCAATTGAGCCATAGGCTCTCGCCTATTGGTGCTTCACCAACATACAATAGGGGCCATCCATCACCGAAGCACCACAAATCCACATAACTGGTGATTTTGCAGAACATCATCAAGCATGAAGCATCCTTGTTTGGAAGGCAGCATACTTTATTCCTATGACGCATTACTAGGCAAATCAGACTTAAAATTTGACCATGACCAAAAGTTGAAGTTCATGAGCTTTACTTAATCCCTGTATTAACTTAAAAGGTCAAACTAACTAACCTTTGATGCTTAATTTAGAGGTTTAATTGCTGACTTTAATGAGCAATAAGTTAGGCGTCTAAAGTAATATTATTTGCGTACTACTATTTCAGGTTTCACTTGATTAGCAAAATAAGTGTCGCTTGGCGAATTTATTATTCTGCCTAATTAGGTATTTGCCCAATTAGTACTGTTTCCAATAAGGATATTTGAGAAGTTTTGGGGTTAATTAGATTTGCATTTAAGTTTAAGTAATAGCGCATTCATAGAACTTGTTTTGAAGAAGCTTGTGAATGAATGAAGATAAAGATAACTTTATTTCCCTATATGACATATCGACAAAATAGCGTGTTGTTCACAGTATGTTTGTTTATCAAAATTGATCGATATGTATGTGTGCTTTTTCAGGACTACAATGAAAACACTTACACCACACGATCAATTCATTCAAAATAACTAAAACCAACAAAAATTATAAAAAAAATCAACGTAATAAAAAGAAATATTAAAATCACTCCCGTCTATTTAAAGTGAGAGCCCAATAATGTATTGTTACGAGTTTGCGGGATTCTAATTAGAATGCCGTTAGAATTATTATAGAGTTTATTAGAACTATACAAACACGTATAACACAGGTACAAATATAACCGAACGCAACTAATCCAAACGTAATGCAGAAGGTGGTAATTCAATAAAACGCGTAAAGTCCGTCAGTATTAGATTCCCGAATGTACACGTCACGCCTAGATCGTAGTTGTAGCTGAACTGACCCCCTCTCTCAATCAGGCCGCCGTTTTATACTTCACAAACGCAAATGTGCCCTCCCGGCAACGTCGACATAATTTTCTAGAATTAGCTTGTACTTATAATCCGTAACACACGGCTAATTATGCTCCTGAGCGGCCGTAAACGGGTACAATAGGACAATAGGCTGTTTTACACCATAACTACAGACGTATGGCAGTAAATAAGTGAACAAAAGAAGACGATCATAAAAGGATTACAATTAGTTCAAATGTCTACAGGTAATAAAATGTGCTTTTACAGATCTGTACGTAGAATTTGTCTTTGTTGGAGCCTAAGTTGTAACAGCATGAAAGCATATCCGTCTCTATTTAATTGCTCATTAACTTACATACATACATACATACATAACTTCACGCCAGTTCCCTTGCGGGGTAGGCACGAACAACAGAGCGCCATTTAGGCTTATTCTTAAACACCTCACTTGCTTCTTTAACATTCATAACTCTTGTCATGCACGCTCGTCTGTTCTTAAGGCTCCTGACATCACCTTCTGCTAGTACACGATCAATTTGATCATGGAAGGTGTGTCGTGGCCTTCCACGACTTCTGCATCCATCCACTTTTGCATTGTATATCTGTTTAGTCATTCTTTCATCATGCATTCTTTCCACATGCCCGAACCACCGGAGCATTCCTTTCCTTACCTTCACCCCGACACTCTCTTTCAGACCAACTCTCTTTCTTACTTCGGTATTACGAACGCGGTCCGCGAGCGCCACTCCGCAGATTTTGCGCAGTGCTCGCATCTCGACCGCGTTTACTCTACTTTCATGCTCTCTCTTCCATACCCAATTCTCGCTTCCATACGTGAGCGCACAGCACCAGCACCGCGTTGTGTATGGCAAGCTGGGCCTTCTGGCTGAGGTTCTTAGCGCCTAGAAGTTTACCTAACGCTCCATTCACACTATTCCCCAAAGTCACTCTTCTTTCTATATCAGCGGTGTACCTTCCATCCCTGCTAAAAGCACATCCAAGATATACAAACTCACTCACTTGCTCCAGCATAATAATTATTATGCTCATTAACTTAATAATCATTTAACCGCTCTGAGTGCGGCATTTAACCTAAAATAACAGCCTATGCAAATAGTGTTAAATATTCGCCTAGATACTTTAATTAATAGTATCGTATTTAATCCAATACACTTCTTTGATGTTTCCCGTTGACAAAATTAATGGACTATTAGTTTTGTTGTGCCTTATTTATTATAATTAATGGCACATTAAATGGGGCACGACCATTTGTAACGCTGCAACTTTATAAATCACTTTATTTTACTTGTCTTGTTTCACTAACGAACAATCATTTGTATACTTTACTTCTTATTGCGTAATTGTTGTACAAGTGGTTACAAGCATGAAAAACATCATGTTTAACATGTGTTACATTATGAATTGTACTATCCGAGAATCTAAAAGCCTAAAGCGGATTCGTATTACGTATTTGACAAGTATCAAAATAAAGTGCATGACATGCGTTACATTTCAGAATATTTAACGCAAGTTAACGTTAATCGTTAATCCGTTAACACGTGATAAAAATTGCATATTCTTATAAAATCTGTTGGTTCTGGAAGTTAACAGATTAGAAACAAAAAAAAGGCGGGTATAATTATTAGTGTTTAATATAGGTATATTGACAAACAATGTTTTTTCATTAATTTGGATTAAGGTTTAGAATTTATTTTATTAAAATAGACTACTTGCGTTCTGGACGAAACACAAATAAGACGAACTAATTTAAAGACGATTTGATTGTAATATAATGACCAATTGCTATTTAGACGAATTGCTACATAGACCACTTACATCTTAGACGAAACGATATGAATATTCCCCTTCATGAACATTAGTATGTTGAAGTTCTCGTCTATAAAAAGCGAGGCCTGTTTCGGCTGTAGTACATCCTTGCCCGTGGAGAAAAAACGTTCAACTGCAGCGCTTGAGGGTATAGCAGTAATATATTTAATAAACAGATTTGCGAATATCTGTCCCCGAGGAATGCCGCATCATTTAACGAGTCTTTCGACTTTATGTCTAGCCACATTTTAACGAGACTTTGAGCTTTGCTTTTTAAAGATTTGTTGCTAGATTAACGATTAACGATTAACGGACTTTGGGAAATTTAACGGAAGTTAACGAGTCCGTTAACATATTTTTAAGTTAACTTAAAAGTTAATCGGTTACTCGAAATTTCGTCTGAATGAATCGTTAATTAACGGATTAACGAGTTAATTCCCAGCTAAGGAAATTAGTAGAATACGTATTGTTAACACTATTGCAATGGAATCGTACTTTGAATATCAAGGCAAAGGGTGAAATCGAAGTGTCACTCATAGAATGTCAAAGAGTGCAGGGCCTTAAACCGTTTCTTGTTTAGTCAAACTTACACCACATCGTGTAACACCAACTCACTTCTTTGTTAGCAAGGCGATTAATTAGCTTAATCACTCCTTTTTCCGCTTCATTATCTTTGGATCTTTATTGCATCCGAATTCTTTGTTCGACCACATTATTCACATACAATCGGCGCCTTTGATACATCTGTTTATGGTGTCTGTGTGTCTAATTTTGTGCCCTTTTTTGTTCCATGCTTTATAGTTGTAAGCTTGTCAATTTGTTTAAGTGATGTGGGAGAGTTGCTACGAGATGGTATTGATTGAAATGGGTTAATTGGGAATTGGGAAACAAGTTGCGAGTCTAATGGTTATACTTCGAAGTCTGATTTAAAGCTAGACGATTTAACTAGCATACTTTCGTCTTTCATCTGATTTATATCAATCTTAATTTCTTACATACTGAAAGACCAAACATAGTGAATCTAATCTTTGCTACAAATCCACCAATTTCGCAAGTTCAACTGGCTTCTTGACTATATCAGGCTTTAAGACTCAGCTTAGGGAAAATTTAAGTGTTTTCGAAGTGAAACTTCTTTAGAATCGTTGTAATTTGAAAGTCAATGAAACGAAAAAGCGACTCTAAAAATAGATAAACATATATTCAAAATCAAAAGTTTTTATTCAAAGTAAGTTCTACTGGAGAACACTCTTTGAAGGTCATACATATAAGTTAATATTTAATTTTACTTCCTATTCTATGTACACCGCTTCGCAACGTGTTATTGCTGTTAAGGAGAAGAAGCGACAAGAAACTCCCCAGCAACACATCTAGCTAAAAATAATTTTTCTTATTCTATATAAATCTATAGGACTAAGTCTGCGAGAGAATGAGATACGAGTTTTACATTGTGCAGCACAATTAGAGAGTCAATAAATCCGATGATTAAACATAGGTCCAATTTGGACCGAAATAAAACTGATAGTAATAATATTTTTTAGACTAAAATTGTGAAAAATTTTAAGTGATACTTAAGAAGTTTATTTTAAATTATAATATTTTTTTTTTATTGCAGGAGTTCAGCAGACAGGCAGACGGCCCACTGGATGGAAAGCGGTTACCATCGCCTATGGACATTTGCAACACCAAAGGTGCTACAAATGCGCTGCTGCTCTCTTAAGTGAGTGTGGAACCTAGTCACTAATGCCGAAACACAACTCAAAGTTGTTATGGCGGCATGCTCTAGACCAGGGGTGGTAGCCATCCAGTCGGACAAATGCCCTACCACCTGGCTGTGGGTTGTTAAGTCGCCTCTTACGACAGGCCGCCCGGCCGCAGGAAATAGTATTCTTTCTCCGTTCCTGCACGGATAAAACGGATGTTCAAGTGGATTTGAGAATAGTTTATATTAACATTTGGTCCCAGTAGATGGCGCTGCAATCGGGTTCGAGATTTTTATTTTTTAAAAGCAGGACAACGTCTGCCGCGTAAAGCTAGTATTGTATAATAACTTAATAAGTTAACTGTTGACTTAATTAACATAGTAAATTTAAAGTTCGTGATTAAGCAATTGATAACGCAATCGATGTACAGGATGCCGTTAAGTAAATTACTGATGAAGATATTATTTAAAATTCATGTATTGAATATCAATTAGAATTTGTGATGTTGAATTAAAATACTTACTTATTGGATTTCTATTTTATATTCTGGTCAGTGTAGTGGTGATTAAGTTTAATATTAAATTAAACTTAACCCAAAATGCTATAAAAAGTGTAGTGGAACACTTACAAGCCAATAGATGGCGCTGTGCAATAATTGATGTCACAAACTTTTCCCGAAACATACAAAGAGTATATACAAAATTTCAACTATAACAGATGGGCCCAAACCACCGATCCCGGCCCGCCGGAATCCTTCCCCTCGGGCTTTATATTACCCGTTGCCCGTTCTCAATTAGTGCTTTGTGTCGCCCTATGGTGGGCATCATTAAATTCATCCCCCTCTCATAGCAACAGTCCAGTTGAGCTAAAACTCCTTAGGGAGCTCCCTCGAGCAAGTTGCCTTCCCGGGCTCGAGCGCCTTCGCTTCGCGGAGGCACTCGCCCCAATAACCGCGGTAAAGTTGTAAGGTCTTCGGATCAACAACATAAAGTCAAATCCAATAACAAAAAAAAAACAGATGGGCCTAGGTCTGCGAGGAACAACATTAGCCTCGCTGGAAGATCTTCCTTTAAGACGGACGAGCATTCCATCTCGCTCCTCCACCCTATCGGGGCTCACTCAAAAGTATCACGGCAAGCGACTGGAGAAAGGAAGGCAACCACGTGGGTCGCTTGCGTCAAAACATTTTGGGAAGAGGACAGGTTGGACATAAGAAAGAGAGCTTATTATTTCTGTAGGTCAAGACAGTGATAGCGACTGATGAACTAGAAACAGACACTGAAAGTGATTCCGGTATGAGCAGGAACGGAGAAAGAATACAATTTCCTGCGGCCGGGCGGCCTGTCGTAAGAGGCGACAAAACAACCCACAGCCAGGTGGTAGGGTATTTGCCTGACTGGATGGATATAACCCCTGGTCTAAAGTATGTCGCCATAACAACCTTGAGTTGTGTTCCGGCATTAGTGACCAGGTTCCAGTCTCCCTTAACAGAGCAGCAGCGCATTTGTAGCACCTTTACTGTTGCAAATGTCCATAGGCGATGGTAACCGCTTTCCATCAAGTGGGCAGTCTGCCTGTCTGCTGAACGCCTGCAATAAAAAAATACTACTTTTTCCCTTTGTCGTCATTTTGATACCCGTGAGAAGAAAATGGTGGGCAAATTCGACCCCAGACAATTTTTTATTAGTTTTATGTAAAGTACCTATATACAATAATAAATACTAGTGGTCGCCCGTGGACAAAATTCGACCATAATAATTAATATATAATCATAGTCTTTGACAACAGATATGTACAATATCTGTTGTCAAAGACTATGCTTCTATAATCACAAATTTCGCCAAGGTTACACTGTTAATTAATTTTTTAACTTAATATTCAAAAAGCGTTTAAATCCCAAACAAAGATTCTTACATCAATCATCAAAAATCATTACCATACAATGTAGCTGAAAATGTTCACATGGAATTTAGCATCCAATCTATTATGAACTTAATCTTCACGTAATAAAGTTGTTTTTAGTTTACTGGTATAACCGCAAAGACAATTACAGCACATTACATAACAGCTGTAAAGGAGAAAATATAAAAACAAAACGCAAAGTGAATGCATCAAAGAGGATAATGTGATACGTTTATATGTCACGATACGATAGCGATTCGACTCGAAAGTGCCCTTTTATTGTTACGTTTAACTTGGTATGGCTTTTATTTACGCGTCGAATAGTTCCGTTATTCAAGTGAAACTTCTTTAGAATGTTGTGTTTTGAAACTGGATGAACCGAAAAAGAGACACTAAAAAAGAGATATATTTAATAATTTAAACACTATTTTCATACAGATAAGGTTGGAAGTGTTTTGAAGTTCTTCGTTAATATTCAAATTTCGTGTTTTAAAGCTTAAATATGTTGTAACGATATAATATATGAAATGTGACGTCACGAAATTTAGAATCCCTCCCCCCCCCTGTCCCACTTTGTTTCACTTCTACTGTATGTGAATTGCTCTCTCTCACACACACACACTAATAATTTTTCTTAATATAATTTAAGTCAAATTAAGTGATTATACATATTGGAGCCATCAATTGAATAAGATCTGTTCCATTTTTGTAGGTTTAGCTGTAAATTTTTCGTGATAATTAATAAATAGGTATTCTTTATCCAAAGTAGATATATTCCTAATTTTAATGTGACCGGCTATCAGGTAATTTGTTCTAAAGATCATGAAGCAAAACCAAAAATCTACAAACGTTTCTCATATATTGCTACTGGCCTAGCCATCAATTAAGGTTAGCTATCAATCTAACTCATAAAAATGAAGGATTATGTGTTTAATCCTCATACGTTCGTACATCGTTCATACGATTGAGTTAAAACTTTGCACAGTTGTTGTTAGATTTCTTTTCTGTTTTTTCACCTTCTTCTAACTATTTGGGGTCGGCACTATATGTCTTTTCCTCCCACAGTCCTCTATTCTGGCATACGTCCTCCGTCACACCACAAATCACCATGTCACTCTTCACACAATCCATCCATCTCTTTCATCACATTTGCATCTCTACCCGTCAATCTTCCGGTTTAACATTCCTTTTGTCACTTGACTTTCATCTTCTCATAACATGCCCATACCACCTAAGATTCTTTCTCTCAATTTTCCAGTGACGTATGCAGCATTCATATATCCTTATGGACTCATCCCTCAGGTTCTTGTAACACTCTCATTTCAGCTGAGTTGAGACGTGTGTGATGTATGCGGTCTTCCCTTTGCGCTATGGCATGGGGTACTTTAAGAAGGGCGTTATAAAATTTATTAGAGATGGCAACGCATTGGCAATACTCCTGGTTTTGCAAACGTCCATATGCGACGGTAACCACTTTCCATCAGGTGGGCCGTCTGCCTGTTGGACTGCTTCAGGCTATAAAAAAATTACTTTAGTGGCCTAACGTTTGAACCCGTATAAGTACTATTAACGCATCGCATTTTACAATCAACGCACTATCAAAGCATTAGATCAAGTATAATCGTGTATGTATGTATGTAAGTGTTGTTACCAATAAGGCTTGTTATCAGCATTTTTTTATACATACATACATACATACATAACTTCACGCCAGTTCCCTTGCGGGGTAGGCACGAACAACAGAGCGCCATTTAGGCCCATTCTTACACACCTCACTTGCTTTTTTTTATATACTACTTTTTTTACTACAACTGATGATGTAGTCCGTAAGCCTTCCTAAAATTAAATAAATAAATCAGCGTACTATCAACGCATTACTAACAAAAAAAAGGAAAGGTATTTCGATGGAGACCGGTTCTTATATAGTTAATTATAAATGAAGTATATTTTTTAATTAAAATCAATCGTCGGTTGTAAAGGAGCCAAACAAATTGCTTAAATCAGTCTCCGGCGCAGCATGGCTGGTTGCAATCCACGTGCACAGAAATAAACTAGACACAAAAGAAAACAAGAAGATAGTACTCTTGTCCTACAGTTTGTCGGCGTGATTCTAACCAACGGATAATTTATTAACAACACTATTTATAACACTGTTTTGATACCCTAATTTAATACTCGTATTATAAATACGAATATGTGTTTATTTGTGACGTTTTCACGCGTTAACTACGCAACAGAATATCGCGTTTTTTTTATATTTCACGTACTAGTTATAAGGGGTATAGAAAAGGAGATAGGCGAGGTGAGGAGATCTTCAACATATCACACATGGTCACAGGGGTGAGAGATATTTTAGATTTTTATCCGTGCAGGAACGGAGAAAGAATACAATTCCCTGCGGCCGGGCGGCCTGTCGTAAGCGGCGACTTAACAACTCACAGCCAGGTGGTAGGGCATTTGCCCGACTGGATGGCTACCACCCGTGGTCTAAAGTATATCGCCATAACAACCTTGAGTTGTGTTCCGGCATTAGTGAGCAGGTTCCAGTCCCTTAAGAGAGCAGCAGCGTATTTGTAGCAACTTTGGTGTTGCAAATGTCCATAGGCGATGGTAACCGCTTTCCATCAAGTGAGCCGTCTGCCTGTCTGCTGAACTCGTGCAATAAAAAAAAACAACTTCATTTCAACGAACCGATAAACTTTTTTATTTATTTATTTATAATAAATGAAATGGAATGAAATGAAATGGAATGAAATGAAATAAAATGGAATTAAATGAAATAAAATGGAATTAAATGAAATGAAATGAAATTTATTTACATAATAAGTACAGGGAACATAAAATAATTAAACAATACGATGGCAATTCTGTAAAAAAGCAAACGTGTAGTAGAAAAGCAAACAGACACAATATATATTTTATGACTAATGTAATATTCTATATATTATTAATATGGTATCCAACAGCACTTTTCACATTTTATTTTAGGTCATAATAACATTTTGAAGTCAAACTTCTATATAGACGGGGTCTTAAGATTTTTCTGCCACGAAAAAGCGTCACGGCCGCGTGTTCTAATACTTACATTTTTAAACACGTGATATCTTTCGAATGGAATGTTTGCCTACCGGTCTGCCTGTCTGCTGATCTCCTGCAATAAAAAAAAATATGACCGCACCAAATGTGTATAATGCGATCGCCACCAAACTTTTTCGGTAATCATTCGTATAAATTACTTGGCAAGTCTTTTATTAGTATAAATTATATTTTAATAAAAGACAAACAATAATTATTATTATAAAGTAAAGATAAAAAGATATATATAAGTAAATCTCCGGAGTGACGCTCGCGGACCGCGTTCGTAATACCGAAGTAAGAAAGAGAGTTGGTCTGAAAGAGAGTGTCGGGGTGAAGGTAAGGAAAGGAATGCTTCGGTGGTTCAGGCATGTAGAAAGAATGCATGATGAAAGAATGACTAAACAGATATACAATGCAAAAGTGGATGGATGCAGAAGTCGTGGAAGGCCACGACACACCTTCCATGATCAAATTGATCGTGTACTAGCAGCAGGTGATGTCAGGAGCCGTAAGAACAGACGAGTGTGCATGACAAGAGTTATGAATGTCAAAGAAGCAAGTGAGGTGTGTAAGAACAAGCCTGAATGGCGCTCTGTTGTTCGATGCCTACCCCGTAAGGGAACTGGCGTGAAACTATGTATGTATGTAAGTAAAGATATGTTGCTGGGGAGTTTGTTGCGCCGCTTCTTCTGCTTTAACAATAACTAAAATTGCTCTGGAAGCGGCGGTAGACTGATGACTTCCAATAAGTATAAGATTCCATTTTGAAATAAATAAAGATATATAGATAGATAACACTTTATTCTATATATAGTATGATATATCCTATTTTTGTATAGTATATAAAGTATATTATTATTTATTTATTTACTTATTCTTAATGCAAAAGTGGATGGATGCAGAAGTCGTGGAAGGCCACGACACACCATCCATGATCAAATTGATCGTGTACTAGCGGAGGGTGATGTCACGAGCCTTAAGAACAGACGAGCGTGCATGACAAGAGTTATGAATGTCAAAGAAGCAAGTGAGGTGTGTAAGAATGGGCCTAAATGGCGCTCTGTTGTTCGTGCCTACCCCGCAAGGGAACTGGCGTGAAGTTATGTATGTATGTATGTACTTATTCTTGGAATGTTTCATATTATTTATTGTCTTCACCGCCACTGTTGTTTTAATATTTTCCTTAGTTTAGGGGGTTGCTTAGAAGAGATCGCTTTAAGCGATAAGGCCGCCCTTTGTTCAACACTCACTGTACTTAGTTTTAAGAACGTAGTTTTAATTTTTGGTGAACAATAAAGTGTTTTCATTCATTCATTTATTACTCACTAAATATACAATTTCAAAAATGCACTATTACAATATTGTCATGGTAGAAACAATAGGCGGCCTTATCGATTAAATCAATCACTTCCAGACACCCTAACTTAAGGAATAGTTAAACCTGGCGATGTAGGTGGTGCAGGTTATTAGGTAGAACTTAAACAGACATATTTTATAAATTCTTCTTCTTCCCAAGTACGCGCCACATATCCTGGTCTCCCGTCTTCCGCATCCAGCCCCTCCCGGCGATCTTGCGCCGGTCGTCAGTCTACTGAGCTGGCGGGCTACTTTATAAATTAAATACGCATATTTAAATAAAATATATATAATATTAAAGAAAAAGTAGCATTTTCTGAGTACGTTCTCAAATATGTATGTATATATGTTTTGGCCTCTTTGACAGTAAGAGGCAGCGCATTCCAAAGTTTGACAGGAGAAAGAATATCATAAATAATAATAAATACTTCATAATTATAATATAATCCAGCCAGGATATTTGCCCACCTGGATGGCTACCATCCCTGGTCTAGAGTATCCTGACATAACCTTGAGTCGTGTTCCGGTATTAGGGGCCAGGCTCCAGGCTCCCTTTAGAGAGCGGTAGCAACTTTGTTGTTACAAATATCCATAGGCGGTGGTAACCGTTTTCCATCAGGTCCATCTGCCTATTCGCGGACCGAAATTTTTAAGTACTTCCTTTATCACCAAGATGACTTCTCTTCATTTAACGACAACTCTCTATAACGCCATAAAATGCACAATTCCTTCAGAGTCGCTATATAAAGTTTGCACTGTATTTTAAAGCAATTTCTTGATTAAATAAAGTAATAAAATATTAGGCAGGTGTCCTGAAGGGATAACTTTAATTCCTTGAAGGTTCTCTGAACTCATGCAATAAAACAAATAAGCTATTTGACCTCTTTTAAACGGTACGTTATTACTTTATACGCTCGTACTAAACAATGATGCCTTATTGCTTAATTGCGATACGATATTAAGAAGAAGCAATCCAAACAAAGTAATAGTATTAAATCTGCAACTGTATGTACTTATACCATACAAACTCGTAGTGCGAATTAATCGATTCTATTGATAGATATTAATCGATGACATTCATATCGATTATTGACGGTATAGTCGCTGTGGCTCGCCGCTCGATGACAGCGCGTAGTAATAATTGTTATGACATTTTAACCAATTGCCCTCTTGACCTCATAGCGGGAATCGTGTTCAGTTATCGATTAATCACCACTGTAGGTAGCTTTTTGATTGATTATATTAATCCTACCTTCCTAATCATTTAAATATTGTGATGAGTTTTTTTTTTTTTTTTTCTTTTTTTATTGCAGGAGATCCGCAAACAGGCAGACGGCCCACTTGATGGAAAGCGGTTACCAACGCCTATGGACATTTGCAACACCAAAGGTGCTACAAATGCGCTGCGGCTCTCTTAAGGGAGACTGGAACCTGGTCACTAATGCCGGAACACAACACGCAAGGTTGTTATGGCGACGTACTTTAGACCAAGGGTGGTAGCCATCCAGTCGGGCAAATGCCCTACCACCTGGCTGTGTTGTATTCTTTCTCCGTTCCTGCACGGATAGAAAGTGACGAAGAGTTCCTTAGAGTCTATACTCTTTACATATTTAATTTATACTTATATTATAAATGCAATAGTAACTCGTGTCTGTTTATGAAGCTTCCACGAATAATCACGGTACATAATTGGTACTAGTAATAGAGGCTAGAATAACGATTGTGCTGAAATTTGATATATATCGTCGGCGTCAATGCAGGACCTTCTAACTACATTTTTTTGGTGATATAATTTTTTTCGTTAAACTTGTGATATATATGTTATGGGCAATTTGATTAATCGGGCAGTATTGATATTGATCATTATGAATAATGATCAAGAGCGTCGGTAAATTTGACAACACAGTATGTGAGCGGGACGGATGATGTGCGAGCGAGAGAGAGCAACTATTTATACGTGCGCTCCCGCGCTGCGCTAGTCAGGAGTTCGTTGTCCGCCGTGATGACAGGACGTATGCAGCTCCCATAAAAAATATATTACACGGGCAATTCTTTATATATGGAAACATACTTTAATAATATTACTAGGGCAACCCTTTATATATGGAAACATACTTTAATACTTCAAGTAATTACATAAATAAGTATTAATCACTACAACCTCATTTGTCGTGCTTATGGCATCGATTATTCCTATGACAGGTCTGGCCAGCCTCTTGCCACTGGCGTTAATCTAGGCAACATAACTGCTTTTACATAAACATAATATTGATCGGATAACGTCATACTATACTACAGACGACACGGTTTCTTGTTTTGTAAAAAGATGTCCATATTTTTAACAAAAACTTTTATTATCAAAGTAGAATCCGTTTTTCCTAACTACCATAAGCAATCTACATGATAATTGTAATATTTTTCAAACAGTTTATATATTTTCAGCATTATTACTTCGAATAAACACAAGAACCATCCCTCAAAATAATTGTTATAAACTTCTTAGAAAAGTCAATAATCAGAATACAGAAGAATTTTAGATATTTAAAGCTGGCTGTCAAGTCAAACTTAAAATATATGATGTTAAAATATATACATGATGAATTTTCAAAACCATTTTACATACGACAAATGTAGATATACTATACGGTTAACTAAATGAAGATATAAATTAGTTATCGCTCATAGAATGCATAAAAATCCAAGATGAGAAGAGAGAGAGAAACTACAGACCTGTCGACGCAAGTTGACTACCGAAACCATTACATTAACAATGCCGTTAATACTTTTCAGTATGTATCGAATTTATGCTATAAATAACATAATATTTATAAATTACATTGTATTGATTTGTAATATCTGGAAAAATCTGGAAAAAATAGCAATAAAAGTTTGTTAGAGTTTTGGAATAACACTCTCATGTATCAACAATGTACAGAGTAATTGTAATATAGAGAGGGATGTAAGGAGAAGAATAAATGTAGCATGGCTAAAGTGGAGACAGGTAACCGGTGTGATGTGCGAGAAACTAATGCCACTGAAACTAAAAGGTTAAACATATAAGTCTGTCATACGACCAGTCATGCTATATAGGTCCGAATATTGGGCCACTAAAGTGATAAACCACAAACGTATCCACTCAGCTGAGATAAGAATGTTGAGATGGATTTGTGGTGTTGCAAGAATGGATAAGGTGAGAAATGAGTACATAAGGGGACCTTTGAAAGTTGCACCCGTGACTGACAAATTGAGAGGAACAAGACTAAGTTGGTATAGGCATATAATGAGGAGGGATGAAAGTCACGTGACAAAAAGAATGTTAAACTACAGTACAGATGTAAAGGTAGACCAAAAAAAGATGAATGGATTGTGTGAAGGATAATATGTTGATTTGTGGTGTGGAAGGAAAAGACATATTGTGCCGACCCCAATTGATTGGGATATGGTCAAAGAAAAGAGAGATGTATTAACAGCAAATCTCACCTATTAGCTCTCCAGAATTGTAATTATCAAAAATATAGATTTTTTCTTTTTGTGTACATATTATTATTTGTATATTTGTCTCACTTTCGTTCGTGTGTCGTATATTCCAATTAAGTTCCAATACTGCTTATATGCTTGTTTTTTTATTTTTTTTATTGCAGGAGATCAGCAGACAGGCAGACGGCCCACTTGATGGAAAGTGGTTACCATCGCCTATGGACATTTGCAACACCAAGTTGCTGCAAATGCGCTGCTGCTCTCTTAAGGGAAACTGGAACCTGGTCACTAATGCCGGAACACAACTCAAAGTTGTTATGGCGACATACTTTAGACCAGGGGTGGTAGCCATCCAGTCGGGCAAATGCCCTACCACCTGGCTGTGGGTTATTAAGTCGCCTCTTATGACAGGCCGCCCGGCCGCAGGAAATTGTATTCTTTCTCCGTTCCTGCACGGATAAAAGCACCGATTGTGCCACTTGCCCGAAAATTGTTGAAGCAGTACGAATCAACATATATGTGGCGCGCGAGTCGAATCGAAACGCATTAAAAACCAAAACATGTATTGCAATGAAAAACATTGACGTGGATAGTATTTTCAAGGCATTACGGCGTTCGTGATAAGCGGCTTAAGTACCAGCTAGGTAAACCTAGGTGCTAAAATGGTGGCCTCTAAATGAAACAAGCGACTTTATCGAGTGCTAATACCAAAATAAATGGTCAAATTTAAATGTTTGCACATAAATGATGCAAGACTATCTTTACGATGGTTAACCCTTTAAATTATGGCATGGCAACGATTCTCGAAATAACTTTTTATTTATTCCATTTTCTTTAACTTAACCAATTTAATATTTTCTTAAGTTTTCGCGACTTGTATACATAATAAAACTACGTTTTAAGGGTTTTAAGCGCGGTAATTTTATTTGATTTTGGTTTTTCCGACGTTTCGGCCACTTTTCAGTGGCCGTGATCACGGAAGACAAAGATGTCAAGTGTCAACGAGTATTGTTAAAGTTTTATTTAGCCTACCGCCAACTTATTAATTTTAATTATTTAATTTTTAATTTTGTTTATGGTTATTATTTAACCAATTTAGTACGTATCCAAGGATATGTTATAAGCAAGTTGTGGTAGCGTAATGGCTACCATCTTTTTGTGAGACAGTAATGTCACTCAAGGAAGCCGCAGAACGCGGTAGGGAGAGAAGTCCTGCAGCGCGTGCTAATGCGTCTTCTCCAGGTCGCCGGCCTTCAGCTGGCACCCGGAGAGGCAGGTACGCGCATTACTTCCCTCCCTGAGTTAGGTTCCGTTTACCGCGGGGGGCCTCTAGCTTGCTAGGAGAGCAAAGGACCTTCTACCCCCGCACAACGAAGTGGGGTGTGTTCTCCCAGGGCACACTCCAGGCACTTTATTGCGCTGGATCGACTGGGCGTAACTATTCTAAATCTCAGCCTTTCCAACACAAACAAAAGCGCAGGGTCGACAGGGAGGAGGGGATTTTTAGTGGGTATTGGGGTTGCTCGCTCGTGTAGCAACACTCGGAGTCTTCCACACTATTCTGCGACGTCGATCGCGGACGGAGCACTGCCAAGAGCATACTATTGCTGCAGTGTTATCGCCCCCGACCGACGCGTGTCGTTCCCCTAGCAACGGCCCAGATTGTGCGTAAATCGGTTAAGCATTTTCCCTCGCCTCAAAAAAAAAAAGCGTAATGGCTACCGTACGCGTCCTGAAATCAAAGGGAGCGGGTTCGACTCCTGGCTGGAACGCATGCACCACTTAGACAGTAATCTGATCAAATATATATATATATATATAGAGAGAGAGAGAGAGAGAGAGAGGGATATAACACTTTATTGGACACCAAAATATACAATTACAAAAGCAGACTATGAGGTAAAAGGGTACGTACCTTGCACAAATTTGCCGTGTCCTTCGATAGCTATGAGCAAGCACCAGTAGAAACACTCTCACATCTTCTAAGTTTAATATATATAAGTTTTATACACGTCGCGCGAATGGATTGATTTTGAGATTTTATTTTTAAATATTTTTGAGTAGAAACTTTTAGTACGTGTACGTGCGTAGCGAGCGGATTTGGCAACGTCTCGTTTTTTTGGCGGGAAGAGGGTAGAGGGGGGAGATTTTTGGTATGGAATGAGAAGGAATGAACGAATGGAATGAATGGCGCGTACACAGACCATATTAACAATATTTTCTAGGCACCTAAATCAAAAAAAAATTGAACCAGTCGATGTAGATGTTGCAGGAAAAAGGCAAGAGATACATAAATACTCAAACTAATATAAGAAATAAATATACAAATATTATACCTACTTACATAGATCCGTTTTGCCACTTGTTGTTTTTTTATTTTTTTATTGCAGGAGTTCAGCAGACAGGCAGACGGCCCACTTGATGGAAAGCGGTTACCATCGCCTATGGACATTTGTAACACCAAATGTGCTACAAATGCGCTGCTGCTCTCTTAAGGGAGACTGGAACCTGGTCTCTAATGCCGGAACACAACTCAAGGTTATTATGGCGACATACTTTTAGACCAGGGGTGGTAGCCATCCAGTAGTAGATTTAATTTTATACGTTAATTACCTACATAAGGTATGAAATATCCTTGAAAATTCCAATTTATCTAAAACAATACGCGTTAATTGTGTCGTGAAAAATGATAATAAACATATAGGTCACTGTTCTACACAACAACAACACAAGGTTGTTATGGTGGCATACTCTAGATTAGGGGTGGTCGCCATCCAGTCGAGCAAATACTCTACCATCTGGCTGTAGGTTGTTTTTGTTAAAATCAGGTCGTGTAACTTGGCACTGGCACCTCAGAAGTCATGTTACATTTGAATTTTTTTGACACCACATATTTTGATATATTCTTCTCTCCTCTTATATCTTGCCTTTTATCTTTTCATTCGTGTAACACTAATTAATACATTATAGCATATTAATATCCTTGTTTGTAATATTTTCTTAAGTTTTCGCGACTTGTATACATAATAAAACTACGTTTTAACGGTTTTAAGCGCGGTAATTTTATTTGATTTTGGTTTTTCCGACGTTTCGGCCACTTTTCAGTGGCCGTGATCACGGAAGACAAAGATGTCAAGTGTCAACGAGTATTGTTAAAGTTTTATTTAGCCTACCGCCAACTTATTAATTTTAATTATATTAAAATATAATATTAAATTATATTAATAAGTTGGCGGTAGGCTAAATAAAACTTTAGCAATACTCGTTGACACTTGACATCTTTGTCTTCCGTGATCACGGCCACTGAAAAGTGGCCGAAACGTCGGAAAAACCAAAATCAAATAAAATTACCGCGCTTAAAACCGTTAAAACGTAGTTTTATTATCCTTGTTTGTGCTTATTTGAATAATGAGAACAGACCACTGCCGACCCTAATTTATCTACAGTTTTGTCGCCTATTACGACAGGCCGCCTGGCCGCAGGAAATTGTATTCTTTCTCCGTTCCTGCAGATGATAACTCATTCTAAAACTTGTCCTTTGAAGTTTCACTTCTACTATGTATCCCAGCACACATTTCGATTTTTTTTTTAAATAACACTGCATAGCAAAATTTTATCCTTCAGGTTCCCAATTAATGGAAAATTTACATCGGTACAACATGTAGCCATCAAACCAAAGTCCACTCGGATCCCGTCCAAACTGTTTTAGGCATGTTTATTATAATACTGCTAAGAATTCACATCGCAAAATTATTATAATCCTAGGGATCATGGTTCTATTTGTATAATTCTAAATCATAGGATCAGACCAAATTCACTTGACCTTTGCAAGGATTTGGACGTACCTGGAAATAGTCCAAGCTAGTTACAATGAAACTGTACCGTAAATCATAATTATGTGGATTACAAGAAGTATTTTTGTTTGTGTGTTGTTGTTATTACGCACGTACAAAATTACTTACATTTTCCTCGACGAAAACAAAATTATTTGTAGACTGTGTGAAGTTAGGATCATGATATAAATTCGAAATGTAGCCCTTTAACGTTTTATTGTTCTTTTATTTTATTGCAGGAGTTCAACAGACAGGCAGACGGCCTACTTGATGGAAAGCGGTCACCATCGCCTATCGTTGCTGCTCTCTTAAGAGAGACTGGAACCTGGTCACTAATGACGAAACACAACTCAAGGTTGTTATGGCGACATACTTTAGACCAGGGGTGGTAGCCATACAGTCGGGTAAATACCCTACCACCTGACTGTGGGTTGTTTTGTCGCCTCTTACGACAGGCCGCTTGGCCGCAGGAAGTTGTATTCTTTCTCAGTTCCTGCACGGATATCAACTGCTCCGTGCCTGTTCGTCTGGGTCTTCCCCGTTTTATAGGACAAGGGATGTAGTGGGACACTTACAAGCCAATAGATGGCGCTGTGCAATAATTTATGTCACAAACGTTTCCCGCAACATACAAAGGATGTATACAAATTTTCAGCTATAACAGACGGGCCTAGGCCCGCGAGGATCTCCCTTTGAGACGGAAGAGCATTCCAACTCGCTCCTCCACCCTCTACGGGGCACCCCCCTCAGGGACAATACCTATCTTGACTTATGAATGTTATTATTATTGTTACGAGTAGCAGGACTCGAATATAAAATGCCGTTAGAATTACTATAGAATTTATTAGAACTATACAAACACGTATAACACAGGTACAAATATAACTGAACACAACCAGTGCAAACGTAATGCACGATTCAATAAAACGCGCAAAGTCCGTCACTAACGTCTTGCTTCGCTTGTGGCTATCGCTAGACTGCCTATCTCTCCATTGAGCCATTGCTTTATACTACACCGATACAATAGGGCTGCCCGACCGCGTAGACCGAGTTTCTTAGAATCAGTTCGACACACCTGGCTAATGACTGCCATAAAAGATTACAATACACAATGGGCTGTTTTCTACTTACAAATTTTAAACACAAAGTAAACGAAAGGAGTCCAAATGCGGAAAGGTAATAAAGTGTGCTTTTATGGTATGCAGGTGTGAATCTACTTTTGTCGGCACCTCGATCGCAACATTATTATTATCATTTTTGACATTTATCAGTCATTTTTTTCCATGTTTTATTTAGCATTATATAATTTAATAAAATTAATATCCATATTTGTATGCTTCCTATGATAGCAAAACATGTGTACACTATAACATATATGCCAACTGTTTAACCATATTTTGAACAAATAAATTTGTTTTGATTTACCTACACATTACGGCACGCCTGTTCCAGGGAGATTGGTGTGATTCACACATCGGTTAATATTCAATATTCCCCTCCTGCAGCTCCCAGCAGTCCCACTAGATCCCAATGCCACCTACCGGTTTCAATTGTAAATCTATACCATCCGGGGTCCCACTCAAATACACACAAAAATGTCATCAAAATTGGTAGTCTTTGTTAAAATATGCGCGTACGTACATTTCTATGATTCATTCTGTATATATAGAAGATTTAAGATTTTTGGATCATCTGACTCTGAGTACAGCAGTTTGATCTGCCCATAATTAAGCACATTTTGAAATGAATGATCTAAAAAAACCTGCATTATACTTATTTGAAACCACTGAAGTAGTAAGTAGCTTATTTCTTTAAAGGATTTGCAAGTGAACAAATGTTGCTGGTTTATATTTTTTATAGCTCGAGAACAGCAAGGTGGCACGTGGCATATTTGATGGAAAGTGGTTAGCGTCGCCTATAGACCTTTACAACATCAGAGGTGTATCCAACATGCCGCCGGCCCCGAACGAATTATGTAGGAAAACCTGCAATAACAGCCCATGAACGTCGCACTGCTGGGCTCGGGCCTCCCCCTATAGAGAGGGGGGCGGACGGACAGTATTCCATCGGTTATCTGCATGTGCAGGTTTCATCACGATATTTCCCTTCACCATTGTTAGCACGTGGTAACAGTAACAATATGCACATTAGGTCAGAAAACTGCCTAAGTGGTACATGCGTTCCGGTCAGGATTCGAAATGAAATGAAACGAAATATTTATTCTTGCATAAATGTAGTTGTATACAGGATGTTATTCTTAGAAATACATGGTTCAGTATATTTTACCAGTTCCACTGGTGTGCAAATAAGCAGGATCTTAATAGTTGTTATTTAAATAGTTAGTTCCTATTTATTTTATTAAGCACCTTTTATGTAACCTGGATAATATTTATTACCTTTATTTATTAATTATATAGATATCTGTTTTTGATTCAATTATTATTGTAGTCTCTGTATGTCAATTATTTAATAATAATAATAATAACGGCCATGTGGCATATGGACTCAACGATCATCGTACCGATAGTGGTGTCTGTTAACGGTCTAATAGCGAAGAGCCTCGACCGACACCTAGAGAGGCTCTCGCTCGGTAAATGGGTGAAGGGCCAGATGCAGAAGGCGGTTCTCCTGAGCACGGCACGCATTGTGAGGAAGTTCCTGTCTCTGGAGCCTTAACCACCGGTAGCTTGGACCCTAGGCCCCGCTGCCGACGGAAGTCATCTTTTTATATTTTTTTAATATGTGTTTATTTTATATATATGTATTAAAAAAACATAAAAAGGAATATAAATAAATATATGTGAAATAATAATAATAATCGGCAGACAAACACACATATTATATATCCCCAAATTAAGCAAGTTACGCTTGTGTTATGGGTAATATACAATGGACTACTCTGGGGCCGATCCCATACACCCAGACCATAGTAAATAACGGAGAAAATACGTTTCCGAAATTTACTATACCAGGAATCGAACCCGGAACCTCTGCGTTAGAGTGAGGTAGGTCGGCAAAGGCTTAACCCGCACAACCACAGAGGCCGTCGTTCGTTTAAAGAGGTTTAATGTCTAATTTAAATATTATTATTAAATATGTATTGATATTATGTTTCAAATTTGTCATTTAGGAATTCGTTAGTGGAATAATATGATTTGTCTATTAATAATTGCTTTAGTCTTGTTTTAAATATATTTAATGGTACTGTTTTTAACGATTTTGGTAGTTTATTGAATATTGTGGGAGCCATTTCGTAAACACTCTTATCCAACAGTGCCGTATTATATCTATCATTAGCCGTATTATTTAAGAACACTCCCTAGTGCAAAGAAGGTAGAATACGTAAAAACTTGCGCATTGGAAAAAGTGAAAGTTTCGACTGTTTAGGCCGTTCATTTAATTTCGATTAAAAATCCTTGGGTCGGGCTGCTGCGAAACAAAGCTGGGAATTATACACGACACGCGATATGCCGACACACATCACACCACCTTGTACACGGTGTGGTGCTAATTGCAGCGATGAAAATGAATTAATACCCTTGTAGGCGACGCACGCATACAATACATTATATATTTTACTTATATGTATTTTATTAACATTAATAAAACGAGGATGTTACTTTTTAAGCGCGGCTTACTATGTGTCACTAGTCGCGCTATTTACAGCGAAATATTTGTTATTATGTAATTAAAATAAGGGCAACACGACGGGGTGCGCCACACGGTGCTATTGGCCAATTTGAAAAATCAGTGTCACGCGAGTCCCCGTTCGAAGCAAGCGCAACCGCCGTAATTGTTTTCCAACGCCGTGTACACACCCCCGAAGCCTGGCAGCCATATTTTTCGGTGTTTTATTTAAATACTACCAGCATCCCCTACAACCCTTATAGTGCGCCGTACAAATTCTCAAAACATACTATTTATATAATAATAATAATAATAATTCGCGGAAGACGCCATAGTTCCCATATTACCAGACCCGTAGTACTACTAGCAGTTCAGCCCAATAGCCCGGTACTTTTTGTTTTCGTTTCCCACAATAGTCCTACACTGGCCAGGGCTTTTCCTTGGGTGTATTATTATAATTATGGTGTAGACAGGGATAATCGCTGGTCAGTGTCATGCGACATTTACATTAAATTTGTCAAGGGGTGTTACGTACGTGTGTGTACGTGTTGGCTTTCCCATAGCCCCACGCAAGCACTCCAAAAGTCTGGGCCATTTTTATGGCACGTGGTCTCTAGAGACATACAATTAAAATAATAATAAATGTAATCAATGTAATTAAGTCGCTGTGTCTTCAAATATTTTTCTTCCCTTCTTTCTTATAACACCTATTAGTAGACGGCTTAAAACCTAACAGAATAATACACTCTATTACACAACCATCATTTTCTCAATTCAGGATATCGCAGACCACTTAGCTAAGTTTAAAAAGTCGTTAAAATAATTTATTATCATATAAGTATACTCTTTTTGCGGTTAATAATTTAAATTCATTTTTATAATATGACAGAGCATTATTGTATTCTCAGTTATATACAAGAAATTAAGAATAGGTCTAAGCATTTAATGCATTTCAGAACTGTTAATAACTAAATATAGTAATGAGCAAACAAATGCAGTATATGTGTTTTTATAAGTAAAATACGAGTAAAAGGCATTTCCACAGGTTGGTGTAGATTTTACGCGTAGACGAAAAATTTATTCTTGTATCAATTGTATGAAAAAATGGTGGAAGCAACGAACATTTGAGAAGCAAAATGTTTATTTTATTTATTTAATTTTAAAAAGGCTTATAATATAATACATACCCGTTTTTGTAAAGGTAATAATATAAAAATGCTGATAACAAACATCCACTAATACATACGCGATAAACATATTTATGATAATGTAGTTATTAATATCTGTTTCTCAAAAAAGCTCGAGTTTTTATGCGCTTACTGACTTTACACTAGTGTAGTACAAATTTAGGACTAATTTTATTACTATTTTCTTGAAAGAATTTGATGTTCTTAAGATAAAGGCGTTTGTGTCAATATTGTTGTTGTTGTAATACCATTTGGCGAAGTAAATGTTGAGGTACAATGTATTACAGAAACAAATTAAAGTTAAGGTGATCCCTCACCGTGAGCATCCGTAGCACGTAATGTAACCTTACAGATCCGAGCATTATATCAGTAAAGGAGGGGAAACAAGCATTATAGCGCGCAACCTGTAATGATACATTTTGTAATATTTTGATAGAACTTATAACAAAACGACCGCTTCGTCTGACACTGTGAAATTAACTAAATGTTCAAAATCAAATCATAAATATTACGTTACTAGCGAATGCTCGTCAGTCAGGGAGGCAGTATTGTAACGTAATGCTCAAAATTGAATTATAAATCTTACATTGCTAGGTGGTAGGGCATTAGCCCGACTGGATGGCTACCACCCCTGGTCTAATGTATGTCGCCATAACAACCTTGATTTGTGTTCCGGCATTAGTGACCAGGTTCCAGTCTCCCTTAAGAGAGCAACAGCGCGTTTGTAGCACCTTTGGTGTTGCAAATGTCTATAGGCGATGGTAACCGCTTTCCATCAAGTGCGCCGTCTGCCTGTCTGCTGAGCTCCTGCAATAAAAAATAAATTTAAAAAAGCATTACAGGCGAATGCTCGTGATGAGGGAGTGCCTTTATTTTCTATGTTGTACTGGAAATTATAACATTGTTTTAATAATAATTATTATTTATTTATTAAAAGATAACACAGTCCAATACATACACATAGATAAACATACAAATAAATACACACAATAATATTAGTAGTATTTTTTCCTTATATCTATGTTAGTTGTTGTTATTTTTAAGAAATAACGTAGCGTATTATCCCGCTGGCACTCAGCCAGCACCCTCAAATCGGACGACCGCTCTAAATGATTGACATAGTAGTTGTTTTGACTTTTGCGCCTTTAAATCTCGTCTGCGGCTGCCCCCCACGATTATGCCTATGGCTTGAATTATTCACACAGCTTTTTATAATACAATTTGCATATTGTTAAAATTCATCGTTATATATGCGCTAAATATTGGTCAAATAAAGAAATAAATAAAAAGGCAACAAATCCCAACCCCTCCTAATCATGACCCTATCAATCCGTTGGGGGCTAAGAAGTCGCGATTAATAAATCCACGAGAGGTCTACGTTGTTACGAGATATATTTTCGAGTGTTACTTCAATGGTGGCAGAAACAACTTAAGACAGCCACGCATTCCAATATTAAATTCAAATTTACCATATACAAAAAGTTTGTATATCCATCACGCCCCTATAAATTTTAATTTAATTACATAAAATATCCAGAAGACAAATTAACACAACTTAATACCTAAACCATCTAAACACTTGTAGTGTTTAACACTAGGCAACGGCTTAGTAAGCACGTCTGCCAACATGGATTCAGTGGGCACATGTTTCAACGCAATGTCGTTCGTATCCCTTAAAACCTCCCTAATGTAGTGATATCGAATATCAATATGCTTGCTACGCGCATGAAACATTGGGTCTTGAGCTAAAAACATAGCCCCTTGGTTATCGGCATGAACAATCACTCGAGCATACCTCATGAGCCCTACTTCCTTCATCAGACTATTCAGGTAGACTGCCTCCTTCATACTTTCGGAAAGGCTGACGTACTCTGCCTCACAAGTCGATGTCGCCACGCTACGTTGTTTCCTAGACTGCCAGGATATACACGCACCACCTAAAATAAATGCATAACCCGAATAAGATCGTCTGTCTAGTAAACAATTCCCCCAATCTGCGTCCGAAAAACCCTGTATACAATTACTAGTCTTCTTGTATACGAGACTACGTTGTATGGTCCCTTTCAGGTAACGTAATACACGTTTTGCAGATTTCCAATCAGATTTTTCAGGATTCGTGACTTTTTGGCTTAGCTTACTCACCGCATTAGCAATATCTGGTCTAGTTGCATTGCTTAGGTAATTCAAACAACCTATCAATTCTCGATACGGCCAATTTGTATCGCTTTCGTCGTCATCGCATTTTTCTTCTGGTTTATGTTTGGAATTAATTTCCATCGGCGTTGCACATTTATTGCAATTTTCCATTGAAAAACGTTTCAATAAATTGTCAATATAATTTTGTTGTGACAAAATAATGACATTGTCATTATTATTTCTCCGTATGTCTATTCCTAAAATATATTTTGCCTGACCATAATCTTTTAATTCGAACTCCCTTGACAGCTCATCTTTAAATTTAATAATTAAACCTCTTTCTTGACTTGCCACCAAAATATCGTCTACGTAAACCAATACAAACAAATGGCTATTTGCACTTTGTTTAAAGTATAAACATGGCTCGTTCAGACTTTGCTTCAATCCCATAGCGATCAACTTTTTGTTGAGTTTGAGATTCCATTGACGTCCAGCTTGCTTCAAACCATACAATGATTTCCGCAATAAGCATGAATCGCAACCACTATCCAATTTATTCAGCATGATTTGCGCACGCTTTTTGACCATTGGATCTTCTCCCTC
Organism: Dendrolimus kikuchii; assembly: GCA_019925095.2. NCBI lineage: Eukaryota > Metazoa > Arthropoda > Insecta > Lepidoptera > Lasiocampidae > Dendrolimus > Dendrolimus kikuchii. The sequence continues at coordinate 2,219,417 of CM034402.1, forward strand.
ACGATTCATAAGCTTAATTAAACTTTCTCTTAATAGTTCTGGTATCTCCATGTAAATCTCTTCATCCAAGGATCCATTTAAATAAGCAGTGTTTATATCTAATTGGTGAATTTCCAAGTTCAATTCAACTGCGAGAGCCATTAACAATCTGACGGTGTCTAATCTAGCAACAGGTGCAAAGGTTTTCTCATAGTCGACCCCATATCGCTGGCTGAAACCTTGTGCTACAAGTCTCGCTTTCTTCTTTAGAGTCTTGTCGACGTTCTGCTTTGTCGTCAACACATAACGGCAGCCTACAACGTTCCTGTTTTTCGGTCTTTTTACTATCTCCCATGTACCTTTCTGAACTAAACTTCTAATTTCAGATAATATGGCTTCCTCCCAATCAGGTTTATCCTTACTTTTCAAAGCATTCTTCAAGGTGATCTCAGTTGAACCAGCAAAATCTTCAACCTCATTTGCATCAGTAGAAGTTACAGATCGCTCAACTTCCCTCGTTTGATAGATTTTCTTCGGTCGGCCTACGCTTCCTGTGCGTAATATTCTAGGTCTACCAGGAGCTCTCGTCGTCATCCTTAGCTGATCAAGTGTGTCATGCCTTGTTTCTTCGGCTTGTTGTTCCACTTGTAATCGTCTAGATGAAGACACATCTTCGTCACACTCTGCAGGATATTCTTGACATTCACTCCATATGTCTTGCATATTGTCAACCTCTTCTGCTTCATGTCTATGTTTTTCAACTGGAACATTCGATTTTGTGAAGTCTATTTCTATGAAATCCTGGTCGTCGTCTTTCGTAATGTTTAATAGGCTCGGCTCTTGCTTCGAGATGTCCTTTCGTGTGTTTGGACTTTCGTGAAATTTCACATCTCTCGCAATCATGAACTGCCTTCGCTCAGGAATCCACACACGATATCCCTTGGCGTTCTTCGGGTATCCAACAAAGTTACCAGCAATACCTCTTGCTGCGAATTTATCTTTGTTTGGATCTTTATCAAGAATGTGTACCTTAGTTCCAAATCTTCGAAAGTATGCAATTTTCACCGATTTGTTTCGCCATTTTTCATAAGGAATTTCACCCTGTAGACTTCTAGTAGGACAACGGTTTCTGACGTAACATGCAGTATCTACCGCTTCGGCCCAAAAACCTGAGGAAAGATCAGAACTCAATAGCATACACCTTGCCATTTCCACCAAGGTCCGGTTCATTCGTTCTGCTATTCCGTTCTGCTGCGGTGTTCGAGGCACGGTCAGTCTTCGCTGTATGCCTGCTTGTTTCAAAAATCGATCAAATTCCGAGTTACAATATTCTCCTCCATTGTCGGTCTGGAGATATTTAATCTTAAGTCCCGTCATGTTCTCAACGTGACTTTTATACACCTTAAAGGCTTCTAAGGCTTTATTTTTCGCACTTAGAAAATAAACTTCACACCAACGTGTACAATCGTCGATAAAAGTTATAAAATATTTTGCTCCCCCTATAGATTCACATCTCATAGGTCCTACAATATCAGAATAGACTATTTGTAATTTTTCAGTACAAGGACTATGGGAATCAGAAAAAGGTAATGCGGTCATTTTTCCTTTAGCACAAATATCGCAATCACGTAAGTTTCGTACTTCGGTCACATCAAACTTAGCACCTAATTTACCTAAAAGCTTAGCAACATCTTTTCCATTCAAATGTCCTAATCGCTCGTGCCAACAACGTACATCAGCATTCGAATCACTCAAATTAAATATATATTCCGGGCTATTCAAACAATATAAATTACCTCTACGATATGCCGTCAATTTAATTTCACCATTCTTATCAATAACCTGAGCTATATCGTTATTGAACGTAACATTATAACCGTTATTTGTTATTTTGGCTACTGAAATTAAATTCGTCCTTAAATTAGGAACAAACAAAGTATCGCGTAGTTCAAATAAATCCCTCGAGTGTTCGCTCCATGCCGACAACCTTACAGTACCCTTACCTTTTATATCAGTACTTACATGCGTCGCTAAATTTAGTTCTCCGCTAGTTATTTTTAAAGTGTCCCCGAACTTACTCGCATCATTACAAAGGTGAGACGTGCACCCACTGTCCAAAATCCAGTCATGTTTTTGAACATTTACAGCATTAGAAACTTCTACATCTAAAACATTAAAAATGGTTAGAATACTATTAATACAATGTGTTTCTTCTGCTTTCTGTGCTTTTCTACCTATTTTAATTTTGCACTCCGATGCTTTATGTCCACGTTCGTGACATTTGTAACATTTAAATCTAAAACCTTCTTTATTTTCAGTTCTACTCTTATTAAAGTCAGTTTTGTCTCCAACTGTACTTTTGTTCTTTGCGCCTTTCTTACTCTTTTTAAAATACCTTCTCGTATTTGTGTACAGAACATCTTCATCCAGATTTTTATTTGCATCTCTGGATTCATGCTCTTCCAGTATTTTAATTTTCAAGGCCTCTGGTCTCGGCAACTCGTCTCTTGATTCAATCGCACATCTAAAGCTTTCAAAATTTCCGGGCAAACTGTATAACAACATAATAGATACTAAATCTTCGTTGATACTTATACCCATGTCTGCAAGCTTGTCCACAGCGTCGAAAAAAGTATCCAAATGTTCTCTAACATTTCCTGTCTCCGACATTTTGTGCAGGATTAAACGCTTTAAAAGTGTAGCCTTCTTAGCGGGTCCTTTCGATGCGTATATTGACTCTAATTTCAGCCAAACATCTCTGGAAGTTTTACAACCTCTAATATGTCGAAGTTCGCTTCCACTCATCGAAAGAATCAGATCGGCTTTGGCTTTTTCGTCCTCTTCCACCCAGCGTTCAGCTTCACTAATGTCAGCTGGTCTAAGAACCTTGCCATTTACGTACTTCCACTCATTATTTTTAATTAACAGAGCTTGTACCTGAATTCTCCAGCTGTCGTAATTATCCTTGCCCAAGGGCTCGATTCGCATCGACATACTGCTCATCGTTATGCACCTTTTCGCAATTAATTACACTGCTTCCAAATATTCTCCGATCCGAATTCTTTTTACAAATATAACAGCGCTATGGATTTGCGCTGCCTGGGCCCATAACCAATGTTGGGTGGCTAAGAAGTCGCGATTAATAAATCCACGAGAGGTCTACGTTGTTACGAGATATATTTTCGAGTGTAACTTCAATGGTGGCAGAAACAAACTTAAGACAGCCACGCATTCCAATATTAAATTCAAATTTACCATAAGACGAGCGTGCATGACAAGAGTTATGAATGTCAAAGAAGCAAGTGAGGTGTGTAAGAATAAGCCTAAATGGCGCTCAGTTGTTCGTGCCTACCCCGCAAGGGAACTGGCGTGAAGTTATGTATGTATACTAATATTATAAAGAGGTAAAGTTTGTGAGTTTGTGACGTTGTAGGGGGTAATCTCTGGATCTACTAAACCGATTTTAAAAATTCTTTTACTGTTAGAAAGCTACGTTAACAGGGAGTGTCATAGGCTATATAACATGACGCTATATACCACGGGAGCGGGGCAGAGCGCGGGTGAAACCGCGCCGGGCCGCTAGTAATCTATAAGAGTAGATGCCAGAATAAATATACACTGAAATTCACAAATAGCGTATCGTACGATCGTGTCGTAATCGTACGACAGCGAAATACTTTTTAGACGTACTAAATGAACATAAATTCTTAACAAAATAATGTGACGTTTCCACTGGGAAACTAGTGGTTTTTCCTAGCTTTTTTATCAGACGGTTTTTGTACCTATTATATTGTTTAACTAGAGTATTCCCCGCGACTACGCCGCGCGAAAAACTTTAGGTGAGTAGCTCTATGTTACGTACATAAAAAAATAATTAGAGAGAGAGAGATAACACTTTATTGTAAACCAAAATATACAATTACAAAAACAGACCATATTTACAATATTTTCTAGGCAATACAATAGGCGGCCTTATCGCTCAAAGCGATCTCTTCCAGGCAACCTAAATGAAAGAAATTGAATCAGGCGAAATAGGTGGTGCCGGAAAGAGGCAATAGATACATAAATACTCCAACTACTTTATTTATTTATTTTTTTTATTGCAGGAGCTCAGCAGACAGACAGACGGCCCACTTGATGGAAAGCGGTTACCATCGCCTATAGACATTTGCAACACCAAAGGTGCTACAAATGCGCTGCTGCTCTCTTAAGGGAGACTGGAACCTGGTCACTAATGCCGGAACACAACTCAAGGTTGTATTGGCGACATACTTTAGACCAGGGGTGGTAGCCATCCAGTCGGACAAATGCCCTACCACCTGGCAAAGAAATAAGTATACAAATACATACATATATACATAGTCATATATATACAATAATACATAAGTTATTATAATAAATGTATTAGCATGATTATATTCCGTAAATCAGACAAATAGTGTTTTGCGAGCAAATTTCTAAATGTTGGTAAGGATTTGGCCTCTCTGAAAATTAGGTAGTTTATATATATTGTTACGAGTGCGGGACTCTAGTTAAAAATGCCGTTGGAATTACTATAGAATTTATTAGAACTATACAAACACGTATAACACAGGTACAAAACTGAACACAATCAGTTCAAACATAATGCGCGATTCAATAACACGCGCAAAGTCCGTCACTATATAGGTTATCGAATGTACACACATCTTGTCTTAATCGTGGTTCTTGCTAGACTGCCGATCTCTCCATTGTGCCATTGCTTTATAATGCACCGATCCAATATGTCTACCTAGCAAGCGTCGACGCAATTTCCCAGAAAACGTAATCCGCACACCTGCGTAATTATGCCTGTGAAAGGCCATAAATGAGTACAATACACAATAGGCTGTTTTCTAATTACAATTTTTAAACACAAAGTAAACAAAAGAAGATAGTCATAAAACAGTTTCAATGCTATTAGCTCAAACGCCCAGTGTGTGTGTGTTATTTGGCAGGCGTGTAACAATACAAAATTTCAATAATTGAGTTTTTGTTGAATTCACTACAATTACAAAGAGAAGAAGTCAATATAGTGTAGACAACTGGACAGAAGAACAGAAAGAAAAGTCGCAGCCAACCTGATTTGAAGTACATTATACGTAATGAATGACATATGTACAACTTGACAACGTATTTGTTATTGCATTACAGCGTTGGTTGTCTATATCGCAACTGCAGCGCCATCTATTTTGCTAATCCGTCTATTCCAAGTAAACGACGTCTTTTATCGGGATAAAACGTATCCTATATGTTAATTCGGGTTATAAGCCAGCCTTATTTCGAGTACCATTCGTATACGATCATTAGTATCCAAAAAGACGGATCCGTATCCGGATGGATTATCCGCGCAGGAACGGAGAAAGAATACAATTTCCTGCGGCCGGGCGGCCTGTCGTAAGAGGCGACAAAACAACCCACAGCTAGGTGGTAGGGCACTTGTCCGACTGGATGGCTACCATCCCTGGTCTAAAGTATGTCGCCATAACAACCTTGAGTTGTGTTCCGGCATTAGTGACCAGGTTCCAGTTTCCCTTAAGAGAGCAGTAGCGCAGTTGTTGCACCTTTGACGGCCTCTGTGGTTGAGCGGGCTAAGCCTTTGCCGGCGTACCTCACTGCAACGCAGAGGCTCCGGGTTCGATTCCTGGTATAGTAAATTTTGGAAACGTATTTTCTCCGTTATTTACTATGGTCTGGGTGTCTGGGATCGGCAGCAGAGTACTCCGTTGTATATTACCCATAACACAAGCGTAACTTGCTTAATTTGGGGATATACAATGTGTGTGTTTGTCTGCCGATTATTATTATTATATTACTTTTGGTGTTGCAAATGTCCATAGGCGATGGTAACCGCTTTCCATCAAGTGGGCCGTCTGCCTGTCTGCTGAACTCCTGCAATAAAAAAAATATATGTAAATAGGATATATAAATTTCACACAATACATATATGTACCTAAAATGAATATAAAATAAAGAATAAACAATAACACATATTAATATTGTATATATACTAATATATACATCATTAATATGTGTATAGCAACAGCAATAGCTATACAATATTAATATATTATGTGTACTAATATACATAATAAATATATAATAATATTAATATTCTCATACATACATACATAACTTCACGCCAGTTCCCTTGCGGGGTAGGCACGAACAACAGAGCGCCATTTAGGTCCATTCTTACACACCTCACTTGCTTCTTTGACATTCATAACTCTTGTCATGCACGCTCGTCTGTTCTTAAGGCTCCTGACATCACCCTCTGCTAGTACACGATCAATTTGATCATGGAAGGTGTGTCGCGGCCTTCCACGACTTCGGCATCCATCCACTTTTGCATTGTATATCTGTTTAGTCATTCTTTCATCGTGCATTCTTTCCACATGCCCGAACCACCGGAACATTCCTTTTCTTACCTTCACCCCGACACTCTCTTTCAGACCAACTCTCTTTCTTACTTCGGTATTACGAACGCGGTCCGCGAACGTCACTCCGCAGATTTTGCGCAGTGCTCGCATCTCGACCGCCTTTACTCTACTTTCATGCTCTCTCTTCCATACCCAAATCTCGCTTCCATACGTGAGCGTAGATACCAGCACCTTAAGTATAAGTAGTAAATATAATTAATAACTTGTTATTTTGTAAGTATAGCTTTATTTATAGTTTAGTTTAGTTTATATATTTTTAACATTTAGTTTTAATACTTAATTTTAAATTGATTATTAATTATGTCTTGCGTTAAGTTTGACTGTACAATGAATAGTGTACTCACGTTAAAATCATATATATACTTGAAACTAGATCATTTGTTTCCTATATTAGTTGTCATTAATAACTTATAATCAATATATAATTATTTTAATTCAATTCTAGCATTTTATGTTTATTTTATTAAGAAATCTTTACCCTTCCTTTGGGCCCCCTAACGCATTTTGATACAAGGCCCGTCTAAGGCAAGCTACGCTATTGGTAAGAACCAGCCATCCAACATTTCGATTGTTTAATCATTTTTATTTATTTTTTTTATTGCAGGAGATCAGCAGACAGGCAGACGGCCCACTTGATGGAAAGCGGTTACCGTCGCCTATGGACATTTGCAACACCAAAGTTGCTACAAATGCGCTGCTGCTCTCTTAAGGGAAACTGGAACCTGGTCACTAATGCCGGAACACAACTCAAGGTTGTTATGGCGACATACTTTAGACCAGGGGTGGTAGTCATCCAGTCGGGCAAATGCCCTACCACCTGGCTGTGGGTTGTTTTGTCGCCTCTTACGACAGGCCGCCCGGCCGCAGGAAATCGTATTCTTTCTCCGTTCCTGCACGGATATAAATCAAATCAAAAAAAACTTCGTTTAAAAAAACCGACTTCAAAAACTAAAAAACTAAAAAGTATAAAATAACTTATTTCTAAAGCTATTATTATTAATGTATATTATCTAAAACATCTTAAAGTCGGTGCTTAGTAATTAAAAAAAAAAAATAGTAATTTTTATGTTTTGCTTTGCACCAACTTCAAGATGTTTTAGATAATATGTATATTAATAATAATAGCTTTAGAAATAAGTTATTTTATACTTTTTAGTTTTTGAAGTCGGTTTTTTTAAACGAAGTTTTTTTATTTTATTTGTTACTTTTTAGTGTCTAGCTATGTATGGGTACCTACGAAAGGTGCCACGCTCCTTAAAAAATATAGGTCCTAAGAAATGGGAACAAAAAAATGTTCGTAAAATGAAAACTACTGGGCCAAACTATGTCAAATTTTTAAGGAACCAAATGGAAGCTATTCCGCGTCGAACAAAAAAAAAGAATCACGTAAATCGGATCGTAAATCTCGGAGTAATCGGTGAACACACATAAAAAGAAAATCCCGACGAATTGAGAACCTCCTCGCTTTTTTGAAGTCGGTTAAAAAGCAAGCAAGAAGCGATAATAGATTCAGATGTAATTATGAGTTGATTGTGATTCATTCGATTGTACACAAGTCTCAGAATCACCCGTCGCTATGTACCCACACAATCACTGCAGACAATCACACACCGCACTAAATCACAGTACACGTTTACAAAACATCGTGGGACATAAATAAAATAGGTCCGGCGTCCAGTAGTCACGTACATTCTATTTTTACTCGTATTTGGAACTAAAAACCTTTTGATATAACATTCTACAGTTAAAATGCACGTCGGGTTACTTTGATCTACATGTGCGGTGTGCACATAAATTAAAAGTAGTGACAAATCACCGAACGTATTGTGTGATCGATGCTTTATTTGTGTTTAATCCAATTAAGTTGGTTCCGTTCCGTGTGCGCTTACCTTTATCATTTTTGTATTACGTAATGAGGAGAAAGTTTATTAATGAGCTATTTGACTGAGAACTAGTTTTTTATGGGAACAAAACCCAATTAATATCAAAACGGCTCATGGTCTCTTTGGGTGATCAGAGGGCTGGTGTCTACCTCAGACAACATATCAAAACGTAGCTACTCTTCCGTGCGCTTTACGCACAGAAGACGGTGACCTAGGCTCAGTATTCTACTTGTAGTCTTAAGCGATTATAGATTCTACATACAATATAACGCGGTGCTTGGTACCTACGCTCACGTATGGAAGCGAGAGTTGGGTATGGAAGAAAGAGCATGAAAGTAGAGTAAACGCGGTCGAGATGCGAGCACTGCGCAAAATCTGCGGAGTGACGCTTGCGGACCGCGTTCGTAATACCGAAGTAAGAAAGACAGTTGGTCTGAAAGAGAGTGTCGGGGTGAAGGTAAGGAAAGGAATGCTCCGGTGGTTCGGACATGTAGAAAGAATGCATGATGAAAGAATGAATAAACAGATATACAATGCAAAAGTGGATGGATGCAGAAGTCGTGGAAGGCCACGACACACTTTCCATGATCAAATTGATCGTGTACTAGCAGAAGGTGATGTCAGGAGCCTTAAGAACAGACGAGCGTGCATGACAAGAGTTATGAATGTCAAAGAGGCATGTGAGGTGTGTAAGAATAAGCCTGAATGGCGCTCTGTTGTTCGTGCCTACTCCGCAAGGGAACTGGCGCGAAGTTATGTATGTATGTAAATTTTCTTTACTGTCATTAGTGTATAATGAATTAATGCAATAAATAGCAGAGTGAAAAACTATCATCACGACTGTTCAGAACTAAGTAGGTATACAAATTATACAAAAAATATACATACATACGTAATATCACGCCTGTTTCCCATGGGGGTAGGCAGATACTATGGATCTCCACTTTCGACAATCCTGACAAACAACGTTCGCTTCATCTACTTTCATTAGCCTCTTCATACATGCACGTTTATTTAAGATGCTTTTTACCTGACCTCTCTTTAACACTTTCTGATATATAATGTAATGTAACGTAATCTATACTAATATTATAAAGAGACTAGCGGCCCCGGCAGACGTTGTCCTGCCTTTAAAAAATAAAATTCTAGAACCCGATCCCAGAGCCACGTACCGGTTCTAATTGCGAATCTAAACCATCCGGGTACCCACTCAAACACACAAAAACAAAATCACCAAAATCGCTCCAGGTGAATAGGAGGATTCCAGAACCCGATCTCAGCGCCACCTACCCGTTCTAATTGTGAATCTAAACCATCCGGGAACCCACTCAGCCCTACTCGGTGATGTTTGCTGGATGAGAGGTGACAACGGTAGACATCTAGCGGAGATAACTGATCGATTGACAGTTAAAAAACAAAAACGCGATGGCAAAATAGGGGTTGATAGTAGAGAGGTGAAAATTTAGGGTTGTATGTATTTTTTAATGTTGTATCCTAAAATAATAAAAATTATGTAAAAATTAAAAAAAAAAATTGTGGTGGACTACCCTTAACATTTAGGGGGATGAAAAATAGATGTTGTCCGATTCTCAGACCTACCCAATATGCACACAAAATTTCATGAGAATCGGTCCAGCCGTTTCGGAGGAGTATGGTAGCTAACACTGTGACACGAGAATTTTATATATTAGATAAAGTTTGTGACGTTGTAGGGGGTAATCTCTGGATCTACTAAACCCATTTTAAAACATAGGGACAAGGCTTACATTGTTAATTTGACTTTAACAATAAACAACAGAATATATATGCGTGTATGTGTCAAATACATGATAGTGTGTGTAATGTTTTTTTTTTGTTGATTTAATGTATTTTTTATGCATAATTAAAAAAAAAATAGCGTTCGGCACTCCTTCTCTATATAAACTATAAGTGTGCGAAATTTCATACTCCTCCGTCCGCGCAGTTTTCGTAAAAAAGGGTACAAAGTTTTTGCTTCACGTATTAATATATAGATATCCGGTTTAAACCGCAGACTAGGCGGCTCCCGGTCCACAACTTTATTACCAGAGGAAATATATTTTAGAATAAATTAACTAAAACAGAACGACCACCATTGCCTTGGCTTTAAACATAACAAGCCGTTTCTGTATACAATAATAATATTATTGTTGTTTTGCGATTTGTTTGCTACTTTAAACTCGGCGCCACTAACGCTTCCATTGGTCAGTAGTTGGCAACATTTGGCACAGTTTCTTTACATTGTAATCGACCGGAAGGTGCCTATTGTCAGTTCAATGTTAGGCTGTATCTAGGTTGCGAGTTTAGCGTCACTTAGCTGACTTATCTTCCATGTCGCAGAAGGAGGAGGCTGAAAGACAGAGAAAAGCAAACGAGAGAACGAACGACCGTCGCATACGTCGTAGAGGGGACTTTAGGAGAGGAGTGGTTGGGAGACTCCCCGACCTGCAACACTAATGGATACGGTGCACCACATCATGACTATGGTAGGCCCGTGGCGCCTCACGAAGACACAGAGTGATGGTGGTAGGTTTAGCGCGTAGTATGACGGCCTCTGTGGTTGAGCGGGCTAAGCCTTTGCCGGCCTACCTCACTGCAACGCAGAGGCTCCGGGTTCGATTCCTGGTATAGTAAATTTCGGAAACGTATTTTCTCCGTTATTTACTATGGTCTGGGTGTCTGGGATCGGCCCCAGAGTACTCCGTTGTATATTACCCATAGCACAAGCGTAACTTGCTTAATTTGGGGATGTACAATGTATTTGTTTGTCTGCGGATTATTGTCTGCCGATTAGTACGGCGGCTGACGTCTCACAACTCCGTCAATGAAAGTGTGTGTAGAGCCGCAGCAAAGCCCCTTTGAGCCCCACATAGTCCTCGATTTAACAGACACTGGCAATACTTGCTGTCATAAATACCGGAATAATCTCAGAAGGTACTTCGAATTACGATTTCAACTCTAGGCACTTCACCGCTGTTCTCGAGTAGTATGGAGTGTTTCATAACATTGGCTCTTAAAAAAAACTTAATTTACATTCTTATGTGATGACATATTACTAAAAATAAATACGTCTTACCACTAGTAGAAACTAGGTATTTTATAATGTTATTCGCAAACAATTGTGTTTTGATGTGTAAGCATATGTACTTTACCAGAGTGCGTGGAAAACATCGTGAGGATGCTTATGTCCTGTTTGTTCTCCATGTCATACTATTTAATCCTAAGACTCCATTGTATCATAAAGAACGCTACCAATTCTTTCACAGTGTTTCAAGATCCCTGAGATCGTAAGAAAAGTTACATTTCAGGACACCCATACATACAATGGAAATTTAGGCAAGATTATTCTCTGTCAAGGCTGTGCATCTTTGGAGCGCACTGCCGGCAGATGTGCGGTCTGTTAAATCTATCCATTGCTCCAACAGACTTGTGAGGTAGCACTAATTGTATAACGCGCTTATCACCTGCTGTGTTTGTATATATACGTATATATTTTTATAGCTATATAATTGTATTTATTATATTATTGTATAGTTATATTAAATAGTAGCTGTATCCGGCAAACGTTGTCTGCCCTTAAAAAATCAAAATCTAGAAACCGATTGCAGCGCCATATAACGGGTTCAATTGTGAATCTAAAACATTCTCGAATCCACTTGAACAAATATAAAAATGTTCATCAGAGTCGGTTCCAACATTTAAGAAGAGTTCAGTAGTGCCACCTACCGGGTCCATTTGTAGATCTAAACCATCCCGGGCCTCACACAAATACACACAAAAAAAAATCATCAAAATCGGTCCAATCCTTTAGGAAGAGTTCAGTGACATACGTAAGAACAGACTACTAATACTTTTTTTACTTCCTATTTATATTTTCTCACCTTTCAAACCTTCTTTGGACTCCTACAAATATTTCAAAACCAAAATTAGGCAAATTGGTTTAGCCATTCTCGAGTTTTTGTGAGACTAACAAATGTCAATTCATTTACATACATACATACATAACTTCAGGCCAGTTCCCTTGCGGGGTAGGCACGAACAACAAAGCGCCATTCAGGCTTATTCTTACACACCTCACTTGCTTCTTTGACATTCATAAATCTTGTCATGTACGCTCGTCTGTTCATTCATATATATATATATATATGTATGTACAATGAATATAACAAATTAAAAAAATTAATGGTCGACATATAATACTATATTACGCACCATTCTATTCATTATAAGGACAATCATTTCACATTTACTATATTTGAGAAAATGACTACATATATATTATGTTGTATTAGATTTAAAATGTTGACGACACCTGAATTCCATATATTGTTCCACTGAAACTGTGGGCGACCAAGTCACCGACCCCTGAATTTCAGTGTAAAGTTATGAAAACAATATTAATTGTTTGTTGCATATTCCTTACAAATGTTTGCATGTTAACTCCGAAATTGATGGCCAAAACTAAATATCGGCAGCGCTGGAATTAAAACATAAACAAGCATTGAGCAGTTCCTGTTGCTATGTTCAAATTGTGTTAATTTAATAATAGTGCCTTGCGTTTACACTTGTGTTGAATTTCTTATATTATTTACTAGTTTTTGCTAGATAAGCACTACACTTCACACACATTATCCTGACCACACCCAACTATAAAAGAAGCACTCCAAAATAGAATCATTATGTTAATGTTACGAGTTGCAGGACTCGAATTAAAATGCCGTTGGAATTACTATAGAATTTGTTAGAACTATACAAACACGTATGACACAGGTACAAATATAACTGTACACAACCAGTCCAAACCTGATGCACGATTCAATCACACACGCAAAGTCCGTCAGTAACGTCTTGCTTCGCTTGCGGCTATCGCTAGACTGCCGATCTCTCCATTGGGCCATTGCATTATACTGCACCGATGCAATATGTCTCTCGCCCGCGTGGACTAAATTTCTTAGAATCACACCTGGCTAATGACTACCATAAAAGATTACAATACACAATGGGCTGTTTTTCTAATTACAAATTTTATACATAAAGAAACAAAAAAGTCCAAATGCTAAAAGAGTAATAAAATATGTTTCTACAGACGCAAGTGTGAATTTGTCTTTTGTCGGCATTCAGGTCGTAACATTAATAAGCTTTTTTAAAAAGGTTTTTAAATACAAGCTTTTGAGATTCTGGATATCATGTAGCAGCAGAGTGCTAGCCAAGACAAGTAAAACGAGCCCAAACACGACGGGTCTATCTGGTTTAGTACAGGAGTTCCTATGGCCACCTTCCGACTCCATCATCAGATCAGCTTCATAATACCATATTATTGCATTGTCACGCGATATACATATACGTGCAAAATTTCAGCCCAATCGGAAACCGGGAAGTTGATTAAATTTAACTTGCAAGATTCCACCCGAACTTACATACATACATCCAATGCAAGTTAAATAAAAACTTGTAAAAATAAGCATTAGTTCTAAAAACCGTTAGCATAATTTTTTTTTTAATACCATAACACGTATATAACTACAATAAATGTCGCACTCACCAACAAAATAAACAAATGTACAGAATTTCAATCTGTTTGTGAGTTTGGATGTTCGGGGTAATATCCGGTACTATTGATCCGATTTTGAAAATTCTTTAACAAATAGGAAGTTATATTATTCCCAAGTGACATAGGCTATATTTGATAGTGAGTAATAAATCAAAAAAGTAAAAAATTACGCCCAAAGAAGTGGGCACGGGTATGCCTGTCAAATATGTTACAGCAATAACGATCCACGCAAGAATTGCGTACATCTGTGTTTTCTGTAAAACATTCTATTCTGTGATTTAGTTTGAAAAGGTAATATGTGCTTGCGGAATATTAAATGAATCAATTTGAAAACTGGCGAACCTTTTTGTACCACGATTGTATTTTAACCCTTAAGACAATTATCGATATACCAAAAATCCGCAAGACTAACAGTATCACTATCTCGTAATATACCAAGAAAATATACCCATTTCATACAAATCATACAACTCCTATATAAACAGAGTGAGACAACAACACAATTAGCGATCACGTGCACAAACGCGATCTGCACTCTCATCGCGGACACATATGTGCTAATAGTGAGCTAAAGGAGTTTTTGGCGGGAACTGAAAGGAGACGTTGTGCTGTGCAGTTTTATTTTCTAAAAATGTGTAATATTACTCTAAAATGAAGAATAGTTGTAGGATATTGATAGTTTTTGAGTAGTAATTATGTGTTTTTGTGAGAAATATGAACTGTATAGTCAAATGTGGCCGTTCGAGTTTTCACAAGAACTCCGTTGAATGACGTCGATTGTAGCCTGTTAACGTAGCTTTCTAGCAGTAAAAGATTTTTTTAAATTGGTTTAGTAGATTCAGAGATTACCCCCTACAACGTCACAAACTTACAAACTTTACCTCTTTATTATATTAGTATGAAAAACATATTTTTAAACTCAAATCAGTTATTAGTTGAATGTCCTAATAATTTTATTTTTTAATTTGGTATTTAAATAGTGTTACAATTAATTTGTAAGAAGAGGGTAGTCTAGCGGTGACATGAAGAGTGGTGGCGGTGCGCTCTAATATAAAAGGGGGCAACCGTGCTGTACGATCATTTTTCGATTGACTTCCGAACTAGTTGGACGTGCATTAAGCTTAATGTACAGATAGCCGAATTGATTTTTCTCCATTACATCGTAACTCTTGTAGATAATATTTGCGTTTTTATCTAATGTATACTCTGTTCAAATCTTCGTCTATTTCAATTAATTTCTAAACTTGTTCATATCGATAGTGTATTATTATTTCACTAACTCAATTTCTGAATATAAGGGGTGATTGTGTTTTTAGGACTAACCCTCCTTCTCCCATATATTTTGTCAACAATACAACGGCGCCTTGCTTAAAGGCCTACTCGCCAAGCCTTACACATAAAAAAGTGAGCTAAAGGGTGAAGTAAGATAAAGAAGACGTAAAACAAAAATTCCCTATTTTTTTACATTCGAAAAATATTAAAAAGGAATTATGACATATGACAGTTAAAATAAGCCGAGTGGTATGCCAACAATAATTTGCTGACATAGTTGTCATCATAAATGTGATATGACAGACGGACAGTTGCATGCTTTGTAATATCAATGTCTTAATTAGGACTTTAAAAGTATTTATTGTTAAAGTGCATTGTGAAAAGCTTTTGATGTTCATCGAAAGAAATATTTGCAGCCATTTTCTGAGAACGCAGGATAATGAAAATAACTTAATAATGCTATGAGTATGTAAGTTTTATATGTATTAAAACTGTGATATTTTTTTTTTTGATGTCTTTGCACGATCTGTGTATCTAGCCAGTGTCAAGTATTTATAAATATTTAACGTTTTGAAAATCTTCAAGCAAAGGCCTCATGTAATTCTTCTTTTGGCAATTTGAAAAATCAAAACTGTGTTATGCCTGGATACCATTTTTAAGTGATAAAATATTGGTGTGCAAGCTACGTAAGCGCGTGGGCCCTGAATGATTCAACTCAAGAATTGGACCCGGTAGGTGGCATTGCAATCGGGTTTTAGATTTATATTTTTTCAGCGTAAGCCAGTAGAAGCAGAAGACTGCTGGTCCCGGTAATATGAATATGAAACTTTAAAAAAAACTACTCCAATTCAAAATAAGTTTCACTGGAGAACACTTTTTGAAGGTCATACATGTAATTTTTACTTCCTATTCTATGTACACCGCTTCGCAACGTGTTGATGCTGTAAAGGAGAAGAAGCGGCAAGAAACTCCCCAGCAACACGTCTAGCTAAATATTGTTTTTCTTTATATTTCATATTTTATTTATATCTCAAATCCTTCTTTTTATAAGTTTTGTACAGAAGTACAGAAGAATAACTTTTTGAAGAATTAATGGAGTTGTAGCAAACAATGCATACTCAATAAGACCGAGACAATAAAAGGAAATTAAAAAACAAAATGCTCTTTTTAACCAAGGATTTACAATCTAGATCCATATTGGAATTATTTTATAGACCAAAACAATAAAATCCATCCCTACATTTCGAATTTGCACTACAAATGTTTAAAAGGCAATAAAATCGCACATAATTCTTAAAAAAAAAAAACTAATACCATTCCGATGTCCATGTGAACTGATTTAAAAGCGCATTTTTATGATTGCATAAAAAATCTCTTTGCTATATTTTTTTTTTAAATAATGCACTCTAAAGCATGTTTAATACTCTTAGGGAACGTATCTATAGTACGTGATCCATTAGCGGGAAAAGGAGTTCTTCAAAATACCACGAGTAGTCTCAGAAGCAGGGGGTGTTACTTAGGTTTTCGTCATTTTTTTTTTTTATTGCAGGAGCTCAGCAGACAGGCAGACGGCCCACTTGATGAAAAGCGGTTACCATCGCCTATGGACATTTGCAACACACGCTGCTGCTCTCTTAAGAGAGACTGGAACCTGGTCACTAATGCCGGAACACAACTCAAAGTTGTTATGGCGGCATACTATAGACCAGGGGTGGTAGCCATCCAGTCGGGCAAATGCCCTACCACCTGGCTGTGGGTTGTTTAGTCGCCTCTTACGACAGGCCGCCCGGCCGCAGGAAATTGTATTCTTTCTCCATTCCTGCACGGATAACGTCATGCAGTTAATAATATCCTCTAGAAAGCTCTCGCACTTTTTCGAGCTATTTACAAACATGGCGTGCAGTGTTTAGCTCTTCTTAAAACAGCTATGAGACAAAATAATTTTTGAAGTGGAACTTTTTAGAATCGTTGTGATTTGAAACTCGATGAAACCAAAAAGCTACATACACTACATTAGCTAATCATTTTGGTAATTTTGCATTATTGTATTGTTTGTATTAAGTAATTTTAACTTAGGACATTTAGGTCACTAAGGACACTTAGGTCACTAAGGACAATTAGGTCACTAAGGACAATTAGGTCACTAAGGACACTTAGGTCACTAAGGACACTTAGGTTACTTAGGACACTTAGGTCACTTAGGTCACTTGGGCACTTAGGACACTTAGGTCACTTGGGCACTTAGGTCACGTAGGTCACTTGGGCACTTAGGTCACGTAGGTCACTTAGGTAATTTTGGTATTTTTGTAGTTTACAGATAGATTGATGGGGGATAAATAAATAATACTAGAACGTGTTGCAATAGGGGGTGAAAGTTTGGGAGACCAATCATCCTTCAATTTTATGGATATAAAAATTTATCGTCTATAAGAAAAACGTGTGTGTATGCAGTTCACACACATATAGGTTTTGAAGTGAAACTTCTTTACAATGATTGTAATTTGAAACTCGATGAAACGAATCAGCGACACTAAAAACAGATAAACACATAAATCTATAGGACTGACCCTGCGAGTGAATGAAATACGAGATTTACATTGTGCTGTATAGATTAGAGAGTCAGTAAGACCGATTATTAAACATAGGTCCAATTTGGACCGAAATAAAACTGATAATAATATTTTTTAGAATAAAACAGCGAAAAATAGAAAGGGATACTTAAGAGGTTTATTTTGAATTATAATATGTTGAGGGATGTATTATATTTATATTAATAAAAGTTAGAGAAGAATTAATTATCTGTGAGTATATTTCCTGAAATTTCACTTCTGGGGGTTTTTGGTGGGAACTGAAAGGAAATGGTGTGCTGTGCAGTTTTATTTTCTAAAAATGTGTAAAATTACTCTAAAATGAACAATAATTATAGGATATTGATAGTTTTTGAGTAGTAATTATATGTTTTTGCGAGAAATGTGAACTGTATAGTCAAATGTGGCCTTTCTAGTTTTCACAAGAACTCCGTTGGATGACGTCGATTGTAGCCTACAATACAACGCCGCCTGGCTTAAAGGCCCACTTGCCAAGCCTTAAACTTTAAAAAAAAATCACTTCTACTGCGTGTGAACTGCACACACACACACATTTGTTTTTTAACTTTCTGTTTGCAAGAAATGATTTAAAACCATATTTATGAACTACTACATGTAAACTCGTGGTAGCGTAATGTTTAGCGCATGCGTCCCACACTCAAAGGGCGCGGGTTCGATCCTGGCCGGAACGCATGCACCACTTAGTTTTCTGACCTAATGTGCATATTGTTACAATTACCACGTGCTAACAACGGTGAAGGAAAACATCGTGATGCAACCTGCACATCGAGATAACCCATGTGTCAAACCTGCCAAGCCGCCTTGGACAAGCGTGGCGGGTATACTGTTCGTTCCCCTATAGTGGGAGGCCCGTGCCCAGCAGTGGGACGTTTATGAGCTGTTATTATTATTATATATTACATGTAAACTAGAGTGGTAGAGGGGTAAAAATTGTAAAAAATTGGTCACGTTTTATGTGAACGGTCCCTTAGAGATTTCGTTGAAACCATTCTTGTGCAACAAAAACGATATAATATATTTTATCTGTGTAACTATACACGCTAATCTCGAGCATTCGATTTAAGACATTATTTTTGCATATATAATACAATAATAACAACCCATAAATTGTCTAATGGCCAACACGTAGAGGCCCCTTGACAAATTTAATATGAATGTGGCGTGACACTGACCGGCGATTATCTCTGTCTACACCATATAACAATGCACCCAAGGACAAGCCCCGGCCAGTGTAAGCCTATGGTGAGAAATGAGAACATAAAGTACCGGGCTATTGGGGTGAACTGCTAGTGGTACTAGGGGTCTGGGAATATGGGGACTGTGGCGTCTGCCGTCGCAATGTTCGGGGAACATGTAAAAATGGGCAGACGGTGATTCGCCACTCCCTGGCCCCAAAAAATGCCATAGAAGACAGGGGTAACATGGGTGTGAGTGGCTAAGGGGTGTAGAGAGATAGGCTGCAGGTTCACCAAAGCTACTTCTGACGTGATGCCATTTATCACTTCCACCCCTGGAGATGGATATTAATAATATAAATTAATAGTTATATTATTATATTATTACTAGCTGACCCGGCAAACTTCGTACCGCCATATTTTCTGAATTCCTAAAAGACTTTTATTTCAAGAAACAAAAACAAAATCACCAAAATCGCTCCCGGTGATTAGGAGGATTCTAGAACCCGATCTCAGCGCCACCTCCTGGTTCCAATTGTGAATCTAAACCAACCGGGAACCCACTCAAACACACAAAAACAAAATCATCAAAATCGGTTTGTATATCTTGGATGTGCTTTTAGCAGGGATGGAAGGTACACCGCTGATATAGAAAGAAGAGTGAATTTGGGGAATAGTGTGAATGGAGCGTTAGATAAACTTCTAGGCGCTAAGAACCTCAGCCAGAAGGCCCAGCTCGCCATACACAACGCGGTGCTGGTACCTACGCTCACGTATGGATGCGAGAGTTGGGTATGGAAGAGAGAGCATGAAAGTAGAGTTAACGCAATCGAGATGCGGGCACTGCGCAAAATCTGCGGAGTGACGCTCGCGGACCGCGTTCGTAATACCGAAGTAAGAAAGAGAGTTGGTCTGAAAGAGAGTGTCGGGGTGAAGGTAAGGAAAGGAATGCTCCGGTGGTTCGGGCATGTGGAAAGAATGCATGATGAAAGAATGACTAAACAGATATACAATGCAATAGTGGATGGATGCAGAAGTCGTGGAAGGCCACGACACACCTTCCATGATCAAATTGATCGTGTACTAGCAGAAGGTGATGTCAGGAGCCTTAAGAACAGACGAGCGTGCATGACAAGAGTTATGAATGTCAAAGAGGCAAGTGAGGTGTGTAAGAATAAGCCTAAATGGCACTCTGTTGTCCGTGCCTACCCCGCAAGGGAACTGGCGTGAAGTTATGTATGTATGTATGTATCAAAATCGGTAAAAACGTTCTCAAGTTATGCGCGTACATACATTTCTATGATTCATTTTTATATACCTTATACATAGATTAATTTTTTTATGACATTCTTTTTGAGTTATTAATATTACCTAAATTGTTTGGAGGACATTTAATTATATTTATTATTGTAATTTTTCTATGCCTAACTGGCCAAACATGATGCACTTTTATACCATCATGCATACTCTGATACATAAATACTCATGTTTAAGAAATAAATAAAATTTGACTTTGATTTTGAATAGTTTCTGGAATATACCTACCTACCGGTAATATATATGTACAGAAGTTAATAAAGAAGCTACTAAAATCTCATTGATATTCATTCTAACGTCCATACAAGATTATCGTCGGTTTGATAACTTCGTCAAGTGGATATCAAAATTGATGCGATTTTGACGATATAGTGCAACAAGTCATAAGAAGAAAGCGTTTTAAATTTCTATATGGTTCGTAATGAGATGATATTGTGTGATATTTTTTTATTGCAGGAGATCAGTAGACAGGCAGACGGCCCACTTGATGGAAAGCGGTTACCATCGCCTATGGACATTTGCAACACCAAAGTTGCTACAAATGCGCTGCTGCTCTCTTAAGGGAAACTGGAACCTGGTCACTAATGCCGGAACACAACTCAAGGTTGTTATGGCGACATACTTTAGGCCAGGGTTGGTAGCCATCCAGTCGGGCAAATGCCCTACCACCTGGCTGTGGGTTGTTAAGTCGCCTCTTACGACAGGCCGCCCGGCCGCAGGCAATTGTATTCTTTCTCCGTTCCTGCACAGATAAAATGATGATGGTATTTGTATTCATATTTGATCTCTATTGTATCAATATTGACCTCATCTACATATCAATACGTGAAGCAAAAACTTTGTACCACTTTTTACGGAAATGCGCGGACGGAGGAGCATGAAATTTCGCACACTTATAGTTTATATACAGAAGAAACGACGAATGCTATTATTTTTTAAAATTATGCATAAAAATATATTAAATCATTAAAGAAAATATTACTCACACTACCATGTATTTGACACACACACGCCAATATACTACTAGCTGTGCCCGCGACGTCGTTCGCGTGGAATTTGTTTTCAATACCCCCCGATTTTGAAACATTCTTCATTGGTGCTCCGCTCCTATTGATCTTAGCGTGATGATATATAGCCTATAGCCTTCCTCGATAAATGGAATATCTAACACTGAAATAATTTTTCAAATCAGACCAATAGTTCCTGAGATTAACGCGTTCAAACAAACAAACTCTTCAGCTTTATATATTAGTATAAGATTTTGTTTATTGTTCAAGTCAAATTAACAGTGTAGCCTAGGCGAAATTTGTGATTATAGAAGTATAGTCTTTGACATTCATTATAATGGTTGAATTTCGACCAAGGGCGACCACTAGTTTAAATTAAATAGACATTTAATGTAATATTCGTATAATTATAATATATTTTTTATATGTAATTAACTGTTTGAGCAAATTTTTATTTTTATTATATAAATTATTTTTTAGTGGAAACTGGATTAGTATTAATTTTGTCATGTCATAAATTCCTTACAAGCTTGGCAAGATAAAAACGTTATACAAAATATAGTATAAGAGGTTGGAGCGAGCTGCTATGTAAATAAACTTTTGTCGTTTAAGTATTTTTCAATAGTGTAGTATCCCTTTTTTAGCAAGATACTTTTTAATTTGCTTTTAAATGTAGTCAAAAGCAGATGTAACATTTCACTCGGAATCTTATTGAAGAAGCATATACCAACCCCCAAGAAAGAGGACAGTACTTTTTGCAATCTAAAAGATGGCAATATCAGTCTATTACAATGCCTGGTGTTGAAATTGTGAACATCCTTATACTGCTTGTAGGCACTCAAGTTATTAAGTATTAATAGTAAGTACATACAAACATAACTTCACGCCAGTTCCCTTGCGGGGTAGGCACAAACAACAGAGCGCCATTTAGGCTTATTCTTACACACCTCACTTGCTTCTTTGACATTCATAACTCTTGTCATGCACGCTCGTCTGTTCTTAAGGCTCCTGACATCACCTTCTGCTAGTACACGATCAATTTGATCATGGAAGGTGTGTCGTGGCCTTCCACGACATCTGCATCCATCCACTTTTGCATTGTATATCTGTTTAGTCATTCTTTCAAGTAAGTAGTAATAGTAAGTAACACCACACAAAGTCACAAATACACAACTAACAACAAAACTTACACACATACTCACACCAACGCGCACTTCCACTGCGTTGCATTACACGCACACTTCACAAACAAACCAAAACACACAAAGAGCCTAAAATGGCAAATGGCACTAGTTGGAATAATATATACAGGTATAGACATAAGGCACACACTGCACATGCACCTCCTCACAACACCAGCATGTAACAGATACACTCTACATTAGTATAAGTTTAGTATTAAAATTAGAATAAATTAATATAATAAATTAATTAATATAAAGTGGACGGATGCAGAAGTCGTGGAAGGCCACGACACACCTTCCGTGATCAAATTGATCATGTACTAGCAAAAGGTGATGTCAGGAACCTTAAGACCAGACGAGCGTGCATGACAAGAGTTATGAATGTCAAAGAAGCAAGTGAGGTGTGTAATAATAAGCCTAAATGGCGCTCTGTTGTACGTGCCTACCCCGCAAGGGAACTGGCGTGAAGTTATGTATGTATGTATGTAATATAATAAGTTATTCGTAAGGTACACCACAACACAAAAATCATTGAATAAATGTCACACACACAATAACAAAAATAACCAATAAGCGTGTATAAATTATAAAAATTCTTCGAAATTAAATTGCAAAAAAGGGTACGGCACTCGAGTCCGTAGACTTGTTAATAATAAAAAAAAAGAAATAGTAAGTAACTCAAGAAGTACTTTTGACTTGCACCAAACGAGAAGCTCCCAAATTAACATGTCGGAATGTAACAAGAGTTGGAATAGTAATAGATTCCGTATGGAATTGTCAGGGAAAGGCAACGCGAGAGATGTGGTCACACGTTCAACTGCACTCACGTAGGCGGCAATCTATTGCCTATATGTAATGTAACACGTTGGGAAATATCTGAAAATCTAATTAAATTATAATACTACTAGGATGAAAGATGATGATGATGAAAGAATGACTAAACAGATATACAATGCAAAAGTGGATGGATGCAGAAGTCGTGGAAGGCCACGACACACCTTCCATGATCAAATTGATCGTGTACTAGCGGAGGGTGATGTCAGGAGCCTTAAGAACAGACGAGTGTGCATGACAAGAGTTATGAATGTCAAAGAAGCAAGTGAGGTGTGTAAGAATGGGCCTAAATGGCGCTCTGTTGTTCATGCCTACCCCGCAAGGGAACTGGCGTGAAGTTATGTATGTATGTACTACTCAAGTGGCTCCCTATCCGCTTTCGCCGGAATACTCACATTCTCACATTACTTTATAACATATTATTTATTCCTAGTAGTCCTCCTTACCTTAAGGAACGTTTTCAATTCCTTCGCCTTTCTACTTCCCACAATTTGCGCACTCATACGTATCGTAAACTCACTACACCTGCACACACTTCATCTTTTTATGATAACTCTTTTACAGTGCAGGCTGTCAAACTTTGGAATGCGCTACCTATTACTGTCAGAGAGGCCAAAACATCACCTACATTTAAGAACGCACTCAGAAAACACTACTTTTCCTTAAATAATTATTCCTAACTCTTATATTATAGACTATTTAGCATATACATATGTATATATAAATATGTATGTATTTAGTTTATAAAGTAATTTAAGTATGTGTATTTAATATGTAAATTATGTAGTTTAAGTATATTTATTTATGATATACCTACTTAATGATCTGCACCACCTACATCGCCAGATTAGGTTAAATTATTCCTTAAGTTAGGTTGTCTGGAAGAGATTGCTTTAAGCGATAAGGCCGCCTATTGTTTCTACCATGACAATATTGTAATTGTGTATTTTTGATATTGTATATTTGGTGAGCAATAAAGTGTTATCTATCTATTTATCTATCTATCTACTACTAGGATAAGTCCGCGACTTCGTCCATGCTTTACTTGTTTTTTTTTTTTAGTTTGTTTCGCAGACTGGCCAACTCAGCTTACTTTTATTTAAACAAAACTAGAGTACAGACAATATGGTTGCTGACTGGCCTTCTTGGTGCGAACACAGCATGCATTATATAAAGACATTGAGTACATAGTACATAATTTAGAAAAAAAGAGGAAATTAATAATTAATGAAGTTAAACAAATAATTAAATTCCTACTAGATTCCCGGAACACAAAGTAGCGTAGAATTGAAAAAAGTGTTCAGTTTTATTGAAAACTGTGTCAGAATAAGATAATTTTTATGCACCTGAACAACTTCAAACCAGTCCCAGGAAAATTCCCGCGGGATTCTCGGGATACAAAATCACACACATATATATATTACATAAAATTTGCACGAGATCAGTGAAAAAGTTGCAAACGAATTAGATTTTTTTCTGAATGTGGCCATTTTAAATTTTTCCACAAAAATTCCCGAGGGATTCCCAGGATTAAAAGTAGCGCAGCAAGTCTGAGAATTAGCTTTCGATCAGCGAAACCCGCATCAAAATCGGCCCTGTAGTTTTTACGTGAATCCCAAACAAATAGACAAGAAATCTACAAAAAATTGAATCGGCGTCTTCGAGATTTATATAGTCTATTTCAGTTGTTTTTTTTTTTAAATAGCTTCCTTGTACAGACACTGCATGTTTAGAATTTTATAATATAGATTTGTCTATCAAGTGCTTTTAAAATGGTGTTTATATATATATATTTAAATTTAAATTTGCATGGGCTATTATAATGTGGATGAGACATTAACACTGCAGGATTGATTCACAAATTCCAAGTCGCTCAGCAAACTATCCTCGGAATCTCAAGATATATTCCGAAATGAGTACATTGATAATAAACTCGAGGTATTTTTTTATTGCAGGAGATCAGCAGACAGGCAGACGGCCCACTTGATGGAAAGCGGTTACCATCGCCTATGGACATTTGCAACACCAAAGTTGCTACAAATGCGCGCTGCTCTCTTAAGGGAGACTGGAACCTGGTCACTAATGCCGGAACACAACTCAAGGTTGTTATGGCGACATACTTTAGACTAGGGGTGGTAGCCATCCAGTCGGGCAAATGCCCTACCACCTGGCTGTGGGTTGTTAAGTCGTCTCTTACGACAGGCCGCCCGGCCGCAGGAAATTGTATTCTTTCTCCGTTCCTGCACGGATTTATGGTAACCGAAATAGCTCGTGAAATTAGCAAGCTGAAATAGCAATGGGCTTGTCACGTCGCAGGACCAATGACTGATGGAGCAGACGAGTCTTGGAGAGGAGGTAGACGTAATGTAGTCCGGTAGATTGACATGCATATGGCCGTTGGTAGGTGCTAGATAGGTAAAGTAGAGGACCAGAACTTTTGAATTGAAATTTATTTGCTTATGGTAGGTATGTACTTAAACAGGTCTTAAATCATAAAGGCGACTGACGGTTATCGGCCTCAACGTCTACAAATACAAAAAAAAAGCTTTTTTAAAAAGGTTTTTAAATACAAGCCTTTGAGATCCTGGATATCATGTAGCAGCACAGTGCTAGCCAAGACGAGTAAAACGAGCCCAAACACGACGGGTTTATATTGTTTAGTACAGGGGTTCCTATGGCCACCTTCCGACTCCATCATCAAATCAGCTCCATGGTACCATATTATTGCATTATCACGCGATATACATATGCGTGCAAAATTTCATCTCAATCGGAAACCGGGAAGTCGATTAAATTTAACTTGAAAGATTCCGTTACATACATACTAACATACGTATGAAACTAATAAAAGCGTATTAAAAAAGAAAGAAAATGCACAGCATTACGTTTCAAGTTCCCCCCAAGAACTCTAGTACTATCTAAGTATAGAAGTTTATTACATGAGTATATTATATAAGTAATGGAGACTATGTCAATGTTAAACAGTTTCAAGTTTCAAGTTCCCCCCAAGAACTCTAGTACTATCTAAGTATAGAAGTTTATTACATGAGTATATTATATAAGTAATGGAGACTATGTCAATGTTAAACATTTATGGCCAAATTCTATTTTCAGCCAAGTTCTTATAGAAAATGAAAATCGCACATTGGTTTCTAATGAAATAAGGTACCTAAACACATTGTAGTTATGCGTGTAGGTGGCCAGGTCGGCGGCTCTTAAGAAGCCTGTCAGTCTCCTTTTTAAGTTAACGTTAAAAAAAAACCCAGTCAAACTCTACACAAAGCTAGCTTAAATTCCAGGTAAATAATTAGGACTCTCACTCTCTATACGACGAGCGTGCATGACAAGAGTTATGAATGTCAAAGAAGCAAGTGAGGTGTGTAATAATAAGCCTAAATGGCGCTCTGTTGTACGTGCCTACCCCGCAAGGGAACTGGCGTGAAGTTATGTATGTATGTATGTAATATAATAAGTTATTCGTAAGGTACACCACAACACAAACATCATTGAATAAATGTCACACACACAATAACAAAAATAACCAATAAGCGTGTATAAATTATAAAAATTCTTCGAAATTAAGTTGTAAAAAAGGGTACGGAACTCGAGTCCGTAGACTTGTTAATAATAAAAAAAAGAAATAGTAAGTAACTCAAGAAGTACTTTTGACTTGCACCAAACGAGAAGCTCCCAAATTAACATGTCGGAATGTAACAAGAGTTGGAATAGTAATAGATTCCGTATGGAATTGTCAGGGAAAGGCAACGCGAGAGATGTGGTCACACGTTCAACTGCACTCACGTAGGCGGCAATCTATTGCCTATATGTAATGTAACACGTTGGGAAATATCTGAAAATCTAATTAAATTATAATACTACTAGGATGAAAGGTGATGATGATGAAAGAATGACTAAACAGATATACAATGCAAAAGTGGATGGATACAGAAGTCGTGGAAGGCCACGACACACCTTCCATGATCAAATTGATCGTGTACTAGCGGAGGGTGATGTCAGGAGCCTTAAGAACAGACGAGTGTGCATGACAAGAGTTATGAATGTCAAAGAAGCAAGTGAGGTGTGTAAGAATGGGCCTAAATGGCGCTCTGTTGTTCATGCCTACCCCGCAAGGGAACTGGCGTGAAGTTATGTATGTATGTACTACTCAAGTGGCTCCCTATCCGCTTTCGCCGGAATACTCACATTCTCACATTACTTTATAACATATTATTTATTCCTAGTAGTCCTCCTTACCTTAAGGAACGTTTTCAATTCCTTCGCCTTTCTACTTCCCACAATTTGCGCACTCATACGTATCGTAAACTCACTACACCTGCACACACTTCATCTTTTTATGATAACTCTTTTACAGTGCAGGCTGTCAAACTTTGGAATGCGCTACCTATTACTGTCAGAGAGGCCAAAACATCACCTACATTTAAGAACGCACTCAGAAAACACTACTTTTCCTTAAATAATTATTCCTAACTCTTATATTATAGACTATTTAGCATATACATATGTATATATAAATATGTATGTATTTAGTTTATAAAGTAATTTAAGTATGTGTATTTAATATGTAAATTATGTAGTTTAAGTATATTTATTTATGATATACCTACTTAATGATCTGCACCACCTACATCGCCAGATTAGGTTAAATTATTCCTTAAGTTAGGTTGTCTGGAAGAGATTGCTTTAAGCGATAAGGCCGCCTATTGTTTCTACCATGACAATATTGTAATTGTGTATTTTTGATATTGTATATTTGGTGAGCAATAAAGTGTTATCTATCTATTTATCTATCTATCTACTACTAGGATAAGTCCGCGACTTCGTCCATGCTTTACTTGTTTTTTTTTTTTAGTTTGTTTCGCAGACTGGCCAACTCAGCTTACTTTTATTTAAACAAAACTAGAGTACAGACAATATGGTTGCTGACTGGCCTTCTTGGTGCGAACACAGCATGCATTATATAAAGACATTGAGTACATAGTACATAATTTAGAAAAAAAGAGGAAATTAATAATTAATGAAGTTAAACAAATAATTAAATTCCTACTAGATTCCCGGAACACAAAGTAGCGTAGAATTGAAAAAAGTGTTCAGTTTTATTGAAAACTGTGTCAGAATAAGATAATTTTTATGCACCTGAACAACTTCAAACCAGTCCCAGGAAAATTCCCGCGGGATTCTCGGGATACAAAATCACACACATATATATATTACATAAAATTTGCACGAGATCAGTGAAAAAGTTGCAAACGAATTAGATTTTTTTCTGAATGTGGCCATTTTAAATTTTTCCACAAAAATTCCCGAGGGATTCCCAGGATTAAAAGTAGCGCAGCAAGTCTGAGAATTAGCTTTCGATCAGCGAAACCCGCATCAAAATCGGCCCTGTAGTTTTTACGTGAATCCCAAACAAATAGACAAGAAATCTACAAAAAATTGAATCGGCGTCTTCGAGATTTATATAGTCTATTTCAGTTGTTTTTTTTTTTAAATAGCTTCCTTGTACAGACACTGCATGTTTAGAATTTTATAATATAGATTTGTCTATCAAGTGCTTTTAAAATGGTGTTTATATATATATATTTAAATTTAAATTTGCATGGGCTATTATAATGTGGATGAGACATTAACACTGCAGGATTGATTCACAAATTCCAAGTCGCTCAGCAAACTATCCTCGGAATCTCAAGATATATTCCGAAATGAGTACATTGATAATAAACTCGAGGTATTTTTTTATTGCAGGAGATCAGCAGACAGGCAGACGGCCCACTTGATGGAAAGCGGTTACCATCGCCTATGGACATTTGCAACACCAAAGTTGCTACAAATGCGCGCTGCTCTCTTAAGGGAGACTGGAACCTGGTCACTAATGCCGGAACACAACTCAAGGTTGTTATGGCGACATACTTTAGACTAGGGGTGGTAGCCATCCAGTCGGGCAAATGCCCTACCACCTGGCTGTGGGTTGTTAAGTCGTCTCTTACGACAGGCCGCCCGGCCGCAGGAAATTGTATTCTTTCTCCGTTCCTGCACGGATTTATGGTAACCGAAATAGCTCGTGAAATTAGCAAGCTGAAATAGCAATGGGCTTGTCACGTCGCAGGACCAATGACTGATGGAGCAGACGAGTCTTGGAGAGGAGGTAGACGTAATGTAGTCCGGTAGATTGACATGCATATGGCCGTTGGTAGGTGCTAGATAGGTAAAGTAGAGGACCAGAACTTTTGAATTGAAATTTATTTGCTTATGGTAGGTATGTACTTAAACAGGTCTTAAATCATAAAGGCGACTGACGGTTATCGGCCTCAACGTCTACAAATACAAAAAAAAAGCTTTTTTAAAAAGGTTTTTAAATACAAGCCTTTGAGATCCTGGATATCATGTAGCAGCACAGTGCTAGCCAAGACGAGTAAAACGAGCCCAAACACGACGGGTTTATATTGTTTAGTACAGGGGTTCCTATGGCCACCTTCCGACTCCATCATCAAATCAGCTCCATGGTACCATATTATTGCATTATCACGCGATATACATATGCGTGCAAAATTTCATCTCAATCGGAAACCGGGAAGTCGATTAAATTTAACTTGAAAGATTCCGTTACATACATACTAACATACGTATGAAACTAATAAAAGCGTATTAAAAAAGAAAGAAAATGCACAGCATTACGTTTCAAGTTCCCCCCAAGAACTCTAGTACTATCTAAGTATAGAAGTTTATTACATGAGTATATTATATAAGTAATGGAGACTATGTCAATGTTAAACAGTTTCAAGTTTCAAGTTCCCCCCAAGAACTCTAGTACTATCTAAGTATAGAAGTTTATTACATGAGTATATTATATAAGTAATGGAGACTATGTCAATGTTAAACATTTATGGCCAAATTCTATTTTCAGCCAAGTTCTTATAGAAAATGAAAATCGCACATTGGTTTCTAATGAAATAAGGTACCTAAACACATTGTAGTTATGCGTGTAGGTGACCAGGTCGGCGGCTCTTAAGAAGCCTGTCAGTCTCCTTTTTAAGTTGCCGTTAAAAAAAAAAACAGTCAAACTATACACAAAGCTAGCTTAAATTCCAGGTAAATAATTAGGACTCTTACTCTCTATACGACGAGCGTGCATGACAAGCGTTATGAATGTCAAAGAAGCAAGTGAGGTGCGTAAGAATAAGCCTGAATGGCGCTCTGTTGTTCGTGCCTACGCCGCAAGGGAACTGGCGTGAAGTTATGTATGTATGTATGTATTCTCTATACCCATAAATGACGTAATTTCTGTGGGACAAACGAATATAGCCGAAAATATATGGTCGCGTTTGTATGGTGCCGTGCCGTTGCAATCTTTAACAAAAATGTCATCATGGCAACGCGAACGAAGTTTCGCTATCATTTCTAGTCAATATCTATAATATTATAAAATTCTGCGTGTCTGTACATTGAAGCTATTTAAAAGAAAACAACTGGAATACACTATAAACACGATGCATTTTTTTGGATTATTTGTCCGTTTGACTGTTTATTCGGGATTCACGTAAAAACTACCGGAGTGATTTCAATGCAACTCTTAGACTTAAAATCTGCGCTACTTTCTATCCCGGGTATCCCGCGGATTTTTTTCTGGGAATGATTTGAAATGGAATGATTGAAAAAAAAATCGAATTTCAAGTCGGTTTTTTCACTGATCGACAGCACATTTTATGTAATAAAACGTTTTACATTTTTTTTATACCGGGAATCTCTCGGGAATTTTCCCGGGAGCGGTTTGTAGTTGTTCTGTTGTTGTTGTGCATGAAAATTAGTTTATTCCGGCACAGTTTTCACTAACGATTGCTTACATCCTTTTTAAATGCTGCGGTACTTTGTGTCTCGGAAATCCCAGCGGGAATTTAAAGTCAAGCGTGGACGAAGTCGCGGGCATATCCTAGTTATATTTTTTTGGTTGCAGAAGTTCAGCAGACAGGCAGACGGCCCACTTGATGGAAAGCGGTTACCATCGCCTATGGACATTTGCAACACCAAAGGTGTTAAAAATGCGCTGCTGCTCTCTTAAAGGAGACTGGAACCTGGTCACTAATGCCGGAACACAACACAAGGTTGTTATGGCGGCATACTATAGACCAGGGGTGATCGCCATCCAGTCGAGCAAATACCCTACCTGGCTGTGGGTTGTTTAGTCGCCTCTTACGACAGGCCGCCAGGCCGCAGGAAATTGTATTCTTTCTCCGTTCCTGCACGGATAAAATATATATAGAATACAGCTTGGTAGAGTACATCCACTTTTTTTTATTCTTAACAACTCTAAGGACTCGAGTTCCGTACTCTTTTTTACAACTTAATTTCTAGATTTATTTATTTTAATTTAACACGCTTATTAGTTATTTTGGTTCTTGTGTGTGACATTAATTTATTGATTTTTGTGTTGAGGTGTATGTATCTTACGAATAACTTATTATATTAATTTATTTTACTTTTAATACTAAACTTATACTAATGCAGAGTGTATCTTACATGCTGGTGTTGTGAGGAAGTGCATGTGCAGTGTGGGCCTTATATCTATACTTATATATTGTCCTATCTAGTGCCATGTGTGTTGTTTTTTTTTCTTTTCTGTGCCTGGGTTATTAATGTTTAGGCTCTTTGTGTGTCTTGGTTTGTTTGTGAAGTGTGCGTGTAATGCAATGCGATGGTAGTACATCCACCTTTAGCATGGCCACTAAAACCAGATCGAATAGTGCCTTTTAAACTCTCACCGGCTGTCTCTAAGTGAAATATTTTGACAGTGACTAATTTAAGAAGATATAAAAAATAATAATAGTAACATTTTAACAATAGATACCGATGCAATACTAAATACAATAAAACAAGATAAAGTACTTTAACACTTTATGATAGAGTTCAAATTTGGAAAGTTAAAGTCGAGCCTACCTACTTAAAACAATTACCTGCCCAGGTATTATTCTTTGTGTCACTAAACAAAAGACAGTAATATTTTTCCACGCCAAAGCAAAACATTCTGCTTCAATATTTTATGAAAATTTTAACCCTTTGCCAACAAAGAGACTAAAAATTAATAACCCAGGCACAGAAAAGAAAAAACAACACACATGGCTCTAGTTAGGATAATATAGAGGTATAGAAATAAGGCACACACTGCACATGCACTTCCTCACAACACCAGCATGTAACAGATACACTCTGCATTAGTATAAGTTTAGTATTAAAATTAGAATAAATTAATATAATAAGTTATTCTTAAGTTACACCACAACACAAACATGCATTCATTAAATGTCACACACAATAACAAAGTAACAAATAAGCATGTACAACTTCCTAACTTCTTCTTAAATTTAATTTAAAAAAAAAGGCTACGGAACTAGAGTCCGTAGAGTTGTTGATAAAAAAAACCCTTAGCCAACAAACTGCCTTATGACCGGTTTCTATATTAATTCATGCACTTAACAAAATTGAAAGATAAATAAGATCTATTTCCCGAGAAGAGACAGAGGAAGATCAATAAAAAAAAAACTTTGATTTAGGAACCTGCCACAGAGGAATAGGCGCGGCCTAGCCAAAAACTCGGTCTCTCCTTTTCTTATTACACTACCCTAATATAGAGTCCCTAAATCAGTGTAATGTAATGTTTAATTAAGGTACAAAGCCAAATCATCTATACCGTAGCCGTATTTGCTTTTTTTAATCATATATATAGATAAATAAAATTGAAGTGTCTGTTTGTAATGTCAAATTAAAAATGCCGTTGCTTGAATTTTGACGTTAATTGTGTGAAGCTTATTGTCAAATGTTAACCGGTAGTAAGGTAAGTAAACGGTAATATATAGGAGCCGGCCATAAGTAATCAATTTTATCCGTGCAGGAACGGAGAAAGAATACAAATTCCTGCGTAAGAGGCGACAAAACAACCCACAGCCTGTTAGGGTATTTGCCCGACAGGATGGCTACCACCCCTGGTCTAGAGTATGCCGCCATAACAACCTTGAGTTGTGTTCCGGAATTAGTAACCAAGTTCCAGTCTCCTTTAAAGGAGCAGCAGCGCGTTTGTAGCGTCTTTGGTGTTGAAAATGTCCATAGGCGATGGTAACCGCTTTCCATCAAGTGGGCCGTCTATCTGTCTGCTGAACTCCAGCAATACAAAAATAAAAAAGTAAGGTCGTAAGTCGGTTGTAACTATAATAAGTTACACTTCCTAATTTCATTCATAGAGACCTAGTTGCTACTGAAAAAAAGTACTCTGACAGACAAGACGGTCGTGATGCTTTTTACAAGTAGTTTCCTCAAGAGATGTATAATTTAGGTTTTATCAAAATAGGCCTCAAGATTTCTTTGAGTATTCAATATAACTTATAGTTTCGGATTTAGCAATAGAGGTCCTCTTAAAAATTAAAAAAAATACTTGTATGCCTGTATATTAAAGCTACTGTTACACGAGAGGTGATAGTGACCTATTCAGGCACGAAATAGTTTACCGCACGAGCGTAACAAGGGCACTAATAGTTCGAGTGCCTGAATAGGCATTTCAAGAAAGATCAACACTCTGCTTTTCATTTTTAGTATGAGGAAAGTAAATAAAAACTCATTAGTTAAACAAACAATTACTGTAATGAAATCAGGCGTTAAACCCATATCTAAATCTGATACATACATACATACATAACTTCACGCCAGTTCCCTTGCGGGGTAGGCACGAACAACAGAGCGCCATTTAGGCTTATTCTTACACACCTCACTAAATCTGATGAACTCATTTAATACGTCACATATGAAACGTACGTAAATTTCTTTTTCTGTGGCATAGCGTTTGACAGTAGGGAAAATCGTTTCCTAGGGACGAAAAGTATGTGCTCAGGCAACTCTAAGCGTACTTTCAGAACATTAGAAATGAAATTATTTTTTCTTTATTGTACACTATATCAATTTCCGCTTAAGAATACTATAAATCAATATGCACGCTTCAATAGTAATGCAAAAATGTTTTCAGCGAGCTTTGCCAAGTTCAATAGCAAGTATGCGCCAGCGCAAGATATCCCAGTACACGTCTCTCTGGCAACGAATAAACACGCATTCACACGGCTATCGATTCCAAATACGAAATTCAAAATCGATCTATGTGAATTGATTTGTTAACTGCCAGTAGTAGTTTGCAATTTTTATTCTATCCACAAGTGATTCTTTATTTGAATTTTTGAGTGACAGTTCCTTTTTTTTTTCTAAAACAGTGAGTTGTTTTCTTTTTCTAAAAATGTTTTGTGCCAGTGATTTTTTTTAAAGTGTCGTTCATGTGTCTTTCAAGTGTTTTGTCGTCTGTTATATTGATTGGTAAGTGTTATGATTATAACAACAGTAATTTAGATATAATTATATTATGGACGTGATTTTTTCGTATTTAAATTATGCTGTGTGATTTTTTTACTTTTTAAAAGTAGGTAGAAACTTTTGCGTACTAAGTCGACCTATTTAAAAAAAGTTAGGGCCCATATTTCTAACCCACTTGGCTGGTCTATTGAACATATTGTATACTTTTTGTATGAATGCAAACTTAAATTAATAAAAACAAAATAGTTCACAGAATTATTACGAATTGCATCTTTTATTAGATTTATTTGCATTGCTATTTAATAAATGTCATATTTACTACTATTTAATTTTTCTAAGTACTATTAAGGGTGGTTTGTTTTATAAAACGATAATTTACCTTCAATATAAAATAGTTTTGTCAACTTTGGTATTGGATAGAGATAATTACATAGTCACATTGCTGGGCTTGAGAGTCCCCATTTCTAGTGATGAAAATGGCTGGACGGTTTTTTTTTTAACATACTATACAGAAACAATTTGGTATCGCAAACAACTGCTGTAGTATAATAGTATACTGTGTTGCAGTTGTAGCGCCCATTTCCAGACAACTGGTTTGTTATACAATTTTAAAAAGAAAATTATTTTAATGTTTATACATTTCTAAATTTTCGTGTTAATAATTGTAATGTATGTGGAAATGTATGGATGTGTGAATGGGTGTGTATATGTATGTATGTAGTGTGTATGTGATGTGTATGTGTGTGGTTACAAACTTATTAGACTGGTGTTGACTTGTGGCTGTAATATTATTTGGTTAATATATATTTATATATGTATATGTTATTTAAAGAGAGTGTCGGGGTGAAGGTAAGGAAAGGAATGCTCCGGTGGTTCGGACATGTAGAAAGAATGCATGATGAAAGAATGAATAAACAGATATACAATGCAAAAGTGGATGGATGCAGAAGTCGTGGAAGGCCACGACACTCTTTCCATTATCAAATTGATCGTGTACTAGCAGAAGGTGATGTTAGGAACCTTAAGAACAGACGAGCGTGCATGACAAGAGTTATGAATGTCAAAGAAGCAAGTGAGGTGTGTAAGAATAAGCCTAAATGGCGCTCTGTTGTTCGTGCCTACCCCGCAAGGGAACTGGCGTGAAGTTATGTATGTATGTATGTATGTATATGTTATTTAAAATATTGGTTTATTAGATTGTTATTTAGTTTGCTATTCAGTTATCATTATCAAACTGCTTTATATTTTATGTTATTGTTCTATGCTTTGGTGTCATCGTGACTTACTTTCTAGTCCCAGGCGAAAGAACAGCTCTGGTCCTTCTTGGCTAGCATTCTGCTGAGACTGGGTCCAATTTAGGACTTACTTGTTTCTATTGTCTTTCTATGTACTTTATCTTTGTTCGATCATTCGAATGATCATCAATTTGGTCACCAAAACTAAATTTACGGCAGTACATGTACTCATATATTTAGTCTTCAGTCCGGATTTGAACTCACGTCTTTGGAATGGGGTGCAGGAGGCTTTGTTATTAATATACCTCGATTTAACTATGATGTATTATTGGAACTAACTTTTTTATTGCTTGAGGTTAGCAGTCAGGCAGACGGCCCACCTGATGGAAAGCGGTTACAATTGCCTATGGATATTTGTAACACCAAAGGTGCTACCACTGGGTGGGGTATATAGGTATGTTACGGCTAATACTCGAAGTGCGGCTACACCTAGTTCTAGCCGGCTAAAACTAGGTGTAGACGCACTTCGGTGTTTAAACCTAGGTGTAACATATTTGTTCACGGCTAATATTAAGTGTAGCCGATTTCATTTGGTTAAAACTAGGTATAGCCTTCTTTATGCTGGCTACAACTAGATGTAGCCAATCTTACGTGGTTAAAACTAGGTTCTATTCTTCATATTGGTTCAACCTACAATAAAACAAGCTACAATCAAGAATGCATGATGAAAGAATGACTAAACAGATATACAATGCAAAAGTGGATGGATGCAGAAGTCGTGGAAGGCCACGACACACCTTCCATGATCAAATTGATCGTGTACTAGCAGAAGGTGATGTCAGAAGCCTTAAGAACAGACGAGCTTGCATGACAAGAGTTATGAATGTCAAAGAGGCAAGTGAGGTGTGTAAGAATAAGCCTAAATGGCACTCTATTGTTCGTGCCTACCCCGCAAGGGAACTGGCGTGAAGTTATGTATGTATGTACAATCAAGGAACGTTATTATTTATTTGAAAAAGTAAACATAATAGAAATTTTTAGAATAACATAATTCAAACTAGGTGTAGCCGCACTTCGGGTATTAGCCGTAACATATATACACGGCACATTTATTTATTATGAACAAATCTGAACTTTTTTAATACAGATTAGAAGGCTAACCTTCGTGGTTATTTTTTTTTATAACCACCCAAAATTAATTGTATATCTCAAATAATAAATAAATGTGCCGTATATCTAAACCGCACCTCTGTCACTCTCTAAACTTGACTGCAACCTGGCCACTAATACCAGAACAAATCTCAACTCACTAAATTTAAAACTAAATTAAAAAGCATCTTGCTAAAAAGGGGATACTACACTATTGAAGAATACTTAAATGACAAAAATTCATTTACATAGCAGCTCGCTCCAACCTCTTATACTAAATTTTGTATAACTTTTTTTTTATCTTGCCATGCTTGTAAGGAATTTGTGGAGACATATTGCAGCATAACATCACGTCATGTCATTATTATAACTATAACATTATTTTTCTTTCCTTTTATTGTCTTGGTCTTATTGAGTATGCATTGTTTGCTACAACTCCATTAATTCTTCAAAAAGTAATTCTGTAACATACTTCTGTACAAAACTTATAAAAAAAAAGAATTTGAGATATAAATAGAATATGAAACATAAGGAAAAACAATATTTAGCTAGACGTGTTGCTGGGAAGTTTCTTGCCGCTTCTTCTCCTTTACAGCATCAACACGTTGCGAAGCGGTGTACATAGAATAGGAAGTAAAAATTAAATTTTAACTTACATGTATGACCTTCAAAAAGTGTTCTCCAGTGGAACTTATTTTGAATAAAAACTTTTGAATTTGACTAGGGGTGGTAGCCATCCAGGCCGGCAAATACCCTACCACCTGGCTGTAGGTTTGTTTTGTCGCCTCTCACGACTGCCCTCAACGAGAGTGTAGGCGCTCGGCGCTCTTCAACAAGAGTTGCTCTTGATTGCCCTGGGACCCTATCGTCAGATCCTGACTTAGTGACAATTAGTATATTAAGTAGTAGTAGTATTAGTATATAAGTACTGTGCGATCCAAATAAGAATAGGAATGTCAATAACCTCTATCTGTCAAATGTCACTTGAAAAAGTATGGTTTGCAAAAAACTTATTTGCATATCAATAATAAATAGTCTTACATCAGATTTAAATAAAAAGGTTAAATTCGTAGTAAATTGTCTTGATATAATATTTAATTATTTAAAGTTATTTAAAGTCACAATATGGCGCAAAGTCGATCCTATTCTCATTTGAATCGCATTATATATATCTATTTAATATATAAAACATCTGTATATACAGCATTTATATATTTATTACTAGAATATAAGAAATTGTACTATGTGTTATGAATACCACCATCGTCATTATAATCTCAATTCATTCCTGGGGTTGTCTGGAAGAGAACGCTTTTTAGCGATAAGACTGCCCTTTGTGCATAATGAGACATAGTTTTAGTCTGTAAATTATTTTTATGTATTGGTGTACAATAAAGAGTTATTGATTGATTGCACAACTTCCATGATCAAATTGATCATGTACTAACTAGAAGGTGATGTCAGGAGCCTTAAGAACAGACGAGCGTGCATGACAAGAGTTATAAATGTCAAAGAAGCAAGTGAAGTGTGTAAGAATAAGCCTAAATGGCGCTCTGTTGTTCGTGCCTACCCCGCAAGGGAAATAGCGTAAAGTTATGTATGTATGTATATATGATTGATTAGACCACCTCAAGAGTATAAAGGTTTTTCTTTCGAATATAAAAAAAAAATTAAAATCAGTCCACAATTGACGGAGAATTCGCGTAACCCGAAAGAACCATACAATCAAATTCAGGACAGGACCTTTTGGAAGTTGTTGAAAAAGATGACGCTGTGTTGGCGGTGTTTGGTGCTGCCATTACAACCATTCACTAATAAACACGTGATCGTTAGAGCAACGCGAACGAAGTTTCCTTAGCGCATGCTAGGTAAAAAAACTTAATTAAATTCATTGACACGTTAACAGACTCTGAGTACATTACTGTAGTAAATCCGTTTCCTTCATTACAAAACACTTATTATAACAAGAAATTAATGTTTGCTTCCTGATTATCCTAAGTAAATAGAAATTGGCGCCAGAAAATAATATTTGCCGTTAGGACGGTACATGCAAGAATTTAGCAGTATATTAAAATACAGTTATTATCTGTATTGTACATACATACATACATAACTTCACGCCAGTTCCCTTGCGGGGTAGGCACGAACAACAGAGCGCCATTCAGGTTTATTCTTACACACCTCACTCGCTTCTTTGACATTCATAACTCTTGTCATGCACGCTCGTCTGTTCTTAAGGCTCCTGATATCACCTTCTACTAGTGCACGATCAATTTGATCATGGAAGGTGTGTCGTGGCCTTCCACGACTTCTGTATCGATCCATTATCTGTATTGTGCTACTAGTAAATAGGCATAAGGCATCCCCGCGCCTTCATCCGTGGTTATATTCGCCAGGTGGTAGGGCATTTGCCCGACTGGATGGCTACCACCCCTAGTCTGAACTATGTCGCCATAACAACCTTGAGTTGTGTTCCGGCAGTAGTAACCAGGTTCCAGTCTCCCTTAAGAGAGCAGCAGCGCATTTGAAGCACCTTTGGTGTTGCAAATGTCCATAGGTGATGGTAACCGCTTTCCATCAAGTGGGCCCTCTGCCTGTCTGCTGAACTCCTGCAATGAAAAAAAATTACATAAAATATTAGCTAAGTGAGTGTCGGTCCGTGGGAAGGTCTGCTTTTAACCGACTTTAAAAAAGGAGGAGGTTTTCAAATCGTCTCTGTTTTTTTTGTATGCTCGTTACTTTGATTTCTCTGGCAATTGTGAACCGATTTTCATTTTCAATATTTGTCTTTTAATCGAAAGGGTATATACTCCCGAATTGGTCCCATTGTCATGTCAGGATCTGATGAGTGAATTCCAGGGAAATCGAGAGTAACCCTTATTAAAAAGCGCCGAGCTCCCACATTCTTAGAAAATAAATCTTGTGTTACATTTTTTACAGGCGCTTAATATTTTTATACAGGTTACGCGATTATTCCATCACTTGTGGGCCGATTTTAATTTTTTTTTATTCGTATATGTATATACTCCTATGATCACCAAGTCAGGCTCTAATGGATCCCAGGGCAATCGGAAGCAATCCTTGTTGACGAGCGTCTACACCGAAGAGCGAGATAGCAACCCTATATACGATAATTTCTACAGGCGCTTAATATATTATTTCTAAAACTATTCAAGTATTTGCGAAACTAAAAAGTAAAAAATAGTTTTTTTAGCACAAACAAAACTGATTTCAAACTAAAAAGCAAAAAGAAATATTTAACCGTCTTCTTTCTATAACATCTTGAAGGAGGTGCCAATTAAAACATATAAAAAAAACAACAACAAACATTCTTAGACTTGAGGGATTATAGGTAGAATACAATATAAGATAAGTTTCCTTCACGAAGTTATACATACACACATACATACATAACTTCACGCCAGTTCCCTTACGGGGTAGGCACGATCAACAGAGCGCCATTTAGGCTTATTTTTACACACCTCACTTGCTATAACCTCACGAAGTTATAATGTATAAAAATATTACAGTTCATAATAAAACTACATTTTATCGGTTTTAAGCGCGGTAATTTATTTGGTTTTTATTATTCCGACGTTTCGGCCACTTTTCAGTAGCCGTGATCACGGAAGACAAAGATGTCAAGTGTCAATGAGTATTGTTAAAGTTTTATTTAGCGTATCGCCAACTTGTTCGTTTTAATTATTTAGTTTTAATTTTATTGATCGTGTACTAGCAGAAGGTGATGTCAGGAGCCTTAAGAACAGACGAGCGTGCATGACAAGAGTTATGAATGTCAAAGAAGAAAGTGAGGTGTGTAAGAATAAGCCTGACTGGCGCTCTGTTGTTCGTGCCTACCCCGCAAGGGAATTGGCGTGAAGTTATGTATGTATGTATTTATGTAGTTTTAATTTTGTTTTTATTGGAGATTCCAACAATATGTATACATACATAATTATGTATATGTGTACATACATACATAAATACATGCACGGTAAAGCTGTTAACGGTAAAATGTGTTAAAAAATCTCAAACCAATGTATGTCCCAAAATAAAGTTCCTAACTCAATCAATGTTACAACTATAATAAAATGCGGTGATGGATCTAACAACTATTATTGCCAGATATTTTTGGAACTCCGCTTGAATTGACTTCTAGGGGGATACCATCAAACGGCACCAAGTAGAAAATAAATTAAGTACGCCTGATGACATATTTGTTACTTACTTTGTAATTAATATTCATTAAACGAACTATTCTTGACACTATATTTATGCATTAAAATCTTATTCAATTCCTGAATTCAGAAGGATATTTTTATTTATAACTGGTGTACAGGATATAGGCTGAAAGATCACCTGATGGAAAGTGGTTACCGTCCTCTATGGACATCAGCAACCGTAGAGGTGTTACGAATGTTCTGTCTTGAATTAAAAAAGCCTATATATAATAACGCTGGGATTGCTTTAGCTGGAAGATCACTCAAAAACTCCACAGTGCGAAAAATAAACTTTCTTTATTCTTGTTGCTGAAGTATACAGGCTGTTGATCCCGACCGGCGACGAAATCGCAGAGAGGAACCGAGAGTAGAACAATTTATCTCCGCCCTTCGCGGGCCCTTTCGTGTTGGGTTTTTTGGGCGGGCCCATCTCGGGCCCCTCTCCTTCATCAACTACGCCCTTCGCGGGCACGACGTCGATTGGGGTTTTAAGTTTTTGAGCCTCCATTGTTGTTCCCACGAGTATAAAACTTTTCAATCTTAAAAAACGGGGGATGGGTTCGCAGTCGCGACCGGGTTTACCCCCCCGGCCATGCACCTCTCGCCCTGCGCCACAGCTTAGGTTGGGGGATTTTTTATTGAGGTTCACTCCTCTTGGGCCGGCCAATTAAGGCAAGCCCCGCGGTCCCGTGTGGCCGCGAGACGTGACCACGACACCACACGGGATAACGCTCGGCGGTAGCACCCAGCGGCGAAACTCTCGCCCCACCGCTGGGCCCGCCGCCACTGTACTCTACGTCGGGGCGCGCAGAGCAGAACTGCGCAGCCCTCACCTAGTCTGTCAGCGGAGCAGGGTGCGTCAATGCTGACAGGCTCCACCTTTCCGCCATGAAGACCGACGAAGAGGCGCTGACCTACCATCGGAAAGGGAGGGGTGTTTGTGAAGGAGGTTTGGAAGGGGGGGAAGGAATACAAGGATTTGGACAGTGGATAGGTGGGACACCACTGTCACGGAGTGAAGGGGCGAATGTGACAGTGGCGGCTCAGGGCCCCGGGGACGCATCCCCTTGTACCGCTACCCGGACGGAGACGTGTCTAGGGCGGCACCCCCTGGAGGTCTGTTGATCCACCTGACGGAAAGTGGTTACCATCGCCTATAGACATTTGTAACACCAAAAGTGTTGCCAACGTGCTGCCGGTCCCAAAAAGGGGTTTGAAATTTGGCTACTAATGCTGGAACACAAATCAAGGTTGTTATAGCGGCATACTTTAGACCAGGGATCGTGATCATCCAAATTGAGAAAACTAAATGCCCTACCACCTGACTGGGAGTTGATTTTGTTCCCTCTTACTAGAGATGGCCCTGCCGCATTAATTAGTACTTATTCTCTTTTTATGCACGGATTAATTATGTTAAAGACTATACAGGTGAAGCTCCTGGCAAAATACCGTTTTGAGTGGTTTTCGCGTCATCGAGAAGGTATAGTCCTTTTCATTTATCTTGGCAATAGAGCACGTTCACCCCAGTTTGACCCCGAAAAATTAAAAAGTTTCCGTGGGATAGTTAAAAAACCGCACCATGCGGACGAACTTGCGGGCATCCGCTAGTTTA
The DNA here is from genome assembly GCA_019925095.2 of Dendrolimus kikuchii. Lineage (NCBI taxonomy): Eukaryota > Metazoa > Arthropoda > Insecta > Lepidoptera > Lasiocampidae > Dendrolimus > Dendrolimus kikuchii. The sequence goes on from CM034402.1 coordinate 2,262,281, forward strand.
TAAATAAATAATGAATCAACTAATTGTTATGCAAATAAATATAAACTTAAAAATAAACTACAAACTATACAATATAAAAACTAAAACTAAATAAAAAAGGGGAAAATATCTGAAAATAAGTTATTGGTCCCAAACCACTGTCACTTACTGGGAACGTCCCCAGAAGGCTGGCGGCGTTGCCACGTTGTATGGCAATGCTTAATCTTTGAACGAAATAGACGCCAGCCTTCCGCTAGTTATAAATAAATTATATTAAGTATAACCTTCCATGTTATTGTACAAAAATTAAAAAAAAACCTAGTAGAAAAGGTTTCTCACCCCTGATCGGACGACGGAGAGGTGAATGTACTGTATTGCCAAGGTACCCGAAATAAGGTATAGGAGATTTCTTGGAGGGGTTGAACTGGCTGGATTACGCGACTGCATATTCTCGGATGCAAAAGCATTTTTGCAAATCGTCATCGTCAGCCAACTATTGTCTACTGCTAGATATAGGTTTTTTTTTTCATTTATTTGGACAAAAAAACAGTATTGTACAGAGTTTAGTATTATGAATCTTATACATAAGTAGTTTGACTTAATACAACACCAACATCATTTGCCACATATTGAGCAATTGAAATTATACTAGCTAACGTAAGTAAAAGCAAAAGAGAGGGGAAAAAAACAACGTTTGGTAAACAATATCTAAAAAGAAGAAGAAAGAAAAGAAGAAAGGGAGACCTCACCAGAACGCAGAGCCAGAGCCAATCCCCAAAATCCCCAAGTTATGTTTTCCTCATCCAGCCCATATTGTAGACCTTGTTCAAATTGTTGGTCCTAAAAGGCGTCCTTTGCCGTGACGCGGTTTCCACTCCAGGACTCGTCAGCTAGATCGATCCTCCAAATGTAAGCGCTCCACGGTCACTTTTCGGTCAATTTTGCAAACTATTTTGGTAACCTTGTTTTATAGACAGATTTTTGAAAAATTTAAAACAATCATGGCCATGGAAAGTCTACTTATCATAAGAGGCAGGTGCAGGTGATTTTATCCGTGCAGGAACGGAGAAAGAATACAATTTCCTGCGGCCGGGCGGCCTGTCGTAAGAGGCGACTTAACAACCCACAGCCAGGTGGTAGGGCATTTGCCCAACTAACAACCTTAACTTAACAACCTTGAGTTGTGTTCCGGCATTGGTGACCAGGTTCCAGTCTCCCTTAAGAGAGTAGCAGCGCATTTGTAGCACCTTTGGTGTTGCAAATGTCCATAGGCGATGGTAACCGCTTTCCATCAAGTGGGCCGTCTACCTGTCTGCTGATCTCCTGCAATAAAAAAGAGGCTATAAACACCGGCGAACAACAGCAATACTAAAGAATAAATACCCACGTGCTGTAGTTAAAATGAATGTTTTATAAATCCGGAAAAAGCTTCCACTATCTTAAAGAATACGTTATTTTATTTTTGTCTTATTCCACCCTCGTGTTCATGAGTTACCTCAATTGGTAATGGACTAGACGATGTCAAGAGCAAAATAACTATAAATCAAGTCGCGTTGCGCGCGCGCAGCCGGCCTATGCTGAAATGTTGATGACTGTGTACTGGGGGCACTTGGCGGGTGGTCCAAGTTAAGACTTTTAGTAAGAAATTTTATAAAAATTCTTTTATTAATATGGACATTTTAAACTATAACATACATACATAACTTCACGCCAGTTCCCTTGCGGGGTAGGCACGAACAACAGAGTGCCATTTAGGCTTATTCTTACACACCTCACTTGCCTCTTTGACATTCATAACTCTTGTCATGCAAGCTCGTCTGTTCTTAAGGCTCCTGACATCACCTTCTGCAACGTTTAAACTATAACAAATTGTTATTATCGATTAAGTAGTTCTAGTACAAATGGGATTTATATAATACTAGCTGTCCTGGTGGACGTTGTTCTGCCCTGAAGAAATTAAATTTAGAACCCGATTCCAACGCCACCTACCGGGTCCAAATGTAAACTATCCTATCTTTCAAGTCGGATCAAACTGCACACGGTGTGCAAATTTGATTAAAATCGGTCAAGTACTTTAGGAGTCCATCGCGGACAAACAACGTGACACGTAATTTATATATATTAAGATTTAGTGGATTAATATAGTAATTGAAATATATGAATTTCAGGCTTACGAATCAAACCATTTGAACTCATTGCGCTATGACATGGGTTTTTTTAAAAAGGGCGTTTTAAAATTTCTTAGAGATTCCATTTATCGAAAAAGGCTATAGGTTATATATCATCACGCTAAAAGCAATAGGATCGGAGCACCAATGCAGAATGTTTCAAAATCGAGAGGTTTTGAAAACAAATTCTACGCAGATGATGTCGCGGGCACAGCTAGTGAATTATAAGAATACGCGCGCTGTTCCTATTTTGTACCACTTTAAGCAAATCCTTAGCTTATTCAGAGTAATGCACATGTTGTGTGCCAATTAACATTTACTAATTAATTAAACCACCAGTTTTAGGCACAACAAAACTAATTAAGGGTTGATTTTCAATCAGATAAAAGTTATCAGTCGAAAAAATTATAACTTGAGTGAATTTAAAATGGAAACCATTTAACTATTTTATACATGCAAATGACATTTTTAATTTTTTCATTTATACCTACTTTATTCTATGAATAACTTTTATCCAATGATTGAAAAATTGGCCCTTTATGAAATACGATACTTATTCGAAACTGAAAGTGCGTGCCTCTTGTTTAAAGAGGTTACAACAAAGGCTACATTTTTTTTTATGTTAATGCTATTTTCCCCGGAACATTCACTTCAGGAGCCTTAAGAACAGACGAGCGTGCAAGACAAGAGCTATGAATGTCAAAGAAGTAAGTGAGGTGTGTAAGAATAAGCCTGAATGGCGCTCTGTTGTTCGTGCCTACCCCGCAAGGGAACTGGCGTGAAGCTATGTATGTAAGTATGTACATTCACTTCATTTTATATCCCTAATTATCCCGTCTCCGGGATGAAAAGTATCTATGTCCATTTTCGATATTAAAACTACATATGTACACCAAAGTGACCAAATCGGCGAAAACAACAAAATCTACCAAAACTACCACAACTACGACAACTCATCCCAAAATTAATCCTATAATCCGGGATGAAAAGTATCCCTCGGTATTAAATTTACGTATATACCAAATCTCCAAATCGGTCCAGTAGTTTTTCTGTGAAAACGGAACAGACAGAGTTACTTTCGCATTTATAATATCAATAGCGACAATGCAAAGATGAAACATTAAATGTATTTATAGAATAACACGCCCGCTGCTTGTAACTTAAATCCAGCTAGTCTAAGTGAGTTCTAAGTTTATACAGAGTAACGCCACAGTTATGCGCCATTTGACAAATCGTAACCAATTACTCCGCCGATAATAGGCATAATGTAAACACTCACGGAGGCATGCGACACACATTTGTTTAGTCTTTGACGCGAAAGCCAGTTTGGCTACTTTGGATAATTGACTCAAGTACTTTCGGCCCACAGGCCGGAACTTAGGAAATGACGTCTTGTTACTCATATTTGCGAAGGTATTCATATTCAAGTTATTTATTTTTTTATTGCAGGAGTTCAGCAGACAGGCAGACGGCCCACTTGATGGAAAGCGGTTACCATCGCCTATGGACATTTGCAACAGCAAAGGTGCTACAAATGCGCTGCTGCTCTCTTAAAGGAGACTGGAACCTGGTCACTAATGCCGGAACACAACACAAGGTTGTTATGGCGGCATACTCTAGACCAGGGGTGGTCGCCATCCAGTCGAGCAAATATCCTACCACCTGGATGTGGGTTGTTTAGTCACCTCTTACGACAGGCCACCAGGCTGCAGGAAATTGTACTCTTTCTCCGTTCCAGCATGGATACTATATATAGATAGATAGACTTATGAGACACTAATTTCCTCCACTTTGTATTTACTTTGTATTCTTATTATTTTTGAAGTGAAACTTCTTTAGAATCGTTGTGTTTTGAAACTCGATGAAACAAAAAAAGAGACATTAAAAAGAGATAAACACATCAATCTATAGGACTAAGCCTGCGAGAGAATGAGATAGAATACATTATTTTTAATAATTTAAACACTATGCTCATTCAGATTTGGAAATGTTTTGAAGTTTTAAGTTAATACTTCAAATTTCGTATTTTAAAGCTTAAATATATTATAACGATATAATATATGAAATGTGACGTCACGAAATTTAGAATCCTTTCACCCCTTGTCACACTTTGCTTCACTTCTACTGCGTGTGAACTGCACACACACACTTTTTTTTAAATGCATAACTTTAATTACGTACATAGAGTAAAGTGAACTTATATTTACATACATACATACATACATAACTTCACGCCAGTTCCCTTGCGGGGTAGGCGCAACAGAGCGCCATTTAGGCTTATTCTTACACACCTCACTTGCTTCTTTGACATTCATAGCTCTTGTCATGCACGCTCGTCTGTTCTTAAGGCTCATGACATCACCTTCTGCTAGTACACGATCAATTTGATCATGGAAGGTGTGTCGTGGTCTTCCACAACTTCTGCATCCATCCACTTTTGCATTGTATATCTGTTTAGTCATTCTTTCATCATGCCCGAACCACCGGAGCATTCCTTTCCTTACCTTCATACGTCGCTAATTCTTCTTCTACATTATTCTTGTTAACTTGTTCCGAACGAGTTTAACATCTTTGTCAGTCTATTTCGAAACAATGTCATTTCCTGCAGGTTAACAGCAAACTAAAAACGAAAGTCATGTTATCTTTCACTTTTTAGTTGCGTTTCAATAAGTTTTCTTTTGGTAAATTTTTCATTGTCAATAAAAGAGCACGGTTAAACTGTATCTCGTGACAATAGTTTTCAATATAGGTTAATGGCTTCGCAAATGTTTGGTTTGGTTTGGTTCCGGTTGGTCTCTATACCGTAGCGAAATAGAAAAGTCGTATGAAATCCGAAGCTGTAGAAAATGTTATGCCTCGTACAGACAGCAACTAAAGGGTCTCTGCGGTTTTAATTCTGCATAAAACCGTTTGAGGTCTATCCATCGCGGGGGAATAGAACCGCAAGCATGAAATTCTATTGCCGCACCACGGACAGGATACCCACTAAAACTTCTCCGTGTTCTACTCAAGACCCGGCAAGCGGCGGCCCACTGCCAGGGGAACCAAACCCCCCAGCGACTTCATTCTTTCTTAGGCGTAGGGCGGTGTGTAACACGCCCCAGAGGAGAGGTGAGCGCGCGTTAAACACCGGCGCGCCCTCCTTTGGCGGGGTGAAGCACACTGATTCGCTTACACTCCCGCTCCGTCTCCTTGACGAGCATGACACGCTCGCAGTTAGTATAAAGCGAAAGAAGAAACATCGAGGAGTTTTAATATGTATCCCCGACTCGGATAGTTATAGCATGTCCTCGAAGTTTCTATTACCACCCCAACGTGGCGAATCTCACAAGCCCCCACCGCGGTTCCCCCTGCGGTCAAACAGGTTTCACTCTGTGACTGCTGTGGGAGGGTTCCCAACTAACACTAGTTCCGTTGAGATGAGGGCGCGCCAGTAGTCTGCGCGCGCTTATCTCGCCTTCCATGGAATTAGTTACAAACTGCCCCGAACAAGTAGAAGGAAGACGCTGGGAGCTTCATTCCTCCAGCAGTGGACGAGGAGGCCGCAATTCAAATAGAAAATTACAATTCGATACTAATTTGTATCATATAGGTAACTCATAAGGTTTTTGATGGGAACTTGAAGACAGATTTTACATTGTGCACTTTTGTTTTCAACAAATTTATACGATATAAAAAAAGTCCGTAGTAGTAGGATATTGATAGTTGTTGAGGAACAGTTGCGTGTTTGTGTTGAAAATTTAAACTGTGTTGTGAAATCATTGAGTTATATGTACTACGTACTAGAGATGCTATTCGAAACAAAAAAGTTCGAACTTGATGAAAGGCTGCGCGAGGCGAGCTTGCCGTGGACTGACTCATGTATTTGCTGCAGCTCTGAAATATTATGTGCTGTCTAACCAAACTATTACAATATGCAGCGCTAGATCGCTTAGAGAGTATAGTTTAAATTCGATACAATTTAAATAAAATAAGATGTTTTATCGAGAACTAGCGGCCCCGGCAGACGTTGTCCTGCTCTGAAAAAATAAAAATCTAAAACCCGATCCCAGCGCTACCTATCAGTTCTGATTGCGAATCTAAACCATCCGGGAACCCACTCAAACACACAAAAACACCAAAATCGCTCCAGGTGATTAGGAGGATTCTAGAACCCGATCTCAGCGCTACCTAACGGTTCCAACGGGATAGAAAGTATCCTATGTCCGTCTTCTGGTTCTACCTCCACACCAATTTTCAGCCAAATCAGTATAGCCGTTCTTGAGTTATACATAGAGTAACTGACACGACTTTATTTTATATATATAGATAGAAAACAAACTTACCGGTGAAAAGTCACACTTAGACTTTTATTTGACTTTCTTCAGTGGTTTGAGCCGTACCTTAGTATGCATGAAGGCATTTTTTTAATAGTTACTTTTCACTCGAACACGTAAAGTATCGACGACAGCCCGGCGCATACTAAGCCAGTTCTTGTCCATGAACCATAAGTGTTCAAGCAAGTTAGTTCAGGACGCCTTCTCTAGTACGTAGTACATTAAACGTCATTACGTGAAACATTATTTGTTGGGCCACTACAAAACCGTTTGGCGTCAGATAAACATAAATAAAGTTGACTGTGCCTTTTAAGATTATTCTAAAACTTAAATATTCATGCATACTTGATATTGGCTAGATACACAAATACTGCAAAGCAGGGCTTGAAAACCTTTACCGGAATTTTCAAAAAAGATACTACCATACTGGTAATTTTTTTTACCGTTACTTTTTTACGTTATAATATAACGTTAAAAACTGTATGTCTAACGTTATATGTATCGTTATTTTTTACGTTATTTCAAGCGACATTGTCATTTTTAAGAATTGGCTTTATTACGACTGCATGCTACCGAAACAATCGACCAACCCAACTCTAAATATTACGCGAGCTCTTAGCACAGTGCTGTTTGATAATTTTTGCGAGTGGAAGAGAACGGCGATAATAACAAAACATAGTTAGAACGGTAAAATTACCGATAAACATAATATTAACGTTATATATTTTTTTTCGGTAAAATGGCTAGAAATAACGACGATAATTCGTGCAGGAACGGAGAAAGAATACAATTTCTTGCAGCCGGGCGGCCTGTCGTAAGAGGCGACAAAACAACCCACAGCCACGTGGTAGAAGCATTTGGCCGACTGGATGGCTATCACCCCTGGTCTAAAGTATGTCGCCATAACAACCTTGAATTTTGTTCCGGCGTTAGTGACCAGGTTCCAGTCTACCTTAAGGGAGCAGCAGCGCATTTGTAGCACCTTTGGTGTTTCAAATGTCCATAGGCGATGGAAACCGCTTTCCACCAAGTGGGCCGTCTGCCCAAAATTACTATAAATAAAGATTCCACATTTTTAACGGTATTTCAAATTCAAATTCAAAAGTTTTTATTCAAAATAAGTTACAATGGAGAACACTTTTTGAAGGTCATACATGTAAGTTAAAATTTAATTTTTTACTTCCTATTCTATGTACACCGCTTCGCAACGTGTTGATGCTGAAAAGGAGAAGAAGCGGCAAGAAACTCCCCAGAAACACGTCTAGCTAAATATTGTTCTTCCTTATATTTCATATTCTATTTATATCTCAAATTCTTTTTTTTAATAAGTTTTGTACAGAACTATGTTACAGAATCACTTTTTGAAGAATTAATGGAATTGTAGCAAACAAAGCATACTCAATAAGACCAAGACAATAAAAGGAAAGAAAAATAATATTATAGTTATAATAATAACATGACGTGCTAAAATGTTATGCTGCAATATGTCTCCACAAATTCCTTACCAGCATGGCAAAATAAAATAAAAAATAAAAAAATAAAAACGTTACACAAAATTTAGTATAAAAGATTAGAGCTAGGTGATATGCAATTGAATTTTTGTCATTTAAGTATTCTTCAATTTCAAGCACTGCCGCAAAGCCATATTTAATAAGAAGCAACGCTCTTTAGTTGCAGGTGTTCATGATGCATGCACCTACCAGCTCTCTAATAATAAACTGATAGCAGCTCATTCAGCTTCATTGTAATTGTTCAAATAAATCTTCATTTATTGGATATGTCTTGTTGCCTCTAGATCGTGACTGTAACGGTGGTCAGACCACCGTTTACTTTTAATTTATCTTTAATAGTAATTTATTGACGTCCTCACGTTTTCGTAAGGGACCTGTTTTGACACAGATGGCGCTGTAGTTGCATTTTGAAAAAAGGAGGTTGACATAATATTTTCTTAAAAAGAACGTTCTTAATTTATCTATGTTTTTTTGGGTGTTCTCTACTCGATTTCTTCGTCAATTGTGAACCGATTTTAAAATTTTTCTTTCAGTCGCAACGGTATACTCCCGAATTGGTCTCGTTGTCACGATGTCAGGATCTGATGAGTGGGTTCCAGGGAAATTGAGAGAAACCCTCGAAAATTGTTAACCAACTTTTTGTTACTTTTTTTTAATTTATTGCAGCAGTTCACCAGACAGGCAGACGGCTCACTTGACGGAAAGCGGTTACCATCGCCTATGGACATTTGCAACACCGAAGGTGCTACAAATGCGCTGCTGCTCTCTTAAGGGAGACTGGAACCTGGTCACTAATGCCGGAACACAACTCGAGGTTGTTATGGCGACACACTTTAGACGAGGGGTGGTAGCCATCCAGTCGGGCAAATGCCCTACCACCTGGCGAAACGATTACACGATATCTTCGTCAATTGTAGAGCGATTTTCAAATTTTGTTCTTTATTCATAAGCTGCCGAGATGGTCCTATGATCACCAATCCAGGATCTGGTGTGTGAATTCCCGGTAAATGGAGAGCAACTCTATATTTTTAAGCCGCGAAGAAAAGCTAGTAATGTATATTTTGCAAGACTTATAATAATGCCCAATGAAAAATCATCCCACATGTTTTTACATAAAATTGTCTGTACTTTTTCTCTCTTTTTTTCGGGATTTTTTGTATACATGCACATGTTAGTCCCATTAGGCACTAGTATACTTTTAGCGATAAGACCGCCCTTTGTACCCAACCAGACTAATACTAGTTCGTAAGTTTTTCTGTAATGGTGTACAATAATGTGTTATCTATCTATCTATCTAATGCAACAATAATATTTCGTTCTCAAATAAGTCCGCAAATATTACGACCCCACACGCAACGGAGGTTAAGCGTTAAGAGCGTATGTAAACAAATCGGGAGCCAGAAAGAAATGTTATTTATTGCTGCCTTTGTAAAGTCACAAAAAAGTAAAGAACAGACAGATCGTGTATACAATAACGTAGCTCTTGAATTTATGCCTATTAAACTAAAATTGAAAATAGATAACACTTTGCTCACCAAAATAAACAAATGCAAAAACAAAATCCATAGTTACAATATTTTTTGGCAAAACAACAGGCGCCCTTATCACTAAAAGCGATCTCTTCCTGGCAACCTAGCTTAAAAGAAATTCTTAACTAATCTGGCGATGTAGGTAGACCAGAAAAAAAGATAATACAATAACACATTGTATATCCCCGAGCGAAACTAGTTACACTAGTGTTATGTAACGCCGATCCCAGACACCCAGACTATAGTAAATAACGGAAAGTTTGTTTATGAAATTTACTAGCCAGGAATCGAACCCGGAGCCTCTGCGATGAGATAAGCAGAAAGAAAGGAAAACGTTTATTTGGTTGTCACATGTGTCTCGCATGGCGAAGAATTGTACGATGATATATACCAAAAAAAAAGTCTCGCGATGGCATCAAATAGGTGCAGTTCAGAATGTGCCAGGCAACAGTTGCCTGACGCTGATTTTCAACTGCAACCTAAGCCGGCAAAGTCTGAACCAATGAACCTCAGAAGCCGCCAAAGGAACTTTAATATCAATCAGACTACAAGATAGTCAGTTGACAAATAAAATGTGTGTGTGTGTGTGAGAGAGAGAGAGAGAGAGATAACTCTTTATTGCACACCAAAATATACAATTACAAAAACAGACCATATTTACAATATTTTCTAGGCGATACAATAGGCGGCCTTATCGCTCAAAGCGATCTCTTCCAGGCAACCTGAATCAAAAACAAATTTGAATCAGGCGATGTAGGTGGTGCAGGAAAAAGGCAAGGGACACATAAATACTCAAACTAATTTAACAAATAAATACACAAATACATAGTCATAAATATAATATACAAATATATACATATACAATAATATATTACAAAATAGATATATTATATAATAAATGTATTAGCATGATTATATTGTGGTGAGAAGAGATTAAATAAACAGCCTCAAATTCACGAATATTCAACATATTTCTGTGACTCTACAAGGATAATCCAGTTATACAAAGTTATCCTGCGATTCGCAGCCCATATGCGCCAGGTACTACCAAATTCCCGGAACACGGCGGTGTTCCTACTTATTGTTTTCTCAGAAGTACCAGGGTCCCACAATGGGCGCGAACCTTTCCAATGGGCCGTGCAAATAGTGTAATGCTTGAATTTGGGATCGTAAAAACATTCACGCATCGCGCGCGCATTTGAGATATCCACCCAATTGCAATACTAACCGGGTTCCAAGAGCTTGGTGATAAGTGGCAAGTGAATCTAGTTGTGAAGCGGGAGATATATAACAAGAGAACACGCACTGCTGCTCCTGTATCGCAGACGCTCCGGTTACTCAGCTCATATTATTACGGGTGAGTCCATTTATCTCCATTCCCTCTTACCCTTGCACCCTTGAAATCTGGCAATCGGCCAGATCATATGGTCTTTCGAACCGAATATTCCAACTGGCGACCTATTTATACAGTCTGCAACAACCGTATTTTGCCATTTTATGGTTAATTCAAACCAAATTGTAAATTTTCGCATACCTAAAAAGTTAAATAAACAATCATTATCAATCTGCCCATTTACCCGTTTTCTGCCCTTGTTTTTTCTTTTTTGTTTTCTTATAAACATATTACTTCTGCCCTTATATATTTGAATACCCATTCCACATTCCTCAGATAATTACGCAAATTGCTACACGATAACTATTTTTTGGTACGTAGGTAGGTTAATATAACCTCGAGTACGTATTCTGTACTTTATTCAGCACACCTATTCTCGAATACTTGCACTAAACGTGATATCGGATCGATATAATAATATTGAATATTATATTCGTTTCACTCGGTGTGGTTAGCTTGCCGTGCAACTTTTATAGCTTATATATAGCTTCGTGTTTATTAAGACTCAGCGCACACGACAGTTTGATATATATTTTTTTTCCTAATCATTTTTATTTATTTCGTATTTCTTACGTTTCTCTGGCTGCTTTCTTGCGTGTTCTTTATTAGCATTAGTAAAAAAAAAAAAAAAAAAGAAAAAAAAATATTTTTTTTTTTTTTTTTTCGTTTGCTTTTCCTTTTCTTATTGTGCACTTCTCATCGTCATGCCTACCAAATCGCAATCTGCCATCTTTATGCAAACCCATAAGTACATAACTTTCCTATTAGAGATAGCTAACCTTATATTAAAAGGAGACAAAAAGTATAGTGTAAACGATTTCATAGGGCGCTTTACAAAATTGGACGATATAAAGGGCAAGTTGGATACAGTATATTATGAGATCTTGGACTCTAAAGACCTTGACGACAAAGTGGAAAAATGGTACTTTGACTACTACACCTCGGCTATAGAAGCATATGAAAAAATTTTGGTGGCAAACATCACCATCAGCTCAAGCATCAAACCAAGCTCGCCCACATTCTCCACGTCTACTGTTCTGCCCAAAATAGATCTACCCAAATTTTCTTCCAAGCTTGAGGATTGGCCATCTTTCATAACAATTTTCAAAAGCCTTACGGACACTGCCGGTAATTTGTCAGGTGCAGTTAAATTACACTATTTATTTTCTTGCCTCTCCGGAGAAGCTCTCAGTATGGTATCACACCTCAAGGTTACCGATGAGAACTACGATGTAGCGATGACAACACTTGCCAATCGCTACGAAAATCGCCGAGTTCTCATTGATAGGTTTATAGATATGATACTAGAGTTACCCCACATCACCACCCGCTCACAAATCAGACAGTTATTTTTAGCCCCTCTTATTTCAACCCAATCGGCGCTTAAAAACCTAAACTTACCACTACATGACTCAGACTACGTCCTAGTGTCAATAGTAGTGCGGAAGTTAAAGGGCGAGCTTCGCACATTATTTGAACGAACGCATGGGTCTTCAGACACTCTGCCCACCTTAAAGGATGTAATCACATTCTTAGAAGACCATGCACGTTGCACAGAAACTGAGACATATAACCCACCCCCCCCTCCCCTCAGCCCGACATACAGACAAACTGAACGTGCTTCTCCCTCAGCACGGTACCAACCACGCGCTTCTGCACCCAGACCAGAAATTCGGCACGTTCGTTTTCAGCCCACTACTTCCGTCCGCCCACCTTTAACGCGCCCTGCATATCCTCTACAAAGTCAAGCGTACCCTGTACAGTACGCTCAAGGATACCCACAGTCTACACAATATTTCGAGCCCATAGCACAAGATTCCGCCCACCCACCAGCACCGACCAATAATTATTACTGCCCTTGGTGTCACGTTAGAGGACACAGGTTGCTGAACTGCGGTGAATACCTAAGACAGCCTACGCAAGGGCGCTGGGATTTTATCCAAGCTCATGAACGGTGCCGTAAGTGTCTAGGACCCCATTACTCTGACGAGTGCAGATCCACAGGACGGTGTAGAGAATGTGATAGCGAGAAACACCATACCACCTTACATCGCAGTGGCTTTGAATCACCCACATATGACAATTCTCACCTCTTGCCCCCACAACTAAGAGGACAAGAACACACCCGCCCAACCACGGAATCAAGAAACTCTTCTCGTCGTAATTCACCTATTAATTCACAACAATGACTACCTGCTACTCACTTACACAATACTACACTACACCCACCCATACCATCGCTACAATATACACCATCCACTACATCACGTAAACAAAATAAATCCCAGTTTCATACTCAGCACTATGATAATAAAGTTTATCATAATAATCACTTGCCCGGCAGCCCTGTTACTTCCTCTGATAAAGCTAACCAAAATGACAGTCATATTTCAGCACATACTCAGCACATTACAGTACACGATCCACCAGTTTTATTACCCACTGTGTCCCTAGAACTAGCAGACAACGCTGGAGAATTTCATAAGGCAAGAGCATTATTAGACAGCGGTTCCATGCTAACCTTGTTAACTAAAACTATGACACAAAAATTACGTTTGCCTGTCGAGCACACAGAACTAAAAATTACAGGAGTCGGTAATCAGCAGACTCAAAACTCTAGTTCTTCAACTACCATCACATTCCGCCCTATTCACACCGAAGTCCCAGTAATTAGCGCAAAGGCATACATTCTACCAGATTTGACAGGTCTTTTACCATTAACAATGTTACCTGACGTTGTTCCACTCCTCGACTCGACACAGCTTCCCCTAGCAGACTCGTCTTATCGTTTTCCAGCCGCTATTGACTTGATTATGGGTTCTGATGTCTTGGGCCAAATTTTGGATGGTAACAAAATTTTTTTGGGCCCCGGCAGGCCAATAGCCTTCGGCACGATCTTCAATTTCGCTCTTTTAGGTCCTATCAATCCAAACTACACAAAGCCTGAGCCTCAAGTTAATTCAGCACTAGTAAATATTGACTGTTTACAACCCCAACACTCAAATAAAGAAATACACTCCGCTCTGGAGAGATTCTGGGAAGTCGAAGAAGTGCAATCAAAGGACAACTCAACCTCTGACGAGTGTGAGGAGAACTTTCGTTCTACCACCACACGTGATCCCACAGGGCGATACATAGTATCCCTTCCCTTTCTTACAAAGGCACCTAAGCTCGGTGCAACCCACGCTATTGCACTACGACGATTCCTTAATTTGGAGCGCAAACTCCAAAGAGATCCTACCCTCCGCTCAAAATATATCGACTTCATGAAGGAATACATTGACATGGGCCACATGGCTCTTTGTCACCCCAGCACATTTAAAGGAAAAGACCATTTTTACGTCCCGCATCATGGCATCTTCAAAGCCAACTCTGAAAAACTTCGCACGGTTTTTGATGGCAGCTGTAAGAGCTCTAATGGTGTCAGTCTTAATGACTGTCTGCACACTGGCCCACCGCTCCAACGTGATATTACTGACATCATTCTAAATTTTCGTACTCACAAAGTGGTCTTTAGTACAGACATCCAGATGATGTTTAGAAATATACTAGTTCACCCAGACCACAGACGGTTCCAACTCATTCTATGGCGCTCTTCTCCAGATCAACCTCTGCTCACTTACGCCCTGTCCACTGTCACGTATGGCCTACGACCCAGCCCCTTCCTCGCCAATCGATCTATTATACAGCTGGTCACTGATGAAGGTCACCGTTTTCCCCAGGCTGCACAGGTTCTTACGCACTCCATATTCGTGGATGACATTCTGACTGGGCATGATTCAGTTGACAAGGCAATAGCTCTGCAGACTGAACTCATTGAGTTACTAGCCCTAGGGGGATTTCATTTGCGAAAGTGGACCTCAAACTCTCGTCAGCTTTTAGAACGCTTCCCGGATGATCAATGTGACATACCCAAGGATTTTGATGTTGTACCCGACTCCAATGCAATCAAGGTACTTGGTATGCAATGGATACCCCAAACGGACGAATTTACATATCACATTTCGGTACCTACACTGGAAAAATTTACCAAAAGGTCAATACTCAGTACCATCGCTCGTTTATACGATCCTAGTGGATGGATCAGCCCAGTTATTTTCCGCGCAAAACTGCTCATTCAGCACCTATGGACTCTAAAGTTAGACTGGGATGAATCGGCTCCCAATGATGTCACATTTCAATTTCAGCACATTTTTGAAGACTTACCTCTACTCTCTGCTCTTCGACTCCCCAGAACAATTTGCACCAGCAAAGATTCCACCTACACCCTACACGGTTTTGCCGATGCATCCGAATCCGGATATGCAGCCGCAGTCTATCTTCATGAAACGAATATCACGGGTCAGGTACACGTCAGACTACTTGTTTCTAAATCCAAGGTAGCCCCCATTAAAACCCGACAGACTATACCAAAGCTGGAACTTTCAGCTGCACACCTCACTTCGCTGCTCATTTCTCGCGTCTCTGTTCAACTTTCTGCCCACATTACCATTCAGCAACACTTTTGTTGGTCAGACAGTACTATCGTACTCGCCTGGCTTAAAACTCCTTCTCAATCCCTACAGGTCTTTGAGGCCAATCGAGTCTCTGCCATTGCAGCCAATCCATGTAACCCTACTTGGAGACATGTACCCTCAGCTCTTAACCCTGCCGACTGTGCTAGCAGGGGAATATCAGCACAGGAACTCTTAGCCTATGACCTATGGTGGTCGCCTACTTGGCTCAAGGCCCCACCTGATACCTGGCCCACGATGCCCCCTGCTTTGGGTCATCACGTACTGCCTGGTCTAAAACCCAGAAAAATGGTAGCTCACATCGCGGTTCCTGATCTAGACACGGATTTACTCACGAGATTCAGCTCCTTAGACACACTTGTAGGCGTAACCGCATGTATTAAACGTTTTGCACACAATTGCTTGGTATCTTCTCACTCTCGCATCGTTGGTCCCATTACCGTAGACGAACGTAAGAAAGCGCTCTTACACTGGGTACGCTCAGTCCAACAAAATATGTTCGCTGAAGACATCCACCGACTGCAAACTAACAAATTATGTACAGTGCGAATACAACGCCTCTCGCCCTTTCTCAAGGATGGTCTTCTTAGAGTAGGAGGGCGCTTGTCCAACTCAGCCCTTAGATATGACACACAACATCCCCTCATCTTACCCAGTTCAAGCCCCCTTGTGGACCTAATTATAGATCATTTCCACACTATACACTGCCACCCGGGCGCAGATACACTACACGCACTACTCCGTCAACAATACTGGATTTTATCTGGAAGGCGAGTCATTCGTCACCGTGTCTTTAAATGTGTACGCTGTTTTAGGCATCGAGCTCAGCCGAATCCCCCTTTTATGGCCGACCTACCGGCTGATCGAGTCAGCCCACAACCGGTGTTTAGTCAAGTGTCCACGGATTTTGCCGGACCATTCCTAATTAAATCAAGTACTCTACGCAATGCCAAACTTCTCAAAGGCTACTTTTGTGTTTTCGTTTGTCTCGCCACCAAGGCAGTGCACTTAGAGGCTGTCTCGGAACTTTCTACGGACGCCTTTTTTGCGGCATTGCAAAGGTTCGTTAGTCGGCGCGGAATCCCTACCCTAATTCGCTCTGATTGCGGTACAAACTATGTCGGCGCAAGAAATCAGCTCATAGAAGTACAAAACTTCTTAAAGGCCAATGATGATAGAATTACGCACAAGCTAGCCACACAGCAGATCACATGGTTGCTCAATCCGCCCTCAGCTCCTTCTTTTGGCGGTCTGCACGAGGCAGCCGTGAAATCTACTAAGCAATTACTCTATCGCGTATTAGGTGAGCAGCATCTGACCTTTGAAGAATTTTCTACACTCTTAGCCCGTATTGAGGCCGTTCTCAACTCTCGACCACTCTGCCCTCTGTCTTCAGACCCTACAGACTTCGAAGTCCTAACCGCTGGTCATTTCCTTATAGGTCGCCCACTTACCGCATTACCCGAACATTCCCATGAATCCTCTCCTCCATCAACCCTACGACGTTTTCGCTTAGTGCAAGCGTTGGCTCAGCGATTTTGGACCTTGTGGTCGAAATCCTACCTGCACACTCTCCAATCCCGATCTAAATGGACTACGGAAACCAGTCGACCCAAGATTGGTGAGCTGGTACTCATAAAGGAGGATAATCTTCCCAGACTCCAGTGGAAGATGGGAAGAATAAAGAAGATTCTGCCCGGAAGGGATGACGTCGTCCGAGTCGTAGAACTCAGCACCAAGGATGGCAGCTTAACGAGACCAGTCACAAAGATTGCTCGTCTTCCCCTCGACGACAACAGCACTTAGTCAGCACTATAAATGGGAGCCGTCACCTTTTCCCCGGGCCCCAGGATGTTCACGCCACCGCGTAACGAACGATGATTCCCCGAAAAAGTAATTTACCCCGCACTTCCGCGTCTCAACGATCAGTCTGAATCGATCCGTCGTAAAAACATTCACGCATCGCGCGCGCATTTGAGATATCCACCCAATTGCAATACTAACCGGGTTCCAAGAGCTTGGTGATAAGTGGCAATGGACATTTTCAACACCAAAGGTGCTACAAATGCGCTGCTGCTCTCTTAAGGGAGACTGGAATCTGGTTACTAATGCCGGAACACAACTCAAGGTTGTTATGGCGACATACTTTAGACAAGGGGTGGTAGCCATCCAGTCGAGCAAATTCTCTACCACCTGGCTGTGGGTTTTGTATTCTTTTTCCACTCCTGCACAGGTTAGCGGTCTTGTTCCAGTCTTCCCTTAGAGACCTGCAGCGCATTTGTAGCATCTTTGGTGTTGCAAATGTTTATAGGCGATGGTAACCACTTGCCACCAGGTGAGCCGTCTGCCTGTCCGCTGAACTCATGCAATAAAAAAAAACATAAATACACATTAAACCCCGTAGCATTATTATAACAAATGTTCTGTCCATATTAACCGACTACCGATTAATTGTAAGGCGTGTTCGTGAATAAATAAATCATCATACACATTTTCAATTAGCTGTGTAGTAAGACTAATGGACCAACATTTATATGGATTATATCACAAATGTGTTACGAAATTAGATTGTATGGTGTTATTGTGTAGTTTGTTGTTGCGTGTCTCTGTTATGCTATTAATAATAACGACGTGCCAGTAGTTTATATATTAATATGTGAAGCAAAAACTTGTACCCCTTTTTACAAAAATTGCGCGGACGGAGGAGCATGTTTCGCACACTTATCTTGATATATAAAAATGAATGTATGTGTGTATATGTCCTTTATAGTGAAGAGGGTGCCCCGTAGGGGTTGGAGGAGCGAGATGGAATACTCCTCCTTGTCAAAGGAATGATCTTCCAGCGAGGCTAATGTTGTTCCTCGCAGGCCTAGGCCCGAATCGTAAAGTAATACATCTGATTTTGATGAATTTTTGTGTGTGTCTTTGAGTTGGTCCTGGGATGGTTTACAGCCACAATTGGAACCGGTAGGTGGCGCTGAGATCGGGTTCTAGAATCCTCCTAATCACCGGGAGCGATTTTGGTGATTTTGTTTTTGTGTGTTTGAGTGGGTTCCCGGATGGTTTAGATTCACAGTTAGAACCGGTAGGTGGCGCTGAGATCGGGTTCTCGAATCTTCCTAATCACCGGGGGCGATTTTGGTGATTTTGTTTTTGTGTGTTTGAGTGGGTTCCCGGATGGTTTAGATTCACAGTTAGAACCGGTAGGTGGTGCTGAGATCGGGTTCTAGAATCCTCCTAATCACCGGGGGCGATTTTGGTGATTTTGTTTTTGTGTGTTTGAGTGGGTTCCCGGATGGTTTAGATTCACAGTTAGAACCGGTAGGTGGCGCTGAGATCGGGTTCTAGAATCCTCCTAATCACCGGGGGCGATTTTGGTGATTTTGTTTTTGTGTGTTTGAGTGGGTTCCCGGATGGTTTAGATTCACAGTTAGAACCGGTAGGTGGCGCTGAGATCGGGTTCTAGAATCCTCCTAATCACCGGGAGCGATTTTGGTGATTTTGTTTTTGTGTGTTTGAGTGGGTTCCCGGATGGTTTAGATTCACAGTTAGAACCGGTAGGTGGCGCTGAGATCGGGTTCTAGAATCCTCTTAACCACCGGGAGCGATTTTGGTGATTTTGTTTTTGTGTCATGAAACAAAGTCTTTTGGGAATTCAGAAAATATGGCGGTACGAAGTTCGCCGAGTCAGCAAGTAGTTTATATAGAGAAGAAGCGAAATATGCTATTTTTTTTTTAATTATGAATAAAAAATACATTAAATCAATAAAAAAAGCATTCACACACTACAGTGTATTTGACACACACACGCATATATACTGTTTTGTTTATTGTTCAAATCAAATTAACAGTGTAGCCTTGGCGAAATCTGTGATTATAGAAGTATAATCTTTGACAACAAATTATGATGGTCAAATTTCGACCACGGGCGACCACTAGTCAAAATTAGATCTACAAAAATTACACAAAAAAACAACAAACATGAAATTGATTACTAAAAGTATGAAAAAGTTCACTAATACTATTATTCAAAATAGTTATACAAGGTTTATAAGGTCGTTAAGAAAGGGGTAAATTTTTTTATTTATAATAGCATCATAATTATATATACTTCGAATAATTATTATGAATGACGGCCTCTGTAGTTGAAAGGGCTAAACCTTTGCAGGCCTACCTCATTGGAACTCAAAGGGTCCGGGATCAATTCATGGTATGGTAAATTTCGGAAACGAATTTTCTCCTTTATTTACTATGTAAAATTTTCCAATTTAAATTCAAAAGTTTTTATTCAAAATAAGTTCCACTTGAGAACACTTTTTAAAGGTCATACATATAAGTTAAAATTTAATTTTACTTCCTAGTCTATGTACACCGCTTCGCAACGCGTTATTGCTGTTAAGGAAAAACTCCCCAGCGACACGTCTAGCTAAAAATTGTGTTTCTTATTTATCTAGCGCAAGGAAAGGAATGCTCCGGTGGTTCGGGCATGTGGAAAGAATGCATGATGAAAGAATGACTAAACAGATATACAATGCAAAAGTGGATGGATGCAGAAGTCGTGGTAGGCCACGACACACCTTCCATGATCAAATTGATCGTGTAATAGCAGAAAGTGATGTCAGGAGCATTAAGAACAGACGAGCGTGCATGACAAGAGTTATGAATGTCAAAGAAGCAAGTGAGGTGTGTAAGAATAAGCCTGAATGGTGCTCTGTTGTTCGTGCCTACCCCGCAAGGGAACTGGCGTGAAGTTATGTATGTATGTATCTAGCGCAAGCTTTTTTTAAACAGAAATATGTTACACAATTCCTTTTCGAAGAATTAATGGAATTGGAGCAAACAGAGCATACTCAGTAAGACAAAGACACAATACAGGACAAGAAAAATATTATTATAGTTATGATAATGACATGACGAGACGTACTAGAAGTTTGCAAAATATATCCATAAATTCCTTACATGTTTAGTAAGATTAAAACGTTATACAGACGATAGTACGAGAGGCTGGAGCGAGCTGCAATGTAAACAAAGTTTTGTCATTTAAATATTCTTCAATAGTATGCGTATTAGAGTTGCGTCGCACACGTACGAGCCGGTAAATTTGTCCCGTACAAAATCCATTTGTACTGACACGGTAAAAAATCTAAAAAGTTATGTTTCAAATATTTTGTCGCGCTACTACTCAGTTATAACAGACGAGCCTAAAGAACAACAAAATAAGCTTAAGAACAGACAAGCGTGCATGACAAGAGCTATGAATGTCAAAGAAGCAAGTGAGGTGTGTAAGAATATGCCTGAATGGCGCTCTGTTGAACGTGCCTACCCCGCAAGGAAACTGGCGTGAAGTTATGTATGTATGTTGTACTACTCAGTGTACTACTCGCGCCTCAAATGTAAGAGGAAGGAGGGAACGAGGGTAACAGTACAATAACGCCTGTACGTATATTCCATGATAAAGAGGGACAACAGGATATGTACGACTGCTAGGAAAATGAGGTGACCGAGGCCGATCACATCCGACTCTTAACGAACATTTCCGAACTAGAAGTTTTGTACGGGACAAATGAGGGAATGACGCTCACCGCCTCACTGGCCTCAGCGCTTCAAGTGTACTGCCGTGGTACAAACTATACAAATCTCCTCGTCTCATTTGAAGTAGCAAATTGTATTGGTTTAGTACAAAATGTTATGTTACTCTTAGAAACTTATTTTAAAATTATATCTTACCCAACTCTAATGTGTATGGTCTGGGTGTCTGGAATCGGCCCTAGAGTAGTCCGTTGTATATTACCCGTGACACAAGCGTAACTTGCTTAATTTGGGAATGTACAATATGTGTGTTTGTCTGCCGATTGTTTAATAATAATCACATGGAGATAAGAGTGACTCGCTCAATAAAAAGTGTAAGTAACTTTGAAAATATTCTTGAATATTTCGTTTTCAATATTTTTCTTCCATAATACGATTTAATTTTGGATTCTGGTATTATAAACATACATAGCCTGTATACCTATATTTACAATACTGTATGTATGTATGTATTTACAATATCAAATGTGTTATAACACCGTTACAACAAAAATGAATTAACGGTATTGTTGCGAACAGAATCACCCACCTGATATCTCGCCCGGAAATCCCGTACCCCCACGCCCCGCTTATCGCGAATATGTAGCTCGCTCCGTTAGCTGCTAAGCGTCTGCATTTTTGTAGTACCTTAATAAGCACGGGGCGAGCTTCCGGCACTCGTTCGGTTGAATGTATACACACACAAGGAGACTAAGAAGATCAGGAAGATCAAGGAGCATTCGGAAGACTACAGCCATCGGACTCTCAGCGTGACTACGTGAATCTTGTGGACCACCAGTGTATTGTGATTAGTGCCACTCGTATTGCTCGGTGTAATCGATACAATTAGTGCTATCTATGTTCAGTGTAAAATCCGGGGCTAGTGCTAAATTTTGTTGGTTAACCTCGAACGTGCCGTTTGATACAGTAGTGCTGATCGCACCTGTTACTGTTGTAGCGCCTATAAATAAATTCAGTCAACTTGCTAAGGGGTGTTTCATTTAGGGCGACCCCTGCTCCCCCACGCCCAAGAGGTATGTTATTTACCTATATGAAACTAGCGGCCCCGGCAGACGTTGTCCTGCTCTGAAAAAATAAAAATCTACGACCCGATCCTAACGCTACCTATCAGTTCCAATTGATTTAAACCATCCGGGGATCCACTCAAACATACAAAAACAAAATCACCAAAATCGCTCCAGGTGATTAGGACGATTCTAGAACCCGTTCTCAGCGCCACCTACCGGTTTCAACGGGATAACAAGTATCCTATGTCCGTCTCCTGGTGCTAAGCTACCTCCCTACCAATTTTCAGCCAAATCGGTACAGCCGTTCTTGAGTTATAAATATATATATATAGATATATACCTAGATCAG
Source organism: Dendrolimus kikuchii (assembly GCA_019925095.2). Classification (NCBI taxonomy): domain Eukaryota; kingdom Metazoa; phylum Arthropoda; class Insecta; order Lepidoptera; family Lasiocampidae; genus Dendrolimus; species Dendrolimus kikuchii. The sequence continues at coordinate 2,284,636 of CM034402.1, forward strand.
GAATTTGACCTAAAACTAAATTTCATCCTTGTTTGTCAAATAACATAAAATTTCTAAAGCAATTATAATGTACGTATTATAGTTGGCTTAAAGACAAATCTCATATAGATAATGTTAATTGTGTTATATATTTGAAATCGAAGCGCTTTGGGTTAGCGCAGACTAGCGTCTAAAACTTATTTACTTATATTTTTATAATATTAAAGTCACTATAATATTGGTTTTTGTTGATGATGTTGCATTGAATGTATAACGTAGTTTACTGTCGAGACGCTTGGACTGTGGGGTCCTGAGCCCATGAGCCTCTGACAAAATTTATCGCAACGACTCATTGACTCTTCAGGTGATTAGAGGGCTGGTGCTTACCTCGGCCAACGGATCTGTATGGCGATCAGCGTACGTAGCCAGCCTTCTGGGCACCTTAGCCATAGAAGACGGTGATCTAGGATCAGTATTCTTCTTATAGTCTTGAGGGACTATGAGTAGAATAGAGTACAAATAAGTTCAGTTTTCTTGCATTGTATTCGATTATACGTAGTCTTAAATTCTTCTTACTTTAATTGAAAGATTGCCAATTAAATATAAACAGTTTATTGTTTTTTAAGTTGTGTCTGTTTTGTACATATTTTTTTGAACCACAGAGTGTTGATACATAGTGATATGCTGGTTTCGTAGTGATGTGACATTATCGATTAGATGAATCGATAACAGTTTTAAATATCAAATTCTTATAATTTTTTTATAGTTATCACTAAACTATTTCATCGCATTGCAATTTTTATTATTATTTAAGTTTTTTTTTAAATAAATCGGTAAACAAAACACATACATTGCATATCCTTCAGGCAAGCAAGTTTAGGCTTGTGTTGCTGATAATATATACGGAAGCACTCTGCGGCCGATCCCAAATACCCAGAACATAGCAAAGAACAGAAACTATCTTTACTAAATCTACCATGCCATGAATCGAATCTGGAGCCTATGCTACTAACATTATAAACGCGAAAGTTTGTAATAATGTATGTATGGATGTATCTATGTTACTCTTTCACGCAAAAACTACTGAATGACTTGTGATGAAATTTTACAATAATATAGCTCACACATCAGAATAACACATCCTACTAATATTATAAACGCGAAAGTTTGTAAGAATGTATGTATGGATTTATGTATGTTTGTTACTCTTTCACGCAAAAACTACTGAATGCATTTTGGAGAAACTTTACAATAATATAGCTCACACATCAGAATAAGACATAGGCTATAATTTATAAAGATATAGTGAATTATACAAAATATAGCGATTTTCCATCACCACGCGGGTGAGACCACGGGGCGCAGCTAGTGTACAATAAGTTACATCGACAAAGGCTTAGGAGACCAATATATTTATACAAAAGTGTTAGCTTGAATAAATATTTAAAAACTTGTTTTACTATTACATATTAATAATTATACATACATATATACATAACTTCACGCCAGTTCCCTTGCGGGGTAGGCACGAATAATGGAGCGCCATTCAGGCATTCTTACACACCTGACTTGCTTGTTTGACATTCATAGCTCTTGTCATGCACGCTCGTCATTAATAATTATGCTCTTAAGGTTGTCATTTTTTGGTACTGAAGTTCAGCAGGCAGGCTTACGGCTCACCTGGTTGAAAGTTTTTACCGTTTTCTATTGATATTTGCACCATCAAAGGTGCTACCAATGTGGTGTCAACCTTGAAGGAATATTGGAACCCTACCTGAAATGCCAGAACACAACTTAAAGTTCTTATGGCAGCATACTCCTAACCAGTACTGATAACCTTTAGTCTGAAGTCACCCCCCTCTTCCTTTCAAGGCTGGCAGTCCATAAACGAAGGTAACCGCATTCCATTAGATGGGCTGTCGCTGTCTGCTGTACTCCAGTAACAGAAAAACGATTACAATGTCATTTCACTTCCACACATAATACTGTTACGAGCCGATACTAATCCTTTGCAGGTGTCTTATTACCCATTTGAATTTGAGTGATAAATTGTTGACCCTAATCTATTTGTTCACGCCGCCGTAAGACGTCATAAAACTTTCTGTCCTCTGTTGTTATTTCATGTGAATTCTTAGAAGCCATTTAGCCAACCAGTTAATGACTTCAAGAACAAGTGGACGGCATGTTGCTAGGAGGCCATGTCTAATTCACAAATAGATGAAGGTCAGTCAGGAAATGCGCCAGTCGTGTTCTGACTGCAAACAAGACGTTACCTAGTGCACTTTCCCGCTCTTTATGCGATAACGATTTTCTGCCCTACAGTTTGGTTTTCTTGTATTCCGTTATACTTATAGGAACTGTGGATTGCGTGTTTTACGTCTAAAACACTGTAATAATTTGACGGCCTCTGTGGTTGAGCGGGCTAAGCCTTTGCCGGCCTACCTCACTTCAACGCAGAGGCTCCGGGTTCGATTCCTGGTATAGTAAATTTCGGAAACGTATTTTCTCCGTTATTTACTATGGTCTGGGTGTCTGGGATCGGCCCCAGAGTAGTCCGTTGTATATTACCCATAACACAAGCGTAACTTGCTTAATTTGGGGATATACAATGTGTGTGTTTGTCTGCCGATTATTATTATTATTTATTATTATTATTATTATAATTCCAACGGCATTTTCGAATTAACATCCTACAAATTCGTAACAATATATTGGGCACCCAATGTTAGTTTATTTATATAGTCGTGTTGTCGCTCGTCTGCTCTATTATCCTGGTTTAAAATCTGACAACCGTTAGTGTACGAGCTAAGCGGGAGACCCGTAAGGGTTTCTCTTACAATAAGTAAGGCTAGCGGTCCCATTAATTGTTAAAAAGGAAGCAATACACGACTTTCTAGTTTTGTGAGTAACGTATTATGATTTTGAATAAATGGCCCTAAGTGAATTATAAATCTTTGGTCGCATTGTGGAGGACTTTCAGTTGTGTCTATTAAGATAGATAAATTGGGTTATTTTAAAACACCCACGAAGTCTTGTCTATGGAGTTATACATATATGTACAGCGTATAGTTGATTTAGCTTAAGTAAACCGTGGTATAGTATATGGTATATATATATATATAAATATATCTATATACATACATACATAACTTCACGCCAGTTCCCTTGCGGGGTAGGCACGAACAACAGAGCACCATTTAGGCCCATTCTTACACACCTCACTTGCTTCTTTGACATTCATAACTCTTGTCATGCACGCTCATCTGTTCTTCAGGCTCCTAACATCACCTTCTGCTAGTACACGATCAATTTGATCATGGAAAGTGTGTTGTGGCCGTCCACGACTTCTGCATCCATCCACTTTTGCATTGTATATCTGTTTATTCATTCTTTCATCATGCATTCTTTCTACATGTCCGAACCACCGGAGCATTCCTTTCTTTACCTCCTTATATATATATATATATATATATATACATATATATATATATATATATATATATATATATATATATAGCGTAATGGCTAGCGTACGCGTCCTAGACTCAGAGGGCGCGGGTTCGATCCTGGCCGGAACGCATGCACCTCTTGGTCAGTTTTCTGATCGAATGTGCATATTGTTACAATTACCACGTGCTAATAACGGTGAAGGAAAACATCGTTATGCAACCTGCACATCGAGATAACCGATGTGTCAAACCTGCTAAGCCGCTTTGGACAAGCGTGGCGGGTATACTGTCAGTTCCCCACTACAGTGGGAGGCCCGAGCCCAGCAGTGGGACAGTTATGAGCTGTTATATATTATATATAAACCGTGGTAACTGGATAGCGCACACGTGTGTCAGACTCAAGGTGGGTTGAAGTTCTGGATGAAAAAGACGTACAGCTTAAACTTTTCTGACCTAATAACCTACCTAAGCAAGCGTTGACACTGGTCGGTCATATACATTTTATCTATGCGCTATTCGACCTCGTTGTAAAATAATAATAATAATAATAAACCCGCAGGGGGGCTTTGTGGCGAAGCCTTAGGTGAGTAGCGACACCTCGTACCTGACTCCGGGGGCCAAGACAAGGCCCCCACCTCCGTGCTTGCCTTAGCCAGCCGGCACGGAGTGGAGATCGCTAGAGCTAAAGCTCAAGCTCCAGGGGTGGAAGTGATAAATGGCATCACGTCAGAAGTAGCTTCGGTGAACCTGCAGCCCACCTCTCTACACCCCTTAGCCACTCACACCCATGTTGCCCCTGTCTTTGTGGCATTTTTTGGGGCCCATGCAGGGAGTGGCGAGTCACCGTCTGCCCATTTTTCCATGTTCCCTGAACATTGCGACGGGCAGACGCCATAGTCCCCATATTTCCAGACCCCTAGTACCACTAGCAGTTCACCCCAATAGTCCGGTACTTTTTGTCCTCATTTCCCACAATAGTTCTACGCTGGCCGGGGCTTGTCCTTGGGTGCATTGTTATATAGTGTGGACAGGGATAATCGCCGGTCAGTGTCACGCCACATTTACATTAAATTTGTCAAAGGGCCTCTACGTGTTGGCCTTTCCATGGCCCCCCACGCAAGCCCTCCAAATGTCCGGGCCATTTTTATGGCCCGTGGTCTCAAAAGACATACAAATAATAATAATAATTTATTTGTAATAAAAACCAGATACAATGACAAACAATGATATATTGAATTAAATCTACGTATGTATGTTCACGTGTGAATTCCTTAACCCCCAAACTAGGTTTGCACCTGTGTCCTGGGGGTTAGTTGTGGGTTCTCATGGGTGTATGTTACAATATTATTAGGTTAATGTATGACCAGATTAATATACAATTAGGCTCCAATTTTATTAAGCAGATATACGGTTTCATAATACGTTAATTTTTGAAAATATTCAGCAAGTTTTTTTTTAAATTTTGAATGAAGTAAGGGAGTAAATAGAGGGATATAATAGGGAATAAAAGGCCCTAAAGCCGTGGAAGCTTAGTGCTTAGCGTACTTTAATTTTAATAGTCGAGTTGAATTTTGTATTAAACAAAATGGTCATCATATCGCAGAACCACTTAATTAAATTAAAGGATATGAAATATTATATTTGTTCATTTTAATATTTTCTTAAGTTTTCGCGACTTGTATACATAATAAAACTACGTTTTAACGGTTTTAAGCGCGGTAATTTTATTTGATTTTGGTGTTTTCGACGTTTCGGCCAATTTCAGTGGCCGTGATCACGGAAGACAAAGATGTCAAGTGTCAACGAGTACTGTTAAAGTTTTATTTAGCCTACCGCCAACTTGTTAATTTTAATTTTGTTTATGGTTATTATTTACTCTATGGGAGCCTAATCTAATTTACTACCGCTTATTTATACCGCTATTATGTTATTGAAATCAAAAAACACCCAAATTTCAATAGAGAAGATGGTTGGCAAGTACCACCTGTTTAGGATCCAATTATCAAAACTATTAAGACCCAAACCCAGCAAAAACCAGCTGCCAGACCTCAAGACACTGTGAGCTCTTTCTGCGTACAACGGAACACAAACCAACTTGACTTATAATTACTTTTATTTTTCCTTCCACCCATTTTAATATTACATAAAATTATTAGAGCTAGGCATGTTTGCTGAAGAGTTTCTTGCGCCGCCTCTTCTCTTCAAGCCATAACATGTTGCGAAGCGGTAGTAAATTAGATTAGGCTCCCATAGAGTAAATAATAACCATAAACAAAATTAAAATTAATAAGTTGGCGGTAGGCTAAATAAAACTTTAACAATACTCGTTGACACTTGACATCTTTGTCTTCCGTGATCACGGCCACTGAAAAGTGGCCGAAACGTCGGAAAAACCAAAATCAAATAAAATTACCGCGCTTAAAACCGTTAAAACGTAGTTTTATTATTTATTCACTTTGTTTATCATGTATCATAATAAAAATTATTGCTTGTGACCAACACTCATATATACATCATACATCGAGCGTATAGCACAAACTGCGGCAAAAAGGCTTGCATGCTCTCGAAGGTGAGACGGGACTTCACATCTGAACAGCTGCTAGTATTGTACAAAACACAAGAACAAACATGTATGGAGTACTGCTCTCACCTTTGGGATGGCTCAGCCAAATATCAACTCGAAGCACTTGAGTCAATTGAGCGGAGAGCCAGGAGACTGGTTGGCAACGACCAGCTTTTCGATGACAAAATGCAAAATCTCGAACATCGACGCAGGGTTGTCAGCTTATCGGTTTTCTAACGGATTCACTTTGGAGAGTGTGCAGCTGAGCTCTTCGATCCCGCCATCTCCCTTCCATCATCGGACAACCAGACCGGCATGCGGCATCAATATATGGTGGATTTCCACCTATTAGAACGAAGCGCTTTGCATCTAGCTTCTTCATACGCACCGCCAAGGAGTGGAACTCATTGCCAGAGTCTGTCTTTCCGGATACGTATAACCTGGGGGTCTTCAAGTCCCGTGTGAATAGGTACCTTCTAGGCAAGCGTGCTCCATCCTAGACCATATCTTCGCTCCACATAGGGCAAGATTGTGGTCAAACGCGAACCTATAATACAAAAAAAAAAACAAAATCGATATTCAAATAGAAACAACGTAAGTTTTATATTTCCAATACGACCGGGTTTGATTCCCGAACTGAGTACAAGTTTTTTTTAAATATATGTATGCAGTTTTCCTTGTCACTAAATTCGATGACATGGTTTCGAAATACAGATCTTTGTATGTCTTACAGTTTCAAACTTGCCCATACTGACCGATCCAAATAGGCTATCTAATCACCCTTTGGTTGTATAGGAAGCTACCCTTTAAGACGGATTCACCACAAATTTGTTCTCGAGTGTCACACATGGCTAATTGGGAAGCACCACAAATTTGTGGTCAAATACAGATAATTAAAACGAACGTTGAACTGATGCTTTCTCCCTCTAACTACATAGAATTTGTATTAGAATAAAAGAGACGATATAATTCTCTTGATTTTGGCGCGGCAATTTTGATGGCATAGAGAAAGCATTTGACAGGGTTGTGCGGAAGGACCTCTGGGACATATTGCCCAGATATGGGATTGATGGCCAACTGATGCGTGCTGTGCAGTCCACTTACGAGGACTGTATGGCATGCGTGCGGCTGGATGGCAGCCTGTCGCCCTGGTTTGACGTCAATATTGGCGTCCGACAGGGCTGCGTGCTGTCGGCTTTGCTGTTCATCCTATACCTGGACGATTGTCTCCAGAGAATAAGATTGATGGATGTTGGGGTGCGGATGAGTGACCTAGTTGTAAGCACCTTGCTTTATGCGGATGATGCCGTGCTTTTAGCCGAATCGCCATCAGAACTGCAAACACTAGTCACAATGATGAAAGATGACTGTCAGGCGAGAGGCCTACATTTGAATGCGAAGAAAACAAAGGTTATGGTGTTTGAAAGAGAAGAAACCAGAACGAATGCAAGGATAATGGTCGATGATGTTATGCTGGAGCAAGTGAATGAGTTTGTATATCTTGGATGTGCTTTTAGCAGGGATGGAAGGTACGTGTGAATGGAGCGTTAGGTAAACTTCTAGGCGCTAAGAACCTCAGCCAGAAGGCCCAGCTCGCCGTACACAACGCGGTGCTGGTACCTACGCTCACGTATGGAAGCGAGAGTCGGGTATGGAAGAAAGAGCATGAAAGTAGAGTAAACGCGGTCGAGATGCGAGCACTGCGCAAAATCTGCGGAGTGACGCTTGCGGACCGCGTTCGTAATACCGAAGTAAGAAAGAGAGTTGGTCTGAAAGAGAGTGTCGGGGTGAAGGTAAGGAAAGGAATGCTCCGGTGGTTCGGGCATGTGGAAAGAATGCATGATGAAAGAATGAATAAACAGATATACAATGCAAAAGTGGATGGATGCAGAAGTCGTGGAAGGCCACGACACACTTTCCATGATCAAATTGATCGTGTACTAGCAGAAGGTGATGTCAGGAGCCTTAAGAACAGACGAGTGTGCATGACAAGAGTTATGAATGTCAAAGAAGCAAGTGAGGTATGTAAGAATAAGCCTAAATGGCGCTCTGTTGTTCGTGCCTACCCCGCAAGGGAACTGGCGTGAAGTTATGTATGTATGTATGTATGTAATTTTGATGGCAGCTGGCGGCTTTGAACAAAAATAATATTAACTCTGTACCCTCGAAGGGGGCTAAAGTAGAAATATTTAAAATCGATCCATAAGGGTTTTAGAAGTACAATACATATTATTTTGTACAACCTTATCAGTTTTACAAAGTTTACAAAAGAATACAAAGACTTTTTTTTAAAAGTAGATATATACTTAGTTATCTTGAGGCGCCATTATTATTGCGCCACGGATCTAACAATTAATGAAAGGAAAAGATACTATTCAACAACGTTGCCGCCTTCAAAAACCATAGTCGGAATAGCGCACTCGAGTAGATAATGGTTGTTTAACCGAAACTGATTTACAATATGACATATCTTTCAAACCTTTCTTCACTTCTTTTCAAAGTAGACGTGAAAGGACCAGACATACTTTGCCTGTTCCAAATGATTGGACACAAGTAAAGCGATACTATTTGAAAGAAGTATAATATGCATTACAGTACAAGTACATACAAAAAAAATCATAAAATCATCACAACTAATGTAGTAAAGAAGTTCCATGCAGGAACAAAGAACGAATACAGTTTCCTGCGGCCAGATGGCCTGTGGTAAGAGGCGAAAAACAACCCATAGCCAGGTGGTATTTGCCCGTGTGGATGGCTACCACTCCTGGCCTAGAATATGTCGCCCTATCGCGACATGTCTAGAATATGTCGCATACGAACTATTGCCAAAATAATTTTCTGTGCCGATCGTGTACTATCTATAATAAATTAATTCGCAGCTATGATTTAGATATTTTTTTTGCAGGAGTTCAGCAGACAGGCAGACAGCTCACTTGATGGAAAGCGGTTACCATCGCCTATGGATATTTGCAACACCAAAGGTGCTACAAATGCGCTGCTGCTCTCTTAAGGGAGACTAGAACCTGGTCACTAATGCCGGAACACAACTCAAGGTTGTTATGGCGACGTGCTTTAGACCAGGGGTGGTATCTATCCAGTCGGGCAAATGCCCTACCACCTGGCTGTGGGTTGTTAAGTCGCCTCTTACGACAGGCCGCCCGGCCGCAGGAAATTGTATTCTTTCTCCGTTCCTGCACGGATAAATGTATATAGTATGAGAAGTTGGAGCGAGCTGCTATGTAAATGAAGTTTGGTCATTTAAGTATCCTTCGTTAGTGTAGTATCCCTTTTTTAGCAAGATACTTTTTAATTTAGCTTTAAATTTCGTGAAATCATCACCGAATATTATCCAAACAAACGCCATTGGCACATTTACCTCTTCATTTGGATGGATGTGAAGAGACGACCATTGCCTAACTATGAGTACCATCAATACGACAGTTACAATTTAAAACCAAACTAACATTAATTGTTTAAACACAATACAATCACCGTTGGAACAATTGTCTTCACATCTCTTCGATAAGATCGCGTTCGTTCGAAAAGTTATAAATTAGTTAAGACCCCCAGTTTTGGTGTAATTTGACACGTAATAGTTCCTCGTAATGGATAGGTTTGGGTGGCACGAAGCGGTGACAAAAAAAGTGTGATCGACAAAATGTCGGCACGAGTCGTGTTTTCTTGAGACAAATTGCTTTACGCGAAAGGAATTTGAATATGGAATGCGCTCCGAGAAACGTCCGCCATTTTTTTTAAATGGCGTTTACAGATAAAATAGAACTGATATTCTCTGATTCTATCAAAAAAGTATCGGGAATGGATGATATTTTGTTGATGGTTCCAAATTCAATTTTTTGTTTTTTTTTTGTTGTTAAATTGGCACAACTGTTTTTCATTTTGCGTTGAGCGTTATGCGGCGTTTATTTTTTATTCTTTTTTAATTTATGGCCTGGTTTCTAGACCTTTAAGCCAAGTCTGTTTTGGATATTCGGCAAACGGCATTTAAGAAAGCAAATTCGACGAAAAAAGCCAGATTTTGTGAAGAGAAATTTCTTGGATTTTGCACTACGATATTGTACCTTCGCACAAGGCCATCATTATGCACGATTTTTTGACCAAAAAACTCAACAAAAATTATCGAGCAACCACCTTATTCACCAGATAAGGCTCCAGCTGACTTCTTTCTTTTTCCTAAAATCAAATTACCACTTCGTGGCACCCGTTCTCATTCGGTAGAAGACATAAAGGAGAATTTGCGACGAGAACTAAATTCCGGAAAAGGCGTTTAAAAAATGTTTTGATGATTAGATTATTCGTTGGCGTGAGGCTATCGTTTCTGAAGGAGCATAATTTGAAGGTGATATAATAAATTTGAATAACTAACATTTTGTGTATTATTGACCTTTTCCCGATACATTTTTGACAGAGTAATATATTTGATCACCTGCACATAATCAAGCTGATATTCTAGATTTGTAAACTAAACAATCTTTGAGTTAGAACTATAATGCCTTATAGGATATTCAGTTATTTTAACAATAAACTCCATTGTTTGGCGTCAGTCAAAGATTTAGAATTTGGCAGAGTTGATACTGAAAACTCAATACATTGGATAAGGCTGTTTAGACTCGGTTCCTTTCACTGACATTGTGGCGAATAAAACAACAATAACACTGTCATATCGTAATAAACTTGATCAATTATGCGTTGACCGCGATAGAATTTATATTCGATCTTACGATTCAAGATTTAATTAATTCAATTGGAACTTCACAATTTCACATCTTCACAATTTATCTATGATGCAAAGTCTACGTGACATCAAGTGCATGTCAGTGAAACGCAAACAGTCTACTTGACATCAAGTGCAATGTCAGTGAAACGCAAACCTATACAAATAAAAAAAAATGTCATTATATCCGTACCGGAGCTTTTGGCGGGAACTAAAAGGGTGATGTTGCGCTGTTCAGTTTTATTTTGTAAAATTGCTTAGTCCAAAATTTACTGTGAAATGATGAAATTCTCATCATGAAACTACTAAATTTGTGTATTCCCCCAAATCCTATACACCCTAGAAAATTACTACATTCACCTTTGACACGTTTCACGTCGCCATACATTCTTTATTAGAATAATCTGCGCGCAGCTCGTCGCGCATATAATATATACTTCTGGTACACGCTGATGGTGATGGGTCTAGGATACCCAGGTCGATGTATTCGTAGAAGTTAAACACTGTTAGTTGGTGAAAACTTGTAATAACATCATTTTACATGTGAAAGCCAGCCTTCGGCTACAACCCAAACGGAAGAAGAACAAAAATGCAACTACAATGTTGCTAGTAAAAAAATATCTTATGTTGGTGTTGCCAACATAATCTACGAATTCAGTAAGTTAGATCATGTGGATATTGACTTAGCTGCGGATAGTATAGCACCTATAAATACAACATTAAGTCTAGCACTTATAGCAAACGATATATTGATAATAATTAGTTTCATGCTCCCCAATTTGTATATTATATTTTTAGTTTATAATTGGACCTACTTATGCAAAATGGAACCAACCCACATACAGTTTTGAGAAAAAGCCGTTTTTATTAAAATTTTGCGTACAAAAAAATATGTCTATATTTTGGAAATAACATTTAGAATATTGTATATTATATTTTGTCCTCAGCTCGTTATGATTCTTATTGAGTCGATATAAGGTGCATTTTGAAAGTCTTCTGCATCCTTAACCCAATTTTGGCATGTTTGTGGATTGGGTCTGTTTTGCATAAGTAGGTCCAATTCTCCTTTAACCTTATTTTAAACATTAATTTCTATTTTTTTCTTCCATCTACGGAGGCATATCAATAATGGCTTATCCATGTTAGTATATATATAAATTCGTGGTAGCGTAATGGCTAGCGCGCGCGTTCGAAACTCAAAGGGCGCGGGTTCGATCCTGGCCGAAACGCATGCACCACTTAGTCAGTTTTCTGATCTAAGCATATTGTTACAATTACCACGAACTAACAACGGTGAAGGAATACATCGTGACGCAGCCTGCACATCGAGATAACCGATGTGCCAAACCGCCTTGGACAAGCGTGGCGGGTATACTGTCCGTTCCCCCGATATAATGGGAGACTCGAGCCCAGCAGTGGGACATTTATGGGCTGATATTATATATATATATACCCTAGTTTTTAAGAATACAGCTGTTAGCCCCCCAAATACAATAAAATAAAATAACTCTAAAATGAATTATAGTTGTAGGGTATTAAAAGATTTTGAGTAGTAAATTTGTGTTTTTGTAAGAAATGTGAACTGTATAGTCAAATGTGGTTTTTCGAGTTTTCACAAGAGTTCCGTTGTATGGCCTCAGTTGTAGCCTACAATTCAATTACGCTATCTGTACGAAGACTTATAATTACTTAACTTACATCAGAATTGGCTTTATGGACTAAGATTCCTTTGCCTGCTTTTGTGGCGAGTTCTACTACACCTATATGCGTATCATGTTTTGATCTTCGAAAAGCTAGTACATTATTAAATTATTAATTGTGAATCGGCCGAATTAAAAAGATAATTACTGAAATATGACGCTTACTAGATATTTAATTAAACATATGGTTAGAACAGTGACCTATATGTTTATTATCATTTTTCACGACACAATTAACGCGTATTGTTTTAGATAAATTGGAATTTTCAAGGATATTTCATACCTTATGTAGGTAATTAACGTATAAAATTAAAACTACTACTGGATGGCTACCACCCCTGGTCTAAAGTATGTCGCCATAACAACCTTGAGTTGTGTTCCGGCTTAGTGACCAGGTTCCAGTCTCCCTTAAGAGGGCCGTAGCGCATTTGTAGCAACTTTGGTGTTGCAAATGTCCGTAGGCGATGGTAACCACTTTCCATCAAGTCGGCCGTCTGCCTGTCTGCTGATCTCCTGCAATGAAAAAAAAAATGAAAATAGGTTGTTTTTTTTTATTGCAGGAAGTCAAAGTTGCTACAAATGCGTTGCTGTTCTCTTAAGGGAGACTGGAACCTGGTCACTAATGCCGGAACAAACTCAAGGTTGTTATGACGACATACTTTAGACTAGGGGTGGTAGCCATCCAGTCGGGCAAATGCCCTACCACCTGGAAATGGAATGGATTGATTAAATAGTCGGCATATTAAACAAATACTTTAAAATATAGAACAGTATCAACTTTGATGGAAAGTGGTTATCATCGCCTATGGACATTTGCAACACCGAAGTTGCTACAAATGCGTTGCTGTTCTCTTAAGGGAGTCTGAAACCTGGTCACTAATGCCGGAAGACACAACTCAAGGTTGTTATGACGACATACTTTAGACCAGGGGTGGTAGCCATCCAGTCGGGCAAATGCCCTACCACCTGGAAATGGAATGGATTTATTAAATAGTCTGCATATTAAACAAATACTTTAAAATATAGAACAGTATCAACTTGGAAGAAGAATTATATATCCATGATGTCACCAAAGACGCAATTTCGTAACTAATCAAACGAGTACACCATTAGCCCTCGTGTAAAGTGTACTGTAAAAATTAAATGGACTCTTATCTAATTTGACAGCGTCTGACAAATCTGTGTTAACATAATGTTAGAAGAACACTGAACCACAGAATACACAGAAAGTTAATAATAATAATAACAATCGGCAGACAAACAACTATTAAGACCCAAACCCAGCAAAAACCAGCTGCCAGACCTCAAGACACTGTGAGCTCTTTCTGCGTACAACGGAACACAAACCAACTTGACTGATAATTACTTTTATTTTTCCTTCCACCCATTTTAATATTATATAAAATTATTAGAGCTAGGCATGTTTGCTGAAGAGTTTCTTGCGCCGCTTCTTCTCTTCAAGCCATAACATGTTGCGAAGCGGTAGTAAATTAGATTAGGCTCCCATAGATTAAATAATAACCATAAACAAAATTAAAAATTAAATAATTAAAATTAATAAGTTGGCGGTAGGCTAAATAAAACTTTAACAATACTCGTTGACACTTGACATCTTTGTCTTCCGTGATCACGGCCACTGAAAAGTGGCCGAAACGTCGGAAAAACCAAAATCAAATAAAATTACCGCGCTTAAAACCGTTAAAACGTAGTTTTAAAATGGACTATATTTAAAAAAGTATTATAAGAAGGTAAAATCAAAAAGAAAACATACATACATACATACATAACTTCACGCCAGTTCCCTTGCGGGGTAGGCACGAACAACAGAGCGCCATTTAGGCTTATTCTTACACACCTCACTTGCTTCTTTGATATTCATAACTCTTGTCATGCATGCTCGTCTCTTCTTAAGGCTCCTGACATCACCTTCTGCTAGTACACGATCAATCGATCGAAAAGAAAACTTTTAAGCAAATTAATTTGTGTTGAGGAACTAAGTGTCTATCTTAATTAATGAATCAAAATTAAATCTAGTTCCTTATCTATATGCATAGAAATTAATAGTGGAAAGGTAAGTATTCGCATTACTTGAGAACGACTTTCCGATTTTGATGGAATTTTTCTGTGTGTTTGAGTGGATCCATGAATGGTTTAGATTCACAATTGGGACCAGTAGGTGGCGCTGGAATCGAGTTCTATGATCTTTCTAATCTTCTAGACCGATTTTGATGATTTTTTTGTGTTGGAGTGGGTCCCCGGATGGTTTAGATTCACAATTGGAACCGGTAGATGGCACTGCGATTTGGTCCAATTTTTTCAGATAAGGACAACGTCTGCCGGAACTTCTAGTTTTTTATAAAGCCCTCCATAACGTGTTATAGGCAAATAAAATAGGAAAATATCCCGAGAATAACAACGGTAGGTAATAAATATTTAATACGCTTTTTAAAATAAATATCCTAAGCATTTTACATTTTTGACAATTAATACAGTTATGACTAAACAGATATACAATGCAAAAGTGGATGGATGCAGAAGTCGTGGAAGGCCACGACACACCTTCCATGATCAAATTGATCGTGTACTAGCAGAAGGTGATGTCAGGAGCCTTAAGAACAGACGAGCTTGCATGACAAGAGTTATGAATGTCAAAGAGGCAAGTGAGGTGCGTAAGAATAAGCCTAAATGGCACTCTGTTGTTCGTGCCTACCCCGCAAGGGAACTGGCGTGAAGTTATGTATGTATGTATGTATGTATGTAATACAGTTAAACGAATGTGTAAATCTTATACTAATATATAAAGCTGACTAGTTTGTTTGTTTGCTTGAACGCGCTAATCTCAGGAACTACGGGTTTGATTTGAAAAATTCCTTCAATGTTAGATAGCCCATTCGGGGAAGGCTATAGAAGGTTATCACGCTAAGACCAAGCTTTTTTTAAACTATTCCACGCGGACGAAGTTGCGGGCAGAAGCTAGTGTGAAATAAAATGCGTGATAATAGATTAAATTTTTAAATAGATGAA
This sequence comes from Dendrolimus kikuchii, assembly GCA_019925095.2. Taxonomy (NCBI): domain Eukaryota; kingdom Metazoa; phylum Arthropoda; class Insecta; order Lepidoptera; family Lasiocampidae; genus Dendrolimus; species Dendrolimus kikuchii. Next base: position 2,300,083 of record CM034402.1, read on the forward strand.
TGCATATGGCGTCCTTGTTTACAATCACCACTGGCATTGGCCAATACAGACTGTGTTTGTACAAAGGCCCTGTACTTAGACAGCCAAGTATATTGTATTAAGTGAACCTTCTGGATATTCTCTGATCGAGTTGGTACACTTGAGATCGTTTTAAAATAGTCATTTTTAGATGTCAATGCAGAAGCAATTGATATTAAGTCACTTCGTTTATTTTTCTCTGTAACTTGTTATTTCTTAATGTGCTTAATGCATATTAAGGCAGCTGGGTGTTAATAACAATATTCTCAAAGAGTATGGGTATAAAATAGTATTTCACCTTATGGCATGAGAAAGTCTTCAATTCCAAGAGCCCAATTCTACTATTTAAATATTTTGACGTTATGAAGATATCCAAAGTAGGATTCCATTAAGATAGGGTCAAAAATTCATATTCTGCTAAATCCATAATAACTTCTCCTTTACTTCTTTATTGTCGCGGCGGAATAATAGCAGAAAACAAAAATGTATTACCATTAGCAGAAATTGTGTCAGCTGAAATTAATATTGATTTTTTTTTCAATAATAATAATACAATATACTAATAAATCAATAATAAAAAATTATTCATCCGTGTTTGAACGGAGAAAGGACACATTTTCCTGCGGCCGGGCGGCCTGTCGTGATTGGCGACAAAACAACCCAGAGCCTGGTGGTAGGGTATTTTCCCGTTTGGATAGCTACCACCCCTGGTCTATAATATGTCGCTATAACAACCTTGAGTTGTGTTTCGGCATTAATGGCCTGGTATCAGTCTTCCTTTAAAGAGCAGCAGCGCATTTGTAGCATTTTTGGTGTTGCAAATGTCCATAGGCGATGGTAACCGCTTTCCATCAGGTGGACCGTCTACCTGTCTTCTGAACTCATGCAATAAAAAAATCTAATTTTTTTTATGATGTCGCGAGTTTTACTCATAAATATTTATAAAGATAGAGCGGTGGCATGCCATTGGAGTTATCGGTATACCGAAATCAAGCAAAACTACGATTAAGACAACAGTGTCCGGCGGCGATTTTGACGAAATAGTAATAGCAGAATCGGGCTCCAAGTAATTCAATTTTTGTCATAATAGTCAATGTCAATATAGACTGTAATTAAAATTTTTATGATTTTTAATTACGCAATTATCCATTTGACTTTGGTCTAAATTCTTAAAAAAAAAAACATTTCTTCCGTCTTTCCCTATTTTTTTGAAGCTTTCCTGCTTTCTATTGAGTCAAAGGTCTCAGTTTTGATCTCATTAGGTCAACGAACAGTTCTTGATACTTTCTAGTCAAGTCAAGTCCTGAAAATCTAGAACGCATTTAAGCCTATTGAAGCAAACGACAAAATGTAGTTAATTGTTTATTTATCTTCAGTATTATCTTGAGGGTTTCGAGTGTTTTTCTCTTCATTCAACGCTTGACAAGCACTTGTTGACACTTGCGTACCAGCGGTATGTCGCCATACGTCAAAATATTCAAAGCATACAACTGATGATTCATAATTATCATATCTGCTGAATTGTATTGGGAAAGAATATTTCGCAGAAATAATTGTTGAGATTTGGACAAAAAGCGAAGGCTGTTTTGGTGTGCAACTCTATTTAATACTAGGCAGTAGCTTTATTATATTTAAAAAAAAATCGATTTTTTGCATTATAATAATAACAAAGAAACTAAGCCCATATATTAAAGTCTACAGTCTAAACAGAGAGAGTTGGTCTGAAAGAGAGTGTCGGGGTGAAGGTAAGGAAAGGAATGCTCCGGTGGTTCGGGCATGTGGAAAGAATGACTAAACAGATATACAATGCAAAAGTGGATGGATGCAGAAGTCGTGGAAGGCCACGACACACCTTCCATGATCAAATTGATCGTGTACTAGCAGAAGGTAATGTGAGGAGCCTTAAGAACAGACGAACGTGCATGACAAGAGCTATGAATGTCAAAGAAGCAAGTGAGGTGTGTAAGAATAAGCCTGAATGGCGCTCTGTTGTTCGTGCCTACCCCGCAAGGGAACTGGCGTGAAGTTATGTATGTATATAGATAACAATCTGACTGACATAGTTTTTCCACGCTAATCTCTATAATTGATGAATAATTTGGATTTAGCTTAAACATAGGTAAGAGTACAAACAGATAAATTTCCATAACTATACATAAATCAATACGCTTGCGAACACCTGCTGCTTCATAAGACATAAAACTAATATTTAGCCTTTAAAGACAAAGGTGTCAAGATACTTGAAAAACATTGTTCATCCATTTATTAAGACAAAACCCGTATGCAATTCCCAGTACATCTTAAACTACGTCCATAGATTTGTTTAATCTTTTTTTTAAAAACCACTTTAAAAAGCTTGCAATAAGAGTTAAAACCGTCTATAATGTACATGCTAGCAAAAATATTGGTAACTCTAGGAGTTTTAGAATAAAAAGATATCCGATTATAAACTTTATTACAATAGAATAAGGTCTACCAGCACAGTTTGAGGATGTATTAAATTAGACAAACCTAAGTTCTGGCGCCTATAAGAGTTCTTGTAGTATTAGGAATACTCTCAAGCACTTACAAGGAGGTTTTGCTTCTCCTGTAACGATAAATATAATTTAACTGACGGCCTTTGTGGTTGAGTGGGCTAAGTCATAGCGGGCCGACCTTACCGCTGAACAGAGGCTCCAGGTTCAATTCCTTTGTAAACAAATTTTCCGTTGCTTACTATAGTGCGGGTGCCTGGGATCGGCGCCTGAGTGGTGCGTTGCATATTACCCATAACTTGGACATGTACAATGTGTGTATTTATTTGCTGAATTATTAATTATTATTTTATTTTTATAAATCTGTACGTTCAAAGTAAATACCAAAATTTAAGAGAAGACTACTAATTTTAATTATAAGACAGCTCCTTGCTTCCCGGGGTGTACCAAGCTTGCGCGCTAGATCGTCACGATGCAGTGTACCAAGCTTGCGCGCTAGATCGTCACGATGCAGTGTACCAAGCTTGCGCGCTCGATCGTCATGATGCAGTGTACCAAGCTTTCGCGCTAGATCGTCACGATGCAGTGTACCAAGCTTGCGCGCTAGATCGTCACGATGCAGTGTACCAAGCTTGCGCGCTAGATCGTCACGATGCAGTGTACCAAGCTTGCGCGCTCGATCGTCAGGGTGCATTAACCCTGTTCTAGATCCCGTAGCGTTCCAACAAGGTGCAATCGTTGGGGCACAGGTTAGGTTTTATATTCCTCCCTCTAGGCGAACAGGATTGCCCGGGCTTAAAGCTGGTTTAGTTTAGGTTTAGTGGGTAGTTCGGCGGTTCTCGCTCTTCGGGGAGTTGTACCGATACCATACGAGAGTTCCACATGTACTCGTGCAGGCAGCTCTAGGCGCTGCAGTAGACCTTCCCCAGTATCCATGGCCTCAGTGTGTGTCGCATGGAAAGACATTCCCCTGCGTTAAAAAAAATAATATTATGTGATTCCCATACAATTTCATTCTATTCGTTTAACGCTTGTGCCACTACAGGGCCTGATGGGAAACGTTTACGTTGTTTAAGGTAATTTGAAATACCGAAGGCACTACCGGAGTCGAAGGAGAGCACTGGAACCTGATCACTAATACCTAAATACAACTCAAGGTTGTTATGGCTGTAGTCTCTAGACCAGGGGCGGAGGCCATCCAGACGGGCGCAGGCTATATCACCAGGCTGTGTGTTGTTTTGTCTCTTATGACAGGCCACCCGACCGCATAGAATCTTTGTCATCTTTTTACAACAATGCACTACAAATTGTACATGCGTTTCTGATAAATAAATATCTATATAATTTTCTCCGTTCTTGCATAGAAAGAATGTATTTATATATTAATACGTAAAGTAAAAACACAGCAAAAACTTTGTACCCCTTTTTACGAAAATTGCGCGAATGAGGAGTATGAAATTTCGCACACTTATAGTTTATATAGAGAAGGAGTGCAGAATGTTAATTTCTTTTTTCAAATTATGCATGAAAAATATTTGACACACAAACGCATATATACTACATACATATATATAACTTCACGCCAGTTCCCTTGCGGGGTAGGCACGAACAACAGAGCGCCATTTAGGCCCATTCTTACACACCTCACTTGCTTCTTTGACATTCATAACTCTTGTCATGCACACTCGTCTGTTCTTAAGGCTCCTGACATCACCATCCGCTAGTACACGATCAATTTGATCATGGAAGGTGTGTCGTGGCCTTCCACGACTTCTGCATCCATCCACTTTTGCATTGTATATCTGTTTACCCATAAAACAAGCGTAACTTACTTAGCTTGGGGATATACATTTGTTCATTATTTAATGCTAAACAATGAACAATTAAGTCATGGCAACACCATCTTTTATTTATACTTTAATACACATTCTTGATACATACATACTTCCTTCTCTTTTTGCATACTGGTATGTGTGTATATCTATCTCTGTCCCCAACTATGGTTTACTTCACGAAGATGCCGCCATTGTGTCGTCGGATTTCATTTGCGGTGTTAAGTAAACAAACATGTAAGAAATAATGGATTTTTGGCAAATCTTTCATCATATATACGCATATATACTCTTTTGTTTATTGTTAAAGTCAAATTAACAGTACAGCCTTGGCGAAATCTGTGATTATAGAAGTATTAGTCTTTGACAACAGAACCTTAATAATGTTCTAACTTATAATTTAAATTAATTATTATGTTCGAATTTCGATCACAGGCGACCACTAGTAGATTTAGTTCTGTCAATATTGTTACCGATGTAACCGATATTCACTGGACTTTATAGCGCGGGTTTGGTTAAGAAAAGTAATTAGAAACATTTAAACTCGCAATCTCTTTTGCCAGGTGGTAGGGCATTTGCCCGACTGGATGGCGACCACCCCTGGTCTAGAGTATGCCGCCATAACAACCTTTTATTGTGTTCCGGCATTAGTGACCAGGTTCCAGTCTCCTTCAAGAGAGCAGCAGCGCATTTGTAACACCTTTGGTGTTGCAAATGTCCATAGGCGATGGTAACCGCTTTCCATTAAGTGGGCCGTCGGCCTGTCTGTTGAACTCCTGCAATAAAAATAAAAAAAAATAAAAAATCTCAAACTCTTGCAATAAGATATGAGGTATCTAGAGCTAGCTTGAGTGAGATCTCAATTTATATCGGGCAAGAATCTATCGCGCTATTACACATCCAATGCCGATGTACAAACACTTAATGAGGCGAAAAGTCAAACAAAACAAGCCATGGACGCCCACACGAATTCCGCACCTCTGAAGGGGCCAGGCTAATATGACATGTAAAAGTTCGCTATCACCATACTAGAAGAGGTCACGAAATGTTGGTTGCGTGCTGTTTACGGAAGGCATCGGTTAGGTAATAATAGGTATACAGTTCATAAGTTAATATTGTTTGATAAAATATAATGAAATTTGGTTATTATGCAACACTTGAGACTAGAAGTTGAAGGCCAGATGTGAAATCTTGTCTGTTTTTAAACTTTTCAACCCTTTGAACGAATTCTCCCAAACTACTGTCATGGACCAAAATTTACTAAGAAACGATTTAAAAAAAAAAACCTGTAACATTTCGCACAATCTGCAATCACAGTTGGCGCCATCAGTGCGGTCTCGTTTAATAGAAAAGCTCAAATAAAACCTTCAGACAACGTATCTAATATATAAAATTCTCGTGACGCGTTGTTACTAAACTCCTCCGAAATGGCACAACCGATTTGTATGAAATTTTGTATACATATCAGGTAGGTCTGAGAATCGGCCAACATTTATTTTTCATACACCTAAATGTGTAAGGTGACCCACCCCTAACAATATTTTTATATCCAAATTTCTTATGTATATTTAATTTTGATTTAGCATTGAAAAATACATACAATCCTAAATTTTCATCCTTCTACCATCAACCACTATTTTTTATTATACTAAAACAAGTACGATAACAATAGGACGTTTTTCTTAATTGCAAATTTTAAACAGGAAGTAAACAAAAGAACTCCGAATGCAGGAAAGGTAATAACTGCGTTTTACGACAGCCAGGTGTGTACATTTCTTTGTCGGTATGTAACAGTATGTTATTGTATGCGTGGTTCCGAAGTAAAAAAAAAACCCCGGATATTCCATACACACGAAGCCGCTGAAGCTAATAGTATGATTTTGTTGCCTTCAGTTATTGTGTAAGTGTTTGTTGAATAATTATAAATAAGTAGATAAATTACATAAGCTTACCCAAAACTCATGTTCACACTATGTCCGCCTTTGGCTTTGAGAAGTATATATCTTGAACATATCTTGAAACCAGCTCAATCAATCACTGTCACCAAACTCAGCACTTTTCAGGGCGGCTGCCATTTAATATAAGTTCATCAACTCACTGCTATTTACCACCGCAAACGAATCCGACGACACAATGGCGGCATCTTCGATGAACCAAAGAGAAATTGGGGGGACAGAGATAAATATACATACATACTAGTATACAAAAAGAGAAGGAAATATGTATGTATCAAGAATGTGTATTGGAGTTCCAACAAGAGACGGCGGTACCGTGACTTAAAAATCATTGTTCAACATTAAATAATAAAAAGTTATGTATATTAAGTATATCTATAATATATATACAAAAACACAGTGCCGTAAATAGTAATTATTAAGGTTCTGTTGTCAAAGACTATACTTCTATATTCATAGATTTCGCCAAGGCTTCACTGTTAATTTCACTTTAACAATAAACGAAAGAGTATATATGCGTGTGTGTGTCAAATACGTGGTAGTGTGTGAAATGTTTTTTTAATTGATTTAATGTATTTTTATGCATAATTGTAAAAAAATATTAGCATTCTGCATTCCATTTTTATATCACACTGATTAAGCCGGCCCCACGAGCTAAAATGATTTTCATTTGTCTAAGAGCCAAAGTCATTTTTTTTTATCTGAGAGCTGAAATCATTTTATTTATTAATAGAACGTGCTATCAAAATAAAATCATTTTTATTTATCTAACAGCTGAAATCATTTTATTTATTAATAGAATGTGCTATCATACTGATTAAGCCGGCCCTACGAGCTAAAATCATTTTCATTTATCTAAGAGACAAAATAATTTTTATTTATCTGAGAGCTGAAATAATTTTTATTTATTAACTAGTAAACTATAAGCGTGCAAAATTTAATACTCCTCTGTCCGCGCAATTTTCGTAAAAAGGGGTACAAATTTTTGCTTCACGTATTAATATAATAAGGTAGTAAGTACAATGGGCAACCTTATTGCTTAAAGTGATTTCTTCCAGGCAAGCTTTTGATGGAAAAAATCTTATTAAAAATAGTGTGTTGTCATGTTTAATTTTTCAATCATCAGATAAAAGTTATCCATCAAATAAATTTCTTTTTCCATGTCTATAATACAAAAAAAATGGCCGCTCTACCCTAATAAGGCAAAATCGAACAAAAGCCATAAAATAAAAAACAAAAACCCATAACAAATTCCTAGTAACACTTCAAACAAATAGCACTTTTAAAAGGCACATGTTTCTAGACTTGCACATTGTTATTAACAAAGTTAAATGTCAATAAATGGGTACAACAATAGGCTATTTGCCCTGACCGGGTAATGAATGCGGGACGTATGGGTTTGTTATTCATTGGAGGGTGACGCAGTCGCGTATGAAGGAAAATGTAGGTATTGTGTTTTTGAAAAATCGTTATACATAAACAGACAGATAACTATGTGATTCTTAGTATACAATATTCTGCTCTAACGTTGCTTGGTAGAAAATGGAGATTAAATAAATGTATGGAGTTTTGTTTTTAATTAGGCTAGTGGGACGCCAGTGGTCGACCATTCCGACGATATTCTAATAGCAGAATTAGGCCCAGTAGTGAAGCTATTGAATGGCTGATGTGTGAGCCAAGTATTATACTCGTACTTGGCCACAAGCAAAGGATGGGGGCCACAATTCTGACCAGGATTCACCCGAGTGCAGTGCACGATAGGGCGTCCCCCGCAGGCGACGCTCACCGATGCGCCCCCGTCGGTGTGGATTCTCGCGCATGCGGCGAAGGGGGCCGCCACCCTTCACGCAGCGCCAAACCTGGCGGGTCGAGAGGAGCAGAGTGCCGTATAGGCACGTGGAATGTGAGAGGTGGAATGAAAGATAAGATGGACGAAATGATTGATATAATGAATGAGAGAAGCCTGGATGCCTTATGTCTGACAGAGACAAAGCGGAAGGGGTGCGACGTCGATGACCTCCCCGGTGGCATGCTTGCTCTGTGGTCCGGCGTGGACCTGGACGAGCGTGCAAGTGGGGGGGTAGGCGTCTTACTCTCATCCCGCTTTGTGTCTGGAGTAAAAGCTTATTGTCTGGTGAACCCGAGACTTCTCTGGGTCCGCCTAAAACTGGGGATCACGCGAGTTTTTCTGGTCGCAGCTTATGCTCCCGTAAGCTCAGCGGATCCCCAAGAACTCGAGAAGTTTTGGGAGTCTGTGAGAGAAATTCTGGATCTGGCTGAAGGGAACGAAAGACTAATTATGTGTGGTGATCTTAATGGCTGGGTGGGGACCAAACGAGACGGCCTTGAGGCTGTCCTTGGACCCTATGGTGACAAGAGAGTGAACGATGCTGGTAGGCCAATCATAGACGTATGCATGGAAAGAAACTTGCTTGTGTCGAACACACTATTCCATCATAAGGATATTCACACGTATACATGGAGAATGAATGATCAGAAAAGTATGATTGATCTGATTTTAATTGATAGTCGCCTCCGAAACACAATAATGGATACAAGAGCCTACAGAGGCCCCACTCTTGAAACGGACCACTACCTGGTGATAAGCCGGTTTGTGGGCCTTTTCAAGAAGTGGAGACACTGGCGAGTGCGTACCAATTTCGGGGAGCTTGAAAGAATAAAGTGTGAAAAATTGGAAGATGTTAGTGTAAGGAGTATGTATGCGCGCCTAGTCGAAGAAAGGCTTGCAAAAGCGGACTTCTCCGACTTAGATGTGGATAATGACTGGGATAGTATGAAGGAAAGTATAGTGGAAACTTCCTTGCAACAGAATGACAGTATGAAAGAGATGAAGAAAGAAATTTATCGCCTCTGCAAGAATGAAACCAAAGCTTTAGTGAAAGAGAAGCGTGAAAGAATAAAATTGAAAGAAGAAGAGAAGCTGACGGAGAACTTCGAGGCGAATACCAAACTCTTTTGGAGAGAGGTTAAGAAGTCTCGGGGTTGTTCGTCAGCTTCCAGAATGGAAAGAATAAAATCTAAAGCAGGGGACGTTCTTGCTAACCCACAAGAGGTATTAGCGCGATGGAGTGAATATTTTAGAGAAATGTATGATGATATCCCGGATGCTGGCACCACGACTGAGTCTGTGACCGACTCCGAGGAGTCAGCATCCGAGATCACTTTGGAAGAGATCGAATGGTCGATAAGAAGTCTGAAAAATGGAAAGGCAGTAGGAATCGATAGTGTGTCTGCTGAGATGATCAAATATGGTGGAACCTGCGTCCGGGACGCTTTCCTGTCCTTATGCAACTTGTGCTGGAGGACGGGAAAGGTTCCCAAGGACTGGAGGCGCGCTGTCATCGTGCCCTTGTATAAAGGCAAGGGGTCACGTATGGAGTGCGCCAGCTACAGGGCCATCAGTTTGATCAGCACAGCATCTAAAGTGTATGCGAAGATTATTGAAAAGAGAATGAGAGTTGTATCCGATGGATTACTGTGGGATGCACAAGGTGGTTTCAGAAATGGAAGGGGATGTATGGATCAAGTTTTCTCTCTCCGCAATATCGTAGAGAAGCAGCTGGCTATGGGCCGGAAGGTTTTCTGCGGTTTTGTGGATCTAGAGAAAGCATTTGACAGGGTTGTGCGGAAGGACCTCTGGGACATATTGCCCGGATATGGGATTAATGGCCAATTGATGCGTGCTGTGCAGTCCACTTACGAGGGCTGTATGGCATGCGTGCGAGTGGAAGGCAGCCTGTCGCCCTGGTTTGACGTCAATATTGGCGTCCGCCAGGGCTGCGTGCTGTCGGCTTTGCTGTTCATCCTATATCTGGACGATTGTCTCCAGAGAATAAGATTGATGGATGTTGGGGTGCGGATGAGTGATCTAGTTGTAAGCACCTTGCTTTATGCGGATGATGCCGTGCTTTTAGCCGAATCGCCATCAGAACTGCAAACACTAGTCACAATGATGAAAGATGACTGTCAGGCGAGAGGCTTACATTTGAATGCGAAGAAAACAAAGGTTATGGTGTTTGAAAGAGAAGAAACCAGAACGAATGCAAGGATAATGGTCGATGATGTTATGCTGGAGCAAGTGAATGAGTTTGTATATCTTGGATGTGCTTTTAGCAGGGATGGAAGGTACACCGCTGATATAGAAAGAAGAGTGAATTTGGGGAATAGTTTAATAGGAGCGTTAGGTAAACTTCTAGGCGCTAAGAACCTCAGCCAGAAGGCCCAGCTCGCCGTACACAAGGCGGTGCTGGTACCTACGCTCACGTATGGAAGCGAGAGTTGGGTATGGAAGAAAGAGCATGAAAGTAGAGTAAACGCGGTCGAGATGCGAGCACTGCGCAAAATCTGCGGAGTGACGCTCGCGGACCGCGTTCGTAATACCGAAGTAAGAAAGAGAGTTGGTCTGAAAGAGAGTGTCGGGGTGAAGGTAAGGAAAGTAATGCTCCGGTGGTTCGGGCATGTGGAAAGAATGCATGATGAAAGAATGACTAAACAGATATACAATGCAAAAGTGGATGGATGCAGAAGTCGTGGAAGGCCACGACACACCTTCCATGATCAAATTGATCGTGTACTAGCAGAAGGTGATGTCAGGAGCCTTAAGAACAGACGAGCTTGCATGACAAGAGTTATGAATGTCAAAGAGGCAAGTGAGGTGTGTAAGAATAAGCCTAAATGGCACTCTGTTGTTCGTGCCTACCCCGCGAGGGAACTGGCGTGAAGTTATGTATGTATGTATGTATGTATGTACTAGTACAAACTGCACGATTCAATAACACGCGCAAAGTCCGTCACTATATAGCTTATCAATGTACACCTCTTGCTTGTATCGTAATCGTCGCTTGACTGCCCCACCCCTCCGTTCGATCATTGTGTTATAGTAAACTGCACAATACACAATCGATTTCGTGGGCTGGTTTCTTCCAAGAAAATGTAATTTGCATACCTGCGAACGGCCAACAAAGTCGAAAACAATAACAATAAGGATTAGTTCGGCACTAATGACGGCCATAAAACAAGTACGATAACAATAGGATGTTTTTGTTAATTGCAAATTTTAAACACGAAGTAAACAAAAGAACTCCGAATGTAGGAAAGGTAATAACTGCGTTTTACGACAGCCAGTTGTGCGTATTTCTTTGTTGGTATGTAACACTATGTTTGCCAGATTTCGATATTCTATTAATTCCAATGGCGTGCCCGTTGCACGCCACTCTATCTTTATACATTTTTTATAAGCGAAAACTCGCGAAGCAAATGTTTAAAATATTTGTACCTTTTTAATATTTATTTCGGCTAAGGCCATTTCTGCCAATGGTAGTGTCAATTTTTTTTTCTACTAATATTATGCTGCTACTATATGTAGAAAATATTGTGGATTTAGTAGAATACGAATCTGTGACGCTATCGCAATGCAATCCTGCTGTGAATATCTTCGCAACGTCAAGAATAGAATAGAATATATTTATTGCGTAATGCATGTCACCTCAGACTTACGTGATTTTAGGAAAGATGAAATGTTTAGGATCTGTAGTTTAATATAAATTTAGAAAGGAATGGATACTCGCTAGGCTGAAAGCGGGGCCATTTTTCAGGTAGTAGCTATCAAAGATGGAAAAATATACATTTTCAACTACATATCCCGATCTCCCGTCTTCCTCATCCAGCCTCTGCCGGCGACCTTGTGCTGGTCGTCAGTCCAACGGGCTGGCAGGCGTCCTACGCTACGTTTGCCGAGACCTGGTCTCCACTCTAGGACTCGTTTGCTCCATCGGCCATCGGTCCTGCGACAGACGTGACCGGCCCACTGGCACTTCAACTTGCTAATTTTGCGAGCTATGTCGGTTACCTTCGTTTTCTTACGGATGTCCTCATTTCTGATTTTATCCATAAGAGAAACACCTAACATGCTCGCTCCATAGCCTGTTGACCGACTTTGAATTTGTGGACCAGTCTCACTGTAAGCTATATTTACTATTGGAAAAAGACAGGAATACCTACTTAAACTTCAACAATGTGTAATGTGAACCCAATTTGTAAAAAAAATACTGTTTGAGTGGGTCCGAGGATAGCTTAGACTCATAATTAGACGCGGTAGGTGGCGTTAGAATCGGGTTCTATAATTTTATTTTTTCAGGGCAGGACGTATGCCGGAACCGCTAGTATGATATATCTTAGAAATATTTTAATTACCGGTAAGACAATAAGTAATGCGCTACTTGACTCATTTTACTTGTACAAACCAATGACGTCATAAGTGTATACGCTCATATAAAATCTATGAGAGAGCGTTTTAGAAGATATTTAATAAAAAGTATTCAGTTGACTTTGACTGTCGACAGTGTAGTAATAGGGCATTTGCCCAACTGGACAGCCATCATCTTTGATCTAAAATATGCCTCCATAAAAACCTTATGGAGTTGTGTTCCGACATCTTTAGTCAGGCAAGCAGCACATTGGTAGCACCTTGTGTGCGTCAAATGACCATAGGCTTCGGTAACCACTTTCCACCAGGTGGTCTATCACCCTCTATCAAGCTCTACCTACTCCAGCAATTTAAAAAATAAAACTATATTCCATATGCAGATTAATCGTAACAATGTTGAAATCCGATCGTCTTACAAACCGGCTTCTAATAATAATGCCGAACTTGAGACTCTAAATACTTCCAGGAAACAAACTAAGTTGTAAAATGAAGCATAAATTCGTTTTAGACCGTTGTAGGGGAATACCGGTTTAAAGCAAAACCCATTGTATTAAAATTTTAAACAATATTATAAAGTCATTAAAAATCTATTAATATCTAAAGAGAATAAATAGCGGTGTTGAGAAATATAATAAACTAGCTGTGCCGACGTCGTCCGCGTGGAATTTCAGTTTATTTCAATTTTCAAAACCCCCCGATTTTGAAACATTCTTTATTGGTGCTCCGCTCCTATTGGTCTTAGCGTGATGATATATAGCCTTCCTCGATAAATGGGCTATCTAACACTGAAGGAATTTTTTAAATCAGATCAGTAGTTCCTAAGATTAGCGCGTTCAAACAAACAAACAAACTCTTCAACTTTATATATTAGTATAAGATTTTAACTCGAGATATAAAATAGATCTGTGACGAGTTTCATTTAAATCTATTCAGTAGTTTTCAAGTGACACTCTAACAGACGGACTGACGAAAAATCTCAATGTTGCGTTTTCGAAACCTTCCGATCTAAATTAGTCCCCCTGCTATTTTCTAATTTTAAACCAACTTCAAGAAAAGAGGACATTCTCTTGTTTTTTTATTCGTCATGTATTTTTTAATAATATGTTCTTGTTACGAGTCGCGAGACTCGAATTAAAATGCCGTTAAAATTACGATAGAGTTTATTAGAACTATACAAACATGTATAACACAGGTACAAATATAACCGAACACAACAAGTCCAAACGTAATGCAGAAGGTCGTAATTCCATAAAAACGCGCAAAATCCGTCACTAAAAGTTTCCCGATTGTAGTACACACGTCTTGCTTCGCTCTTGGTTATCGCTCGACTCGTCGTCCCTCCATCGAGCCATTGCTTTACACTGCACAGATGCAATATGTCCGTCCGGCCGCGTGGACTGAATTTCCTAGAATCAGTTTGTACTTTAAATCCGTCACACCTGGCTAATGACTGCCATAAAAGATTACAATACAACAATGGGCTGTTTTCTAATCACAAATGTTAAACACAAAGGAAACAAAAGAAGTCCAAATGCCCAAAGGTGATAAAATGTGTTTTTGAAGGTATGCAGGTGTGAATTTATTTTGGCGGCGTCTAGGTCGTAACATTATGTACGTTCATAACTTTTTGTTTCGGTACTATTTTCTCTTTGCGTTAAATTTGGTACTGCTTCAGAATAGTGTCATATGAATTTAATTGTTATTGGATTTTTTTTTTATTGCAGGAGATCAGCAGACAGGCAGACGGCCCACTTGATGGAAAGCAGTTACCATCGCCTATGGACATTTGCAACACCAAAGTTGCTACAAATGCGCTGCTGCTCTCTTAAGGGAAACTGGAACCTGGTCACTAATACCGGAACACAACTCTAGGTTGTTACGGCGGCATGCTCTTGACCAGGGGTGGTAGCCATCCAGTCGGGCAAATGCCCTACCACCTGGCAAACCTGGATGACATCCACGTAACTTAAAAGTGAAAAATACAAAAAAATACCATAAAACAAATCGACTTCAAGAGAAACTGAAAAGCTAAATAAATATTTTCTACGATGTCTTGAAGTCGGTGTCAAGTATAATATAAAAAAATGAAAATTGTATGAGTGTGTGTGTGTGTAAGTGAAACTTCAGAGAATATACTCAGAGATAATTCTTCTCTAACTTTTATATATATAATGCCTTTAGTCTACATCCGTCAACATATCATAATTCAAAACAAACTTCCTAAGTATCACTTTCAATTGTTCACTGTTATAGTCAAAAAAATATTATTATCAGTTTTGTATCGGTCCAAATTGGACCTATGTTTAAACACCGGTTTTATTGACTCTCTCACAATGCTAAACTCGTATCTCATTCTCCCGCAGGCTCAGTCCTGTACATTTACGTGTTTATCTCTTTTCAGTGTCGCTTTTTCGTTTCATCGAGTTTTAAATCAAAACGATTCTGAAGAAGTTTCAATTTAGCAATAAATTTTCAAAATAATAATTTTTATTTTTTACTTTTTAATTACTCTTGAAGTCGGTTTCGTTTTGCTAGATTTTTTTTTATCACATGCATTGTACAGACTCAACAAAACACGTTTATTATAGTATAACAGATATATAAACGATGAAAGTTTATGTCGTATAGGTGACATTTCATCTATACGACATAAACTTTTGTCGTTATAATCCGATGTACATGTAACATTGTAATAAGAGGAAACTTTCCCAGGTTTCTGTCGCCGCGAATGGTAGACAAAGGTTATCGCCACCGGTGCTTGTTCCGCGGCGAAATATCGACAACGATACCGTAATCTCGATAATGTAATGTCACATCACTATCTTATAGGAAGCTGGGAAACGTACCAATTCGATTTTCGAAAGGTTATTGGTTTGAATTATATATTCTAGGATTACCATAATAATGCTTTCTAATACATACATAACTTCACGCCAGTTCCCTTGCGGGGTAGGCACGAGCAACAGAGCGCCATTTAGGCTTATTCTTACACACCTCACTAGCTTCTTTGACATTCATGGCTCTTGTCGTACACGATCAATTTGATCATGGAAGTTGTGTCGTGGCCTTCCACGACTTCTGCATTCATCCACTTTTGCAATGTATATCTGTTTCTAATAGTTCATAGTTCATAGCGTAAGGGCTAGCACACGCGTTCCAAACTCAAAGGGCGCGGGTTCGATCCTGGCTGGAACGCTTGCACCACTTACGCAGTCTTCTGACTGAATGTACATATTTTTACAATTATCACATTCTAACAACGGTGAAGGAAAACATCGTGATGCAACCTGCATATCGAGATAGCCGATGTGTCAAACCTGCCATGCCGCCTTGGACAAGCGTGGCGTGTATACTGTACATACCCCTATAGTGGGGGGCCCGAGCCCAACGGTGGGACATTTGTAGGCTGTTATATTGTTACGAGTTTACAGGACTCGAATTGAAATGCCATTAGAATTATTATAGTTTATTAGAACTATACAAACACGTATAACACAGGTACAAATATAACCGAACGCAACAAATACAAACGTAATGCAGAAGGTCGTAATTCAATAAAACGCGCAAAGTCCGTCACTATTAGATTCCCGAATGTATACACGTCACGCCTAGATCGTAGTTGTATCTTAACTGACCCCCTCTCTCAATCAGGCCATAGTCGATATAATTTCCTAGAATTAGCTTGTACTTATAATCCGCAACACATGGCTAATGATGCTCTTGAGCGGCCGTAAACGAGTACTGTAGGACAATAGGCTGTTCTGAAGAAGAAACGTATGCCAATAAATAAGTGAACAAAAGAAGACGATCTTAAAAACATTAATAACAATTAGTTAAAATGCCGACAGGTAATAAAATGTGCTTTTACAGATCTGTACGTGGAATTTGTCTTTTTTTTATTGCTGGAATTCAGCAGATAGGCAGACGGCCCACTAGTTGGAAAGCGGTTACCATCGCCTATGGACATTTGCAACACCAAAAGTGCTACAAATGCGCTGCTGCTCTCTTAAGGGAGACTGGAACCTGGTCACTAATGCCGGAACACAACTCAAAGTTGTTATGGCGGCATAAGAGTATGGCAGGGCTTCCACCCCTGGTCTAGAGAGACCAGGGGTGGAAGCCATCCAGTCGGGCAAATGCCCTAACACCTAGCAAAAAGCTGTCTTTGTCGGAGCCTAAGTTGTATCAATATAATATAATAGTTCATTACGTGTTTGTTTGTTTGTCGCCTCTTTCAGCAGGCCACTTGGCCGCAGGCCTTACTAATATCCTCCGTTACACCTTGGATAATAATTAAATTAATTAATATTAATTTAATTAGGTAATTTATTGATTGAACAGTTAATGTAATAGTGGCCAAGAACTATTACAATTGCCTGTATTGTACGTCGGAAAGAACAAACTGTCGTTCTAACAAAGAACTCCAACACCTTTGTAATTTTAGGTTTGTAACAGTTTATACATTGTCGGCCTTACAATCGTTTCTTAAATTTAAAGAAACTGCTCAGCAACTGATTAGTGAAAATCTGACCCATAAACTCCTCTTTAGTCGAATATTTTGGGTACAACCTACGTTAACCATTCAAATTTCGTTCATCTGTGCTCCCCTTAGTTAAACAACAGGTAATACACGTTTATAAGTGAAAAAAAAAGATATTAATTGATTAGGATCTGATTCTGATTCTCTTACTTAAGAGATGGCTAATCGTTTCTTAACGAGATTATTATAAGTAAGGCCGTGAATGTTCTATAAATGATTTCTTAAGCAAACAACTCTTAAAAACGTTTGATGTAATATGAATTTGTTTGTTAGAAAACTTAAAAGTTCTTTTAGAAACTTTAGTAGATCTAAAGATTACCCCCTACAACGTCACAAACTCACAAACTTTACCTCTTTATAATATTATTAAGTATAAATTACTATAGTTAATATATTAGGGATGCTACTGAACAAGTTATTTATAATATTCATACTAAGTAATAAAACTAAATGTTAAAAATAAATAAACTAGACTAAACTATAAATAAAGCTATACTAACAAAATAACATAAATCTATAAATAAAAATTTGGTGCTGGTACCTACGCTCACGTATGGATGCGAGAGTTGGGTATGGAAGAGAGAGCATGAAAGTAGAGTAAACGCGGTCGAGATGCGAGCACTGCGCAAAATCTGCGGAGTGACGCTCGCGGACCGCGTTCGTAATACCGAAGTAAGAAAGAGAGTTGGTCTGAAAGAGAGTGTCGGGGTGAAGGTAAGGAAAGGAATGCTCCGGTGGTTCGGGCATGTGGAAAGAATGCATGATGAAAGAATGACTAAACAGATATACAATGCAAAAGTGGATGGATGCAGAAGTCGTGGAAGGCCACGACACACCTTCCATGATCAAATTGATCGTGTACTAGCAGAAGGTGATGTCAGGAGCCTTAAGAACAGACGAGCTTGCATGACAAGCGTTATAAATGTCAAAGAGGCAAGTGAGGTGTGTAAGAATAAGCCTAAATGGCACTCTGTTGTTCGTGCCTACCCCGCAAGGGAACTGGCGTGAAGTTATGTATGTATGTATGTATAAATAAAAAATTGACTCCAAATCGCTGTCGGCGGGGAGCGTGCCCAAAATGCTGGCCGCATTTCCGTGTTGGATGACAACGCTAATTCGTTGCCCTCGGTGCAAGCCAGCCTTTTGGTCATATATGAATTTTAAGTTTTGCAAGTAGGGTGTGTAAGAATAAGCCTAAATGGCACTCTGTTGTTCGTGCCTACCCCGCAAGGGAACTGGCGTGAAGTTATGTATGTGTGTATGTATGTAAGTTTTGTTTGTGTCGTCTTTGGCAAATAAGCCTTTTCTTTAAGTGCAAGTGGTTAATCAGATGGGTTCCCACGACAATGTGCCAATAATCGCGTGTTGACGCGACCTGTTAGCGTCTTGGTCACCCGTCACGAAGTCACCTCTGTCATTTATGTATACCAAATGATGGGGTCCAATGATATACGGCAAACAGCTGTTATTATTACCTGTATGATTTTGTGGCGTTGCCGAACGCATCAATAAGTTTAGAAAAAATATAAACGTCATTCAGACAGATTTATTTTTTTAAGTTTATGGCTTGGCAACTAGGCCTTTAAGCCAAGCGCAGTTGTATTGTAGGCTACAATCCACACCATTCAACGGAGTTCTTGTGAAAACTCGAAAGGCCACATTTGACTATACATTTCACATTTATCACAAAAAAAAAATTACTACTTAAAAACTATCAATATCCTACAACTATTGTTCATTTTAAAGTAATTTTACACATTTTTAGAAAATAAAACTGCACAACACAACGTCCCCTTTTGGTTCCCGCCAAAAACTCCCATTCAGACAGATGGTTAATACGCACGAAGCGAATAAATACAAAATTAAATATTAATAACATAAGCCATAGTAATAAATAATTGATACTATATATATATATATATATATATATATATATATATATATATATATATATATATATACAGTATCGTATATATATATATATCATATATGTATATATTATATATAGTATAATATATGTATATATATATATATATATATATATATATTATATATATACGTATATATATATATATATATATATATATATACCTATACCTCTTTTTACGAAAATTGCGCGGACGGAGGAGTATGAAATTTCGCACACTTATCTTATACTAATATATAAAGCTGAAGAGTTTGTTTGTTTAATTGAACGCGCTAATCTCAGGAGCTACTGGTCTGATTTGAAAAATTCTTTCAGTGTTAGATAGCCCATTTATCGAGGAAGGCTATAGGCTATATATCGTCACGCTAAGACCAATAGGAGCGGAGCACCAATGAAGAATGTTTCAAAATCGGGGGGTTTTGAAAACAAATTCCACGCGGACGACGTCGCGGGCACAGCTAGAAGTTTATATAGAGAAGGAGTGCAGAATGCTAATATTTTTTTAAATTATACATAAATAATACATTAACTCAATAAAAAAAAACATTACACACACTACCATGTATTTGACACACACGCATATATACTCTTTTGTTTATTGTTAAAGTCAAATTAACGTTAAAACCTATAATATTTTCTTAAGTTTTCGCGTTTTTTTTTTTTTATTGCCTGAAGCAGGCAAACAGGCGGACGGCCCACTTGATGGAAGGTGGTTACCATCGCCTATGGAAGTTTGCAACACCAGGGGCATTGCCAACGAGATACCAGCCTCTAAGAAATTTTATATTGCCCTTCTTAAACCACCCTATCGTAGCGCAGAGCGAAAACCTCGACGGGAAGTTCTCTCCAGATCATTGTTGTACGCGGAATAAACATTCTAGAGAACCGTTGCGTAGTTGAGCGTGGGAGCTCATGGAAATGGGGGTGAACATCCCGTCAATGGCGAGCGGTGCGGTTATAAAAATGAGGCGTTGATACCAGATGAAACAGTTCCTCGGAACACTCTCCGTTGTACAGGCGGTAGAATTCGGATGGAATCTTTCAAGTTAAATTTAACCAACTTCTCGGTTTCCGATTGAGCTGAAATTTTGCACGCATATGTATATCGCGTAACAATGTAATAATATGGTACGATGCAGCTGATCGGATGATGGAGTTGGAAGGTGGTCATAGGAACTCCTGTACTAAACAAGATAGACTCGTCGTGTTTGGGCTCATTTTACTTGTCTTGGCTAGCACTCTACTGCTACATGAGATCCAGGATGTTAACAGATTGTATTTAAAAACCTTTTTAAAAAGCTTTTATTTAACTTGCAATGGATGTACCTATGTATGTATAATATGTAAGTTCGGGTGGAATCTTTCAAGTTAAATTTGACCAACTTCCCGATTTCCGATTGAGCTGAAATTTTGCAAGCATATGTATATCGTGTGACAATGTAATAATATGGTACCATGGAGCTGATCGGATGATGGAGTTGGAAGGTGGCCATAGGAACTCCTGTACTAAACAAGATAGACTCGTCGTGTTTGGGCTCATTTTACTTGTCTTGGCTAGCACTCTGCTGCTACATGATATCCGGGATCTCAAAAGCTTGTGTCTAAAAACCTTTTTAAAAAAGCTTATTTACTGTATGTTACATTGTACATTTATTTATTTATGTAGTTGTAGTTCTAAATAAATGTTTTTTCTTTCTTTCTTTCTTCGATAAAACGTAGTTTTATTATGTGTAATAGTCGCAAAAGGTAAATAAGTCTCTTTTTCCAATAGCAGCTATTATTATTGCTTTTAATGTTGTATATAGACGAAGTCATAGGCACGACTAGTACTCGAACTTACAACACAAGTCAGGAACTTAACACTTTAATTTTGAATGACATTTCTATATTAGTCTTGTCCACAGAAATATTATGCAAATCATTGCTTGAACCCGGCGAATGCCTTGCCATAACTCACTGGTAGGGATGTGAAATGTCTGACGGCGACTGTTCAATGAGTCATGTTTGCTAATATTTTAGCGTCTCGATTTATTGGTATAATAGGTGTAACATCGGTAAACTCGTTTACTGAAACGATAACGCGTCGAGTAAAGTAGGAAAAACATTCCATACCAAATACAAGACTTGATATTTAATGGCAACTTTTAAAATTTCCTAACCTATAGCTGCCAATTTTTTTCTATTTTTTTATTGCATCGCCTATGGACATTTGCAACACCAAAGTTGCTACAAATGTGCTGCTGCTCTTTTAAAGGTAACTGGAACCTGGTCACTAATGCCGGAACACAACTCAAGGTAGTTATGGCGACTTACTTTAGACCAGGGGTGGTAGCCATCCAGTCGGGCAAATGCCCTACCACCTGGCTGTGGGTTGTTAAGTCGCCTCTTACGACAGGCCGCCCGGCCGCAGGAAATTGTATTCTTTCTCCGTTCCTGCACGGATTAATAATTGCGGGATTTAGTTAGACCTTATAGTTATTTATACATACGAACATATGAACAAAATGTCTGTTGTCGATCCATAGGTCGCTGGTTCATATCCGGCTCGAAGGACCAAAAAACTGTAGTATGTATACAGTTTTAGTTTAGGAGGGTAGGGTAAAATATAAGAAGTAGCAAACGCAACGAGCGCTGTAATGACACTGATTTTATTACTAAAAATATACGATTGTTAGGTATTAGGCCGCAGTTGTTTATTTGTAAAATGCTGACTGTAAATATTTTTTACACTGTAAAGTAACAAAATGCAACTTTTTTTTAAATATTTAAATCCGATGAGCCTGTTCAAGACAAACTTTCAATCAGGGCAACTTACTTCTATTATTATTATATATATATATTATTGCAGGAGTTCAGCGGACAGGCAGACGGCCCACTTGATGGAAAGCGGTTACCATCGCCTATGGACATTTGCAACACCAAAGGTGCTATAAATGCGCTGCTGCTCTGTTAAGGGTCACTAGAAACTGGTCACTAATGCCGGAACACAACTCAAAGTTGTTATGGCGACATACTCTAGACCAGGGGTGGTAGCCATCCAGTCGGGCAAATGCCCTACGACCTGGCTGTGTGTTGTTTTGTCGCTTCTTACGACAGGCCGCCCGGCCGCAGGAAATTGTATTCTTTCTCCGTTCCTGCACGGATTAATAATTGCGGGATATAGTTAGACCTTATATTTATTTATACATACGAACATATGAACAAAATGTCTGTTGTTGATCCATAGGTCGCTGGTTCATATCCGGCTCGAAGGACCAAAAAACTGTAATATGTATACAGTTTTAGTTTAGGAGGGCAATGTAAAATGTAAGAAATACCAAACGCAACGAGCGCTGTAATTACACTGATTTTATTACTGAAAATATACGATTGTTAAGTATTAGGCCGCAGTTGTTTATTTGTAAAATACTGACTATTTATTGTACATACTTTGTACAATGTAAGATAATGAAATGAAACTTTTTTTTTTATTCAAAGCCGATGAGCCTGTTCAAGACAAACTTTCAATCAGAGCAACTTTCTTCCGGTGTTGGTTTTCAATGAGAACATACATACATACATACATACATACATAACTTCACGCCAGTTCCCTTGCGGGGTAGGCACGAACAACAGAGTGCAATTTAGGCTTATTCTTACACACCTCACTTGCCTCTTTGACATGAGAACAATCTAATTATATATATATATATATATATATATATATATATATGCTGTCCCGGCAGACGTTGTTCTGCCCTGAAGAAATAAAATTTAGAATCCGACTACAGCGCCACCTACCGGGTCCAATTGTGAATCTAAACCATCCTCGAATCCACTTGAACACACAAAAAAAAACATTCAAATCGGTCCAGCCGTTTAGGAAGAGTTCACTGTCAACAGACGTACAGAAGAATTATATATATATATATATATATATATATATATATATATATATATATATATATATATATATATATATAATCTAATATTTTGCTAGATTTTTTATTTTAAAAAATCGAATACGTTTTGTTCAATTTGAATATATTTTTATTTGCAATTTGTTGTATCCTGTCTTGCGTCTGTCCAGTGTTTTTTTTTTCTATCTTTATTTTCTTCTAGCAGTTCCGGTATATCCGCCGTTGCGGCACCGGAAGGCATATTAAATTGAATTCCACGCGAACGAAGTCACGGGTAATAGCTAGTTAAAATAAATTCCAATACAAATAAGTCTATGTCTATTCAAAAAGTCACATTTTAATTTAACTATGAAATAATCTGAATTCTGACAGTCAATTCAGTCATTTACACTTCTACGGGGTCCTTACTCTGTGCTCATTAACTCAGGTGTTATGTAACACGAGTCAGAACATCTGTCTGTCAGTCACTTTGTTCACGGATCGAATTTACATATAAATAACTCGAAGAACAAATAGTCCTGTAGGTGTCTGACTGAAGCTTAAAGGCCCTTTAAACGACGCACATTTCCTGACTGCATCTCCTTGGATATTATTTAAGTTCGCACAATTAAAATTTTATTGATATATGACATATCCGTGCAGGAACAGAGAAAGAATACAAATTCCTGCAACCGGGCAGCTTATAGTAAGAGGTGACAAAACAACCCAAAGCCAAGTGGTAGGGTACTTGCCTTGAAACGTAGAATAATCAAGTTTAGTATTTTAGAGTATAATATTTTTCCAGGTGGTAGGTTATTTACCCGTATTGACGAGTACCCCCGGCCTAAAATATGCCGCCATAGCAACGTTGAGGTGTGTTTCGGCATAAGTGGCCAGGTTCCAGTTCTCCTTTAAAGAGCGACAGCACGTTTGTAGTACCTCTGGTGTTCTTAATGTTCATAGGTGACGGTAACCGCTTTGTATAAGGTGCAATAAAAAAATTGTTTGGTTACGTTCCTTGAACATATACTTACTTACTTACTCCGTTGGTTCAGCGACCTAAAGTGGGTCTTGGCCTCCGAAACGAGAACATGCCACTTTTCGCGGTCCTGTGCGGTTTCTTGCCAATTACTGGCTCCTAGCTCCGATAGGTCCGCCTCTACTCAGTCCTTCCAGCGATATTTAGGACGGCCAACCGGACGCCGACCTACCGACCGTCCCAAATATGCTTGCTTTCTTGAACATATCTAGGAATTATTTTTAAATGTAATACAATACCATGTTAAGGTTATGGAAGAACCATGTCTTCTGATACAAGTAAATTTTGTTTAATAGAAGATCTCAATAACAGGCAGCAAATTGTACATGTATTTTTTTAAATCTAATATATAAATATCTCGTGTCACGGTGTTTGTTGTTGCACTCCTCTGAAACGGCTAAACAGATTTTAATGTTTTTTTGTATATTTGGTAGGTATAAGAACAGGTCGTAAAGTGTTTTTCACCTTCTTATGGTATATTTTTATGGGAGAACAACGTTTGCCGAGTCAGCTAAATCAACGATGTATTTTAATGTTGTTGTAATATTATTATATTCTAACATATAATAATGTACCTATTAGCTTTTTTTGCTTATTTTTTTGCCTGTAATACTAATGTTATGAACTAGCTGCGTCAGTGAAACTTCGTTTGCGTCGCCATGTTGATGGCGTATTTTTTTGTGAATTACAACGGTGGTATGAAAAAAAAACAAACCACTTTTTTGACTTTATTAATGTAATGACGTCATATTTCGGCGTCAAAAGTATCCTAAGTATTGATGCGGTATATAAGCTCGCTCCATCTTGTGTTTTTTTTTTTTAAATCCGGTGACTAGGTTTCATTTGATGTTGTAACAGACAGACAAAATTTCTACAAGTTGTATTTTCGAAATCTGCTCGTCCGAATTAGCCTCCCTGATTTATTTTCTCTTTTTCAATTCATTGTACATACTTCACACCCCCTTTAGATTTATTATAGATGTAAAGTTTTTTTTTGTTTAGCCCAAAAAGACACTTATTAACGTTACTAAATATGTATGTACTAGTTTCAGGTTAGTTTAATGTTTATTTGCCGACGAAACATGATATCTCATCAACAAACAAAATGTACGTCGTGTACAAGGTACGAGTAAGTTGTTTAGGACTGACAGCTTTATTAATGTCAAAACGCATCGCAAAATGCCAACACCAGTGTAAGGTGTAAGCTTGTTGGCGGTTTTTGTAAATTACTTGACAACCCTTTAGACTACACGCTTTATATGAATCTGTAATCTGTGCTGAATTTAATCTTAATCACGCTATAGTTCTATAGGAGAGTGAATTAATATTTAATTAAATTTTGAAAACAGTGCAAAAGAGTTTAAAGTACAAGTCCGTTTCACACGGCTTCATTTTTGTCTTTCGTATATTTCGGGGTAGGTGCAAATAATATTTTTTTTATATGTAATAGTATTGCTACAACTCAGATCCCGACAAACACAAAACCCACCTGAATATTTAAAACAAAGTACATTTATTATCCGTCGGCATTTGAACTAATAACTTTGAAATTCTTTTATGGTCGTCTTCTTTTGTTCATTTATTGGCATACGGCCTATTTTTGTATTGTGATCATTAGCTAGGTGTTACGGATTTAAAGTACAAGCTGATTCTAGGAAATTCGGTCCACGCGGCCGGGTGGACATGTTGCATCTGTGCAGTATAAAACAATGGCCCGATTGAGGAAGCAGTGAGAGTGAGTCGAGCGAGAACCACCAGCGAAGCGAGACGTGTGTACTACAATCAGGAATCTAATAAGTGACGGACTTTGCGCGTTTTATTGAATTATGATCTTCTGCATTAAAAAATGTGGTTCACGATTTCAAAGATCGGCGAAACGTATTACCTTTTTTTTACATACATACATACATAACTTCACGCCAGTTCCCATGCGGGGTAGGCACGAACAACAGAGCGCCATTCAGGCTTATTCTTACACAGCTCACTTGCTTCTTTGACATTCATAGCTCTTGTCATGCACGCTCGTCTGTTCTTAAGGCTCCTGACATCACCCTCTGCTAGTACACGATCAATTTGATCATGGAAGGTATATCGCGGCCTTTCACGACTTCTGCATCCATCCACTTTTGCATTGTATATCTGTTTAGTCATTCTTTCATCATGCATTCTTTCCACAAGACTTATATTTATGCATTTATTTTTCTCAGTATTGTTAAAGTGTTTATTTGTCCTAAATAAAATTTCTCTTTCTAATAAACTATGCGATAATTCCAACGGCATTTTCGAATTTAAATCCCACAAATTCGTAACAAAATTTTCTTCAAAAAAATGTGGCAACCCTATTAGAGATTAAGGCCTCAGCGTTATAACATGTATGAATTTTAAAGCTTTTTCCAAGATTGCACAAACACATAATATTACTAGTCATTAATTCAATTAGAAAATGCTATTACTAATAGCAATTATTTACTAATTACTCAGTGTTTTATTATTCATTAACCGCTTATCAATAAATGCCTACATTAAACATACGTTCTGAATGAAAACAATAGTTAGTCATAAAAATGTTTTCTTTCATTATTTCAAAAGAACTAATGACCGGTTTCTATATTTTACTAACCATTAATTTAATTCTAAATAAATTTTGACTTAGTACAAGTAATGTCAAATTAACCAATGGTAAGGTTAGTGAATGAATAGTCAGAGATGCAGAAACCGTCTATAAGCGGTTTGAGTTAGGCCGCTTTTTGATTTGTTGGTGCAGCAGAGGTACGGAATAGATACAATCCCGCACCAATAACAAAAAAGAGCCTGAGATATATAAATATGAAATAAATTAATTTTAAGATATATGATTCTATCAGTAGAACGGATGGGAGAGCATCGCAGCGTGAGGAAAGCAAGCATATTTGGGACGGCCGGTAGGCCGGCGTCCGGTCGGCCGTCCTAAATTTTTATCCGTGCAGGAACGGAGAAAGAATACAATTTCTTGCAGCCAGGCGGCCTGTCATAAGAGGCGACTAAACAACCCACAGCCAGGTGGTAGGGCATTTGCCCGACTGGATAGCTACTACCCCTGGTCTAAAGCATGTCGCCATAACAACCTTGACTTGTGTTCCGGCACTAGTGACCAGGTTCCAGCGACCCTTAAGAGAGCAGCAGCGCATTTGTACCACCTTTGGTGTTGTAAATGTCTATAGGCGATGGTAACTGCTTTCTATAAAGTGGACCGTCTGCCTGTCTGCTGCACTCCTGCAATAAAAATAAATAAAAAAAATCTCGCTGGAAAGACAAAGTAGAGGCTGACCTGTCGGAGTTAGGAGCCAGTAATTGGCAAGAAACCGCACAGGACCGAGAAAAGTGGCATGCTCTCGTTTCGGAGGCCAAGACCCACTTTGGGTCGCTGAGCCCACGGAGTAAGTAAGATTCTATCATATGACCGGTCATGTTATACGGGTCCTAATGCTGGGCCACTAAAGTAATAGACCCCAAACGTCTCCACTCAGCTGAGATGAGAATGTTGAGATGGAAGTGTGGTGTTACAAGAATGGATAAGGTGAGAAATGAGTACAGTACTTTGAAAGTTGCATACGTGACTAAAAATTGAGAGGAAGAAGACTCAGGTGGCGTGGGCATGTAATGAGGAGTTCATCCCTCCTTATTACAGTCACGTGATAAAAAGAATGTCAAACTTTTTTTTTATTGCAGGAGGTCAGCAGACAGGCTGACAGCCCACTTGATGGATAGCGGTTTCCTTCGCCTATGGACATTTGCAACACCAAAGTTGCTACAAATGCGCTGCTGCTCTCTTAAGGGAGACTGGAACCTGATCACTAATGCCGGAACACAACTCAGGGTTGTTATGGCGACATACTTTAGACCAGGGGCGGTAGCCATCCAGTCGGGCAAATGCCCTACCACCTGGCTGTGGGTTGTTTTGTCGCCTCTTACGACAGGCCGCCCCAACGCAGGAAATAGTATTCTTTCTCCGTTCCTGCACGGATAAAAACTGCAAGATTGATGGGTACAAAAGTAAACGTAGACCAAAAGAGAGATGGATGGATTGTGTGAAAGATGATATGACAGAGGAGGATGTTAGAATAGAGAAGTATGGAAAGAAAAGACATATTGTGCTGACCCCCAATAATTGGGAGAAGGTGGAAGAAAGGAGAAAAAAGTATTTTCATTTCTTCTTCTTAAACAGAACACGATGCGAAGGGGTGTACATAGAATAGAAACTTGACTTAATTTTTAATTTATTCTAGAGTTTTCCCCACGGGTACGGAGCGGTTTAAATTCTGGGAAATAGCTCTATCTATAATATTATAAATCTTATATCTTACCTTATACTAATATATAAAGCTGAAGAGTTTGTTTGTTTGAACGCGTTAATCTCAGGAAGTACTAGTCTGATTTGAAAAATTCCTTCAGTTTTAAATAGCCCATTTATTGAGGAAGGCTATAGGCTATATATCATCACGCTAAGATCAATAAGAGCGGAGCACCAATGAAGAATGTTTCAAAATCGGGGGGTCTTGAAAACAAATTCCACGCGAACAACGTCGCGGGCACAAGTAGTTCTAAATATACCGTGTCTGTTCATTGACGCTATTTAACAAAAAAAACAACTGCAATAGACTATATAAACGGCGGAGAACGCGATGCAATTTCTTTTAGATATGCATAAAAAATACACTAAATCAATTAAAAAACATTACACACACTACCATGTATTTGACACACACACACGCATATATTAATTACTCTTTTGTTTATTGTTAAAGCCAAATTAACAGTGCAGCCTTGGCGAAATCTGTGATTATAGAAGTATATATAGTCTTTGACAACAGAACCTTAATAATGTTCAAACTTATAATTTAAATTAATTATGGTCGATATTTGATCACTGGGCGACCACTAGTCAAATGAATTCAATGAAAATAGCACTGACTTTTGAGCCTGAAAGCCTAGACTTTCTTTGTAGAGATTAAGGCTCGACTCAGACATTACCGCTTAGGCAACCTAACATAATTAGATAGTAAATGGAAACTATCGTATGCTACGATCTAACACCAATATAAATCGATCCAGTTATTTTATTTAATCCAAATACTGTAGACGACAATATTTTTTCGACTCTTGATTTTACGCCATCCTAAATTTTCTGTCAAGGCTTCATTTTAATAAATATCGAATCGAAGAAAGGACAAATCACCTTAGCCAACTTCGTGTTCCATCCTAGACCACATCTTCGCTCCATATAGGGCGAGATTGTAGTCAAACGCGAACCTATACTACAATAAAGATTAAAAATGTTTCTGGGGACCCATAGAAAAAGGTAAACTAGGTCCAGAATTCTATTTACAGTCTCTGGAGATTGCAGGTAGAATACGATATATAACTAATATTAACTGATTAGCTTTAGTTTTGTAAAATAACTCTATTCAGAATGAAGACATTTTTGCTAATTCACTAAAATTAGTAACACATAGGTAGAACGTATAACATAAGATTAGAAATATTTTATTTACGTTAATACAAGTTCGCGTTTGACAACTGTCTCACTTGACGTTGAGTGTTGACACGTTCTAGGATGTAGAACGCTTACCTGGGCTAAATATGTATAAAACAATAAGAACTATTTATCCTAGGTATGGGTAAGATGCCCAGAAATCTAACAACATCACCTCGTTAGACCGCCATATTCATTTATTCTTCTTGTTATTTTTCTTTTCGTAGTAAACGAAGCTCGCTAACAAGCTGGCGGCTCACAGAATGGAAAGTGATTACCGTTATCTACAGACGTTTTTAATGTGAAGGGTGAAGGCAACGCGTTGCCAACCTTTAGGATGAGATGGCATAGGAGGGTAACATAGAGGGGGTGTAATAGGTGAATGGAAAAAGAGGTGAATGGAAAAGGGGAGGAAGTAGACCATCGGAAGTCACTCATCGTACGAAACATGATTAACTCAAGGCTGGCCGTTTACCGCTGATTTCTTTATTCACATGGTATTACACCAATTTAGCTGGCCCTAAGAGCTGTAATCAAGTTAATGAGTGCTGCCATGACTAAAAATATTAAAATAAATTATGTATAAAATTATATTAATGAAACACTGAATTAAAAACAATATTTTTCTTATACATGGTTTTATTGAACATTACAAAAATTATAAGAAGAAAATGACAGCTTACAGCCAGACTACAAAAAAAGTCGCAAAAAATCAGGCAAAGGAACCAGTCCATACAGCCTTACAGTAAAATAAAATTAATTAATGCCAGAACAAAATATTAAATGTACAAAAAGTTGAAATGTCTAAAGTATTGTTAATTACAGTAGATTGATCAAACAATTCCTTCATTAGAACAATCTAAAAGCGTATCTGCGTATCATTTACAAGCTCGGCTCGTTTAGACCAGCCTTCGAAAGTACCACCGCGGCTATCTTAAGATACATCGCGCGATAATAGTGTCATAACAATCATTATATTATGTAATGAATGACTTTAATGCCGGTATGATTTACTGTCTTGTTTGTTTTGTACAATTAATTTGAAATTCTATAATTATAGGGAAGTCGATAAAACATAAGACTTGTCAGAAATACTTAGTCGTATCTATGGAGTTTTAAATTTTATTTTATTTTGAGGAGTTTTTGGCGGGAACTGAAAGGAGATGTTGTGCTGTGCAGTTTTATTTTTTAAAAATGTGTAAAATTACTCTAAAATGAACAATAGTTGTAGGATATTGATAGTTTTTGAACAGTAATTATGTGTTTTATGAGAAATATGAACTGTATAGTCGAATGTGGCCTTTTGAGTTGTCACAGGAACTCCGTTGAATGGCACTAGCTGATTACATACAGCTCAGCTTTGCTACACATAGGCTTAAGAAAATGAAGAAACTGTATTGTAAACTAAGATCTGGCTTAAAGGCCTAGTTGCCAAGCCATAAATCTAAATAAATAAATAAATATTTTATTTTGATAAATTACTTTTTAAATTATGATTTATGTATTTTTTTATCCGTTCAGGAACGGAGAAAGAATACAATTTCTTACGGCTGGGCGGCCTGTCGTAAGAGGCGACTTAACAACCCAAAGCCAGGTGGTAGGGCATTTGTCCGACTGGATGGCTACCACCCCTGGTCTAAAGTATGTTGCCATAACAACCTTGAGTTGCGTTCCGCATTAGTGACCAGGTTCCAGTCTCCCTTAAGAGAGCAGCAGCGCATTTGTAGCAACTTTGGTGTTGCAAATGTCCATAGGCGATGGTAACCGCTTTCCATCAAGTGGGCCGTCTGCCTGTCTGCTGATCTCCTGCAATAAAAAAAAATGTAAAAACGCAAATGGTACACTTAAACACCTATTTCTTTACCAAAAACTTAAATGTGAATTTTCGTATTAATTATTTCCTATCAAAAGCTTGAATATGGGTTGTCATATTTACGTATACTTTTTTTTTTAATCTTTATTTCGAAAGGGTTTGCCACTTAGTGGCCATGTGACCCCGTAAAGTACCCAAATTCTAAATAAAAATGTTATTTAATTATTATAATATTTTATTATAATAGTTTGAAAACATCTTGGCATCTCTCGATAACAGAAATGTCAGAATGCTATTGCATTCTCCCACGGCAGATAAATTTTCGCTCTCGAAGTAATGTAAAGTAATTATCCGTGCAGGAACGGAGAAAGAATACAATTTCCTGCGGCGGGGCGGCCTGTCGTAAGAGGCGACAATACAACCCACAGCCAGGTAGTAGAGTATTTCCCCGACTGGATGGCTATCACCCCTGGTGTAAACTATGTCGCCATAACAACCATGAGTTGTGTTCCGGCATTAGTGATCAGGTTTCAGTCTCACTTAAGAGGGCAGCAGCGCATTTGTAGCACCTTTGGTGTTGCAAATGTCCATAAGCGATTGTAACCGTTTTCCATCCAGTAGGCCGTCTGCCTGTCTGCTGAACTCCTGCAATTAAAAAAATCTATTTGTTTCCTACCAAACTTTAATGTAAATTCTGATATTCATTTATTATTTATCAAAAACTTAAATATGAATTTTATATTACGTTATTTTCTACCAAAAACTTTCATATGACTTTAGGGATAATCAAAGCAATAAAAGTTCATAATGTTATGAATATTTCATTAAAACAGATGTACAATAATGAAGTTACGTTACGAATCAAATTGTACAAATACATACATACATAACTTCACGCCAGTTCCCTTGCGGGGTAGGCACGAACAACAGAGCGCCATTTAGGCTTATTCTTACACACCTCACTGGCTTCTTTCACATTCATAACTCTTGTCATGCACGCTCGTCTGTTCTTAAGGCTCCTGACATCCTGCTTGTACACGATCAATTTGATCATGGAAGGTGTGTCGTGGCCTTCCACGACTTCTGCATCCATCCACTTTTGCATTATATATCTGTTTAGTCATTCTTTCATCATGCATTCTTTCCACATGCCCGAACCACCGGAGCATTCCTTTCCTTACCTTCACCCCGACACTCTCTTTCAGACCAAGTCTCTTTCTTACTTCGGTATTACGAATTGTATTGTACAAATCAGTGTTTAAAACTTTGATTTAATATAACATTATTAATGTGAATTAAATTTGTCTAATTTTGAAATCACTGACGCGTAATTGAACCGTTCAGTGTGATGTCGGTAACCCCTTAAACTGGCGTCTCTAAATTTAACATTACCTAACTTAGCCGTTGCTGCATAAGCCGCGATTAAATTAAGCCCAGGGTTGCCGTCTATGCCATGAAATAATTAAACTATAGAATAACAATCGCTAATAAAACTACCGTTTACCGGTTTTAAGCGCGGTAATTTATTTGATTTTTATTATTCAGACGTTTCGGCCACTTTTCAATAGCCGTGAATACGAAAGACAAAGATGTCAAGTGTCAATGAGTATTGATAAAGTTTTGTTTAGCCTACCACCAACTTGTTCATTTTAATTATTTAGTTTTAATTTTGTTTATTGTTATTATTTACTCTATGGGAGCCTAATCTAATTTACCATAAATATATAATAAATATAAAATATATATTGTTCTATAAGCACATTTATTACCTGCCGGCGTTTGAGCTAATAACATTGAAACTATTTATGACTATCTTCTTTTGTTTACCTTGTGTTTAAAATTTGTAATTAGAAAAACAGTCCATTGTGTATTGTAATATTTTATGGCACTCATTAGACAGGTGTGTCGAACTGATTCTAAGAAATTCGACCTACGCAGGCGGGCAGCCACATTGTATCGGTGCAGTATAAAGCAATAGCCCAATGGAGAGATGGGCAATCAAGCGGGAACCAATAGCGAGACAAGACGTGTGTACATTCGATAATCAATATAGTGACGGACTTTGCGCGTCTTCTTGAATCGTGCATTACGTGTGGACTGATTGTGTTTAGTTATATTTGTACCAGTGTTATACGTGTTTATATAGTTTTAATAAATTCTATAGTAATTTCAACGGCATTTTAATTCGAGTCCTGTAACTCGTAACAATATAAATAATAAAAATAAATAAAAACAATCCCTTATTAAAAAATAACTGGTTATGCCGATATTATCAGATAAAATTATCTGTGGAACGGAGAAACAATACAGTTTCATGTGGCCAGATGACCTGTCGTTGAAACGACAAAACAACTCATAGCCAGGTGATAGGTCATTCGCACGTCTGGATGGCTACCACCCCTGGTCTAGAGTATGTCGCCATAACAACCTTGAGTTGTGTTCCACATTAGGGGCCAGGTTCCAGTCGCCCGTAAGGGAGCAGCAGCGCATTTCTAGAGCCTTTAGTGTTGCAAATATCCATAGGCGATGGTAACCGCTTTCCATTAGGTGGGCCGTCTGACTGTCTGCTAAACTCAGGCAATAAAAAAAAGTAAAAGAAAATTAGACGGATCAACCAAATTTATTCAATTTGATTGAAACCCAGAAAACAGAATGGAAACGACGTTGAATGATTCAAGTTCATATTTAATTTGCTCACTTTGATTGATTTGTCTAAATTGATAGAAAGAAATTAAACGCCCCACACAGTTGGACTTTTATTAATGAATCCTTTCGTACATTTATAGAAAATCTTACTACGTCCAACGTCTTATGATTTATAAGATAAATTTTTAAACTTAAATCAGTCATATATTGAAAGTCCTCGTTTAATAGTTTTCAATGACATAAAATTCATCAATTTGAAATTACTCATTTCAAAAGCACATTTTGTGTAACTCTTGCAAGTTACGAAAACGGGCTTTACTCCTGGTTGAATGTGTACGGTCGGCCAAATTCCTCCTTAATCAGTTCTCTAACATTTTGATTTTATTATATTTTATTTGGGGGGCTAACAGCTATCATTATTAATAACTAAAAATAAGATAGATTTAGAAAACTATTAAGAAGCCTCCACAGACAACAGTAAAAATAAGAAGAGAAAAAAAATATACAAAGAAACAATAATAAAAATGTGCATAGATATAAGGTACTTAAACTGATAAACACACACACTGTATATCCCCAAATTAAGCAAGTTACGCTTGTGTTATGGGTAATATACAACGGACCACTCTGGGGCCGATCCCAGACACCCAGACCATAGTAAATAACGAAGAAAATACGTTTCCGATATTTACCATACCAGGAATCGAACCTGGAGCCTCTGCGTTGTAGTGAGGTAAGCCGGAAACAATTACTCGTGTGTAGTTGTAATATGATAATGCCGATTGACGGCGCCCAACTTTGCGCTAAACAATGCTACACTATTAGTAAATAAGTTTCAAAACCCAAAACAGGTAACAATAAAACCAGGCCCCGCGAAACTGATGTTTTCTTGGACACGTGTCATTGCGCTGTTAGCAAAAGTGTTTGCCACGTGATTTTAGCTTTTTTTTTTTTTTTTTTTATTGCAGGAGTTCAGCAGACAGGCAGACGGCCCACTTAGTGGAAAGCGGTTACCATCGCCTATGGACATTTGCAACACCAAAGGTGCTACAAATGCGCTGCTGCTCTCTTAAAGGAGACTGGAACCTGGTCACTAATGCCGGAACACAATACAAGATTGTTATGGCGGCATACTCTAGACCAGGGGTGGTCGCCATCCAGTCGAGCAAATACTCTACCACCTGGCTGTGGGTTGTTTAGTCGCCTCTTACGACAGGCCGCCGGGCCGCAGGAAATTGTATTCTTTCTCCGTTCCTGCACGGATAAAAGCTTATGGGTGGTTCATCGTCACTTTAGTCTATTGTACAGACAGATACATGTTTACCACAAGTAAAGTATGCACGTTTTCTGATTATTGTACTATTTATTAGTAGGCTGTTACACAAGTGACCTATTTAGGCATGAGATGGTTTAATGCAAGAGCGTAGCGAAGGCGCTAATAGTTCGAGTGCCTAAACAGGCTTTTCTCACGATATTAACACTTTTCATTTCGAGTATGCGGTAAATAAAAACTGATTAGTTAAACAACTACTTCTCTAATGAAATCAGATGTTAAATCCATATCTAAATGGTATAATGGACGCGTGTAAACCCTATATATGCTGCGTAACGCTGTTCCGTTCATAATTCGCGAATGTAATTTTAACAGGCTATCTTGTCTGTCCGTCTGTCTCACAATTTAACTGCTATAGAGCTTGTTACTCAAAGTATTCTAATAATAAATTATCTTGATTTAACTGCCGTTTTCTTGGGTTGATTTGCAGATACAAATAACACTGTTGTATTTTTATTTTTTTAATGTAGCTATTGGAGCAAAAACGAAAATCTTATAAAATGGGGCATTTTTTTTATCAAAAACTATTGAATCAGCAATAAACTTGTCAGAAGCGTAGTCTGCGCAATGATGTAGTAAATCCACAAAGTTATTAAAAAAATAAGTAATAGCTGCCATAGAATGGGCAAGTGAGGGTTAAATTCTTATTTTCATTAGATATAAATTATTGAATATTTTAATAAGTTTTTTTATTTAAGTCCATATGTATATATGTAAGTAGATAGTAACTTCCGAAATCGTAAAATGTATTTTTATTCATCATTTGTCGTTTAAGCGAGCATGCTGTCCTGGTAATTACAATTATGATATTACAACAAAAAAAGTAACCACTGATTTCTTATATCAACTACTTTATATAGAATTCTGACGACATCCGAACATGGGTCCGCCATTCATTTGACCTACTAGTCATAAATTGACACCACAAATTTCTCTAAAATATTAATATTTGTTTCGTTGTGTGTGTTGCTACAATTATTTTATACATGTATGTGTTATTTAAATTATTGATTTATTATATTATTTTTAGTCTGCAATTAATTTACCTTTAACAAACTGCATTATACCGTATATATTGTTGTTGTTATGTGTGTTGTATTGTCCACCGTGAGTTCACTTTATGGTCCCAGACGGAATATGCTGAGACTGGGTCCAATTTAGGACCTATTTTGTTTCTATTGTTTTTCTATTTCTATTTATATTAACTTAGTTTTTGTCCTAAATAAAATATTTTTCTTTCTTTCTTGAAATTTTCTACAAGGATTGGAACCTGTTTAAAATTAACCGATTTTAGTAGACTATTTCGTTTGGAGTGTAAACCTTAAAGAGAGTGTTATATAAACGTAGGAAGTATCATCCCATCTCTTGTCAATATGCGCTTATGTGCAACTGAAAACTTGCTGTAGCACATGACTGCACTTTGGCGGTGTCCGGCAAAAACCGTTCAAAAACCGGTTTATTCAACAAAAACTATCTCACAAAATTGTAACCGTATAATAGAGCTTAAAGTGAGAAGCAAACCGAAATAAAAAGTCTCCATTACCTCCAGGTAAACGGGCAGGACCACTTCATGGAGGGTGGATACCGTCGCCTGTACACGTTTGCCAATACGTTGCCGTTCTCTAAGAAAATTTCCCCTTAACTTTTTAACTATAAAATGAACGAATGTTCTTTATTGCATACATAAGTTACACATACATATATAATAGGAGGACTTATCGCCGGCGGCAATATCTTCCGGACCACTTTTACAATGATTAAAAAGAATTGAAATAAAATATACTTAACATAGATTAGAAAGAAGGAAAAAAAATGACAAAAAAATTCTACTATTTATACGCATGTGTTTATTGTTATACCGAAATATTTTGATGTTAGTGTGTTTATTTATCTTTAGTCTCCATTATATATACTAGTGGTCGAAATTCAACCATAATTAATTTAAATTATGAATTTGAACATTATCACAGATTTCGCCAAGGCTACAATGTTAATTTGACTTTAACAATAAACAAAAGAGTATATATGCGTGTGTGTGTGTGTCAAATACATAGTTGTGTGTGTAATATTTTTTTATTGATTTAATGTATTTCTATGTATAATTTAAAAACAATATTAGCATTCTGCACTCCTTCTCTATATAAACTATAAGTGTGCGAAATTTCATACTCCTCCGTCCGCGCAATTTTCGTAAAAAGGGGTACAAAGTTTTTGCTTCACGTATTAAAATAATGATATAACCTTTATCTAATATTTTAGTCATTTATTATTATTTTCCAAGAATTCCTGTATCGAATATAAAACAACCTAAGCATCAAAAATTCATCGAAAAATTATTTTTTACGTACAATATCTATGTGTAAGAATAAGCCTAAATGGCGCTCTGTTGTTTGTGCCTACCCCGCAAGGGAACTGGCGTGAAGATATGTATGTATGAATGTATGTAATATCTATCAAGTGTTTGAAGTATAGGGTATCTGCGATTACATATATTATAATTTTGTATTTGTGTGCTGTAATCCATAATGGGTTACTAGCATACCTGGTTTATATAAAATATTATACTCTTTATAGCACAGGAACACGAAGTGAGTTACGTGCCATTAGGCGAACCGCCTACTTAAGTGTTTATTTATGTTTTATAAAAAGATGTATACAGCACTTAACGAGAATAATTGTGAGACTAGAACTGCATTTGAAATTGCAATGCTGTTTATGGTAAACTAAGATTTAAGAATCGTACTGTATGTAGTCAATTATAATTAGCAATTATGAATAGAATTGCTGTACATCTACAATGAAGAGGTCTATGTAAGTGATCTACCGTTCATTTTTTTATTTTTTATTTATTGCAGTTCTGCTGCCAGGCAGATGGTCTCCATTAGAAATCTGCAATATCTTAATGGGCTTAGAACTAAGTTAAAGACATTTTTAAAAGAGCACCAGCGTTCACAACGCGACCTTTATCCTTTATTTGTGCAGGAACAGAGAAATAAGACAATATCCTGCGGCCGGGCGGCCTGTCGTAAGAGGCGATAAAACAACCCACAGCCAGGTGGTAGGGCATTTGCTCGACTTGATGGCTACCACTCCTGGTCTAAAGGTTGTAGCCATAACAACCTCGAATTGTGTTCCGGCATTAGTGACCAGGTTCCAGTCTTCCTTAAGAGAGCATCAGCCCATTTGTAGCACGTTTGGTGTTCCAAATGTCCATAAGCGTTGATAACCGTTTTCCATAAAGTGGGCCATCTGCCTGTCTGCTGAACGTCGGCAATAAAAAAATTAAAAAAATATACATAACTTCACGCCAGTTCCCTTGCGGGGTAGGCACGAACAACAGAGTGCCATTTAGGCTTATTCTTACACACCTCACTTGCCTCTTTGACATTCATAACTCTTGTCATGCAAGAAACTGGAATCTGGCCATTCAAGGTTGTAATGGCAGCTTACTCTCGTCTGTTCTTAAGGCTCCTGACATCACCTACTGCTAGTACACGATCAATTTGATCATGGAAGGTATGTCGTGGCCTTCCACGACTTATATATAATAATAACAGCCCAAAAATCTCCCACTGCTGGGCTCGGGCTTCCCATTATAGGGGGGACGACCAGTATACCCGCCACGCTTGTCCAAGGCGGTTTGGCAGGTTTGACACATCTATGATCTCGATGTACATGTTGCATCACAATGTTTTCTTTCACCGTTACTAGCACGTGGTAATTGTAACAATATGCACATAGCTCAGAAAACTGCCTAAGTGGTGCATGCATTCCGGCCAGGACCGAACCCGCGTCCTTTGAGTTGAGGACGCGTGCGCTAGCCCTTACGCTACCACGACTTTTAATAATACATACATACATACATAACTTTACGCTAGTTCCCTTGCGGGGTAGGCACGAACAACAGAGTGCCATTTAGGCTTATTCTTACACACCTCACTTGCCTCTTTGACATTCATAACTCTTGTCATGCAAGCTCGTCTGTTCTTAAGGCTCCTGACATCACCTTCTGCTAGTACACGATCAATTTGATCATGGAAGGTGTGTCGTGGCCTTCCACGACTTCTGCATCCATCCACTTTTGCATTGTATATCTGTTTAGTCATTCTTTCATCATGCATTCTTTCCACATGCCCGAACCACCGGAGCATTCCTTTCCTTACATTCACCCCGACACTCTCTTTCAGACCAACTCTCTTTCTTACTTCGGTATTACGAACGCGGTCCGCGAGCGTCACTCCGCAGATTTTGCGCAGTGCTCGCATCTCGA
Source organism: Dendrolimus kikuchii (assembly GCA_019925095.2). Taxonomy (NCBI): domain Eukaryota; kingdom Metazoa; phylum Arthropoda; class Insecta; order Lepidoptera; family Lasiocampidae; genus Dendrolimus; species Dendrolimus kikuchii. Next base: position 2,339,546 of record CM034402.1, read on the forward strand.
CCGCGTTTACTCTACTTTCATGCTCTTTCTTCCATACCCAACTATCGCTTCCATACGCGAGCGTAGGTACCAGCACCGCGTTGTGTACGGCGAGCTGGGCCTTCTGGCTGAGGTTCTTAGCGCCTAGAAGTTTACCTAACGCTCCATTTAAACTATTCCCCAAATTCACTCTTCTTTCTATATCAGCGGTGTACCTTCCATCCCTGCTAAAAGCACATCCAAGATATACAAACTCATTCACTTGCTCCAGCATAACATCTTTTAATAATGTTATAAGGTATTGCCTTTTTGGCCAAAATAGCCGCATAACCCCAAAGAATTTTGTTCTATACTACAGATCTAAATGCCTCCCACGAGCATAGTCCAATATTACTGCCATAGAGCCTTAATGAAGCTATTTAAACGGAATTAGTGGACGATAAAGCGCTAGTTGATTTAGCGATTAAACTAACGGTATAGATAGTAAAACTTTATTAATTATAAGGGCTTTATAGGATAATGGTCTGTAAGGCATACGAGACTGTTTAATCGTTGTTTAATACGATTTGTCTGCAAGTTTGATGGTTTAATTTTTTAACCGACTTCAAGAAAAGCGGAGATTCTCAATTAACCGTGTATTTTTTTTATATATATTCAGTCTTAACTTTTTTGTTTCTAAAGGCTGACTCTTAAATGTCTTTCGTCGTTCGCTTTAATTTTAGACCTATTTTTGCTTGTTTTTTTTATATTTAAGTATTTTCCATTGTATCGAGACTTTACCCCCATTTTATCGTAAGCGACATTTGGACCTAAGAATATTTTTTTTAGGTAATTAGTAGGTGAAACAAAAGTTTGCGTCTGCATCTGCGTGCGCCGGAACACAAACCATCTTGATTGATAATTTCTTTTATTTTTCCTTTTTTTTTATTGCAGAAGTTCAGCAGACGGTCAGACGGCCCGCTTGATGGAAAGCGGTTACCATCGCCTATGAAAATTTGCAACACTAAAGGTGCTACAAATGCGCTGCTGCTCTCTTAACGATGAGACTGGAACCTGGTCACTAATGCCGGAACACAATGGAAAGTTGTTATGGCAACATACTTTAGACCAGGGGTTATAGCCATCCAGTCAGGCAAATGCCCTACCACCTGGCTGTGGGTTGTTTTGTCGCCTCTTACGACAGGCCGTCCGGCCGCAGGAAATTGTATTCTTTCTCCGTTCCTATACGGATATTCGGTTCCTTCCACCCATTTTAATATTATTATAATATTATTTCGCAACATGTTGCGAAGCGGTGGTAAATTAGATTAGGCTCCCATAGAGTAAATAATAACCATAAACAAAATTAAAACTAAACAATTAAAAGACCTAAAGACGAATACCAAATAATTAAATAAGTGATATTTTCTTAAGTTTTCGCGACTTTTATACATAATAAAACTACGTTTTAACGGTTTTAAGCGCGGTAATTTTATTTGATTTGATTTTCCGACGTTTCGGCCACTGAAAAGTGGCCAAATAGGACGAATACCAAATAGCAGCTGACCATTTCTGATATCTCTAATCTTATACTAATATATAAAGCTGAAGAGTTTGTTTGTTTGCTTGAACGCGCTAACCTCAGGAACAACTGGTCTGATTTGAAAAAATATTTCAGTGTGAGATAGCCTATTTATCGAGGAAGTCTATAGGCTATATATCATCACGCTAAGACCAATAGAAGCTGAGCACCAATAAAGAATGTTTCAAAATCGGGGGGGATTTTTTAACTTACTTTTTTTAACTATTCCACGCGGACGATGTCGCGGGCAGAAGCTAGTATACATATATTAGAGTTTATTGTAAAAACTGTCCGCATCCTTATTATGTTTTATGCAATAACATGTATGAACTTTAAGAACGAATTTATATTTTAATTATACTTTACTTGGCATGTACAGCGAGTCATTAACCAAATATCCAGCCAAATAATCCTAAGTTAAACATTAGTTTTACGACCAAATAATCGTAAGAAGGCGCCGCTGTAATTATAATCGGTGATTAAGTTGTAATCACAGTCCTTCGTAATCCTTTCTGGTGATTTGTGGTCGTAAACCGTTGGTTGTGAACAGATTAGGTGTAGTTTTATTGCTTGTTACTTGCCTCGTGTGAACATTGACTTTTGATGTTTAATGATTTATTAGTTTTAATATTATTTAAAGATTATAAAACTACGTTTTAACGGTTTTAAACGCTTAAAACCGTTAAAACGTAGTTTTATTATGTACTAGCTGTTCCCGCGACGCCGTCCGCGTGCAATTCGTTTTCAAAGCCGATTTTGAAACATTTTTCATTGCTGCTCCGCTCCTATTGGTCTTAGCGTGATGATATATAGCCTATAGCCTTTCACGATAAATGGGCTATCCAACACTGAAAGAATTTTTCAAATCAAACCAGTAGTTCCTGAGATTAGCGCGTTTAAACCAACAGACAAACTCTTCAGCTTTATATATTAGTATAAGATACAAGTTGCGAAAACTTAAGAAAATGCTATTTAAAGATGTTTTTATCCGTGCAGGAACAGAGAAAGAATACAGGTGACAAAACAACCCACAGCCAGGTGGTAGGGTATTTGCCCGACTAGATGGCTACCACCCCTGGTCTAGAGTATGCCGCCATAACAACCTTGAGTTGTGTTCCGGCATTAGTGACCAGGTTCCAGTTTCCCTTAAGAGAGCAGCAGCGCATTTGTATCCTTTGATGTTGCAAATGTTCATAGGCGATGGTAACCGCTTTCCATCAGATGGGCCGTCTGCCTATCTGCTGAACTCATGCAATAAAAAAGATGTTATTAAGTATATCATTTTTAAAAAGTATTTTTAAACGTACTAAGCATATAATAATTGATTAAATTTATGTTAGAGTATGCATAGTAAACATTAATTAGTTGCAAAGAACTTCTACTATATTAGGATTCTGTAACCATTTGGGCAAAAATAGAACCGCTATGAATTCGTCATGCCCGTCTACTTGTCTTTGGAAGTTCCAGCTTTATGACAAGTAATATTTAAAAGAGTCCACAGGTTCCAGTCTCCCTTAAGAGAGCAGCAGCGCATTTGTAGCAGATTTGGTGTTGCAAATGTCCATAGGCGATGGTAACCACTTTCCATCAAGTGGGCCAACTGCCTAACTGCTGATATCCTGCAATAAAAAAATAAATAAATAAGTCTAATTATGTATTGATTGAGGGTTGTGTATAAACAATTTTGTTGATAAAGGGATTGTAAACAGGTCTTGTAATTTTTCTTTATCTATGTCTATACTAATATTATAAAGAGGAAAGATTTGCATTTTTGTATGTTTGTAACGAATAAACTCAAAAACTACTAGACCGATTTCAAAAATTCTTTCACTATTCGAATGCTACATTATCTTCAAGTAATATAGGCTGGATTTATTAATAGAAAAAATTAGGGGTCCCTACTAAAACTTCAATAATGTAACCCAAGATGTAAAAAAAATGTCACAAAATGTCTTTCTATTCTGACATCGTCCTATATCGCACCACAAATCATCATATCATCCATCACACAATCCATCCATCTCTATTTTGGTCTACCTTTACATTTATGTCCATCAATCTTAACAGTTTAACATTCTGTTTGTCACGTGACTTTCATCCCTCCTCCTTCCGTTGTACGTATGTAGACCGAATAAAAATCCCTCCAAGTTTCTGCCAAAAAGTTTACATACAATTTCAAAACTGGCTGTATATAGCTGACTTACATACATACATAACTTCACGCCAGTTCCCTTGCGGGGTAGGCACGGACAACAGAGCGCCGTTTAGGCGTATTCTTACACACCTCACTTACTTCTTTGACATCCATAACTCTTGTCATGCAAGCTCGTCTGTTCTTAAGGCTCCTGACATCATCTTCTGCTAGTACACGATCAATTTGATCATGGAAGGTGTGTCGTGGCCTTCCACGACTTCTGCATCCATCCACTTTTGCATTGTATATCTGTTTAGTCATTCTTTCATCATGCATTCTTTCCACATGCCCGAACCACCGGAGCATTCCTTTCCTTACCTTCACCCCGACACTCTCTTTCAGACCAACTCTCTTTCTTACTTCGGTATTACGAACGCGGTATTACGATAGCTGACTTCATTGAAAAAAGAAAGAAATATGTTTTTTAAATTTTAAAAATAGAATGTCCATTAACACATCATCAAAAGGACATCCGAATAAGCTGTTTAACACTCGACGCTTACAATTTGTATGAGAACTTGTATAATTATGCTTCCAGACAGTGGTGTGAAGGATCTTTTAGAACGGGAAGTAACGCGTTTTATTGATGTGACACATATTCAAATACTGTTAGTGCGGTAGTGCTATTTTAATAGGTTTTTACCTCAGACTAAAAGAAGTATATAGACGGTGTCTTTCATAATCACAAGGAGAAATCCATTTATGGACATTACCGCGGATGACTGTCAGGCGAGAGGCTTACATTTGAATGCGAAGAAAACAAAGGTTATGGTGTTTGAAAGAGAAGAAACCAGAACGAATGCAAGGATAATGGTCGATGATGTTGTGCTGGAGCAAGTGAATGAGTTTGTATATCTTGGATGTGCTTTTAGCAGGGATGGAAGGTACACCGCTGATATAGAAAGAAGAGTGAATTTGGGGAATAGTGTGAATGGAGCGTTAGGTAAACTTCTAGGCGCTAAGAACCTCAGCCAGAAGGCCCAGCTCGCCATACACAACGCGGTGCTGGTACCTACGCTCACGTATGGAAGCGAGAGTTGGGTATGGAAGAGAGAGCATGAAAGTAGAGTAAACGCGGTCGAGATGCGAGCACTGCGCAAAATCTGCGGAGTGACGCTCGCGGACCGCGTTCGTAATACCGAAGTAAGAAAGCGAATTGGTCTGAAAGAGAGCGTCGGGGTGAAAGTAAGAAAAGGAATGCTCCGGTGGTTCGGGCATGTGGAAAGAATACATGATGAAAGAATGACTAAACAGATATACAATGCAAAAGTGGATGGATGCAGAAGTCGTGGAAGGCCACGACACACCTTCCATGATCAAATTGATCGTGTACTAGCGGAGGGTGATGTCAGGAGCCTTAAGAACAGACGAGTGTGCATGACAAGAGTTATGAATGTCAAAGAAGTAAGTGAGGTGTGTAAGAATGGGCCTAAATGGCGCTCTGTTGTTCGTGCCTACCCCGCAAGGGAACTGGCGTGAAGTTATGTATGTATGTATGTATAGAGTATAAATGTTTGTACCATTCAATGCATAAGTATAACTTAAAGACTAACTGTGTTAGTTAGATAATATAGCTTTATACCTACATGTTCTTACGAGGGAAAGTTTAATGTAATTATATTATACTGTTATAAACTCATGTTTTTAATCTTAATAAAGTGTAGTATGTATTTGTGTTAAAATCTGTTAGTAAATTTTAAATTTAAGTAGGTTTATAACTTTAAGTTAATTACTTAGCTCAAGGCTTAAAATATAATTATTGCAAATCACCTAAACAATGTTCTTTAATCTAGCTATATTATTATTAGGTTTTATCTGACGGCATCTATGCAGTTTAAGCCTTTGCCGGATTACCTCACTGCAGCACAGAGGCGCCGGGTTCGATTCCTGATATGGTAAATTTCGGGAATGAATTTTCTCTGTTATTTACTATGGTCTGGGTGTCTGGGATCGGCCCCAGAGTAGTTCGTTGTATACCTATAACACAAACGTAACTTGCTTAATATGAGGACATACAATATGTGTGTCTGTCTGCCAATTATTTTTTTTCAATTTTACACCAATAACAATATTATTTTTATTTACGTAATTTTAACCCAACCCTGCCTACCATCAAAAAAGGGCTACAGTAGTAAATAGTAAGTTTGTGAATAAATTGTTATTTTAGTGGATTATAAAATATCTATATTCCTATCTATATATACATCGAAAAAAGGTGTTTCAAATGGCCCAGCCACAAGCTTGAGCTTAGCGGCAGACGACGCGACGAGCGACGCGAGTTTGGCGCCGCTCATAATAATTTGTATAACAACATGCTTCATAAATCTAGTAGCTGATTCCTATATCTCACCGACCGTTCATTTGCATTACTATTGGTTAAAATTTGACATAACCTCCATAGATTTAATGTCAAAACTTAACGGATGGTAAGGCAAGTGAATAGTTAATTAAAGGAACCGATCATTAATACTTTTGTTTTGTTTTGTCAGCGCTAGTTGTGAAACCAGCATTATGCTGAACATGGGCTTTTTAGAACACCATAATTGTTGTTATGTTACTATTTTGTCTTTTTGTGTCCTGTCCTAAATAAATGTTTTTCTTTCTTTCTTTTTTCAATCTCTTGTAACTCTTTGTTTTCAAATACTTGCTAAAACTGTTACACACTCGTAGTTCTTAAGTCGCTGGAAGGGACTAACACCTAAGAGACAGGCTTGGCCTAGTTTAGGTGTTAGTACCCAAACAGTCTTAATTTTAAGACAACATGTAAATTTAATTTTGATGTCAATAAAAATCTTATTATTAAAAAAAAATCGTATCGCGCTTATATATATGTCCTTCATAGCGGCATGGTCGTGGCCAGGCCGTAAAAGTCCGTAACTTAAGTGAGACGCTGGGCTTACGAGGCTTTTATAATATAAAACAATAACTACTTTAGACATGAAACAAAATTTCCTTGAATTTATTCAAAACAATTTAACAAAACTGCACAACAAAGTAAGAATAACGACAAAAAATCACGCCACAGTGCCTTAAAAAAACAAAGGGAGAACCACCCATGACGAATCCCATGAGGCGAGTCATAAAAATGGTCGACAACAATGCATTATTTACCATTATGTATCGACAGCGCGACATACAGGCTAATTAGAAAAACAAATACTGGACAAGACGTGGGCGTGTGGTGGATACTGGCCTGGGGTGGAAGATTGGACGGCAGTGGACGGCAATAAGACAGCTATTTAAATAAAATAAAATAAAAATAACAGCATATTAAATCGTTATTATGTCGCCTAAAGTATTTAAACAATAAAAAACCTAATGGAGGCATCAATTAAAATAATATATTTGATTAGATAATATTTTCTTAAGTTTTCGCGACTTGTATACATAATAAAACTACGTTTTAACGGTTTTAAGTGCGGTAATTTTATTTGATTTTGGTTTTTCCGACGTTTCGGCCACTTTTCAGTGGCCGTGATCACGGAAGACAAAGATGTCAAGTGTCAACGAGTATTGTTAAAAAAAGTGGCCGAAACGTCGGAAAAACCAAAATCAAATAAAATTACCGCGCTTAAAACCGTTAAAACGTAGTTTTATTATATATTTGATTAGAGTTAAATTTCGATTTTTCATTTTAGTATATAACCATGGAGCTCCGGGCTAACCCTTAGAACCTCACAACCAATGGAGTCATAACACATTGTGACTGGATTTTCACCCTAGCAACCTAAGTAGAGAAGAAGAAGAATTAATAGGGAACTTCCCACCGAGGTTTTTTATATGTAGGGTCATTTAAGAAGAGTGTCATAAAAATTCTCAAGAGGCTGGCAACTCGTTGGCAGCGTTCCTGATTTGGCAAACATTTATAAATATCGACGACCTCTTTTCATCACTACCTACGGTCTGCCTGAAATATTTTTAAAACCAAGCTTTTATTTCAATTACGTAAAATAAATATTGAAGTTCAGTAAACCCATCATATTGTTGCCACCTAACTATTTTAATTGTGTATCTAAAATAATCTAAACCACAAAGAGATCCACTCAAATACGCACAAAAAAATTAGTTAAAATCTTAGAAACTCCTTGCAGCGCCAACTACCCTCAAATCAATGTACACACAAAATGTATCATCAGAATCCTGGAACCAGATTACAGCATCACCTGAAGAGTCCAATTACGAATCTACTAAACTAAACTAAACCGTCCCGAGACCCAGTCAAAATACAAAGAAAATCATCAAAAGCGATGCAGGCGTTTGGGAGAAGTTCATTGCCATACAAACGTACAAAAGAATTGTATATATAAAGCTTTATAACTAAAAGGCGTTCTGCATAGTTCCTAGAATGCCACGTGCTTGATAGCTTTTTTTAAATATTTTTATGTACCGCATAGTCTTTTCTGCAAATTTCCAACAGGTCAATAGGTCATATTTCGAGCTTCATCCTGCATAACCCGGTCCAATCCCCGAAACCTACGTCGTAGTCTCCAATATTGACTATTGCGTAACCCCACAGTTCCCACGGTGTCCTTACAACTTTTCTCATGTGAAATGAACCGCGTCTGTTGAATTTAACACTGCGGGGCGCCGCTTCCATAAATACCGCAAACGAATTGTTAAATATTTGAACTGATTAGGAGGTTGAGGAAATCTGCTTGAAGAATTACACTAGGGTTGTCCAAAATAATTTTCAAAGGAAAATTTCTTGTCATCATAATAAAGTCTGTCATTTCACATGCTAGTGAACCGTAGATTGTGTACACTGATTTCGGTAATTTCAGATCTTTCCTAATCTAATGTGTTTTTTTCAATGCAAATTTAGCTGACTGCGTTAATAAGTAATTCAATTTGATTTGACTGATTCCAATCACATTTAGAATAGAGTTCATTTTTCTAGGGTGTACCGTACTTTTTGATACTTTGGCTGCTTAGTTACCTTTGCCGAGGTGGTTGTTAACATAATAATGATGATTTCAATGAACTCATTTCTTTGTCGTTGTTCGTGTACCGATATTTTTGGACAAGAAGGCTGATTCGAGCTATTAGACGACCTTGGTTGGATCGATGTTAATGATCACTTACGATGTTCTTATCTATTTGACCATCTTGGCCGCTCCTTTCTGTAAGACGCTGACTGTATACGAGCAACACAAACAAGACTTGAGAATCACAACAATAAATATGTTACGGTGGCTCTGTGGAGTTACCTGAAATTGTCCATCGGCGATAGTCTTCGTGTCCGTGGCATAGCAACCCAAATTTAAGAATCACCTACGGTACGACCACGTTTCACGGACACCAGCTAGTGTTTCAGGAACAAATGTCCAGCTAGGTCCCTGTAGAACGAGTAAGCCTAAGATATGCTGTAGTCAATAATGACACGCGTGCCAATGAACGCTTAACGAGGAATGCCGAAGACTGTGTGAAGAGTAGACGAGGAAGTAGAAAAACGGCCTTCGAGCTCCAAAGCTGACGCGCGGAATCCTACCAAGATTTAACCCTTTAAGACTGAACCACCACAAATATGTTCTCAAACTGTCACACACGGCAAATTGGGAGGCACCACAAATTTGTGGTCAAATACAGATAATTGAAATGAACGTTGAAGTGACGCTTTCTCCCTCTAACTACATAGAATTTGTATTAGAATAAAAGAGACGATATAATTCTCTTGGTTTTGGCGCGGCAATATTGATCGCAGCTGGCAGCTTGTGGAAAAAATAATATTAACATTGGTCCCACAAAGGGGTTAAAACTTTGATGATGATGAATAATTAATAATTTATTTATATGTATTAAGATAATCTATTTGCGTTATATACCACCAATGACATTTGAATAAAAAGAAGTAGACATGGTACCTCTATAGGATTCTAGCTTTAGAAATGGCACATTGACACACACATAGATAATGTAACATTGTACTGTCACTCTACATTACAACACGTGTATAAGTAAGACAACGTGCCTTGTTTAGCGCAAGCGAAAAAGAGACGAGCATATTTTGAGGGCGTCGTACGGTCCTCCGCTCCGTTGACGCCGACGCTAGACTGAGTTCCGAGTTTGCTAGTTAGCTCAGATTTTACGTGCCACTCGCAGAGCCTTAATGCCTTGTCTACTTCTTTTTATTCAATGTCATTGTATACCACGAAAGAAGTATTCTTCTTATAACTCTGAAAAAAATCATAAATATGACTAGATATCATCACTTCTGTCACTTTTTAAGGTTTGTTTAGGCATTTATAACAGATTAGTTTTATCCTGCGGCTTCGCTCTTCTTAATGTTATCCCACGGGTTCCGTATATTTTTCCGGGATAAAAAGTAGCCTATTTGCTATTTCAGTCTTATATCTCTGTGCTTTATTCCATCCAGATCTGCTCAACAGTTCTGGCGTAACTGACAACAAACATCCATCCAAACTTACGCATTTATAATATTATATATAAAAATATGGTAATATTAGTATAGAATAGCTGTGCCCGAAACTTAGTCAGCGTGATTTTTTTTTCGCGGAACTCCATAAATAAGTATCCTAAGCTACTCCTTATAACATCAGCTATTTGCTAGCGAAATTTCCATCAAAATCGGTCAAGCCGTTTCAGAGATTAGCCGGAACATCCAGACATAAATTCTAGAAATTACAATTTCGGAACCACCTGGTCGAAATGATCCCCCCTGATTTTTATCACATTTTAATTTTATTTAATTTTTAATTTTTATAAGTTGTGTTTTGCATTAGTGACCAGGATTCAGTTTCCCTTAAGAGAGCAGCAGCGCATTTGTAGCAACTTTGCTGTTGCAAATGTCCATAGGCGATGGTAACCGCTTTCCATCAAGTGGGCCGTCTGCCTCTCTGCTGATCTCCTGCAATAATTTTTTTTTATTACAAACAGACACTACACTATATATATATAGACGTATATATATATATATATATATATATATATATATATATATATATAAATATATATATATATATATATATATATATATATATATAGACGTATATATATATATATAGATTTTTATAACTAGCGTCCGTACGTGAATCGAAGGTGGGCACATACGTCAGGATAGAGGTTGTTGACATTTGTGTCCCTATAACGAATTTTCATTACAAACGCATACGAAGTGACTGGCGGTCGCTAGTACATACATACATACATAGCTTCACGCCAGTTCCCTTGCGGGGTAGACACGAACAACAGAGCGCCATTCAGGCTTATTCTTACACACCTCACTTGCATCTTTGACATTTATAACTCTTGTCATGCACGCTCGTCTGTTCTTAAGGCTCCTGACATCACCTTCTGCTAGTACACGATCAATTTGATCATGGAAGGTGTGTCGTGGCCTTCCACGACTTCTGCATCCATCCACTTTTGCATTGTATATCTGTTTAGTCATTCTTTTATCTTCGTTTTTTTCCACATGCCCGAACCACCGGAGCATTCCTTTCCTTACCTTCACCCCGACACTCTCTTTCAGACCAACTCTCTTTCTTACTTCGGTATTACGAACGCGGTCCGCGAGCGCCACTCCGCAGATTTTGCGCAGTGCTCGCATCTCGACCGCGTTTACTCTACTTTCATGCTCTCTCTTCCATACCCAGTAGTCGCTAGTATGTAAATAAATTTATGATTTAGGTATTGTTACATAAGTAGAGTCCTGTAACGAAATATATGACAGCCCTATGAAAATATTGGAACATTTATGTTTAAATAACAGTCGCAGGGTATAATGGTCCTTATTCCAATGGGATAAGAACTATCCCAAAAGGTCTTTGGTGGTATGAACTTCTAAGGCACCGTGACCCCACAATGCGGCTTTTAGAGCACAAAAGATGTGGTAATTGGATTGGATTCTTTGAGTAATTTTAGCCACTTTTGATCCTTGTTTGAGATCTTCATTGCTTTGAGGAGGCGTAGGCTTTTAGGTTATTTGAAGAATTATTGTTCAGTTGAAGTGGTGTGATTGTGATTTTTTTGAAGTGAAACTTCTTTAGAATCGTTGTGATTTGAAACTAAAAAGAGATAAACACATAAATCTATAGGACTAAGCCTGCGAGAGAATGAGATAAGACTTTTACATTGTGCAGTACAGATTATAGAGTCAATAAGACCGATGATTAAACATGGGTCCAATTTGGACCGAAATAAAAGTGATATTTTTTAGATTAAAATTTAAAGTGATAATTAAGGAGTTTATTTTGAAGGATGTAGGCTAAAGGAATTATTATATTAATATTAATAAAAATTAAAGAAAAAATATCTGTGAAATTGTATATCTCTGAAATTTCACTTCTACTGTGTTTGAACTGCACACACGTTTGCCAGGTGGTAGAGTAATTGCCCGACTGGATGGCTACCAGTTATCTGCTATTACAATAGTGTCAGAATGATCAATCACTGACAATAATAACACTATAATAGTTACTTTTTAACCGACTTTAAAAAAAATCTCTTCGGCCATAACTTTTTTGTTTCTGATATCTAATTTTCATAATTATTTTCGCGTTTAATACAATTTCAGGATAGCTTCATTATAAGTTTCATTGTTATTAGATACGATATACGTAACTTAAAAGTAAAAATTCTAGCAACAGACTTCAAGATGTTGTAGAAAAGTGACCTTATAAACCGATACAATAAAAGAAAACTTACATACATACATAACTTCACGCCAGTTCCCTTGCGGGGTAGGCACGAACAACAGAGCGCCATTTAGGCTTATTCTTACACACCTCACTTGCTTCTTTGACATTCATAACTCTTGTCATGCACGCTCGTCTGTTCTTAAGGCTCCTGACATCACCCTCTGCTAGTACACGATCAATTTGATCATGGAAGGTGTGTCGTGGCCTTCCACGACTTCTGCATCCATCCACTTTTGCATTGTATATCTGTTTAGTCATTCTTTCATCATGCATTCTTTCCACATGCCCGAACCACCGGAGCATGCCTTTCCTTACCTTCACCCCGACACACTCAAAACTTAACTTAGTTATATTATACTCTACCTATAGTCCCTCAAGGTTATAACTAGAATACTGAGCCTACATCACCATCTTCTATGGGTAGGGTACCTAGAAGGCTGGCTACGTTTTCTCATTGGATCGGCATACTGATTACTCCGAAAATATTTATTTCTTGCTAGAAAATTTTGTATATTAAAACTAGTGCAATTATGATGCCACTGATCAACTATTCTATACATTATTATAACAACAGACTTGAGGCTCAGGTCCCTAAGAGCAAAGAAGTGTGTACTTTAGGGTGAAAATAAAACTTTTTACAAGCTTTCTATTAACTTGCAATGGATGTATGTTAGGGTGGAATCTTGCAAGTTAAATTTGACTAACTTCCCGATTTCCGATTGAGCTGAAATTTTGCACGCATATGTACATCGCGTGACAATGCAATAATATGGTACCAGGGAGCTGATGTGAGGATGGAGTCGGAAGGTGGCCATAGGAACTCCTGTACGAAACAAGATAGACCCGTCGTGTTTGGGCTCGTTTTACTTGTCTTGGCTAGCAGTCTGCTGTTACACGATATCCAGGTTCTCAAAAGCTTGTATTTAAAAACCTTTTAACAAAAGCTAAAGTTTTTATAAGCGAAGCTGCCTGAGAAGTCTAGTATTAATTAAACATGGAACTACTAAACTATCTATGGTAAACATTGAGACAATCTTAGGTTCGAATTCAAGACATAAATCTTGCATCTGTTGCTCTGTGTATGTGTCTCAATCAAAGTATATTCTGCCTTATAATGTTTTGGATAGAGTTGAAATCGCTTTGAATGAAAATTCGAATCTACTGAATAATACATGTGACGCCCCACTGCGTTGTTTGTTGCATTTGCAAGTACGATAATTTAAGTTTATCAGAAAATGCTAATATTTCAAGCTTTGTGAAACACAAAGTTAAGATCAAAATAGAATCTCTTGTAGTTTAATGAGAGAATAATGGATATATACATACATACATAACTTCAGGCCAGTTCCCTTGCGGGGTAGGCACGAACAACAGAGCGCCATTTAGGCTTATTCTTACACACCTCACTTGCTTCTTTGACATTCATAACTCTTGTCATGCACGCTCGTCTGTTCTTAAGGCTCTTGACATCACCTTCTGCTAGTACACGATCAATTTGATGGATTTGATGATTTAATGGATATATTATTGTATTATTTACTATCATTAATTTTAATTAGCGGGCGCACTTAACTATGTCTACGTTTAACCCTCACACGACTGCCCGCCTTCGACTCGTGCACCCGACGATGACATGTGACACTTGCTTTGTCCCGTACTACACACTTCCAGGCACCAAGACATGACTTATAACGACGACGTTTCTATTTGGTACTTACCGGTATATTTTGGCCAATTTAAATAATGTCTTTATGAATTACTAGCGGCCCGGCGCGGTTTCACCCGCGCTCTATCCCGCTCCCGTGGTATATAGCGTCATGTTATATAGCCTATGACAGTCCCTGTTAACTTAGCTTTCTAACAGTAAAAGAATTTTTAAAATCGGTTTGGTAGATCCAGAGATTACTCCCTACAACGTCACAAATTCACAAACTTTACCTCTTTATAATATTAGTATAGATAATCTATATGTATTTTGATGTATAAATGATATAACTGTAAAGTTTCATCAAAATCATTTTAGTAGTTTTTGCATGAAAGAGTAAGAAACATAGTCACAAAAATTCTCGTTCATTATTATAAAAAATATATCTATATATTAATACGTGAAGCAAAAACTTTGTACCCCTTTTTACGAAAATTGCGCGGACGGAGGAGTATGAAATTTCGCACACTTATAGTTTATATAGAGAAGAAGCGACGAATGCTAATATATTTTTTTAATTATGCACAAAAATACATTAGATCAATAAAAAAATAAAAATGCAGGAGATCAGCAGACAGGCAGACGGCCCACTTGATGGAAAGCGGTTACCATCGCCTATGGACATTTACAAAACCAAAGTTGCTATAAATGCACTGCTGCTCTCTTAAGGGAAACTGGAACCTGGTCACTAATGCCAGAACACAACTCAAGGTTGTTATGGCGACATACTTTAGACCAGGGGTGGTAGCCATCCAGTCGGGCAAATGCCCTACCACCTGGCTGTGGGTTGTTAAGTCCCCTCTTACGACAAGCCGCCCGGCCGCAGGAAATTGTATTCTTTCTCCGTTCCTGCACAGATAAAAAATTTAACACACACTACCATGTATTTGACACACACACGCATATATACTCTTTTGTTTATTGTTCAAGTCAAATTAACAGCAGCCTGTAGCCTTGGCGAAATCTGTGATTATAGAAGTATTATAATAGTCTTTGACATTAATTATTATGGTTGAATTTCGACCACAGGCGACCAGTTCTTTTTATTATATG
The DNA here is from genome assembly GCA_019925095.2 of Dendrolimus kikuchii. Classification (NCBI taxonomy): domain Eukaryota; kingdom Metazoa; phylum Arthropoda; class Insecta; order Lepidoptera; family Lasiocampidae; genus Dendrolimus; species Dendrolimus kikuchii. Next base: position 2,354,695 of record CM034402.1, read on the forward strand.
TAACATGCATATTAAATCTTTCTGTTCATTCAGCTTATCCCAAAAATTTGGGGTCGGCACAATATATATACCTACTCGTATTTTAGTTCCATGCTCTATTGTGTCATATGTCCTCTGTCACACCACAGATCATCATGAACGCGTTCCTTTAATATGTCAGAACGCCCAAAATGCTCCGTTAGGCGTTCCACAAGGCGACCGCGGTCGTTATGGTCGTGGCGAAAACGTCACTAATGACGTCATCATTTTCGATCACACAACGCTCACAACGACCCATGTCAAGAGCTGGGTCAAAGTGGGCGTTGACCACAAAGCATTACTTCTCTTTTTCTCTTGACATTGAAAAAGGCGCGATTTTCAAATCAACCAATGACATCTGTGTATTTAGTCGTTTCTGACATCAACGCCCCATAATCCGTTCCACTACAGTTTATGATCTTAACGTCCGCAAGCAAGTGGAACGGAAAAAATCGCGGTCCTGAATGTGGTTGTTGTGAATCCATGTGTAAAATATTAGAATTTATTGTAATACAGTCAAACCTGAATAAGTGAGAATTGGGTAAGCGAAAAACTCTATTAAGTGAGAGTATTTACCAGCTCTCTATAAGTGAGAAACATAAAACCTGTATAAGTGACAGTCATTTTCCCCGCGTAAACCTCTTTAAGTGAGATTGATACTTGCCGATACCTCTACAAGCGACAGTTAAACGCGTTTAACTCAATATATTCTTTAATTCAAACCAAATGTGCGTCTTATTGTTTTGTTATTACAGTTCGAGGAACTCATTTTATTCAAAAAGCCAAATGTGCCAAAAATGATAAAAAAAATGAAGCCCTCCAATCACATATTTTGGATAGAGAGGTGGAGAAAATTCCAACAAAAAGAGAAGCTTTAAAGGCATTGGAAACGCTTCACAATAAATAAGTTGATCAAACCATATTTGATCAAATTTATGAACTTGAAAATCATACACAAAAGTTAGAAACAGAATCGCAAAAGAAATTAACAGATTTTTACAAGTAAATGTTATTATAATATTATTTAGATTAAACATTTATGGTCAGCTATTATTTCAATAATAATAATAATAATAATCGGCAGACAAACACACACATTGTATATCCCCAAATTAAGCAAGTTACGCTTGTGTTATGGGTAATATACAACAGATTACTCTGGGGCCGATCCCAGACACCCAGATCATAATAAATAACGGAGAAAATACGTTTCCGAAATTTACTATACCAGGAATCGAACCCGGAGCCTCTGCGTTCCAGTGAGGTAGGCCGGCAAAGGCTTAGCCCGCTCAACCACAGAGGCCGTCAAATATTTAATAATTTCAATAAATATTTAATAAACATACATACACGTATTTTGTTTCTAATTGCGTCATATTTGCGTATTTTTATAGACCTCTATAAGTGAGACAGGCCCCTTCTGTAACTCTATAAGCTAGAAACTCGGGTTAGTGAGAAACCTCTATAAGAGAAAAAGAGATCGCGGTCCCTTGAGCTCTCACTTATCTAGCTTTGACTGTACATGTCCGTATGTTTATTTCTAATTCCAGCATCAAAGCAATTTAGCAATTTAGTCACGATTCAGCAAGTTTCAGTGCGGTTAATATAACAATTGCCATTTTAGGTGTGAAGGTAGACGATAATGGCCGGGGACCGGTATCAAGTACATTAATGTTCATTTCTATGTATTTGACACCTGGAATTTGATTATGAAAGCGGAACGAATTATTAAAGGCTGTAAAACGTTTCACTTTAAATTGGTTAAGATACATCGTACAGCAATCTACTTTAATAACGCGAGAGAATAGAAAGAGTGCAGAAAAAAATGTTAAATATGCTTTCTTACAGATTCCATCTTGGCCGTGAATTTTGAATTCCATCTTACACAAAAAGATTAGTGAAATTTAAAATTGACTCACTCAAATCACGACGTGAATGTAGAGAGAGAGAGAGAGAGATAACTCTTTATTGCACACCAAAACATACAATTACAAAAACGGACCATATTTACAATATTTTCTAGGCGATACAATAGGCGGCCTTATCGCTCAAAGCGATCTCTTCCAGGCAACCTACATCAAAAACAAATTTGAATCAGGCGATGTAGGTGGTGCAGGAAAAAGGCAAGGGACACATAAACACTCAAACTAATTTAACAAATAAATACACGAATACATAGTCATAAATATAATATACAAATATATACATATACAATAATATATTACAAAATACATATATAATAAATGTATTAGCATAATTATATTGTGTTAATCAGACGTGGCTATTTATGGACAAATAGTGTTTTCTGAGTAAATTTCTAAATGTTGGTAAGGATTTGGCCTCTCTGACAGTAAGAGGTAGCATATTCCATAGTTTGACAGCCTGCACTGTAAAAGAATTATGTATGTATGTAATGAACTACTCTGTTTATTTAAGCTCCAAAATGGCTCAATTTTTTTTATTTTTTTTTATTGCAGGAGTTCAGCAGGCAGGCAGACGGCCCACTTGATGGAAAGCGGTTACCATCGCCTATAGACATTTGCAAAACCAAAGGTGCTACAAATGCGCTGCTGCTCTCTTAAGGGAGACTGGAACCTGGTCACTAATGCCGGAACACAACTCAAGGTTGTTATGGCGACATACTTTAGACCAGGGGTGGTAGCCATCCAGTCGGGCAAATGCCCTACCACCTGGCTGTGGGTTGTTTTGTCGCCTCTTACGACAGGCTGCCCGGCCGCAGGAAATTGTATTCTTTCTCCGTTCCTGCACAGATAGAGAAATTAACTGTCCTGACATACTTTCCTTTATTAATTTTAACACTAGATACAAAACTCGTAATCCTTCACCTAGACTCTTTTCCCTTCAAGTTTTTAGAAATTACACATCGTATTATAATCCGGTCACAAGAATGTGCGGGCTATATAATGAGATTGCAAGTAAAAATATATCCATTGATATTTTTAATTCCTCCTTTTTTAAATTTAAACGTGAAATTCGGGCTATTATTTGCACCAATATGTCTGGCATAGTTGCATAATAATTTTGTTACCTAACCACTGTAAAACTTACATTATAATAAGTGATACTAACCCCTAAACATCTTGTCAATGTATGGTGCATTATGTGCTCACATGTTTAGAGTTACAGCTTAGACCTAATCATTTATACATAATATGAACTATGTAAGTTTTAGCTGTTTCTTGTTTTGTGTGCCAAATAAATAAATAACATTAAAGCAAGGAAGTCAGCAAATTTGAAGTCGCTCAGCGGGCCATGGAGCAAGCTATGTTGGGTCTCCGTTTACCGCGGGGGGCCTTTAGCTTGCTAGGAGAGCAAAGGACCTTCTACCCCCGCACAACGAAGTGGGGTGTGTTCTCCCAGGGCACACTCCAGGCACTTTATTGCGCTGGATCGGCTGGGCGTAACTATGTTCTAAATCTCAGCCTTTCCAACACATACAAAGCGCAGGGTCGTCAGGGAGGAGGGGGTTTTTAGTGGGTATTGGGGTTGCTCGCCCGTGCAGCAACGCTCGGAGTCTTCCACACTATTCTGTGACGTCGATCGCGGACGGAACACTCCCAAGAGCATACTATTGCTGCAGTGTTATCGCCCCCGACCGACGCGTATCGTTCCCCTAGTAATGACCCAGTTTGTGCGTAAATCGGTTAAGCATTTTCCCTCGCCTCAAAACAAAAACAGCTATGTTGGGTCTTTCTCTATTGGATGTGTTTCTTTTATCCGTGCAGGAACGGAGAAAGAATACAATTTCCTGCGGCCAGACGGCCTGTCGTAAGAGGCGACAAAACAACCCACAGCCAGTCCGACTGGATGGCTATCACCCCTAGTCTAAAGTATGTCGCCATAACAACCTTGAGTTGTGTTCCGGCATTAGTGATCAGGTTCCAGTCTCCCTTAAGAGAGCAGCAGCGCGTTTGTAGCACCTTTGGTGTTGCAAATGTCTATAGGCGATGGTAACCGCTTTCTATCAAGTGGGCCGTCTGCCTGTCTGCTGACCTCCTGCAATAAAAAAAATAAAAAAGTCTGTGGTAGGACTGACGGGCGATGAAGCAAACGTGTCCTGGATTGGCGACCGCGTCTCGTTAGGGGCGATCCACAAATTACGTCACAGGAATTTCATGATTTTTGACCCCTCCCCCGTACTTGTCACATCCTTGAGACGTCCTCCCTAGGGTGACATCACATATTTTGTAATTTTACATCAAGAAATTATTAACTTAAAACAGCAGTTCCACAATTAATTTCATTTTCATTTAAATGATTTTTTAATAATTTAAACACTATCTTCATAAACATAGAGTTGGAAATATTTTAAATGTTTTCGTTAACAGTTCAAATTTCGTGTTTTAAAGCTTAAGTATTAAACAGATTATGAAATGTGACGTCACGATTTTTTTTATAACAACTCTACGGACTCTATTTCCGTACCCTTTTTAACCGACTTCAAAAAAAGGAGGAGGTTTCGTCGGGAACTTCTTTTTTGTTTTTTTTTTATATGTATGTTCACCGATTACTCCGAGATTTATGATCCGATTTACGTGATTCCTTTTTGTTCGACGCGGAATAGCTGCCATTTGGTCCCCTAAAAATTTAACATACTTTGGCCCAGTAGTTTTCATTTTACGAACATTTTTTTGTTCCCGTTTCTTGGGACCTACATTTTTAAGGAGCGCGGCACCTTTCGTAGGTCTACCCATACATAGCCAGACACTAAAAAGTAACAAATAAAATTAATAATAATATCTTTAGAAATAAGTTATTTTATTACTTTTTAGTTTTTTAGTTTTTGAAGTCGATTTTTTTAAACGAAGTTTTTTATTTACAATTTCATTTAGAAAAAAAAATGTACACGCTTATTTGTTATTGTGTGTGACATTTATTGAATGTATGTTTGTATTGTGGTGTACCTTAAGAATAACTTATTATATTAATTTATTCTAATTTTAATACTAAACTTATACTAATGTAGAGTGTATCTGTTACATGCTGGTGTTGTGAGGAAGTGCATGTGCAGTGTGGGCCTTATGTCTATACCTATAGCTAGTCTTGCCAAAATTGTGTAACAATAATAACATTTATAAGTTTTATTTACAGTGTGTTAGTTTAATACATAAATATAAAACAATTTAAAATATAAAAAGCTTGTTCGAACTGGTCTCAGTTGGCTACAATACAGTCCTTTAAACGTTGAGGCCAGTTATCAATAGAAGCACGCTCTCTTTCCATGGGAAAATTCTTCACTGCCAATCGTATGGATTGTTTTAGGGACTCCAAATTATCATGGCGTTTAGAGCAAGCCGTACTCTCTAAAACTGACCATAAATCATAATCCAGCGGATTAAGATCGGAATTAGATGACTGCCAGTCTTCAGCTCTGATGAAGTCCGAAACGTTCGTTTCCAACCAAGACTGCGTGGACCGAGCTTTATGACCCGGCGCCGAGTCTTGCTGGAAGGACCATTCTTGATTATTGAACATGGTGTTGTTAAGAGGCTTAACTACCTTCTCAAGAATGGTATCTTGATACACTTGTGTTGATGTTTTGATACGTTTTTCACAAAGTATGCTCAGTCACTCCTTCATAGCTAACACCCCAAAACTGGCCCACTAAGTACCTAGACAGGTATATTTTTTTTTTGTTTTGAGGCGAGGGAAAATGCTTAACCGATTTACGCACAAACTGGGTCATTGCTAGGGGAACGACACGCGTCGGTCGGGGGCGATAACACTGCAGCAATAGTATGCTCTTGGCAGCGCTCCGTCCGCGATCGACGTCACAGAATAGTGTGGAAGACTCCGAGCGTTGCTGCACGGGCGAGCAACCCCAATACCCACTAAAAACCTTCTCCTCCCTGACGACCCTGCGCTTTGTATGTGTTGGAAAGGCTGATATTTAGAACATAGTTACGCCCAGCCGATACCTAGACAGGTATATTAACCTAACTAGTGCTATGTGTGTTGTTTTTTCCGTATCTGTGTCTGGGTTATTAATTTTAGGCTCTTTGTGTGTCTTGGATTGTTTGTGAATATTGCATCTGCATGGTTCAGTTTAATCGATTCATTCAAATTGAAAGAGAGGAATGAACCGTGTAATTTCGTCAAAGCATAGTATCTATGTCCAGTATATATGCGTGTATGTTTATTCATGTTTATAGAATCTTAGCACTAATATAAATGCGAAACTTTGGATGGATGTTTGTTGCTCAATTACGCCATAACAGCTGAACAGATCGAGATAAAATTTGGCACAGAGATAGATTATAGTCTGGATTAGCACATAGGCTACTTTTTGTCCCGGATTTTTTTTTACAGCTTACATTATAAACAGATAACAAAAACGACACATGTCCAATAGAGATAATTGGTTTATTTCAACTACTATAGTTTTTATTACGCCTTGTTCCAGATCGACCACAAGTGCTACTTGACCCGTCAAGGAGTTCAAACTTAAAAAGGTACGCAAATCATCATTTTGTCATTGAATCTATACGTATGCTAAATGCCACATTGATGAACATAAATCTCTAGCAATGATTTCAATAAAAAAGTAGTGTGAACAATTTAAAAGGACATTATTTTCATTGCTATAATTGTGGAGAGTTTGCTAAACATTATATGAGGTTGTATGTGTAATCCTCAGACAAAACAAAACTATAGACGGAGTCTACATGAAAAAAAAAGAAAAAGTTTTTAAACACAACCTTTTGAGATCCTGGATATCATGTGGCCGCAGAGTGCTAGCCAAGACAAGTAAAGCGAGCCCAAACACGACGGGTATATCTTGTTTAGTACAGGAGTTCCTATGGCCACCTTCCGACTCCATCATCAGATCAGCTCCATGGTACCATATTATTGCATTGTCACACGATATACATATTCGTACAAAATTTCAGCTCAATCCGAAACCGGGAAGTTGGCCAAATTTAACGTGCAAGATTCCACCCAAACTTACATACATACATCCATTGCAAGTTAAATAAAAGCTTGTAAAAAAGAGCCAAATGTATGAAGTGATTTTTTTTTTAATTTTTATAATGTAAATTTATGTAATATACACATGTTTTATGTAAACTAATGACCCAATCAAACACAAAAAATCATCAAAAATAGGTCCAGGAGTATAGCTTGATCATACAATCCACCGTCACCTACCGGTTCCAATTCCTTAATCCAAGCTATCCCGGGACCCACTCAAACACACACAAAAAAATTCATCAAAATCGGTAATATATAAAATAATAACATCCCATAAACGTCCCACTGCTGGGCACGGGCCTCCCACTATAGGGGAACAGACAGTAAACTCTCGAGACTCTTGAATAAATATAACTTCGATCTTAAAACTGGCTTTTATTTTAACTCTAGTATCTTTCAATAATACAAAAAGTCTCTCTCTTAACTGTATTCCAACCAATGAGAGCGAGTTTTATACATAACTCTGATTGGTTAGTCGTATCCTTACGTTCTGGATAACACAGCTGTATAGGCATTAATTAACAGTAACAAAAGGGGATTATTAACAGCGCGTTCCATTAGTAGCTCACAACGCCCAAAATGCTACGTTAGCCGTTCTACAAGGCGACCGCGGTCGTTGAGGTCGTGGCGAAAATGGCACTAATGACGTCATCATTTTCGATCATACAACGCTCACAACGACCCATGTCAAGAAGTGGGTCGAATAGCCGTTCCACTTGGGTTTACGATTGTAACGCCGACAAGCAAGAGGAACGGGAAATATCGCGGTCGTGAACGTGATTGTTGTGAGTCCCTAATGGAACGTAGCCTAAGTATCTGACAAATTAAATTTAAATAAGGAATTACAAGTGGATAGTTATATATAATTTATTTTATGATTAGAAATTATGATTATGTATGAATAATAAACATAGCATAGATCAAAAGATATTGTTGCTATGTTTTTCTTAAGGTAGCACTTGTCAAACGTCAAACGTCAAAAGCCAAATGCCAAAAAATTGATCTTGAACTTGATTACTTTTGTTTATGAGAGAATTACATTAAATTACTAGCTTTATTTCGAAAGTTTCTAATAGACATGTATAAGCGAATAATTGAGTTGGAAACCCGAATGCGTGGTAACTAGGATCATGGTATATTCAGCAAAGTAAAGAATACAAAAATATCTACAACTATGAACGTGGTAAGTGTATCCACTACAGGCGTGTGCACTAATCACTGAACCACGATGGCTTCATCATAAAAACCTTTAATCATCTAAATTGAGATGTGGCAAGGAATCAAGAAGCTCATCACTTAAGCACATGAATGAGAGCGTGTCGTGTAATTGTGACATGCTGACGTGTCACTGAGAGTTGACAAATTAAACATGACAGTCATGACATTTGTCAAGTGTGATTGACAGTCGCTTTGTGCGACTCGTTTTGTTTCGGAAGTTTCTTTTGTTTATTGCAAGTGGCGAAATTTAAGTGGAAAGTTGATATATTTATGTCTTGGTGTTGCAAATGTCCTTAGGCGATGGTAACCGCTTTCCATTAGGTGGGCCGTCTGCATGTCTACTGAACTCATGCAATAAAAAGAAACCTTTTTTATAATAGTCAAGGTTGGTGGTCCATGGTGTCGCCCGATGTGGAGTGAAGATATGGTCTAAGATGGAGCACGCTTACCTAGAAGGTACCTACCTATTCAAGACACCTAGGTTGTAAATATCGGAAAAAATACACTTCGGCAATGAGTTTGACTTCGTTCTTATAGGTAGAGTATCTTCCATAGCTCTGGTTGTTCGATGACGGAAGGGAGACGGCGGGATCAGATCGAAGAGCTCAACTGTGCACTCAACAAAGTGTATCCGATAGAAAACCGATAAGTTTGCAACTCTATGTCGTTGCTCGAAACTTTGAGTTTTATCGTCGAAAAGTCGGTCGTAGCCATGCAGCCTCCTGGCTCTCTGCTCAATCGACTCTAGTGCTTTGAGTTGATTCCCAAAAGTATCATATAACATTTGAAAAATCTCACTTGATTTGTCTATCCGCTTCCCTATTCCGCTGCTCCATCAGCCATCGGTCCTGCGACAGACGTGACCGGCCCACTGCCACTTCAACTTGCTAATTTTGCGAGCTATGTCGGTTACCTTGGTTCTCTTACGGATATCCTCATTTCTGATTTTATCCATAAGAGAAACATCCAACATAGCTCGCTCCATAGCCCGTTGAGCGACTTGGAACTTGTGGACCAATCCTGCCGTCAGTGTCCATATCTCGGCCCCGTAGGACCGGTTCAGTTCCCTATTCCATACAGTCTCGTTTTATGGCTTCGTAAATTCTTCGTTAAATGCTACCTTTTTTATCTTTCTCTCTTCACCTCTAACATAGTCAGGGCCTTTAAATAGCTGTTTCAATATTAGGTGTTCTTTTCCAAGCAAGGCCTTTCTATAAATACATCATACATATTACCCACACATACATTATCATATATATTCTTTATTACATATATGACGTCGAGGTGATGGAACCCTCCATCACCTCGTGCTGTTGCGCTTCACAGCCTCTTTTACCAGCCGCAAGCAAAACTGCTCCAGGTGCGGCCTCGAGTCCTTACCTGACTTCAAATCAAAAATAGTAACCTCTGTGATCCTGGTTTATGTAACGGTCTCGAAGTCGCACCTGGGCTGGTCGTATACTGGGCACTCTAACAACAAGTGTTAGATGGTTTCGTCACCTCCGGAGTCACAGAAACAAGCTGGGCTGTCTCTCAATTTAAACCTGTGCAGGTAAGCCGCGAACCCTTCGTGTCCAGTTTGAGCTTTGGTCCAACTACGGTGTCAACTAGACGTCCTTTAGTATGCGACGTACAACATAAACGGTGGGGAAGAAGAGCTTTGTGACGCTCGCCGTCCGATCGTCCACGTAATTTTCATTCCACTGCTGCACCAATTCCGTCTTAATGAACTACTAGGAAGTACATATCTGCTACTGCAAATATGCACTTCCTTGTATACAAATGAAGAAATAAACATCCACATTCATAACACAATCAACGGTTAAAATATTAAAATCCTTAATAATGAACCGCACTCAAAGTATAAAATACTAATTACCATATCCTATTGCCCCGCAATGGATGTTAAACGGCGTACATGGTTATTATCATTAGTATAACAAGCTTTAAACTTGCAATTATACAAGAGTTCATTATAATATTTTAATAGTTAGTAATTGACAGGTTAAATGCGCCACTGATAAGCTAAAGTGACGCAAAAGTTGTCTAATTGACTTTGCTGTCTCGCCTTGCGGAGTTTTTATATTATTGTGCCTTTAGCGCCACTTTATAGTGAGCGATATCTTTTGGTGAACCTAATGGAAAGAGCTTTTTACTATCCTTGCTCTTCTGACGTGCAGTAAATCAGGGTACTTTTTTGCTTTTGGGGGTATTTAATTCTTTTATCTTTTTATTAGTTTTTTTTTCTTATTTCTTTTAATACAAACTTATATGTATTACAATATTTTATTACTAAACTAGGATATGCCCGCGACTTCGTCCACGTTTGACTTGAAATTTCCGGGACACAAAGTATCACAGCATTTAATACTTATTAGTATATTATATTATCATTAGTATAACCTTAAGCAGGCACGCCAACAAATTGTTGTCAATAAGATCCTTGTCCATTCAAAGGTTGTTGTATTGTACTACTTCCTTCTAATTTTAAGATACGAAAATGTGTTACTGTTTTTATGTTGGTGTACAACAAAGAGCATTGTTGTTGTTGATTAAATCAAAACTGTTAAGGAAAGGGTAGGAATTGTACCACGAGAGATATTTAATAAATTTACTAAAATTGCACCATTACATTTCGAAGGGAAAATTTTCTGTTGTGACAAAAGTCAAATTTCAATTGTTTTGTTGGTGTTGCCAACAGTTGTTATTGTTAAAAAATAATGTGAGCTGTCGTTTTAGTGAAAACTGTATTGGAAAAAGCCAATTTTTATGCACCCAAACAAATTCAAACCGCTGCCGGGAAATTTCTCGCGGTATTCCCGGAATAAAAAATATCACACATTTTACTGTATAAAATTTGCTATCGATGGGTGAAACATTTTAATTTTTTTCCTATCTGGTCATTTTAAATCATTCCCAGAAAAATTCCCGTGGTATTCCCAGGACAAAAAGTAGCGCAGATTTTAATTCTAAAAATTTGCTATCGATCAGCAAAAACTGCATCGAAATCGACCGGGTAGTTTTTACGTGAATCCCGAACAAACAGAAAAATATATAAGAAATCTAAAAAAATTGCATCGTGTTCTTCATTGTTTATATGGTATATTCCAGTTGTTTTTTTAGTTGTTCAGTTATTTCTACTTTTAAACTATTAATATGTTTAGGCCTCTGTGATTGAATTGTCTAAGCCTTATCGAGCCGATGTCACTGCAGCGCAGAAGCTCCTAAATTTTCTCCGTAAATTTTCGTAAACTAATTTTCCGTTATTTAGTATAGTCTGGGTGTCTGAGATCGGCCCAAGAGTGGTTCTTTGTATATATACTACCTATAACACAAGCATAACTTGCTTAGCTTAGGGATGTACAACGTGTGCATTTGTCTGCCCATTTATTAAAAAAAGAACTATTACTATGTACGAGTAAATGTGTATTAAAATTTTAAATTTAATCTTACAGTTTAAAACAGCGAGCTTTATAACCTAGAAAACCACTTAAAATTCTGCACTTTAGGACATAAGAACACTCACGAAACTCTCAGGTGGTCTCGTTTAGGCAAAGATCGCTAAAAAGCTTCCTGATAACTAAGTGTGAACATCAATACGATTGTGTATTTTTATGAAGAACGTAGCGTGGTACACGAATAATTTTTATCGTTGCTATAAATTGAGTGGAACACCGGCCGAGACGTTGAAAGCTGGTCATGATGCGGTCTTTTCATATTACTTTATTAGCTGCTAGGCGCTACTTCTGCCGCGTGGAATTTAATTTAATTGGCCGATGTGGCAATAACGGCGTATGCGTGGGCCTTCCAATATTTGTTTTCTAATATTAAAGTAACCTAAGTCACTCTTTATTCCGTCCGAAACTCAAAGGGCGTGGGTTCGATCCTGGCCGGACCGCATGCATCACTTAGTCAGTTATCTGATCTACCGTGCATATTGTCGCAATTACCACGTGCAAACAACGATGAAGGAAAACATCGTGATGCAAGCTGCACATCGAGATAACCGATGTGTCAAACCTGCCGAGCCGCCTTGGATGAGCGTGGCGGATATACTGTCCGTTCGCTCCCTATAATGGGAGGTCCGAGCCCAGCAGTGGGACATTTATGGGCTGATATTATAAGTCACTCTTTATTATATCAATTATCTGTCGGTGAAAATCTCGTCAAAATCGCTTCAACCGTTTCAGAGATTAGCCGGAACAATCAGACAGACAACAATTTTAAAATTGAGTTTTTGATGTAAGTGCCATATAGTATAATACTAGCTGTCCCGGCAGGCGTTGTTCTGCCCTGAAGAAATAAAATTTAGAACCCGATTGCAGCGCCACCTACCGGGTCCAAACGTAAGCTATCCTATCTTTCAAGTCGGATCAAACTGCACACGGTGTGCAAATTTGATTAAAATCGGTCAAGTAGTTTACGAGTCCATCGCGGACAAACAACGTGACAGGTAATTTATATATATTAAGATATGGCACTTCATTCATATGCATTTAGTAAATAGCTATTATTTTGATATTATAAACAGACAGCTCAATTATATTTATTTATATCGATAGATTAGCGGGAATAAGTTATTGGCAGATAGATAACTCTTTATTGTAGACTTATAAAAAAACAACGGATTTCATCAAAGAAATTTTGAAGAAACTCTGATGCCATCCGATCAGACGGATATTTTCAGTACACCTTCAGTAGAACTACATTTTTCATTGTTATTGGTAACATAAAATATATATATGTACGTAACTTAAAAGTGAAAAATAAACGCTTTCAAGCAAAAAAAAAAGACTTCAAGAGAAATTTAAAAAACAAAAAATTTCGACAACTTCTTGAAATCGGTGTCAAATAAAACATAAAAAACAACTTGCCGAAAGTCTGAGGTAAGCATGAATGATATTGTTACATATCAACAAAGAAATGCGCACACCTGCCGGTCGTAAAAGCGCAGTTTATTGCCTTCGCGGATTTAAGAATTCTTTTCTTTACTTTGTGTTTAGAATTTGTAATTAAGAAAAACATCCTATTGTTATCGTACTTGTTTTGTGGCCGTCATTAGTGTCGAACTAATCCTTGTTGTTATTGATTGCATTGCGTCGACGCTTGCCAGGTGTGCGGTTTAACTCAGTGAACGTGGTCCTTTGTCGGTATTATACAGTTTAGTATAAAACAATGCCCGAACGGAGGAGTGGGGCAGTCGAGCGACGATTACGATATGAGTAAGACGTACATTCGACAAGCGATATAGTAACAGACTTTGCGCGCGTTATTGAGTCGTGCAGTTTTGTACTAGTAGTGTCTAGTTATACTTGTACCTATGTTATACGAGTTTGTATAGTTCTAATAAATTCTATAGTAATTCCAACGGCATTTTAATTCGAGTCCCACACTCGTAACAATATGATACGGAATATTGTAATAACGGAACTTTATAGATTGAAAGAAGATGTAATAACAAAAGTAGAAAAAGGAATGTTAAGGTGGTTTGGACATGTACAGAGGATGGATGAAAATAAAATCACAAAACAAGTGTATGACAGTATTGTGAATGGTAGAGTTGGCACCGGTAGACTACGACGTACACACCATGATCAAATAACAGAAGTGTTAAAACGAGGTCAGGTAAAAAGCATATCAAATAAACGGGCATGTATGAAGAGGTTAATGAAAGTAAATGAAGCGAAAGTTGTTTGTCAGGATCGTCGCAAGCGGAAATCTATAGTCTCTGCCTACCCCCATGGGAAAGAGGCGAGGTAATAATAATATGTATATATAACTTTTATTTTATTTTATTGTATTTGGGGGGCTAACAGATGTAATATTAAAAACTAGGGTACATATATATAAATAAGGCGAAGCCATTGATATTGATCTAACTTGCCGAAATGTAGCCATTTTTTTTATTTTTTTTTATTATTATTAACAAATCTACGGACTCGAGTTCCGTACCCTTTTTTACAACTTAATTTCTAGATTTATTTTTTTTAATTTAACACTCTTATTAGTTATTTTGGTTCTTGTGTGTGACATTAATTTATTGATTTTTCTGTTGAGGTGTATGTATCTTACGAATAACTTATTATGTTAATTTATTCTAGTTTTACTACTAAACTTGTACTAATGTAGAGTGTATCTGTTACATGCTGGTGTTGTGAGGAAGTGCATGTGCAGTGTGGGCCTTATACCTATATTTATATATATTGTCCTATCTAGTGCCATTTGTGTTGTTTTTTTCTTTTCTGTGCTTGGGTTATTAATTTTTAGGCTCTTTGTGTGTCTTGGTTTGTTTGTGAAGTGTGCGTGTAATGTAATGCGGTGGTAGTGCGCGTTGGTTTGAGTATGTGTATAAGTTTTGTTGTTAGTTATGTGTTTGTGACTTTGTGTGGTGTTATAATTTATTGTTTAATTGTTGTTTAAATGTAGTCATTTATGTGTTTCACTTCACACCGACTTTAGGAAATATTTGTTTATTGCTTTTTGGTTACCTTTGAAGTCGGTTTTCTTTTTGATTGATTTTTTTAAGTATTTATTTTTCCAATAAAAAATGGAGTGCATGATAAGCATGTCATCGATCCTTCAGAGTACAATCATTTCTCGTTTAAGTTATAAAGCACTTTATGTACAAACAAAATCTCTCAGCGGGTGGCCAGCAAAGCATCTCGAGTAATATGTTAAAATGTATTGTCATATTCACACTACATTTTGAGAATGTAACGGCTACATTGACTTTTTATTTCGCGAGCATTCAACGCCGGTGGCTTCACCTTGAACAATAAAAGTAATGTATGCAGTGATTGATTTAAAATTCAACCGTCATCGCTCAATCGTTTTTACTGGGTCATATATTTCTGGTTGAGTTTGTTGTTAAACATTTTACGGCCAAGAATGTGACTTAAATGTTGAGTGTTGAATAAAAATGCTAATAATATAAACAGTGTGTTTGTATTGCATATTAAAATTGTTAGTGATTTTTAGCTAATTTGTAATTTGTGTATTTGTAAGTAGTTTAAATACTTACTTATCCGTGCAGGAACGGAGAAAGAATACTACTTCCTGCGGCCGGGCGGCCCGTCGTAAGAGGCGACAAAAAAATCCACAGCCAGGTAGTAGGGAATTTGCCCGAGTGGCTGGCTACCACCCCAGGTCTAAAGTATGTCGCCATAACAACCTTGTGTTGTGTTCCGGCATTAGTGACCAGGTTCCAGGCTCCCTTAAGAGAGCAGCAGCGCAGTTGTAGCACCTTAGGTGTTGCAAATGTCCATAGGCGATGGTAACCGCTTTCCATCAAGCGGGCCGTCTGCCTGTTTGCTGACCTCCTGCAATAAAAAAAAAAAAAAAAATCCCACCTTAATTGCCCAACACTTCCTTTTCTTGTCATATTCCATTGTTATCACTAAATCATTATAATTAATAATAATTGGCAGACAAACAGACATATTGTATATCCCTAAATTAAGCAAGTTATATATATATATATATATATATATATATATATATATATATATATATATATATATATATATATATATATATATAGTTATAGTCTATATAGGGTTGCCAACCGTACTATAATATATAGTATTTTACTATATTTCGGGTCGGCGTACTATATATACTGTTGAAGAAATATATAGTACGCAAAAATACTATATTTTCAAAACTTTTTTTTATTGCAGGAGTTCAGCAGACAGGCAGACGGCCCACTTGATGGAAAGCGGTTACCTATGGACATTTGCAACACCAAAGGTGCTAAATAAGCGCTGCTGCTCTCTTAAAGGAGACTGGAACCTGGTCACAAATGCCGGAACACAACTCCCGACTGTTATGGCGGCATACTGTAGACCAGAGGTGGTAGCCATCCAGTCGGGCAAAGACCCTACCACCTGGATGAACAAAATCTAACAAACAAATATTTATTTTTTTAAATAATTAACGCGCGAAAGGAGTTTTTCAATTATGAATTCAAAATGGCGAGAAGAGAGAAACAGAAGTAGTATCTCATTAATAAAAAATGAGCTTTTGATTTATATTAATCTAAAAATTGAATGTAATAAAGCATATGACACTTTTATTTCAGACAAAACATTGTTAAAAAATGCAAGAAATGCAAAATAATATAGTTTTTATAAAAATAAATAAGTAACACAAAATCTCTGTCTATTTTTATTTTTTTCCATTAAATACTATATTTTTTAGAAGTGTACCATATTTTTTTAAAAGCTTTCTTCAAAAATACTGTATTTCGCTAAGAAAATGTTGGTGGTTGAATGCTCCGGTGGTTCGGGCATGTGGAAAGAATGCATGATGAAAGAATGACTAAACAGATATACAATGCAAAAGTGGATGGATGCAGAAGTCGTGGAAGGCCACGACACACCTTCCATGATCAAATTGATCGTGTACTAGCAGAAGGTGATGTCAGGAGCCTTAAGAACAGACGAGCTTGCATGACAAGAGTTATGAATGTCAAAGAGGCAAGTGAGGTGTGTAAGAATAAGCCTAAATGGCACTCTGTTGTTCGTGCCTACCCCGCGAGGGAACTGGCGTGAAGTTATGTATGTATGTATGTATATAAAATGTTGGTAACCCTAAGTCTATATTATAATAATTAGGCATAATTATTTAGGAAAAAGTAGTGTTTTCTGAGTGCGTTCTTAAATGTAGGCGATGTTTTGGCCTCTCTGACAGTAAGAGGCAGCGCATTTCAAAGTTTGACAGCCTGCACTTTAAAAGAGTTATCATAAAAGGATGAAGTGTGTACAGGCGTAGTAAGTTCACGATACATATTAGTGTAAATACGCACAGAATACGTAAAAAAGAACTTCAATTCATATAAAACTTGTTAATTACTTAATTGTGGAACAAGGTACAGTCGGGCGCGTAAATAAATCATGCGAAAACCACTATCTGGTTTGCCCGTGTCCATAATCCACTAAAGATACGCATCAGGGTGTGGCTCCTCTCGATTCGTTCCAGATATGCTTGTACAGGTGTATACACAAGTTTCGATTAATTATTTTGTTGTATGATTTTGATATTGTCACTTTGTGTGTTGATTTATCATTTTCATTCATGAATTTATATTAAGGTAATCAACATAATGTTAAGTGCGTAGTGTTTTTAGTATTATGCACTGTCAAATCATCATAATTTTGACAGCTCACACTAGGGTTGAGATAGTGTATAAATGTTAATGCACGAAATGCACTTATTGATTATCAATTATTATTTTCATAATACTTAGTATCGATAGTGGCCTGGTTATGGCGTATAATCAGATGTATAATACTGAATCTTTTTTTTTTATTATTACAAAAAATAATAATAAAAAATAATATAGTTACCAAATTGTTGATTGTTCCATGTTCGATTTATTTGAAAAACCGATATTCTATAGTCTATGGTTATTCTATTTGCGTAGTAGTTTACTAAATGAATTGGACCCATCAAAGAAGTACATTACTTCTAGTACAACTTAATAGAAAAAGCTCCCAAAATTTTCATTCAAAATTTGATAAACCATAATAAATAAATAAAAATCTTAATTTTATAGACAATTCATTTGAAAGTAGGTTAAAATTCTGCCACTGTGTATGAAGCAAAATGTTTTGTTGAGTTATGAATAAAATTTATAGATTGATCTCCATTCCAAGGCTATCCCAAAGTATTATTATTTTTTATATGGTAAGTATAAAAAATAAATCCACGTGGACGAAGTTGGGGGCACAGATAGTCTTTCATAAAGCCTATATTAGACGGTTCATTTCTGTCTTTCAATTTATAGGAATCAATTCAAATGATCCCTGTAAACATAAACTTGAATAATTCAGTGCCATTGAATTCCGTGATGTTCATTTCTGTGCCTTTTTACAGCATGATCTATTTATGTCACCAATGCCTTTTTAATTAATAGCCATAAACGCAACATTCAAGAAGATATATATTTTCAAAAATTACGCAATTAATTGGATTTAGATGTTCCTCACATTATTATAGTGAGTAAAATGCTTGTATACTAAAATTTCAATATTAAAATATTTATTAATAAAAAATAATATAAATACATTTTTGTTAACAATTGTACAAACAGTTCAGCTTCCATTGCATTCTCGATAACTTAATTAAACACTTTTATTGGCCAATCTGCTTTATCCGAGTTCGGATATAAGGCAAAAACTCCCCTTTAACACGGAACCACCACAAATTTGTTCTCGAGTGTCACACACGGCTAATTGGGAAGAACCACAAATTTGTAGTCAAATGCAGATAATTTAAACCAACTTTGAACTGATGCTTTCTCCCTCTAACTACATAGAATTTGTATTAGAATAAAAGAGACGATATAATTCTCTTGGTTTTGTAGCGGCAATTTTGATGGCAGCTGGCAGCTTTGGAAAAAAATAATAATTACCTTTGGACCCTCAAAGGGGTTAATATGTAGACGAATCATTGTCAAGAGTGATATGTTGACAATGTCGCTCTAGCGGAGTGTCGAGTCTGGACGCGTTCCTTTAGTATCTCACAACGCCCTGCTCCGTCTACCGTTCCACAAGGCGACCGCGGTCGTTATGGTCGTGGCGAAAACGTCACCAATTACGTCATCATTTTCGATCACACAGCGCTCACAACGACCCATGTCAAGAGGTGAGTCGAATTGGTCGTTGACCACAAAGCATTACATCTCTCTATCTCTTGACATTGAAAAAGGCGCGATTTTTTAATGAACTAATGACATTTGTGTATTTCGTCGTTTATGACATCAATGCCCCATAATCCGTTCCACTAGAGTTTATGATTGTAACGTCCGCAAGCAAGTGGAACCGGACAAATCGCGGTCGTGAACGTGGTCGTTTTGAGTCTCTTGTGGAACGTAGCCTCTCTATGAAAGCAAGGTTGGCCGTATGAGGAAGAAACATAACCTCTTCTTGGGAACTGTAGCCAGTGCACCAAGTATTGAACGATTCTCTATCCAATGCCTTAATCAAAGTATCGAGAGTCATAATTGTTATTAAAGCAATAGAAACATTAGTTCGTTAGATTAGAAGAGTAAAGTACTTGAAGTTCATAAAAGATGGTAATTTCATAAATACACGCACGTATTCATGCCATACCATGATGAATTTTGATAAATAAAGACTTCCTGAGCTTATCCGTGCAGGAACGGAGAAAGAATACAATTTCCTGCGGCCGGGCGGCCTGTCGTAAGAGGCGACTTAACAAGCCACAGCCAGGTGTTAGGGCATTTGCCCGACTGGATGGCTACCACCCCTGGTCTAAAGTGTGTCGTCATAACAACCTTGAGTTGTGTTCCGGCATTAGTGACCAGGTTCCAGTTTCCCTTAAGAGAGCAGCAGCGCATTTGTAACAACTTTGCTGTTGCAAATATCCATAGGCGATGGTAACCGCTTTCCATCAAGTGGGCCGTCTGCCTGTCTGCTGATCTACTGCAATAAAAAATAAAAAATACGGCTCTGGTGAGCTTGTAAATAAATATGTAGTTCACTAGTAACAATTTATCATGCTTCTTTACATTGGAAAATTGTAATTTGAAAACATCTTGAAGTCGGTATCAAGTAAAATATAAAAAAACAACACCAAATTTTCAAAATATTGTTACACGCCGACAAAAGTGCATGCACATCTGCCTACCATAAAACACACACTTTATTACCTTTCCGCATTTGGACTTCTTTTGTTTACTTTGTGTTTAAAATTTGTAATTAGAAAAACAGCCTATTGTGTATTGTAATCATTTATGGCAGTCACTAGACAGGTGTGTCGAACTGATTCTAAAAAATTCGATCTACGCGGGCAGGCAGCCATATCGTATCGGTGCAGTATAAAGCAATGGCCCAATGGAGAAATCGGCAGTCAAGCGATAACCGCAAGCGTGGCAAGACGTGTGTACATTCGATAATCTATATAGTGACGGACTTTGCGCGTGTTATTGAATCGTGCATTACGTTTGTACTAGTTGTGTTCAGTTATATTTGTACCTGTGTTATACATGTTTGTATAGTTCTAATAAATTCTATAGTAATTCCAACGGCATTTTAATTCGAGTCCCGTAACTCGTAACAATATAGTAATTTTATGTTTTACTTCGCACCGACTTCAAAATGTTGTAGAAAGAAGACCGTTAAATTTGTTTGTGTTAAAAAAAATATTTTTTCTTTTTAATTGTGCAAATACTTGAATAGCCTTAATAATAATATATTAAGCGCCTGTCGCTGTCGAGTCGTGGTAGCGTAATGGCTAGTGCAAGCGTCCCAAACTCAGAGGGCGCGGGTTCGATCCTGGCCGGAACGCATGCACCACTTAGTCAGTTTTCTGATCTAATGTGCATATTATTACAATTACCACGTGCTAAT
This sequence comes from Dendrolimus kikuchii, assembly GCA_019925095.2. Lineage (NCBI taxonomy): Eukaryota > Metazoa > Arthropoda > Insecta > Lepidoptera > Lasiocampidae > Dendrolimus > Dendrolimus kikuchii. The sequence goes on from CM034402.1 coordinate 2,375,298, forward strand.
AACGGTGAAGGAAAACATCGTGATGCAACCTGCACATCGAGATAACCGATGTGTCAAACCTGCCAAGCCGCCTTGGACAAGCGTGGCGGGTATACGTCCGTTCCCCCTATAATAGGAGGCCCGAGCCCAGCAGTGGGACGTTTATGGGCTGATATTATTATTATTATAAGCGCCTGTAGAAATTATAGTACTGGCACGCGTATACAAGAGCTGCTCTCGACTTCCCTGGGATCCATTATTCAGATTCTGACTTGTTGACTATAGGACCACCTCGGGGATATAGACAATCGAATAAAAAAAAATCAGCCTACAATTGACGGAAAAATTGCGAAACATGCATACAAGAAAATAAGCGCCTGTAGAAAATTTAATACTAGCATGCGTATACAAGGTTTTTTGTTTCTAAGAAAGTAAGCGCTCGGCGTTCTTTAAAATAAGAGTTACTCTCGATTTCCCCGGAATCCACTCTCTGCCTTGGGTGTATAGACTTACGAATAAAGAAAAAAAAATTGAAAATCGCTCCACAATTAACGAAGATATCATGTAATAAAAAAGTCGGTTAACAAATTTCGAGCGTTTCTCTTGATTTCCCTGGGATCTACGCATCAGATCCTGACATAGTAATAATGAGACTATATCGAGGGAATAATACCCTTTCGATTAAAAGAAAAAAATCAAAATCGGTTCACAATTGACGGAGAAATCGAGTCACGAACATACAAAAAAACATATAGACGAATCAAGATCCTCCTCCTTTTTGGATTCGGTTAAAAAGACCGCTGCTGCAACGGCTGAAACACTCAAACGGCGTTAATATGGAACCTTAGGAAGGGGTTTCATATTTATTCCCTTCGAAGTTGAAACATTAGGTCCGTAGGGTACCATCGATAAAAGTTTTTTTTTTTGTCGGCTGGTTAACAGCATATTAAGACAATAATAGTAGTAATAAAAATCGTGGTAACGTAATGGCTATAACAGGCGTCCCAAACTCAAAGGGCGCGGGTTCGTACTGGTCGGAATGCATGCACCACTTAGGCAGTTTTTTGATCTAATATGCATATAGTTACAATTGCCACGTGGTAACAACGGTGAACAGCCCTTGACGAGCGTGGCGGGTATACTGTCCGTTCCCCTATAACGGGAGGCCCGAGCCCAGCAGTAGGACATTTATGGGCTGTTATTATTATTATAATAACAGACAACATTGTATAACAGATATACAATGCAAAGGTGGATGGATGCAGAAGTCGTGGAACGCCACGACACACCTTCCATGATCAAATTGATCGTGTACTAGCAGAAGGTGATGTCAGGAGCCTTAAGAACAGACGAGCTTGCATGACAAGAGTTATGAATGTCAAAGAGGCAAGTGAGGTGTGTAAGAATAAGCCTAAATGAAGTTATGTATGTATTATTATTATAAATAACTTTAACATTACTCATCGACACTTGACGTCTTCGTCATCCGTGATCACGGCTACTGAAAACTGGCCGGAACGTCGGAATGAAATAAAATTAAAATCGTTAAAAAAGAAATACGAACATACTATCTGAATGAACATTTCTAATAAGTGACGGTTTTAACAGAAATAACCCCTTTAAACCAGCTTAAGCCATCTCAAATCGTTATAAACTACTAGACAAATATTGGGACAACATTGCAATCAAACATCGACTATCATAGCTCAAACATGTGTTTGATATTTAGAGAAATATTTGCAGATTTGCGTGAAATATTTTTGAAGTTATAGCCAAATACAACATATCATACACAAACATTATTGTCTCGTTTTGCAACGCCATGTAGTGGTGTAAAAACTTTCTTACGCAAAGAACTTAACAAGCTAGTTTTAAACTTGCGAGTGTCAATGTGAAACGACGAGCGCGACTTTACTACTTATTCTGAATGGCATGGTTTCTTATCTTTAACGAGGGTTCGTTACGATTACGATTTATTTCCAAAGTAGCTATGACCCGTGCCCACTTTGCTGGGTGTCATTAAAAAATACAAAAGCATGCAAATCAAGGTTTAATTAAGTAAGGAGAATCCTCGTTAAAACTATAATAAAACTACCAAGCATTGTACATGGAGTAGTTTATTTCCTTCAAAAAGGCAAGTGATAAATTATGATATCGTGCTATATACCCTAAAAGGGTTAATATGTAATTATATTTGTAATTAAATTAAATTGAATTAATTTTTATATATTGATGCACAAAACAAATTGTATTCATCACAATCCCATACAACTAAAATCAGGGTTGCAAGCGACAGATAAATTTAAAAAAATAAATATTATACGAATACTGAAAATGACAAATTTAATTGGAAGAATGTTCTTTTTTTTTATTACAGGAGATCAGCAGACAGGCAGACGGCCCACTTGATGGAAAGCGGTTACCATCGCTTATGGACATTTGCAACACCAAAGGTGCTACAAATGCGCTGCTGCTCTCTTAAGGGAAACTGGAACCTGGTCAATAATGCCGGAACACAACTCAAGGTTGTTATGGCGACATACTTTAGACCAGGGGTGGTAGCCATCCAGTCGGACAAATTCCCAACCACCTGGCTGTGGGTTGTTAAGTCGCCTCTTACGACAGGCCGCCCGGCCGCAGCAAATTGTATTCTTTCTCCGTTTCTGCACGGATAAAACGGTTCTTTAGTAGAACTCAGTTTGCATAATAGCATAAGGCCCTGTACCCATTAGAGTTTATACGATCAGTAAGCTGCTGTTTGGTGAGAGTTTGCCTCCCTATAATCTTTGAATGGAGTGTCGATAGACTGAGTGATGTACTCAGTTGCGGCGTTTTGCTTGCCGACTCATTTACTGAGCGGACGGTTAGCAGCGAACGATGCGCGCGGTCGGCGGTACAGTTCACTCACTAAGTAACCAGTAAGTTTTTTTTTTAAATTTATCTTCATTGAATGTCTCAGAAAGAGCTATCAACTTCGAGAATATCCATGACATTAAACCCAACCATTCTTCTCAGAACACAGACTACTGATACACTTTTTGATTGCTCTAGCAAAATACAGTTTGCAAACGCAGTTTCGTTACGTGAACACTTCTCACAGTGAATAAGGATTGAAGGCCGGTGCTGCTTCAAAATTAACACCAATCATTACACTAATAATGGGTTTTTAAGAACCTGCTCTAAATGCGTGTTATTAGTGAACAATTTCGCAGTCTTTTTGTTCCGCTTCGTGTGTGGCGGCTTCTTATTTGTGGTAGTTGCCTGGTCGATTTATGTGAGTATACTTTTGTATTTAGAATATTAGGTTTTAACCTCAAACGAACAAACTAGTCTTATCCGTGCGGAAGAAAGAATACAATTTCCTGCGGCCGGGCGGCCTGTTGTAAGAGGCGACAAAACAACCCACAGCCAGGTGGCAGGGCATTTGCCCGACTGGATGGCTACCACCCCTGGTCTAAAGTATGTCGCGATAACAACCTTGACTTGTTTTCCGGCATCAGTGACCAGGTCCCAGTCTCTTTTAAGAGAGCAGCAGCGCATTTGTAGCACCTTTGGTGTTTCAAATGTCCATAGGCGATGGTAACTGCTTTCCATCAAGTAGGCCGTCTGCCTGTCTGCTGAAGTCATAAAAAAAAATCCTAAATAAAATGAATTAATTAAAATAGGAGTCGAGCCCAGCCCTGGGACGTTTATGGGCTGATAACATAACCTGTGTGTGAAAGTAGTTGTTAACGAAGTAACGGTTAAATATCTTTAAAATCCTTTTAACACAACCCTGTTATTACTGTCATTCATTTTGACAACTTTTCATGTCTTAAACGAACGCTTTATTTGAATATTAAATACAGTCAAATTCGTAAAAGTCTACCAAATTGTTAAGTCTGATTTACATTCGATTTAGTTTTAGTTTTATTGGTCTGCAAAATTTGTACTAATATTATAAAGAGGTAAAGTTTGTAGGTTTGTGACGTTGTAGGGGGTAATCTCTGGATCTACTAAAGCAATTTTAAAAATTCTTTCACTGTTCAAAAGCTACGTTAACAGGGAGTGTCATAGGCTATATAATATGACACTATATACTACGTGAGCGGGACAGAGCGCGGGTGAATATAAATATAAACATAGTTTTTTTTTAATATATTGACTAAACCGTTTCATAGCTTAACACTATATTCTATTTTCACTTATAATATTGTTACGAGCTACAGGACTCGAATTAAAATAAATGCCGTTGGAATTACTATGGAGTTTATTAGAACTGTACAAACATGTATAAAACAGTTACAAATAAAACTGGATGCAACCAGTTGACACTGCACGATTCAATGCAATTCAACACGCGCAAAGTCCGTCACTATATCGCTAATCGAAAGTACTACACACGTCTTACTCGTATCGTAGTCGTCGCTTGACTGCCCGACCCCTCCGTTCGGGCATTGTTTTATACTAAACTGTATAATAGAACAAAGGATCGCGTTCGCCGAGTTAATCTCGCACACCTGGCAAGCTTCGACGGCCATCAACAAGTTCAATAACAATAGCATGTTTTTCTGGATTAAAAATTCTAAATACAAAGTAAACAAAGGAATTTCTAAATCAAAGAAGGCAATAAACGGCGTTTTACGACATGCAGGTGTGCGTTCTTTATCGGTATGTAACAATATTTTAAATGGAATAGTACATTCTAGTATTACACTTTAAAATTTAACCATTTGTGTCCCTCGGAACGGAAGTCGCTTAATTAATCGCAAACGTTTTAGTAAACTACCACAAGTAAGAACTAATATAGGTCAACATTCTCCCCTATACAGAATGATAAACTATAGTAATTCTGTACGTACAAAAAAGTAACAGTCTAAATACGTAGCAAGCAATACAATAAGTTGATGATTTTATTAAAAAAAACTAGCTGTCCCGGCAGACGTTGTCCTGCACTGAAAAAATAAAAATCTAGGACCTGATTCTAGTGCATCCTACCAGATCCAACTGTGAATCTAAACCATCCGGAGATCCACTCAAACATACCAAATAATCATCAAAATCGGTGCAGATTTGGAAGATCCCAGAACCCGGTTCCAGCGCCACCTACCGGTTCCATTTGTAAATCTAAACCCACCCAAACACAAAAAGTTTAATCAAAACCCGTAAAGTCGTTCTCAAGTTACGTGCGAGCATACATTTCTAAGATTCGCCAGGTGGTAGGGCATTTGCCCGACTGGATGGCTACCACCCCTGGTCTACAGTATGTCGCCATAACAACCTTGAGTTGTGTTCCGGCATTAGTGACCAGGTTCCAGTTTCCCTTAAGAGAGCAGCAGCGCATTTGTAGCATCTTTGGTGTTGCAAATGTCCATAGGCGAAGGTAACCGCTTTCCATCAAGTGGGCCGTCTGCCTGTCTGCTGATCTCCTGCAATAAAAAAAAATATTTTTATATATAAGAGAATATAGGGTATACTTTTCATCTCTAGGTAACCCTTCACATATCGTGAGATACACGGAAACTGTACTCTTTCTTGAAGTAGGTCCCGTTTTCGGCAGGTCTCCTTGATCGGTCATTGTCAAGGTCAGCTCTAACAGCAGCAATATGCACATGAACCAGTCAAGGGTGTTACAGTAATCGCCACTTACGTATGAACTTCACAAATGGACGCTTCCTCGTCTCGTAACTAGGCATGCATAGACCTGTCAGGTGACAGGTAAAGTCGGATTGATAGCCATCTCTAGGGCATTGAACTCTACAGTCACTTGGAGTTTTTGAAGTGAAACTTCTTTAGGATCGTTGTGATTTGAAACTCGATGAAACGAAAATACGACACTAAAGAGAGATGCACATAAATCTACAGGACTAAGCCTGCGAGAGAATGAGATACGAGTTTTACATTGTGCAGCATAGATTAGAGAGTTAATAAGACCGATGATTAAACATAGGTCCAGTTTGGACTGAAATAAAAGTGATATTTTTTAGATTAAAATTTAAAGTGATAATTAAGGAGTTTATTTTGAAGGATGTAGGCTAAAGGAATTATATGTATATTAATAAAAGTAGAATTATCTGTGAGTATATCTCTGTAGTTACACTTCTGCGTGTGAACTGCAGACATTTTTTTTTTTAAGTTAAAGTGGCGTATAAGACCGCCACTCATCTAGACTGGGGGCAACTACTAAAGCTAACTTGACCTAAGGGTTGAAAATTTTTGTTTTATTTTATATTTGTTGCCTCATGCCAGTGACGTGGCACACGGAATGTGGTAATTAATACTCGGCAAGCACTAGCGAATTGTATTCGAATAAATAATTCGATACAAGTTGATACACGAGTATTTATTTTAATTTTGTAGCAACGTATTTATTGTTGGTTTCTTATCAAAATTTATTTATTTGTTTTTTTACAATTTAAATATTACATAAGTAGAATTAGTTTTATTAATTATTATTCTTATTTATTATTTAATTAACAAAACTGGGTCATTTTGGTCTTACACCTAAAGGAAGGTTTGCACTGAAAATCAGCGTTGTGTCGGATATAATTCCGACACAGCAATATGCTGAGTGCAAACCTTGTTTGCTGAAAATGCGGCGTACAAATTCTCAAAATATACTTTATGTATAGAAATGTATAAGGAATGTAATTGCGTCGCAATTTCTTCAAATAAAGTTTTTCTTTCTTTCTTTCTTTTCTTTCTATATTGTCATATGGGATACCGTTAATCAAAATCTTGAAAAAACACAATGATTTCTCTTGTTGATTTTTTAATGAAGCCTCTATATGTCAGTCATTCTCTTGTACCTAATACTGGATCGGTAGGAATACATAATTTACATGGTATACAATTTTGTACCGAAATAAGAAAGAGAGTTGGTCTGAAAGAGAGTGTCGGGGTGAAGGTAAGGAAAGGAATGCTCCGGTGGTTCGGGCATGTGGAAAGAATGACTAAACAGATATACAATGCAAAAGTGGATGGATGCAGAAGTCGTGGAAGGCCACGACACACTTTCCATGATCAAAATGATCGTGTACTAGCAGAAGGTGATGTCAGGAGCCTTAAGAACAGACGAGCGTGCATGACAAGAGCTATGAATGTCAAAGAAGCAAGTGAGGTGTGTAAGAATAAGCCTGACTGGCGCTCTGTTGTTCGTGCCTGACGCACGGAAAGTGACGTGAAGTTATGTATGTATGTACAATTTTGTAGTGAAATCGCGAAAAATGTTAAAGATCTGAATTTGCCACCATATATGTAGCTGAAGGTAGGAAACTTGTTTATTTTGAGGCCGATGTTTCAATCATCGGATAAAAGTTATACATCGAAGAAATTATAACCTGACTGATTTTAAAAGTGAAACAATTCAACTGTTTTATTTGCTCAACTCTAATGTTTAATTTGTTCATGTCGTATTTTATCCTGTAACTTTTATCTGATGATTGAAAAATAGGCCCGTAGTCAATTAATTATATTTAAGACCGCAATATGTGGCGAGATATTAGCTCGCAAAGTAGGGCAATTGTTTCCCCTGTGTAACTTATAAACTACTAGCTGTACCCGGCAGACGTTATGTTGCCCTTAAAAAATAAAAATCTAGAAACCGATTGCAGCGCCATCAATCGGGACCAATTGTAAATCTAAGCCATTCTCGAATCTACTTTGAAAAAAACAAAAAAATCATATAAATCGGTCCCACCATTAGAGGTGTTTAACAACGCCACCTACCGAGTCCAATCGTCAGTCTTAACCATCCCGGGATCCACTTGAAAACGCACAAAAATAATTTCATCTAAATCCTGGAGCCCGATTGCAGCGCCATCTACCTCGTTCAAATTTGAATCTAAACCATCCCGGGAAAGGCCGACCGGGAAAGATTATACTAAATGGATGGCTAGACCGATGTTGTAACTGATGTTTTTTTAATGATAATTTTTTTATTGATAAATATCATTTTTTAATATTTATTATCCTATTCCGGACGAAGACAATTCCAAAAACACAAATCATAAAAATTGGTCCAGCCGTTCTCGAATTATAAATGGTGTAACTAACACGACTTTGTTTTATATATATACTAGCGGCCCCGGCCAGACGTAGTCCTGCTCTGAAAAAATAAAAATCTAGGACCCGATCCCAGCGTCACCTAACGGTTCGAATTGTGGATTTAAACCATCCTGGGACAAACTCAAACACACAAAAATAAAATCACCAAAATCGGTCCAGATGATTAGGATGATTTTAGAACCCGATCTCATCGCCACCTACCGGTTCCAATGGGATAAAAAGTATCCTATGTACGTCTCCTGGTTCTATGCTACCTCCCCACCAATTTTCAGCCAAATCGGTACAGCCGTTCTTGAGTTATAAACAGCGTATCACTACTAGGTTAGGAAGAAAGGCAGTCGTATTAGAATACGAGTATAAGGACTCATTGTAATAGAAATAATAATAATAATAATAATCGGCAGACAAACACACACATTGTACACCCCAAATTAAGCAAGTTACGCTTGTGTTATAAGTAATATACAACGGACTACTCTGGGGCCGATCCCAGACACCCAGACCATAGTAAATAACGGAGAAAATACGTTTCCGAAATTTACCATACCAGGAATCGAACCCGGAGCCTCTGCGTTGTAGTGAGGTACGCCGGCAAAGGCTTAGCCCGCTCAACCACAGAGGCCGTCAAATAAGAAATAAGAGGTATATGAAAATAAAGAATAAAAAAGAAATACAGAAAACCCAAAAGATAAGTAAGGCCAGATAGGATAACCTTGTCCGTCCGGCGGAAGGGATATTAAAAAACTTACATACTATGTAATGAAACTTGTATAAAAACCAAGGTCATATAGTTTAGTAAACGTGTGTAATGAAAATTGTTTCGACCAAACAGTCATAGCCAAACAATGAAATCCTTGTTTATATCTACGAATCCCTTCGTTGTTCGCAGATTAAATGTTCAGTCGATTTTTATTTTCAATACACAATTGTTTCGATATTGCTTTCAGTTGAAATAAATACAGTGGTGTCCTGTTGAAGTCTTCTTGAGTCTGTGACAGATCCATCACCTTACCGGGTCGATATCGCCGGTGATGTCCGGTTCTATCGGGTTTGTATCCAACTGCCATCTGACCTTCCTCTATCTACCGGTGTCTGTCAGATAGGGCTGCCAGTCTGCCAACTTTTCGTCCGCATCAGTGCAGGACCTTGTAACTAAATTTTTTAACGATTTTATTTTTTTCGTCAAAATTGTTACACCATCATCATCCGAGCGTTAAATCCCAGATGCGTTCGGAGCGTTCACTCCGACGCCCAGTAGGTGGTATTAATTATTTTTTTTCTGGCGGGGGAAATGCTGTTTACGCACAATACCGGGTCCTTTGCAAGGGATTAGACCATAGTCGATCATGGAGGCATTCCCAGAAGGGGTGATCCAAACAGCAATCAACCGGCTTGTGTGGAGACTCGAGCCCAAATGGCTAATACCCACTAAAACCATCCTCCTCCGACGGCCCCGCTCTTATGGCAGGAAAGGCATGAGACTTAGAACGTAGTTACGCCCACGCCGATCCTAGCGCAATAAGTGCCTGAGAAAGCCCATGGAAGAGCTAACTCACTTCGACGACAGGGGTGAGGACTCCTCTGCTCCCTTGATGCATGAGGGCCCCTGAAGCGGTATTATCCTAGGGAGGCGCATCAATACGCGCACTTACCCTTCTCTCCCTTTCTCGATCTGCGGCTTCCTTTTGAGACATTACCGTCTCGCAGAAATCGACCCCCCCCCCAATCGTCGCTGTGCAGCATGGCTTTCACCAAACTGTGGAGCGAATCGATCGGTCCTACTAGCGTCTCGAGTTCAAACCTCTGCGGCGCCCATGCTGCGCACTCGACTAGCGTATGAAACGCCGTGTCAAGCGCTCCACATTCGTGACACTCAGGTGAAGGCAGATAGCTCGCAATCTGATGCAGATACTTACCGAAGCAACCATGCCCGGTAAGTAACTACGTCATTCTGAAGGTCAGGGTCCCGCGTTTCCGCGAGATCCATTCCAACAGCTGCGGTCGAATCGCCTCCACCGTAAGAATGCCGGCTGCAGGGTTTTCCAACTCTGTCGACCAAGAGTCGATCATGGAGGCGGTTTCCCGCTTCCTGATCCTGTCAGGAGCGCCGAACTTTGGCAAGAACGTCCGCCTGGAGAGGCCAGGGCGGATCGCCCGCCAAGAGTGTCGCCGCCGTCCACGACTTTGTACGGTATCCACGAATAGTCCTCACCGCCAGGACCTGCTGTGCGCGGCACAACAGAGTCCTATTGTGGCGGTGGAGTGCAGTGGACCAAACGGGTGCACCGTACAGTGCCATACTCCTCAGGATGCCCGAGTAGGTGGTATTACTTACAACAAATGTTATTAACACTTGACAACGAACTTAAAACCAAATTAAAATATATCAACAGCAGCCCTATTCTGGTCCTGTAACGCGCACGTGGTTGGTACATAACGAGTTACGACCACCAACTTATTTGATATTGTTATGACTGGGAGTACTGAAAGACAGAGATGATTTATATGTGGCGAAGTGCAGCTGAGTCACAAACACACACACGTATTGAACCACCGAAACTATGCTTAGAAATTTAAAGTTATATGAGTCATGCTGAAGTTCAAGTCTGATGAGAATAAACTCCTAGAATTGTAGAATTTTATCTGTGCAGGAACGGAGAAAGAATGCAATTTCCTGCGGCCTTGCGGCCTATCGTAAGAGGCGACTAAACAACCCACAGCCAGGTGGTAGGGTATTTGCTCGACTGGGTGGCGACTACCCCTGGTCTAGAGTATGCCTCCATAACAACCTTGTGTTGTGTTCCGGCATTAGTAACCAGGTTCCAGTCTTTTTTAAGAGAGCAGCAGCGCATTTGTAGCACCTTTGGTGTTGCAACAGTCCATAGGTGATTACCATCGCATGCGCTTGCGGTTACCACCGCTTTCCATCAAGTGGGCCGTCTGCCTGTCTGCTGAAGTCCTGCAATAAAAAAAAGAAAAAACATTGTTCTTTGAAGAGGAGATCTTCGGACATAACATGACTTATAGCGGCGGCGTGTCTACTTCAGAATAATCGTTATATTTTGGTCTTAAATAACACTGGCCTCCAAAAAAATTGTCTGTACTTTTGATCACACCCTTATTCTTCCTAGTGGTCGCCCGTGGTCGAAATTCGACCATAATAATTAATGTCAAAGACTATACTTCTATAACCATAGATTTCGCCATGGCTACACTGTTAATTTGACTTGAACAATAAACAAATGAGTATATATGCGTGTGTGTGTCAAATACATGGTAGTGTGTGTAATGGGTTTTTTCGCTTCTTGTATAAACTATAGAATATAACACTTTTCAGTGGCCGTGATCACGGAAGACAAAGATATCAAGTGTCAACAAGTATTGTTAAAGTTTTATTTAGCCTACCGCCAACTTTAACAATACTTGTTGACACTTGACATTTTGTCTTCTGTGATCACGGCCACTGAAAAGTGGCCGAAACGTCAATATCGCGCGCTTAAAACCGTTAAAACGTAGTTTTATTATGTATACAAGTCGCGAAAAATTAAGAAAATATTATATGAATTATTGTGTTTCGCAAACAAATTAAATAAATACTTGAATACTTTTTATCCGGACATATGTTATTTTTTCCGTGAGATAGATGTATATAGCCATAAAGATGGCGCTACGCTCGCACTCTTTAGAGACGCCGTTGCAGTTCACTAATGGCATGTTCCTATCTTACTATTCAATCACTTGCCTTACCACCGGTTGAATATTGGATTTACTTATATAAACCAAATTTTAACCGTTAGTAAGGCAAATGAACGGTCGCTAATATACAGGAACGTCATTTTCTTTTTTTATTGCGTGAGTTCAGCAGACAGGCAGACGGCCCACCTAATCGCCTGTACAATCCCCAACGTTGGGATTGCACCTAAGCGGACTGTATTATTGCGAATTGTTTGCGAAAAACGATTAGTTGGCCAGTGAGAATAAATCTTACAACGAGTAGGTCAACTCACCTTGCAAAGATCGGGTTCGAGTCCACTGGTCGGCGCCGACTCCTTTCTTCGTGAACACAATTTTGTTTAAAAACGAGTAATTTCACAACACTCGTGACGACGATGCAGCACTGATGCACTGGTTGGCGACAATTGCGAATATTTTACACAAAATACGAAACGAGTCTCTTATGAGGTGGATTTAACAACGAACGACTTCCGACATATGTCCGTACACGACGAGCGCAGCGAGTGACTCTCGCCGCAATTTCTACCCTCACTGGCTCACGCGTCAAAAAAAAAATATACTAAGCTAATTCAAACAAAATTGTCGCTAATTTATCAAATACAAAATGAACTTGAACTGTTTAACGTTATTTAATGCTAATTTATATTAAACTAGTAATGAAGGAAACGGTTTGTACATCGCCTTTAGACACTGTAACACGAAACTTGTTACTAATGTGCCGTCGCTCTCAAAGGGAGACTGGCCACTAATACCGGAACACCACTCAAGGTTGTTATGGCGGCATACTCCAGACCAGGATGGTAGCCATCCCGACGGATTTTGTCTTAAATTATATTCGTTTTCCATTCTTGCACGGCAGTGGCGTAGCTTGCCTTAGACGGGCCCTGTATCAAAATGTATTGTGGGGCCCCAAGGAAGGGTAAAGTGTTTTATAAAAGAAACTAAACTGCTCGAATAGAATTACAATAAATAAAAAATTGATTATAAGTTATTACTTAAATTTAGTGCTCTTAGAAACTTAATTAGACAAAAAATTCAAATCAAAGATACACTTTTCTCACCTTTTTTCGGCAAACTTATTTATCAAATCATCCATAGCTAAAGACGAATTCAGTTTTTCTAGATTTTCTACCTCTATAGACAATAATGACAAGTCTGATAGCCGTTTCTGATGGTCCAGCAGTTATTCTCACAAGTGTTATTAGTCTATAAAAGATTGTGGATAACATTTTAAGAATTCTTGCTTACACACTTTCGGGGCCCTGTATAATTGATACGGCTGATACGGCGGTAGCTACGCCCCTGCAGTACGTTTTTTTTATTTTATTTTTTATTGCAGGAGTTCAGCAGACAGGCAAACGGCCCACTTGATGGAAAGCAGTTACCATCGCCTATGGACATTTGCAACACTAAAGGTGCTACAAATGCGCTGCTGCTCTCTTAAGGGATACTGGAACCTGGTCACTAATTCCGGAACACAACTCAAGGTTGTTATGGCGACATACTTTAGACCAGGGGTGGTAACCGTCCAGTCAGGCAAATGCCCTACCACCTGGACGGATACATCAAAGCAAGGCGGACTAAGTCTGATACTACTAGAACAAAATATTAATCAAGCGCAAATTCAATTTTAGTAGCAATTTAGTTATCGAATCCAAAAACAAGAAGTCGCTCCAACTAATTATAGAAACAGAACAAGATAACTTATTGAAATTGCATCGGCCAAATTAAAATGGATTAAACAATTCAATGTTTAGATAGTAACATTAGCATTCTGGTTACTATTAATCAACTCAATTGGCAATAGATAGGGCTGGACGTCCTTCGAAGGCTGTGTTGTGACATTTGCTAAGGTATTCGGTGCATGTAGTACTTATTTATAAGGAATTTTGGTGGTTGGAACTAATAGGGGTTCGCCGCATTAGTCGGCACGGTTTCGGCAAATCAAGTATTGGCTAAATTTTGCACAGAGTGTCATCAGATTAAAGGAAATTAAGTTTATGGGTACACATACGCCTTATATATAGACACTAGACTTGTTATTTGGGCTAGGAAACATGTTATTAGGGTCCACCAACAAGTTTTGAATGAATAATGGGAAAAATAAAAATACGTTTGATAGACAAAGGTTATGTCACTTTTGTTGAAAAAAAGTTTGATTTGTGTTTAGGATTACATTTACACCTGATATATAAACACTAAAACTGTTTTTTAATTTAGTAAACAAGTTTTAGTTATTATAATTTTCAAGTTCATAATAATAAATCACAGTACTGTCACTTTTTTTTTTACTTTACGACGATAGTAGGCATAAGAAAGAACAAAAATGTCAACTATTTGATATGTCAATAAAATCGATTTTTAAATACTAAAATTGTTTTTTTAAATTATATATTAACCCAAGTATTTATTGAGTAAGGCATTTGCCCTGGATGGCTACCACCATGGTCCTGTGTATGCCGGTATACTTAACAACCTTGAGTTGTCTTCCTGTATTAGTGGCCAGGTACCAGTTTCCCCTTCGAGACAAGCAGCAAAGTGGTATTGTAATTATCCACAGGCGACAGTAATTTCAGCCATAGACAAAAATGATGTTGTTGTTTGGATCTATGAAAGAGGACCTCTACATACTAGTCGGAACGAATTCGGGAAATGTAGTATTGATTTTGCCAAGTGGTAAGGCATTTTACCTTCTAGATGGCTACCCTGATCTAAAGCGTAGCGTAGCGTTGTATTCCGATATTATTGGTCACGTTTAAGTTTGCAAATGTCCATAGATGACGTTAATAGCTTGACATTATGTAGGTCGTCAGCCTAGGGTTGGCAACCGTAGTATCTCTTTTCTTTCACCATATCCCAATTACTTGGGGTCGGCACAATATATCTTTTCCTTCCACACTCTTCTATTCTGACATACCTCTTCTGTCACACCGCATATCATCATGTCATCCTTCACACAATCCATCCATCTTTTTTTTGGTCTACCTTTAAATTTGTACCCATCGATCTTGTAGTATAACATTCTTTTTGTCACGTGACTTTCATCCCTCCTCATTATATGCCCATACCAACTTAATCTTCTTCCTCTCAATTTTTCTGTCACAGGTACAACTTTCAAAGATCCACTTATGTACTCATTTCTCACCTTATCCATTCTTGTAACACCACACATCCATCTCAACATTCTCATCTCAGCTGAGTGGAGACGTTTGTAGTTTATCACTTTAGTGGCCCAACATTCCGACCCGTATAGCATGACTGGTCGTATGATAGATTTATATATTTGACCTTTTAGTTTCAGTGGCATTAGTTTGTCGCACGTCACACCGGTTACCTGTCTCCACTTCAGCCATGCTACATTTATTCTTCTCCTTACATCCCTCTCTGGCAACCGTAGTATAATATATAGTATCATACTATATGTTAGCCAATTTTACTACATACAATAGAAAAATTATATAGTACAAAATGTGCTATATTCTCATCGTTAATTCAAAGCATAAAGCTGGCTAAAGCATAAATTATTAATAAATACATGGAAAATTCAATAATTAAATAAATAACATAGATACTTAATAAATAATCAAAAATAAATGTTTACTGATTTTTGCCTCTAAATTTCCCATAGTTACTATATTTTTACAGCTTAAATCAAAAATACTATATTTTCTTCAAAAAAGGTGGCAACCCTAGTCGTCAGCCTGTCTGCTGTATTTTAGTAATAAAAAGAACAGTTTTGATGGTTGGAATTAATAGGGAGTCCACTAATCGGCAATGATTTGGCAAATCAAGCATCGAGCCAGTGAAAATGATAACAATAACCCCCTTATGTTGTAGGTGTTTTTTTAATTTTATTCCATGAGTTCAGCAGACTGGCAAACGGCCCGCCTGATGGAAAGCGGTTACCATCGCCTATGAACATTCGTAACACCACAGGTGCTACCAATGTGCTACCGCTCTTGAAAAGGAGACTGGAACTTGGCCACTAATGTTGGAACACGACTCAAGGTTGTTATGGCGGCATACTCTAGACCAGGGATGGTAGCCATCCAGGCGGGCAAGTACCCTACCATCTGGTCTCCGTTCCTCCACGGACCCATACACACACTGCTGCACACACCCATCATAATATAATAATATTACTTGCATTTTCATACCTATAAAATATCGTAATCAAATTATTTTGAATAGTAGTTTAAATCATAATTAATACGCTATATCTTATACTAATATATAAAGCTGAAGAGTTTGTTTGTTTGAACGCGCTAATCTCAGGAACTACTGGTTTGATTTCAAAAATTATTTCAGTGTTAGATAGCCCATTTATCGAGGAAGGCTATAGGCTATATATCATCACGCTAAGACTAATAGGAGCGGAGCACCGATGAAGAATGTTTCGAAATCGGGGAGTTTTGAAAACAAATTCTACGCGGACGACGTCGCGGGCACAGCTAGTGATTACATAAAGATACGCCACAGCGTGATAAAAAGTAAATCAGTGGATTTGGCTGTCCGCTCCCGTATTACTGAATAGGGGGCAGTCACAGGACGGAGCCTCATTTTGATGCAAAAATTGTGTTTTCGCGCAACGCATTGATCGGTATGCGCCGTGTCGTCAGTCGCGGCAGCGGCCGGCGCCGGTGTCACTCCGACACGCGCCGACGCGCCTTCGATTGTATAAATGTCAACAGGATGCGTCAAAACCGCTGCTTTATTAATCACTAGCTTTTGCCCATAGATTCGCTCACGTTTTTTTTTTAATTTTTTATTGCGATATAAATATAGAATCATGCGCGAGTCGAGAGTGACGTAGTGCGCGCAATTTACGCGCGTATTTTGAATTCGCGCGATGCTTGTGGGCGCGATGTATTGGTGGCTAGTATCTCACTAACGCGCGAAACGTTTCGCGGTGAATTCGCCCTTTCTGGATCAGGTCTAAATGGCAATTCAGCTAGGTCACAAGTGACTAAAGCCGCAAGCCCCAAAGTTGGGAAGCATCCGACTTTGGCCGCGCGGCGACTAAAATCGACTGTGTAAACCCCTCTTTACTTATAAGACAGAAAATATGATTAAAAGTAATTAGATTTTTAATGATTACTTATAATTCAAGAACAAATTACACAGTTAAAAGTTACATAGAGCCTAAACATACGTCTCGCAGGCGTGCTGTACCTCAATAGCTAAATAAAATTGCGACTTATCTAATTTTCTTGTTGCAGGAGTTCAGCAGACAGGCAGACGGCCCTCTTGATGGAAAGCGGTTACCATCGCCTATGGACATTTGCAACACCAAAGGTGCTACAAATCCGCTGCTGCTCTCTTAAGGGAGACTGGAACTTGGTCACTAATGCCGGAACACAACTCAAGGTCGTTATGGCGACATACTTTAGACAATGCTCTACCACCTGGCTGTGGGTTGTTAAGTCGCCTCTTACGACAGGCCGCCCGGCCGCAGGAAATTGTATTCTTTCTCCGTTCCTGCACGGATCTCGTGTTGATGTTATTGAAGTGAAACTTCTATGGGGTATTAGGATTTTTTCTGTCACGAAAAAGCGTTACGGCCGCGTGGAGGGGCGGCATAAGTTTAGAGTAGACGTGGTGAGAGGCGTCATAATTAGAGTAGACTATGTATGTGTTTTTTGGTTCCGGATCGAATTCAGTTTTTTGTTTGATAAAATAAAATATGTTTAAATAAAAAATACGTTCATTAAAATGTACCTAACCTGACCAAATCAGAATTTGCAAAACCTGCGAAAAATCGAAATGTATGCTGGGACACATAGTAGAAGTGAAACTTCAACGGACAAGTGGAAAAACGAATCGCAACGGACAAGTGGAAAAACGAATGGCAACGGACAAGTGGCAAAACGAATCGCAACAAAATTTTAACTTGAAGTTTTACGGGCAGATTGTTAATGTACTTGTCAATTGTACAATTTACAATATCCTTTTCAATTCCTGTACTCCCCCATATTTAAAGGAACTTTTTAGTTTCCTCTATCAATCTCATTCCTGTAATTTGCGCTCGAATGAAAATCTTCTGCTAACGATACCTAAACACACTTCGTCCTTTGTAGGAAACTCTTTCGCCGTACAGGCTGTTCGCCTGTGGAACTCCCTCCCCTTGAAAATCAGACATCCATTGGTACATTCAAACACTTGATCACTGACCATTATTTGTCCGCTAAATAAAATGTGTTGCAGTAAATGGAATTCTATTATTATTCGCATGTAAGTATATGTAATTTATATTATTTTAATCTATTTAATTATGTATGTCTTTATTAGTTTATTATTGTAATTATTTTTTTTTCTTCAATTACGATTGAATTAGTTTCAATTTAGTTAAGCCACCAAATATTATTTATTTTTTCTTGTAATATCTCCTTAAACACCGGGGTGCCTGGAAGAGATCGCTATAAGCGATAAGGCCGCGCATTGTTCTAATTTAAATGTGTTTGTAATAAATATCTAGGTTTAAGTTATGGTGAACAATAAAGAGTTTTCATTCATTCATTCAATTTGAAAACCTGCCCGTAAAACTTGTCCGTTGCCATTCGTTTTGCCACTTGTCCGTTGCGATTCGTTTTTATTTATATAGATTTATAATACTAGTAAATAAATAGATAGATATGTAGTGAATGCACTTACCACGTTTAGTTGTAGTTTTATATTTGTTTAAAATATACCACGACCCTGGTTACCACACGCTCGGTTTTCCAACTCTATTATTTGTTTATACACTTATGGAATTTCATTTTCATTTCTATCAGAAACTTTCGTATTATAAATAAAACTTGTATTTTAATGTAATTCATATTCATAAACAAAAGTAGGTCAAGTTCAAGGTCAATCTTTGGCATTTGACTTTTGACGTTTGACAAGTGGTACCTTATGAAAAATATAGCAACAACATTCTTTTGATCTACGGTATGTTTTCCATTCATGTTTAAATCATAATTTCTAATCATAAAATAAATTATATATAAATATCTATTTCAATTTTCTTATTTATTTAATTAAATTTAATTTATCAATTACATAATGATCTACTTTTGTTATTGTTATTCAATGCCTATATGCCTATGTTAGCCAGGACGTAAAGATACGACTAACCAATGAGAGATTTATATAAAACTCGCTCTCATTGGTGGGAATTCAAAAGTGTAGAAAGAGACACGGTTTTTGAATTCGGTTAGGAGAGACCATTTTGTACGAAAAAAGAGACTTACAAAAGTGAAAATAAAAAGTCAGTTTAAGAGTGAAGTTATATTTATTCAAGAGCCTTACATCACAAATATAATATCATAGCACACTCTTCAGATAACACTTTATTGCTCACCAAATAAACAATTTCAAAAATGGAACGTGCCAGCGAACTTTGATTAGCATCGTTGCCATGACGACGACATATTTGTTAGTAAATAGCAATGGCGGCACCAAATAAACGCAACCGCAGCGACACCAATTACGCAATATTCGTCTATCACACGGAAACGAAAGTGACGCAGGACTTATTTGAGTAGAATTTCATTTAAATCTGTTTAGAAGTTTTCACGTGGTGCTCTGACAGACAGGTAAAAATTGTAAACCAAACTGTACAAATTAGACTCCTCTAACAGATTTTTTATACACTAGCTGTACCCGCGACTTCGTCAGCGTCGAATTATTTTTTCGCGGAACCATAATAACAGAAAGTAGCCTAAGTTAGTCCTTATAACATAAGTTATTTTCCAGTGAAAGTCTCGTTAAAATAGGTCCAGCCGTTTCAGAAATTATCCAGAACATCCAGACAAACAGACCCTTCAATTTTGTTTATTTGTATAGATCATCGCGTCAAACTTAATCTTTGGAGAGGATGCTCAGGAGTTCTATCCTTGCAGGAATGGAGAATGAATATCTACCAATTCCTGCGGCAGAGCGGCCTTTCGGAAGCCACAAAACAACCCACACCCAAATGGTAGGGTACTTGCCTGTCTAGATGGCTACCACCCCTGGTCTATGCTGCTATAGGTTATTACCTTGAGTTGTATTCCAGACCCCCTCCGAGGCTGGTAGCACATTGGGTCTTACCAAGCACTGCACTGCTACTTAAGCACGCTCTAGTGTTGAAAATATCCATACGCAATGGCAATCACTCCACTTTCCAGGTGGGCCGTCAACCAAACGGTCAACCAAAACAGTTATTAAGGGTAAACAAAATATGAGCGGCTCGTTCTTCTGGAGTGTACGTGGAATGGTTGTTACTCTTTCACATTAAGACTGCTGAACGCATTTTGATAAAATTTTAAAATAATATAGCTTATACATATAACGTTGTTTATTTTTTTATACATACATACATACATAACTTCACGCCAGTTCCCTTGCGGGGTAGGCACGAACAACAGAGCGCCATTTAGGCTTATTCTTATACACCTCACTTGCTTCTTTGACATTCATAACTCTTGTCATGCATGCTCGTCTGTTCTTAAGGCTCCTGACATCACCTTCTGCTAGTACACGATCAATTTGATCATGGAAGGTGTGTCGTGGTCTTCCACGACTTTTGCATCCATCCACTTTTGCATTGTATATCTGTTTAGTCATTCTTTTATCATGCATTCTTTCCACATGCCCGAACCACTGGAGCATTCTCTTTTTATTATTTCCAAAAACAGCCAAATAATCGAATAGCCCACCTGATGCAGATGATGGAAAGTGATCACTGCTGCTTATGGATAAATTTGAAGAAATTTCAAATCACGCTTATTAAATTAAATAACTTATTATACATAAAGGAATCAAAGTTCACACAAGCGTAATCAAAGTATTCTTTATCAATATTTATTTTTCATCTTTATTTATTTGGGACTTTTGTACATAGTCATGTCAGCCCCATCATCTCCTAAATATACAATAACTTTTAAATAATGAGCTGACTAACAAACTAGCCTTCTTTGAGGCTGGCTCTGCCAGAATTTCTATAAAAATACCTACATCAAAACGATTTAGTCCCAACTCCCTAATCAGTTGTTCTCTGCCATCTTTATTTTTGCTGCATTCCATTGACAGATGTCGGCCATCCTCACGAGTTCCACACATTAGGCAGTTGGAAGAATCAACTTTGCCCATGAGGTGGCCAAAACTTCTTGTCGGGAAATGATCTGTTCAGATTCTATTTATCTTTATATATGGCCTGTTGAATTTTCCTACAGAAAACCATGGATTTTGAGGGGGTTGAGACTGTATCGTTTTGTACCATATGCCTTTTTCTTTACTTCTCTCATCAAAGTATTCTTTGAATTTAGAAAAACATAATCTTTTACATGCATACAGATATTCTGTATAGCTTTATCAATAATGAACCAGCCTGTAAACAAAGTCAATTGTGGACACATTGAAATGCGCTCGATCGCTTATCGATGATAAATCAACCGACTTCATAAATATATAAATAAAATTGATGTAATAGCACTTGTAATTTTATTTATGTGAATCAACTATGTATCTATTAAAAATTCGCTAACAGTTGTTTGTTTATGCCTCGAAATTGCTGATCTTTGTATAGAACTCTAGAGCATCGAAGAAGAGTAATAGGAATACCCACCTTCTTTTCAATTAAGAAAATTTCATTAACTTTCTATTCTATCTTTGATGTTTCTGGCTCCAACGCCTTTGGCATTGATTTTGCCAATGTCATAGTCGAAGAAGCAGATATTAATAAACGAACGGCTAATATAGCTGGAATAATGAAAAAATTTGGTAATCGGTAATCTTTTTCCAGAAACCTGAGGACAAGACAGCACAAACAGTTATGTTAGTCTAACTACTATATAGGAATATATTGATAAGTGATAAAAATTTACATAGAATCAATATATGCTTACTATAAACTAAAGTCAGAAGGAAATTATTATTATTTGGGCGCGGGATATCATGGGGCAGAATATCATATAGGGGTGAAGATCAATTTGAACAGAAAAAAAAATATGTGTTCCAGAGGACCTTCGGCAAGACCACATTCACACAGAGAATGATCACGTACGCCTGATCTTAGTCACAAAGACTGGGGTGCATATAAAACTTAATCTAAAGCGAATGATGACTGAAGTCATATTTTTGGGGAGATTACGGAATCGAAAATACCATGGGGATTGAGCCAAATGAGGTTGAAGTTGTCCATAATATTTGCCTTTAGATTGAGGGGATTGGTGCTATAAATCACTCCAAGATTTAAGCATTTGGGATTTGGAGAGGGTACGAAGGTTCCTATTATGAAATAGAAAATTTCCAATTTATGACATTGACGATTCGTCCACTTAAACGACACGTCATAACAAATGCACGATGCGAAACGAGTTTAATCGCGATTCGTCCAAATATCCGATTAGATATTACCACTTGATTCGTGATTTAAAATTCAGTCTTAGACGAACTACCATCATAATTAATAGCGATTCGTGTTTCTCGACGAAAGTGATCTATAAAAGCCTGTATGTCATTTAGCACGTATCTTTCATTTTTACGATTCGTGATTCGTGTAAACACGGCTATTTAAATACCATTTTTTTAAATTCTCCTCTCTCCGGACGAACTTGATTGTCCGGGCTTAATGCTTGCTACTTTTTTTTTTGTTCTTTTACATTTTTTTTTATTTTCTTTTCAAAAAATCTTTTACAAAGTCCTTACAGCTAAATATTCTTTGTACGCAAAGGATTACAATTTTGTTTATTTCTTGATTACATGCTACTTCTGTCTTAATTTTATTGATGCCATACATTTGATGCGTTATTTTCTATTACAATGTGTTATGTTTACATTTATATATGTATATACCTTAAACTTAAATATGATTTGCCACCGTCAAAAAAAAACACGAATCGTGATTAATGACGATACGTCAAAAAACACGAATCGTCGTGTGGCAACTCGTAGGGCCGGCTCGATCAGTGTGATATCATGCTCACACAGAATATCCAAGTGAAACGTTTGGCTTCCAGCTAATGGTGTTCCGTGCGATAAATGAGAATTCCGATGGCCCACTCGCTTGTTGAAGTTTACACGAGCGAAATTACTCATAACATTCTAGTAATAAAATAAACGAGGTGGAATGCTTAAGTTAGTGAACTAAATTATGCATATCTCTCATTGAAAACATTGTACTTATTAATCACTTAATCATGCCCGACAGACAGTAGGAGGCAACTTAATTCAACACGTGTAGTTTACCCACGATTGTTACAGACCATTGTTAAGTTATAATAATAACATTTTACATAATTGTTGTGAATTTTAAAGAGATATACTGACGACAATATTGCCAGTCAAATGAATAATCAAAACTAATCACCATTACTCAAGATACCGGTATAAATGTTTAATATAATAAATCTGTTGAAGAATCGAGTTTGAAAATTAGAAAAACTGAAGATTTCGAAACAACAGGGCGATCGATAAAGCGATTGGTTATGCGGATTCATCTTACGGATGTGACAAGTATCATAATATAGTGGAATTTTATGTTATGGCGTACAATTACCAGTGTATCTAGATACATGTCAAAACCATCCGCTTTAGGCCCTAAAATTACAAAAACGCAACCTTTACAATTTTTACTATCAAATACTTTATTATATTTTTTTATATTTTGACGGCCCAACTGTAATAGAAAGTGGTTACCGTCGTCTGTGTGCTGCTAGTCTTGAAGGAGAAATTGGAAACTGACCCCTGAGGCCGGAACACAACTCAAGGTTTTGGCGGTATACTCTATACCAGAGGTGGTAGCCATCCAGTCGGGCAAATGCCCTACCACCTGGCTGTGGGTTGTTTTATCGCGTTTTACGACAGACTGCCCAGCTGCAGAAGTTAGTATTTTTCCGTTCCTGCAGGGACAGAATTTAAGTATAAGTAACTTTTTTATTAATCAAACAAGCTAAAAATTGACTTGAAATTTGATTCCCAAATTTTGAAATTTACTAATAATCTACTCTGAGCTGAAGAAAATAGAAATGCAATATATCTAATTCCGAAATAGCTTAATTACTCCCATCAAATATAATAATGTGTCACCAACATTATAATGTTCCGCGACATGACCATTAAAATCTTTCGACACGTTCCGTGAGAAATGGCAACACCTCGATGCAATTTTGTAAGTGGGATAGTTTGACGATTAATATTATTGTTGCTTACGTGTCTTTTGATGAATGTTTCAGAATGCAATATTTTTCATACACTAAAACCTTTTACATTATCATCATCATGAGATTCAAGAGTATTCTCCAATCCTCTCTATTCCCGGTCAACTATTTCACTTCTTTGTACGACATGAGGAACACACTCTGTGGCCTTTCCTTCCCTTTCTTACCTTCTTTGTCTTCTGACAAAGAGCTCACATTATAAAGTACTAGCGGCTCCGGCAGACGTTGTCCTGCTCTGAAAAAATAAAATCTAGGACACGATCCCAGCGCCACCTACCGGTTCCAATTGTGGATTTAAACCATCCGGGAACCCACTCAAACACACAAAAACAAAATCACCAAAATCGCACCAGGTGATTAGGAGGATTCTAGAACTTGATCTCAGCGCCACCTGCCGGTTCCAAAGGGATAAAAGCTACCTAAGCTACCTCCGCACTAATTATCAGCCCGATCGGTACAGCCATTCTTGAGTTATAAATAGTGTAACTAACACAACTTTCTTTTATATATATATAGAAGAAGATATAATATAGTGTTACCCTACACTTGTTGTATGCACCTCCATCTACCGAAACACTAGTAGATAATATCTAAAGTACTCCCCAAAAATGACTCAATAATTTAAAGGCTTTGAATTAAACAATAATGTATAATATTGTTACAACCTAGGCGCCGACAAAGACAAATTCCACGTACGGATCTGTAGAAGCAAATTTTATTACCTGTCGGCATTCGAACTACTTGTAATCCTTTTATGATCGTCTTCATTTGTTCACTTATTTATTGGCATACGTTTCTAATTATTGGGGAGAATAACCTATTTATTGTCCTATTGTACTCGCTCGTTAGAATCATTAGCCAGGTGTTGCGGATATCTCGCCACAATGGCGAAACAAAGGTTGTATACGAGTATTACACTATTTGCTTAAATACCTGATATCTATGCATATGAAGTATAACAAGACGTCATGGCTTTAGCTCACATGAGACATGCTCGCAAATCCACATTGTGTTAATCTCCAAGCAGTTTATTAATATCATGGAGCGGATATCACATTCATCGGGCCCTATAATGTTATAACATTTTAAGTTATGTTTAGAATAGAATATACTTTATTGCCTAACTTTAAGGTACAGTTCAAAAAGATTAAGTGCAGAAGACAATAGCCGGTCTTGTCACTAAAAACAATTTCTTCCAGACAAACTTAGGATAAATTAGAAAAAAAATCTGTAACATATGGGTGTTGCAATATAACTAGAATAAAAATATAATTATATTATATAAAGCTGAAGAGTTTGTTTGTTTGCTTGAGCGCGCTAATCTCAGGAACTACTGGTCTGATTTGAAAAATTCTTTCAGTGTTAGATAGCCCATTTATCGAGGAAGGCTATAGGCTATATATCATCACGCTAAGACCAATAGGAGCGGAGCACCAATGAAGAATGTTTCTAAATCGGGGATTTTTTTTAAGTTACTTTTTTTACTATTTCACTCGGACGAAATCGCGGGCAGAAGCTAGTCATATAATAAATCTCCAAAAGTAAATGTTATTCTCGAACCTTGCGTATTAAGATATGATCATACAAGTCCTGTCATAGTTTAGAATGCTTAAACTACTGTAAATGTTCGCTCACGTGTCCCAAATTGCTGTGTTGTACCGGGTAGGTCATGTTTAACGAGCCCTACAGTAGTTTTGTCTTGTTTACTTGAAAATACAATATTTAAATGGACTGTGGTAATTGTAGGTATTGCACAATCACAGCAATCGCTAGTGCGAATAGGTCTACATTCTAACGGATTTATGTCCAAAAACAATAGAGAAAGAACCGTCCGAAGTTGTTCTGTTATCCCTGACATCGATAATGATTTAAGTACCTCTGTGGGTGTGAAAACTAATTATTATATCAGAGTAATGATGCTTGGAAATATGAAGTTATTCACACTTTTCGAACCTTATGTGTCATTTAAAGGTAGTGTCGAATTGGCGAAAATATTTTTATATCAACATTAAAAGGGAAACACTAAAGTGGAAGTGGAAGTGCCCGACATATTAATAAGAATAAAATTTGTATGCCTCCGCATACCACTGCATTATAATGATAAAAGTGTGTTTGGGATGGCACCAAGAATATATAATAAGTTACCATACGTCTGGTGGATGTCTCACGTGACCAAAAGACTGGTTTATACCTCGCACAGCGCATCAGCATTGCCATTCAGAGAGGCAATGTGGCCAGTCTTTTGGGCACTTTTCCGACTGAGAGCGGTCTAGAACTAGATTTTATACTTTAATTTTAGTTTGTATATATAGTTTATTTTTAGTTTAATTTATTTATAATTTAGTTTATTTATAATTAGATACTATACCTATATATAATAAAATCTTATAATTAATTTACTTATATCCTTAATACGTGTAAATCGTACATTAGTTACCATATAATATAATGCAAGAAAATAATATTAATATTTTTAAACAAAAATTATTCGAGTGGTTGATAAAAAAATCCTATTATAGCGTCCAAGAATATTTAAATGAGAGGTAACCTAGAAGATATTGTGTTGTATTGTTTAAATGAAATAAAAGATTTGTAAGGCACCAAATTAAATATTATATAGAGATAGGTTAAGTAATTTTATATTGCGATGCTATGAAAGGCCAGCTAAGTAATAAGTTCTCAGCTATATTGAATAAGACCTATGTATTACACTTAGTTCGCAATAAAAATGATTTGATTTGATTTGTAATTTTAAAACTTGAGCAATGTCGAGAGCAAGGAACGTGATTATTACACTTTGTAGATATAACTCTTTCTCTAAATCAAAGTGCAGGAAACGAGAAAGAATACAATTTCCTGCGGCCTGTCGTAAAAGGCGACAAAACAACCCACAGCCAGTTGGTATTTGCCCGTATGGATGGCTACCATCCCTGGTTTAAAATATGCCGCCATCATAACCTTGGTTGTGTTCCGGCATTAGTGACCAAGTTAGACTATACCTTAAGAGAGCAGCAGCGCATTTGTAGCACCTTTGTTGTTGCAAATGTCCATAGACGATGGTAACCACTTTGTGGGCCGTCTGCCTGTTTGCTGAACTCATGCAATAAAAAAAAAGAGAGTAAACGTAGGAAGTAATAGCCAGGCTACGCTCGTCCTCTATACTGGGTCCCTATATCAGAAAACAGTGCGTCTGGATAATCTGTACAAGGTTAACAATAGAGATTAAATGAGGAAAGGTGAGAATATGAATATATTCAAAGTCCAAACACAGTGATAATATGTTGATGATTATAATGCTGTGCAAGTATTACTTTCACACGATCATAATTATGCAAATGCCCTATCTGGTATTTATCATATGGTAGTGCATATGCCCATGTGGATGGCTCTCACATCTGCTCTAGCGCATGCCACCATGACCACTTTGAATTGTCTTCCGGCATTAGTGCTAAGGTTGCTGTCCTTCCTATTCGAAGCCGGCATCATATTAACAACATCTCCTCTCAAACATACGACTGGAAACACCTATAAATTACTTACGATTTTACAATAAATCTCTCACAGTTCGTGCAGTTTGTCTGTGGAATGTGACCTGTGAAAATCAGACGTCCGCAATCTCTTCAGGCGTTCAAGGGGCTCGTGAAGGATTATTTCCTCGAGCTCTAAAGTCAATTATCGCATCTTTATCTCTCCCATATTCACGTAATTCTATACTATATTACTATGATTATTTATATGTCTTTCGGGACCACGGGCCATAAAAATGGCCCGGACATTTGGAGGGCTTGCGTGGGGCCATGGGAAGGCCAACACGTAGAAACCCCTTGACAAATTTAATATAAATGTGGCGTGACACTGACCGACGATTATCCCTGTCTACAATGCAAAACAAATGCACCCAAGGACAAGCCCCGGCCAGAGCAGGACTATTGTGGGGAATGAGAATAAAAAGTACCAGGCTATTGGGGTGAACTGCTAGTGGTCCTAGGGTTCTGGAGATATGGGGACTATGGCGTCTGCCCGTCGCAATGTTCGGGGAACATGGAAAAATGGGCAGACAGTGACTCGCCACTTCCTGCATGGGCCCCTAAAAATGCCATAGAAAACAGGGGCAACATGGGTGTGAGTGGCTAAGGGGTGTAGAGAGGTGGGCTGCAGGTTCAGCGAAGCTACTTCTGACGTGATGCCATTTATCAGTTCCACCCCTGGAGCTTAAGTCTTGGCTCTCGCGATCTCCACTCCGTGCCGGCTGGCTAAGGTAAGCACGGAGGCGGGAGCCTTTCCTTGGCCCCCAGAGTCAGGTACGAGGTGTCGCTACTCACCTAAGGCTTAGGCACAAAGCCCCCCTACGATTTTACTATGATTATTATTATTACCTATATATCAATATATGTATACTTTTGTCTTATTTCTGTCTATTATACTTACCATTTCAAAATTTATTATATACTTTTTTATTCTAGTTATATTGCAAAACCCACATGTTATAAAAAAAAATCTAATCCATCCTAAGGTTGTCTGGAAGTAATTGCTTTTGGTGATAAGACCGCCTATTATCTTCTATACTTAAACTTCTTGAATTGTATCTTAATGCAATAAAGTATATTCTATTCTATTATCTGGTGGTGCAAACATATACATAGCTGAGAATAACCATTTCCATTAGATCGACATTATTATTATTATTATTTTATTGCAGGAGTTCAGCAGACAGGCAGACGGCCCACTTGATGGAAAGCGGTTACCATCGCCTATAGACATTTGCAACACCAAAGTTGCTACAAATGCGCAGCTGCTCTCTTAAGGGAAACTGGAACCTGGTCACGAATGCCGGAACACAACTCAAGGTTGTTATGGCGACATACTTTAGACCAGGGGTGGTAGCCATCCAGTCGGGCAAATGCCCTACCACCTGGCTGAGGGTTGTTAAGTCGCCTCCGCCTACATGCCGCCCGGCCGCAGGAAATTGTATTCTTTCTCCGATCCTGCACTTATAATTTCATCGACATTCTTTAGCTTGTCTGCTGTGCATTATAAAATGTGCAAGGACTCTTCCGGAATACTTGGTGAGTTCTTCTTTCAAGTAATAATCAAAACTTAAAAAGTGTTAACGTTTATTGTACAAATAATAATTTTATATATCTGCAAATACCTACCTAGTCTAAATCTTTAACCAAATTGGTCAACAGTGAAACAATCATTCCTAACAATTACCCAAAGGTGTTAAATAACGTCTCGTAATTGGATAATGCTTGTGATTAATAGACTTGCATTATCGGACGATTGGCGCCACGAGTTGTTCGTTCGTGTAACGATAATGCGCAGGCGCCGATTTGGCGATAATAAGGCTCTGATTCAATTCCTTAAACGTGCCTTGTTAATCAAGTTACACGAGGAAAATCTGTCGTGTAAATGAATTTTCATAACTTCTTGTTTACAGTAGAACTTAAAGACACAGACATACTTACGATAGACTAGATGAGAATATCTCATTTCTTTCACTTTGTCTCCATGATTTAAGGTCTACACAATATGTCTTTTCCTTACATAATCCTCTATTCTGACAGACGTCCTCTGTTACATCACAAGTCATCATGTGGGCGCGATTCGATGGCCGGGAGAAGATAAAGGGATGTAGTAGAAGAAGCAAGGGAAGAGTAACTTACCTCGCCATCAATCCACTGCCACTGCAATCATCCCCTGGGGGTTCACACACTCACTAAGATTTGCTAGGAGAATTCTTTAAATTACATACATACATACATACATACATAACTTCACACCAGTTCCCTTGCGGGGTAGGCACGAACAACAGAGCGCCATTCAGGCTTATTCTTACACACCTCACTTGCTTCCCTGACATTCATAGCTCTTGTCATGCACGCTCGTCTGTTCTTAAGACTCCTCACATCACCTTCTGCTAGTACACGATCAGTTTGATCATGGAAGGTGTGTCGTGGCCTTCCACGACTTCTGCATCCATCCACTTTTGCATTGTATATCTGTTTAGTCATTCTTTCATCATGCATTCTTTCCACATGCCCCTTTAAATTAAGTTATTATAATGCTTTACTTCAATATTGTGTTCCAATATCTAGTATTATTTCTGTGGTTCCAACAATCATTTCACTCTATCTTGCGGTGACAGCACTGACCCTAAGTTGAATGTTTGTCTTGTATTGCGCATTCATTTGAAAGTTTATTCTTTTCTTGATGGCGAGGATGGTGAGGAAGAATTTATAAAGAGGTGTTCCTCGGCGCCACATCATGTCATCCTTCACACAATCCATCCATCTCTTTTTTAACGTTTGTTCTAGTTAATCTTCCGGTTCAACATTCTTTTAGTCGGGCCACTTTCATTCCTCCGCTTTACATATTCATACCACTTCAGTCTTCTTCCTCCCAATTTTTCACTCAACTCATTTCTTACCTTATCCATTCTTGTAAACACATATCCATCTCAACATTGTCATCTCAGCTGAGTGACGACGTTTGTTTAGGTCTATCATCCGTGCAGGAACGGAGAAAGAATACAATTTCCTGTGGCCGGGCGGCCTGTCGTAAGAGGCGACTAAACAATCCATAGCCAGGTGGTAGGGCATTTGCCCAACTGGATGGCTACCACCCCTGGTTTAAAGTATGTCGCCATAACAACCTTGAGTTGTGTTCCGGCATTAGTGACCAAGTTCCAGTCTCCCTTAAGAGAGCAGCAGCGCATTAGTAGCACCTTTGGTGTTGCAAATGTCCATAGGCGATGGTAACCGCTTTCCATCAAGTGGGCCGTCTGCCTGACTGCTGAATTCCTGCAATAAAAAATTTAAAAAAATCATTTTAGCGATAAACTAAACGAGAACGTAGGATACAAAACATATATTTTTTTAAATATTTTACTACATACTAAACGTTTCATATAAATGGTTGATTAATCAATCATATCTGTTGATGTTGTAAGTGTGGGTTGAGACTGTGAATAACAAGGTGCGACTTACATTGTTTGTGAACTAATACACTATTATGAAGACTATAATATTGTTTATACATGGCATAGGGCTGGAGCTTTAAATTGACATATTTTTTATAGAAATATTTAAATGGTGAAACCATTCTTATTCAGTGAAAGAATGACAAAACAGGTATACAATGCAAAAGTGGATGGATGCAGAAGTCGTGGAAGGCCACGACACACCTTCCATGATCAAATTGATCATATACTAGTAGAAGGTGATGTCAGGAGCCTTAAGAACAGACGAGCGTGCATGACAAGAGCTATGAATGTCAAAGAAGCGAGTGAGGTGTGTAAGAACAAGCCTGAATGGCGTTCTGTTGTTCGTGCCTACCCCGCAAGGGAACTGGCGTGAAGCTATGTATATATGTATGTATTCTTATTAAGTTAGGATATAACCCAAATCGAAATTTAAGAGTCTTAGGGCCGATTTTTCAATCATCAGATAAAAGTTATTAGTCGAATAAATTTTAACCTGAGTGAGTTAAAAAGTGTAACCATTCAACTGTTTTATGAATGCAACTGACATTTTTTTAATTTCCTATGTTATACTTTATTCTATGAATAACTTTTATCTGGTGATTGATAAATCGGCTCTTAGTCTTAATTAGCTGCTTTCAGCTTTCAATTTATGACTGAAGTTAATGAAAAATGTTTTGAGTATTAAGACGTCGATTAAGTTGTATAATTGTGATTTTCTATTAATCCTAGAAGGCTTTTCTACGTCTGCGAGGCGTACATGTTTTAGAAAACTCTTTATATTTTTGTAACGGGGGAAGTTAGCCCCTTGTACTATTTAAGCCAACTCAGGGGCTGACGAGAGCTTGTATATGGTACCTGTCTGCTGTTTATCGGTGCAGGAACGGAGAAAGAATACAATTTCCTGCGACCGGGCGGCCTGTCGTAAGAGGCGATAAAACAACTCACAGCCAGGTGGTAGGGTATTTGCTCGACTGGATGGCGACCATCCCTGCTCTATAGTATGCCGCCTGACAACCTTTAATTATGTTCCGGCAATAGTGGCCAGGTTCCAATGTCGCTTGAGAGAGCAGCAGCGCAGTTCTAACGCCTTTGGTGTTGCAAATGTCCATAGGCGATGGTAACCGCTTTCCATCAAGTGGGCCGTCTGCCTGTCTGCTGAACTCCTGCAGTAAAAAAATAAGATAAGTCGCAATATTTTTTTTAGCTATTGAGATATAGCACGCCTGCGAGACGTATGTTTAGGCTCTATGTAACTTTTAACTGTGTAATTTGTTCGTGAATTATAAGTAATCATTAAAAATCTAACTACTTTTAATCATATTTTAATATCCGTCTTATAAGTAAAGAGGGGTTTACACGGGTCGATTTTCGCCGTGCGGCTAGTCGGTTCACAAATTGCATCACCAGACCGCATCGCTAGCCCATTTACACAGGTGACTAAAATCGCATGCAGCTCAGTCAATACGTAGAATCGCGGTAGTGGAACAACGTGCGCGAAACACTCCTTCCTGCAGTGGGCGATCGCCTGCAACTGATCGTTGACACGGTCGATTTTAATCGCCGCGCGGCCAAAGTCAGATGCTTCTCAACTTTGGGGCTTGCGGCTTTAGTCACTTGCGACCTAGCTGAATTGCCATTTAGACCTGATACAGAAAGGGCGAATTCACCACGAAACGTTTCGCGCGAAATCATTCGCGCGTTAGTGAGATACCAGGCACCAATACATCGCGCCCACAAGCATCGCGCGAATTCAAAATACGCGCGTAAATTGCGTGCATTACATCACTCTCGACTCGCGCATGATTCTATATTTATATCGCGAGTCGAGATAGATAAATCTTCTTCAATTAATAAAAGTAAATCATCAAATGTTTTCACGGACATACGAAAATAGTTAAAAAATTTCTTCTCATGTTGTCTTAATTTTAGATACAAAGTTACAAACATACTATGTGTCATTCTATCATTAAGAATTGGATGTACTAAATACATTCTATTTTCCCTCCGTTTTTGTCTCTTCCAGCGACGGTAAGCTAACCACAACGTGACCGCTTCGTTCAACTCCATGTTTCATACTGACTAAATTCATCCCCAAATGCTCGCGCGTAGGTACGCTCTTTCTGGGCGAAACGATCACGTGTGATACGCACGAGAGAATCGCGGCGAATTCGCTACTTCTGGACAAGCTCTTAGACGGTCGATTATCGCCGCGCGACAAAAAACGTGCGGTTTTAGTCACCCGTGTAAACCCCACTTAAGTAATTAGCATTCAAAAATATTCTATTGTTAAATAATATATAAGTTTTAGCTTTTCTTAGTAGTCCATCAGTTTTTGCTTGAACGTAAGCGTGTTTTTATTTTGTCGTAATAAATATCTGTGTTTATAAATTAAATTCTTACAACGCCTCTAAAACGTATGGTAAGGCTTTATGTACTCCCCAAATATTAGGTTTTTCGGTTTCAAATAAATACGGTAGAGGCACCACCTGTGATTGGCTATGAGTTACGTTCTTTACTAAGCGATTATAATTCCTTTGTTATTCTTTATATTCAATCATAGTGCAGCCCTAATTATGGCGGCGACAGGACCCAATTCTATCGATCCTAATAATCAAATGACAAACACTACAATTATCTAGATTACATCAATTCAATATACAAATGACTAATTAATGTTTGTAAATGCAAATCATGTTGTATCACTGTATATCGGTTCTGCGAGTCCGAGGTCTTAGTGCAGAAAATCTTGAACTTTCAAAAAGTTTGATTTCGAGACTGTCCCGTGGAATTCCCGGGATAAAAAATATCACACATTTATTACTTTAAAGGAGACGGGGACTTTTGGGCTCAGAATGTAATGAGTTCAGATATAGCTTATAAAAAGAATTATATTTTTCTATTACAAAATGGAAAAAATCAGCCCAAAAAACAATCGATTTATATGAATGAAATTCAACAATTAGTAGTATGAAAACATTTACACTACACGATTAATTCTTTGAAAATAACCAAACCTATTGTAAGTAATTTTGTAATTTGTAATTAACATTACAATTGAAATAATATCAATTTAACAAATCATACATACATACTACATAACTTCACGCCAGTTCCCTTGCGGGGTAGGCACGAACAACAGAGCGCCATTTAGGCTTATTCTTACACACCTCACTTGCTTCTTTGACATTAATCATTCTTGCCATGTCAAAATAATAAATCGATTTTCGCTTATAAATCATAGTGGCAACACTGTAGACTTCAATACATGATTTACTTCGTCAATCATCATTTTATCCGTGCAGGAACGGAGAAAGAATACAATTTCCTGCGGCCGGGCGGCCTGTCGTAAGAGGCGACTTAACAACCCACAGCCAGGTGGTAGGGCATTTGCCCAACTGGACGGCTACCACCCCTGCTCTAAAGTATGTCGCCATAACAACCTTGAGTTGTGTTCCGGCATTAGTGACCAGGTTCCAGTAGCGCATATGTAGCACTTTTGGTGTTGCAAATGTCAATAGGCGATGGTAACCGCTTTCCATCAAGTGGGCCGTCTGCCTGTCTGCTGATCTTCTGCAATAAAAAAAAATCATCAGGCTTCTCGTATCGTTTAGTGCGACTGCATTTTGAGTGTTTTCCTGCTTTCCATTGTTAATATATTGCTCGACCACAGCATTCTATACACGGAATTCAGACCTTGCTTAAATTATACGACCCTTGCTATCATATCGAGCAGGAAGAATCATTCACGTTTGACTTAGGCTTGTTATTTTGGATCTTACAGCGGCTTATCGATTGGATATTGGACACCATGGAGCTTTGTGTTAATTGTGGTATAGCGACAAACCGCTGTAATACAATCTTATACTAATATATAAAGCTGAAGAGTTTGTTTGTTTGAACGCGCTAATCTCAGGAACTACTAGTCTGATTTGAAAAATTCTTTCAGTTTTCGATAGCCCATTTATCGAGGAAGGCTATATATCATCACGCTAAGACCAATAGGAGCGGAGCACCAATGAAGAATGTTTCAAAATCGGTGGGTTTTGAAAACAAATTCCACGCGGACGACGTCGCGGGCACAGCTAGTAGGTAATATAGCAATACCAAAATACTATTGTAACTGCATTGTAAGCAAACGGACAGTAGCTTGCTGTATACATGTGATGTCTATAATATGATAACTTGGTTGGGCTAGGTACCAAGATAATATAGTACGACCTGCACCATTTTTAGATAATATTTTAATTATAAAGAGAGTTGGTCTGAAAGAGAATGTCGGGGTGAAGGTAAGAAAAGGAATGCTCCGGTGGTTCGGGCATGTGGAAAGAATGCATGATGAAAGAATAACTAACCAGATATACAATGCAAAAGTGGATGGATGCAGAAGTCGTGGAAGACCACGACACACCTTTCATGATCAAATTTATCGTGAACTAGCAGAAGGTGATGACAAGAGCCTTAAGAACAGACGAGCGTGCATGACAAGAGTTATGAATGTCATAGACCCCGCAAGGGAACTGGCGTGAAGTTATGTATGTACGTATGTATATAGCATTTAGTAACTCGGCATTAGTCTATCTTCTCCTGGGATAAAGTACATTCGTACATTTATGCATCCATTCTAACGATACGTATTGCAAGTATTATTAGAGTGGTCTAGCAACTAATTATCAAGTAGTGTCCGATTGGTGTCGACATTCGTGAGATTATCTGCCAACTATTGGCGCCGTCTAGTGGTCGGTTTAATAATTAACATGAACATAATCCTATATGTCATGATTCTGAAGATTTACGAAGTAACTTTAATATTTACGTCTCACACGAACAAAATAGGTTGACTGAGTCCCGAGCTCTCAGAGTGAATCCGGTTATAGAAAGCCGATTTTGGATAAGGAAACCGATAGCGTCGCAGTGCGTTATGAGAACTTAGTATTAAATAATCGAATTAGCTAAGCCGTCCTAACTATATTGGTGCGAAAATCAGTCTGCTCTCCCTTACCGACAATAAACTAGTAGATTGTTACACAAGGAATGAAAGAAATATAACTACTACTACTAAAAATATAAAGGTCTTTCATCCGAGATAAACACTCTCCTTTACATTTCGATTATGAGGAAAGCAAGTAAAAACTGCTGAGTTAAACACACATCTGCTTCTCTAATGAAATCAGACGTTAAATCCATTAAATTTGATGAGCTCATTTAATACGCCACATATGATACATCAAGTAAATTCGTTTTGTGTGGCATTCTACTAGCCAGTATTTTTTAGCCATTGATGATGAACCTTTTACAACACATTTTGCGAGAAAACACTACAATAGGTAATGCAACAAATATAAATATCAGTCGGAAAGTCGCAACAATCTTTGACGTTTTTAATGTGAAAATGGCGCGCATTTGCAAATTGCGCTATATGCGCGTGCTAAATATTAGAGCTACATATTTCGTCTCATTTTCTCTATAGTATTAAAGTGAGACAAATGTATTTATCAAAAGCGCTTCCAAGGAGGTTCGATCATTCAGCTTATTCATTCTCGTAGTGAGAAACTCCTTGGTGCAATTTTTATTTTTTTCACCTAAGTACCTATTTTATCCTACATTCAGTTGTATGGTATATCATTTTTAACTATCGAGCAATGTATACAGGTTTCGTAAATGAATTTTTTGAGCAAATGTATTGAAAATAACTATTATGTTTCTATAGCCAAATGATGAATGTTTATCAGCTCTACGTGGACGATTCCCGGGTTACTTTCAAGCAGCGATGCCAGGTGCACTGTAATTACAGTAGATTCACTGTAATTTACTGCTTTTGCTGTACACTGTATTCCAGCTATACAGTATACAGTGAACAGCGAAAAACGTAGTTTCTCTTAATATTAACCACCAAAAAAAAAGTAGATTCACCATTCACTGCGTGAAACGAACCGCACTGTGTTCTACTTCAAGTAAGCATTACATCTTGGGCCGGGGAATTCCCACAGTACGGGGAACAGATTATAGATGACTATTATTTGAGAAAATTGAGATGTTTATATTTAGCATAGTCTTTGTTTACTGTAAGCTACCCTTGTAATGTTGCCGATAATAGTCGGTAAGTTTATAAGTTCATTTGGAAATAGTGGCTACATTGTTGGGATTAATTGTAGTATAATTAGTATTATAGTAGAGTAGTAGAGTATAGTAATAGTAGAGTGTCGAGGTGAAGGTAAGGAAAGGAATGCTCCGGTGGTTCGGGCATGTGGAAAGAATGCATGATGAAAGAATGACTAAACAGATATACAATGCAAAAGTGGATGGATGCAGAAGTCGTGGAAGGCCACGACACACCTTCCATGATCAAATTGATCGTGTACTAGCGGAGGGTGATGTCAGGAGCCTTAAGAACAGACGAGTGTGCATGACAAGAGTTATGAATGTCAAAGAAGCAAGTGAGGTGTGTAAGAATGGGCCTAAATGGCGCTCTGTTGTTCGTGCCTACCCCGCAAGGGAACTGGCGTGAAGTTATGTATATGTATGTATGTATAATTAGTATTACTTTTAAAATTGTCATTAAAAATGTCGGCTCGTGAAAGCGACGACAAAGGACCCTCCACGCCGAAAAAAAAGAGAAGTTATAAGCAGAAATTTCGTGATGAATGGTTACACCATGAAAACTTCAAAACGTAGTTGCGACGTGATTTGAAAGATCCATATATATAGATTAATTGACAAATTATATGTAAATTATAATAGTGATTATTAAATAATTGATAATTCCAATAAAAGTATGTTTTTTTTTCACTGTAAAAACACTAATGAGTTTTATGATTTACTGTATTTTCCTACCGATCTACTGTAATTTTACATGCGGAACACTGTAATTTTTTCAATCCATAATCCAACCTGGCAACACCGCTTTCAAGGTACAATAGAGAGAATATAAATCGTTAATAATAATCTCGTATATTGGAGTCTTCAATGATTCTTGATACAAATCTTAGGTAAAATACACAAAATAATACATTGTTAAGATTATCATGTTGCATTATTGAACAGCGACATCTAGTGGGCAATGAAACAAAACAATTTCTGTATTAAGGTAATATGGAGCTTTTAACACTACGAAACCCTACATTATGCGTAGACTGACACACACCTTCCTGGTTTTATGAAATTGGTTTAATATTAAAAAGGTGTTTGCTTAAGAAAATTTTAATAGTTTCGATCATATTAAATTATCATTAAATTTAACTGTGCCTAGTTAGTCATAGTCTAAACGTGATTTTGATAATAAATTAAATGCATGTTTGTATAAATCACTTACATGATGTATTATGTTCCGGAGTAATACATTCATCTGTCTAAATTAATTACGAAGATGTCATTTATCCACATTGAATTGAAAATCTGAATAGGTACTGTTAACTGATTAACATTTAGGTACTTGACAGACGTCACGCATAAAGTAACTACTGTATTGCATGGCCATATTTAGGTGCTTACTTATCATTGCCCGTTCCTACATGTTACCAGCTGTTCATTTGACTTAATATCGGTTAAAATTTGACATGAGCTCCATATAAGTAACTAGCGGTCTCGGCAGACGTGGTCCTGCCCTGAAAAAATAAAAATCGTAGAACCCGATTCCAGGGCCAAGTATTTTGTTTAGATTAAGGGTATTGGTGGCAGTTGCTTCTTGTGTTTGGAAATTAAAACTCGATGTAATAATGGACTGTATGATTATTATTAAATTATATAAAATTCTCGTGTCACAGTTTTCGTTGCCATACTCCTCCGAAACGGCTTGACCGATTTTGATGAAATTTTTTGTGCTTATCCGGTATCTATAAGAATCGGCCAACATCTATTTTTCATCCTCCTAAATGGTAAGGGTAGTCCACCCCTAAATATTTTTTTTTTAATTTTTAGATTTATTTTTAATTTTTTTAGGATACAGCATTAAAAAATACATACAACCCTAAATTTTCACCCCTGTACGATCAACCCCTATTTTTTATTTGTTAATTATAAACTTTAATTTTTTGGCAAGATTTTTAATCTTGTTTTTTCATGACTTAGAGTAAAAAAAATTCTATTAGTCTTTTAGATTCACAATTAGAACCGGTAGGTGGCGCTGAGATCGGGTTCTGGAATCCTCTTAATCACCTGGAGCAATTTTGGTGATTTTGTTTTTGTGTGTTTGAGTGGACACCCGGATGGTTTAGATTTGCAATTAGAACCGGTACGTGGCTCTGGGATCGGGTTCTAGAATTTTATTATTTAAAGGCAGGACAACGTCTGCCGGGGCCGCTAGTTAAATTATAAATATACATTTAATGAGTAGAACAAAGTATACAAGAGAGTTGAGTACAATATAGAATGGCTGAGTGGCTGAATTCATAGTTGTTCAGGGTTGTAGTTTTTTCAGGTTTTTTCAGCCAGCCTCCTATATCCCGCATTCCGTCCGACGCCTAGTTGCTAATCGCGCCAGCTATGGGCGTCGGCGGTATGCGGGGCGCGGAGTGTAGATGTGCTCCGGCGGGCGGGTCAGGGGGGTGCTCTCTGTCCGCAATAGAGGGGTTACATTATTTAAGTTTTAGTAGGGTGCTAATTTTTACTTACTTACTCTGTTGGCTCAGCAGCCCAAAGTGGGTCTTGGCCTCCGAAACGAGAGCATGCCATTTTTTTTGTCCTGCACAGTTTCTTGCTTCTTGGCTCGTAGCTCCGACAGGTCAGCCTCTACTCTGTTTTTCTAGCGATATTTGGGATGGCCGACCTACCGGCCGTCCCAAATATGCTTTCCTCACGCTGCGATCCTCTCCCATCCGTTCTACGTGACCGAGCCAGCGGAGGGGGTGAGCTTTTACATCTCCTATTATGTTAGGTTCGGCCACGAGATTCTGAATTTCGAGGTTGGTTCGTAGCCTAATTTTTATATAGCCTATATTAATCAGTGACAGTCAAATCAAATCAAATAATTTGATTGTACAATAAAGTATATTCTGTTCTTATCCCAGATGGACTTTTTTAAATTAGGTTTTAATTGATAATATTGAATTATAATTTAATTGCGCAGATAACAAATGGTTTGATTTAGTGTTAACAATCGACACTTATAATGATGGTGCTTAGTCGTTAATTTCTTAACTCCTAAGTATAATATGTTTTACAAAATTTATATATTCTTTTCATATTTATGTTGTATTGTAAAATGTAATTAACTTATTTTAACTTATTCTAACTTGTGTAGTGTTGTTGTTATAATGTGTATGTAGTGTTTAGCGTGTGTGGAGTCTTAAGTGCTATTATTGTTAGTAGATGGACATTTAATGATTACCAGTATACTTATGACAAATTACTTATTTTATTTTTAATAATTTTATAATTATAGTGACCTATTTTTGCAATATTTATTCGTAGAATAAGGCAATTTAATACTTGCACGCCCTATGGATAATGATATATCTTATACTAATATATAAAGCTGAAGCGTTTGTTTGTTTGCTTGAACGCGCTAATCTCACGAACTACTGGTCAGATTTGAAAAATTCTTTCAGTGTTAGATCGCCCATTGATCGAGGAAGGCTATAGGCTATATATCATCACGCTAAGCCCAATAGGAGCGGAGCACAAACTATTCCACGCGGATGAAGTCGCGGCCAGATGATCTGTTTATTAATATACCGTGTTATTAGCAAATAAATTTCATTTCATTGGAGCAGGGATATGAAACTAAAACTGCACAAGAAAATATCACTCTACAGATCCCCATCGAAACTTTTTATTGTGTTTCTACGAAAAAATATTACTATTGACAGCTCATTCAAGATGGCGTCATGAAAGGGGGGTCCGCAATGACTTAAGCGCATGCGTCAATACCTAAAGGGACAACACTCACTTTCACCAATCATTTGCCTCTACGTTGACCCCTCATTGGATAAACGGACTAACTGTAATGGCTGCCGTGTTATATTGACAGAATATTTCTGGTTATGTTCGGTTCGAAGAGATTGTAATGTAATTTTGCAATTTATGTAATGTTATATACTGTTCTAATATACATATGTAGATGTTAAGACAATGTAAGGTCTACATTAACTGATAAGTTGTGTGTGTGTGCAATTCACACACAGTAGAAATGAAACTAATTCTTCTGTACATACATACATACATAACTTCACGTCAGTTCCCTTGCGGGGTAGGCACGAACAACAGAGCGCCATTCAGGCTTATTCTTACACACCTCACTTGCTTCTTTGACATTCATAGCTCTTGTCATGCACGCTCGTCTGTTCTTAAGGCTCCTGACAACACCTTATGCTAGTACACGATCAATTTGATCATGGAAGGTGCGTCGTGGCCTTCCATGACTTCTTCTCTAACTTTTATTAATATAAATATAATTCCTTAACCTACATCCGTCAACATATTAAAATTCAAAATCAACTTCCTAAGTATCACTTTTAATTGTTCACTGTTATAGTTTAAAAATTATTATTATCAGTTTTATTTCGGACCAAATTGGACCTATGTTTAAACACCGATTTTATTGACCCTCTCACAGTGCTAAACTCGTATCTCATTCTCTCGCAAGCGTAGTCCTATAAATCTATCTTAAGTATCACTTTCAATTTTTCACCTTTTAAGGCAAATAAATACTATTATCAGTTTTATTTCGGTCCAAATTGGACCTATGTTTAATCATCAGTATTAATGACTCTCTAATCTGTGCTGCACAATTTAAAACTCGTATCTCTTTCTCTTTCAGGATTAGTTCTATAGATTTATGTGTTTGTTTCTTTTTAGTGTCGCTTTTTCGTTTCAACTTTCTTTCCTAAAGAAGTTTCACTTCAAAAATCAATTTTGCTATATGTATTTGACAGGTAATTTGTCCATCATTAGACTTGTCCTTTTGTATGGCAGTGAGGTGTGGTCTGTATTTGTGCGACACAAGAAGGAGCTGCGTGTCACAGAAATATGTTTCGGTGGATGTGTGGAGTCACGCAGAAAGACCGCGTCGGGAACTCCCGCGATCGCGGCAATCTTCACGTCCGTGACATAGTGGACAAACTTCAGGAGAGTCGCTTACGCTAGTACGACCATGTTTTACGGAAACCGGCTAGTTAGCCATGCCGCCTCTGACAGATCCCAGTCGAAAGGGTAGGCC
This sequence comes from Dendrolimus kikuchii, assembly GCA_019925095.2. NCBI lineage: Eukaryota > Metazoa > Arthropoda > Insecta > Lepidoptera > Lasiocampidae > Dendrolimus > Dendrolimus kikuchii. The sequence goes on from CM034402.1 coordinate 2,417,377, forward strand.
CTGTGGCGTAGCTTGCCTTAGATGGGCCCTGTATCAAAATGTGTTGGGGGGCCCAAAGGAAAGATAAGGTTTTTTATAAAAGAAACAAAAAATGCTCGAATTGAATTAAAATAATTATACACATACATACATACATAACTTCACGCCAGTTCCCTTGCGGGGTAGGCACGAACAACAGAGTGCCATTTAGGCTTATTCTTACACACCTCACTTGCCTCTTTGACATTCATAAATAATTATATATTGATTATATATTACTTATAATACTTAATACTTCTAGGATCTGAGTTAGATAAACAATTCAAATCAAAGATAACATTTCTCGCCTTTTTTCGGCAAGCTTATTTATGAAATCATCCATAGCTGAAGACGATTTCAGTTTGTCTAGATTTTCTGCCTCTATCGACAATAAAGACAAGTCTGATAGCCGTTCCTGTTGGCCAGCAGTTATTCTCAAAAATGTTATTAATCTATAAATGATTGTGTATAACATTTTGGGAACAGTTGCTTATACACTATGGCGGCCCCTGTAGCCTGGGCGCCCCGTATCTTATACTAATATATAAAGCTGAAGAGTTTGTTTGTTTGAACGCGCTAATCTCAGGAACTACTGATCTGAATGGAAAATTTCTTTCAGTGTTAGATAACCCATTTATCGAGGAAGGCTATAGGCTACATATCATCACGCTAAGTCTAATAGGAGCGGAGCACCACTGAAGAATGTTTCAAAGTCTTTTTAACTTACTTTTTTTTACAATTCCACGCGGAAAAAGTCGCGGGCAGAAGCTAGTCATTGATTCGATGGATACGGCGGTAGCTACGCCCCTAGGTAGGCCCAAGAAATGCTGGCTTGATGTTGTGAACGATGACATGCGTACCAATGGTCTCAATACAAGGGATGGCGAAGATCGCGCGAAGTGGAGAAGAAGAAGTAGGAAAGCGGACCCTGGGCGTCGAAGCGATCGCTCCAAACGCAACCGGGATTTAACGCTCGTATGACAGTGATATTCAACAGGTAATTCATTGAAATTATCTACGGCTTGATATTTAAAGCAGTAATAAAACTACGTTTTAACTATTTTTAGCGCGGTGATTTATTTGATTTTTATTATTCCGACGTTTCGGCCACTTTTCAATTGCCGTAATCACGGAAGACAAAGATGTCAAGTGTCAATGAGTATATTGATAAAGTTTAAATAGCCTACAGCCAACTTGTTCATTTTAATTATTTAGTTTTAATTTTGTTTGTGGTTATTATTTACTCTATGAGAGCCTAATCTAATTTTAGAACGTTAAAAACCGTTAAAGTGTGGTTTTATTATGTATACTGCATTTAGATACGCGATTATTTTATTTACTAAATCCGCATTCCTCTTATGTTTTAATATTTTTTTTGCGGGTGTTCAGCAAACAGGCAGATGGCCCACTTGATGGAAAGCGGTTACCATCGCCTATGGACATTTGCAACACCAAAGGTGCTACAAATGCGCTGCTGCTCTCTTAAGGGAGACTGGAACCTGGTCACTAATGCCGGAACACAATTCAAGGCTGTTATGGCGGCATACTCTAGACTAGGGGTGGTAGCCAGGCTGTGGGTTTTTTTGTCGCCTCTTACGACAGGCCGTCCGGCCGCAGGAAGTAGTATTCTTTCTCCGTTCCTGCACGGATACACGGATATAATGCAGCGGATCCGGAGTTTACACGAGTAACCCCGCGTGGAATGCTCTAGTCTCGGACTAATCTTGAATAATGACGTTGTTACATCACGATTGTATGATAAATGGGTGCGGAATAATACAAAATCTATTTTCTTACACCCACGCTATCGAAGTCTTGTTAAGTCCTTACATGTCCTATACTTATGACTTAAATTCTCTATTATAATAATTCAAAAGGCCTGTGTTTGTTTATTGATTTTTGACAACATAACTTATGTTTAGGAATTCAATTACATTCATATGTGTAATATAATAATATCAGTCATGTAAGTTAAAAAATGTAAACATAATACACACGCCATACTTATTACCTTAGAAGATCATTTTAGTACAACACATACATACATTTTTTGCTATAAATTACACTATTTAATTATGTATAAATGTCTGAGTCAACGTCAACAATATCTGAAGTTTGATAGTGTGTAAATAATAATTAGCAAAATGCTTGAGATTAGAGACAATAAAAAATAATATCTTAAAAAAAAAACAAACGTGTGCATTTCGGGACACCCGACAGAAGTGATAACTTAAGCTAATCTAAGTTGAACTATTTAATATTGAAATAGTTTAGCTTGAGAAATATTTAGGTTATTACTTACATTTTATGTATATTCATATGATAATATAAGGAAAGGCTATTTATTGATAAAATCTTTTATTGATTATAAAATGTATTTTATTCTTAGTTACAATTACCGAAATTACCGAAATACGGCTAGCGCTGTTATCTTCTTGATCTACATATAAACAACGCTTCTCAAAGTGTTATTGCCGTTTAACGAGAAGAAGTGACAAGAAACTCCCCAACAACACGTCTAGCTGAAAATATTTTAATATCATAATTATTTCCTATCCGTGCAGGAACGGAGAAAGAATACAATTTCCTGCGGCCAGGCGGCCTGTCGTAAGAGGCGACAAAACAACCCACAGCCAGGTGGTAGGGTATTTGCCCGACTGGATGGCGACCACCCCTGATCTAGAGTATGCCGCCATAACAACCTTGTGTTGTGTTCCGGCATTAGTGACCAGGTTCCAGTCTCCCTTAAGAGTGCAGCAGCACATTTGTAGCACCTTTGGTGAAGCAAATGTCCATAGGCGATGGTAACCGCTTTCCATCCAGTGGGCCGTCTGCCTGTCTGCTGAACTCCTGCAATAAAAAAATAAAAAAAAATTGTCTGTCTTAGATTTGTTCTATAAAAGCAAATATATTATATAATTTTTGAAGAATTAACGATTTAAGAGTCTAGTAATTAAGAATCTAGCATATTCGAACCGCTTAGCGTAGGAGCGGTACCAATTTAAAGTAACAGAGTTAAGTGGGTGTTTTTTTCTTTCTGTGTAAATCTTTTGGACCACAGTGACCTAACTTGTAACGTCCATTAATGTGGAATCTATTGAAAATAAACTATAGCTATATATTTTTTTTTTTTTCCTCTCTCCAAGCTAACGAGATTGCTCGGGTTGTATATTCTTATAGGGGGTTTATTTTTCTTTTGTTTTATTTTTATTTAATTTTCTTTCTTTTTTTTTCTTTTTATCTATTTCTTTTTTTGTTTCTTTTCTTTCTTTTATTTATCTTTTCTTTTCTTATATTGCTTTATTTTATAAAAAATAGGTTTATAATTTCCTTAACACTATTACATCTTGTTCTATCTAGTTTATACAATTTTGCTTAAAATAAAAAAAATTATCCAAATATTTTATATCTATTCTATTGTACTGTTACATGTTTTATTATATATGACTTATACATTTTTTTCTTAACTAGTCTAGACTTATTGTTCCAGAAATTTTTCCTATTACCTATTTTCGTACATACTAATACACTAAATTACAGGCACTATCTTTCTATTTTATTCGTACTTCAAACAAGCTTCTTTTATTGTTGTTTATTGTATCATTCTATGTTCCAACTGTGTCTATTTTCCTAACTACTCTTATTTTTCTATATATTTTTGTATTTACTATAGCTATATTTAGCCCAATATGGATTTAAAGATATACACAAAGGAAAGTATACCTACTTAACTTTTACTGTAAAGGGGATGGGGGCTTTTGGGTCAATGAAATGTAATGAGTTGTAATATGTCTTCAAAAAAAAGCGTAATAGTTTCTATTACAAAATGAAAAATTCCTAAATTCTGTCTGGAAGACGAGAAATCCTAAAAATGAGGTCACAAATAAGTTATTGATTAAAGGTAGACTAAAAAAAAAAGATGGATGGATTGTGTGAAGGATGACATGATGATATGCGGTGTGACAGAAGAGGTATGTCAGAATAGAAGAGTGTGGAAGGAGAAGACATATTGTGCCGACCCCAAGTAATTGGGATATGGTGAAAGAAAAGAGAAATAAGTTATCGATTACCATAATAGATTTATGTAAATTAATTTCAACAACTAATAATTTTAAAACACTAACATCATACGATTAATTCATTCAAAATAACTAAACCTACTACAATTAAAAAAATGACAATATAATAAAAATAAATCTTAAAATCAATTTCATATTTTTACAATCTGTATCATAGTGCTATAGGCCACTCTGTTGCTGAGCGACAAATATGACGCTCAGCATTGACAAGCCACGCTTCACTGCCATACAAAAGGGCAGACAGTCACAGGATTAAGCTAGTATATTTCCAATATATTACGTACGTACAATCTCAGGATGTTTGTTAGCTAATCCTTTGATTTATATTCTGCTCTCAACAGACGCTTAAAGATAATTCTGCGCAAAATAATATTTATGTTTACATTACAAGACATTCAATAAGGTAATATTAGGTTAATGGGCTTGTACTTATAAATACCTGTTAAGTAATTACAAACTGACTTTATTGATTCCGCAAAAACAGTTATAATATTTAATAAAGCTTGATTGTCATACATTGGGCAAACAAAGAGGAGCATAAAAACACGAGTAAAAGAACACATTGCTGACATGAAACACACAAGGTCTACGAAGTCTGCGATCAGTGAACACACGCTGGATAAACCCAACCACTACATCAGATTCGATAACCCACAAATCCTCGCGAAAGAGAATCGTTTCATACCTAGAATGATGCGTGAGGCTATTGAAATCAAAAAACACCCAAATTTCAATAAAGAAGATGGTTGGCAAGTACCACCTGTTTGGGATCCAATTATCAAAACTATTAAGACCCAAACCCAGCAAAAACCAGCTGCCAGACCTCAAGACACTGTGAGCTCTTTCTGTGTACAACGGAACACAAACCAACTTGACTGATAATTACTTTTATTTTTCCTTCCACCCATTTTAATATTATATAAAATTATTAGAGCTAGGCATGTTTACTGAAGAGTTTCTTGCGCCGCTTCTTCTCTTCAAGCCATAACAGGTTGCGAAGCGGTAGTAAATTAGATTAGGCTCCCATAGAGTAAATAATAACCATAAACAAAATTAAAATTAACAAGTTGGCGGTAGGCTAAATAAAACTTTAACAATACTCGTTGACACTTGACATCTCTGTCTTCCGTGATCACGGCCACTGAAAAGTGGCCGAAACGTCGGAAAAACCAAAATCAAATAAAATTACCGCGCTTAAAACCGTTTAAACGTAGTTTTATTATGTATACAAGTCGCGAAAACTTAAGAAAATATTAAGTTATAATATTTGTTGTAATACTTAAAGATAGTAGTTTGTTTTGTTAGTTCCTTGTTTATTTACTTAAAATATCCGTGCAGAAACGGAGAGAGAATACAATTCCCTGCGGCCGGGTGGCCTGTCGTAAGAGGTGACAAAACTACCCACATCCAGGTTGTAGGGCATTTGCCTAAATGGATGGCTACCACCCATGGTCTAGAATGTGCTGTCATAACAACCTTGAGCTGCGTTCCGGTACTAGTAGCCAGGTTCCAATCTCCCCTAAGAAAGCAGCAGCGGATTTGTAGCAAGCTTAGGTGTTGCAAATTTCCATAGACGATGGTAAGCGCTTTTAATCAGGTGAGCCCTCTGCCTGTCTGCTGAACTTACGCAATAAAAAAATAAAAAAACTTCACTGTTCACCAACAGCCTTTTTTTTTATTGAGTTTTCGTCACCAATGACGATATCAGCCTCATAGGTGATGGCAAATTTACATTTTTTAATATATTAAATAAACTTAAATATAATTTTAAACTTAACTCTAACTAACTCTATTTTTAAATATTTTAATAAGGAACTTAAATAATAATCCAGCCTCCTTGCTCAAAGGGTTGCTTAAAATAACAGTCTTTTAAAATAAATTTAAGTAAGATAATAGGCTTATAACATTGCAATGTAAAAACTACTTAAAGGTGAACACAGCTTGCACTGTAATATCTTATTCTTCACCCTTATTATTAAATTAAGTGCTGAGGATAAACAAAACTACATACAGAAAAATAAAGTAATGAGCTTGTTCAAATGCAGTAGGAACTTACATATTACATTTAAACAGCCCAGAAAGTAAACACAAAAATATACATTACATTTTATAACTTCACGCCAGTTCCCTTGCGGGGTAGGCACGAACAACAGACCGCCATTTAGGCTTATTCTTACACACCTCACTTGCTTCTTTCACATTCATAACTCTTGACATGCACGCTCGTCTGTTCTTAAGGCTCCTGACATCATTTTCTGCTAGTACACTTTTGCATTGTATATCTGTTTAGTCATTCTTTCATCATGCATTCTTTCCATATGCCCGAACGACCGGAGCATTCCTTTCCTTACCTTCACCCCGACACTCTCTTTCAGACCAATACTCTTTCTTACTTCGGTATTACGAACGCGGTCCGCGAGCGTCACTCCGCAGATATTGCGCAGTGCTCGCATCTCGACCGCGTTTACTCTACTTTCATGCTCTCTCTTCCATACCCAACTCTCGCTTCCATACGTGAGCTACAAAAATATAGTGTTTCCTTAAGCTTTCGCTACTAGTACACGTAATATTACTAAATTTTACGCAAGTACCACCTGTTTGGGATCCGATCGTCAAACTATTAAGCAACCAGAAAAAACCATCCGCCAGATCTCAACTACCTTAAGACATCGTGAGCTCTTTCTGCGTGCACCGGAACACTAACCAACTTAATTGTTTTTTTTTTCATTTTACCTCCCATCCATTTTAATCTATACAACTAAATAAAATTAAAGTGTCTGTTTGTGATGTCAAAATAACAGCTTTTTACTAAATGCATATGAAAATATGGTATGGTATAATAATATTTTTTTTTAATTAAATTTGTTGCATAAAATAGGCGAAATTTGTATTGAAACACGCACAAGGGGGGGTTCTGTAAAGATTTGTATTAATTTAATTTAGTTATGGAAAGCCTGCTTAACATGCCCTTGCTCCATATGGAATGATGTTAGTCTTAGTGATCATTTCACGGAGATATAGCGATGGCTTTAACGCGTTATTTGTGATTCGACAGAGTTATTAATTTCATACACTAATGTGGTCACTTAGTGGTAGTATTTGGCCACAATCACTCAGTTTAATACTATCCCAGATAGAACAGGATCAACAGCGATAGTAGAGGGTGGCGGCAGCGCAGTGTGGTAGCGTGTACAGTCGCTGTATGAAAAGTTTCGTCACCTTAAAGTCGACTTTTGTTTGCACGAGTACAAAAACACTACTGCTAACATTTTAATAAATGTTACGTTTATAAAATATAGAAACGTGAAAAAAGGTAACCGTAATATTGACAATGACAGACCCTGAGATGAACAATAGTTTTAATCATCAAACAAAGAGTATATAATCACTACGCTTATTATGAATATTAGAACCAATAAAAAGGTTTTACATCTCTAAGCAATCTTCTTAGACAAGATAGAAAATCGATCAACTTTGATCTAAGTAATTTTAAACTTTATTGTCAAACGGTTAAACAATTTTCTATGGAACAATATGTCCTGTGACTCAGTTTAAAAGGGTAACATGTGCTCGCGGAACGTTAAATGAACCAATTTGAAAACTGGCGAACCTTTTCATACCACGATTGTACGTACTAAAAAAAAATTATATTTAGGTATTTAAACTCGAATATTTCATAGAAAAACTAATGTCGCATACTTGAACCGCCACGTCACAATTTAATCAAAATCCTATTTCTGATATTGTTATCACTATTATAATGACATCATTGAATGTCACGCCTCCAAATTGATTTTGACATCACTTTGGACGGTATATTGCTTATCTACAAGATAATCGTCGGCGCCTAGACGTATTTATCGTAAAATAAAATATTTTTGCAATGATTTGGCAACTGTCGAAAAGATTGTTAACTGGAAGTACGTACGCACTACCGCATTGAAATCTAGAAAGAAAGAAAACACGATTATTTGGTCTTTACATAGAGAGACACATGGCGATGAATTGTACGAAGATATATACCAAAAAAAATCTCGCGATGGCACTAGATAAGTGTAGTTCAGAATGTGCCAGGCAACAGGTGCCTGACGCTGGTTTTCAACTGCACCCTAAGACGGACGGATGCTGCACTGTTATTTATATAACACTAGCTGTCCCGGCAGACGTTGCTCTGCCTTGAAGAAATAAAATTTAGAACCCGATTCCAGCGCCACCTACTGAATCCAAATGTAAGCTATCCTATCTTTCAAGTCGGATCAAACTGCACACGGTGTGCATATTTGATTAAAATCGTTCAAGTAGTTTAGGAGTCCGTCGCGGACAAACAACGTGACACGTAATTTATATATATTAAGATATTTAGAAATTTACTCAGAAAACACTATTTGTCCGCAAATAGCTGTCTGATTAACACAATACAATAATCATGCTAACACATTTAATATTGTTACGAGTTGCAGGACTCGAATTAAAATGCCGTTAGAATTATCATAGAGTTTATTAGAACTATACAAACACGTATAACACAGGTAGAAATATAACTGAACACAACCAGTGCAAACATAATGCACGATTCAATAACACGCACAAATTCCGTCACTAAATAGATTACCGAATGTACACAAGTCTTGCCTCGCGGCTGGTTATCGCTTGACTGCCGATCTCTCCATTGGACCATTGCTTTATACTGCACCGATACAATATGTCTGCCTGACCGCGTGGACCGAATTTCTTAGAATCAGTTCGACACACCTGGCTAATGACTGCCATAAAACATTATACAATACATAATGGGCTGTTTGCTAATCACAACTTTTAAACACAAAGTAAACAAAAGAAGTCCAAATGCGGAAAGGAAAGGTAATAAAGTGTACTTTTATGGTATGCAGGTGTGAATCCACTTTTGTCGGAGTGTAGATTGTAACAATATGGTAACTTATCTAGTTTGAAATATATTATTGTATATGCGTATATAACTATGTATATATCTATGTATTTGTATATTCATTTCTTAAATTAGTTTGAGTATTTATGTATCAACTCCCTTTTTCCTGTAACATCTACATCGCCTGATTCAATTGATTTAGGTTGCCTGGAAGCGATCGCTATGAGCGATAAGGCCGCCTATTGTATTGCCTGGAAAATATTGCGAATATGGTCTGTTTTTGTAATTGTATATTTTGGTGTGCAAGAAAGTGCTATTTCTCTCTCTCTCTCTCCCTGTCTCTCCCTCTCCCCCCTCCCCCCCCCCCCTCTCTCTTTCTCTACATATCCTAAGGGTCCTTCTCGTGAAAGTTTTTTTAGTGCTGACAGTGTGCTTTCCGTTTGGTTCAGGTGCGCGATGTGGTCGCTACGGTGGTAGTGGTCCGGAGGGCGGCCGGATGCGGCGAGCGCGCGCCCGTCCGCCCGCCGCCGCCGACTCCTGCGCACACGCCGCGCTGCTACTATGCGCATGGCAAGCGCCCTGCCCACTCTGCTCGCGGTGAGTATCAACTCTCTTTTCTTTCACATTCTCCAAGTCATTTAAGATAGGCCATATATCTATATTGCTCTATTTTCTTTTATTGTGCTCTGTTTGCTATACAACTGCATTGATTTTTCCGCAAGTAATTGTGTAACATATTTCTATTTTTTTTAATAATCCTAACAAAAAAAAAACATCGCCTTTAAGAGTAATAGTTTGCCAGGTGGTACGGCGTTTCCCCGACTGGATGGCTACCACCCCTGGTCTAAAGTATGTCGCCATAACAACCTTGAGTTGTGTTCCGGCATTAGTGAGCAAGTTCCAGTCTCCCTTAAGAGAGCAGCAGCGCATTTGTAGCCACTTCGGTGTTGCAAATGTCCATAGGCGATAGTAACCGTTTTCCATCAAGTGGGCCGTCTGCCTGTCTGCTGACCTCCTACAATAAAAAAAGTTGTCCAAGATCCCAGTTACCCCAGACTTACGTGATTTTAGGAAAGATATTTTTTTTAGGATCGGTAGTTTAACATAAACTTAGAAAGGAATGGATACTCGTTAAGCTGAAAGCGGGGCCGTTTTACAGATAGCATGTATCAAAGGTGATAAAAAACTATGCTAACTTACGTCAAAGTAGCAAGGGCTAGTTTTTACATATGTCATATATGATATTGTTATAAACAAAGATATACAGTTGCCAGACACTTCCTGTGTCTGACATTAAAAAAAAAAGTGGGAACTTACGTCATTTTAAGAAGGCTGAATTTTGTATATACTATCAAGTATAATATTTTAAAATATTTTCTAAGCCAGACAACTCTGACGAGCCAAATATCCTCACAGATTAAGAGTTCCGCTGTGCGAGGAACAGTAAAAATTACAGCCTGAAAGTCACAGCCTTTAATATTAATTTTATATTTTTTCCCTGAGCGTGAAAAGATTTTCCATGTAAAATAAACATAAATCGGGCAGGTTTTCAAATTGGACACATTTAACAATCTGCCCGTAAAACTTCAAGTTAAAATTTTGTTGCGATTCATTTTGTCACTTGTCAGTTGAAGTTATTCTACTTGTCCGTTGCGATTCGCTTTTCCACTTGTCCGTTGCGATTCATTTTTCCACTTATCCGTTGCCATTCGTTTTTTCACTTGGCCGTTGCGATTCGTTTTTCCACTTGTCCGTTGAAGTTTAATTTCTAATATGTGTACCAGCACACATTTCGATTTGTCTCAAGTTTTCACTTGTAAATATTAATAAATATTCATAAAGACAGAATACCGGAGTCGTGCAAACCTGCGCTTGAGACGATAGTGTCCGGAGACTTTGGCAAATAAGCACCTAGTAACAGAATTGGGCTCTCGGACTCTTGTCATCGTCGCAGCACAGTCCATTATTAAACAATCGATCCATTTAAAAAATTACATCCCGCACACAAAAGTCTTTATCAACGTATTAAAGAGAAGGTACATTATAAATGACACACAAATAGTTATTTAATAGAACAATACATCACTTCGTCTGGGTTTGAGCTGCACTAATTTTAGTATGGCGCCAACTGTCGCGGTAAAGGAATCAAAAACCTTTCGTTATTTACATACATACATACATACATACATAACTTCACGCCAGTTCCCTTGCGGGGTAGGCACGCAAGGGAACTTTCGTTATTTAATATTGTGTAATTGTCTCTTTGACTTCTCTTTTAATTTTAATAATGTTACAACTTAGACCCCGACAAAGACAGATTCCACGTACATACATACATACATAACTTCACGCCAGTTCCCTTGCGGGGTAGGCACGAACAACAGAGCGCCATTTAGGCTTATTCTTACACACCTCACTTGCTTCTTTGACATTCATAACTCTTGTCATGCACGCTCGTCTGTTCTTAAGGCTCCTAACATCACCTTCTGCTAGTACACGATCAATTTGATCATGGAAAGTGTGTCGTGGCCTTCCACGACTTCTGCATCCATCCACTTTTGCATTGTATATCTGTTTATTCATTCTTTCATCATGCATTCTTTCTACATGTCCGAACCACCGGAGCATTCCTTTCCTTACCTTTATCCCGACACTCTCTTTCAGACCAACTGTCTTTCTTACTTCGGTATTACGAACGCGGTCCGCAAGCGTCACTCCGCAGATTTTGCGCAGTGCTCGCATCTCGACCGCGTTTACTCTACTTTCATTCCACGTACAGATCTGTAAAAAGCACATTTTATTACCTGTCGGCATTTGAACTAGTTGTAATCCTTTTATGATAGTCTACTTTTGTTCACTTAATTATTGGCATAAGATTCTAAGTTATTGTGGAGAACAGCCTATTGTTCAATAGAACAAGTGTGCGAGTAGAATAGTACTCGCTCATTAGCATCATTAGCTAGGTGTTGCGGATTACAATTACAAGCTAATTCTAGGAAACTGTGTTGACATTGCCGGGCGGACACATTTTGCATTTGTGAAGCATAAAACGACAGCCTGATGGAGAGAGCAGTCAGTTGAGCTACAACCACGATACGGGCGTGACGTGTGTACATTCGGGAATCTAGTAGTGGCGGACTTTGCGCGTTTTATTGAATTACGACCTTCTGCATTACGTTTGGATTCGCTGTGTTCGATTATATTCGTACCTGTGTTATACGTGTTTGTATAGTTCTAATAAACTCTATAATAATTCTAAGGCAATTTAGTTCGAGTCCCGCTAACTAGTAACAGTAAAATATACCTATACGTTTATCTGAGAGTCGCTGCAGGTATACCGCGATGTACTCACCATTATCAACTTGAAGATATTTTAAGAAAAATGTATGACGAGATTAATAAAAGTAAATGAAGCGAAATGCTGAGTTGCCGACGTCATTTGTCGAAAATGCGCCGTACAACATATTAAATGTAACCATAGAAATGTATAAATTAATTCTAAATCTTCATATTGTCGCTTCCCTAGCAAATTTTGCCAGGTGGTAGGGTATTTGCTCGACTGGATGGCGACCACCCCTGGTCTAGAGTATGCCGCCATAACAACCTTGTGTTGTGTTCCGGCATTAGTGACCAGTTTCCAGTCTCCTTTAAGAGAGCAGCAGCGCATTTGTAGCACCTTTGGTGTTGCAAATGTCCATAGGCGATGGTAACCGCTTTCCATCGAGTGGGCCGTCTGCCTGTCTGCTGAACTCCAGCAATAAAAAAAAATAAAATTAAATCATTCTTCTCACTTCTTTCTTTTATAAATTGTTCATTTCGAAAACAGTTTGTTAGGATCGTAACAAGTGCGGATACATCGTCACTACCTACCCCCAATGGGAAACAGGAGTGACAGTATATATCTTCTTATATAACCCATATATAAAATTCTCGTATCACAGTGCTTGTAACCAAACTTCTCCGAAACGACTTAACCGGTTTTTAAAAAATTATTTGTATATATTCTGTAGGTCTGAGAAGAGGTCGTAAACTATATTTTATAATACCCCTAAGTGATTAGGGTGGCCCAATTTTTGATCAATTTATTCATTTTTTAATTAAAATATAATCCTTAATTTTTACCAATTTTCACCAATTTTAATAGCGATATTCGTCTGTAATAATCTTCGACTGTCAGTGGTCGATAACTGAATAATTATCAATCGACCAGTTATCCCCGCCAGGCATCTACCGGTGTCACTTCTCACCCAGCAAACAACACGGAGTGGGGATAAGAACCAGAAGTTAGTAATTTTTTATTTAACTTCTAAAATATTCAGTAGAAATAATTTATATGGCAAAACAACGTTTGCAGGGTGAGCTAGTATATCTTTATATATATAATTCTTCTGTACGTGTGTTGACAGTGAACTCCTCCTAAACGGCTGGACCGATTTGAATGATTTTTTTGTGTGTGTTCAAGTGGATTCGAGGATGGTTTAGATTCACAATTGGACCCGGTAGGTAGCGCTGCAATCGGGTTTTAAATTTTATTTCTTACTACACACATATATACATATATATATATATATATATATATATATATATATATATATATATATATATATATATATATATATATATATGTATGTGTGTGTGTGTGTGTGTACAGAGTGAATTGTTCAAGGGCGCCTTCTTCAGGGCCAAATCCTAAGCTATACGAAACAACAAAAACACTCAAAGAAGGCCAGGGCAGATATTAACAAAAACTAAAATGACATCATTAAATTTTTGAACAATCAATTGCCCGATTTTGAAAAACAACATATACTGTATCATTAAACCAATCATAGTGTAGCTTGTAAGTATCAATTTCTACATAGATATATGTATGTCTGTCTGTTAATAATTTATTATTAATTCTGTAAACAAAATAATTTATTTCCTCGCTGTCCGAAGTTTCTTTATCAAATTAAAAAAGAATCTAAATTATTCTTATTTGCGTCGACTATTATGACTCTATCAAAAAAACTTGTAAAACATGACTATTACAACATGTAATGGAATGCAACAGTAAATAATTAACAAATTAGCCTCGTAAAAAGTCTTACTTTTATTGCACTGTATATCAAAATATCTTCACGGCATATCACTTACTAGCTGTGCTCGCGACGTCGTCCCAGTGTAACTTGTTTTCAAAATCCCCCCGATTTTGAAACATTTTTCATTGGTGCTTCGCTCCTATTGGTCTCAGCGTGATGATATATAGCCTATAGCCTTCCTCGATAAACAGGCTATCTAGCACTGAAATAATTTTTCAAATCAAACCAGTAGTTCCTGAGATTAGCGCGTTCAATCAAACAAACAAACTCTTCAGTCTTATATATTAGTATAAGACGTGACCAGACACCTGCCTCAGTAGGGTGCTTTTAATGACAAATCTTTTACACTAATGTTGATTTCCAATAATTAATTATTACAAATTATCAATGATTTCTTTTTTTACTAAATATTACATCACACGTATTATTAATGCAATTACGGATGACACTTCTTTTAATTTCATTTTAACGAGCCCATAAATCTATTGTTACTATTATGAATAAGACTTACATTATCATGAGATTTTTTTTTATTGCATGAGTTCAGCAGACGACTCGATGATAAGCGGTTACCATCGCCTATGGAAATTTGCAACACAAAAGGTAATACAACTGCGGTGTTGCTCTTTTAAGGGAGACTGGAACCTGATCACAAATGCCGGAACACAACTCAAGGTTGTTATGGCGGCATCTAGATCAGGTGTAGTAGCCATCCAGTGGAGGAAGTACCCTACCACCTGGCTGTGGGTTGTTTTGTCGCCTCTTACAGGCCTCCCGGCTGCAGGAGATTGTATTCTTCCTCCGTTCCTGCACGGATAAAATCTCTAGATACAGTTCTTTATTATATACAATTTAATATGGTCTACAAAACAAAAGAGCGGAAGGCTGGAGCTTACCTCGCTCAAAGGATTAGCCTTTGTATCCAGCGAGGTAATGCTGCCAGCCTTCTAGGTACAATGCCCAGCGACAGTGGTCTGGTGTGGCTGGACGGGCTTTAATATAGGTTTTATTTTATTTTGGTTTTTTTACTATTGTATATATATTTTTAAGTTAGGTTTATTTATAGAATATTTTAGTTTTTGTTAATAGATGTTAGACTTAGTTTATTTATAGTATTTAATATGTAATTCTCATTTCGAAAATAAATTATAGATTACTTTAATCATGGAACCATTTAAAATATTTTCATTTCTCATATTCTGATAGTAGGCTTGGACTGATCGTAGGGATGAAAACAGTACTTATAGTCCCTGGGAAACAGTTTAACCTGCTGTCATTTTTTTTTTAAACTATGCGAACCATAGATAACACATGCGACTCATGTGTTCCAAGTTTTTTTTACAGCCACTGTTAAATCGCGGCATTAATTGTTAAACAAAATATTAACAATTTTGTAAGATCATTTTATATTTATAAATTACTTTTCACTAAATTATTATTTCATTTACATTCATTTGAGCGAAATATTTACTATGATCAATGACAAAAAAATACTGGCTGGTAGGATGCCGTAGAAAAAGAAAATTACTTGACGTTTCTTATGTGACGTATTAAATGAGTTCATCGGATGATATGGATTTAACGCCTAATTTCATAGAGAAGTAGTTGTTTGTTTAATTAATCAATTCATATCCCAAATAAAAAGCAGAGTATTAACCTCGGATGAAATGCCTATTTAGGCACTCGAACCACTAGCGCCCTCACCACGCTCGTGCGCCAAACGATCTCATACCTAAATAGGCCACTTTCACCTTTCGTGTAACAATCTACTATATTTTAAAATTAAGATATTTTTATTATTTTATATGTAAACAGTGATAGATGTTAATGTGTGGCCGCATCCCTATTACACGATTTCATATGACTAATATAAATTGATAAATTAGCAAAATAATCTTTCAATTAGTATGCTGCTCTCAAATGCCAGATTTAAATAATTTTGGACTAAACAAATATTACAGACATAACTTATGCATCCGATCGTAGCTAATCTTGCAATTTCCGCCATTCACTGAATTTACCATAGATTAGGCAACTTAACTTTTTTCAACATCGTCTACTTCTAGAACCGACAGACTGTTTTGACTCCTTTATACATTTACTAGGGATCTAGTTCGTATGGCAAAAAACTCTCCAGCAACACGTGAATGTGTTGCTGGGGAGTTTTTTGCCGCTTTCCTCTCTTATTTTTCTAACAAAGTCAAAAAATATTTTTACTTCATATCTATCTTTGCCAGGTGGTAGGGCATTTGCCCGACTGGATGGCTACCACCCCTGGTCTAAAGTATGTCACCATAACAACCTTCAGTTGTGTTCCGGCATTAGTGACCAGGTTCCAGTCTCCCTTAAGAGAGCAGCAGCGCATTTGTAGCAACTTTGGTGTTGCAAATGTCCATAGGCGATGGTAACCGCTTTCTATCAAGTGGGCCGTCTGCCTGTCTGCTGATCTCCTGCAATAAAAAAAAATAAAAATAAAAAACTATCTCGAGCTCTTCTTATATAAATACCGAAGCATACAATTACTTTTCAAAGAATTATTGAAGTTGCAGCAAGCGGTCCACAATAATTAAATATAAAAATTGCGTCGTAATAAAAACAAGACAAATAAGAAAGCACAATGCAACATATATTTTCACATATTCCTAAGATATGTGACCCCATTTTTACGAAAATTGCGCGGACGAAGGATTATGAAATTTCGCACACTTATAGTTTATATAGAGGAGGAGCGCAGAATGCTATTTTAAAAATTATGCATAAAAATACATTAAATCAATGAAAAAAACCTTACACACACTACCATGTATTTGACACGCCAACGCATATATATTTTGCTGGGAAGTTTCTTTCGACGTTTCTTCTCTCCCAGCCATAACACGTTGCGAAACGGCAGTAAGATAGCGTAGGCCACCGCGAACCACTGATCCCGGCCCGCCGTGATCCTTCCCCTCGGGCTTTATATTACCCGTCGCCCGTTCTCAATTAGTGCTTTGTGTCGCCCTATGGTGGGCATCATTAAATTCATTTCCCTCTCATGGCAACAGTCCAGCCGAGGTAAAACTCCTTAGGGAGCTCCCTCGAGCAAGTTGCCCCCCCGGGCTCGAGTGCCTTCGTTTCGCGAAGGCACTCGCCCCAAAGACCCCGGTAAAGTTGTAAGGTCTTCGGACCAACAACATAAAGTCAAGTCCAATAAAAAAGCTTATATATTCCTTTTTTTATTGTTAAAGATCAAATTAACAGTGTACGTAACACAGTGTAACAGTTATAGAAGAACAGAACCTTAATAATGTTCAAACTTATAATTTAAATTAATTATGGTCGAATTTCTACCACTGGCTGGCCACTAATAGGTATTAAGAGCGGGAGCGAACTGCTATGCAAATAATTATGTCATTGCAATATTCATCAATAGTGTAATATCCCTTCTTAAACCTGGTGGCCTTAATAAGGCTTCTTCTAGACTTAAGGCCAATCTTCAAGCTATCAAAAATGCAATCGAGCTTTTAAATCTGAATCACAGTGAGCGAAAACTTGATGACATTCCAAAGAAGCGGTTTAATCTAATCGTACGCTATGCGTCCACACCATTCACTGTTCCCGGCGCGGTACAGTTCGCCACGAACCATCGCCTATGCTAGTCGCTTTGAAAAAAGTAAAAACAAAGATGGCGCGATGGCGCGATCTTAGAATATTTTTATATCATTTTTCTTAAATATTATTTAACATTAAAAAATAGTATTAGGTTTTTTTTTTAATAAATATTGTGTTCATATACTCGTCTAAGTGTATTTTTATATAAAAAGGGGGACATATTTCAAATGTGTGAGTGTGCGCGTAATTTTTATGTATGATTTATTCAAGTTCTTGGATAAATTTATTTTTGCTGATGGCAACTAATGTGGTGAGTGTTTTATTAATTTTGCATTTAAATAAACGATTAGGTAAATTAATGTCATATTTATTTATTATATTGAAGTTATAATTTATGGCAGAAAGAAAATGTGTTAATTTATGTTCTTCATTAATTTATAAATGAAGATTTCGAACTTTTAATGAAGTAGGTGACCAAACAATATTATTGAATAAATTATTTGACATAAATCATAATCTAATACAATGAAGAAACTTTTAATCAATAATATTGGTTACGTAATTTTAAATTTTTCGTAAAAAGTATCCTAATTTTGTTTTCGTCTCTTAATCTGAATTATTCGTAATTAAAAATAATATCCAATATTTAAGAAATGAGAGCCAGCAGATATAATACAGACAATTAATCTCACTTATTGCATTTAAATATATACAAATTATATTAAATAAATTTTGTATAATTACTATGTACAGTAGAACCTCTTTAAGTCGAACTTGAAACGCCATAAATTCTACTTATAACGTTTTCGACTTATGGAGGATTCCACTTAGCGTATTTTGTAAGGAAACATCCGACTTGTGGAGATTAAGATTTATTCAAATAATCGAGTTGTAAAGGTTGTAAAATCAAATATTGCTATGTTCGAGATACAGAAGTCCAATTTATTTTTACGAGTTATAAAGGGAAAATAAGTACTTATTTTTTCTTACAGACACACACTCACGCACGCACGCACGCACGCACGCACACACACGCACACACACACACACACACACACACATAAACACAAATAAATTGAACAGAAATATTTATTGTCGTGTTTCTTCTTCTGTTAAAAGACAATTTAATTAAATATTTATATAGTTCACGAAGTATTTGCAATCGTTAATATGATGATAATGTTAGTGTTAGTGACTGTGTCACGCAGACGTAGCTAAGGGTTTAATGCGCTATCTGACATTGTTAATGACGTTAAACATAGACGGTTAACTTATGTATATATGTTATAGTCAAACATCGAAGCTCTGGCGCTGCTAGGTTTGACTAGTCATACCTCAGGTCTGACATAAAATCTTAGTCAAAGTCATAATAAATAACGTTTTTCTGCTTTTGAGTAGCGAATTTTAGTCTAACCTAGGAGAGACTAATTTATACAGTCATTAAAGATGTAACAAGTGCAGTACGAATCGACGTTTAACCGAGTCTGCCTTATTTGCTTCTAGGATCGACTAGGCAAAATCCGCAACAGATTATTTTACGTTCGTTGTTTGACTAAAAAGTTAGGTATTTCTAGATTTGATTAAAAATACTTTAAGTCAAAAGCCAAAATTGGAATTTATTCCGATAAACCAGTCATTCCGGGAAGAGGTGGCGTATCGACCTCTGACTATAAAATATATGCTAATGTAGCTAATGGTTAATGGGTTAATTTTTAACGCTATAAGTAAGTCGCCTTTCGTCATAGTACTAACATTAACGCAAGTGGAGCAGGAGCATTATATTGGTACAACATACATGACCCCTTTGTAGTAATATAATTAAAACGATATAAATAATTAAGGCAGGTGGTAGGGCATTTGCCCGACTGGATGGCTACCACCCCTGGTCTAAAGTATGTTGCCATAACAACCTTGAGTTGTGTTTCGGCATTAGTGACCAGGTTCCAGTCTTCCTTAAAAGAACAGCAGCGCATTTATAGCACCTTTGATGTTGCAAATGTCTATAGGCGATGGTCACCGCTTTCCATCAAGTGGGCCATTTGCCTGTCTGCTGATCTCCTGCAATAAAAAAATAAAAAATAAAAATTACCAATAATATTAATATTATACTAGTGGTCGCCCATGGTCGAAATTCTTCGACTATACTTCTATAATCTTCTATAATATTTCTATAAGTTAGACGGCCTCTGTGGTTGAGCGGGCTAAGCCTTTGCGGACCTATCTCACTCCAACGCAGAGGCTCCGGGTACGATTCCTGGTATAGTAAATTTCGGAAACGTATTTTCTCCGTTATTTACTATGGTCTGGGTGTCTGGGATCGGCCCCAGAGTAGTCCGTTGTATATTACTCATAACAGAAGCGTGACTTGCTTAATTTGGGGATATATAATATGTGTGTTTGTCTGGCGATTATTTATTTAATTTATTTAAAATAATCACAGATATCGACAAGGCTACACTGTTAATTTGACTTGAACAGTAAACAAAAGAGTATATATGCGTGTGTGTGTGTCAAATACATGGTAGTGAGTGTAATGTTTTTTTTTATTGATTTAATGTATTTTTTATGCATAATTTAAAAAAAAATAGCATTCGTCGCTTCTTCTCTATATAAACTATAAGTGTGCGAAATTTCATACTCCTCCGGCCGCGCAATTTTCGTAAAAAGGGGTTCAAAGTTTTTGCTTCACGTATTAATATATAGATATATACTAATATTTGCTGTCCCGGCAGACGTTGTTCTGCCCTGAAGAAATAAAATTTAGAACCCGATTGCAGCGCCACCTACCGGTTCCAATTGTAAATCTAAACCATCCTCGAATCCACTTGAACACACACAAAAAAATTCATTCAAATCGGTCCAGCCGTTTAGGAGGAGTTCACTGTCAACACACGTACAGAAGAATTATATATATATAAAGATATACACTATTAATATGTGTACAGCAACATCAATGCGAAATGCGATTTAAAAGATTTTCAATTTTTTACCAAGCAGTGGTAATGATAAAGATTACATTAAGTGGGTAATGTAGAGTTGTATCATAAAGCTTTCATCAGTAAGGAAATTCTAATTTACTGGTCTACCAGCAAAGCAAATACCGGAAGACCTTCATTCAATATATAATGGGAATGAATGAACTATCATGGATTGGTAATGATGGAACGGCTCTCTCCGTTAGATACATCGTTCTCAGAGAGATATTGAGCAACTTTCCATTTAATGAACTACCGTATTCTTGTAATGTAGGTATTTGTTTATTTCAAAATTATTTCTTAATTTAATAGCAGAAAATTTAATTTATATAAAACTTCACTATACAATGACATTGCATTAATTACTGTTGTTACGAGTTGCAGGACTCCAATTAAAAAAATGCCGTTAGAATTACTATAGAATTTATTATAACTATACAAATACGTATAACACAGGTACAAATATAACCGAACACAACAAGTCCAAACGTAATGCAGAAGGTCGTAATTCCATAAAAGTCTTGCTTCACTCGTGGTTATCGCTCGAATGCCTCGTTCCTCCATCAGGCCATTACTTTATACTGCACACATGCAATATATCCGTCCGGCCGCGTGGACTGAATTTCCTAGAATCAGTTTGTACTTTAAATCCGACACACCTGGCTAATGAGTCGACCGCAACGGCTATAAACGAGTACTATAAAACAATGGACTCTTCTCTAGAATAATTAGTAAGCGCATGTCAATAAATAAGTAAACAAAAGAAGTCCAAATGCCGAAAGGTAATAAAATGTGTTTTTATAGGTATGCAGGTGTGAATTTGTTTTTGTCGGCGTCTAGGTTGTAACACTATCATCAATAATAAGAACTTTATGACCGAAGCGAATCCTACTGTAGCCCCCCACACAGGCTCTAAGGAGACGTAGCGCGTGAAACAGACTTTCCTTTCGGACGCTATTTCTACTCTTCTCTATATTTTAGTAATATTATATGTACCCTGTACTACTTACTTATAATAATAACAGCCCATAAACGTCGCGCTCCTGGGCTCGGGCCTCCCACTATAGGCCAACGGACAGTATAAACGCCACGCTTGTCCAAGGCGGCTTGGCAGGTTTGACACATCGGTTATCTCGATGTGCAGATTTCATCACGATGTTTTCCTTCGTCGTTGTTAGCACGTGGTAATTGTAACAATATGCACGTTAGGTTAAAAAACTGCCTAAGTGGTGAATGCGTTCCAAGATTCGAAGCCGCGCCCTTTGAGTCATAGGACGCGTGCGCTAGCCGCTACGCTACCACGATTACTCTTCCACTTACTTACATGTCAATAAGTTTCATTACATTACATTATAATATATATTAATTGTGGGAGATAATTTCTTACATTGTCTGCACGGACTACGGGCTGGTTCGCCTAATTCAGTTTACGCACCGGCAGGGTAAATTTCATTAACGGACTGTCCCTTCGAAAGAGTGCGAAATGCATTCTCAGAAAAAATAAAAATATTAAATAATGACATCCATAGAAAAACTGCGATTAAACTTCTTTTATGTGGCTTCAATTCAAATGGTATTAATTTTGACAATGTCAAAGATGAACGATAAAAATGGATATGAAAAAAATCTAGGCGGGGAAGGTGGGGTAAATTCATACACCTCTCGTTTTTTAACTTTTTTAAACGGAATTTAACGCCAACTACAATTCGAAGACAGAATTCAATGGTGTCTGGTGGTAAGTATTCAAACATGGAAATGAAAGGTATATGGAGTTCCCCCGCTAACGCTCTTCGCCACCTTGACTATACCTAAACATTAGGCCAGTATTTTACCTGTATGTGTTATTTACATACATACATACATACATACATAACTTCACGCCAGTTCCCTTGCGGGGTAGGCACGAACAACAGAGAGCCATTTAGGCCCATTCTTACACACCTCACTTGCTTCTTTGACATTCATAACTCTTGTCATGCACACTCGTCTGTTCTTAAGGCTCCGTGTTATTTACAGTCCTGAAAAATATATACGTATAATACAATATGTACTATTTAAAGAATATATGTACAATGTACATATACAAACTATTCATGAAACTTATACACGCTTAACTATGTGTCGATTCTCTAGAATGTTTACTCTGCGTACATTAACGACTTGGCGGGAACTTCCCGTCGTGGTATTCCCTCTGCGCTAAAACTTGGGATCATTTAAGAAGGGCGTTGTGACATTTCTTCGAGGCCGGCAACACGTTGGCAACCCCCCTGGTGTTGCAAACGTCCATAGGCGGCGGTGACCACTTTCCATCAGCCCACCTGATGGAAAGTGTTTGCATGCCTGCCTGTTTGCCAGCTTTTGGCAATAGAAAAAGACTAGAGAACAATTTACAGAATAATTTGTTAAGAACTAAAAAGCATAAAATATCTAATATATAAAGAAGTTGCCAGATAAAGTTAATAAAATTGTACCAACAGTAAAAGAAGATATGCTCAATACAACCTTGCCCCACTTACTCTATGTGAGTATCGCGAATCTTGAGTTTAGCAGAGACTAGTATTAAACCATGATTAAACTTTGTCACCCGAAAAAACTGATAGACAGTTAAACATTCTTTAATATGTGACCTGACGTACAGTTGTGGTCTGAAAAGTTTCTCCAGTTTTCCAAATTGACTCATTTAAAGTTCGGCGATCACATGTTACCCTTTCAAACTGAGTCACAGAACAGACTGTTCCATAGAAAATTATGTTCAACTGTTTGACAATAAAGTTTAAAATTAGATCAAAATTGTTTGATTTTCTATCTTGTCTAAGAAGATTGTTTAGAGATATAAAACCTTTTTATTGATTCTAATATTTTATAATAAGCTTAGTGATTATATCCTCTCTCTTTCTGCCGATTAAAACCACAGTGTCTGTCATTGTCAACATTGCAATTTTCTTTCTTCACGTTTCTATATTTAAAAAAATAAAAAAACCGACTTCAAAAACTAAAAAGTATAAAATAACTTATTTCTAAAGCTATTATTATTAATATATATTATCTAAAACATCTTAAAGTCGGTACTTAGTAATTTTCAAAAAATATACTAAAATTTATGTTTTACTTTGCACTGACTTCAAGATGTTTTAGATAATATATATTAGTAATAATAGCTTTCGAAATAAGTTATTTTATACTTTTTAGTTTTTTAGTTTTTGAAGTCGGTTTTTTTAAACGAAGTTTTTTTATTTTATTTGTTACTTTTTAGTGTCTAGTGTCCGCGATCCTTAAAAAATATAGGTCCCAAGAAACGGGAACAAAAAAATGTTCGTAAAATGAAAAATACTGGGCCAAACTATGTCAAATTTTTAGAGGACCAAATGGCAACTATTCCGCGTCGAACAAAAAAAGAATCACGTAAATCGGAGTAATCGGTGAACATACATAATAAAAAGCAAAAAAAAAAGATTCCGATGAATTGAGAACCTCCTTCTTTTTTTTAAGTCGGTTAAAAACGTAACAAAACTTAACATTTCTTAAAATGTTGCCAGTGCTGTTTCTTGAACTCGTGCAAGTAAAAGTCGACTTTAAGGTGACGAACCTGTTCATACCGCGACTGTACATGAAAATACGTGACATTTCGTGAATAGTATAAACATAATTCTACTTCAACAAACTCTAAACCGCAACTAGTAGGTTATCAAAATGTTTATTACACACGCTATCTTGTTTCCGAAATTAATTTCATTTAATGAGCTATGCAATTAGGAAAAGATTAAATGAAACGTGTTATTTCCAAAATTATGTCGCACAGATAGTCTAAGTTGGAACGGCTTGTGAGCTAATGCAACTGTTATCGTAAAACTGTTTAATATTCACAACACTACATAGAAAAAATGAAATGGAATCATAATAGAACTCTCAAACTGCATGTATACTTGTATAGGGATGCAACATCGCTCTTGATAGATATCGATGTTTTTAAATGTGTGGGATGATGTTTATGAGATGTTAGCGAGCGGTCCGGATTGTCGACGATCCCGAAATTACAGACGGTTTAGAATCTCTCAGCCTTAGTAGGGACGTCGGCGCTCTAAACGTGTTCTACCGTCTGTAGAACGAGGAGTGCTCTGATGAGCTATTTGATTTGGTGCCTACGTCACTTTATCATCGCACCACTCGCCGGCAATTGGGACTTCATCCACACTTCCTAGACTCTTTCATGCCATATGTGTGCAAGTTATAGGATGAACTTCCTCCAGCGATTTTCCTAGAGCGCAAAAATATAAGGCCCTTCAAAAAGGGCTAAAACATACTTAAAGTCTCAACGACGTAGGCAGCGCGTTGGCTCCCTTAATGTTGCAGATGTCCATGAGCAACGGTAACCACTGACCACCAAGTGGTCTGTTTGCCAGTTTGCCTACAAGCAAAAATATTTTTTTTACAAAAGTGACTATATTTTTAGTAAGAACTCGAAAAAGGGTAATTTTTCGCTGTACAGTTTAATTTAAAAAATGTATAAAAGTAAGCAATAGTTGTAGGATATTGATTGTTTATAGCGACGAATCAGCTTTCTGTATTGAAAGGCGCAAGTGTTTAGTGAGTGATATATGATTTTTTAAGCTACGGCAAGAACCTTCACTAACCTAAATAGATTTACAATTTGGCTGAGAAAAGAAGATTACACTAAGATCAAAATATTTATGGATATTTGACTCTAACTAAAAATATACAAATAGTTTTTTATTCATGTTTAATTATTGAATTTTATCCATACGGCTCAGTAAAAGGTTCTTTTCTAACATTAAAATTTGTCACGTTAGCTAATATTTAGATTTTTTTATTATTTTTTTATTGCAGTAGTTCAGCAGACAGGCAGACGGCCCACTTGATGGAAAGCGGTTACCATCGCCTATGGGCATTTGCAACACCAAAGGTGCTACAAATGCGCTGCTGCTCTCTTAAGGAAGACTGGAACCTGGTCACTAATGCCGGAACACAACTCAAGGTTGTTATGGAGGCATACTCTAGACCAGGGGTGGTAGCCATCCAGTCGGGAAAATACCCTACCACCTGGCTGTGGGTTGTTTTGTCGCCTCTTACAACAGGCCACCCGGCCGCAGAAAATTTTATTCTTTCTCCGTTTCTGCACGGATAAAGATTTCTCTAAATTATATTCTTCTAATTGTTATTTCGACAGTCAAACATTGATAATAAATGAATACTCATAAACAACGAGGTATCGATGTTTTATCCGATTTCAACATTTAAAATCTACACGTCGATAAATTGATTTTTTGAAATATCGATATTATTATTTGCATCACTACTATGACACATTTCATAAAATCACTCACCTTCTTATACATTCCGAAATGAACAAACAAATACAAATTTGAAATTGTAAAACAACTTACAATTCAGGACATACAAAAATATACCATATACGGTGGAAGCGTTGGCCATCAAATATTTTACGTTCACACGTTCGATCGGTCGTAAAATTACGTACGAAAATCTAGAACGATCCGCAACGGTCAGGGGTGTTAGTCACATGTGTACAATACAAAGAAAGAGATTTTTTTTATTGCATGAGTTCAGTAAACAGGCATACAGCATGTAGTAGCTTTCTTCCATTGCAATAAAATTAAAACCCCGCTCTACGATATCTTACCACGAGATTTCCCCCGCCCTGTCAGTCTAAACTTTATGTTAACTTTAAATGATAATGTTTATATTTTATATAAATTTTTAATGCTTAATAACATTTATTTATAGCGTAGATAGTCTAACATAATATATGTTTGTTTTGTCTACAGGATGACAGAAGGTCTTTGCTATTGAATACCGATTAAAGTCTTTTTTCTATAAATTTTCTTTCACCTGTCACTTTACTCTCTTTGTGTCATTCATTGGCCAAATCATTGCCTATGCGTTGGCGCCGCTTAGAAAAAAAATAGAAAAGAATATTGTGCGAGCATTACAACTTATAATGAATTGTAATTTAGGTCGGTATTCTTCGTTCTGAATTCAAATAAACAGCTCTCAAAGTTCTACGCGTTTCCTTATATAAATGCCGCACTAAGACGAGTTAATTATACTAAATTCTTTTTTTATTGCATGACTTCAGCAGACAGGCAGGCCGCGGACCTGATGGAAGGCGGTTACTGTCACCTATGGACATTTGTAACACCAAAGGTGCCACTAATATGCTGCCGTACCTTAAAGGGGGACTGGAAGCTGGTCTCCGTAAAACGTGGCCGTACCAGCGTAAACAACACTCTTGCAGTTTGTCTGCTATGTCGCGGACATGAAGATTGCTGTTGTGGATCGAGAGGATGTTTTTGACAATAAATTATGGCGATTATTCGAGATAACTTTTATTTCTATTATACAATTTACACCACATGAAATTACACAGCACCTTTTTAACAGGCAGAAGAGAGAAGAGAAAGGGGGGACGTAAAACGTCATAAGCCGCTGTCGTCTCATCGTATGACGGTGACATTTCCTTTTACAGGCAAAGGGTGCTGAAGCCAGGGCTACTCCAACAATTGCCACAGATGCGGAAGTTCCTGACACGGTCTTTCCGCGTCACTCCACACTTCCTTGACGGCCTCTGTAGTTGAGCGGGCTAAGCCTTTGCCGGCCTACCTTACTACAACGCAGAGGCTCCGGGTTCGATTCCTGGTATAGTAAATTTCGGAAACGTATTTTCTCCGTTATTTACTACGGTCTGGGTGTCTGGGATCGGCCCCAGAGTAGTCCGTTGTATATTACCCATAACAAAAGCGTAACTTGCTTAATTTGGGGATATATAATGTGTGTGTTTGTCTGCCGATTATGATATGATTATGATTATGACTTCTATCGCAGCATATTCATCTCCGTGACCCACAGTTCTTGCTTGTGTCGCTCAAGTTTTGACAGGTGGTAGGGCATTCGCCCGACTGGATGGCTACCACCCCTGGTCTAGAGTATGTCTCCATAACAACCTTGAGTTGTGTTCCGGCATTAGTGACCAAGTTCCAGTCTCCTTTAAAAGATAGGTGTTGCAAATGTCTATATGCGATAGTAACCGCTTTTCATCAAGTGAGCCGTCTGCCTGTCTGCTGAACTCATCCAATAAAAAATAAAAGAAATGTACAGGCCACGCTTCACTGCCATACAAAAGCTACATTTCGAAGCTACATTATCTCTAATTAATATAGGCTATATAAAAAATTTGGATCCCTACTAAAACTTCAATAACCCATCAATCTAAACCAGATACTTGGCGCTTGAATGGGGTTCTACGATTTTAATGAAATTTTATGTAATAAAACTACGTTTTAACGGTTTTAAGCGCGGTAATTTTATTTGATTTTGGTTTTTCCGACGTTTCGGCCACTTTTCAGTGGCCGTGATCACGGAAGGCAAAGATGTCAAGTGTCAACGAGTATTGTTACAGTTTTATTTAGCCTACCGCCAACTTGTTAATTTTAATTTTGTTTATGGTTATTATTTACTCTATGGGAGCCTAATCTAATTTACTACCGCTTCGCAACATGTTATGGCTTGAAGAGAAGAAGCGGCGCAAGAAACTCTTCAGCCACCATGCCTAGCTCTAATAATTTTATATAATATTAAAATGGGTGGAAGGAAAAATAAAAATAATTATCAGTAAAGTTGGTTTGTGTTCCGTTGTACGCAGAAAGAGCTCACAGTGTCTTGAGGTCTGGCAGTTGGTTTTTGCTGGGTTTGGGTCTTAATAGTTTTGATGATTGGATCCCAAACAGGTGGTACTTGCCAACCATCTTCTCTATTGAAATTTGGGAGTTTTTTTTATTATGTAAACAAGTCGCGAAAACTTAAGAAAATATTATGAAATTTTATGCGTTTGACTGGCTCTCGGGGTGGCTTAGATTCGCAATTAGGGCCGGTAGATGGCGCTGGAATCGGGTTCCAGATTTTTATTTTTTCAGGACAAGACAACGTCTGCTGGTACCGTTAGTGTACTTATATTGTTCAATTATATCTTTTATCTATTGGTTGTGTATTGTTGTACTCACTATAAATAGCCAGGTGGTAGGGCATTTGCCCGACTGGATGGCCACCACCCCTGGTCTAAAGTATGTCGCCATAACAACCTTGAGTTGTGTTCCGGCATTACTGACCAGGTTCCAGTTTCTCTTAAGAGAGCAGCAGCGCATTTGTAGCAACTTTGGTGTTGCAAATGTCTATAGGCGATGGTAACCGCTTTCCATCAAGTGGGCCGTCTGCCTGTCTGCTGATCTCCTGCAATAAAAAAATAAAAAATAAAAAAATATATTAACCTCTAGAATTTTCTTAGGAGTACATATTTAAATGTTCATTAGTTTTCTTTCTTCTGTGAAGGTGACATTACTGCTTGGCACTAACAGAAGACTGGCATTTGCTGATTTAGGGTCTGTTTAGAGTTAGTTAGCCTTTGGATTTTTGTTTTTTTTTATTGCAGGAGATCAGCGTACAGGCAGACGGCCCACTTGATGGAAAGCGGTTACCATCGCCTATGGACATTTGCAACAGCAAAGTTGCTACAAATGCGCTGCTGCTCTCGGAACCTGGTCACTAATGCCGGAACACAACTCAAGGTTGTTATGGCGACATACTTTAGACCAGGGGTGGTAGCCATCCAGTCGGGCAAATGCCCTACCACCTGGCTGTGGGTTGTTAAGTCGCCTCTTACAACAGGCCGCCCGGCCCCAGGAAATTGTATTCTTTCTCCGTTCCTGCACGGATAAAAGTTTGTTATCGCCTTTATGTATAATTTCCATTTTAAAAAACTCTAAATAAACATTATTCTCTTTCTTATTTCTTATTTGCAATCTTTATCCAAACTCTGGCAACCCTTAACCTGTCAGTTAATGCAAACATTAAACAGTTTCCCACTTCGACCGCAACGTGTAAGGAAGTTGTGACGAGAAATAGCTTGCTGTTTGAAAAATACCTCCGTAACGTTGCTATAATCATAACAGAACGTAATCGACCACTTAACCTGCTATGCCCAATTTCATAAGTTTTGTGGTTATTTTCGGTTGTCGGTTTGTTCATTAAACTAATTTTAAACAGATAGCCGTATTACAAATATCAGTCACTAGCTGCTGTCAGCAGTTTCGCTTGCGTAAATGAAAAATATTCATAGTCTAATGGAACACTTACAAGCCAATAGATGGCGCTGTACAATAATTGAGGTCCCGAGGAGGATTCCTGAAACGTACAATATATATATATATATATACATATGCTAGCTGTCCCAGCAGACGTTGTTCTGCCCTGAAGTAATAAAATTTAGAACCCGATTGCAGCGCCACCTATCAGGTCCCAATGTAAGCTATCCTATCTTTCAAGTTTGATCAAACTGCACACGGTGTGAAAATTTGATTAAAATCGGTCAAGTAGTTTAGGAGTCCATCGCGGACAAACAACGTGACATGTCCAGCAGTAAACAGCAACAGCCTCGCTGGAAGATCTTTTTTTAATTTGACTTCCTAATTCTATGTACACCGCTTCGCAGTCTTATTGCTTTTAAGGAGAAGAAGCGGCAAGAAGCTCTCCAGCAAAACGTCTAGCTAGAGATTGTTTACCTTTATATTTCTTATTCTATTTATATCTCAAGTACTTCTTTTTTATAAGTTTTATACAGTAGTATGTTACAGAATAACTTTTCAAAAAAATAATGGAATTGTAGCAAACAGTGTATACTCAGTAAGCCAGACACTATAAAAGAAAGAAAAATATTACACATACATACATACATAACTTCACGCCAGTTCCCTTGCGGGGTAGGCACGAACAACAGAGCGCCATTCAGGCTTATTCTTACACACCTCACCTGCTTCTTTGACATTCATAACTCTCGTCATGCACGCTCGTCTGTTCTTAAGGCTCCTGACATCACCTTCTGCTAGTACACGATCAATTTGATCATGGAAGGTATGTCGTGGCCTTCCACGACTTCTGCATCCATCCACTTTTGCATTGTATATCTGTTTAGTCATTCATAGAAAAATATTATCATAGTCATAAATTTAATAATGACATAACCTACTAAAACTTTATACTGCAACATATCTCCATAAATTCTTTATATGCTTGTCAAGATAAAAACGTTATATGAGAGGTTGGAGCAAGCTGCTATGTAAATGAAGAATTCATTCATGCATTAACTTATTCATTGATAGCATCGGTATATAGAACACAATTCTTAGACCCTGACATTGAGCATACAAGTGCAAGTCGCGCTGTTCCACCTTTGTCAGTTCGCACCAGTTTTTACTGGATGCGTTCCATTCATCACACGATTGTATAACCCTTTACAATCATTTTTTGTTCACGGTTTATTGTGGGTTTCCGCTTCGATACACTCACTATACACGAATTTGATATGAGAGTTATATAATTCCTAGTAACAGATGTGTGGATGAGGTGAGTAACGAGTATATATCGATCTTTCAAGGTTGCACCCGTGACTGGAAAATTGAGAGGAATAAGATTAAAGTGTTAAAAACTGCAAGATTGGTGGTAGACCAAAACAGAGATTGGTAGATTGTTTGAAGGTTAACATGATGTTTTATGGTGCGACAGAGGACGTGTCAGAATAGAGGAGTATGGAAGGAGAGGCATATTGTGCCGACCCCAAATAATTTGAAGTGAACAAAAGACAGAGTGAATTTCTAGTAAGAGTCTATAATCGTCGTCAGCCATTCACAAGCCACTGCTGGACGCAGACCTCCTCAAGACGGTACCACTCATCCCTGTCCTCTGATTTCCTCATCCAGCGCCTACCGGCGATCTTGCGCAGGTCGTCCTTACATCGGGCTCGAAGGCGTCCGACTCCAGGACTCGTCTGCTCCATCGGCCATCGGTCCTGCGGCAGACGTGACCGGCGCACTGCCACTTCAACTTGCTAATTTTGCGAGCTATGTCGGTTACCTTGGTTCTCTTACGGATATCCTCATTCTAATTTTATCCACAAGAGAAACACCTAACGTAGCTCGCTCCATAGCCCGTTGAGCGACTTGGAACTTGTGGACCAATCCTGCCATCAGTGTCCATGTCTCAGCACCGTAGGTCAGGACGGTGAGGACGCACTACCCGATAATATTTTAAAGGAAAATCAAGCTACATTGCCTCCTTTTTGAAGTGAAACTTCTATATAGACGAGGGGGTCTTAGGATTTTTCTGTCACGGAAAAGCGTTACGGCCGCGTGGAAGAGCGGCATAATTTTAGAGTATACTATGGATGCGCTTTTTGGTTTCGGATCGAATCCAGTTTTTTGTTTGATAAAATAAAATATGTTTAAATAAACAATGCATTAATTAAAATGTACCTAACCTAAGCAAATCATGATTTGCAGTAAACCTGCGAAAAATCTAAATGTGTGCTAGGACACATAGTAGAAGCGAAACTTCAACGGACAAGTGGAAAAACGAATTGCAACGGACAAGTCGCAAAACGAATCGCTACAAAATTTTAACTTGAAGTTTTACGGGTAGGTTTTCAAATTGGACAAGTACATTAACAATCTGCTCGTAAAACTTCAAGTTAAGATTTTATATCGATGCGTTTTGCCACTTGTCCGTTGCCATTCGTTTTTCCACTTGTCTGTTGAAGTTTTTTTATTGCTGGAGTATAACAGACAGGCTGGAGTCCCTGATGGATTAGATTGGAGTGATTAGGTTATTATTCCGTCTACTTGGCTGTTAATGATTTTGTCGCCACTTATGACACGCCCTTCGGAGCCGGCAGCCCATTAGTAACACCTTAGGTGTAGCAAATGTTCATAAGCAAGGTAACCACGTTCCATCAGGTGGGCTGTCTACCCATCTGCTGTCCTTATGCAATGAAAGAATCGAACAGGTAAATAAACTCCATATCTTAAAAACTACTTAACAAACCTTATTTAAAGACATTTTTAACGAAAGTAATTTTTAAGATTTCACATAGATTATTTCAGCAATTTTTACATACATAACTTCACGCCGGTTCCCTTGCGGGGTAGGCACGAACAACAGAGCGCCATTTAGGCTTATTCTTACACACCTCACTTGCTTCTTTGATATTCATAACTCTTGTCATGCACGCTCGTCTGTTCTTAAGGCTCCTGACATCACCTGCTAGTACACGATCAATTTGATCATGGAAGGTGTGTCGTGTCAGAAATTTTTCTTTTAACATATCATACTCATATGATACAGGTTCGAATCGTGACCGTAAAACATGTACTATTTAAGCAGTTTTTTAGTAGATAGATAGATAGATAACACTTTATAATGTACACCATTACAGAACACTTACGAACTATTATTATTATTTTATATTTTTATATATATTTTATATTCGTGCAGGAACGGAGAAAGAATACAATTTCTTGCGGCCTGGCGGCCTGTCGTAAGAGGCGACAAAACAACCCACAGCCAGGTGGTAGGGCATTTGCCCGACTGGATGGCTACCACCCCTGGTCTAGAGTATGTCGCCATAACAACCTTGAGTTGTGTTCCGGCATTAGTGACCAGGTTTCAGTCTCCCTTAAGAGAGAAGCAGCGCATTTGTAGCACCTTTGGTGTTGCAAATGTCCATAGGTGATGGTAACCGCTTTCCATCAAGTGGGCCGTCTGCCTCTCTGCTGAACTCCTGCAATAAAAAAAAAAAGATTTTTTGGAATACTTAGGGGATTAATGTTTATGATTCATATGTAATTTATGTTTATACAAATCACTTCGGTTGATTCATTCAAATTGAACGACAGAAATGAACAGGCTAATATCAGCAGTAGCGTAGCTAGGCGTGGGCAAGGCGAGCCCACAAGGCGGGCACTTATAGGGGCCTCGTACCAGCAAGGCCTCTATAAATTCGAGCTTTAAATCTCGTGTACCCGATGTACGAAAAATAGAACATTTTATTCAAATACAGGCAATTTAGGCAGCCAGGTATTTTCAGTGTAATAACCATGTAGGTCGAGGACTATAACCCAAACAGACAGACAAATAAAACACCGAAGTGATGCCATTAGCTTTGCTCTTTCGCTATTGATAATGAAACCTTAAAAATAAAACAACAAAACCATTATTCAAATGGCAACACTAAAGGGTTGCGCAATTTATGTTTCTTAGACTGGTAACACTAAAAAGGGTCACGCAAATTATTATTCTTAGAGTGGTAACACCAATAAATAAAGTCGTCTTGAAAACGCGTCCGTGTCGACTATTTCTCGAACCACCAAGTAATCCACGTATATCATTTTAATCGCCGAACCAATCTTCCTAACAAATGAAGCAATCACATAAATCATTAAAAATTATTGATAAATATTTACAATTTACGAGAACTGCCGAAATTACGCAAACATATCTACATAACTTATAACGCCAGATGCCTACCGAATTCAATAATCGGCAATAAATACTTTACAATACAATGCTCGGTATTACCATTCAATAAAATTGTTTAAATAGATGTGTTTTTAGTAATCTTTATTGTATCTGAATAAATTATTAAACTTCTAGGAACAGCCGAACGACAAAGCGATTATGATAATTATTAGGGATGGGCCGAAAATCGCTTCACATTCGGTTTGGCCGAACTTCGGCATTCGGCCGAAATTCTGTTTGGATGCCGAATATTCGGTGCAAGAAAAAAGTAAAATATCTACTTAAAATATTTTGACTAAATTTAATAAAAATCATATCTATCATAACCGTAAAATAAAATTAGGCCTTTATATACTTATGGTCATTTATTTTAGCTAGGAACATGTAAACCTTAACTTGCAATGTGATAAATATTAAATAAAGTTAGTTCTTAATTGAGTCTTTTCTTAATTAAATAGACATCAAATTAAAACAAAAATGAAATAAACTTATTATTCCTCTAACAAACATCAGTAAGTAGTGTAACTGCTTAATTCTAATGCATATCTTGAATTTAAAAAAAATGAATTATAAGGGACATCAGCAATTATAACTTTAATTTGGTTTGAAGTCATTTTTTTACGAACTAAACATTAAGAATTTAGAATTATGAAATGGTGATTTTTTTCTAATCAAAGGTCTAAATCTATTATTTTATCCACATACTTGTACTTATTAGAGGCAGGTGTAAAAACGCCAACAATTCGGCGTTATCAAGTCACGACGTGTCGCTTTCGAGAAAGCGTGGCGAAGACAAACCGAAGTTCGGCGGAAGTTCGTATTCGATTCAAACCACATTCGGCCCATCCCTAATAATGTTAGGTACATATCATAACTTGTACAATTCCATTGAATTAATATTAACTTGATTTATATGCTTTAATCTCAGGTAATTAATTAACATTGAGTTTACGTTGTTAACTGTATAGTTAGAAACAGAATAAGATAGACAGATTACTCTTTATTGTAAACCAAAGGACTTGAACCCTTTTTTTTTATTGCAGGAGTTCAGCAGACAGGCAGATGGCCCACTTGATTGAAAGCGGTTACCATCGCCTATGGACATTTGCAACACCGAAGGTGCTACAAATGCGCTGCTGCTCTCTTAAGGGTCACTGGAACCTAGTCACTAATGCCGGAACACAACTCAAGGTTGTTATGGCGACATACTTTAGACCAGGGGTGGTAGCCATCCAGGCGGGCAAATGCCCTACCACCTGGCTGTGGGTTGTTTTGTCGGCTCTTACGACAGGCCGCCCGGCCGCAGGAAATTGTATTCTTTCTCCGTTCCTGCACGGATAAAATTTAATTTCCTGCAGATCACGTTTTACAAAATTAAAGCTAGGTAGGTACGTTAATTATACTCTTATTATTAATTACCTGGGCTACTAAGTGACAGCTACAATCGACCTTTTACATGTTGCGAGCTTAGAGCATAATGAATGAATGAATGAATGAAAACTCTTTATTGTTCACCATAACTTAAACCTAGACATTTAATATAAATACATTCCCATGAGAACAATGGGCGGCCTTATCGCTTATAGCGATCTCTTCCAGGCAACCCCGCGTCCAATGAGACATTACAAGAAAAATTAAATAATATTTGGTGGTTTAATTAAATTAAAACTAATTCAATCTTAATTAAAGAAAAAACAAAATAGTAACAATAATAAACTAATATAAGATATACATCATTAAATGGATTATAAATATAATTTACATATATTCAGAGCTTTCTTTGTGGGGGGCACGCAGTACCCTTAAATAAATTTTCAAAAATATCGAACTGAACTGAAAAAATGAAAGAAATTGAAAAAATATGAAAATATCAATTTTAGTAACCTTTACAAAAAAAAAATAGATTTTTAATAGGT
Source organism: Dendrolimus kikuchii (assembly GCA_019925095.2). Classification (NCBI taxonomy): domain Eukaryota; kingdom Metazoa; phylum Arthropoda; class Insecta; order Lepidoptera; family Lasiocampidae; genus Dendrolimus; species Dendrolimus kikuchii. The sequence continues at coordinate 2,453,299 of CM034402.1, forward strand.
CAAAATTATCCAAATACAAAATCTATGTTAGCGCGTCGCCTAATACGAAATATGCAATGCTCTTCATGAGTTAAGTGATCTGAGTTTAGATTTGCAAAATCGTGATATAAGCCTAATGAGTGCTAATCAAAAAATTGATAATGTGGTTCAAATATTTGGACGAAGAATAACCGAACCTGGTACGAACTGTGAAAAGGCTTTGGAAGCGGTGAATAAACTGCCATTTTTTGGAGTTGGAAAAGCAAAAAATTGTAGACTTACAACATTCGAGAACTAGCGTACTAGCGGTGTGTAACTCCTGAGTGATTAACTCAAAAGATATATATCCGACGCGAAGAATGATTAGATCTGTATATCACTTGCGTTCAAAATGTGTCTTTATATCTTTAACTCTTTAGTTCATTCCTGTTCCACGCGATGACTATAGATCCAAATGAGAAGAAACTAAACGGAGAAAGAATGATTAGCCCGCGCACTGCGCATGCGTAGTAAGTGAACGAGGAAACCAAATATAATAGCAAGCCAAAATAAATCGTAACACTATAGTTTTATAGTGTAATTTTGTTTTAATGTAATTAATTTTATTATATTTTTTCACTCTGTTTATATTTTTTCATATCAGTTTATCAGTATTCAATATATCACTCACAGATAATAATTCATCTTGTCTGCAATTGACACTGACACTTCACTGTAAAGATAAAGAGTGATATGATATATCTTTGTATCAAAAAGATATATATCACTCTTTTCTTCTTGGTGAGTGATTTTTAGCGTGACTATAGCGTACCCCCAGAAAAGAAGTGACAAAAAAAGGTCTGCATAGATGTGGCGACATTAGTGCCAACATAGAAACAAGCACGTAAGCGCGAAACCAATATTGCAACGTTCGCGCCAATCACCTTGGCGCGTAAATCACATTTCAACAGAAACTGAAGTTCAGTTCGGGATAATTCGACTGACAGTCCGATTCATGCCTTCAACGCGGGCGCACGACATTCGTGCTCGCGTACAGGATTCAGTTCTCGCACTTGCTGCTGGCCTTCACCAAAAATCATTCTGAACTGTACTATAAAACATGAGTGTGTGTGATTAAAAGTGTACGACGCAAGTTCTCTTTCAATGACCTGTACACCGCTCAACGGCCGCAACCAACCGCCATACATCATCACATACTCACATGCGAACAATAATTCCATTTACTGCAACAAATTTTATTTAATGGACAAATAATGTTGTAGTGTGGCTCATTCATAAGTGAGTAGAATCAACGACTCACCAAACGCATTTATGTATGAGTCATGCTACAACACTATGCTCCAAGCTTGCAACATAAAAAATATCGGAGTTTTTGGCGGGAACTGAAAGGGCACGTTGTGCTGTGCAGTTTTATTTTCTATAAATGTGTAAAATTACTCTAAAATGAACAATAGTTGTAGGATATTGATAGTTTTTGAGTAGTAATTATGTGTTTTTGCGAGAAACGGGAACTATATAGCCAAATGTGGCCTTTCGAGTTTTCACAAGAACTCCGTTGAATGACGTCGATTGTAGCCTACAATACAACGGCGCCTGGCTTAAAGGCCTAGTTGCCAAGCCTTAAACATAAAAAAAACATAAAAAATATCAATGGCAGCTTTTTTTTGAGGCAGGGGAAAATACATTTTTTTAAGATTATATTGTATCTTTCATCAATACAAAAAAAACATGTTTTTGAAAGTTTATTTTTGACCTTAAATACAGTCTTTCAGTCGGATACATTCTTTAAATTGAACTTAAACTTATTTATTAAGAAAACTTATTAAATTTACCTATTACATATTTAATCGTCATCAAGTAAATTTTACACACAATACATTCTAATAAACAAAAAACAACTTATTTACATTTTATATAAAAAAAAAACCTACTATATTACAAATATAATCCTACAATGATCTATAGTAACTTTAATGTTTTGATTTAAATAAAATAAAATGTTGCCACATTTACAACGTTAATCATTAGGTAAAGACTTCAGTTTTGTTTTTAAAATATATTATTATAGTTATATTTATTCATTTTGGTAATATCGTAATATCAGATTAAATATGAAAAATCAAGTTAAAACCGCTCTCAAAATACCAATGTAATTTTATTTCTTACTAGCGGTTTCCCCCGCGCTCTGTCCCGCTCCCGTGGTATATACCGTCATGTTATATAGCCTATTACACTCTCCCAGTTAACGTAGCTTTCCAACAGTAAAAGATTTTTTTTAATCGGTTTAGTAGTTCCAGAGATTACCCCCTACAACGTCACAAACACACAACTTTACCTCTTAATAATATTAAGTATAAATATGTATTACTTTAGCCAAAATACGCTACCTGAATCAGCTCCCAAAACGCATAGTTGCACTAAACAAACACCAAATTGTAGAAATATTTATGTTTTTACATGTCCATCAAAAAGCTATTTTTCTAAACGCATCAGTGGTCCATAACCCCATCAATGCCCGTGATCATTGTTTATGGACAAACAGGTAATTCCCATTTCGGTTAAATTCAGATACAGTTACGTGTGTATGACAATGTTAACATATTTTATGATTTAAGACAAAAATAAAATGAGAGCTAAGTAGATAAATCATGAATATAGATACAAATTATGAAATAGAAAAATTACATTGAGAAATAATACTAAATTTAAAACCAAAAATATGCTACAAATTAGTCCTAGAGAAGTTCATCACAAACAATGTCACAGTCAAATATAATAGTCTTAATGTATAACAAGTATTGTTCTAGTCCCGCGACAGTTACATAAAAATGGATAGATTCAAATTATTATTATTTTTTAATCGGCAGGCAAACACACATATTGTATATCCCCAAATTAAGTAAGTCACGCTTGTGTTATAGGTAATATACAACGGATTACATTGGAGCCGATCCCAAAAACCGAGACTATAGTAAATAACGAAGAAAATTCGTTTCCGAAATTTACCATACCATATCAGGAATCGAACCCGGAGCTTCTGTGTTGCAATGAAACAGGCCGGCGAAGGCTTAGCCCGCTCAACTAGCGGCCATCACATTTGGCCATATAGCCATAATTAATTTTCGGGACCCCATAACCGTACAATTTTAATGGTGTAACACACATACATAAGTATCCATTTCCAGTGGATACTAACTGTAACAGTACGTCATTATATAATTTGCTTAGTGACATTTTTAAACATACATGAATTTCGTCTTATTGAAATTATTTCATTGATTCGAGCAAAATTTTTATCGTTGAAGATTAAAATACGGTTTTATAGATACACAAAACAGTACAATTATAAAATTTAGTACGAATCAAGGGTAAGAAAGTACTAACGTACTAAAGTTTTATTTAATTATTCATTATCTTTATCAATTATTATATCATTTTCGCTTTCTTCCTCGTGTAAATTATACCTTTATATCTTGGGAATTAATTAATTTTTCTATATAAAATTATTCAATGTTAATTTTAGAGAGCGAGAGGGAGCCGAGGAGGGGAGGGGGGGGCTGTGAAATAAAGATAATCATATAAAATTTTCAACTTTCAACATTTTGCCAAATCAGCATTTCAAATATTTGATAAATATGTAACCGAATAAATCGAAATTTATGTTTTCTTTTTTTTAGACATAAATATAATTATAAACTAGTACAGTGAAAGAAACTTAGCCGATATTAATTACTAATAAGTATTATTAGTAAACTAAAACAAAATAAATCTTAGTCAAGTGTTTTACTGAGGAGGCCTTGACACCTCTGAAAAGATTAAATACGTTGTGAAGCCTATGTTATATTAGACTAAAAATTAGATATATGAGTTGACCTGTAACACAAAAAAATACTTCCGAAGTGCTGATTCTTTGGCCTTGAAATTTAGTTGCATTAATATCCGAATATAAAAGTAGCAATAAAATATGTATATATACATGCAAATTATTAAATTGTAGGGCATTACGAAATGCTCTACATTTCTGCACAACAGCCGAATAACATTAAAACGTATTAATTTTAAATTTCTCCAGCCGAATACATAACTTTACAAATCAAGAAGAGCTTCAACTCAACATAAACATTCAGAATCAAAGGCCCGTGTACGATCAATATTTGGTGAAATGTCCAAACAGACTAAGACATTCGTCTGGACACCTCACTATTGAGACCCATTTCCTGTTTGACCTCGATAAGGGCTTGTTCAAACACCATCGGAATGTCCGACATAAGTTTAGGGATTCTGTTTTGGCAAACATCTAAAACAGGGCATGTTTTTATTTGAAAGAGATAATTTGGTATAGGAATGTTGTAAAAGCGACCTTATACGTATATAGTACAGAGGTCAGGTCTATCTGGCAGTTCATTCACGCTAAGGTTCACCAAACCGGTCTACTGCTGCCATTACACTCCCGTCCCACTGCTGGTCTGAGGCCTCCCATTATTTTTTTATTTTTTTTATTGCAGGAGATCAGAAGACAGGCAGACGGCCCACTTGATGGAAAGCGGTTACCATCGCCTATGGACATTTGCAACACCAAAGGTGCTACAAATGCGCTGCTGCTCTCTTAAGGGAGACTGGAACCTGGTCACTAATGCCGGAACACAACTCAAGGTTGTTATGGCGACATACTTTAGACCATGGGTGGTAGCAGTCGGGCAAATGCTCTACCACCTGGCTGTGGGTTGTTAAGTCGCCTCGTACGACAGGCCGCTCGGCCGCAGGAAATTGTATTCTTTCTCCGTTCCTGCACAGATAGAATATATATTTTACAAATAATGTTAACTATATTCTATATTTTATTAATATGGTATCCAATTAATATAATAAGTTATTCTTAAGGTACACCACAACATAAAAATCACCAAATTAATGTCACACACAGTAACAAAAATAAACAATAAGCGTGTATGGACTCTAAAATCTTTCATAGAAATTAAGTTGTAAAAAAGGGTACGGAACTCGAGTCCGTAGAGATGTTAATAATAATAAAATAAAATAAAATATTATCCAATAGCACTTTTCACATGCTATAATAATATATACTAGTGGTATCCTAGGCTATAATTTATAAAGATATATGAATTATCCAAAATATAAAGATTTTCCATCACCGTGCGATTGAAACCGCGACGCGCAGCTAGCACTTCTATAATCACAGATTACGCCAAGGCTACATACACTATTAATTTGATTTAAACCATTGAGATTTAAACAATAAACAAAAGAGTATATATGCGTGTGTGTATCAAATACATGGTAGTGTGTGTAATTTTTTTTATTTATTGATTTAATGTATTTTTACAAGCTTTTATTTAACTTGCAATGGATGTACCTATGTATGTAAGTTCGGGTGGAATCTTGCAAGTTAAATTTGACCAACTTCCCGCTTTCCGATTGTGCTGAAATTTTGCACGCATATGTATATCGCACGACAATGCAATAATATGGCACCATGGAGCTGATCTGATGATGGAGTGGCCATAGGAACTCCTATACTAAACAAGATAGACCCGTCGTGTTTGGCGTCGTTTTACTTGTCTTGGCTAGTACTCTGCTGTTACATGATATCCAGGATCTCAAAAGCTTGTATTTAAAAGCTTTTTTAAAAAATCCTTTTATGCATAATTTAAAAAAATATTAGCATTGTGTGCGAAATTTCATACTCCTCCATCCGCGCAATTTTCGTAAAATGGGGTACAAAGTTTTTGCTTCACGTATTAATATATACATTAGTTATGTTCAAATAAACTGTAAACCAAAGACCAACAACAAATTTACAATGACACGCGGATGGCTGCTTTAGAAATCGATCATCATTTACTACAACCAATACAATGCTTATTATGTAGTTAACACCTTGATAATTGCTATGACATTTGTTTCTGCTAATTACCTGTCAAATGCCGACGCTATCAGCACTGATTGATACCGACAGTATGCATGAGAACGATCTTACATCGCGTTCAGAAATACGATTAGTCCGTACGACTATTTGTCGCACTTTTTGGTAATTTTTGGCACTATTTCATTTTTGGTACTTTAGGCATTTTTACCATTTTAGGCTTTTTTTATCACTTATGTGGTTTTTTTTTATTGCAGGAGTTCAGCGTACAGGCAGACGGCCGACTTGATGGAAAGTGGTTACCATCGCCTATGGACATTTGCAACATCAAAGGTGCTACAAATGCGCCGCTGCTCTCTTAAGGGAGACTGGAACCTGGTCACTAATGCCGGAACACAAGTTAAGGTTGTTATGGCGATATACTTTAGACCCGGGGGTGGTAGCCATCCAGTCTGGCAATGCCCTACCAGCTGGCTGTGGGTTGTTTTATCGCCTCCTACGACAGGCCGCCCGGTCGCAGGAAATTGTATTCTTTCTTCGTTCCTGCACAGATAAATCAGTAGTTATCAGATAGATGCACGGGGAATAGAGAAATAAAACTAGAACGATTTGAAATAGGGGATGAAAGTTTGTACGGGAGAAGTTTCTCAAGTTTAGAAGATATTATAATTCATCATCTATAAAATGTTGTAATTTAGAATGACCCAATGACTTTTAGAATAATGACATAAACTTTTTTTTTATACTTATTTTTTTTTAATCTCTATTTTGTTAGTAATTATTGTGACATTTTTTTTTCTCAATTTTATTCAATAATGACCTAATCTAAATTAAATTGACATTTTATTTATGTAATTTTTCGTATAATTGTATATTTTTTTATTTTTTTTTTGTAATTAACTATTTGAGCCAATTTCTTATTTTTATTATATAAATTATTTTCTAGTGGAAACTTGATTGATATATGTAATAATTTTGTGTTTTATATTTAAGAATATTAATTATTGTATGTCTCCCAAACAAATTAAATAAATAAATAAAATGCGATAGTAATTTGATATGTCTGTCTGTTAAGCTTTCACGGAAAAAGTACTGGAGTACTGGATCGGATTTGACGTAATTTTGTACATATGTAATTTTGTATATATGTAATTTTGTATATATGTAATTTTGTATATATGTAATTTTGTATATATGTAATTTTGTATATATGTAATTTTGTATATATGTAATTTTGTATATATGTAATTTTGTATATATGTAATTTTGTATATATGTAATTTTAATACCGAAAATGGACGCAAATACTTTTCATCCCGGAAGATGGAGAGTTTGCGATATAAAATGAAATAAATTTTCAGGGGACAAATAGTACTGACCAATAATTTAACACAATGTAACCTGTAGATATGAACTCTATGTCTATGTCTAGGTATGAACTCTAGTATTAAATACATACATACATAACTTCACGCCAGTTCCCTTGCGGGGTAGGCACGAACAACAGAGCGCCATTCAGGCTTATTCTTACACACCTCACTTGCTTCTTTGGCAATCATATCTCTTGTCATGCACGCTCGTCTGTTCTTAAAGCTGTTAGTAGTAAATAACCGAGAAAATATGTTTCCGAAATTTACTATACCAGGAATCGAACCCGGAGCCTCTGTGTTGCAGTGAGGTAGGCCGGCAAAGGCTTAGCCCGCTCAACCATAAAGGCCGTCAGTTATGGTGATATAAGTAATTAAATAGTGATATGAATTTAAGGATATACTTGTCTTTGCCACTTTGCCAGCTGGTAGCGCATTTGCCCGATTTGATGGCATACCACCCCTGGTCTAAAGTTCCAGTCTCCCTTAAGAGAACAGCAGCGTATTTGTAACAGCTTTGGTGTTGCAAATGTCCATAGGCCATGGTAACCGCTTTCCAACAAGTGGGTCGTCTGCCTGTCTGCTGAACTCCTGCAATAAAAAATAAAAAAATACTTATGACTTATTTATAACAACTAAAACTGTTTTTGAGTGTAGAAAAAGTATTCCTCCCCTCCCCGCGCCACACCACACCGCGCTTCTCTATTGTTATAAACATTTGCCCTACACTTTTATAAGAAAAAAACGCACGTGTGTAAACACCTTAAATACTCAATTGGCAGCGTCTCAGTTATCTCACCTAGATCATGAACGTCTGACTCATTACAGGTGAAGTGACATTCATTGATACATTGGCGCCAACATCCAATTTGCCTACAGGTAAGGATAATTTGAAGGGTCATGTGACGAATGAAATTGATCTAACAAGAAGCGTATAAAATAGCACGTAGGGTAAAGTATACCATTGTTGGCAAAATATTTGGCATTTTTTATTTTGTAACCATGTAATAATGTACAAAGTAAAAAAGAACTAATGAGGTATCTTCAGGACACCTGTTTGGCACCAAGTTCTCTTAAAAATTCTTAAAAAGTGTATACAACCGATATCAAAATGGAATAGTATCGCGCAGAATCCACAGATGGCGTAAAGAAACACACTATACATACAGCGGTCAGCATTTTTTATTGCGATTTAAACTATTTTCGTCTAGCTCCCATCCACCGAGTAACGTGCGATAAGGAACTTCGTTACAATAAGATTTCTTAATATCTTGAATACATCATTAGGGGTGCCAACATGGTATACCCTAATACTCTGTATAAGAAGCAAAAAGTAATTGTATAGCATACTTCTGTATAAAATTTACATCAGAAGTAGGCAAACAGCAGACGGCCCACCTGATGGAAAGTAGTTACCATTGCCTGTGGACGTTTACAACACCAGGGTGTCCCCAACGCGTTGCTGACCTCTAAGTAATTTTATAATGCTCTTCTCACGCATAGAGAAAACCACAGTGGGAAGTTCCTTCCAGATCATTATTGTACGCAGAATAAATGTTCTAGAAACCCGTTGCTTAGTTGAGCGTGGGATGTCAAGGAAATGGGGCTAAGCATCCCGTCGCTGGCGAGCGGTGCGGTTTTAAAAGTGAGGCGTTAGTACCAGGTCAAACAATTCCTCGGAACACTTCCCGTTATACAGGCGGTACTATACGCAGAGGGACGCAAAGTCTCTTCACAGGCTAAATGATTCATGCCTGAGCTTCTTCTTCTTCTCCTTAAGAGCAACAAATTACGAAGCGGTGTACATAAAATAGGAAGTAAATTCAAATTTCAACTTTTATGTATTATTTTGAATCAAAACTTTAGATTTCGAATTTGAAAACACCTCACACGATTATGTAAACTAATAAATATTTTAACCCCCAGTTACATCCATACCCACCGCCATTAGCCTTAATTTCTTGCGTAATCTCACTAGTGGACAGACATAGTTAAGAACGTGCAGCCCTCAGATGTCTTCGAAGCCTGGGATCTGCTTTCCAACTGTTTCTTCTCGGTCTCCCGCGGTCTTTGGGGAAGCTTGAAGATTTTTAGGTTGTTAGAAAAATGTCAACACCGATGCGTTATCAAGAAGACTTTTATCTTAGATGTTACCACTCTTAGAGAATATATATTGCACGATCTTTTAGTGTTACCATTCTAAGAAAACAAATTGCACAACCTTTTAGTATTGCCACTCTAAGAAGTAAAGTAAGTTAGTGTTGCCATTTGAATAATGGTTTAGTGCGACACCTTGTGGTAGACACACGACTTCAAGCCAGCATTACCTGTACACATCCGTTCACCCAGAACTCAGCAGAGAGGACGTGGCTAGACATTTGTTTGGAGCCAGGTTATGTAAAGAACAAATATCAACCAGACGTAGTTACCAATAAACCAATAAGTTTCTAAGTTATTTAATTTTAGAAATGGTAACTTTATATTCTATCAAATACTGGTAACATTGAAGCTCTATGTTTGTGTCTAGTTTTATACCTTATTACCTAATAAGTTTAATTTTAATGGTACACAATGTAAAGAACTTAAGATGGTGAGAGATGTATGTATGGTTGGTCGGTTACGTTGTATCCGTGCAGCGGTGTACGGAGAATAAAGATAACTTCGTATCGTACACTTTTAATACACTCACTATATGTTAGTTACAAATCAGAAGGATTTTTGTTTAGGTGAGGGCAAGCAGCAAGCGCGAGAACTGAATTTATACGAGGACCACGAATTTCGTGTGCCCACGCTGAAGGCGTGTGTCGAACTGACCCGAACTGTCGTTCGGTTTTTGATAGATGGTGTTTTCGCGCCAAGACAATCGGCGGGTACGTGTGAACCCGCGCTGTCATAAGACGGCGCGCTGTTTTGCATGCTACACAGATTAATATTATCTTCGCGCTTCTGTGCTTGCTTATAATGTTGCCACAATGGATATGTCTGTATAATCTGAAGAATTCTGAAGACCCCAGTCATGAATGTTCTACACAGTTGCAGTATAAATGTAACAATTTGACGTAATGTAACATGAATTGTTAATTAGTTTACGTGTAAAACGGTTTAAATTAGCAAATCGCAGACAGTCTAATGAGTGAGCTGCAGCAGGTATTTATTATAGTTAGGCGCCAACGTCTCACGGTTAGCGCTACATAATTTCGCACTAAACGTGTTCCAATAATCGCGTTATGTGCCACTCACAGTGCTACCTGGTAATGTGATTAAGACGGAAAATGTTCAATTTGCATTTTGCAATGTTTGAGTTTAATATAGTAAGCTATATCCCCTGAGCTTGCAGGAGCTTTCACAGCAGCTTTACCGACGTATTCGTGACTCTTGCACTGTCTAAAATAAAAATATTAGAAAGAAAGAAAGAAAAGTATTTTATTTAGGACAAAAATTAAGTTCATAGAAATAGAAAGACAATAGAAACAAAATAAGTCCTAAATTGGACCCAGTCTCAGCATAATGCTAGCCAACAAGGACCAGCGCTGTTCTCAACAATATACAATATAATGCACTTTGATAAAGGTAAATGAATTGCAGACTAAGAAACAACGTAATAAAGCAATAATTTAAATAACACATCATCCGTTCATCCGTGCAGGAACGGAGAAAGAATAAAATTTCCTGCGGCCTGGCGGCCTGTCGTAAGAGGCGACAAAACAACCCACAGCCAGGTGGTAGGACATTAGAGCATGCCGCCATAACAACCTTGAGTTGTGTTCCGGCATTAGTGACCAGGTTCCAGTCTCCTTTAAGAGAGCAGCAGCGCATTTGTAGCACCTTTGGTGTTGCAAATGTCCATAGGCGATGATAGTTATTAATAATGATAGCTGTTAGCCCCCCAAATAAAATAAAAATAAATAAATAAAATAAAATAACTGCTTTCCATCAAGTGGGCCGTCTGCCTGTCTGCTGAACTCCTGGAATAAAAAATAATAATAATAAAAAATACATATATATAATCATTGTAGCAACGCACACAACGAAACAAATAACATATATACATATAAATTAACAAGATTATTATAAATTAAAATAAGTAAATTCCAAAAGTCATATAGCACTTGTGTCATGCCTAAAATCGCATTGTGCGTTTTGATGAGCATTAAGAAATTTCTTAAGTTTGATCCTAAACAATGAAATTGAAAGCACATTTCTAATAGGTTCTAATAGGTAAAAAAAGAAACAAAGATAATTATTGTCGCTAATTAATACACAAAAAATCAGTAAATACACTTGTTGTTTGTTACATATAAACGATATGAAATATCTACGAAAAAATATAAACACTAGAAATATGTACATAAAATCTGCGACAATGATGCTGGTAACCCAGTTATGCTGTGGCCAGGACCTGACACAGCGCTGATTTCAGTACCAGCCTCCTTCCATCCGTTCAGTAAGATTATTATTCCAGCATCTTGATGCTGCATACCTGAAGCTTCCTGTGAATGCTGCCGTATTGTGACGTTAGATTGCGAGTTGTATTTCACATTGCCGTGTTCCTATTTGTCTTCTGCTAGATGCCCAAGAGAGCTTCTCATATACATACATACATACATACATACATAACTTCACGCCAGTTCCCTTGCGGGGTAGGCACGAACAACAGAGCGCCATTTAGGCTTATTCTTACATACCTCACTTGCTTCTTTGACATTCATAACTCTTGTCATGCACGCTCGCATGTTGCATGTTTATGAGTTATGCATGAGTTATGCATGCATGCATGCATGCATAACTTCTCATATAAATAGTGTTAAACACTTCTTTAAATATGAATTTGTTGTGGACTGTAAATATTTTAATTATAAATGAGAACTACACGTGCGTAATACAATGACGATTTTAATATCAACGGAGGTAAAGTATATACAGATAAAAGAAAAAACAAACTTTGTTCTAAATTCAAATATTTAGTATTGGTGGCCAGTACTATGCCACACTAAAGTAATAAATACTTTTTGTTGGAGATTCCAACAAATAGGAAGGAGACTTGTGCTTTACAACACAGTGCTTTTGAAGGGTGTGACCCGTAAAGGGTGGAGGAGCGAGATGGAATGCTCCTCCGTGTCAAAGGAAAATCTTCCAGCGAGGCTAATGTTGTTCCTCGCAAGTCTAGGCTCATCTGTTACAGTTAGGGATGCAAACAAAACATCGATGTTTCCAAACATCGATGTATCGTTCATAAAAATCGATGTTTTAACATCGATGTTGGAACCAAAACATCGACGATACATCGTTGTTCAAGAACGATGTTTTATAGTACATAGACGTAACGCGTCATCTTGCGCTCTATTTTTAATATTTTTTTCTTATTGCCAGTAATAATTTATAATATAAAAGTTGATTATTATATTAATTTTTTTCATTTCTATTAAAATAACCATTTTTCTTAGATGTACATTTATTTTATATGGTGATAGGGATATTAGTGTGTGCCCATGCTGTTGAATGAATGGTACGGTAAGTACGGCAGTGAATATGGGTCCTTACCCAAAAGACATATAAATAGAATAAAAATAGTATTTAGTAGGACGAGAGCATCATGATGCAAAAATTGCACAGATGGAGTAACAGCGGCATAAAAGAATGCTGTTAGTGAAAGCAAGAATTAAGAAAGGTACTAAGGTGGTTTGAGCGATACATCGATGTTAAAAAAAAAACGATGTTTCATTTGCATCACAGGAACAAGCGTTATAAAGCTTATGTAAATGGTGATAAAAAACATAGACATATCGTTCATAAACGTCGATATTCTTAACATCGATGTTTTTTATGAGCGATGTTTGCATCCCTAGTTACAGTTGAAAATTGTATACATTCTTTGTATGTTTCGGGAAACGTTTGTGACATCAATTATTGCACAGCGCCATCTATTGGCTTGTGAGTGTTGCACTACACTTTTAAACAATATATTTGTAAATTATAGTGAATGTGTGATTCTGATGTTTAATCTATGTTACTTTAAAATTTGATCAAAATCCGTTTAGTAATTTTTTTGTGAAAAAGGAACAAACATTCATGTATCTTTACAATATGTCATTGTCTCCTTTATAATATTTAAAAAATAATAGTATTAGCATCAGGATATGGTACTTTCTCACAATTAACATTCCACGAACAGAAGCTAAGAAATGCGACGTAACTACGTATAATAAATTGCAAAATTCTAATAATTCATAATAGTATGCGTGTACGTCTGTACTTTGTACAGGAATCGAGAAAACATAGCAATGAGTTGTCACGAACGCATTTACCTGTCAATTGATTAAAATTATTGCCTGACACACGTTTCTAAATAAACACAATAGAAAATGTGTCTTCTGTGTTCTAAAATAAGATTTATAATGACAAGGGACTGTATGGCTGAGTGATACGTGGAGTATTGAGTAATGGAGGTGATAAAGCTTTATGTCTAATTTCTTCCAAATATAAAAATTAGTCAGCAGAGGATTTCGAGTAATCCCTAAAATGTAACAAAATAAATTATTAGTGGCTAATATACTTACGTATCGTCCAGGTCGAATCCTGGCAGATAAGCATGCCCCTGAACTAATGTGCATATTGTTATACAGTGTAAACTCCATGTAACGTCACTCGATTTAACGACAAACTGCCTTAAGCGTCGAAATCACTTGGCTTTGGTTGGTTCGGCTTGTCTTCCATAGAATGATATACTCTATATAGCATTACACCCACTCTCAATAATGACAATGAATAAGCAAAAATTAACTTTTGAGTTGCCAAAATTAGTAAAAGCTGCGCAGCTGTGTACATTCTTTTATCGCATTATTAGCCTAGCCCGTAATAAACTCGACTGTCGGCATCATGCATACCGAAATTCCGACATACCGAGATATCTAAGTACTTCCTTTACCATCAAGATGCCTCAATATCGCAAGATATGAATAAAATAAGTAAAAAATACAACAAAATTACTGGTGCAGCAAAAGACGTCAGACACAAATAACTCTCTATAACGTTACAATGCAGTCCCTTCAGTGTCGTTATATAGAGTTTACACTGTTTTTACACTATGGCGATGAAAAAAAGCATTAGAAAAACCGGCACATCATAAAAATTGTAGTGTAAAACCGCCAATCCACTTTAGAAAATCGTGAGAGATATAAAGTACTTTCTTGTAAAAATATAGATACTTAAGTCCAACTGTGGGACATATAACAATATTATTTTATACAAAAACATAATTTAACCTCCTGAGTTGGTTCTGTATTTTATATTTGCATACATACCTTACTTTCATAAAACTAATTGTAATTCATATTGTATTATAACTGAAAAATCTAGATTTAACTAATGAGATTAACATGGTCATATAATAATTAAAGTCATGACAAAACTAGAAGCAACAAAATATGTAGACCACACGACTTTTGAAGTATGTCCTACGCCATATGTATTATTACATGCCGTCCCTTTTGAAATAGACAATAATACACTTGACATATGACAGTTGACATCGATTTGGTAAGTCGAGAGATGTGACGTTTTGCATATCATGAATTGATATTCAATTAAGGATTATTTCTGAGTATTATAACATGGAAAAAGATCTTCCACGTTATTAATAATATTCGATTGCATACCAATATTTATGGCTGTATATACTGTATAATATTAAAATTAAACAAAAAATACTCGAACTGAATCAATTCAAAATGGCCGCTGTTTATAGTTCCATTATCTGCCATTTCACAGATAGTTTGGTACACCAGTATCTACTGTGATTATATAAATACGCATACATAATTTTCACTACTCTCATTGCCCTTAGTAAGTAACCTAAAAACGTCTGGTATGTAAATAAATAGCAAAACATCATGATTTTAATTATAATGCCACTTTTAAACAGTAATAAAAATTAATATATTTGTATATATGTAAGATTTGTATGTTTATTCACAGGTGATGTATAAGATCTTGTTACCTGTTTTTTTTTTAATTCTTCCCTCCGAACGAACGGGATTGTCCGGGCTTTGTGCTTTTTAGGAGTTATGTGCTTTTTGTGTTTTTTATTTATCTCTGCTTTTTTCTTTCTTATCTCATTCTTTTTATACTTTATTTAATCTTTTGAAAATAAGTTTTGTAATTTCTTGTTTCTAAGTTTTACATACATACATACATACATACATACATAACTTCACGCCAGTTCCCTTGCGGTGTAGGCACGAACAACAGAGCGCCATTTAGGCCCATTCTTACACACCTCACTTGCTTCTTTGACATTCATAAGTTTTACAAAGTTCTTAATATTAGTACATATATTTTCCTACAGATTTATACAACTATTACACACGTTAGGCACTACAAATTAAATAATCTATTCTGTTCCTACCGATGCAAGCTTCTTAATGTGTGTTGCTATATGTTACGTTTGATTAGACAGCCGTACCGTCATTTGAATTAAACAGTAGCAATAAAAATGATATTATGACCAATATGGTCTTATACTAAGACAAACGGAAAGTTTAGCGGCTCTTTATTAAACACCCCAACGGCGATGGTATGTTGCATAATATGAAATATTATGGTTTTTGTGACAGGGTGAATAAATAATCTATGTGATTGCTTTATGGCGTTACCGCGTATCAGGCATCTACATTGTATAGGGATTTCTTGGAGAGCGATTTAAGTATAACCAAGTCTCATTTTGCTTACATTCTTCACGTTATAATGTTTACGATTTAAGTTATAAGTCGTGCGCAGAAGGTTTGCCGATGATAATCCCTCACGCTTCCAACTACTGGGACCGGGGCTTGTCTAAGTAGTACTAAGAACTAGACGACCGCGGGTCGCGGTTGTAGGAAACGGATGGGGTTTATATATTACTAGCTTCTGCCCGCGACGTCGTCCGCGTGGAATTTGCTTTCAAAACCCTCCGATTTTGAAACATTCTTCATTGATGCTCCGCTCCTATTGGTCTTAGCGTGATGATATATAGCCTATAGCCTTTTTCGATAAATGGACTATTTAACACTGAAAGAAATTTTCAAATCAGACCAGTAGTTCCTGAGATTAGCGAGTTCAAACAAACAAACTCTTCAGTTTTATGTATTAGTATATTAGATAGTATAGTAGTTAGCATAGATTAGTATAGATTTAAAAAAATGAAAATATTGAAATACACACTTTTTTTATCATAATACTAGGATATGCCCGCGACTTCGTCTACGCTTGACTTGGAATTCCCGGGACACAAAGTATCGTAGCATTTAGAAAAAGAATGTAAACTGTCGTTTTAGTGAAAACTGTGTCGAAATAAGCTAATGTTTACGGACCCAAACTACTACAAGACTATAAACCGCTCCCGGGAATATTCTCACAGAATTCGCGGGATAAAAATATCACACATTTTATTACATAAAATTTACTATCGATCAGGAAAAAATTGAAATTCAATTGTTTTTTAATTTGGCCATTTTAAATCAATCCTAGAATTTTTTCCGCGAGATTCCCAATATAAAAAGTAGCGCAGATTTTAAGTCTAACAATTTGCTATCGATCAGTCAAAACCACATCGAAATCAGCCCAGTAGTTTTTATGTGAATCTCAAACAAACAGACAAAAAATCTTAAAAAAACTGCATCGTGTTCTCTATCGTTTATGTAGTTCCAGTTATTTTTTTAAATAGCTTCAATGTACAGACACGGAATTAATAGAATTTTATAATATTACTAGCTGTCCCGACAGACGTTGTTCTGCTCTGAAGAAATAAAATTTAGAACCCGATTGTAGAGCCACCTACCGGGTCTAATTGTGAATCTAAACCATCTTCGAATCCACTTCGACAACACACACAAAAAAAATCATTCAAATCGGTCCAGCCGTTTAGGAGGAGTTCACTGTCAATACACGTACAGAAGAATTATATATATATACATACATACATAACTTCACGCCAGTTCCCTTGCGGGGTAAGCACGAACAATAGAGCGCCATTTAGGCTTATTATTACACACTTTGTATCCGTGCAGGAACGGAGAAAGAATACAATTTCCTGCGTTGGGGCGGCCTGTCGTAAGAGGCGACTTAACAACCCACAGCCAGGTGGTATTTCTGGATGGCTACCACAGTATGTCGCCATAACAACCTTGAGTGTTGTGTTCCGGCATTAGTGACCAGGTTCCAGTTTCCCTTAAGAGAGCAGCAGCGCATTTGTAGCAACTTTGGTGTTGCAAATGTCCATAGGCGATGGTAACCACTTTCCATCAAGTGGGCCGTCTGCCTGTCTGCTGATCTCCTGCAATAAAAAAAAACACTCCTCACTTGCTTCTTTGACATTCATAACTCTTGTCATGCACGCTCGTCTGTTCTTAAGGCTCCCGACATCACCTTCTGCTAGTACACGATCAATTTGATCATGGAAGGTGTGTCGTGGCCTTCCACGACTTCTGCATCCATCCACTTTTGCATTGTATATCTGTATAATTATATATATAAAGATAATTATAGGTTTCAATTTGTCACATAGTATACAGAACAAGCTGAGACCATTTATGTGTATAAACGTGCTAATTTATGTGCCCGCCAATCCTGCCATATTGAAATTGATTTATGGGACGTCGCAATCTTGTCGGATTAAAGCGGCGAGCTTTGTCCGGATTATGCCCTACGCTGCTAACATTGCAATCTCTATTTTTACTTTGCAAAGAGGGGTGCACATTAGATGATACCATTACTGCGCCACAAAATAAAATAAAATATTTTATCCGTGCAGGAACGGAGAAAGAATACAATTTCCTGCGGCCGGGCGGCCTGTCGTAAGAGGCGACTTAAAAACTCACAGCCAGGTGGAAGGGCACTTGCCCGACTGGATGGCTACCACCCCTGGTCTAAAGTATGTCGCCATAACAACCTTCGAGTTGTGTTCCGGCATTAGTGACCAGGTTCCAGTTTCCCTTAAGAGAGCAGCAGCGCATTTGTAGTACCTTTGGTGTTGCAAATGTCCATAGGCGATGGTAACCGCTTTCCATCAAGTGGGCCATTTGCCTGTCTGCTGATCTCCTGCAATAAAAAAAAAAAATCATCAGCTTGATACCCAGATTGTCGATTATATATAAATAACCGTCTATGCGAGGAGTACTCTGAAGAGCTGTTTGAAGTGGTGCCTAGGTCGCCGTACTCCCACTGCACCTGTCGCTGGCAATAGGCATACAGACATATGTAAATTTTAACATTACACACACATATGGTTCGGGCATGTGGAAAGAATGCATGATGAAAGAATGACTAAACAGATATACAATGCAAAAGTGGATGGATGCAGAAGTCGTGGAAGGCCACGATACACCTTCCATGATCAAATTGATCATGTACTAGCAGAAGGTGATATCAGGACCCTTAAGAACAGACGAGCGTGCATGACATGAGTTATGCATGTCAAAAAAGCAAGTGAGGTGTGTAAGAATAAGCCTAAATGGCGCTCTGTTGTTCGTGCCTACCCCGCAAGGGAATTGGCGTGAAGTTATGTATGTATGTATGTACACACATATATATATATATATATATATATATATATATATATGTACATATTGTTACAACTTAGCCCCCCCGACAAAGACAAATTCCACGAAGCACATTTTATTTAGCACATTTTATTAAGCACAGTTTACTTTGTGTTTAAAATTTATGATTAGAAAAACAGCCCATTGTGTATTTTAATCTTTTATGGTAGTCATTAGCCAGGTGTGATTCTAGAAAATTCGGTCACGCGGCCGAGAAGACTTTTGCATTTGTACAGTATAAAGCAATGCCCCGATTGAGATATGAGGCAGTCGAGCGATAACCACGTGTGTACATTCGATAATCTGTTTAGTGATGGAATTTGCGTTTGTTGTTATATTTGTATCTATGTTATACGTGTTTGTATAGCTCTAATAAACTATAATAATTCCAACGGCATTTTAATTCGAGTCCTGCAACTCGTAACAATATCTTTGGTGAGTACGTCTCGGTCTACCGGCACCGACTCTACCAGTCACATTGCTGTCATATACTTGTTTTGTGATTCTGCTTTCATTCTTTCTCTCTACATGCCCAAACCACCTTAACATTCCTTTTTCAACTCTTGTCACTACATCTTCTTTCAACCCACAACGCTCCCTTATCACATTGTTTCTTATCATATCACTTACATTAACCTTACATATACTTCTCAAAGCTCTCACTTCTTACATTTATCCTGCTTTCATGTTTTCAAATTGAAGACATTTTGAAGAAAGGTCAGTTAAAAAGCAGTTTAAATTTTATTTATTTATTAGCTTACAAACATCGCTATCATTGCAGTTGCCACCAATAGGATAGCGTGGTACACATAATACACTATAGATATATATGTAGGAATCGTATTTGTTATTATAAAATAACCATATGACGGAAGTAGTCAATACCGGATAGTGTTCTTTAATGTAGTAATCGGAAGTCTTATAAGCGGATGTCAACGTAGAAGCATTTATTATTAAGCTAACGGATATCGGAAATGGAGTAACCGGATGTTGGAAGTTAATACGTATGGCGGAAGTTGGTTTTATGAAGGAAGTGTAACTGAAGTGGCGCCACAGCATTACCGGATATTGTCACTGCAGCGCGCTATAAGGACCTTATAAATACTGGGTGTTCGGGCAGAGGATGGGCATTATTCAACCGGCAGGCTTAAACCGATAAGTCTACGAGTCTACAACCAAGTCTACGACCCAGTCAACGACCGACAGTCTTGGACGAGGAGCACATAACATATTGTGGTCGATAATTACTGCTTGATAATCGCAGTATTCTTGGAGGGCAAATTGCTGCTCGACACCTGACAAGCGTGGATGCAACTCTTGGAGTTGTCCTAATATTTCTGTGCATTATTGTGCAATATTTAATATCGTAATTGTGGTAATTCTAGTGTAATAAACATTGATTATAATATTTCAGATTATTATTGTGTTATTTTCGGAGCGTCATTCGTTCGCTCCCGGCGTGAACCCGACATATATATACAAATTCAGTCGTCAGAACATATAATAGGCAGTTTTTGTGAATTCAGTCACAGCACAGATAAAAATGTCAATTTGTTGACATATCTTGTTCAATGTTCGCAAGGCCTCTGTCATCGGCGCCTTATTAAGCAAGTTGGTCCTGCCATATGGTACTACGAACATTGGTAGCTGCCTACGTTTCAGCACAAAATTCGCTGGAACGTTTAGTTTGATTTCAGCTAATACTCCTGGGTTCAATAATTTACTTCAAATAAGCGTGTATGTATGAAAAGATTAATGAAAGTTGACGAAGCAAAAAGTGTTTGTCAGGATCGTAGGAGGTGGAGATCCATTATCTCTGCCTACACCAATGGGAAACAGGCGTGATAATATGTATGTATGTACATATATATCTTTGATTTGTTGAATTGCTCCACCCCAAATAGCAGAATAACCATGAATATCTACATCGAAAAATTCGCCAAAAAAATATTTTTAGATATTAAATTAGGTTCGGAATTCCAACTTCTTCCGCATTTAACAGCTCACGTTACTCACGGGACATAAGTCGTCTGAAGTTGTTGAAACAAACCTGTGTGGTATTACCCTAAGTGATTACCCATCGAGTACTAAGATTAATTAAAAACTGTTTTATTGCCTGAAATGCTTTTGCAAATTCGCTTAATTGATAAAGGCATTTGCTCTTTTACGATCTCTTTATAAGGGATGACACTATCATATTGTACAAATAAATTTTGACTCTATAACCAGTACATATGTATTTATAAAATGAAGACTTAAGGTTTGGTCAAACAGCGGACGGGGCGGGACGGCGACGCGACGCTGGCGGGACGTGAAGAGTTGTATTTTTTTTTTAATGTTTAAGGCTTGGCAACTAGGCCTTTAAGCCAGGCGCAGTTGTATTGTAGGCTACAATCCACACCATTCAACGTAGTTCTTGTGAAAACTCGAAAGGCCACATTTGACTATACAGTTCACATTTCTCACAAAAACACATAATTACTACTCAAAAACTATCAATATCCTACAACTATTGTCCATTGTGAGAGTAATCTTACACATTTTTAGAAAATAAAACTGCACAGCACTATATCCCCTTTCAGTTCCCGCCAAAAACTCCTGAAGAGTTGTAATATATTATTTAATGTAGAATATGTCATATAGAGCCCTCGCACTCGGCGTTCGACTTGCGGTCACGTCACGTCGCCGCCGCGTTCGGCGGGAATGCAATACGAGTGCGGCGGGACTGAGCGCGATGATCTTTCTGTGTTTTATGGATATTCATTTGAATAGTCAAATAGACAGCACGACGGGAGCAAGTCGCATTCGACGTGACGCCAATCTTGTATCTATTTACAAAAATGAACAAGACATTTCGGAATGCTCGAGAAGTCACGCCGAGTGCGACGGGTCGGCCGACGCGATACTAGCGGGATCATCACGCCCGCAGTGTGACATTCACGCCGCGATGCCGTCCCGTCCCGTTCCCTGTTTGACCAAATCTTAATATTGAAAACTTCTACATTTATAAATTTTATCAAATAAAAATGTATACAGATCGTAATGAAATAAGATAAGCAGATAGAATCTCAAAAAGAATCTTGAATTGGTGGGAAGACTTGTATAGACAATCTATATTATTCTCCAAGTTAGGGACATGAAAATACATGTTATGGTATTTAAGAAATAAAGTGATAAGTGTGTCGACGCACGATTTACCAAAGGATTTGCACACCGGTTCGGGTCCAGCCGGGCTGAAATCAGTAGTAAGCTTGCGTCGGTGCGTACACGCAATATCAAAAATTGCCTATGACAAACCTTCAGAGTCTACGGCCAACCCCCAATTTTTTTACTTATAGCGAAGAGCTTCAGTGGAAGCTCTTCGCTATAAGACCGCTGACGGTGACGAGTTTTAAGTTTATATTATTATTCACATATTTATTTGGCCTTATATTATTTACATTTTTCTTTAAATACGTACCTTATAAAAAAAACATATATTTAAAAAAAATGTAAAAAGTCGATGTCTGCCGGCAGCGGGGCTTAGGGTCCAAACTACCAATGGTTAATGCTCCAGTAACGGGAACCTCCTCACAATACGGGCCGTGTCCAGCAGGGCTGCCTTTTGCATCCGACCCTTCAGTTGGATACCAACCGAGAGCCTTTCAAGGTGGCAGTCGAGGCTCTTCGTAATTAATCCATTCACTGAGACTACTATGATTGTAGAGTCCAAGCTCCACATGGCAGTAACCTCGTGAGCAAGATCATTCTTTATTTAAGTTTATACTGTATATCTGTAGAGACCACGGGCCATAAAAATGGCCCGGACTATTGGAGGCCTTGCGTGGGGTCATGGGAAGGCCATCACATAGAGGCCTCTTGACAAATTTAATGTAAATGTGGCGTGACACTGACCGGCGTTTATCCCTATCTACACCATATAAAAATGCATCCAAGAAGAAGAAACTATATTGTAAACTAAGATCTGGCTCAAAGGCCTAGCTGCCAAGCCATAAACTTAAAGAAAATAAATCAAACGTTTGACATTCAAAACCAAAAGAATGAAAAAAAGGTCACTTGACTTTTAAATTTAATTGATTTCTAAACGACGGGACGAACATCAAATGCTTGACAGGTAGGAATAGTTTCTAAGGGAAAGCGAAATTGTTGTTTTTACTATATTCCAAGCATTTTTTTCATATTTACTCACCTTTTAAACCTTCCCGGGACTTCAACAAATAATTCAAAACCAAAATTAGCCAAATCAGTCCAGCTGTTCTCGAGGTTTATCGAGACTAACGAACAGCAATTGGAACGAAGTTCCTTATCGCGCGTTGCGAAAGGGGGCTAGACGGAAAAAATTAAGACCAAAAGTTGTAACGACACTTTTTGCTATAGTTGTAAGCCGTGCGGCGTGCGCGTGTTTCTCTGTCTGTCTCTCTCTCTCTTATAGAAAGCAAGCCAGTTATTTTCGTTTCGTCTTTCTATTTCGCATTGAACAGTGTGGTGTTGCGACGATTATTTTTGTTGAGTGTATACAAGTATTTTGTACATAATAAATAATAAAAAATAACAATAATGAATCCTGACAGTGTTTCTGCACAAGTTCCGGATATTGCTGATGGAGTTAGTTAAGTAGAGATTTTATACAGACAATAATAAATGCTTATGTATTTTTAGCAAGTACGCATTATGACCTCTCTTTACTATTGTGCTAACCAAGTCATACGCGTTATAATCTCTCCATTATTGTGTGTTTAGCAAGTGTACGCGTCATAACTTTAATAAATTTAAAAGCAACTTCGTTCCATCCGGGTGTCCCTTGACACCTCTCAAGTTTTGATTTTTATATATAAGATTTCCGAACCCAAATGATTGTGAAAAGGCGAATGGTTAATAGAAATAGAGAGAGATATACCACACACGAATAAAATTATTTGCAGTGTGAAGTAAAATTTCCACCTCGCGATGGTTCCACGTATTAAGTCAACCGGCGGACATAATCTGAGATGGCGTGGTGAATTCCACGTCAAATATTAAGAATACCAAGTCGGAATTATTACACGATACACCCAGGAGCTTATGGGATTAGGATTCAATGAGTCCTTTTTGAATGACTCTCGATTTTATTGCTTCTTATTTACTGAAGCCGAGAGAATAGCTTAACACTCGTAAACTTCGGTTCTATATCCTGCGAAAACTATTATTAGCAAGATTAAATGGGAAAAATAAACAAACATACAAATTCGTACTATCCACACTAATATTATAAACGGGAGAGTAATTCTGTATGTCTGTTATACTTTCACGAAAAATGCATATCACCGATTTTGATGAAATTCGAGATATTTATTTTATTACATGAATTCAGCGGACATGCAGACGGACAACCTGATGGAAAATGGTTATAAATGCGCTGCTGCTTTCTTCAGGGAGACTGGAACCTGTCCACTCATGCCGGAACACAACTCAAGGTTGTTATGGCGGCATACTCTAGACCAGAAATGGTAGCCATCCAATCAGGCAAATGCCCTACCACCTGGCAAGTGCTCTAACAAGTCTGTAAAAATGTACTTAAAATATATTGTTAAATGTGCTGCCTCTTGCTGTTAGAGTGGCCAAATCCTTACCAACATTAAGAAATGTACTCAGGAAACACTATTTGTCCATTAATAGCTCTATGTCTGATTAACACATTACAATCATGCTAATATATTTATTATAATAACTTATGTATTATTGTGTATATATAACTATGTATATATGTATGTATTTGTATATTTATTTCTTAAATTAGCTTGAGTATTTATGTATCTATTGCCTATTTCCTAGATTCTTTTTTTTTTCATTTAGGTTGCCTGGAAGAGATCGCTTTGAGCGATAAGGCCGCCTGTTGTATTGCCTAGAAAATATTGTAAAATATAAAGCAATAAAGTGTTATCTCCCCCCCCCCATCTCTCTCTCGCTCTCTCTCTCTCTGTCTCTCTCTCTCTCTCTCTCTCTCTATTGTAAAATCCGGTGTTTCCTTGTATATTACAAAGATGATCGCTACCAGCACCTTCCATACCCAGTTTTTCCAGCTGGAGTACAATAGAGAGGCTAGCGGTCCATCTGATAGAAAGTTGTAAATAGCTTATTGTATTAATTACCACATATATGATTACGCTCGCGGACCGCGTTCGTAATACCGAAGTAAGAAAAAGAGTTGGTCTGAAAGAGAGTGTCGGGGTGAAGGTAAGGAAAGGAATGCTCCGGTAGTTCGGGCATGTGGAAAGAATGACTAAACAGATATACAATGCAAAAGTGGGTGGATGCAGAAGTCGTGGAAGACCACGACACACCTTCCATGATCAAATTGATCGTGTACTAGTAGAAGGTGATGTCAGGAGCCTTAAGAACAGACGAGCGTGCATGACAAGAGTTATGAATGTCAAAGAGGCAAGTGAGGTAAGGTGTAAGAAAAAGCCTAAATGGCACTCTGTTGTTCGTGCCTACCCCGCAAGGGAACTGGCGTGAAGTTATGTATGTATGTATATGATTGTCATTAGATAAGACAAGTAGCGATCTACATTGTAAGGACAGTTTGACCTCTTGGACTGACAATATGAGCAATGTCCAATTTTGCCTGGCTATTTTTATCCTGGACAGCGTAAAAATGTCATAAAACTTAATGTTGAATTTATGTATGTGAGCAAAGCCACGAAAAGTCTCTAGTCTTGTAATAAAATTAATAAAACGTTTCTTTTTTTACGTAATCAAATAAATCTCCAAAAATTATTTCGACAAAACAAAATTTAGAAGCTTATCATTCACCCAAAACAGCGGCTAAATGGTTCACTCTATCACCGCCCATACATTTTACAAAGTCAGCAATGTCTCAATACTTCCAAAAGATGGAAAAACAAACACAAATTCCCACCTACGTTACCAATATAAAAGTCATATCAACCGATAAACGTCTACTACATAAAAGTCTTCTCGTAATTCAAAAGGATTATACATGCACGTCTAATCAAGCACTGCAGACGACAGTATATTCGATTTGGTCAACTTTTATTAATGATTGTGCAATAGTGGATCACGAATTCGGAGAGCTTGTCGCTGATTTGATAACTTTGGCTGAAAGAGACAGTAATTGAAGTGATAACTCCTTATCGCAGGGTAAACCCGCATTATGGCGCCAGTCTGTCTGGCTTCCTAGGAGAGGCCGCCCCTGTTTATAGGGCGGCCCACCGCTCGCCGGGGTGGCGGATTAAGGCTCACGCTACATACCGTGACCCCGGCACTCAGGCGGAAGAAGGCTCCCATGGGGTTTTAATGGGTATACCCGGCGTCGGTCGTATTGATTAATCGGCGCCGGGGAAGCCCTACACACCAGCCGCATCGATCCCCGCGCGGCTGACGGTGCGGTAACGCATTTTCCCATGTAAAAAAAAAGGCTGTCTGGCTTCCCTTTCTCTCACGCATACGGCAACGGTAGGCAGGCTCCTCCTCTCTCACCCTAACCCACAGCGCTAGCCGTATTTCGGTAATTAGATTAAATAATGACACTAATAATGTACATACACAAAATTCTAATGTATATATTCAAGAATTTTAACTAAGAATGAAATACATTTTATAATCATTAAAAGATTTAATTAATAAATAACCTTTCCTTACATTATCATATTAATATACATAAAATTTAAGTAATAACCTAAGCTTTTCTCAAGTTAAATAATTTCAATATTAAATAGTTTCGAGCGTCCCGAAACGCACTTTTTTTTTGGAAAATTATGAGAGTAAGAGTGTGTGTACGGAATCCTCAGGTTAAAAAAAACCCCGGATGTTTCGTACATCGTTGCCGCTGAAAATAAAATTATAATTTTGTTGCCTTTAATTGTTGTGTAAATTTTTGTCGAATAACAATAAATATAAATGGACTCACCCAAAACCCCGTTGACTAAGAACATCCACCTTGGATTCAGAAGTAGATATCACACATACACGGAAACTGAAACCCTCATATCCAATTATTCAAATAATAACAATCACTTTTCAGGGCGGCCGCCATTTAGTTTGTTTCAATAACTCACTGCACTTGTCAAAAAACTTATTATTTCTTACATGTCTGTCTCTTTAACACCGCAAACAAATCCGACGTCAAAATGGCGAGGTCTTCCATGTTATAAGGCAAAAGCAAGCACAGCTTGTCTTTAAAGTTTAATATATTGTTTTATAAAAAATTGAAGTTGAACGTTCACTCTGGTCTTTTTACGGAGAATGTAAAACGTCCATACTGAGCTCTCGTACATCGGAGGCTTTCACCACTACCAGTGGCAGCGAATAAAATACCAACGGCACTTACTAAACTACCCACAAAATAATAAAATATGAGGATTCAACAAAGACCACATCCGAGTCGCTTATCGCTTGACGTTGACGCGTGACATTGACATGTGTTAACATATTGGTAGATATAAGACATCATGTACCACTTTGTTTTGATACTTGTCATATTTGGAATACAAATCTCCGAAAGCGGCTGCTTTAGGTCCCAAGATCGCCGCAGCTGAAAAAAGCATACGCACAGTGATTAACTTCGTAGAGATGACGCACGTATACTGATTTTTTTAGAACTCGAACCCTAATAAGAAAATGATTATGCTTTTAACCCCATATCGCAAAAATTACTCGACGAATCTTGTTGAGATGAGTTTTGGCTGAAAGTATTTTAAAGCTCTGCCACGATAACTAAAAGTCTATGTATTTTTTTGTATCCCTAAATTACTGTGTCGTTTAAAAATAGCTATAACATTCATATTCATATCATGTATTTGTAAATTATTTTGTATTGTAAGTATTGGTGGCAGTTGCTTCTTTTAAAAATGAAACTTGATATAGACTGGACTGTATGATTATTAAACTGTTTACATAAACTAAATTATACATAAAATAAGTTTGTATTGGAATGAACAAGTAATTGTGCGAGAGAGTCGAGTGATAGTTGTTTAATGTCTTTTTTCCGGCCTCCAAGGCCGCTTATATATCCCGCGTCCCGTCCGACGCCTAGCTGCTAATTGTGCGAGCTATGGGCGTCGGCAGTATGCGGGGCGCGGAGAGGTGTACTCCAGCTTGCTCTCTGTCCGCAACAGTAGGGCTACAGTCTGTATTTGTAAGTTTGCGCCGGTATCGTCGTCTGTGGTATTTTAATTCACTAGTCCGCGGTGTGCATGATATCTCGGAGCACTCGGCCAACACTTAAGATAGCTTAAAAGCCGCTGCGGCCTACAAGCAAAGATAACCAAGTGTTGAAATAAAGATTTATTTATAATACAAAATGTATCATGTCCCTCTTCATTTCTTACTTGTTAATTATTATTTTTATATAACTTAAATAGGATTCGGTTAGTATAGTGATTCTTACTGGATGGCACGCCGTCTCCTTCTACGACTGAGTTATGCTTGTAAAGTAGAAGGCGAAGCGGGAGCCTGAGCATACATCCTTGCTCCGCTCCCGCCAAAGGAGGACGCGTCACCGTAGGCCCACTTTGGACCTTCGGCTGCTGTGAGTGGGCGGCGTGTGGCTCCCTGGGGAAAATTTTCTCACCCGCCGTTACATTATTTCTAATCAAATCAAATCATCATTTATTGCATAAAACATGTTATATCAAAAATGGTAGGATCATTCCATAGGTCATGTTTTTGCCTCTAGGGCGTGCAAAATGTTGTACCTATTACAATTAATAATTCATTTTTTTTATTGCAGAAGATCAGCAGACAGGCAGACGGCCCACTTGATGGAAAGCGGTTACCATCGCCTATAGACATTTGCAACACCAAAGGTGCTACAAATGCGCTGCTGCTCTCTCAAGGGAGACTGGAACCTGGCCACTAATGCCGAAACACAACTTAAAGTTGTTATGGTGACATACTTTAGACCAGGGGTGGTAGCCATCCAGTCGGGCAAATGCCCTACCACCTGGCAAGTCTTATCGATTTAGTATTAATATTACTTCAATATTAAAAAAATTAAATTAATTCACAATAATAACGATAATTGAATTAAGTCATTCTTTAAAATAAATGTCATAAAAATTAAAATTAATCCACTAGTAATTTAAATTCTGTCATTAAAATAATCATTAACACTGTAATATGATTTGTCAATCAAAAATGTCCTTAACCTAAATTTAAAACTAGCTGACCCGCAGACTTCGTACCGCCTCAAAAATCAATAAATAAAAAACGTTGATTTCTGAACGACGGGTCGAACATCAAACGTTTAACATTCTAAACCAAAAAAAATAAAAAAAAACTTCGTCTTTAAATTTAATTTGATTTTTGAACGACTTTTAAATTTAAATGCTTCCTAAATAACGGGACGAACGTCAAATGTTTGACAGGTAGGAATAGTTTCTAAGGGAAAGCGAAATTGATGTTTTTACTATATTCCAAGCATTTTTTTTTCACATTTACTCACCTTTTAAACCTTCCACAAATAATTCAAAACCAAAATTAGCCAAATCAGTCCAGCCGTTATCGAGTTTTAGCGAGACTAACGAACAGCAATTGATTTTTATATATATAGATTATCAGTGTTTTGAATATTAATAATACATTTTGGTAGATGACTATAGAGCCTAGGAGCCATACACAACACGCTACTACGCAACCGGGATTTAACGCTCGGATGATGATGATTACGACACGCTACTACTTAGCAGAGTTGTTCGACTCTTAGTCGAGATATTGTTTTTGAGCATGGCGTTCGCTTTTAAAAGTATTAAATAAACTTCATATTGTTTCGAAGCAAAATTATGACTTCGTATCTTTATATATATAATTCTTCTGTACGTGTGTTGATAGTAAACTCCTCCTAAACGGCTGGACCGATTTGAATGTTTTTTTTTGTGCGTATTCAAGTGGATTCGAGGATGGTTTAGATTTATAATTGGACCCGGTAGGTGGCGCTACAATCGGGTTCTAAATTTATTTTTTTCAGGGCAGAACAACGTCTGCCGGGACAGCTAGTATATAGATATATTCTATGGAGATTATGTCAAACTTTAACCGATAGTAAGGCAAACGAACAGTCGGCAAGATATAGGAACCGACAATTAGTTAATGGTTGAATTGTATATAACGGTTAAGCTACCTCTTGACTAAATTGAATTAAAAATAGGAGGACTCCTAGCGTTATTGCCTAAGTATAACTAAACTAAGTGGATGGATGCAGAAGTCGTGGAAGGCCACGACACACCTTCCATGATCAAATTGATCGTGTACTAGCAGAAGGTGATGTCAGGAGCCTTAAGAACAGACGAGCTTGCATGACAAGAGTTATGAATGTCAAAGAGGCAAGTGAGGTGTGTAAGAATAAGCCTAAATGGCACTCTGTTGTTCGTGCCTACCCTGCGAGGGAACTGGCGTGAAGTTATGTATGTATGTATGTATAACTAAACTTTTAACCCTGAAATTACTTTCATTGAATAAGATTACTTTGTTGTAGCGTGTTAAAGTCATAACTATAATTTGATATTTAACTTTTACACTTCCATAAAATTGTTTAATTTAATTAAGCGTAGAGCTTAATTAAATTTATATATCTATACTATATTATAAAGAGGTAAAGTTTGTGAGTTTGTTTCTAGGAAGTAATCTCTTAAACTAATGAAACAATTTTGAAAATTCTTTCACTGCTGAAAGAATTATCATCATTCATTCTACTGAGAATGCTTCATTATTCCTAAGTGACAGAGGCTATATTTTATTGTAATTATTAATAATATTTTTTTAATATTTTAATGACGCCCAGCGAAGTGGACACGAGTCAGCTAGTAATAATATAAAATTATAAAAATGCCGTGTGTGTACACTGAAAGCTATTTTTTAAAAATACAACTGGGTTATAGTATATGAATGATGGAGAACACGCAGGCATTTTTTTTATTATTAACTGATAATAAAACTACGTTTTAACGGTTTTAAGCGCGGTAATATATTTGTTTTTTATTCTTCCGCCGTTTCACCACTTTTCAGTAGACGTGATCACGGAAGACTTCTGTTCCTATTATGTACCTATATACTAGTCGCGTAAAGTTAAGAAAATATTATATTACCTGTTAGTTCGGGATTCATGTAAAAACTACTGGACCGATTTTGAAGCGATTTTCACTGATCGATTAGAGTACTTTTTCTAGATGATATAATACCTTATAGCCCTGACGTGTATACAAAATTTTATTTATTTATTTAATTTGTTTGGGAAACATACAATAATTAATATTCTTAAATATAAAACACAAAATTAATACATATATCAATCAAGTATCCATTAAAAAATAATTTATATAAAAAAAATTGGCTCAAATAGTTAATTACAAAAAAAAACTGACAATCTGTTGCATAATTAAGTAGTGAAAACGGCACAATCAAACAAACACACATTCGCACTTATAGTATGAATTTATATAACGAATTCACCGAATTAACCGTTTGTCAGATGCCAAGACAAGAATTAAATTATAATCAAAGCCAAGATCAAATAGTTTGCATAACCGACATATTATTGCAAGTTATAACTGTCAAACTGACATTAAAGACTGTGTATCTTGTCATATCTGTCGCGCTGCGTTCAAAGGTTGGACAAAGCATGAATTATTCCGCAATAACTCGTTTCAATATAACTATTGTTAACATCTAGGGACATATCTCAACTAAACTAAATCTACTAACAGTATTAGCAAAATTCTGATTTGCCTTAGACGATCATTTTGGTACTTAATTTTTTTTTTATTGCAGGAGATCAACAGACCTGCAGACGGCCCACTTGATGGAAAGCGGTTACCATCGCCTACGGACATTTGCAACAGCAAAGTTGCTACAAATACGCTGCTGCTCTCTTAAGGGAGACTGGCACCGGGTCACTAATGCCGGAACACAACTCAAGGTTGTTATGGCGACATACTTTAGACCAGAGGTGGCAGCCATCCAGTCGGGCAAATGCCCTACCACCTGGCTGTGGGTTGTTAAGTCGCCTCTTACGACAGGCCGCCCTGCCGCAGGAAATTGTATTCTTTCTCCGTTCCTGCACGGATAAAACCCTACCCTACCGCTAACCCTTCATACCCTAGACGAAATAAAAGTATAGACAATCAAATGAACAAAAGCGTCAAACTGAATGAAGTATTTTAACCAACTTCAAAAAAGGAGGTGGTTCTTAATTCGTCGTGTATATATATTAGGGTGGTGCAAAAAAACCGACTATATTTTTTTTAGTCTCGAAAGAAAAAATGTTAGTTTCTGATGTTTTAAGAACTCCCTCCAAAGGACAGCTCAAAAAAAAATTATAAAGAGGTCGCTCCAAATTTATTAAGATTTCAAAAATCGCCAATAACTGTTTTTTTTTCTAGTTACGGTATAATTTTATAGACCAAAAAATAATAAGTTTCTGAAAGTTTCAGTTCAAAATTTGAACTTTAAAAAGTCGCTCATATTTTTTTATATGTACCTAGTGCATTATTATATATATATGTATATTTCCCGCCGTAACTTCCTTATTTCGGAACCGATTTGATGATATAAATTTTATTGCTAGCAGAATTTGGGTTCCGAAAATATAGCAGAAAAATCCTTTAAATCAGGCTGACATGTGAAATTTTTACGGTTTTTCAGCTATAACTTTTTTGTTTCTGGATCGATTTTAGTCATTCTTTTTGCGTTCGATTTATCATAGTTTTAGAATAATTCCATATACATTTTATTGGTATTAGATCTTGAGTTCGGAAGATATAGCAATAAATCCATAAAATCAAGTAGAAAACGTTGTAGCGATTGACGTCTGTAACATCGTTTGATTCAGAAAATCTTCATAGTAGTCCGGTATAAATTTCATTGTTATCGGAGTATGACTGATTTGAACATAAATTTTATTACAAAACTAGGATTCGCCCGTGACTTCGTTCACGCTTGACATGAAATTTACATGGGATTCCCGGGATACAAATTATCACATATTTTATTCAATAAAATTTGCTATCGATAAGTGAAAAAATCACATGGGAATTCGATTTTTTTTATCGAGCCGTTTTAAATTACAAAAAAAGTATAAAAAGGTAGCGTAGATTTTATGTCTAAGAATTTGCTGTCGATCATCGAAAACTGCATCAAAATCGGTCTAGTAGCTTTTAAGTGAATCCCGAACAAACAGACAAGAAATCTAAAAAAAACTGCATCGTGTTCTCCATCGTTTATATAGACTATACCAGCTGTATTTTTTTAAATAGCTTCAATGTATTGTTACATACCGACAGAAAGTGAATGCACATCTGCCTGCCATAAACCTGGTTTATTACCTTTCCCGCATTTGGACTTCTTTTGTTTACTTTGTGTTTAAAATTTGTAATGAAGAAAAACATTCTACTGTTATTGTACTTGTTTTATGGCAGTCATTTGGCAGGTGTGTCGAACTAATTCTTTGAATTTATTTTTTTGCGTCGAGGCATATTGTATTTGTACAGAATAAAAGGAATGCCCGAACGGAGGGGTGAAGCAGTCAAGCGAGGATTACGATACGAGCAAGACGTGTACATTCGATGAGATATATAGTGACGGACTTTGCACGTGTTATTGAATCGTGCAGTTTGTACTGGTTGTGTCCAGTTATATTTGTACCTGGGTTATACGTGTTTGTATAGTTCTAATAAATTCTATAGTCATTCCAAACGGCATTTTAATTCGAGTCCCGCACTCGTAACAGTATGGACACAGCATTTCTTGAATTTTATAATGTTATAGTTTTCCTAAAAAGAGACTGATACCTACATAAATTACATTCTCTTATGAAAGTAGATTATTTATAAACCCATCAGAACTCCCTACAATCGATCAATTGCTTAAATCAAAAATCTATTAAAACATTTGAGTAATAAATTGATTTATGATAAAATTTTCCAGATTATAATTAATATCAAATTTCGTATAATAGTTTCGCAACACACCATCAATATCAACAAACTAATAATAATAAATCAAAAGTTGTATAAAATATTAATCACTTATGAATATTTCACCGCGAAACCATAATATACGGAAACTTATTAACTAAACAATCTTCTTATATTGAATACCAGTTATGCCTGCCACTTCGTTGGCGTGGAACTTTGACTTTAGGGGAAAGTGGGGAAATTGGGAACACTTAACTTTCAATGCTTAAAACTATTAGAAAAAGGTAAAACACATAATCAATTTTTATTGCAACATAAACTTTGTTTATCTATCTACTAATTAGTAGCAAAATCAACATTTTATTAAACAAAATGGATTGATGTTCCTTTTTACCCGAAACCCTATGGGGTAATTGAGATCATTCCGCGGATAACATGGGAATAGTATGGAGTACTTATGAATGACATAATGAAATCTTTATAAATAACTAGCGGTCTCGGCAGATGTTGTCCTGCCCTAAAAAATAAAAATCTAGAACCCGATTCCAGCTCCACCTACCGGGTCTAATTGTGGATCTAAACCACCCCGGGACCGATTCAAACACATAAAATTTCATCAAAATCATATAACTCGATTCCAGCGCCAAGTATTTTGTTTATATTGATAGGTTACATTATTGAAGTTTTAGTAGGAATCCTCAAGTTTTATATAGCCTATAATATAGGCCCTATATTAGGGGATAATGTAGCTTTCAAATGGTGAAAAAAATTTTGAAATCGGTCTAGTAGTTATTGAATTTATTCGTTACAAACATACAAAAATACAAAACTTTCCTCTTTATAATAATAGTATAGGCTACATTTTATTATTTATTATCAAACATGTAAACTTCATTAGTATCGCCGGTAGTGCATTATCATTTGCCCAGAGTATATTTACAATATAACTCCTTTTCATTTTTAATTTTTTTATTACCAAAGCTGACAAATGGGCAGCCACATACAAAGACAGGCATCTGCCTGTCGTCATGCCGTCATGTTCAGACGAACAACATAAGGGTTCCGTTTTCACAACGAAAAAGTGCATTTCGTTTACTAGTTAAATAATTTTTATAAGTAAAATTAATATATAATAACAGAAGCTCATAAACGCCCCACTGCTCGGCTCGGCCCATAGGGGAACGAACAGAATACCCGCCATGCTTGTCCAAGGCGGGTTGGCGAGTTTGACATATCGGTTATCTCGACGTGCAGACTTCAGGATATTTTCCGTCGCCGTTGTTAGTACGTGGTAATTGTAACAATACTGCACAGGATGTCAGAAGACTGCCTAAGTGGTCTATGCATTCCGGCCAGGATCGAACCCGAGCCCTTTGAGTCTGGGATGCGTGCGCTAGACATTACGCTACTATAGTATAAGTAAAATTATTTTAACAAAACTGGGTCGTTTTGGTCTTACACCAAAAGGAATGTTTTCACTGAAAAGCCGCGTTTGTATCGGATATAATTCCGGCACAGCAATATGCTGAGTGCTAACCTTGTTTGTTGAAAATACGGAGTAAAAATTCTCAAAGTATGCAATGTATTGTTACGAGTTGCAGGACTCGAATTAGAATGCCGTTGGAATTATTATAGGGTTTATTAGAACTATACAAACACGTATAACACATGTACAAATATAACTGAACACAACCAGTCCAAACGTAATGCACGATTTATTGAATCGATTCAATAACACGCGCAAAGTCCGTCACTAAATAGATTACCGAATGTACACAAGTCTTGCTTCGCTCGTGGTTATCGCTTGACTGCCAATCTCTCCATTGCGCCATTGCTTTATACTGCACAGATACAATCTGTCTGCCCCACCGCATGGGCCGAATTTCTTAGAATCAGTCCAACACACCTGGCTAATAACTGCCATAAAAGATTACAATATACAATGGGTTGTTTCTAATCACAAATTTTAAACACAAAGTAAACAAAAGTAGTCCAAATGCCGAAAGGTAATAAAGCGTGTTTTTACGGTATGCAGGTGTGAATCCACTTTTGTCGGCGTATAGGTCGTAGCAGTATATAATAATGTGTATAGAATGTAATTACGCCGCTATTTCTACGAATAAAGTTATCTTTCTTTCTGTACAGAACACTAAAATTTGCAATTTATGATTAGGTATCATCTAAACAGTAGTTTTTACTGAAATTTTAACATTTATTTTCTAATCGCGGACAGACAGTTCATTTTTATTTCTGTATATAGAAATCAGATGCTATTACTAAAAATAATCATAACCATAAACGGTTTAAAGCTATGGTCGATTGATAGAAATAACATAATAATATGGTTTTTAATAAGTTAGATTAAATCATTATGTGGGTAGTTTGTTTTTGTGAAATTGCCGTGTTGAGAAGTTGTTATTATAGATTATATAGCGGTGATTTATGACTTTTGAAAGTTATGAGTTTTCGTCATTGTTCATTAAATTTTCAACGTTTCAAGGTTACATACATACATAACTTCACGCCAGTTCCCTTGCGGTTTGGGCACGAACAACAGAGCGCCATTCAGGCTTATTCTTACACACCTCACTTGCTTCTTTGCATTCATAACTCTTGTCATGCACGCTCGTCTGTTCTTAAGGCTCCTGACATCACCTTCTGCTAGTACACGATCAATTTGATCATGAAAGGTGTGTCGTGGCCTTCCACGACTTCTGCATTGTATATCTGTTCAGTCATTCTTTCATCATGCATTCTTTCCACATGCCCGAACGACCGGAGCATTCCTTTCCTTACCTTCACCCCGACACTCTTTTTCAGACCAATTCTCTTTCTTCTCTTCTCTGTCGTGAATCAGCTTTCTATAATCGATATTTTAAAACGTGCTTAATAACTTGACAATATGGGTCAACTTTTAAATTCCAAATATCCCTAGCGAGATATCAGGCGGTAGGCTAAATAAAACTTTAACAATACTCATTTACACTCGACATCTTTGTCTTCCGTGATCACGGCTTCTGAAAAGTGGCCGAAACGTCGGAATAATAAAAATCAAATAAATGACCGCGCTTAAAACAGTTTGAACGTAATTTTATTATCTCTAGCGAGCCAATTTTCTGTTTCCCTAAGTATTCATAAATGCTATGGCGGTATAATATGGTTCATAATTAGCAGAAAGCGAGATATGGTTAATTTATTGATTTAAAATTCAGTCTACGATAGAAAAATACCGATATTCCAAGTCATAAATATGATAATCGGTAATCGAAAGCCGTGATCGTTTGGATAGTAATCGATTTTTTGTGGATTTGAACCAATAGTTTATAAACAGGGCTGCACTTCTGCAATTTTAATAGCGTAAACCATTTCATTTAATTAAAATAGTTTAAAATATCTATAAATCACGCTTCAATAGCAAGGTTAAGTATTAAACTTAAATTAAAAAAAATCCCAAAAAATCAAATTTATTGCCTTAAAAGAAAGAAGAAGAAGAAACTTATTTGAAGAAATAGCGATGTATTTACATTGCTGACAACTTAAAAATAAAAACATAATTTTGAGAATTTGTTCGCCGCATTTTCAGCAAACAAGATTTGCACTCAGCTTATTGCTGTGCCGACATAATATCCGACACAACGCTGATTTTCAGTGCAAACCTTCCTTTTGGCGTAATACTAAAACGACCCGTAAACCGTTAATAGAAAGAGGTAATCTCGAGATCTCAAAGTGAAGCCGGCTAAACGATGCCGATCTTAGAATAGGATGCCGATAGCGCCGCGTGCGAAAAGAACTTAGTAATACGGATAAAGGCGGAAAGGTTTCCAGTGAATACTAATTGCTTTTTTTCATTTTTTATTGCAGGAGTTCAGCCGACAGGCAAATAGCCCACTTGATGGAAAGCGGTTACCATCGCCTATGGACATTTGCAACACCAAAGATGCTACAAATGCACTGCTGCTCTCCTAAGGGAAACTGGAATCTGGTCATTAATGCCGGAATACAACTCAAGGTTGTTATGGCGACATACTATAGACCAGGGGTGGTAGCCATACAGTCGGGCAAATGCCCTACCACCTGGCTCTGGGTTGTTTTATCGCCTCTTATGACAGGCCGCCCGGCCGCAAGAAATTGTATTCTTTCTTCATTCCTGCACGGATAAAATGCTATTAACCACACAGATGTAAACCAGGTCATTAAAATTATCACAAAGTTTATTAGATGTACACGACACGTAATTCACAGCTCTTACAAATGCAACTGATTACAAGAAAACGCAACAATAAAACAGATTATCGTAATAATAGAGATCGCGCAAAGTCCGTCGTTAATAATACTCGCTCTGAAAGTACACTATGTAACGCCTCGATCGCAGTTGTAACACATTACACAACTAACTCAGTCCCCGACTGACCAACCTTATACCTTTGTAAAATAGCCTAGCAACGTGCCCACTGTTTTTTGGAATTCACAATTCAAAAGCCTTTTGGCTTCTAAAATTCGTAACGAAATGCAAACAATAGACAAAAGGATTTATAACGTCTTAGCGGGATGCGTACAAAAGGATTATCGCGGACAATAGATCAGTCAAATTCGAAGGGGAATAAAACACCAGTAAAGGATTAGTTATCAGTTCGCGACACTACAAAATTTTACGCACAGAAGTGTTTAAAAAATGCTTCTTCTTCTTCATTAGATGTTTTGCTCTACGTAGGCTCCGTTTATACTTTTATTTCGTCTGAGTTCAATGCAAAAAGAACTACCTATGTCGTGCCATCATTTTAACTATATACATCTACCCCTTACAGTACTTTTTTTACTTTACTTGATGAAAAACCCTGTCTTTATGTACCTCATGTCCTTTTCTATGCCCCTGAAAACGTGTATGCAAAATTTCAAAATTACTTAAGATTCTTTTCAAAACCCATATTAGCTTCATTCAGCTAACCATTGTTTGCGCACGCGTATTAAGCCCAAAGGGTGCAGATTCGTATCCTGGTCGGAAAGCATGCAGGTCTTAAGCCGTTTCCTCACCTTATGTGCAGATTGTTACAATTACCACAATGAAGGAAAACATCATTATGAAAACTACACATTGCCATAACCGATGTGTCAAACGTGTTCCTCTAAAAATTAGGTGGCCAGAGCCCAGCAGCGGGATGTTTATGGGCTGTTATTAGTACTATTTAGAGATAAATAGATAACACTTTATTGTACACCAAAATATACAATACAATTACAAATAAAAACATATTTACAATATTTGTTAGACAACACAATAGGCGGCCTTATCGCTCAAAGCGATCTCTTCCAGGCAATCTAAATTAAAGAAATTTGTTAGCTAATCTGGCGATGTAGATACATACATACATACATAACTTCACGCCAGTTCCCTTGCGGGGTAGGCACGATCAACAGAGCGCCATTTAGGCTTATTCTTACACACCTTACTTGCTTCTTTGACATTCATAACTCTTGTCATGCACGCTCGTCTGTTCTTAAGGCTCCTGACATCACCTTCTGCTAGTACACGATCAATTTGATCATGCAAGGTGTGTCGTGGCCTTCCACGACTTCTGCATCCATCCACTTTTGCATTGTATATCTGTTTAGTCATTCTTTCATCATGCATTCTTTCCACATACCCGAACCACCGGAGCATTCCTTTCCTTACCTTCACCCCGACACTCTCTTTCAGACCAACTCTCTTTCTTACTTCGGTATTACGAACGCGGTCCGCGAGCGTCACTCCGCGGATTTAGCGCAGTGCTCGCATCTCGACCGCGTTTACTCTACTTTCATGCTCTCTCTTCCATACCCAACTCTGGCTTCCATACGCGAGCGTAGGTACCAGCACCGCGTTGTGTATGGCAAGCTGGGTCTTCTGGCCGAGGTTCTTAGCACCCAGAAGTTTACCTAACGCTCCATTCACACTATTCCCCAAATTCACGATGTAGGTGATGCAGGAAAAAGGCAATAGATACATAAATACTTAAACTAATTAAATATATATATATACAATAATATATATGTACATGGCAACACTAGGGGCACACACACCAAACACACGCACACGCACGTACGCACGCATACGTAGGTTAATTAATGAATAATTCCACTTTATTTAAGTTCCTATAATAAAATTATGTTGGGTGCCGCGATACAGACGTAAAGTCTAGGGCAGCAACCGCTCCCAAAAAAATTGTAGCTTTCATTTTAACTATTATAATTCAAAATGTGTTATTACCATAACTTTTAGATATAATTATATAAGGTGGTAGGGTATTTGCCCGACTGGATGGCTACCACCTGCTCTAGAGTATACCGCCATAACAACCTTGATTTATGTTCCGGCATTAGTGAGCAGGTTCCAGTCTCCCTTAAGAGAGCAGCAGCGCATTTGTAGCACCTTTGGTGTTGCAAATGTCCATAGGCGATGGTAACCGCTTTCCATCAAGTGGGCCGTCTGCCTGTCTGCTGAACTCCTGCACTAAAAAAAATGCCTAAAAATAATTTTATATAAATAAATGAATTTGAATTTGACATCTATATACATACAATCATATATATATATATATATATATATATATATATATATATATATATATATATATATGTGTACAATAATATTTGATTATTTATTTATTTATTGATCGTTCTTTACAAGCAAATAACCGTACAAAGTGCCAGTATGTAAAGCACGACGTGTGAACAGCTTGAAATTCGATAAGCGTACGCTTACCACTGAACTATGTTCCACATGTGTGGTTATTTTGAATTTTAATTATTATTGCACACCTTTATAGCCGCGATCCGGTGTCGGGAAACCATCGCGGTGTAGACGACGATATTATAAAAAATTAAAATGTTAAATTAAACCTCTCAGATACGTCCGATAGTGGTGTGACATTCTTTGAATTTCTCGAGATATTGTGACATCAAAATAACCAATGGACAATCAAACAGTAAAGATACTTTTATATACTTGTATGTCTTTCAAGACCACGGGCCATAAAAATGGCCCGGACTTTTGGAGGGCTTGCGTGGGGCCATGGAAAGGCCAACACGTAGAGGCCCCTTGACAAATTTAATGTAAATGTGGCGTAACACTGACCGGCGATTATCCCTGTCTACACCATATACCAATGCACCCAAGGACAAGCCCCGGCCAGTGTAGGACTATTGTGGGAAATGAGGACAAAAGTACCGGGCTATTGGGGTGAACTGCTAGTGGTACTAGGGGTCTGGGAATATGGGGACTATGGCGTCTGCCCGTCGCAATGTTCAGGGAACATGGAAAAATGGGCAGACGGTGACTCGCCACTCCCTGCATGGGCCCCAAAAGGTGCCATAAAGACAGGGGCAACATGGGTGTGAGTGGCTAAGGGGTGTAGAGAGGTGGGCGGTTTTTTAACTATCCCACGGAAACTCTTTAATTTTTTGGGATCAAAAATATCCTATATGTTGACCAGGGATATAAGCTACCACCATACAAAATTTCATTTAAATCGGTCCAGTCGTTTCGGAGATTAGCCGGTACAAACAGAGAAACAAAAAATAAGAAAAAAATCTAAATTAGTTCTATTTCACTTCTTACATCCCTCTGCCTCGGTTTTTAGCATTTTTTTTTCATTATACAGAAATTTGACCTCTACATTTTTATTATATGTATAGATGTAAGTAGTCATTTTTATAAGGAATCTCTCAAAGAATCTATAATATTATAAAATTCTAAACATGCCGTGTTTGTACATTGAAGTTATTTAAAAATAAACAACTGTATAATATAGTATACAAACAATGGAGAACACGGTGTCATTTTTTTTAGATTTCTTGTTTATTCGTTCGGGATTCATGTACAAATTACAGGACTGATTTCGATGCCGTTTTCGCTGATCGACAGCTAATTCTTATTCGATACCCATATCAATAAGAGAATTGCCAAAAAGAAAATTAAATTAAAATTACATTCGTGGCTAATGGAAGTGTTTTATGACATTAGGGATTTTATTAGGTAAATGATTATATCTGTATATTTTTGCCAGTGACTTCTGATTTATTCTATTTTATTGATATTATTTTATTTTTGGTTTTAATATATAATTAATCAAATTGTGTTTATAAATTTAGAACTGTTATAATTTTTTTAATTGACATATACCCAAATATTTGTATGACCATGTTTAGGTCAAATACAGTGAGACCAATTGACTTTGTTTATTATCTTTTGTACAACTATTACGTGTATTTCTACAAATAAAGATTCATTCATTCGGTTATTCAAAAATAAAATAAACTAACGCATTTTATTGTAAGCGACATTTGGACCTAAATTTATTTTTTGTTGCAAAACGTATTTAAACTATTGTTTTGGTTTAAGATTTTCAATTTTAATTAGATTAGAGCATACTGAATCAAAAACTAAGTCTTACGAGAGCTGCATACGTCTAACCATCACAGCGGACAACAAACTACTGGCTAGCGCAACGTGGGAGCGCGCATATTAATCTTTGCTCTATCTCGCTAGCACATCATCCGTCCCGCTCACACACTGTACCAAATATTGTACTAGCTGTACATTTTGTTAATATTTGTAATTAGGTTACTGTTTCCAAAATAAATTAATTGACTTCAGTTCACATTGCCACTCGACAGTGAATATACTACTCTCTGCCATCTGAAGTATCATTTCACCTCTATCTCTCGCTGCTACAAGTCTTAAAAGAAAATAATAGTTTAATATACTTTTTGCAACAAAAAATATACCTAGGTACAAATGTCGCTTACGATAAAATGGCGGCATAGGCTCGATATATAAATTTCAACTTTAATACAATGATTATAAGACTTATGTTAGATTGTAAGAAAGCACAAGTAAATTATACGGATTTAATGACGTGTTTATTGGTCATTAACGTATACCTTCGGACGATACGTTTTGTTAAAAATCATTTAATTGTTATCTATTTGTGTAGGTATTTGTGCTTATGCAACTTATTAATATTTATTTTTTACATCAACGTTATCACTATTACCATGTGTTTAATATAAATTAGGTAATTTATTTTGAATTATTATAATCGTGTGAACATTATTTGTGATTTAAAATTTTACTGTTCTAACGTGTCATAGATAGATAGATAGATAGATAACACTTTATTGCTCACCAAATATACAATATCAAAAATACACAATTACAATATTGTCATGGTAGAAACAATAGGCGGCCTTATCGCTTAAAGCAATCTCTTCCAGGCAACCTAACTTAAGGAATAATTTAACCTAATCTGGCGATGTAGGTGGTGCAGATCATTAAGTAGGTATATCATAAATAAACATACTTAAACTACATAATTGTTGTGTCATGTAAAAGGAATTACTAT
The DNA here is from genome assembly GCA_019925095.2 of Dendrolimus kikuchii. Taxonomy (NCBI): domain Eukaryota; kingdom Metazoa; phylum Arthropoda; class Insecta; order Lepidoptera; family Lasiocampidae; genus Dendrolimus; species Dendrolimus kikuchii. The sequence goes on from CM034402.1 coordinate 2,496,391, forward strand.
TCTATTATTAAACTGACATTAGACGGCCATTTCTGTTTTTTTAATTTAGATATATCAACTAAAGTGATCCATACAAGCAAAAACTTGATTCATTTCTTTTCAGTTTTTGGCGCACATCCTCGTACGAGGCACTGCGAGTGCTTTCTGCGTTTGTGAATTAATTAAAAGTTACACAGCTTAATTAAACCTTGATATGCGTGCGTGCGTGCGCTTGTGTGTGGGTGCATGTGTATTTTTTAATGACTCCCATCGAAGTGACGGGTCAGCTAGTTTTATGATAAAAAGGTATTTTTCTATGGGTCACTGGTCGCAGTTAATGTTTCACCGGAACGATTCCATTGGGGTTGTTTTCATGGTATCAATTCGTCGTGGCGTGTTTAACGGACAGTTAAAGTATTTTAACTTTTTACCAAATATTTTAGGCACGTTTTGCTGCCGTTGGTCATTTAAATTATTATTTATTAAAGATGTACCACATAGTAGTTTAACAAAACATTAGAAAGAACAAAAACTTTTACTTTAGGAAATACATAAAGAAATACTAAAAAATAAGTAAGATGCAGTGATGATATATTCCAATATAAGATCAAGCTCAGGATTACCATTTCTAAATTTGATTTTATCATTTTTACTACTACTATTGCACTTTCTACTACAACACTATTACCACTGCACTTTTTTTATTGAGCACTGATGTCTCTAAAGAGATTGTAGTCAGAGTCACTTGCACAACACTATTCGCTCACAGATTTTTCAGCATATAAAAGAATCCTTATAACTATTTAAAAAATCCTATGCTAATACACTTCGTACATACTTACGGGAGAGTTTCTATATATATATTTTTACAAATTCTAATTATAATAAAAATATTATAAAAAAGAAAAAAGAATAAAAAAAAATGATTTTTGAAGGAGTTAGAGTTGGGAATGATTGGATCTGGTTGGAAGTTTGGTGGGGTGGATTTTGGAGGGCAGCGTCGAGGACACGGCGTTGCACACTCTGCAGGAGTGTCCAGCCTGGGATGGGGAGCGCCGTGTCCTCGGCGCAAACATCGGACCAGACTTGTCGCTGCCGGCCGTGGTCCAGGCCATGGTCGGGGGCCAACCTGAATGGGACGCCGTCGCCTCCTTTTGCGAGGCCGTCATGATGTCCACAAAGGAGGCGGCGGAGCGGGAGAGAGAGCGAGCAGCCGCGCTCCTCTCCCGCCGCAATAACCGGTCTCGGCGCCGGAGGAATACCTAAGACATGCCGTCACAGTCCTAGAAAGCATTATTTCCTGGCAACATTTCCTCATTCACACCCTTATTCGGCCGGCCACCAGTAGAGGGCGCTGCGCATAAGCATGCGTCTCATTGGCCAAGCAAAATTTCTCATTGGCTGCCTAACGATCATAACGACGCCACGCTCGTCAATTAACATTAACAAAACGTTGGAAAACCGCTGAATTGTACCGCAAAACCGTTTCTCAAAGTGCCATCGTCTCCCGCAAACCAGTGCAGTGTATGTGCAACGCAAGAAAGCTAATCCGGCCAAAATCCTGCATATCTCCTTACACAGCTCCAGTGACGGTAAGAGTTCAAATTTCTTTATGCTTGTTTCGCTAGGGTTTGAGAGGCGGCATCCGGTGTACAAAGAGTCAGGGTTTGCTCCGGCTGAGTAGCCATTCATATTAAAATCACGGTTTTATAGGATATAATTCTGACACAGTAATGAGCTGAATGCAAATCTTGTTTGTTGAAAATGCGGCATACAATTCTCAAGATATGCTATATAACATAATAACATTATAAAGAGGTAAAGTTTTTGACGTTGTAGGGGGTAATCTCTGGATCTACTAAACCGATTTTAAAACTTCTTTGCTGTTCGAAAGCTATGTTAACAGGGAGTGTCATAGGCTATATAACATGACGCTATATACCACGGGAGCGGGACAGAGCATGGGTGAAACCGCGCCGGGCCGCTAATATGCTATATTTTTGAATCATAATATGCAAGTAATATATAATATGAGATCAGAACAAATTCGTGGTAACGTAATGGCTAGCGCACGCGTCTCAAACTCGAATGACGTGGGTTCAATCCTGGCCGTTTTACTTAGGCAGTTTTCTGATTTAATGTGTATACTGTTACAATTACCACGTGTTAACAATTTTGAAGGAAAAAATCGTGATGAAACCTGCTCATCATGATAATCGATGTGTCAAACCTGCCCAGTCGTTTTGGATAAGTGTGGCGAGTATACTGTCCCTTCCCCTATAATGGGAGGCCCGAGCCCAGCAGTGGGACATTTATGGGATGTTATTATTTATTATGTCTCTATTTCCTCAAATAAAAACTTTTTTTCATCTTTCTGGATACACTTCGGGGAGTGTGTCCTAGAACTGCATGAGCTTTTTCACTAATTCCCGTTTTACTATGGGGCAACTAGATGTACCAGTTTCCGTCAGTTTTACTCGGTAGAAACACCACCAATCAGAACGCATATTTTAGCTTCAACTTTTCTGGTGCCACAGCCGAAGTATAGAAGAATTGGCCGTAGTCTGTTTCCTGATAAATAAATTCTTCAAATCACGATTAGGTATGTGTCTTATAGATAAGCTTGCTCCAGTCTAAACTGCGTCATAACTTCAGGTGAGACAGTAGTGAATCTCGAATTTGTACTAATGTAAAAATAAGTAATTTCCACACAGTAGATTGCCGGCGATCGTCGACGGTCTACCTACCGTTGGCCTTCACTGGACCTACGTGTACGCGGCCTAATACTTTATCGAACGATTCTCACGAATTCTTTCTACGTATTCAAAGTTGGCATGACTTTTTAATTGTTGTTTATGACTCATTTTAATTCTAACTATAGTTCTATCTTTTAATTAGTGTACGCTATAATAAGTGTTAGGTTGCTTGTAAGTAGTTTCGTAAAAACTTTTAAGATCAAGTTAATTCTTTAAGCAGTTTTATCTATGTTTTTTTTTATAATTGACGGGCCAATATTGTATTACTATCATCGAGCTTAAACATTTACAAAAAATTTTGGTTTTTTACTATGAAAGTAATGTTACGAGTTGCAGGACTCGAATTAAAATGCCGTTAGAATTATCATAGAGTTTATTAGAACTATACTATACAAACACGTATAACACAGGTACAAATATAACTGAACACAACCAGTCCAAACGTAATGCACGATTTAATAATACGCGCAAAGTCCGTCACTAAATAGATACCGAACGTACACAAGTCTTTCTTCGCTCGTGGTTATCGCTTGACTGCCGATCTGTCCATTGGGTTATTGCTTTATACTGTACAGATACAATATGTCTGCCAGACCGCGTGGACCGAATTTCGTAGAATCAGTCCGACACACCTGGCTAATAACTGCCATAAAAGATTACAACACGCAATAAGATGTATGAATCCGGTATTATTATTTTTTTATTTCTGCAATACAGTAAACAGGCTGCAGCCCGATTGATGGAAAGCAATTACCGTCGCCTATGCACTTCTGTAACACCAAATGTGCTACCAGTGTGCTGCGGCCTTGAAAGGGGGCCTGAAACCTGGCCAGTGATGTCGCGGAACACAATTTAAGGTTCTTATGGTGGCACACTTTTTTTAGCCAGGGAAAATCCGATTGTGGGCCATAAGCTGCGACAAGCACAGAAGCTTGGGGGGATAGTTCCCGACCCATGTGTGGGATTCACCAGGTCGGAGTGACACTAGCATGCCCAGTCAGAACTGATGCCATGCTATTGCCACTCGCCAGTTAGGAATACCCACTAAAATCTCTGGGTGTTCCATCCTGCGCCTTATGCCAGCTGGGATCCGGAAGCTTAACCAACTCCGCGTGCCCTCGCAGGCGGGAGCCCGCACAGAGACCACATCCACTGCCTGGGGACTAATTTTATCCCCCGGCATCTTCTAGGCCTAGTCCGAGCGTGGGGCGGTTTGTAACACACCCCACGGGAGGACAGATGACACTCTCATCTCGACGGCATGTGCAGGTGAGTGAGAACCCCTACACACCAAGTTTTTTTTTTATTGCAGGAGTTCTGCAGACAGGCAGACAGCCCACTTGATGGAAAGCGGTTACCATCGCCTATTAACATTTGCAACACTAAAGGTGCTACAAATGCGCTGCTGCTCTCTTAAGGGAGACTGGAACCTGGTCACTAATGCCAGAACACAACTCAAGCTTGTTATGGCGACATACTCTAGACCAGGGGTGGTAGCCATCTAGTCGGGCAATTGCCCTACCACCTGGCTGCGGGTTGTCTTGTCGCCTCTTACGAAAGGCCGCCCGGCCGCAGGAAATTGTATTCTTTCTCCGTTCCTGCACGGATAAAATCCTTCACCTCCTTTGATGTTGGCATACTCTAACGAAGGGCAGTAGCTGTTGACAAATGCCATCCCATCTGACTGTGCTTTGTTTCGTCGCCTCGTACGATAAGTCGCCCGACTGCAAGAATTAGTAGGTATTCTTTCTCCGTTCCTGCACGTATAGGATAATGGATAATCTTAACTAATCTGGTGTCCGTAATTAGAGCAAAAAAGAACATAGGATGAATGAATGAATAAATGAAAACACTTTATTGTTCATCAAAAAATAAAACTACGTTCTTAAAACTAAGTACAGTAAATGTTGAACAAAGGGCGGCATTATCGCTTAAAGCATACTATATATAGAATCAGCAGCATGTTTTAGACTTGTGAGGACCAAAAATATTTAGTAACCATCAGTTTAAAAGACGATATGGATTTAGCTTGTCTGATGTTGAGTGGCAGTGTGTTCCATAAACGGAAAGCCTGTACCGTGAAAAAGTTATCAACGAAGGAAGAAGTTTGTACAGGTGTCATTAAGGAGAGATTATTACCAGGGCGCAAATAACGGGAATGAGAAAGATGTAGAAAATCAAAACGTTCCTATAAATACGGAGGGGTACGAGGATCAAAATTGTACAAAAGAGAGTAAGTGAACATTAAGGTTTCTAGTATTAGTAGAATATATAAAATAAATTATGTGTACGGGCATGTGGAAAGAATGCACGATGAAAGAATGACTAAACAGATATACAATGCAAAAGTGGATGGATGCAGAAGTCGTGGAAGGCCACGACACACATTCCGTGATCAAATTGATCGTGTACTAGCAGAAGGTGATGTCAGGAGCCTTAAGAACAGACGAGCGTGCATGACAAGAGTTATGAATGTCAAAGAAGCAAGTGAGGTGTGTAAGAATAAGCCTAAATGGCGCTCTGTTGTTCGCGCCTACCCCGCAAGGGAACTGGCGTGAAGTTATGTATGTATGTATAAAATAAAGTACCTCAGTCTAGAGTATCATAGGCGTTATACCAAGTTTTACGACAAAATACACATTGTTGTTAAGTTGTAAAAGGTTACACTTGATGGGATTAAAAGCTGCACTTGACGGGTGGTATCTTACCTGATAAAGTTACTAGCTTTTGCTTGAAACTCCTTAGATTACATCTCAATGAATTTTTCTTATTAGTGTTCCAAGTTTCGTATCAACGCTCTCGTCGATGAAAATACTTCTACTCTACTTCTCTACATTAAAATAAATGTACAGCTAAGAGCTTGTAGGTCTACAATCTGCATGCTTTGAATATTTCCGTAGAGGCAACGAGTGAACCATATCTATCTATACATATAATAAAATTGTAGAGGTCGAATTTCTGTACAATGAAAAAAAATGCTAAAAACCGAGTCAGGGGGATGTAAGATGCGAAATAGAACAAATTTAGATTTTTTTCAAATTTTTTATTTCTCTGTTTTTCTGTCTGTTTGTACCGGCTAATCTCCGAAACGACTGGACCGATTTAAATGAAATTTTGTATGGCGGTAGCTTATATACCTGGTCAACATTTAGGATACTTTTGATCCCGAAAAATTCAAGAGTTCCCGTGGGATAGTTAAAAAACCGCACCACGCGGACGAAGTCGTGGGCATCAGCTAGTAAAATACATAATTCGCGCGCACTTACGCATGCATTCGCTTATTTATCTAAGCATAAAAATGAACACTTTATATTTCTATATTTACATTTTCCTCAGTTCGATCTCTTAAGAAAACTATGTATTGTACGAAAAACGGAGGTCAGGAGTTTCCATAGGACGGGGTTTTCTCAGTTTGGACTCCTGTCTCCCTCTGCTCCATTTTATGCAATTTGTGTATCATATAAGTAAGACTTATTTATAACATAACATTTTTTAACTAAAACTTGTATTTTTGAGAGATACAAGATATATATATATATATATATAAATTACATGTCACGTTGTTTGTCCGCGATGGACTCCTAAACTACTTGACCGATTTTAATCCAATTTGCACACCGTGTGCAGTTTGATCCAACTTGAAAAATAGGATAGCTTATATTTGGACCCGGTAGGTGGCGCTGCAATCGGGTTCTAAATTTTATTTCTTCAGGGCAGAACAACGTCTGCCGGGAGAGCTAGTTACTTTATAACTGATTGTGGATAACGTTTTAGGAGTTTTTGCTCACACATTTTCGGGCCCCCTGTAGCCTGGGGGCCCCGATTGTGCCAACCTCATTTGTCCAATAGCGGCATACAATTATAAAAACGTTATGTTTCATCTATTCTATATTTTGTCTGTGCCGCATTTGACAAATAAGTGTTTTCTTTCTTTCTTTGGTGACACGAAACAACGTGACACGTAATTTATATATATTAAGATAACATTTTCTCAGTCTCCTTTAAGAGAGCAGCAGCGCATTTGTAACACCTTTGGTGTTGCAAATGTCCATAGGCGATGGTAACCGCTTTCCATCAAGTGGGCCGTCTGCCTGTCTGCTGAACTCCTGCAATAAAAAAATAAAAAAAAATTTTTTTTTGAGAATAACTACTGGACCAACATGAACGGCTGTCATACTTGTCATTATTGTCTATAGAGGTAGAAAAACTGAAATCGTTCGAGCTATGGATGACTTGATAAATAAGTTTGCCGAAAAAAAGGCCAGAAAATATATCTTTGATTTGAATTGTTTGTCTAACTTAGCTCTTAGGAGCATTAAATATAAATATTAGTTTATAATCAATATATAATTATATTTAAAAAACTTTACCTTTCCTTTGATATGCCTGTGTTTGTGTATGTCACGAATGGCCCTAGTGGAAGATCAGCGCTGGTTATATTAATCGGCAGTTTTGCTGAGCTAAGGCCAATTTAGGACTACATTTATTTATTGTTTTTTATTTTTAATAGTTTAAGTCAGTTTTATTGTAGTTCTAAATAAATCTTTTTCTTTCTTTCTTTCTTGATACAGAGCCCGTCTAAGGCAAGCTACGACATTGGTTGGCACTCCAACAACGCCAGTTTTTCTACATCGAAGAACTATTGAAATGTCATTAATAAAATCAAAACAACCATATCCACTGAACTGTTACGAATTTATGCCTCAATTGCAGGAAATATTCAATGTTTATCCATCTGTCAAACTCTCAATCACGATACCATTGTTTCCAAATAGACTGCTTCCCATTCGATTATTACAAAATTATCATTTGCAACTTTAAAGCTTGCATATACTAAAGTGAGCTCTATTTGTACGGTTTATGAACTGTAATTGTAGAAAGATTGGTTTGCAACTGTAAAGCTTAAGTTGGCCAACTTGAATAGACAAAACAATCGCAATGAGTTGTTCGCGTCAAAACAAACTGTAACTACTGTAACTTGAGTAGATATCTACATACATTTTGTACTATTGTATAATATATAATACTGTCTTAGAAACGGAGAATGAATACTAATTCGGTTTGTAGTACCGGCCAATAAAACTAAAGTGCTTCTACGAGTACCTCTATCCAGGGCTCTTCGAATATTGAACCAAATATGGTAGTGAACACAGATTTATTAGAAATTTACTTAAAGTGCCTATAATTCAAGTATTACTAATACAACACTGCATCTTATATATATATATATACATACATACATAACTTCACGCCAGTTCCCTTGCGGGGTAGGCACGAGCAACAGAGCGCCATTTAGGCCCATTCTTACACACCTCACTTGCTTCTTTGACATTCATAACTCTTGTCATGCACACTCGTCTGTTCTTAGGGCTCCTGACATCACCCTCCGCTAGTACACGATCAATTTGATCATGGAAGGTGTGTCGTGGCCTTCCACGACTTCTGCATCCATCCACTTTTGCATTGTATATCTGTTTAGTCATTCTTATATATATATATATATATATATATATATATATATATATATATATATATATATACATAAAAGAAAATCGTGTTAGTTTCACTATTTATAACTCAAGAACGGCTTTACCGATTTGGCTGATAATTGGTGGGGAGGTAGCTTAGAACCAGGAGGCGGACATAGGATACTTTTTATCCCATTGGAACCGGTAGGTGGCGCTGAGATCGGGTCCTAGATTTTTATTTTTTCAAAGCAAGATAACGTCTGCCGGGGCCGCTAGTAATATATATACATATATATATTATGTGTATATGTAGTATAGTTATATATTTATTATTAAAATGTAAGTAGAGTAAGATGTTGGACATCCTCAATTGTTGCACTCAGTAGGCAATTGGGAGATTCAATTTTGCCCGTGAGATGGCATAATCTTCCTGTACGGAAATGTCCTGTTCGAGCTTTAGGCTTTTTTTTTTGTTATTGCAGGAGATCAGCAGACAGGCAAATGGCCCACTTGATGGAAAGCGGTTACCATCGCCTATGGACATTTGCAACACCAAAGGTGCTACAAATGCGCTGCTGCTCTCTTAAGGGAAACTGGAACCTGGTCAGTAAGGCCGGAACACAACTCGAAGGTTGTTTTGGCGACATACTTTAGACCAGGGGTGGTAGCCATCCAGTCGGGCAAATGCCCTACCACCTGGCTGTGGGTTGTTAAGTCGCCTCTTACGACAGGCCGCCCGGCCGCAGGAAATTGTATTCTTTCTCCGTTCCTGCAGGCTTAAACACTGCTGCAAGAAATGTTCATACGTATGTCACTATTACGACTTATCCCAGTAGGTCTAACGTGGCATACACTAGCAATAAATAACATTCGTCGCTATTATCGTCATGGACATTTGTAACAACAAAAGTGCTGCCAATGTGCTGCTGCTCTCTTAAGGAAGACTGTAACCTGACCACTAATACCGGAACACAATTCAAAGTTGTTAGGGCGGCATACTTTAGACCAGGAGTGGTAGCCGTCCTGTCGGGCAAATACCTTACCATCTAGCTGTAGGTTGTTGTTGTAGCTTCTTACGACACGCCGCATTAAGAGTCAAGATTCTTTCTCCGTTACCCTGCACGTATTCCTCACATCTTGAAATATTTAAGTTATTTTAGTAACACATAGTACGGATAACATAGAACTCGCATCACACGTCTTAGACGGGCGTTACGAGCGACCTACATCTATCAATCCGGTGAATTATTAACTGCTAGTCTAATTTTGGGTTTAAACAATATTTTGTCTGATAAATTCTTTGTTGTTAAGGCATTTGTTTTCTTTGTATAGTTCGTTTTATAATGTATGTAAGGCTAGTTTAATTTTAGACGGTATTAGATTCTTGACGAAAATGTCTTGTTGTTACCAATTAAATATTTGTAGTGATGAGTTATTTTTCTCGTTGAAAAGAACTTAAGACCTTGGTTTAGAAAGTTTTTTTTACTAACTGTAGATACCTGACTTGGTATATAGCATGGCTAAAATCTACACAAGTAAATGGCAATGCGGCAAACTAATGCCCCCGAAACTAAACGTTAAGATATATAAATCTGTCATACGACCTGTCATGTCATAAGGGCCCGAATGTCGGGCCACGTCTCCACTCAGATGAGATGAGAATGTTGAGATGGCTGTGTGGTGTTACAAGAATGGATAAGGTGAGAAGTGAGTAGATAAGGGGATCTTTGAAAGTTGCATCCGTGACTGAAAAATTGAGAGGAAGAAGACTAAGGTGGTACGAGCATGTTATAAGGAGGGATGAAAGTCACGTGACAAAAAGAATGTTAAACCGAAGGTTCATGGGTACTAATGTAAGGGTAGACCAAAAAGCCATGGTGTAGCCGACGGGTAGTTTTGTGATTCGATTGTTATGGACTGTATGAGAGAGATATGATCCAGATCCTCGCACTAGGAAAGCAGAAGCTCCACCAACCTTGAGATCAGCCGTCTCCTGGCTCGGTTCAGGTTGCACTCGGGAACAGCGCACGGCACTATGGTTTCACTTGCTATCACTTTGTACACAGATTGGGTATATTTTTTTAGCCAGGGGAAATCCGCTTGAGGACCATAAGCCGCGACAAGGACATAGCCAGATCGGGGGTGGCACCAGCATGCCCAGTCAGAACTGGTGCCATGCTGTTGCCACCCCCGGTTAGGGATACCCACTAAAACCCCTGGGTGTTCCGTCCTTCGCCTTATGCCAGGGCTACGGGTATATGAGCTAGCCTCTCCGCAGCCCTGGCAGCCATGGGCCCCCCTCACAAGGCCTCTTCCATTGCCGGGGACTCTGCCTATACCCTCCTGCGTTAACCGTCACCTCCCACAGAAAGAGGGCAGACAGCAAAATTGATGGAGCAATGTTATCCTAGGCAAGGACGGAACACATGGATAGATTGAGTGAAGTATGACATGATGATTTGTGGTGTGACAGAGGACGTATGCCAGAATAGAGGAATATGGAAAGAAGGTGAAAGGAAAGAGAGAATAATGAGTTATTTTTCTCGCAAGAAAATTTAGACTTAGGAAGACTTTCAAATTTTTTTTACTATCTATAGATACTTGACTTTGTAGACCAAAAAAGAGATCAATGGATTGTGTGAAAGATGATATGATGAGTTGTGGTGTGACAGAGGACTTATACCAAAACCGAGTAATATGAAAAGTAAAGACAAGATATATCGTGCCGACCCTAAATAACTGGGGGAAGGTAAAAGAAACTAAGATACCTTACTGTTTTTTTTTTTTTGTTTTGAGGCGAGGGAAAATGCTTAACTGATTTACGCACAAACTGGGTCGTTGCTAGGGGAACGACACGCGTCGGTCGGGGGCGATAACACTGCAGCAATAGTATGCTCTTGGCAGCGCTCCGTCCGCGATCGACGTCACAGAATAGTGTGGAAGACTCCGAGCGTTGCTGCACGGGCGAGCAACCCCAATACCCACTAAAAACCCCCTCCTCCCCGACGACCCTGCGCTTTGAATGTGTTGGAAAGGCTGAGATTTAGAACATAGTTACGCCCAGCCGATCCAGCGCAATAAAGTGCTGGAGTGTGCCCTGGGAGAACACACCCCACTTCGTTGTGCGGGGGTAGAAGGTCCTTTGCTCTTCCTAGCAAGCTAAAGGCCCCCCGCGGTAAACGGAACCTAACTCAGGGAGGGAAGTAATGCGCGTACCTGCCTCTCCGGGTGCCAGCTGAAGGCCGGCGACCTCGAGAAGACGCATTGGCACGCGCTGCAGGACTTCTCTCCCTGTCTCGTTCTGCGGCCTCCTTGAGTGACATTACTGTCTCGCAAAAAGTAACCGCAGCCCCCCAATTGTCGCTGCTCTGCAGCATGGCCTTGACCAAGTCGCAGAGCGAGTCGACTGGAAAGACAAGATATATTGTGCCGACCCTAAATAACTGGGAGAAGGTAAAAGAAACTAAAATACCTTACTGTCACTTCTTCTTTTTTTTTTTTTTATTGCTGGAGTTCAGCAGACAGGCAGACGGCCCACTCGATTGAAAGCGGTTACCATCGCCTATGGACATTTGCAACACCAAAGGTGCTACAAATGCGCTGCTGCTCTCTTAAGGGAAACTGGAACCTGGTCACTAATGCCGGAACACAACTCAAGGTTGTTATGGCGACATACTTTAGACCAGGGGTGGTAGCCATCCAGTCGGGCAAATACCCTACCACCTGGCTGTGGGTTGTTTTGTTGCCTCTTACGACAGGCCGCCCGGCCGCAGGAAATTGTATTCTTTCTCCGTTCCTGCACGGATAAATCTTCTTCTTCTAATTCTTCAGCTAATCGATGTCAACTGCTATTTAATATCTTGTACTACTATTTATTTATTATTAACTTAATATAGAGAAATCAAAAAAAAAAACAATCTATATTTCAAAGCATTTCTAACAACTTTCAAACCGATCAAAATAACATTAAATACAAGTTCATGAGGCATTAAAGTCGTTACAGTTTCCTTATGTTGGAACCATAGCTGTTTACGATCGATTTTAAAATGTGACAATTTTGAATTAATTGCTTTTCATTATACAATGAACTATTGAAAGTAAACGATATCTTTACGTCGTACTTAATTAAATATCAAATCGGAAACACTTAATACTTTATCTCGGATAAATTTATCCGAGATAAAGTATTTGAAATTTCAAAGATTATAGCTTATACTTACTAGATGTGTTCGCCTCTTTAACCGCATGTAGTTCGAATTGTGACAGAGGGATGTTGTTATTGGGAAAGGTTTTAATAATAATCAAGAGAAAAATATTATCATAGTAAAACTACGTTTTAACGGTTTTAAGCGCGGTAATTTTATTTGATTTTGGTTTTTCCGACGTTTTGGCCACTTTTCAGTGGCCGTGATCACGGAAGACAAAGGTGTCAAGTATCAACGAGTATTGTTAAAGTTTTATTTAGCGTACCGCCAACTTGTTAATTTTAATTATTTAGTTTTAACTTTGTTTATGGTTATTATTTACTCTATGGGAGCCTAATCTAATTTACTACCGCTTCGCAACATGTTATGGCTTGAAGAGAAGAAGCGGCGCAAGAAACTCTTCAGCAAACATGCCTAGCTGTAATAATTTTATGTAATATTAAAATGGGTGGAAGAAAAAATAAAAGTAATTATCAGTCAAGTGGGTTTATGCTTCGTTGTACGCAGAAAGAGCTCACAGTGTCTTGAGGTCTGGCAGCTGGTTTTTGCTGGGTTTGGGTCTTAATAGTTGTTGTATATAAGTCGCGAAAACTTAAGAAACTATTAAAATATTATCATTTAGTATTGTCTAATAAAGCACGTATTATTGGTTCGATACCGATTATCTGTTACGGTTTTGGATGGATTTTTATTTCGGATATTCGATAGTTTCGGTTATATTTAAGGAGCTCCATAACATCCCTGTTCGAAATAAAGACACCCCGGAGTAGAACAACCCACAGCCTGGTGGTAGAGTATTTGCTCGACTGGATGGCAACCACCCCTGGTCTAGAGTATGCCGCCATAACAACCTTGTGTTGTGTTCCGGCATTAGTGACCAGGTTCCAGGCTCCCTTAAGAAAGCAGCAGCGCATTTGTATCACATTTGGAGTTGCAAATATCCATAGGCGATGGTAATAGCTTACCATCAAGTGGGCCGTCTGCCTGTCTGCGGAACCCCTGTAATAAAAATAAAACAGACGCCGGTTTTCGATTGTTATGTGATTCATACGAGGGCACTTTTTCTATCGCATAGAAAAGACGGTATGCCGCAGAATTGCAATTAAAGACGCACGGATTGATTGCTCTCGCGTAATATAATTTAATACTTGATTATTTATTGAGAATTTTTGATAATCGCCAGTGAGTGGAACCTTATAATAGTGATGATAAGTTAATATAGTCAATATACTCCATGAGCAAGGGGTTGTATCGGAAACGAACGAGTCGCGGGCGCATTTGGACAGACATTTTATCCATCCGCCGTAGTATTTCCCCTGTAATAGTAGTTTAGTAGGGTATTTTATATATTTCCTCTCAAAGAGTGCCCCTCCCTTAAAATAGAGACGGATTAGTATTCCTCCTTGTTCCCTTTCCTACCGCCGGCTGGAGTACGACCAGGTGAGTACTAAAAATTACCTGTGGGTTTGTTTCGTCGGGTTGCCGATTCCGCCGTGTCCAGTACAATCCCTATTAACAACAATTACAGGGATCAGGGATGTTACTCGTAAGGATATGACATTTCGGCTCTATAGAAGATAGAAATACGGACACATCAACAATATTAACCCGATTTAAATTACTATTTATGGATATGAAGTTATTTCAGATTATGTGATAGTTTCGAGTAACTTCAGTTATGGGTTTTACATTTTTTAGGAAATTTAGTTATTTTGTATGAATGGGATTAATTATTTTATTTTATTTGTATATTTTTTTATTTCTACATAGGACCAAAATTATTTTAAAAATTAAACTAAACTATAAAATAAAATACTAAAATTAAATATTAAAACTAAATAAAAAAGGAGAGCAAAATTATAGATACAATATTGGTCCCAGACCACTGTCACTTACCGGGAACGTTCCCAAAAGGCTGGCGGCGTTACCACGCTGAATAGCAATGCTTACCCTTTGAGCAAAATAGACGCCAGCCTTTTGGTCGCGTGAGAGGTCTACTAAGCGCTCGGCAACATCTCGATAAAGTTTTAGAGCGTTAGGACCCCACGGACCCAGAGTTTCCACCCCAAACGCCGCAAATGTGTAACTATTGCTGATAGCGGCGTACTTGCGGCGCTTGGGGGCCTCCTGTTCGGCTGCAGCAGTACCGGCGGTAGCGGACGTACTTGAAAGATGGGACGCCGCCAGAATGTCAACGCAAGTAACATCCCACACTAAGGGGTGGCCCATCTTCCATCTTAGGAAATTTAAAAGGAAAATATTTATATGTAATTATTATGAATAACGATTTGACGGCGAGTTTGTCGGCTCAACGAGTAAAAACCTGTCATGTCAGTCTATTAAAAATTGTATTTCTCTGCAGACCACGGGCCATAAAAATGGCCCGGACTTTTGGAGGGTTTGCGTGGGGCCATGGGAAGGTCAACATGTGGGGAACCCTTAGACAAATTTAATCTAAATGTGGCGTGATACTGACCGGCGATTAACTCCCTGTCTACACCATATAAAAATGCACCCAAGGACGGTCAGTATAGGACCAATGTAGGGAATGAGAACAAAAAGTACCGGACTATTGGGATGAAGTGCTAGTGGAACTACGAATAGGAGACTACATAGACTATGGCGTCTGCCCGTCGATGGAGTGGCAGTGACTCGCCACTCACTGCATGGGCCCCTAAAAATGCCGTAAAAGATTGGTGAGGGGCAACATGGGTGTGAGTGTCTAAGGGGTGTCGAGAGGTAAGCTGCGGCTTCACCGAAGCTACTTCTGACGTGATGCCATTTATCACTTCCACCCCTGGAGCTTATTACGCTATTTATTATTAGCTATTCGTTAGTCTCGCTAAAACTCGAGAACGGCTGAACTGATTTGGCTAATTTTGATTTTGAATTATTTGTGGAAGTCCAGGGAAGGTTTAAAAGGTAAGTAAATATGAAAAAAATGCTTGGAATATAGTAAAAACAACAATTTCGCTTTCACTTAGAATCTATTCCTACCTGTCAAACATTGAATGTTTGTCCCGTCGTTTAGAAATCAATTAAATTTAAAGTCGTTTAGAACTCAAATTAAGTTTAAAAATGAAGTCATTTTTCATTTTATTGATTTTGAATGTCAAACGTTTGATGTTCGTCCCATCGTTCAGAAATCAACGTTTTTTTATTTATTGATTCTGAGGCGGAACGAAGTTTGCCGGGTCAGCTAGTAATAAATAAAACTAAGCCCTATCCGAAATAATCTGCAACTTTTATATCAGATTCGGATATCCTTTCGGATATATTTTATTTCCGATATCCGAGAGTACCGGTTACAGTTAAGCTCCGTAACATCCTTAGACCATGATTTATGGGTTTTATTCGATATTTAAATATATGGACTTAAGTTGCGGTATTTTATAAGATCTTTTTCGATGATAAATCATTATTACCATATCTGAATTAGGAACAAGTATAAAATATATGGAATGCAATCTTATTAATGAAAATATGATTGAAACAGATTCGGATATCCTTTCGAATATATTTTATTTCCGATATCCGAGAGTACCGGTTACAGTTGAGCTCCGTAACATCCCCGGACCATGATTTATGGGTTTTATTAGATATTTAAATATATGGACTTTAGTTGCGGTATTTTATAAGATCTTTTTCGACGATAAATCACTATTACCATATCTGAATTAGGAACAAGTATAAAATCTATGGAATGCAATCTTATTAATGAAAATATGATTGAAATCTTATCAGTGACATATGTTTTGTTAATTAAAACGTTTTGATAGGTAAAATATGCAGAAACTTCTTACGTCACTTGAATTATCTAATTACGTACACGGCTTTGTACTTTCTTTAAATCTGATTAAATATTTTATTTAATTGATAATCTTAAGAACCTATTGCTTCAACGGTTATAAGTAGAAATAAATTGTTTAACCCAGGTGTCTTAGCTGAAATCAAATTGAACATTCCAGTGAATTTTGTGATGAGACGTAAGCAACCACCAATGTTCGTAGTACCATACGGCAGGACCAACTTCCCGATGATACAGGCTTTGCGCACATTGAACAAGCAGGGCGTTCCATTAGTAACTCACAACGCCGAAAATGATCACTTAGCCGTTCCACAAGGCGACCGCGGTCGTTGTAGTCGTGGCGAAAACGTCACTAATGACGTCATCATTTTCGATCACACAACGCTCACAATGACCCATGTCAATAGGCGGGTCGAATAGCCGTTCCACTTGGGTTTACGATTGTAACGCGGACAAGCAAGTGGAACGGGATAAATCGCGGTCGTGAACGTGATCGTTGTGAGTCCCTAATGGAACGTAGCCTATCAGCGCGTTCCATTAGTAACTCACAACGCCGAAAATGATCACTTAGCCGTTCCACAAGGCAACCACGGTCGTTGTGGTCGTGGCGAAAACGTCACTAATGACGTCATCATTTTCGATCAAACAACGCTCACAACGACCCATGTCAGGTGGCGGGTCGAATAACCGTTCCACTTGGGTTGACGATTGTAACGCCGGCAAGCAAGTGGACCGGGATAAATCGCGGTCGTGAACGTGGTTGTTGTGAGTCCCTAATGGAACGTAGCCTATCAGCGCGTTCCATTAGTAACTCACAACGCCGAAAATGATCACTTAGCCGTTCCACAAGGCAACCACGGTCGTTGTGATCGTGGCGAAAACGTCACTAATGACGTCATCATTTTCGGTCACAGAACGCTCACAACGACCCATGTCAGGTGGCGGGTCGAATAACCGTTCCACTTGGGTTGACGATTGTAACGCCGGCAAGCAAGTGGAATGGGAAAAATCGTGCTGGTGAACGTGGTCGTTGTGAGCCCCTAATGGAACGTAGCCTATATGTTATGACTAATATACCCCGCATTCCCCCCTCGCGCCCCGCTAATAACGTCGGGAGTTAACATTCGTCATTGTTAATGGGAGATGGTGGCATATATGACATTGTTAATGTGGCTATTTTAAAAACTATGAGGAAAAATTACCTTTTTGTTGCTGCTATTGAAAAACAATGCTTTTTTAGGGTCATTAGTGAAATAAAACCAAAATGTCGAAAATTGCATATCCTACATTGTTAATAGGGACAGGCGACCTATGTATTGGTGACAACTATAATGATAGCGATGTTTGTAAGTTAATAAATATAATAAATAAACATTGTGTTTAGTTCAATAACCAAGACTACGTCAAATAAACATGTAATCTGATTAATATTGTTCGTTGAATTCAAAATATGTAAACGCACGTCGGAGTGCGTCGCACGGGGTAAGTCCCATACCATGAGCATCGCCGACTAAGGTGTGGAAGGTAGCAAAAAGCCACAATACCGCGGACAAGCCACCAGACGCCACAGATCCTGCTCGAATTTTTACATCCCAGTAACAAAATTTTATACCTACACCAAAAGATTGTTTATAAATTCTATCCGTGCAGGAACGGAGAAAGAATACAATTTCCTGCGGCCGGGTGGCCTGTCGTAAGAGGCGACTTAACAACCCACAGCCAGGTGGTAGGGCATTTGCCCGACTGGATGGCTACCACCCTTGGTCTAAAGTATGTCGCCATAACAACCTTGAGTTGTGTTCCGGCATTAGTATCCAGGTTCCAGTTTCCCTTAAGAGAGCAGCAGCGCATTTGTAGCAACTTGCTGTTGCAAATGTCCATAGGCGATGGTAACCGCTTTCCATCGAGTGGGCCGTCCGCCTGTCTGCTGAACTCCTGCAATAAAAAAATAAAAATAAAAAAAAATAAAAAAATTACACATATATTCCCCAATTGTGGTGTTAATTGTGTTATGTTTCTTTGGTTCCAGGTGCTGTGTGGTGCAGTGGCGGACGCGGGCGACGTGATCGCCAACATGAGCCGCGTACGCCGCTCGCCTCAACCTCACTTGCACCGCGCGTTGTAAGTACAGTGGATTTCTTTTATTTAATCACCAGCTGTACACGGCAGACGCTGTCCTGCCTTTAAAAAATAAACATCTAGAACTCGATTCCAGCGCCATCTACCGGGACCAAATGTTAATTTAAACTATTCTCAAATCCACTTGAACAAACAAAAAAATCATCAAAATCAGGCCCACCGTTTAGGAGGAGCATCGCGGCGCCACCTACTGGGTCCAATCGTTAATTTAAACCATTCCGGGACAAACTTGAACACGTTATTAAAATACTTTATTTATCCGTGCAGGAACGGAGAAAGAATACAATTTCCTGCGGCCCGGCGGCCTGTCGTAAGAGGCGACTAAACAACCCACAGCCAGGTGGTAGAGTATTTGCTCGACTGGATGGCGACCACCCTTGGTCTAGAGTATGCCTCCATAACAACCTTGTGTTGTGTTCCGGCATTAGTGACCAGGTTCCAGTCTCCCTTAAGAGAGCAGCAGCGCATTTGTAGCACCTTTGGTGTTGCAAATGTCCATAGGCGATGGTAACCGCTTTCCATCTAGTGGGCCGTCTGCCTGTCTGCTGAACTCCTGCTATAAAAAAAAAAAAAAAAAATACTAATACTATTAAAAAATAGTGGTTAGTGGTTTTGAAGGGTGTTGCGGCGGCGCTGGATTTAGCGATAAACGGGCTGCTTCAATTTTGCGGGAAAAGAAGTGTGGGACAATTTTGATGGGAATTTGAGAACAAGCACGCAGTTACCTGGTTAATGGGAATGAAATACGGCTGCTCCTCTGCCCTCAGTCCACTTCACTGCACTTCAGTTCAGTTGTTGCAGTATGTTTATAGTATTTAATTTTAATGTATGTATTTATTTTATTTTATATTATGTATGTTTATTATATTTTATGCTTGGGATGCGGGTTATTTATAAATTGTTATGTTATTTACAACAGCGGGGCGTATTTAATTTATTTTATTATATGATATGAATGATTGAGGTGACGTGCGAAACGGGAACGCGCCGTCAGATTTAAAGGAAGAATTTAAATAATAAAGAAAAGTTTGTATATGCCGAAAGAAGGTTACTTGGCGATACCAAAGGGTGAAAATCTTGGGTTATATATATATTTTAATGCCGAATCATAAAAAAAAACAAAATAAAAAATATAGTCAAAAAAGTAAAAAAAATATTGAGGGTTGGGTCACCCTTATCATTTAGGGATATGAAAAATAGATGTTGCCCGATGGCATGTTTGCTGAAGAGTTTCTTGCGCCGCCTCTTCTCTTCAAGCCATAACATGTTGCGAAGCGGTTGTAAATTAGATTAGGCTCCTATAGAGTAAATAATAACCATAAACAAATTTAAACTAAATAATTAAAATAATGAACAAGTCGGCGATAGGCTAAATAAATCTTTACCAATACTCGTTGACACTTGACATCTTTGTCTTCCGTGATCACGGCCACTGAAAAGTGGCCGAAACGTCGGAATAACCAAAATCAAATAAATTACCGCGTTTAAAACCGTTAAAACGTAGTTTTATTATTGGTTTTTATATATTTTTACTTTTATTTCCTTTTCTTGTAACTCTCTTTATCTCCAAGAACTTATTTCTAATACATTGTTATTTTTACATTTTTTTTTCTCCAAAACATTTCTACTTTATATAATACTACCATTTATATTATTACATATTTTATAATACTATTAACTGTCTGCACATTCCCTATTCACTTTTTATGTATTATCTATTTCTTCTTATTTCCTAAAAACAGTGGTACTGTGCGTAATAACGTTTGTGCTTTTTCTTTATTATTTTCTTGCACTACCGGTAATTCTATTTATTTATTGCTAATTAAATTCTACGCTTGTTAAATGTACTCTATATAATATATCAACATGTGGTTTTCATTTATAACGACTTCAGTTGTAACATCTTTTTCTTCTTTGAATTTAAAGTCTACTTTTAGAGGATAATACTTTGACTGTTGCGACTTAGGATGTAACGCCTATATTAAATATAGCGACTAGTTCCCTTCCGACAATAAACAGATATACAAAACCTCATTCATAGAATGATAAAGCTTTCTTATCTTTTGGTTGTATCCATAAGATTAGCAGTTATAATAAGCTTTTAAATGTTGGTAGGTAAAGTTAAATGTAGGAATTTGTATTATAAAGAAAGCATTAGTCGATACATACACATTTCGCGGCTATATTGTCAAGTGAATGGAGAGCTAAACTCTTTCATGAAAAGCCAAAAAAAGTGTCTGTAAAGGCACGTTTGGCTGTCCATCAAGGGGTGTTGGTGCCAACACTAATGAACGGCAGTGAAAGTTGACTGTGGCAGAAGAAGCATGAAAGTAGAATAAATGCAGTTGAAATGAGAGCTTTGAGAAGTATATGTGAGGTAAGCATGAATGATATGATACGGAATAGTGTAATAAGGGAACGTTCTGGATTGAAAGAAGATGTAATAACATGTGTTGAAAAAGGAATGTTAAGGTGTTTTGGGCATGTAGAGAGGATGGATGAAAATAGAATCACAAAACAAGTGTATGACAGTATTGTGAATGGTAGAGTTGGTACCGGTAGACCACGACGTATACACCATGATCAAATAACAGAAGTGTTAATACGAGGTCAGGTAAAAAGCATATCAAACAAACGGGCATGTATGAAGAGGTTAATGAAAGTAGATGAAGCGAAAGTTGTTTGTCAGGATCGTCGCAAGTGGAGACCCTACCCCCATGAGAAAAAGGCGTGATAACATGTATGTATTGTCAGGCGACAAATATCGTTTCTCTTTTTCTACCTATGTATATAACGACTTGCGGATATAGTGATGGAATTATAATGGTCCTTTCATCATCGTTATAACCGAAATCCACTGTAATCCTATAATTCTGCATACTGCTACAAGAATTTCTTGATTTTTGTAACCTATTTTTAAATAAGGTCGGTTATAAAGCTTAACCCAGAATACGCCAATTTTATTTTTATGTAAATCTGCATTTAGGTTTAAGGGATTAGTTTTTGTTAATTTTGTATTGTTAAAACGAAAATTGTGCTCGTAAACAATTCCACTAATCCTAATTTATAATTTGATTGGCCAATATTAGCAGAAACGTCATTTGAATGCTTTAATAGTTTATTCATTACATAGGTTAAAGTGTAACATAAATAAAACTAATTATAAATTAATATAAACTAAAATTAAACTACAATATAAATATAACTAGACTTACAAAATAACAAACTATAAGTAAAAAATAGACTCCAGGTCGCTGTCGGCGGGGAGAGTGCCCAAAATACTGGCCGCATTTCCACGTTGGATGGCTACGCTGATGCGTTGCCCTAGGTGCAGGCCAGCCTTTTGGTCACGCGAGACCTCAATTAGACGCGTTGTGAGGTCTCGATAGAGGTGATGAGCGCCAGGCCCCCACGGCCCCAGAGTTTCAACCCCGAAAGCCACAAATATGTACCCATTACTGATGGACCCATATTTGCGGCGTTTCAGGGCCTCCTGGTTTGCGGCAGCGGCCCCGGCTGTCACGGTTGTAACTGGGAGATGGGAAGCCGCCAAAGTATCAACACAAGTTGCGTCCCATACTAAGGGGCGTCCCATCTTCCATGGCACCAACGACATTCCATCTGGTCTCTTGCCATCGTCGCGGCACAGCCCATTTGGTTCGAGAACAGCAGGTGCCCCGGCGGTGACAAGAGACCGACGGATAATGTCATTAAGTGTCGCGTGCCGTGATATTCTGCCGGCGCTCCTCACGCATGACAAGCCATGGTGGCCTAACTTATCAACTCTATCTCCACACCGACAGCGATGTGGTACTACCACACTTGCCCCCAGACGAATGCAGACAGCTATCCTGAATGTTGTGTCATCCAAGAGAGTTCCTAGATTCGCCGAGGGCAAGTTAGTTTAATAGTTATATAGTGTTTTTTAATTCTTCCTCCGTGCAGGAACGGAGAAAGAATACAATTTCCTGCGGCCTGGCGGCCTGTCGTAAGAGGCGACTAAACAATCCACAGCCAGGTGGTATGGTATTTGCTCGACAGGATGGCGACCACCCCTGGTCTAGAGTATGCCGCCATAACAACCTTGTGTTGTGTTCCGGCATTAGTAACCAGGTTCCAGTCTCCCTTAAGAGAGCAGCAGCGCATTTGTAGCACCTTTGGTGTTGCAAATGTCCATAGGCGATGATATCCGCTTTCCATCAAGTGGGCCGTCTGCCTGTCTGCTGAACTCCTGCAATAAAAAAAATATAAAAAATACGCTTTTCTTACAAAATCAGGCATCGCACCGTTTTCTGCTCTTAATTTAGCTAAGGCTAGGTTTAGTTCGGAATAATAAATGCATTTATCTACACTTGAACTTCAATCATATTTACATTAATTGGAAAAGGAATTAAGTTTTTTGTATTTCGTCTCATCTTCTTTGTTAATTATTGTGAAACTGGCACCAGGCAGATGGCCCAATAATGCAAAATGGTTATTGTCCACTATACACGTTTGAAACACTAGGAGCGAAACCAGCACATGGCCAGACTTTAGTATAGATAGAGAAGATAGATAGAAGAGATCAGACTGGAGGAATGGGATATAGGAGATGGGATGGGTTAGATGAAGGGGAAATAGGATATTCTTTGAGAGCGTGGTATCACACCTATCGAGCCAGCCCTCAGATCATCATCATGCGAGCGTTCGGAGTGTTCGATCCGAATTCCAGGATCCGCTTTTCTAATCTTTCTGCCCCACTTCGCACAGTCTTCAGCATCCCGAGTTTTGAGACTATTGGCACACATGTCATCCTTCACAACGTCAAGCCAGCATTGCCTGAGCCGTCCCTTCGACCGGGACCTGGCGGTGGTGGCATAGCTAGACATTTGTTTCCAATATGATTAGCCAGTCTCCGTAAAACGTGGCTCTACCATAAGCGACTCTCTTGCAGTTTATCTGCTATGTCACAGACTTGAAAACTGCCGTGGGTACGGGAGTTCCTGACGCGGTTTTTACCCGTGACTTCACAGATCCATTGCAACATATTCACATTCATATCACACCGATCGGGTTGGCTCTAACAACTGTAATGAAGATAATGATTCCAGCTGGGTTCTACCACGCGCCCACGTCGTTAATAAAAATTAAAATGTTACAATGTTTTCTTTTCAGGGCGGAGAAGGACGATATGACGTGGAAGAGGTCACACTGGCGGGAGATGCAGTTAATACTGCAGCAGGAGGGCTCGCATAAAGACGGGCCGAAAGAAGCGACGCGGGAAGGCGTCGAGTGCTGTCCCTCCGTCCTGGAGATGGTCCAAAAAAAGGGCGGAAGAACACCCACTGGCCTTTACGTAGAGTTGTACGAAGACGGCGAAAACCAGCAAAGGTTTTATGAACTATCTTGTGCTCCCGGTGTCGTGGACAGGCCGTGTCGTTTCGTCGACGCGAGACTGTACAACGATTCGATGTGCGTACAAAAATATTCGTATTCTTACGCGTTAGTGAGGTATTTACATTCTACAGCCACGGATTCTCCGCAGCACAGGACGCAGGGGCATTTCTCTGTGCCGGGTTCCGGGGGCTGGTCGATGGATTATGTGATCGTGAGGGCGGGCTGTGAATGCCAAATTAAACCATCAAAGAACCCGCGAAGAAGACACAAGAAAAGAAAAAGAAATAGACGTTTAGTTGACGAAGAAACCTGATTTCTATTGTGACCAGTGTTTTGAATTATGAACTAAAGACGGTTCGCCGATAGTAGTGTTGATGCGAGATTCCGATGACGAATTTTCGTGTTTCCGTACACGAAGAATTTTAATGTTTTAACATGGTAATATTATATATATTACGATATGAATGCATAAATTATAAAATTAAGAACGAATGTGGTGTAAGTATTTAAAATTTTGAAGCGATTTTAGAAACAGAGAACCGTGATCAATCAATCAATCTAATGACACAACGGCATCTTAATATAGGTGCCGTCATTCTCTCGTCTTATCATCCAAATGTCAAAAAGAAATAGTAAAAAATATATTTATGTTTAATAGTTCCAAAAATTTGTTATCTGATGTTATATGTGAAGCAAATTATGTACCTAGTATATTAAAACCAAAAGCCGTTCTTATTTTATAATTAGACATTAAAACGTCAGTTGGAAACTGTAGTATAAAATTCGTGTTACCGATACTTTCGAAACGAATATTCGGTGCGACTATGTGTATGTAGTTTTAATTAAGTATATTTATTTTCGGCAAAATTCGTCTATTTAATTACGCTTCTTTGTTGTAGTCCACTAGTTAGGCTCGATCTTTTAAAAATAAACAGTGCCTTTAATTGTTTTCGAAATTTCATTTTGTGCTATTCAAAAGCTACTCTGAGGTATTTCTATTTGTGTTTGATTCTTAACACTTATTAAGATTTGAATTCAAATGTTTGGGGTATTCTTTCTCAAACAACACATTAGTCTTTATTTGCCATATTAATAGATAATTATGTAACTTTTATATCTTCATTAAAATAAAATAAGTCATTGAAATCTTCATCAAGTAGAAATGAATCAGACACCTAAACAGTTTCAACACAAAAAATAATTCCATAATATAGAAAACTCTTATTATATAAGTATTAACGAAGAGGGGGTTGTGTTACATTTTTTGCCAAGAATTGTAACTATAATGAAATACAGTATAATAAAGATTTACATCACATAATTACGTCACTGCAATAACCATTTAAGTTACTACACGTTGATTAAATATTGTAACAAATATCATAAAAAAAATATCTTGATTTTTGTAAACACCGAAAATAAAACGGAAATTTAAACACTTTCCCATCACTACTAAAATTTTCGTAAACACCGCCCTCTATATGTCATCATGAAATAGTTACCGTGTTTGATCGAGAAGTCGCTTTGTTTTATGAAATCATGTAAGTATCGTCAATCGATTTCATACGTAAGGTAGTTTCAATAACAGTCTGTGATTCTCATTACATAGCAAGAACAGAATTTTGATTAGGTTAAGAATGTTAGTCTGGGATTTCTTGTTTATTCATGAATTGGTATTCGAGAACTGTGTGAATACTTATATATTCATGCTGTATGAGAAGGAATGGATATATCCATAAGATTCGATATTCCCGATGATAATACATCTTGGTACTATGTAAAGCGGGTGATATATGTGCGACGTTAATTACGCGTACTTTTAGAAGCGATTAAGATCATCAAACTATAAGTACGCATAGATAGCAGTTTATTCAGGGGCGGATTTAGAAATATGACGCCTGTAGGCTATTCAAATTTTACCGCCCCCTACCGATAAATCGATACCCTAATTCACAATCATATTAATTAGATCATTTCTTTGTCAATGAAATTGTAACTTTATGATTTGTGTACTATATATAGTCTTGAATTAGACCTCCTTTTTACCGTAGTTTTAAGATTGTGTAAGACATAGTATTTAAAAAAATTGCCGCCCTAGGCTCCAGCCTACTCAGCCTATTGGTAAATCCACCACTGAGTTTATTGCATTAAAATAAACAATTACAAAAAATCCATAGTTACAATACTTTCTAGGCAATGCAAGAGGGCCTTATCGCTTAAAGCAAACTATTCTAAGCAAACTAAATTCAAGGAATTTTTTAGCTAATCTGGCGATGTACGGTGGTGTTGAAAATAGGGACAATATATACATTCGTATGTCTATCATCCGCTTTACAGGAAGTAAGACGCAGTATAATTCGCAAAAGCAACAGGAATCGTATGCTAATCTTATGGTTGATATTTATAAGTTCCAACTATATCCAGGACTAGGTAAATTTACATAAAAGAAGTAAACATATTTTGTGTATTGTTTGTCACATTTTCAGTAGGTACATCTGCAATTGATTTGCAAAGATTGGCTGTTACGTTTATGCTAAATATTGCAATGAATTTTGTATATGATTAAGAGAGCAATGCAATAAGAGAAGTGTGGATAAAACAATATAAATGGTTTAAAAAAAATTAAAATGGTCCCTATAGAGAGAATGGGTGAGACAATGGATGTTTAGGAGTAGTGTGGACAAGAGAATCGATAACAATAGAGCACATAACACTCATATAATATATTATAACAGCCCATAAATATCCTACTGCTGGATTCGGGTCTGCCATTATAGGGGATTACACAGTAATCATTAACCAAATGGCTGACGTTTTGAGATTAGTTGAAAAATACTTTAATTCGTTGTACATACATACATAACTTCACGCCAGTTCCCTTGCAGGGTAGACACGAACAACAGAGCGCCATACAGGCTTATTCTTACATACCTTACTTGTTTCTTTGACATTCATAGCTCTTGTCATGCAAAGTCGTTTGTTCTTAAGGCTCCTGACATCACCTTCTACTAGTACACGATCAATTTGATCATGGAAGGTGTGTCGTGGCCTTCCACAACTTCTGCATCCATCCGCTTTTGCATTGTATATCTGTTTAGTCATTCTTTCCACATGCCCGAACCACCGGAGCATTCCTTTCCTTACCTTCACCCCGACACTCTCTTTCAGACCAACTCTCTTTCTTACTTCGGTAATCCGTTGTGTGTGTATAAAAGCTTCAATTAAAGTAAAAAGAAATGAAACTAAAGGGGAATACCAGGATCATACCCAGTAGAGATATTTAGTCACTATCTACCTCTGTGGAGAACAGATATGTTGGTAACTAAGTATGAATGAATGAATGAAAACACTTTAATGATTTCCAAAATTAAAACTACGTTCTTAAAAACTAGACAATACATATCAAACAAAGGGCGCCTTTATCGTTTAAAGCAATCTCTTCCAGGCAATCACCTATAAGTAAAATATTAAAACACGACAGTGGCGGTGAAGGCAATAAATAGTATAAAACATTCAAAATATATGAAACAAGTAAACAAAAATCTTTATTAGATACTATATAAACATAACATGGAAGAAAGAGCATGAAAGTAGAGTAAACGCGGTCGAGATGCGAGCACTGCGCAAAATCTGCGGAGTGACGCTCGCGGACCGCGTTCGTAATACCGAAGTAAGAAAGAGAGTTGGTCTGAAAGAGAGTGTCGGGGTGAAGGTAAGGAAAGGAATGCTCCGGTGGTTCGGGCATGTGGAAAGAATGCATGATGAAAGAATGACTAAACAGATATACAATGCAAAAGTGGATGGATACAGAAGTCGTGGAAGGCCACGACACACCTTCCATGATCAAATTGATCGTGTACTAGCAGAAGGTGATGTCAGGAGCCTTAAGAACAGACGAGCTTGCATGACAAGAGTTATGAATGTCAAAGAGGCAAGTGAGGTGTGTAAGAATAAGCCTAAATGGCACTCTGTTGTTCGTGCCTACCCCGCAAGGGAACTGGCGTGAAGTTATGTATGTATGTATGTATGTATATAAACATATCATAATACATACAGAATAAGCAGCACTATTACACCTGAGAGGACCAAACATAATTAAAAACCATTATTTTAAAAGAGGATACTAACTTAGCTTGTCTGATGTTGAAGGAGATATCAACAATTAGAATTCATTGCAGTATTTAGCTTAAAAAAAATGGCAATCAATTTTTTATTACTTATTCATTTTTATGTAAATAATACAAAAGAATAAACCTCTTAAGAAGCCCAGATTTATCAATATTATAAACCTCTGTCAATTTAAAGTGCCTTCTGATTAGACCCCAAATGATAATTTGTTATTGATATAGAATTTATTAAACAGTTTATTTTGATAGTTGTTCCTAGTACTCGTGCGCAAAACAATAATTGTTATTTAGGTATTAAGGGTATGTAGTACCATAGTTACTCGAAATAATTTCCCTAGAACAAACATGTGTATATTGAAGCCTCACTACTCTTCTAAAACTCTCATATACTTTTACATTATATTAAATGACAGGGGCGTAGCTATCGCCGTATCAGTCGTATCAGTGATACGGGGCCCCCAGGCTACTGGGGCCCCGAAAGTGTGTAAGCAAATGTTCTCAAAATGTTATCTACAATCTTTTATAGATTAATACAATTTTTGAAAATGACTGCTGGGCTAACAGGAACGGCTATCAGACTTGTCATTATTGTCGATAGAGGTAGAACGTCTAGACAAACTGAAATCGTCTTCAGCTATGGATGATTTCATAAATAAGCTTGCCAAAGGCGAGAAAAGTGTATCTTTGATTTGAATTGTTTGTCTAACTTAGCTCCTAAGAGCACTAAGTATAAGTAATAACTTATAATCAATATATATTTATTTTAATTCAATTCGAGCATTTTTTGTTTTTTTTTTGTATTGCAGGAGTTCAGCAGACAGGCAGACGGCCCACTTGATGGAAAGCGGTTACCATCGCCTATGGACATTTGCAACACCAAAGGTGCTACAAATGCGCTGCTGCTCTCTTAAGGGAGACTGGAACCTGATCACTAATGCCGGAACACAACTCAAGGTTGTTATGGCGACATACTTTAGACCAAGGATGATAGCCATCAAGTCGAGCAAATGCCCTACCACCTGGCTGTGGGTTGTTTTGTCGCCTCTTACGACAGGCCTCCCGGCCGCAGGAAATTGTATTCTTTCTCCGGGCCCGTTTAAAGCAAGCTACGCCACTGTCAAATGAGATTTGATTCTAGTTCCGAAGATGTGGGAATTTTAATAGAGTTGTCATCATTTTAGAAGATACACGTTTATCTAGTGAAAAAGTTGTCAAATTGGCAATAGCCGATGAGATTAATTTCTTAATCGACATAGATGACGTTGTAATGAGTAATTTAAGGTTTGTTTTTTTATAACCTTTTTCTATTAACTTCAATGCAACATTTGGTTTAAACATAACCGTCGATTATATATATGCATTGAGTTCACGTTATATCAATTATGTGAAAAGTCTTAAAAGGTTTATTTGACAACAAAATTTAAAGGAAATTAATTGATAATTTATTCACCTTAGCGCCATCTGTGTCACGATATATGTATGTAATAAATACCAGCTTGTAATCATTGTAAATTAATTTCTTGAACTAATCAACAATTGGATTTATTTTTTTAATTGTATATAATATTTTCACATATACATATATGCCACCAGTTAAACAAATATGTAAAATCAATATATCAAATAGGTACTTTTAATTTTAGGCATAACTTTATTAGGAACAACATTTCAAGACATTTAATAAATACATATGAGCTAATAAACCTGAAGTATTAAATGAAACGTTTTATCCGATTTATTTGTATTAATGGCTCTCTTCCCTTTAAAATATAAGGAATATTTATTCAAAGTTAACATTATGTATATTTTTTTTGTTATTTTAATAGTACTTACGTCTTAGGCATATAAGTGCGCCGAGTCAAAGATCTGTATTATTTACTATTTTTTAATACTTTTATTGTATTTAAAAAGTTAGATTAAGGATTGGTAATAGAGACATCTAGCGGGGAAAGGACAGTTGCAAATATTAATTCAATATTTACAGTGACTGAATAGTTTCGCATATATACGTATTTATAAAACTCAAGCTTTTCAAAGTTGGCTTAATCACACAACTTTTTATTTAATTTTTAATGTAATGATTTATTATATTCTGTTCATCGCATAGATTTTCGATAATATTAAGGCATAAGAAAATATTATTAGTAATCACGACGGCACAGAAAATAATATAGCTGCAAAAAGCTTCTAAATCTATTGATCAATCAAAGCGTTTTTAGATACTTTATTAATCAAAATCGTACTATCTTTATTTTTAATACTCGTACAAGGTTTAACGGTTCATTAAAATAAAGTTAAAAATTGTATCTTTTGAACGAAAAATACTGTTTTAACCAGACAATAAAGCTCGTATAAGTATTATGCATAACGGTACTGTTTAGACTAAATCAGTCAAATTTAAAAAAATACGGATTAAATATGCTTTAAGTAACCAAACCTCTAAATCCCATAGACTTATATTTGCTTTCCGGGCGAATGTGGTTCCTAGTCTTTTACTTCCATGTTCAAAGTATTGAAATATAAACATTATTATTTTACAATAAACTCATAAACAATACACATACTTGGTTTTGGACGAAGATAATTATTTTCACTGGATGTCTCTGTACCATAATGTCATTATTTATACTGTTTAATACGAGGTATTCCGCTATTTCAGTATGAATGTTAGTTAGTTCTTACGTAGTGATTGCTTCCATAAAAATAAATATTGATGTACATATATAAATAACGCAATAGTATTGTTGACTGAGATTATTTTGTGCATTTAGATTTATAGTAACAAAACGATAATAATTGTTCTAATATTATGTTCCGCCATCTATCCTTGAGTAATGAAACTAATTGTGAGTAGCGACATCTAGCATTGAGTAGGAAAACCAACTATGAGTAGCGACATCTAGCTTTGAAATTAGAATATCAAGAAATCAACGTTGCTAGTATACTCACTATAGTCGCATTTAACTTTTATGATTTCGAGTATTTGTCATAACACAAATTTAAATATTTAGTTGTTAAACACGTTACTATTACAAGTAGGTAGGAAAAATAAACAAAAAATAATTTAGTGCATAATTTGGCGAAAACATCATTATACATTCCTCTACAATGAACAATTTCTAATTCAAAAGTGGATCTTTTATGGGCTGAATACCCATGTTTTATTATATTCGGTTAAACCCTGAATGCTAAATGTCACTACTACATTTCGAAATCAAGTGAGATTCTGCTCTTACTCATTGTATTACAAACACAAAACATAGTGCCATTTTATTTAATGTAAATAATATAAATATTTGTGAAACGTAAATAATAAATACACCTATCAGATATTTCATGTACTAAACATTAACCAAATGTAATAAACCTATGAGTTGTACTTATGAATGAAATCAGAATTGTGCACAAAACAGACGCTTGTATTTTACAACAATATTTCGATTTGCACCAAGACATGATAATGCTTGCAATATAAAAAGTATTCTCGAATGCAAGACGCGATACGTTGCGTCACAATTTGCCTGACATATCAATTTTATCTGCTAACATTTCAGGCCCCAGTTTACTTATGTATAATATGACAGAAGACGTATCAAATATGACTCATACAAAATGTACCTCTATCGCTACGTTCCATTAGAGACTCACAACGACCGCGTTCACGACCGCGATTTTTCCCTTTCCACTTGCTTGTCGGCGTTACAATCATAAACTATTATTCGACCCGCCTCTTGATATGGGTCGTTGCGAGCGTTGTGTGATCGAAAATGATGCCGTCATTAGTGAAGTTTTCGCCACGACCACAACGACCGCAGTCGCCTTGTGGAACGGCTAACAGCATTTTGGGCTTTGTGAGCTACTATAATGGAACGCGCTATATGTGTACATAAATCGTACGCAGACAAATAGGTTATTCTTTTCGCAATTTTAGACTTTATTTCAAACACTTTTAGATTAAATCAATAAAATTTTAATTTTTTATTGATTTGGTCTAAAAAAAATGTTTAACATATGTTATTTTTCTCTCATAAAAATTAATCTCTTTACAGAATTACTTTTTACTGGGTAATTTTCATCCCTAGAATTATTATTTAATTGTTGTAAATTACGAACTTTACAATATGAATCACCATTAAAATTTTACATGAAAAATATCTATTTACCATTGTATCAATTTGTAATGAATACACATCACATGTTGCACATTATTTTATTGTTGACGTCAAAGCAGAAGTTTAAATGAAATAAAAGATGTAATAAATAGCAAAAATCGTTTTATTGTCCTTTTGGCGTATACTTATTCTTCTTGTTAAGTAGACATGTTTTTGTCATAGAATATCACATTAACGAATGTCATGTCATTAATTAAAAATTATTCTTATTTATTATATATCGACTATCGTAATGAATATCATCAAACCTTAAAAGTAAAAAAAATATAATCATACATAGCGTATCCTAAGCTTATATATCTGTATTAGATTTAAGTTATTGTAATCATGAAGCAGCTCAATCCTCGTGATCTGAAATAAAAAATATTATGTTCTTTACGGCAGACGGAGCATTTTGGTCATTGTGAGATACTAAAGGAACGCGCCCATTGTCATTCTTGCCTGAGATATACGAAATAATTTTGTGTATCACATTGTAAATTTAAAAAATTAAATATTTAATGAGGAATTAAAGCCATCCGCCACAAAAGCAATAGAAAATAAAACAGGACTCACCAAGATATTTCGTCGTCAAGTACATCAAACTAAACCCGACTAAAACTGCAGCAAATTGCGCGACACCAGCGCTGCGCTTGCGCTCGTGCCAGCGTGCCCTCTCGCGGGGAAGTACCTCACTTACGGTCACGTATAGCAGAGTGCCGGCAGCAAGTGCCTGGAAATACAATAGTTGTAATAGTACTTTACTAGATGGCGCTAGAATACTTTTGCTATGGGTATTCTCAGAATTATAATTACGTTGTAACGATTTTAAACGTGGTATTTTAGTTGATTTTTATTTCGACGTTTCATTCATCGAAACTATTAAGACTCAAATCCAGCAGAAAACAACAGTCAGATCTCAGGACACTGTAAACTCTTTCTACGTACACCGTAATGCACTCAAACTTGATATATAATTTACTTTTTATTTAACCTCCCATCTC
The DNA here is from genome assembly GCA_019925095.2 of Dendrolimus kikuchii. Lineage (NCBI taxonomy): Eukaryota > Metazoa > Arthropoda > Insecta > Lepidoptera > Lasiocampidae > Dendrolimus > Dendrolimus kikuchii. The sequence continues at coordinate 2,529,404 of CM034402.1, forward strand.
TTTTAATTTAATATTGTATAAAATTATTAGAGCTAGGTACGGTGTTGAAGGGTTTCTTGCACCGCTTCTTCTCGTCAAGCCACAATAAACTATGTTGCGGAGCCATAGTAAAAATTTTTTATGTTTAAGGCTTGGCAACTAGGCCTTTAATCCAGGCGCCGTTGTATTGTAGGCTACAATCGACGTCAATCAACGGAGTTCTTGTGAAGACTCGAAAGGCCACATTTGGCTATATAGTTCACATTTCTCGCAAAACCACATAATTACTACTCAAAAACTATTGATATCCTACAACTATTGTTCATTTTAGAGTAATTTTACACATTTTTAGAAAATAAAACTATACAGCACAACGTCTCCTTTCAGTTCCCGCCAAAAAAAAACCGCCATAGTAAATTAGATTAGGCTCCCACAGAGTAAATAGTATCCTTAAAGAAAAGTTTAAATGAAATATAGAAGTTATAATATGTTATATATAGTTATAATATAACATTAATATTACTCATTGACATTTGGCATCGTTATCTTCCGTGATACTGAAAAGTGGCCGAAACGTCAGAAATAAAAATCAGAAAAAAAAGTGGTAAAAAAATTGTTATTAGTATTCTTTTCCGTTAATAACCACTTTCTATTAATGGTCGGTTCCTATATCTTATCGACCGTTCATTTGCCTATCGCTTAAAATTTGACCTAAGCTCCAAAGAAATAATATCAAATATCTACGCTGTCAAATATCTACAAGTGGATGGATAGTAAGATTAGGCACCCTTAATAAAAAAAAAACAATTTTAACATTAATGAAAGATTATTGAAAGAAAAAATATTAATTTAGTTATAAACACATAGCGAGACACATTGAAACGCTAAAAAATAAAATGGACATTATTAATCAGTCAATCAATAACTCTTTATTATACTAAAACTATGTCTCACTATGCACAAAGGGCAGTCTTATCGCTAAAAAGCGATCTGTTCCAGACTTCCCCAGAAATGAATTGAGATTATAATGTTGATGGTGGTATACATAACACATAGTACAATTTCTTACATTCTAGTAATAAATATATAAATGCAGTATATACAGATGTTTTATATATTAAATAGATATATAGATAGATAGATAACACTTTATTGCTCACCAAATAAACAATTTAAAAAATACACAATTACAATATTGTCATGGTAGAAACAATAGGCGGCCTTATCGCTTAAAGCAACCTCTTCCAGGCAACCTAACTTAAGGAATAGTTTAACCTAATCTGGCGATGTAGGTGGTGCAGATTATTAGGTATATCATAAATAAACATACTTAAACTACATCTAGATACATACATACATAACTTCACGCCAGTTCCCTTGCGGGATAGGCACGAACAACAGAGCGCCATTCAAGCTTATTCTTACACACCTCACTTGCATCTTTGACATTTATAACTCTTTTCATGCACGCTCGTCTGTTCTTAAGGCTCCTGACATCACCTTCTGCTAGTACACGATCAATTTGATCATGGAAGGTGTGTCGTGGCCTTCCACGACTTCTGCACCAATCCACTTTTGCATTGTATATCTGTTTAGTCATTCTTTCATCATGCATTCTTTCCACATGCCCGAACCATCGGAGCATTCCTTTCCTTACCTTCACCCCGACACTCTCTTTCAGACCAACTCTCTTTCTTACTTCGGTATTACGAAGTAAACTACATCTATATTTATAAAAGAAAGTCGTGTTAGTTACACTATTTATAACTCAAGAACGGCTGTACCGATTTGGCAATTGGTGGGGAGGTAGCTTAGAACCAGGAGACGGACATAGGATACGTTTTATTCCGAAAGCGGGTTCTAGAATCCTCCTAATCACCTGGACCGATTTTGATGATTTTGTTTTTGTGTGTTTAAGTGGGTTTCCGGATGGTTTAGATTCACAATTAGAACCGGTAGGTGGCGCTGAGATCGGGTCCTAGACTTTTATTTTTTCAGAGCAGGACAACATCTGCCGGGGCCGCTAGTATTTTATAAATTAAATATACTTAATGTATTATATTAAACTATGTATAAAGCAAAAAATACTTAAGTATATGTCTAAAAATTATCTTCGGTATACTAACCTGCATAACAGGCACGGCAACAGAGTCTCGTAAGCTGGTGACAGTCTCCATGCCAGCCCCTAAGCCGATTCCGATAACAGAGCCACCACTGAAGAGGACCACGCACATGATGTGCAGGCAAAGCCTGGTCGGGAAGCTAGCGCACAGCTCGGCACCAAGACAGAAACCAACCACGAATTTATGCGACGCCACTGCTCCGAGGAGGATCAAGACCTGAAATAAATACAACATACAATAGTTACTAGAGTCCGTACCTAAAGTCGCAGCTTTTTACAATTTGATAGACTTTTGTTTGTAAAGTAGCCTCGAATAGGAAATTGTTACACAAGGGATGACAGTGACCTATTTAGGTACGAGATGATTTGGCACGAGCGTAACGAGGGCACTAATAGTTTAAGTGCCTAAATAGGCCTTCCACCGGAGGTTAACATTCTGCTTTTCATTTCTAATAGAATAGAATATATTTATTGCGGAATGATTTACAGAGATGTTAATTTTTTATAGTATCAATGCATTCGGCCCACAATTGGCCGAATATTAGGGACGTAAATGAAAAATGAATAGTGTAATAACTACTTCTCTAATGAAATCAGGCGTTAAATCCATATCCGTCAACGTGGTAACGCCTCCAGCCTTTCGGGAACGTTCCCGTTAAGTGATAGTGGTTTAGGACCAATATTTTATCTATATGCGAGCACTGCGCAAAATCTGCGGAGTGACGCTCGCGGTCTGCGTTCGTAATGCCGAAATGAGAAAGAGAGTTGGTCTGAAAGAGAGTGTCGGGGTGAAGGTAAGGAAAGGAATGCTCCGGTGGTTCGGGCATGTGGAAAGAATGCACGATGAAAGAATGACTAAACAGATATACAATGCAAAAGTGGATGGATGCAGAAGTCGCGGAAGGCCACGACACACCTTCCATGATCAAATTGATCGTGTACTAGCAGAAGGTGATGTCAGGAGCCTTAAGAACAGACGAGCGTGCATGACGAGAGTTATGAATGTCAATACAATTTCCTGCGGCCGGGCGGCCTGTCGTAAGAGGCGACTTAACAACCCACAGCCAGGTGGTAGGGCATTTGCCCGACTGGATGGCTACCACCCCTGGTCTAAAGTATGTCGCCATAATAACCTTGAGTTGTATTCCGGCATTAGCGACTAGGTTCCAGTCTCCCTTAAGAGAGCAGCAGCGCATTTGTAACAACTTTGGTGGCGCAAATGTCCATAGGCGATGGTAACCGCTTTCCATCAAGTGGGCCGTCTGCCTGTTTGCTGATCTCCTGCAATAAAAAAAAAGGTGTGTAAGAATAAGCCTAAATGGCGATCTGTTGTTCGTGCCTACCCCGCAAGGGAACTGGCGTGAAGTTATGTATGTATGTATTTTATCTATAATTATACCCTCTTCTTTTATTTAGTTCTAGTATTTAGTTTTAGGCTTTTTAAAGTGAGAACTTCTTATGGGAGGGTAAACCGCTTCGTTGCTTAACGCGTTACGGCTCCAGTCTGTCTGTTATAAGTTATCACTTCTGTCGGGCGTCCCGAGACGCACTATTATTTTTTTATTACGTAGTTTAATTTTTAAGGTAGTTTAGAATATTAAAAGTTTTCAATAACATTATAATTTGAAACATGTACACATCCCTGAATAATTTTATGCAATTCTTATCACAAAGATATTATGAAAATTATTTTAAGTGTAGATAATTATGTTTTAAATATGGATATGGTTTATGCAACGTGCGACGATTATATTATCAAGACTAGCTGTTCCTCGCGACTTCGGTCCGCGTGGAATTTAATTAGATTTCATTTGCCTTCCAATGTGGCGACGGCAGCGGCCTTTAATTTTTTCTCCATTTCTAAAATAAAAGTAGCCTAAGTTACTCCATATAACATCAGCTATCTGCCAGTGAAAGTCCCGTCAAAATCGGTCCAGCCATTTCAGAGATTAGCCGGAACAAACAGACAGACAGACAAAAAAAAATTGTTTTTATTGACATTACAAAAAGACACTTCAATTTCATTTATATGTATAGATATTTCCATATTTACATATACATACATAAATACATAACTTCACGCCAGTTCCCTTGCGGGGTAGGCACGAACAACAGAGCGCCATTTAGGCCCATTCTTACACACCTCACTTGCTTCTTTGACATTCATAACTCTTGTCATGCACGCTCGTCTGTTCTTAAGGCTCCTGACATCACCCTCCGCTAGTACACGATCAATTTGATCATGGAAGGTGTGTCGTGGCCTTCCACGACTTCTGCATCCATCCACTTTTGCATTGTATATCTGTTTAGTCATTCTTTCATCATGCATTCTTTCCACATGCCCGAACCACCGGAGCATTCCTTTCCTTATCTTCACCCCGACACTCTCTTTCAGACCAACTCTCTTTCTTACTTCGGTATTACGAACGCGGTCCGCGAGCGTCACTCCGCAGATTTTGCGCAGTGCTCGCATCTCAACCGCGTTTACTCTACTTTCATGCTCTCTCTTCCATACCCAACTCTCGCTTCCATACGTGAGCGTAGGTACCAGCATCGCGTTGTGTATGGCGAGCTGGGCCTTCTGGCTGAGGTTCTTAGCGCCTAGAAGTTTACCTAACGCTGCATTCAAACTATTCCCCAAATTTACTCTTCTTTCTATATCAGCGGTGTACCTTCCATCCCTACTAAAAGCACATCCAAGATATACAAACTCATTCACTTGCTCCAGCATAACATCATCGACCATTATCCTTGCATTCGTTCTGGTTTCTTCTCTTTCAAACACCATAACCTTTGTTTTCTTCGCATTCAAATGTAAGCCTCTCGCCTGACAGTCATCTTTCATCATTGTGACTAGTGTTTGCAGTTCTGATGGCGATTCAGCTAAATAAAGCATAAAGCAAGGTGCTTACAACTAGATCACTCATCCGCACCCCAACATCCATCAACCTTATTCTCTGGAGACAATCGTCCAGGTACAGGATAAACAGCAAAGCCGACAGCACGCAGCCCTGCCTGATGCCAATATTGACGTCAAACCAGGGCGACAGGCTGCCATCCACTCGCACGCATGCCATACAGTCCTCGTAAGGGGACTGCACAGCACGCATCAATTGGCCATTAAATAAATCGTATCGTCCATAAATCGTAATTCCACTAAATAGATTACCGAATGTAGTACACAGTTATCGCTAGACTGCCTCGTCCCTCAATCGAGGCATTGTTTTATACTGCACAGATGCAATATGTCTGCCCGGCCGCGTGGACCGAAATTCCTAGAATCAGTTTGTACTTTACATCCGACATACCTGGATAATAACTACCATAAAAGATTACAACAGCCCATTGTGTAAATGGGCTGTTTTCTTTCTAATCACAAATTTTAAACACAAAGTAAACAAAAGAAGTCCAAATGCCGAAAGGTAATAAAATGTGTTTCTACAGGTATGCAGGTGTGAATTTGTCTTTGTCGGTGTCTAGGTCGTAACAATATAAAGGACAAATATTGTTATATAAAATTATGGTAAATTATAGACAACTATTCTATACAAAACAGGTGCTAATCACAGAATAAATAAAGATATAACATTATTATTCAATTAAGGAAATGGCCGATTGTATCGTTTAGAAATAAGAGGGTACATAACAAAATTAATTATTAACTTTAAAAAGAAACATGACAAGATACTGAAACGTAACGTAACTAATTAATGCTTATTAGTTATGTTGTATTCTAACACAATATAACTAATAACTATAAATTAGTTAGGATAAGTGTTCCTTAGAAACACAAAAATAAAACACACAATGTCAAATGCACTTAGGGATATAAACAGCGCGTTCCTTTAGTAGCTCACAACGCACAAAATGCTCCGTCAGCCGTTCCACAAGGCGACCGCGGTCGTGGTCGTAGGGTCGTGACGAAAAGATCACTGATGACGTCATGATTTTCGCTCACGCAGTGCTCACAACGACCCATGTCAAGAGGTGAGTCGAATAACCGTTCCACTTGAGTTTACGATTGCGACGCCGGCAAACGAGTGGAACGGGAATAAGCTTTTTTAAAAAGGTTTTTAAATACAAGCTTTTGAGATCCTGGATATCATGTAGCAGCAGAGTGGTAGCCAAGACAAGTAAAACGAGCCCAAACACGACGGGTCTATCTTGTTTAGTACAGGAGTTCCTATGACCACCTTCCGACTCCATCATCAGATCAGCTCCATGGTACCATATTATTGCATTGTCACGCTATATACATAAGCGTGCAAAATTTCAACTCAATCGGAAACCGGGAAGTTGGTCAAATTTAACATGCAAGATTCCACCCGCACTTACATCCATACATAGGTACATCCATTGCAAGTTAAATAAGCTTCTATAACAATCGCGGTCGTTGTGAGCTACTAATGGAACGCGCTGAAAATCATACTCAGGTTTTTGTTGACAAATCATCCAAGGGGATAAAATACCCTTTAAGTAAGAATCTTAAATATATTCCTTAAATTCCTGTAGGATTAACAGAAAATCTTAAACGAAATTCGTTTAGAAATTAGTACAGTCAGCGTCTTATAGAAAGAAGCAGCCAAGATGATCAAATAGATAAGAACATCGAAAGTGATCATTAGTATCGGTACAACCATTGTCGTCTAATAGATCGAATCACCCGTCTTGACCAAATACATCAGTACACCGACAACGCCAAATACATGAGTACATTCAAGTCACCATTATTATGTTAACAACCATCTCGCCAAAACAAAGAGACACACTAGAAAAATGAACTCTATTCTAAATGTGATTAGTGTCAAATCGAGATGATTTCATACTAAACCAAAATTGTATTTCGAATTATGTATTTCAAATTGAATTACTTATTGCTAAATTTGCATTGAATGAAAAGCACCTTTCTTTCCTAATGTGAAATTAATGAAATCAATTCTGAAGACGTTTGAAACTTAAAAAAAACTCCTGATCACAGCAGTGTGATTGACGAAGAGGATGATATGTGCATAATAATATTTATTACGTTTAATCGAGGGTAAACACTGGGATTGGAAGTATCACTTATTGACTACTTACAAACATTGTTAAAACTTCTAACCCATAAGGGCAGAGATCGAATCTTTAGTATTTTTGACTGACCCACCTATGTTTTATTACTAACTCTATGGACACAGAACGATTTCACGTCGATAGATTATAATCTATCGGGAAATAATGCGTTAAATTGTAAGCAGTTTGTTCCGGTTCACAATATTTCAATAGCTCTCGAGATAGATTATAATCTAACGGTCTGTACAATTTAACCATGACATATATACTCTAATATAGCCAATTAATAACGGCGTTCATTTTAACTTTATAACTAAGTTGCATTTGGCCACAGTACCTAACTATAATATTATTTCAGATGGAACAGAGATATTAGCCGAGCCCAGCTAACTAAAGATATATTATTAACCTACAAATTTTATAAATAGTCTCAAGTTCCTGTTTCTAACCAGATATTTCAGTTCTCTTAATTAAATCAGGTTTTTCATACTTTTGTTTACATTCTTTAATACTTGATGACACTGCTTTTCAGCTTTGAGTTTTCGTTTTTACTAAATACTAACTGTCTTATTCATAGAGAGTTAGAGTAAGTTTGAACGCTTCTTTAACCACCATAAAGAACTGTTCAAACATACTTGACTATCAAATGTATCATCATCATGGAAACGCGAAGGAAGTTTCGCGGGCAGACGATAGTCTATAATATTATAATATGCTAAATATGTCGTCTCTCTACATTGAAGTTATTAAAAAAAAACACAATTGGAATAGACTATATAAACGATGGAGACACGATGATTTTTTTTAGATTTCTTGTCTGTTAGTCGGTTTTTCTGTTTGTTCGGGATTTACGTAAAAACTACTAGGCCGATTGCGATTCGATTTTCGCTGATCGTGAGCAAATTCTCACACTTAAATTCTGCGCTACCTTTTATTCCGGAATCGCACGGGAAATTTTCCGGGAACGGTTTAAAGAGGCCAGAATAAAAAAAAGCTTTCTTATTTCGATGCGATGTTTTTACTCATTGATAGCAAATTTTCTGAAATTAAATCTGTGATACTTTTTATCCTGGGGATCCCGCGAATTTTCTCAGGAGCTGGTTAAAGTTGTTAGGACGCTTACAAATTAGTTTATTTATTCTTACACGATTTTAGACACGATACATTATTTTTTAAATACAGCAATACTTTGTGTCCTGGGCATCTCACGGAAATTTTCCCGAGGGTGGTTTCTAGTGGTTAGTATGCATATAAATTAGCTTATACTAAAACACAATGCACTTTCTTTTTCAAATAAGTAAAAATAGAAAAAGTATAAATTATTTATTTGCATAACAATTAGTTGATTCAGATTCAATTGATACTAAAACGATGGTTTACGTTCTTTTCCGAATGCTTTGTTAGTTTATATTCCGGGAACCCCGCGAAAACTTCCTTGGAGTGGTTTAAAGTCGTTATACTGCATAAAAATTGGCTGATTCCGATACGATTTCACCAGAACGTTAGATTAAGCTTTTTTCAATGACTGGGGTATATTATATATATGTATAGTATGATCTCAGTATAGATCATGAGAATTCATATACGTATTAGACATTAAAATAGTATCCAAGAAACATCAATTATTCATTGCTGATAAAAAAAGGTTTATCTCGAATTCTAAATTTCTTATGTATTGAAACTCTTTAGTAGATATTTCAACAAACTCACATATACATAGAAAATATACTCACATATACATAGTGTATTATGTCAAATGAAATGTTAAAATTAAGTTAATATTGTAAAATAGCTTTGTCTGTACATTGAAGCTATTAAAAAAACCAATTGGGATCCAATTGTTTGATTGATGGAAAATTGAAACAATTAATGTTTTTTTTTTCATAAATATGTTAATTTCTATGAGGTTTTCACTATTATACAGACATTTTTTACTTAAATGCTGAAAAAGCTAATATCATGGGAATTCTAGTGTAATTTTTCAGGAAACCGGATTCACTTTTTCATGTTTTTACTCCTATACTTTAGTGACGGAAAGTTCCAAAATTTTCTTGGGAATAATGCGCCTAGATATAGCATGAAAACTATTCGTGTTACTCTTATTACAGCATAGTTTAATACTTTATGACATTTTTATACATGACCATATTGGGACTCTTGAGATTTCCCGGGATTTCCTTCCACTTCCAAACCACTAGATCAACTTTGACGCAATGTTCGCAAATCACAAGACACTGTCTGTAATTATTAGAAATCCTTAGTGAAGAAACATCTGTAGTTGAATAAGTCTTTAGTAAATTACAAATATCGGGAGTTTATGAATATATCCAGGATTCATGTATTGTCATATTAAATATTTATTCAATTTTACATATTGATAAAATAACTTTAATCTTTGCTATCTAAGTAATGAAAATGAAGTCGAAGGCAAATACTAGTTACGTTATAAAAATGAAAAAGATTTTTATAACAGTAATAATACTATTGGAATTTTGATTTAGTATGAAATCATCTCGATTTGACACTAATCACATTTAGAATAGAGTTCATTTTTCTAGTGTGTCTCTTTGTTTTGGCGAGATGGTTGTTAACATAATAATGGTGACTTGAATGTACTCATGGGTGGAGACTTTGAGCCCATGGGGGCCAAGTGCCCACAAATTATTTCAAAAAATTAAAAAACGCCTAGTCGACAAAACAGGAGACCGGAAGGCTGGAGCTTACCTCGCTCAAAGGATTATAGCCTTTGTATCCAGCGAGGTAATGCTGCCAGCCTTCTAGGTGCAATGCCCAGCGACAGTGGTCTGGTGGGGCTGGACGGGCTTTAATATAGGTTTTATTTTAATTTTTTGTTTTTTTTACTATTGTATGTATATTTTTGAGTTAAGTTTATTTATAGGATATTTTAATTTTTGTTAATAGTTATTACATTAGTTGTATCATCATGTAGGAGAACTCAGTCTACACATTATTTTAATAACGTAATTAAACATACTTCTGAAAGGGTTCAACTCTGAAGACTGTAAAAAAAAGTACAATTGTAGGTTCTTAATATGAGCTATTTATCTCACCTGTGAAGTGGTGTCTTGCAGTCCAATTGCCAACCCCTCAAGCAGACTGTGCACGAATAAGGCACACAGCAGCCCAACGATTCCTGACGAGCTTTTATTACATGGTTCTGTGTGACCGACATGACACATCCTCGGATTCTCTGTCTCGCCACAACATCTCTCACCTTCCTCTTCTCTCGTTAACAGAGTTGTCTCTTCCCCACTCCCGTAACTCCTACAATCTTCTTTTTGATAATTATTAGTGGTTCCGTAGAATAAGTGGACGATTTCATCGACAAGGTAGACAATAAAAAATCCAATGCAGACCGTTAGCTCTGTATAGTCTGGCAGCTTCTCCCTTGCTTCTGGGACCATGTGGACGAGCGAAGTAGACAGAAGAACTCCTCCACCGAAACATAGAAGACAAGAAAGAAGGAGTGGATGCTTCTGGCGAGCTGCTTCTGAGAAGGCAACTGGTGCCATACCCGCCACAAAGCTGCCGAAGCCTAGCGCCAGCATTGAAATAGCTTTTGCTGTAGTTGGTTCCATTTTCTTTTTGACTTCAAAGATATTTACTATATTAAAATCAATTGCAGCGAAATTCCTTTTTGATAAATTTGCCTAAACTAATTCATTATTACTCAAAAACGTCTCAAAATCATCTCTTCATAACGAACAATTTGATATAAACTCTATAATTATTTGTATCTCTATTGTTATATTTTACATATCACCTTTTATAAATATTAAAATTTTCAGATATAATTAATGTTTGTATTTTTCTTACCATACCTATAGATGGCGATTAATGATTCTTTTAATTTAGAACTAAGTTGTCATCAAATCCGTTAAAAATTTCACATACTCAGTGGAGTTTTGATAGCCACAATAGATTTCTAAATCTGTTCTTGCTTATTAATTGCGATACTGTTTTAGGTTTCAAATATATTTATTTCACAATGTTGTAATTGTAGGATTAATAACTTCCTTAAACAATTATTGATCTCGTGTTTTTATACTTTCACTACATTTCTCTTATTGGTTTATGTTTTGTTAATAATCAGAAACTAATTGATCACTAGGAGACTTGTATGTTTCTAGGTCACGCCGAACTTTTATTTCAATCTCATTACTTGTATATTATTTAATAATTTTATTACTAATATGGTCCAAGATATAGCAAAAAATCGACACACTTATGAGGGTACACTGCAAAAACAATTTTATCACCAACGCATAACGTTATAAAATTCTCGGTTAACATTACTAAACAATTATCAGTTCAGTATTGACATGACTTTATCAGTTTGTAAACACTTTTTTCTGTTTAAATGTATCCGACACAACGACTCCTGCGCCTTGAAACTTGGATCAAAATGATTCAATATCCATGCATATGTTCGTGCTAACTTATTAAAGCACTGTGGAAAATATGCCACCCACCTTTATAGTGTAAACAATAAAGCTTAAATTTGAATACCATTTTCATATGTCAACAGATAAAGAATGTTGCGCAGTTTCGTAGACCAGCCAGTGTTACAAGAACTCTGTAGATAAGACAGTTGTCTTAAAAAGTGAACGATCCGAGTTTCAACGATAGGTCTTTTTAATTGGTGATGAAACAAAGAATAAAATTAGTAGAGGTGACTCAAGTGTTTGTTTAATTCCTTTTTGATTCAGTTATGATTTGTGTTACGTATTAATGTTGCATTTTTTTTTAAATGACCTTCGTTACTTTGGAGCGGAATATGCAGGGTACATTTGAAAATGTAATATAAACTTGTTTTCAACAGTTATTGCACTTGTTTTTTATTTGAATCTGGATTTTAATTTGGATTTTAATCTTTGATTAAGGCTACTGGAACGCAAAAACATCTGATTAATATGAAAAGTGAAATAACTATTCTTCTCTTCTCCGTGGTCACACTCTTGGCAGAGGGGTCGTGGTCCTCATGACAGGGGTGGTGGCAAGCTTCACAGTGGGGGGTAAGGGGAGAAGGGTGATAACATCTTATCCGGCCCAATTGTAAACCTCACCTGCTTGCGTTGGTGGTTCATATGAATAGCCAACGGCAATGGTCTCACACTGTCGCGGTACTCACTGCTAGATAACAGACGAGGCTCTGGCGACCGAACTATGGCGGTATGACCATAAGCCCGACTGGGAAACCGGTCGGAAGAGGCTTCAGTGACCTTGAGGAACAAATACCCTCAAAAATGTCTGGTGCAGAAAGCCATGGGAAACTACTGCACTATATTCCCATAGAAAGTCATCATGATTGAAATAACTATAGTGCTTAGTAAAAACAGTCGCAAAAACATTGGAAATTATTATGCGAACTTTGTTATTTTGAAACTGGCTGGATAAATTCCGTGCTTGAATAAATACCGGTAAGGATTTTCACTGCCAGGAATCGAAGCTGTATTCTTTTTACCGTAGTTAATCGTGCAGACATTCAACCACGATGGCTGTATAATTTTCCTAAGTATAGATAAATGGAGCTTAAATTCATAAAATGTAATACATACATACATACATAACTTCACGCCAGTTCCCTTGCGGGGTAGGCACGAACAACAGAGCACCATTTAGGCCCATTCTTACACACCTCACTTGCTTCTTTGACATTCATAACGCTTGTCATGCACGCTTGTCTGTTCTTAAGGCTCCTGACATCACCCTCCGCTAGTACACGATCAATTTGATCATGGAAGGTATGTCGTGGCCTTCCACGACTTCTACATCCATCCAATTTTGCATTGTATATCTGTTTAGTCATTCTTTCATTATGCATTCTTTCCACATGCCCGAACCACCGGAGCATTCCTTTCCTTACCTTCACCCCGACACTTTCTTTCAGACCAACTCTCTTTCTTACTTCGGTATTAGGAACGCGGTCCGCGAGCGTCACTTCGCAGATTTTGCGCAGTGCTCGCATCTCAACCGCGTTTACTCTACTTTCATGCTCTCTCTTCCATACCCAACTCTCGCTTCCATACGTGAACGTAAGTACCAGCACCGCGTTGTGTATGGCGAGCTGGGCCTTCTGGCTGAGGTTCTTAGCGCCTAGAATGTAATGCATGCAGTAATATTTTCATGGAAATATTTCTCTTAAGTTCCTTAACTATTTTTAATACTTGCCAAATTTTATCTGGGTATACTCGTATATACCAAATATATTTAGTCAAAAATGGCTATACATACATAAACATACGAACAGATACAACATTCATGCTGAACACAAACGGGCCACCGCTGCCGGCACAACGTGAGCAGCGAGTCCCTACAACTGTATGAAAAAGCGTGTCAAATGCTTATATTTTGCTACCGGTAGCTCTGGTCCGTGGCCCGTATGTGCCGCGCCGCATTCTTGCGGCCAGGCGGCCTTTCATATAGGGCGAGAAACCAACCCACAGCCAAGTATAGTCCTTCTCGATATATCCGTCAAGTCCGTCAAGCCATGAGTTGTGCTCCGGCATTAGTAGCCAGGCTCCAGTCTCCCTTTAGAAAGCAGCAGCGCATTTGTAGCACCTTTGGTGTTGCAAATGTCCATAAGCGATGGTAACCGCTTTCCAACAAGTGGCCCGTCTGCCTGTCTGCTGAACTCATACAATAGAAAAAAATGCTAACAACGCTGAAGGAAAATAACATCGTGATGAAACCTGCACATCGAGATAACCGATATGTCAAACCTGCCAAGCCGCCCTGCTCACGGGTGGCGGGTGTGGGACGTTTATGGGCTGCTGTTCCAAGTTTTTTTATATATATAGACGACGGTAATTAATTTCCATTAAATGGGCCGCCTGCGTATGTGCGTTTCGCCAAAATTACTACGTTTTATTTAAACAGCTTTACAAAATTCCCCAGTCAAAGCAAAGTACAAAACAAAACAATTTATAACGCTTACAGTATTGATAAAAACTACATAGGTATGTATAATCTAGCTGAGCAAAAAGTTGGAACCAATTAAGGCGAGTTCTTTTTAATAGTGTTATTCTTAGGAATATTACATGAAAGTAAATTTAAAGAATTATTATAAACTTTATTTATTTTATAATAAAAACTTTAGAAATACATATATATTTTTTTTATTGGAGGAGTTCAGCACTTGATGGAAAGCGGTTACCATCGCCTATGAACATTTGCAACACCAAAGGTGCTACAAATACGCTGCTGCTCTCTTAAGGGACACTGGAACCTGGTTACTAATGCCGGAACACAACTCAAGGTTGTTATGGCGACATACTTTAGACCAGGGGTGGTAGCCGTCCAGTCGGGCAAATGCCCTACCACCTAGCTGTGGGTTGTTTTGTCGCCTCTTACGACAGGCCGTCCGGCCGCAGGAAATTATATTCTTTCTCCGTTCCTGCACGGATAGAAATATAATACTTAAGCATGTTTAAGTTAAGTAATTTATTTCTAGATCAGCCGGTTCGGCGGCGGAAACAGCTGAATCACTTAAGCGGCGCAAATATGCTACCCTCAGTGAGAGTTATATGTTTGTGCCGTTTGCTGTTGAGACGGTTGGACCTGAGGCCATGAGCCTCTACCAACATTTATCAAAACGACTCATTGACTCTTCAGGTGATCAGCAGGCTGGTGCTTACCTTGGACAGCGAATCAATATGGCGATCCAGCGAGGAAATGTAGCCAGCCTTCTGGGCATTTTATCCATAGAAGACGATGATCTAGGCTCAGTATTCTACTTATAGTCTTGAGGGAGCATAGGTAGAGGACAATATAGCTAAGATAAGTTTTCTTTTATTGTTTTAGATTAATTATGGTGATAAAAAATACACATTATTAATTAAATTAATTTAATAAAATACAAATAATATATAAGTCCCAAATCGCTGTCAGCTGGGAACGTGCCTGTAACGCAGGCCGCATTCCCGCGCTGGATGGCAACGCCGATGCGTTTTTTTTTTAACGCGGGGGAAATGCTATTTACGCACAATACTGGGTCCTTTGCAAGGGATTAGACCATAGTTGATCATGAAAGCTTTCCCCTTTGATAAGGGGCAATCCGAACAATAATCAAGCCAGCTTGTGTGGAGACTCAGAGAAGTTGCACGGGCAACAACCACTACCCACTAAAACCACCCTCCTCCCATGTGCCCCGCGCTTTTTATGTAGGAAAGGCTGAGACTTAGAACGTAGTTACGCCCAGTCCGATCTAGCGCAAAAAGTGCCTGAATGTGCCCCGGGAATCAGAACACATTCACTTCGTCAGCGGGGGTGATGAATCCTTTGCTCCCTTGATAGCTAAAGGGCCCCCGAAGCGGTATTATTCAGGGTGGGAAGTCATGCGCATACCTGCGTCTCCGGATGAGAGCCAACCGCCGGCGTCCGCGTGGAGTCGCATTAGCACGCGCAATAATACTCCTCTCCCAACGCCGATGCGTTGCCCCAAGTACAGGCCAGGCCTTTAATATCGAATAACAACGGCCTCTGTGGTTGAGCGTGCTAAGCCTTTGCCGGGCTACCTCACTGCGACGTAGAGGTTCCGGGTTCGATTCCTGGTATAGTAAATTTCGGAAACGTATTTTCTCCGTTATTTACTATGGTCTGGGTGTCTGGGATCGGCCCAAGAGTAGTCCGGTGTATATTACCCATAACACAAGCGTAACTTGCTTAATTTGGGGACATACAATATGTGTCTACCGATTATTTATTTAATATCACTTTCAAGTAATATTATAATAACCGAATTCGTTTACAGCGACCGTTGTCGACTCTAGACTATATATACATACATACATACATACATAACTTCACGCCAGTTCCCTTGCGGGGTAGGCACGAACAACAGAGTGCCATTTAGGCTTATTCTTACACACCTCACTTGCCTCTTTGACATTCATAACTCTTGTCATGCACGCTCGTCTGTTCTTAAGGCTCCTGACATCACCCTCCGCTAGTGCATGATCAATTTGATCATGGAAGGTGTGTCGTGGCCTTCCACGACTTCTGCATCCATCCACTTTTGCATTGTATATCTGTTTAGTCATTCTTTCATCATGCATTCTTTCCACATGCCCGAACCACCGGAGCATTCCTTTCCTTACCTTCACCCCGACTATATATATATTGGGAAAGAAGCCCTCGCGGGCATCTTCAGAACGCCCTACCAAAGGTTCATCACAATCTGATCACTGCTTTACAAACATTGATTTTTATATAGACTGTAAAACTATCAATTTTTTGAAAGGAGGTTTTGTATCACAGCGCATAGATACTGTCCATTATGAAATCATCTTCTGTAATTAAAACGATAAAACAATTGACAAATGAG
Organism: Dendrolimus kikuchii; assembly: GCA_019925095.2. Classification (NCBI taxonomy): domain Eukaryota; kingdom Metazoa; phylum Arthropoda; class Insecta; order Lepidoptera; family Lasiocampidae; genus Dendrolimus; species Dendrolimus kikuchii. Next base: position 2,545,903 of record CM034402.1, read on the forward strand.
CATTTTGTGACGCAATTGTGTAATTATTCTAATTAAATTATTGTGTAAATAAGAGATATGAATGAATTACTTCAAAAACATGGATGTTCCAATGTGTTCACAATTCCCGCGGGACTAAAGGAACTCATGGCCGATATTACAAGAGAAGTAAGTAAACTATTACGGTCTCGTTCATATTGAGTTTGTAAGTAGGCTTTAAGAACCATAAAGAAGCCTACAAACTTACTCTAACTCAATATGAATAAAACCGTTATTGCTTACTATTAGACATCGCATTATATGCACTATCAAAATGGCAAAATATGCACTAAAAAGGGGCGAAGTATGCACAAAATATGCACAGTCAATAAACCATTTATTATTAGATTAATTAGAATATAAGTTTATTTTCACATACATACATACATAACTTCACGCCAGTTCCCTTGCGGGGTAGGCACGGACAACAGAGCGCCATTTAGGCCCATTCTTACACACCTCACTTGCTTCTTTGACATTCATAACTCTTGTCATGCACGCTCGTCTGTTCTTAAGGCTCCTGACATCACCCTCCGCTAGTACACGATCAATTTGATCATGGAAGGTGTGTCGTGGCCTTCCACGACTTCTGCATCCATCCACTTTTGCATTGTATATCTGTTTAGTCATTCTTTCATCATGCATTCGTTCCACATGCCCGAACCACCGGAGCACATTTATTTTCACATTATATTTATATATTAAACATATCTTAATATTAGTTATAAATAGTAGTATGTCTTTCAAGACCACGGGCCATAAAAATGGCCCGGACTTTTGGGGGGCTTGCGTGGGGCCACGAGAAGGCCAACACGTAGAGGCCCTTTGACACATTTAATATTAGTTATAAATTATTATTGTAATTTATAACTAATGACAAGAGCTATGAATGTCAAAGAAGCAAGTGAGGTGTGTAAGAATAAGCCTAAATGGCGCTCTGCTGTTCGTGCCTACCCCGCAAGGGAACTGGCGTGAAGCTATGTATGTATGTATGTATTATTATAAAAATTTATTTATTATAATTCTTGTGGCAGTAAACAATAACATATTTTTCCAGGTTTTCTGGAGCAAACTTGTGACGTTTGTCACTTAATATTAATTTATAGGCTGAAAATGACCTTTCGACGTCAACTGACGTCACCGGACAGAACTTGAAATTTGGCGCCATTTCTGCAGAGACCTCTTCAGGTAGAGTTTGTCCGGTGCCGTTGATAAATGCGTCAATTTTCTTTATTCTTTCAAGACCGGGATTTTTATACAAAACTGCATTTAATTTGCCACAAACCTGCGATAGTGAACTCGGAAGGGCGTTACTCTGTTCGATCATTTTTTCGTCGTGTCGTCGGCATAATACAAGACGCCTAACAAGTATAACTACCGAAATAAGCACTGTCAATGAAAAAGTACCAAAATATGCAATAACGCTATAAAAATGGATTTATATGCATTGGCATATGCAAACATGCAAATGCATATAATCCGATGTCTACTTATTATAAAGGTGAATGTTTGTGAGAATGGATCTCTGTTACCCTTTAACATAAAAACTATTGAACGGATTTTGATAAATATATAAAGATACTAGTGTTTTGAAACTGGTTGACAATTGGTATCCAATTCCCTTTAATTGGACGCCAGCATACAAGTTCACTTTGAATACTATTGTAACAATTATAATTTATCATTGTAGCGTCTAAATGGGCGTAATATTCATGTTGTCCTCAGAAAAATAACTATTAGGATCTCATCTCATTCAAACCACCGTCCGCAGATGGACAACTTGTTGTCGACGAGTGAACGTCGCCTGATCCACGAATTGCCGAATCAGCGATTGATAGGTATACACGTGAATCAATCAAAGCAGCGAGTTGTCACGGAGGAGTTCACTCGGTGTCCGCGCGTGGATAACTAAACGATTTTACTTTGATGCCCCTTAAACAGTAAACAATGCTAATAATTATACAGCCTCCTAACCGATTTCGCTTACAGTGATCACTGTTGTTAGAAATAAATAAAATTTATTAGACTGTCTATGACATCAAAAGTGGTGCAAAAATTTAAGGATAATATCTGCTGTTTATGCAATGTTTAATCATACATCAAGTTTCGAATAAGTTCCGAAACGCCTCAACGTATTTCAATGAAAATCTTACCCCTTATTCGTAATAGTTATTACCAGTTTTATAGGTTCATTAAAATAGAATTGAAAAAAGTGTTTCATAATCGCATTTTGAAGATACTATTTAACAATTCAATAATACTCGTCTAGTATACATATTAGGTTGGGGAAAAAGTTTCTTTGCATTTTATATAAAAATTCAAAAGGTTTTTTTTATAAAGTTTATTTACATTTGACTAAAGTATATAGGTGCCATTTTGTTGGATAACTTTTTGCCATCTTGTAGGTAGGGACGTGATCCCATTGCTATAAAAATTTTGGGGCTTCTGATCAAAAAACTGCGACAAGTGGTTATGGCAGTCCTCTCGTGATGCTAACCTGACACTGCCTAAGGAATTCTGTAGAGACCGAAACAGGTGAAAATCTGAAGGTCAGGACTATAAGGCGGATGCATTAACACCTCCCAGCCAAACTCTCGTAATTTTTGCTGAGTGGCTAAAGATGTGTGAGGTCTGGCGTTGTCATGGTGAAAAACCACACCCCTTCTGTTGATTAATTATTAATAAGGGAATAAATAAGGGAGTTATAGATTATTACTAATTTTGCCTCGAAAATTCGTGTCTCTTTTAGATCTATTTACAGACTTTATAAAATATAAAATTTAAATCCAAAAATATTTACCGGCCACATTTAATATATCCGGCTCGAAGGACCAAGAAGATGAACGGGCTTCGGCGCCACACCCGTACAAGTGGTGATTGTGATAATAAGATAATGAGAGAACGGTGATAAATGATAGTCGGATAGCTATAATGTTGTATATTAAATTTTAAAAAAATATTTTTTTTTATTGCAGGAGATCAGCAGGCAGGCAGACGGCCCACTTGATGGAAAGTCCGCCTATGGACATTTGCAACACCAAAGTTGGTACAAATGCGCTGCTGCTCTCTTAGGGGAAACTGGAACCTGGTCACTAATGCCGGAACACAACTCAAGGTTGTTATGGCGACATACTTTAGACCACGGGTGGTAGCCATCCAGTCGGGCAAATGCCCTACCACCTGGCTGTGGGTTGTTAAGTCGCCTCTTACGACAGGCCGCCCGGCCGCAGGAAATTGTATTCTTTCTCCGATCCTGCACAGATAAAATTATAAATGATAAATGCTGAACGTATGAAAAACTTATTATAATGATAATGATTGATATAAAATGTGAAATGATACGGATTCTACGACTCTACTGTCTTTGTCCCATATGAACACCTATAACTAAGGATTTTTATGCAAAATCTATGAATAATGTACATGGCCCATACAAAACCATTTCGGTCAAAAACATTTGATCACACTTTGTACAGGCTACACAGCGTACAATAATTATAGGTCATGGCATTAGGTAAGCGGGCCGGGTAACCAACATATTATGTAAACAACTATTTATCAGACTTCTATAAGTAAAAATCCATTCAATTTAAGTTCACGTACAATTGGTTCAATAGAATACAATTCCATCCGTCCATGACCTTTAAAGGCGTGGCGCATGCAATGTCTTTGGCCTTATAATGGATGTATGCACTTTATTACAGTCGTTTTTGAAAGTAAATTCTAGAAGGGACTTCCTTATTCACGAATAAAGTTTATTTAAAGCGACATTGCGAATTCAGGTTTAAATTATAGTTACTTATAGTTAACTATTTAATCTTTACCAATATCTGAAAACAATTCGGCAAAACTATTATCAGAAAATAGAAGAGCAAATTCGTTTATACAATATTTTTATTCCGAGCGTACTTTATTTTATAAGAACGTGGATCTAACAATTAAATACATTTAATTATAGATCATGATTCTCGCACACTAATTAGTCGCCCTAGAGCGCTGCTACGACATGTGCATCCGACCAAAGTCAAAGTCAAATTGTCTCATCGTTTTTTTATTATGTGTTGATTTTATGCTGTTGGTCCGAAGACCTTACAGTTTTACCGGGATTTTTGGGGCGGGCGCCTTCGTCTCGCGCAGGCACTCGCCTCAGGAGTTATTGTAATAACAACGCATTCTTCTGCAGGTATTGCGGGATCAGCCACCAAAAATATTTGACTTCATAGCAAATTATTTATCGGTACTTCTAATCACAAGAGAACATGGTGTAATGGCAGTTAAAATCCTCGATGATCTGTGTGATTGTAAGCCATCGGTATCTGAACATCTTCTGCAGCTAGGATTCGAGAGGAAAGAAACTGAAATGCTATCTACAGTTATTAAAGAGGAGATCGAAGGATTTGAGCCTGTGGAAGGCAAAGGTAAATTTTTAAATTCCTCAAGCATAACAGACGGTCCGTCGGCCCACCTGATGGAAAGTGCTTATTGTCACGTATGGGTACTCGCAACACCAAAATTGCAATTTGTTTCCAGTCCCTAAGGGAGAGGGGGAAATTGGCTACCGATGCCGGAACCCAAGGTTGTTCTGACTGCATGCTCTAGGTAAGGGGTAGTAACCATCCAGACGGGCAAATGCCCTTCCACCTGGCTGGGGGATTTTTGTTGCCTATTTTGATAGGTTGCAGAAATTAGTATCCTTTCTCATTCCTACACGGATAAACGAATATAACCAAAAATATGGCAAGGCAGTCGTTTTTGGTGGCGTCGCAGTCATTGCACTTCACTAACAAACAAATAGTTGTGAAAACGCGAACGAAGTTACGCTGGGATTACTGATTAAATGTTAGATAAGTAAATATTCCTAATTAATTTCATAACGATCTTTTTAGAGAAAGTACGTGAGGTACAAATACTGAAGAAGATTCTAACAAGAAGTGCATTGGACGAAGACATGTCAGCAAAAGTGTGTCAAGTAGCCAGAAATGCTTACAGAGATTACTGGTACAGGAAGAAGCTTATGGAAAAGGTAATTTTAAATAAATGTAATCATTTTATCTAGAGACAGGGAATGAGTTTAATACGTTAATTTGGATCCCATTGACATAGATCTATTTTCAGATTACGTCCGGGCTGAAAGTGAATGCGTGAGCGAACCCACAGCCTGGACATAGTACACATCGAGGAACGGCCAGGGGTTTTAAGGGTATCTCCGACCCAGAACTCAGTAGCATTCCAGCAGTAGTGCCCAACGTGTCAAATGCCACACGCCCCGTCGCGCTTCCCCAGCGGTGCTCTGTCCACAAGCGAATTTCCTCTTAATAAAAAATACCTAATTTTAGATAGTTTAGAATTAGCATGGAAGAATACTGAGGAATGTCAATCGTCCAGTAAAAAACCTAACTCGGAACACGCTCTCTAATTCTTGACATCACTAATGCCTTTTAGTGTTTTTCATCGTGGAACTTTTGCTCCACGCAACTTCCTTATTATTTAAAATATATTTTTAAACTTAATCAGTCATGAAAATCCTAATTGGCTCCTTTTCAATTTAATGAAATTTACCTTCCGTCCTATAGCTCCTAACCTATCCGCTTAACCCCCCTCCTACGATATCCCCACAATTCTATAAAGGTTACCAACGTCTGATATTGTAAACGTCTGTAAGCGATATTAAAGTTGATGACCACTTTCAATTAGGTAGGCCTTCTGCTTGTTTGCCAGCTTCGTCTGAAAAAAAGATACATTTGAAATGTGTTGTATATGCGGGGGTATATGCGAATATAATTTACTATAAAGGACAGATGAAAGTAAGTATATTATTAGTCGACATGCGACCGTCAGAGGGAAAGCATGAAACGCTGGCCCGATGTCCTATGGGTAGAAGGGACATTGTAACGTCTTAAGGCCAGAACGAGATGCACTACAAAATGTTCTTTGAAACTGCTCTATCTCACATTCCAGAGTTTCAAAGTGTCTCATGATGAACCCTGGGAGATCGCTGCTCAGCACACTTTGGAAATTTACAAGAAGACAAAACCGTCTTTCAGTGAACTAACCAGAGCAACAGAGAAAATCCAGGTAATAGGTGTAATGCAGTACGAGTCTGACTCATAAAAAAATGACGAATTTAACATTAGATAACATGAAGAAGATAATTTTCGAAGAGGTTACTACATTTGACATTCTGCATAATGGAAGCATCATACATCCATATAACCGAATAGTTAAAACTGTACCCACAAACCAATATATAAAACTTTCGATGAAATATAAATAAGCCATCCAGAGATGAGAATTACTTGATATTTTATTTTTAATACCTTTTTTACAAGTATTTTGTATTTGACAACATGTACTAAATGTTTATCTTTTATTTTCACTCTTATACTGAAGGTGAAAATCTTATTTGTTTCACTATAGGCAGCTTACAGAGGCTACTACGTTCGCCGAAACTTTTTACGTCACCTAAAACGCAAGAAGAGAAGTGGGCCGAAAGTTGAACTACCCGGACCTCCGCTAGACATAGCTGCTTCTAGGGAAATTGATTTGGGACCAGTAATTGTAAGTTTCTAAATTATTAACCTTTGTAAGATGATTGTAAGATAAGAGTATAAGATAAATTGTAAGATGATTCCGTTGATATAATTATTAAAATCACGCCTATCATGTTTTCTTACAATTGGACTTTATCAGATAATGTAATTGCCCGCCTGTTGGAAATGATTTAGCTACGCCTATAGGTATTTAGAATACCAAAGTTCAGTCACCATCATTATCCTAGCGTTAAATCCTGGTTGCGTTCAGAGTATTCGCTTCGGAGCCCAGGAACTCGCTTTCCTACTTGCTCTTCTCCAATTCGAATAGACCAAAGGTTTTTGTTATAATTGTGTACTGTCAGCATTTAGAATAATTTAAATTTAATGGGGCTCGATCGAGTATCGCATGGATCACACGCCTAGCTACCAACAAGTAGAACTCATACACATCCCACTACTGGGATTGCCCTTCTCTATTTTAGGAAATAAATATGAGGGTCATATGTGTTTAAGGTGGATTTGTGAGTTTCACTATCAGCAATCTTAATGTACATGGAGATTTCATCGATGGATAATTGAAATTAACCGTCCGCGTGCGACAACTGCTAAAATATGAACATTAATTGAGAGAAATGGCCAAAGCTAGACCTAACCAGGACTCGAACTCTAAATGGGAATCCGATGAGTTAGCTATTTCTAACGTTTGCTAATCCGGTTATTTATTAACAAATCCACAGGACATTAAAGTAATAGAAGATAACGTTGGAGCAATGTTTGACAACGATGCAGGCAAGAAACTGGGCCTTCAATACGATCCTATGCGCACCATTACTCATGTAATAGATGACGAAGAGTTTCTAGAAGAGAACATGGAGTCCAGATCAACGACTAACAGAGTCCAGAACAAGGCTGCAATATCGTCGAAGAGCTTAGCCAGCAGATCACAGATGAAAAAGAGTCGTGCAGATACAACGTCGCAAATGGACGGTATCTAACTATTTAAAAATCATTTTATCATCCTAAGGTTAAAACTCATCAAGGTCATCAAGATTAATATCACTAAGGTTAAGCTCCAGGTAGCTTGTAGGATCGCAATCCTGGGTATAATTTTCTACATTTGACACACTTATCATATCTCTCTTTTAAGTCAGTATTTCTTAGGTCGATATCTCTTCTACCGAGACCTAACGAAGGCGGCATGCTTAAAAATTTTATTTCTTTTTTTGGGAGGTGAGATCCGATTGAAGACCTAGAGCTGCGCGAAGTGGAAAGATTGCGGACGGTGTGCGAGATTTGTGTAGTCAGGGTGACACCCTATCACTGCAAGCAAGAAGTGTTATTGCCACACCACAGTCAGGGATACCGACTAAAACCTCGCGGTGTTCGTTCCTACGCCTTTTTTTTGTTGAAGCAGAGGAATACGTTTCGTACAATATCGGGCCCTTAGTGGGGGTTAGGCAAAAGCGGCGAGAGTTAGGCCGAAGAGTGACAGAGTCGCCGCCGGCATGTGTGGAGACTCAGCTGGTAAAGTCGTTCCCAAAATGATAATACTCCACTAAACCTGAACCTGCATCCCTTGTGCCCGCGCTTGTGGTAGAAAGAGCATGAGACTTAAAACGTAGTTACGCCCATCCCCAGATGCAGGTGGACCCCTGTAGCGGAATCACGGGAGGAGATTTTGCGCATATCTGCGCCTCCAGACACCCGACTGACGTTGGTACCCGTGAAACGCACCTCTCTCTCTCTTTCGTTCAGCGGCCGTCTTGTGTGACATCGTTGCCTCACAGAAGCTTGCCGCGGCCCTCCAAATGCCAGGGTTACGCGAAAACGGAAGCTCGAGCAACCTTTAAAAATGTGCTTCTACCATAACCTGCCGGTTTCCGTAAGACATGGCCGGTTTTACCAGTCTAGCTAACGGTCGTTGCTAATGTCTATAGGCGACGGAACTTCTATCATGTAGGCCTGTTTACTGTATTTAAGCTATAAGTAATAAAAGCTTAACTATTACTTAAAAATCTGTAAATGTCAAGTGAAATATTTACTACATTGGATACGGTCTCAAGACCGTGCAGATACAATCATTTAGAAAGCTGGTCTAGCTGCTTTATAACAAATTTCTATCCTGTGTTATATTGCTGTTATATGAATTATTATTGGCACGCTCATAAAAATTAAAAGACATTGTAGTGGAACACTTACAAGCCAATAGATGGCGCTGTGCAATAATTGATGTCACAAACGTTTCCCGAAACATACAAAGAATATATACAAAATTTCAACTATAACAGATGGGCCTAGGCCTGCGAGGAACAACAGTAGCCTCGCTGGAAGATCTTCCTTTAAGACGGAGGAGCATTCCATCTCGCTCCTCCACCCTATCGGGGCTCACTCTTCAACATTAAAAGACCAATTAAAGTAGATATTATTGAAATTTGGTATATGGGGTAATATTAAGCCATAAACATCCTAGGGCTAAGCTCAGACCAAACCAGTTTAGAACAGATGGTATACTGTACTTGTCTATAAAGGATTGTTGCGTTTCATACAACGGTTATATACATCATTATCATCATCATAGACATAGGTAGATATCATCAAGATGTTTTTCTTCACTGACAGCACGTGAGAAAGAATGGATTTGAACCCATGTCATATGTGGCGCGGATACGCTAGACACTTACCTGCCACAAAGTTTTTATAGCTACAATAATGAAATATCAGCCCTTAAATGTCTTGCTGCTGGGCTCGGATCTCCCCGTTTTAGGAGAATAGAACCCTTCACGCTTATCCAAGGCGGCTTGCCGGGTTCCACAGATCGGTTATCTCCAGGTGCAGATTTCATCACTGTTTACTTCACCGTCAGCACGTGACACTTGCAAGAATATCCACATTAGTTCAGAAAGATGCCTAAGCAGCGTATGCTTACCGCGTCTTTTTCGGGATGTCAGTGTGTTAACCGCTAAGCTACCACGATTTGCCATGATTGAAATACTCAGATTTTATTCTTTACATCTAACCAATTAAATAATACTATTTGTCACTTATACATCTACACAGACAAATAAAATCGAAGTGTCTGTTTGTAATGTCAAAATAACAGCTTTTTACTAAATGCATATAAAAGTATATACGGTACTTTCATTAAAAAAATCAAATTTTGTCTGTCTGTCTGTTGGACTGATTTTGACGGGACTTTTACTAGCAGATAACTGATGCTATACGGAGTAACTTAGCCTACTTTTTTACTGTTTTTTTTTTAGGATTACGAAAAAAAAACCACGCGGACGATGTCTCGGACACAGCTAATAATTCAAATAAAAATGTAAAACTCAAATCACTGCTACGTAACTTTAAGTAACCATTATTCATCTCTGAGTATGATGATGCTCAAATATTTTAATGTACTGTCTAAGTGATCCAACTGCACATAATAACGCGCATAAAGTTTTATTATTTCGTATTTTCATATATTTTCCTCAATCAGCTTTACTATAACTCGACAGGACCGGTATTTTTGTAATTATCAACTTTTGTAATGGTTAAGGCAAAAAAATCACGTCCGAGAATAATTATTAGCCATGTTAGGTACCTTTTTCGGTTTAGGTTTTCCTCAGAAGCAAATCACACAATAATATGAATGTTTTAAAGTGTGCCTTTATTACCAAATTGGAAACTTTAAGATAGAGCGAAAAACTTAGTAGTCTTGGGGTTGATTGTAATGATAACTAAAGTAGTATCATTGGACTTTGAATAGTAAATTAACCTAGTAAATACTCTGATTTTTAATTACGTGGACTAAAATGACAGCTGCAATCGACCTTTTTGTATGTTGCAGGCGTGGAGCGTGGTGTTGTAGTATGGCTTAATCATAAATGTGTTATGTGATTTGTATCTTATATAATTTCTATATAAATATTTATTACAATAAGTGAATTAAGCATGAAAGTAGGATAACCGCATTTGAAATGAGAGCTTCCAGAAGTATATGTGCCGTTAGCTTGAATGATATAAGGAACAGTGTGATAAGGGAACGCTGTAGATTGAAAGAAGATGTAATAACAAGAGTTGAAAAAGGAATATTTAGGTGGTTTACACATGTAGAGTGAATGGATAAAAGTAGAATCACAAATCAGGTGTATGACAGTATTGTGAATGGTAGAGTTGCTGCCGGTGGACCATGACGAACACACCATTCAGAAGTGTTAAAGAGAGGTTAGGTAAAAAGCATCTCCAAAAAACGTGCATGTATGAAGAGGTTAATGAAAGTAGGTGAAGCGAAAGTTGTTTGTCAGGATCGTCGCAAATGGAGATCCATAGTCTCTGCCTACCCCCATGGGAAACAGGCGTAATATTATGTATGTACATATGAATTGTGTGTGTTGAACCAACAACTCATTTATGCATGAGCCATACTAGAATGCTATGCATAGCATAAAAATGATCACAGCTGTCATTTTAGTCCACGTAATTAAATATCGCAGTATAGCTAGGAATCGAAGTAGTTGATTTAAAAAAATAATAAAATTCTGTTGTATTACACCAATTCATAGTGTGTAGCGTATAAGGATCAATTTGTCAAATGGCACACCGAAGGATAAGGCATCGTTTTATTATTTACATAATATTTTAGACTACTTAAATCAGTCAAAAGTTGCAACGAAATCATTCTAAAGACTTTAGATTTTTGACTAATTTAATCTAAAAAAAAATCGATAATATAATATAAAGTCAAAAAGCGTATACGATAATATAATTAAATGTTTTCATATTGTCTTATAAGTTAATGAATAAGCCACTAAAGGATTAACCATAGGCGATGCTAAATATTAAGTTGGAAGTTAAATTGTTGCCTAAATGCGCTTATTACACTTTGTCATATGAGAAAAACCGTTATTCTAAATCATGGTGGTCATTGATGGTGTAGCAAGAAAAGGAGAACCGGAATATATTGCTAGTCAATGTCCGCCCTTTAAACTAGGAACTACAAACAGCGTAGTGTAGTCTAAAAAGGATAACTTTAATTTTTCAGCAAGATCTAAACAGAGTCGCATCAATCAATCAGTGAGCCAAGTCACTAGTCAATCTATCAGTAAGGCAGACATTCCTGAAAGTGAGATGAGTGTGGTGGAGGCTCTTCCAAGTCGTATGCCGGACACTACTTCGCGCCAATCTCGTACACCGAGCCTGTCTTTTGCCAAGGTACCAACAGCTTATTCTACAAATTTTTAGAATAACTAAATAATGTACTCTACATTACTTTAGATATAGTAATTTGGAAATGTTACAACAATCAAAACATCTTAAGGAAAAGAGAATGACAGACGTGCAAAACTGTGTGCCGTGCCCTATTTTACATTGTAAAACTACTTTCGCCCAAAAGCAGTACAATTCCCTTATTTGTAAAGTTGTTACGTTGTTAACAGCAAACTAAATATTGTTGGTCTCAATCGTTATGAAGTCAAAGCAAAAGTGAGCACCTGGCTGCCAAGTTTATCTTATGATGAAACAGAAGAACTGCTGATATACTTGTTTTAAAATAAACGCACACGCATGCAATAAAATAAAAATATATTGTATTATTATAATCAAGTCAACAATCGAACTTCTCGACTGAACAATCAAGAGGTTTTCCGACTGTTCCAAGTCGACTATATTCGACTCTTAGAACTAGAAAAGAAGATAATCGAGATATCTGAGCAAGTGAATCAGTTAACTTGAGCATCTCATAATCACGCACTGCTTCGTAATGCTGATACTAGAAAGATCAAATAAATTGAATCACTTTCGTTCGAAAATAAAGTGAATCACTTTCGTTCGAAGACGTTTTATCCGTGCAGGAACGTAGAAAGAATACAATTTCCTGCGGCCGGGCGGCCTGTCGTAAGAGGCGACTAAACAACCCACAACCAGGTGGTAGGGCACTTGCCCGACTGGATGGCTACCACCCCTGGTCTAAAGCATGTCGCCATAACAACCTTGAGTTGTGTTCCGGCATTAGTGACCAGGTTCCAGTCTCCCTTAAGAGAACAGCAGCGCATTTGTAGCAACTTTGGTGTTGCAAATGTCCATAGGCGATTGCAACCGCTTTCCATTAAGTGGGCCGTCTGCCTGTCTGCTGAACTCCTGCAATAAAAAAAATTAAAAAAAGACACAGAACGCAAATGACACGACGGTAGTCAATGACAAGGAAAGATTCAAATTAAATTTATCATTGCTGAAAGACGTTACTGATAAAGAATCTTGCGAAGACATGGAGGACATTAAAATTGAGAATTGAAGACGAGATACACGCAGATTACAATATTAAGTTTACCCGTTATTACGTAAAACCCCTCGATTACATTAATTCCAATAAGTAACTGTTAAACTTTGTAAGGAATCATAAAAAGATACTATAAAAATATTCAAATCCGAAAACAGATTCCACCGGAAATAATTCATCTAGTAGAGGAAAATGAAGACGCATCGCTGCCCGTTCCAGAAGAGTTGGGACCTTCCAGCGATGGTTCAGAGTTTGAAGGTGGAGAAGCATCTGAATTAACGCCAGCCACTGAAGGAGAAACTCAAGAAATCCCCGAGGATATATCAGGTAACATGTCACGCGTTTAATATATGCAGAAGAAAATGTATAACAACAAACAAATGTTTTGGATTATTAGTAATTATTTACGATTCAATAGTAGATATACCTACTCAGTTAGTGAATTTTTTGAGTATGACAAAGAGATGTTATTTTAATACAAGTTTTTCTAGATGTAAATAATATTGAAATTTATTGTAACAAAGGAACAAACTTGTTAGGATATAATATTTAAAATATAATGTAAACAAAGATATTGATAGGCTTAGGCCCGTTCGCACTAGCGATTGGTCCCCATAGCGGTCAGCCGCGATGAAACCGCGTTAAGCGGTTGGACCGCTCGAAGGCGCGTGGCCCATATGCCCATTAACAAAATGGACGCCGTCGAGATAGCTTGTGTTATTTATTTTTACTCCCGAAATCGCCGCAAACTAAACCGCCCATGAATCGCCAGTGCGTATATAAACAAAATGGCGGCCAGCCGCGAAGCGGGCCGCAGCTCTCCTTGCAACCGCCGTGGTTGAAATTTTGTGGCGCTTAAGTGCGTACAATCACAGGAGGTTGCATATTAAACTGGAAAAACGGCTAGCCGCGCGGTTTGCCGCCCCTGCGGTTAACCGCTAGTGCTAGGAGGGCTTAGGATATTGATTGGTTGATACTTTTGTCCAAGAATTGAATATAAACTAAAACTATACTATAAATATATAATATATATTTATATATATAATTAAGTATATAAGGATATAATTAAGTAAATGATTACATTTTTATTTTTGGTTTATCTTTATTTTTTATTGTACACAAAAATGTAAATACAAAATTATACAATAGTGGTGATGTACAAAGGCGAGCTTAACCCTAAAAGACTTCTTCCAGCAAACCTAGAGTCTAGGTAGATGGGGAGAAAAGGTTGTGTACACTAAGATATTTATGGTTTAACTATATAGTATATAATAAAAATAAATAATATACAAGATACATACATAATAATTAATATTATAAATGCGAAAGTAACTCTGTCTGTCTGTGCCTGTCTGTTTGTTCCGTTTTCACGGAAAAACTACTGGACCGATTTGGCTGAAACTCGGTAGGAACAGACACATGAAGACAGGACAAGTTTTTATCCCACAAAATGGGATAGTTTCCGGGATACAAATATATTTGTCTCCGTTTGTTATCCTTTTATGGAAAGACTATTGGACCGATTTGACTGAAACGTAGTTCATATATAATTTTAATACCGAGGGTGGCCAAAGGATACTTTTTATCCCGGATAATGGGATAGATTTAAGTAAAGGTTATCCCGGAAACTAGGATAGGTTTTGTGATTTTGTCGATTTCGTCCACTTGGTCCACTTGGTCCACTTAGTCTACTGGGTCCACTGGGTTCAGTGGGTCCGGTCCACTTGGTCCGTGTTATCTATCATGTTTTGTCATTGTTGTCAAGTTTTGTCATTTATGTAGTCTACATATAGACGGGGAATGGTATAGTTTGCGATATAAAATGAAGTGAATCTTCCGAGGGCAAATATATAAAAATTTAATACGATGTAACCTGTACCGCCTGCTCTTTAAACAAGAAATACGCACTAGAGGTTGACCCGCGAGGTAAACTCTAGTACCTACATGTATAATGTAAAATATTATATAAATACATAAAGGATAATTTAAGATTGATAGTGTTGTTTGGCTTTTTTGTTGACATTTGATTTATTTAATATTTTTAACATTCTTTTATTTATGTATTTTAATATAATTATAATTCGAATGGATATATATTTATAAACTTAAAATTGCTGTATAAACATTACATTGATTGACGTGTTTTCAAATATTTGTTTGAACAAGTGTGGGTCAAATACAGTGTGAACATTTGACTTTGTTAACATCCTATGTACAACTTACTACCTTTTTTTTTCAAAAAATAAAAATTCATTCATGCTTTGTATATACGAAAGAATAGACAAAAACCATATAGTCTTGTCATTTGTTTTGCATGTCTTTTGGGATTGGGGGCGTCAATATTAATTTCATAAGGTAAAAACTAGTCATATGTATCATATAATTGTTTAAAGGAGACGAATATGCTTTCATACTTGGACCCAGATTATAAAAGATGACAATGATTTTAACATTTCTTTTTACTATGCTAATATTTTTTATAATTGTAGTGGGTTTAGTTATTACTTTTGTTACTAACTGTCGTACGAGGCAACAAAACAACCCACAGCCAGGTGGTAGGATATTTGTCCGACTGGTTGGCTACCACCTCTGGTCTATAGTATGCCGCCATAACAACCTTGTGTTGTGTTCCGGCATTAGTGACCAGGTTCCAGTCTCCCTTAAGAGAGCAGCAGCGCAATTATAGCATCCTTGGTGTCGCAAAAGTGCATAGGTGATGGTAACCGCTTTCTATCAGGTGGGCCGTCTGCCTATCTGCTGAACTCATGCAATAAAAAAAACCCTATTAACGGCAATTTGGTTTTGTTAGTGTCAAATTATTTATTATGTCTTTTATAGAATTTATTGACGGTGAAGAAAGTATACCAGCTACGTCGGTGCCTTCTTCGGCCCCTGAAACAGACGTCGAAGATACTGTAGGAGAAGTTACGACGGGAGAAGAAGAAGCTTAAATGTTGATTTCATATCTATGACAGAAAAGTCATTTTATTTATTTCATTTTTTGTTTAATTATTTATCATTATTTGTTTTATTTGATAACGAAGACAAGGGGCCTTCCACAAATTACGTCAGACGAATTTCCCCGTCCTTGTCACAGCTGGTCACATTCGTGAGACTCCTTCCCTGGTGTGGAATCACATATTTTGCAATCATAGATCAATAAATTATTAAATTAAACAGCAGTTCCTTAATTAGTTTTATTTACATTTAAATGCACAAATTGTTTTTCATCATAAACGAACTTTATTCAACAAGTAATATTTGTTCTTTCTTTAGACATTGAAACTAAAATACATTATGTAGCAGATCATTGCCAACGGGGAGCACGCCCAGAAGGCTGGCTGCATTGCCACGCTGTATGGCAATACTTATTTGTTGTTCAAAATATAAGCCAGCCTTCTGATCACGGGTAGTGTCAAAGAGTTTCTTACATATGTCTTTAAAGAAACTCTTTGCCGACGGACCCCACGGGCCTAATGTTTCAACCCCAAACGGCACAAATATGTAACCCCTTCCTAAGGCTCCATATTTGCGCCGTTTGATGTCCTCAGCTGAAGCGGCAGCGTTACCAGCCCCTGACTCGGTCATTGGAAGATGTGTATGTAATTAGATGTAATTATTGCTTAATTAATTTAACATTAAACTTAAGACTATATATAAAGAAATCATTTAAACATTTAACAAAACATTTAAATTACTTTTTTTTTGTAATTTAAACACTGCGGACATACAGATTGTTAACGCCAACCAGTTCCGCCGGGGAGAGGGGAGCACCACGAGCAGCGCATATATCCGGCTCGAAGGACCATATATAGATTCCTCCTGGAGGTGGTGTGGGTTTCTTGTATAATCAGTGGACTGTTTGAATTATATGAATTTTATTAGCTGTATTAGTATGCGTAAGCGTCGCCGGACGGTGTAAGGCGGACTGCGCCGCTCGTAGCGCTCCCCTCTCTCCCCGACGGAACTGGTTGGCGTTAACACAGATAGGGTTGGAAATATTGTAAGGGTTTAAAGTTCAGTGGTGCGTCGATGATGTTACCCCGTTGCATGAAAGACACGTACCACTGGCGAAAGCATGGTTCAATCGCCATGCGGGAGCTCGGCCGCTTGAAAGGGGAGTACAAAATAAGACGACGTCTGTTGTACTGTAGATGTAATTATTGCTTAATTAATTTAACATTCAACTTAAGACTATATATACAGAAATCTTAACTGCTACGTGAAAATATTTGTAACCTATGTAATATTCTGAACATGTTCGTAGATGCATCTTCGAAGGTTTGCTGTTTTCTGTATTGACAGATTTTGGCACTTTCAGGGACTACTCAGATATAATCTTGCTAATTATGTAGCAATAAATTATTCTATGTACGTGACGTAACAAAGTATGTACGTGTGACTTAGTTTATGGACCCACCACCCAAGTTATTTTTGGCTATTTAAGAAGTTGCTCAAAAATCAATCGAAGTATCTTTCATCATTAAAACCAATCTTGTATTCTTACTTGTAATTGAAGACATGAGTGGATTATGGGAATATGTTGCAATTGACAAAATTGAGAATATGAGAAACGAGGTAATTTTCATAATAATTTTCCCTTCGTGAACAAACCCTTCATCACTTGCTAGATGTTTTCTACATCCATCACAAATATTGTTGTGTTAAGCGGCCGGGCGGCCTGTTGTAAGAGGCGACAAAACAACCCACAGCCAGGTGGTAGGGCGTTTGCCCGACTGGACGGCTACCACCCCTGGTCTAAAGTATGTCATCATAACAACCTTGAATTGTGTCCCGGCATTAGTGACCAGGTTCCAGTCTCCTTTAAGAGAGCAGCAGCACATTTGTAGCACCTTTGGTGTTGTAAATGTCCATAGGCGATGGTAACCGCTTTTCATCAAGTGGGCCGTCTGCCTGTTTGCTGAACTCCTGCAATAAAAAAAGGTCAATTGGTTTGTTTGCATCTTCTTTAAATTTATAAAATCTGATGTAACATATCTCCTTCATAATACTATTAGGGTTATTATCCCTTTTCAAACATGTTTTACTCGAACAGTAATACATATAATAACTACCATAGTTGTCCTACTACTGGGGTCTGGCCTCTCAATTTCTTAAGACTAACAGACAGTATACCCGCCACGCTTGTCCAAGGCGGCTTATCAGGTTTGACGCATCGGTTCTCTCGATTTGCAGGTTTCATCACGCTGGTTTTCCTTCACTAGCAGCTAGTGGTAATTATAACAATCTGCACATTAAGGTCAGAAAACTGCCCGATTGATGCATATTTTTCTGATCAGTTTTCGATCGACATGATTGCGTTAACTTCTAAGCTACCGCAGCTTTGAGAATAGTAATCATCGGCAGCCAAACGCTGTCCCCTAATGGCCGTAGGCCTCCCCAAGTTTGCGCCACCTACCCCAATCGTCCACTGTTCTCATTCACCGGCGACCTTGCGCAGATCATCGGGCATCCTAGACTAGGTTTGTCAATACGCGTTCTCCACTACAGGACTCGTTAGCTCTATCGGTCATCAGTCCTGCGACAAACGTGGCCGACCCACTGCCAGTTCAGCTTGCTAATTTTTCGAGCTATTTAATAGTAACCGAGTGACAGTTAATTCTTTTTTTAATAATGGCCTATGCAATACGTAGCCATATAGATTTTAGCAAAAATTTCCACTAACGTAATTGTAATGAATGTTATTATAAAATGAACAATTTATTACAAAGTTCAATCTATAAGAATTGTAAATTGGCATTGCCCTCAGGTCTGACTGAGCTAATGAGTGATATATCTAGAGAAGTAAGTATTTTGAAAGATTTTTTTTGATATCCTATTCTCCTTAAATTTCCTTTCTCATAATTATTTGGGGTTGGTACAACATGTCTTTTCCTTCCGTACTCTTTTCTTCTCTTGCATCTTCTGTCACACCACAAATCTTCATGTCATCCTTCACACGATCTATCGGTCCCTTTTTTGGTCTACCATTTGTACCCGTCAATCTTCCAAATTAACATTATTTTTGTGACGGGACTTTCATTCGACGTCATTATATTATGCCCATACTAACTTCCTCTTGTTCCTCTCAACCTTTCAGTCACTGGTGCACTTTCAAAGATCCCCCCTATGTATTAATGTCTCATCTTATTCATTTTTGTAGCACCACACCACACACCCATGTCATCATTCTCGTCTCAAGTGAGTGGAGACGGTTTTGGTCTATCACTTTAGTAGCCCAACATTCGGACTCGTATAACATGAGCAATCGTATTACAGATTTATATATCAGATCTTTTAGGTTGAGTGGCATTAGTTTGTCACATGTCACAGCAGTTAACTTGTCTCCAATTTGGCCATGCTACATTTATACTTATTTTTTGTATTGTATTAGTTCTTAGTGAAATTCTATAAATAGTTTTTGTAACACCCTATGCAATAGGCACTTATTGCTGAGTCAAACATCTGACATAGATTTCCAAAATGTCGATCAGCAGTAATTGCCTATAAATACCAAATCTTTTTACAAATTCACAGAGTTCTCTTGGTTATTAGCCACAGCTCTACAGCAACGGACCTGGTTTATGCCTGCCGGCTGGATTGCTCAAAACTAATACCATATCGGTCCGGTAGACCTTTGAGGTCCCGTATATTGAGACTCCAAGTCAATTATTATTCATAATAATAAAATAAAAGGTTCCTGTAAGCCAAAATTGTTTTTTTTTTTTAAAACATATAAGTGCTCGGGACTAACATTTGGTGTCAGAAGAAAGCGGGATATTATTGCCCGCCGGACGCCCCGTTCCTGACGACGTCCAACAAAAAGCCAAGCTGTGACGGTGCTGTACCAGTCTCTCTGACTGTGCATAGCCAGACTCCAGCTCTACGTGTCGAGGAAGCCGCCACGCCGTACCTCATCGTGCCCGAGGGTCCACTGCCCAGCCGCGAGGTCCTGTTGCGCGGCCCAACGACAACGCGTTGACCTAGATATAAAGCGTCAACAACCCAACGTGTTGCTGCCACGCGCTGACACGAGCCGCCGATTGAGCGTCGCCGCCCGCCGCCGCCGCAGCCGTCGCCGCCTCCGCCGCCGTCGCCGCCGCCGCCGCCGCCAAGTCAGCATAATAACCAACACATGCTGCCGCTGATGTTTATACTGTGAGTGCATTTTAAGTTTATTATCTGTTATAGTTCCATTTCTTTATTTATAATTGATCATGGCAAACCCAAAAATCGATCACTCCCCTATATCCTCCCATACCGTAAAAATGAATTTTACCGACCTCACCCGCTTCATAAAAACCTTCGATGGAGATAGAAATAAATTATCCCCGTTTCTACGTAACTGCGAGAATGCCCTTAACTTAATTAACCCCAATCAATACGAAATATTATTTAAATTTATACTATCCCAATTAGAAGGTAAAGCAGAAGCAATATGTTCCCTTAAAGTTTTCAGTAATTGGTCGGACCTGAAACAATTTTTAAAAAGTAACTTTGGCGAGTGTAAACACCGTAACCATCTATTATTAGACCTCCAAAACTGTAGAATGAAACCTAACGAAAGTGCTCTGCAATATAGTACACGTCTAGAAACTCATCTTACACGACTACAGACGGACATATCTCATTCAACCATCAATCAGGGTGAACTGCTAGGACGACTAGCTAATACGGAAGACCTGGCTTTACACACCTTTTTGCTGGGGCTACCCAGCCATATTTCCAACATATTGAGATGCCGCAATCCGGAAAACCTTGCCGAAGCAATTAATTTAGCTATTCAAGAAGAAAAATTCTACAACTATGCTCAATCCTCGCAGTCAAGAAATTCCGTAGAATCCAAACCAAAATGCCGTCTTTGTGGCAAACCTGGGCACACGGATAGATCGTGCTATTCAAATCGTCACCGTCCCATCCATAATGTAGCTTTCCAACCAAGACCTTCTCAATCCATTCCCAATACTTCACCACCAAACCCGACTATCTGTGCATATTGTAAGGCAGTCGGTCATCACATAAATCAATGTCGTAAAAGGGAATATAATAACACAAATCGTCAAAGATTTTCAAACCCTACAAATCATCAAATAAATTCTAACCCACCTTTAAATAAAGTACACAATTTAGACGAAAACCATGATCAGACCCAAGAGTGTCCAACAGACCCCCAAAATGATAATTTTTTATACTAAATAGGGTTCCGCAACCGCGTCATGTGGAATCTGCTACACAAACCGACGCGCTACCAAGTAAAATACCTCCTAACGATTCTGATTCCCTTTATTGCCATACCAATAAGTTACCGACAGACAGAACAAATAGTCACGACTCCTTCTTCCCTTCACGGCTCACTGAATCCCGAGTTATACGACAGGGTAACCAGCCCCAGATAGGAAACTCGTCTATTAAAAACACTGGTTCTAAAAACTCTACTAAATCTTATACCAATAATTCTATGTCTAATAAATCTTATACCAATAATTCTAAGTCTACTAAATCTTATACCAATAATAAAAATTCTACTAATTCCTATACCCGTAATACTAAATCTGCGAATTCTTATAATACAAAGTCCACAAATTCTTATAAGAATAACGAGACAATTTATAAAATTCATTATAACGATAAAATTCACTTACCGCATGTCTATATAAAATCTCAATATTCAAATAAGCCGCTGGTTTTCTTGATTGACTCAGGCTCTAGTATTTCTTTAATAAAAAAATCTTCTTTAGTCACACATCCTAAACTTATAACAGAAAAGGTTAAGTTCAAAGGTATAGATGAAAATGCCCCATGTTCTGAGAGTTTTGGGCACTTTCAATTAGATTTCAAGCTCGATAACTCTGAAACAATATTCAGTAAAATTCATCTAGTTTCAGAATCTCTAAGTTTCAATTTTGACGGAATTATAGGTAATGATTTTCTAAGAAACAATAACTGCAATATCCTATACGGAAATAATACTCTGCATCTTGATAAAGGCACATTACAAATTCATTTTACTAAACCCCAATATACAATACCAGCTCGTTCCGAAATGATGATAGAATGCAAAGTAACTAATCCAGAAATTACATCCGGGTTTGTTGAAAAGTCTGAGATTCAAAAGGGTGTATACCTATCCAGTTGCCTCACATCCCTTAAATCCAATAAACACGTTAATGTGTCCATTCTTAATACTACAAATAATGAAATAAATATACAAACCTTTTGCGTTGAACTCCTACCATGTGATATTCTAAGGTCTAATAGTATACATAATATAACTTCCGATCATAACCGAGCTTTGGAAGTACGGAACCAAATAAGAACATCTCATCTTAACTCAGAAGAATCTAAAGTCCTCCTATCTCTTTGCCACGAATATTCCGATTTATTTTACCTTGATGGTGATCATCTCTCTTGTACTAACACTGTTAAACATGAAATTAAAACTACTAGTTCACAACCAATCCATGTAAAAAGTTACCGCTATCCAGAATGCCATAAAGAAGAAGTAAATAAGCAGATACAGAAAATGTTGAATCAAAACATTATTAAACCTTCTAGTTCCCCATGGTCATCCCCAATTTGGGTAGTTCCAAAAAAACAAGACGCTTCCGGTCAAAAGAAATGGAGAATCGTAGTAGACTATCGAAAACTTAATGATATTACCATTGGAGATGCTTATCCTATTCCTAACATAACCGAAATCTTAGACCAACTAGGTCACAGTAAATATTTTTCTACATTGGATCTCGCCTCCGGTTTTCATCAAATTCAAATGGCTGAAGAAGACTCTCCCAAAACCGCCTTCTCAGTTCCAAATGGCCACTTTGAATACACTAGAATGCCCTTTGGACTAAAAAATGCTCCTGCAACCTTTCAACGTCTCATGAATACAGTCCTTACCGGTCTACAGGGTTTACATTGCTTTATCTATCTAGATGACGTTATTATCTATTCTCATGATCTCCAGTCTCACATCTCTAAACTTGAATTAATATTCGATGCCTTAAGAAAACATAATCTAAAGTTACAGCCAGACAAATGCGAGTTTCTTCGTCGCGAAGTCGCCTATCTAGGTCATATAATTTCAGACAAAGGAGTATCTCCCAATCCCGATAAAGTTGAAGCCGTAGTATCCTATCCTACACCCAGAACACCCAAACATATTAAAAGTTTCTTGGGACTCATAGGATATTATAGGAAATTTGTTAAAGACTTTTCTAAAATCACTAAGCCACTAACTTCCCTGTTAAGAAAGGATGTAGATTTCACCTGGTCACATCAACAGGAAGAAGCATTCAACTCTCTTAAATCAATGCTTACTAACGCCCCTATCCTCCAATATCCTGACTTCTCGAAACCTTTCATCTTAACCACTGATGCTTCCGAATATGCAATTGGTGCAGTTCTATCGCAAGGTGAAATAGGCAATGACCTACCCATAGCCTATGCTTCCCGTACTTTAAACAAAGCAGAAGGAAATTATAGCGTGTCTGAAAAAGAACTTTTAGGAGTTATATACGGTACAAAAACATTCAGACCGTATCTTTATGGGAGAAAATTCAAAATCGTTACAGACCACAAACCCCTTGTGTATCTTATGAATTGCAAAGATCCTAGTAGTAAGTTATTACGCTGGAGATTAAAAATAGAAGATTTTGATTATGAAATTGTGTATAAACCAGGAAAATTAAATAGTAACGCCGACGCCTTATCCAGACCGCCTATACATAATATCGAAGATATAGATCTTAATGATAACTTAACCTATGAATCCTATATTAGAACACGTTCATCCCCTACAGTTTTTAATACTCGAATAACAGAATTTAACCAAAATTTACTTGAATCCTCGTGTCCATACATAGCCTACCCAACATCCATTGACTTAGATGACTCCAATCCCTACTGTCGAGATATACTAAACCTTTTAGAAAACAGAAATGACTTTGAAAACTCTGAAAGAGAATTGCATAATATTAAAATATCCGAAATAAATAATAAAACTTATCTTCATCTTTTTACTAAAGTCCATCACTATGACTCTGTCACTTATAGAGATATCTTTGCAGTATTAAAAGAAGTAAGAAATAACTTAGTTATATTCTACCCCCAAGTTAATGAAATTTCTATCTCTGATTTCGATAACCCTTACGATAAACTAAAATTTCTAATTATTTACGAAATGATAACTTATATATTCCATGACACTAATATTAAAATAAATATTTATCACAACAAACTCGTATATCCTACCCCTAACCAAATTCCTGCTATCCTGAAGGATAACCATGACTCCCCTATTGGAGGCCATATTGGCTCCAATCGAATGTATAGTAAACTCAAAGATACTTACTATTGGAGTGGAATGAAAAAGGATATTGAAAATTATGTAAGAAATTGTCCACTCTGCCAACAAAACAAAGCACTTCGAGCTACTAATAAAGCCCCTATGGAAATCACAACAACTTCAAATGAACCCTTACAAAGAATATTTACCGACATTGTAGGTCCTCTTCCAGAATCTGGTCCCCAAAAATACAAGTATATAGTCACATTCCAAGACGATTTAACTAAATATTCCATGGCCTATCCTATTGTTCAATCCACTGCAGAACAAACTTCTGAATGTCTTATAAAATTTATATCTCACTTTGGTATTCCCAAAACTGTCCTTTCTGATCAAGGTGTCCATTTTATAGCCGACGTATATAAACAAGTAGCGTCTCTTTTTAAAATTAAACACTTATTCTCATCTCCATATCACCCCCAAACCAATGGTGCACTTGAGAGAAGCCATAGCACTCTCAAGGAATATCTTAAATCCTATGTAAATGATAATCAAGACAACTGGTATAAATATCTCCCTACTGCACTGATATCCTACAATTCAACAACTCACTCTACCACAAATTTTAGTCCTCATGAACTTTTATTCGGATGTAAACCTTACCTACCAAGTTCTATCTATGACATAAACCCTACTGTCACTTATCCCGATTATATTAAAAATTTAAAACACAGATTAATTAATACAAGAAACATAGCTCGCGAAAATATTCTTAGAAGTAAAGAAAGATCAAAACACTACTATGATCAGCATACTAGAGAAATATCTTATAATGTTGGAGATATGGTGTATATAAAATACCACCATAGATTGCGTAAAGCCTTGTCTCCTATATGGAAAGGTCCTTACCAAGTCACGGCAGTTCATGGTAATAGCAATGTAACAGTGCAAGTAAATAGGCGAAAAATCCGTTACCATTTTAACGAAATAAAACTAGCCCACGATAATTCCATTCCAGGGCCATCGCGCCAGGTGCCATCTCCGACTCAGGACTAATATCGCCAATCCCAAACAGTCCAGGCCTATACTATGAAAATCTAGGTACTTTAAGGTTTTATAATAGTTTTTGGAACATGGTCACTTTTACAGATTTCTCCTACATACAACCTCATATAGAAAATATTAAAAATATAATAAATACCGTTAAAACAACCTGTAATAGTTATAAATCAAGTAAAATTCAAACAGACTGCTCTAACACATTAAATCCGTTAGAAACTCTCCTAGTTAACGTAGAAAATAATTTTATAGCTGTATCACATCTCACAAATAAAAATCGTATTAAAAGATCTTCGTGGTTCGGTTTTGGCGGACCTATTCTTAAACAGTTATTCGGATCCTTAGATGAAGATGATGCAAAAACCTTCTCTGACGCTATCAATGCCGTCCAAGACGATCAGAGACATCTATCGTCTTTAATGAAAGATAACATTCACGTAATCTCTTCCGCTATCGATACTTTTAATAATACAATTAGAAGACTAAATGATAATGAACAAATATTAAATCAAAACATGGGTAAATTAGATACAATTTTAGAAAC
The DNA here is from genome assembly GCA_019925095.2 of Dendrolimus kikuchii. Taxonomy (NCBI): domain Eukaryota; kingdom Metazoa; phylum Arthropoda; class Insecta; order Lepidoptera; family Lasiocampidae; genus Dendrolimus; species Dendrolimus kikuchii. Next base: position 2,571,603 of record CM034402.1, read on the forward strand.
CGTTTTGCAAACAACTTCCAAATTAGAAACTTCTTCTTATCTATCTTTAACCTTTAGCGCAATAGAAAGTTCTTTAATAACTTTAAATTTTAACCTTGAAGACATTATAGATGCAATTCTGTTCGGAAAACAAAACATAATTCATCCTTCTATTTTATCCCCAGTTCAATTATATAATGAACTAAGTTCCAACCAAAATATTATAGCTCAAAACTTCCCAGTCTCATTAAGCATAGAAAATATGCACACTCTCCTAGATATCTCATCAGTTTCTAGCTTTGTTAATGGATCTAAACTAGTATTCGTCATAAGAATTCCGTTAATAAACTTACAAGAATACAATCTCTATCATATTTTTGCTCTCCCTACTCCGCATGATATAAATAATCCTCATTCCTTTGCTATGATCAATCCAACTACTAGATTTCTTGCTATAACCGATGATAAATTAATGTACTCAACAATGGACTCTACGAGTGAGTGCAAAAGTGTAACAAAAGAATATTATCTGTGCAAACTAAGTGATGTGCATCCTACCGCAACAAATCCAATTTGTGAAGTGATAATCCTAACTAAACATATAAACAAATTACCAAAACCTTGTGATTATAAAGTAATAATTAGTGATATTGACGTTTGGCAAAAACTTAATAATAATAAGTGGTTATATGTACAGTCTGATCTAACTAAACTATCTGTTAAATGTAACAATACTCTTAGTGACTACGATATTGTTGGAACAGGAATCCTCAAGGTTCCTAAAGGCTGTAAGGCTTTTCATAATCTTCTACAATTTGTTGCATCTACAGAGTATGAGTCTAAACTGTATTTACCTTCTCCAAATTTTAATATTATAGAAGATGATTGCTGTTCCAAGAAAAGGATAAATAATACGATTCCATATTTAACTCCTATTAAATTATCTCACATCGATTTAGATTCCTTGCATTATGTCACACATAGATTAAATCAGTTCAGTGACGAAATAGAGAAAATAGAAAATCAACCTTACCACATTAAATATGGAAACTATTTTAGCGGAATTACAACAATCTTGTCTGTATGTGTTTTAGCTTATATGTCTTTTACTATTTATAAGAAATGTTGTAAGAAACCAAGACGAGATACAACCCAAAATGAGCCTGGTTGTTGTATAAAAATATTCAATAATTGTTATGCTAAGCCTAATACCCAAACAAATCTTCAGATTCAGAATAGAGCATTTGAAGTATCTGAAAACTCGGAAGAATCTCCCTCGAGTTTGAGGAGAAATTTACATATATATTAGAAAAAACTTATAGTAATCCATAAATAATAATTTTGTTAATTTTTTAGTAATAAATAATTTTACTAGTTCATGTTAATGTCTCATAGAAATAATGAATAAAAACTACTATTCCTTTACTAAAGTTTTACTATTTCTTTACCAGTTCTCAAAGAATAAAATATTTACCATATCTTTACCAATTCTTATAATGAAAATAATTATACTAGTTCTTTACAAGTTCATACTAGATCTTATGATCAAAATTGTTTTCTACATCTTTACTAGTTCATAGGATATTTTACTATTTCGTTACAAATTCTTAAATCATTGCTATTTCTTGACTAATTGTAATATTTCAATTCTCGTGTTACTTAATAGCTTAAGCACTAAAATATGTAATTTGTTCAACTTTTCTAATAATTGATACATAGTAATTTTAAAATTCTAGCTGTAAAATAAAACTGTATATTTTGTTAAATGTACTGTGTAAATGTTTGTAACTTCTTGGTGTCTCAATCTACTCGCATCTTTTCCTTATTTGATGCTCCGTTTTAAGGGGGGAGGTGTTACAACCCTATGCAATAGGCACTTATTGCTGAGTCAAACATCTCATTGACATAGATTTCCAAAATGTCGATCAGCAGTAATTGCCTATAAATACCAAATCTTTTTACAAATTCATAGAGTTCTCTTGGTTATTAGCCACAGCTCTACAGCAACGGACCTGGTTTATGCCTGCCGGCTGGATTGCTCAAAACTAATACCATATCGGTCCGGTAGACCTTTGAGGTCCCGTATATTGAGACTCCAAGTCAATTATTATTCATAATAATAAAATAAAAGGTTCCTGTAAGCCAAAATTGTTTTTTTTTTTTAAACATATAAGTGCTCGGGACTAAACAGGTAACTTTTAAATGAAAGTAGGGGAAACTGAACTATTATTAGTAAAAGTGATTGGCATCCTATCACTTTATTCAGGATATTAAGAAAATCTTAGTATTATTTCAGCGGGGCAGTAAGGGCAAGTACCTTAACCGTTGCAGCTACACGAAAATGGCTTTAGAATCTGTTTATTCAGTCGACAAAAAGATTTGATAAATAAAAAAGATAAGTTGAAGTTCTTATAGGTAGAATGGGAAAAGATTTCTGAGTCTTTTAGTACTCCAACGACTGTTGATCCGATAAAAGTTTTTGATCATTATTAGAAACAGGATCGATAAACATAATAAAAAATTGTAAAATTTCCGTGCAAATTGTACGCGAAGTTTTGCCATTTCTGGCTTTTTTAGTATTCCAACCTGAATTAGTCGCTATGAATAAGAGAGCATTAGAGTGAGCGAGAATCGAGATTTAAAACTGTTAGTTTTCTCCCAATAGTCTATTTTTTTATATATTTACAGTAAAAGAAACTAACCTGCTAATAGAATTGATAAGAAAGACAAATATAGACAAAGAAACACTGGCTGCTGTTCAAGAAGCAGTAAGGGAAGCTTTCAAGCATCAGCCTTCTAATCCAATCGATTTGGAGGTAAGTAAATAGTTAATTTAAAAACATATTACTATGTAATCAAGTTGTGGTAGCGTTATAGCTAGCTTACGCGTCCCAACCTCAAAGGGCATGAGTTCGAATCGTGGCCATAACACATGCACCACTTAGGCAGTTTTCTGATCTAATGTGCATATTGTTACAATTAGGAAGGTAAGGAAAGGAATGCTCCGGGGGTTCGGGCATGTGGAAAGAATGCATGATGAAAGAATGACTAAACAGATATACAATGCAAAAGTGGATGGATGCAGAAGTCGTGGAAGGCCATGACACACCTTCCATGATCAAATTAATCGTGTACTAGCAGAAGGTGATATCAGGAGCCTTAAGAACAGACGAGCGTGCATGACGAGAGCTATGAATGTCAAAGAAGCAAGTGAGGTGTGTAAGAATAAGCCTAAAGCGCTCTGTTGTTCGTGCCTACCCCGCAAGGGAACTGGCGTGAAGTTATGTATGTATGTATGTTACAATTACCACGTGCTAATAACGGTGAAGGAAAACATCGCGATGAAAACTGCACATCGAAATAACGGATGTGTCAAACCTGTCACGCCGCCTTGTACAAACGTGGCAGGTATACTGTCTTTTCCCCATTAGTGGAAGGCCCGAGCCTAGCAGTGGGACGTTCATGGGCTTTTATTATTATTATTTGTCTATTATAAAAGTCAAATATATTATAACTAGAAAATTTTCTAGAAATAAAGCAATTCAGATTTTAAATTAACACTTCGTTTTAAGGCTAATATAAAAACAGTCAACCAAAGCAAATTAGCAATTATTCCGACACAGCAATATGCTGAGTGCAAACAAATGCGGCATACAAATTCTAAAAATATGCTTTGTGTATAGAAATGTATAAGGAATGTAATTGCGTCGCAATTTCTTCAAATAAAGTTTTTCTTTCTTTCAAAGATGTTTCTAAGGCTGGTTGGTGCGCACAGATATTTAACCGATGTTTTAAATAAAATAATCTCTAAAAATTATGCTTAACCAACAATTATTTTATTTTAACTGTCCGTTAAATGTCTATGCATACCATCCTTAGTAATGAACCTAGAATTAGGCTTGTATTTTTACGATTTCAGATATTAGAAAATGGTAATGATGACATTTCAAGAGCAGTTAAACATACTCTTGAACTCTACAAAAATACAGGACCTAGTAAAGAAACTTATCATGGAATGGCTAATAGAATACAGGTGATAATAAAACAATATTGCTAAACATTAGAAAATGAGCAACATAATTTTGTTTCTCATTTAAAGTAAAAACACTGTCTACTGTCCACGTTCCTTTTATTCATGATGATTATGATTTTATATTCGTACGTAACTCCTTCATCGCTTGCTGTGTCTCAAAACAAGCTCAAATACGACTGTTTTAAGGTCTAATATGGTTCACAGCCATATTAACCTTCATTGGATGTTAACAAATCTTTAAATTGTTACGTTACACTTCCAACGGTCCGAATTCTTTAAATGTTTTAGCCATATTTATCTGGTGATAAAACATAGCACCATAGTTAAAATTTAATAATAATCGGTACACAAATTTCAAAACTTTGCTAGGTGGTAGGGCATTTGCCTAATTGGATGGATTCATAAATATTTTGATTACTACGAATTAATTTTAAACTGCTTTGTCAAGAATTAATAAACTGCATTGTCATGAATTAGATTATTTAAATGACATTCCCACGTGTATAGTATATAAATATGAAATTTGTCTAGACAGATATTTTAGGGATCCTAGGGTATTGAGTTATATTTGCTTATATGGCTAGTCACAAACGAGTGTCCAGGTATATATCATTGTACCGGTTCCATGATGATATTTTAATGATCTATTGATTATATTGTGTAACATTCTAATGCTTACAATATTTTGAATCCTTTGCAAATATATATGTAAATGAAGCTCTCTTAAACTTCATTTATTTTAAATTTCCCGCGCATCAACTTGGACTGCATACGATATATGTGTTGACAGCAGACCTTCACTATGCGCGTTCGTTTCGTGATTGGAAAAAATCTCTTTGTATTGATAGAATAATATGTAAACGTTTTTATGAAGATCGTCTTCAAATTATAAAAATACTATTGAAGCAATAGCATTTAATGTTGTTTCTCTTTACAGGTTTGTAATTAGTAACAGTGATTTGTACTTTAATGTAGAAATAAGTTGTGTTCTTAAAAGTTTGTATGGTACACACTTTCTAAGATTTTTCTTTAAAATAAATTTCTCTTTACAGAGCCATAACCTAAGCAGTTGTTTCAATAAACAATATTAAATGCTATTGCTTCAATAGTATTTTTATAATTTGAAGAATATCTTCATAAAAACGTTCATATATTTTTCTATCAATCCAAAGAGAATTTTTCCAATCACGAAACGAACGCGCATAGTGAAGGTCTGCTGTCAACACAGATAACGTATGCAGTCCAAGTTGATGCGCGGGAAATTTAAAATAAATGAAGTTTAAGAGAGCTTCATTTACATATATTAATGAACTCGACTGTAGTTCATAGGTGTAATAAAATATGACTTAACCCTTTATGAATTGAGTATCATTTTGATACGTGCTTTATCGAAAAACGCTTTTACTGACCGCAACCTGTTACCACAGTGATTTGTAATACAAAGTTATCGTGGAAATGTCACGTATATTATTGGTCTGTTTAATTTGTTTATATTTTTTATGTATTTTTTAAATAGTTAATTTTTGATAGAGAACATTATAACTTTAATTCCTGACAATAATGCTGGGACATATTCAAATTCAAAAGTTTTTATTCTGAATTAGTTCCACTCGAGAACCCTTTTTGGTGATACATATAAGTTAGAATTTAAATTTAGTTCTTATTCTATGTACACCGCGTCGCAACTTGTTATTGCTGGTAAGAAGTAGAAGCGGCAAAAACCTTCCAGCAACATGTTTAGCCAAAAATCTGATTTTCTTGTCATTTCTATCCGTGCAGGAACGGAGAAATAATACATTTTCCTGCGGCCGGGCGGCCTGTCGTAAGAGGCGACTAAACAACCCACAGCCAGGTGGTAATGCATTTGTCTGACTGGATGGCTACCACCCCTGGTCTAGAGCATGCCACCATAACAACTTTGAGTTGTGTTCCGGCATTAGTGACCAGGTTCCAGACTCACTTAAGAGAGCAGCAGAGCACCTTCGGTGTTGCAAATGTCCATAGGCGATGGTAACCGCTTTCCATCCAGTGGGCCGTCTGCCTGTCTGCTGAACTCGTGCAATAAAAAAAAAAACTATCTCACGCTCTTTGTTGTACAATTACTTTTCGGAGAATTAATGGAGTTCTAACAAATAGTGCATACTCAGAAAGACGAAGACAAATATTATCATTATAAATTATTATTATAAGACGTACTAAAAATTTACATTACAACATATCTGCATAAATTCCTTACATGTTTGGCAAGATAAAAGTCCTTATAGAGATGATGTTATAAGAGGCTGGAGCAATGACATTGAATAAAAAGAAGTAGTTAAGGCTCTGCGAGTGGCACGTAAAATCTGAGCTAACTAGCAAACTCGGAACTCAGTCTAGCGTCGGCGTCAACGACCGTACGAAGCCCACAAAATATACTCGTCTCGTTTTCGCTTGCGCTAAACAAGGCACGTTGTCTTACTTATACACGTGTTGTAATGTAGTGTGACAGTACAGTGTTACATTATCTATGTGTGCGTCAATGTGCCATTTCTAAAGCTAGAATCCTATAGAGGTACCATGTCTACTTCTTTTTATTCAAATGTCATTGGGCTGGAGCGAGCTGCTATATAAATGAAGTGTTCTCATTTAAATATACTTCAATAGTGTAGTATCCATTTTTATGTAAGATACTTTTTAATTTTGTTTTAAATACACATTTATTCTTGATTTTGTTATATCTCTCCGAGTAGGAACGGAATAGAATACTAATTCCTGCGACCTGGCGGCCTGTCGTAAGAGGCGCCAAAACAACCCACAGCCAGGTGGTATGGCATTTGCCCGACTGGATGGCTACCACCCTTGATCTAGCTAGCGTATGATGCCATAACAACTTTGAGTTGTGTTCCGGCATCAGTGGGCAGGTTCCAGTTTCTTCTTCAAGGCCGGCAGCACCTTTGCTATTGCTAATGACCATAGGCGACGGTAACCACTTTCCATCACAGTTGGGCCGTCAGCCTGTCTGCTGTGCTTCAGAAATAAAAAAAACTTGAACATAAAAAGATTATTTTGGATGCATAATCAAAAAAATACATTGTCCTAAAAAATTCTAATGAATGTTTACTTTTACAGGAGTCTTATAGAGCTTACGGCGTGAGGCGTAATAACCCAAATGAGTTTTGTAAGCCAACAAAGCACGTAAAAGAAGCCAAGCGTGTTATTCTGGATGTGGATGAGGTCACATCTATACCTAATATTGTAAATGCGATAGTAGATAACTCAGTCGAATACACTCTCACAGAAATGTTCTCAACCGATTGCCATAAAATTTGGTATATAATTAATTTCGATAACTAATATGAACATAAAAATAGTTATAATGAAGGTAATACAACTACGTTTTAACGGTTTTAAGCGCGGTGATTTGATTTTTATTATTCCGACATTTCGACCACTTTTCAGTAGCCATGATCACGGAAGACAAAGATGTCAAATGTCAATGAGTATTGTTAAATTTTTCATAGGTTTTATTTAACTTGTTCATTTGAATTATTTAGTTTTAATTTTGTTTATGGTCATTATTTACTCTATGGGAGCCTAGTCTAATTTACCACCGCTTCGCAACAGGTTGTAGCTTGAAGAGAAAAAGCGGCGCAAGAAATTCTTCATCTAACTTAATACACATATCAACTAAGTTTCCACTAAAAAAATAATTCTTGTTACGCATTTGGCTCATACAACTATAAGAAAATTATAATAAATTTGATGAAATATTGGAAAATTAGATATAAAATAAAAAAGGAATTAAATAATACAATACAACACAAAACAAAAACTACAATTTGTCTATTTATCTATATCACTCTTAAGTCATAATTATCATGTCATAAAAAAAAATCGTGATACATGTTAAAAATAAAAGTCATAATATTAAAAAAAAAAAACAAAATAATAATATTAATGAAATCAAAGTCAAAATAATAAAAATAAAGTATACGAGTATATATGAAATTAGTAGAACGTTAATTATTTTCTTTTATTTTTTTTTCTTTTTAATTTCAGTTTTATACTTAAATAAATTGCCTATAAAAGGATCGACATCATTGAATAAAGCATTGTATTGCTGGCAGGCACGGTATAAAAATGTGTTTCTAGTATAATTGGTTTTTATAAATGGCAATGAAAAAAGCGAGTTATCACGTGAACTTAATCGGGGACATCTCAGGAGTAAGTTATTAGTTAGAAAAGGGGAATCAACGAAATTATTAATAATTTTGAATAAATAAACCTGGTCTCTTTGGGTTCGACGAATTGATAGTAAATCAATGATTGGTGGTGTTAGCTTTAAGCGGTCGCATCTGTAGTTTAGGTGCTTTAAAAACTTGTTTTGAATTGATTCAATACTCTTTATATAAATATTATACTGTGGATTCCAAGTTGTGGACGCGTATTCTAAGATAGACCTAACATATGAATTATAAAGTAAAACTAATGTTGAGCCTAACTTGAAGTCTTTTCCAACCCTAAGAATAAATCCAAGCATTTTATAAGCTTTGGTCGTAATGTGATTAATGTGGGATGAAAATGTAAGTTTTTGGTCTAAATATACGCCTAAATCTCTCACCTCAGGCACTCGTTGTAGGGGAATATTGTCTAAGCTATAAAGAAATAATTCTGGTTTTGTCCTTCTTGTGAATGATATTATATTACATTTTTTGATATTAAGTTTTAAGCAGTTCTTGTTACAATAATCAGAGAGACGATTTAAATCTTCTTGGAGAAGAATACAGTCATAATTAGATTCAATAACTCTAAAAATTTTCATATCATCAGCATAAAGTAAGATATGACTATTGTTAAAAATGCTGATTATATCATTAATAAAAATATTAAATAATAACGGTCCAAGATGGGAACCCTGCGGCACTCCAGAGGAAACTGGTGTAAAGGAGGAACAATGACCTTTTATAGTAACTGCTTGACTACGTTCCCTCAAATATGAGTCAATCCATCTTAATAGGTCGCCATGAATTCCAATCGAGCCTAGTTTTTTCACAAGAAGGGAGTGCGGAATTTTATCAAAAGCCTTAGAGTAATCAGTATAGATGACATCAACCTGACCACCATTATCCATTGCTCGAGAAACCTGGTGTAAGAACTCGCAAAGATTAGATTCAGTCGAACGTTTATTAATAAAACCATGTTGTTGTTCGATGATAATAGGCCTTATAAGGGGATAAATAGCATCATAAATCAATTTCTCAAATAACTTAGCAAGAGTGTTTAATTTGGATATAGGTCTATAATTTTGAATGTTATGCTTATCGCCTGACTTGAAGACAGGAGTAACATAAGATTGCTTCCATAAGTATGGCACTTTACCTAATTTTAAAGATAGTTTAAATAAATGATGGACTGGTATAGCTAGATTCTTATAACATGATTTATAAAATATTGGAGGAATACTATCCGGCCCACAACCTTTATCAGGGTCTAAATTTTTTAAATATTTTGATATATTTTCAACATTCAAATCAACAGTCGACAAATTAAGGCAAATTTCACTAGGAATATGCCTATCACTATTCGACGCTTGAGTCTCTGCTTCAAAAGCAGATTGGAAGAAATTATTAAAAAGAGTACATATTTCTTTACCATTTGAAGAAGTCTGATTATCTAACGACATTCTATCGGGCAAGTCTGAAGAAGCTTTTTTAGATTTAACGAATGACCAGAAGTATTTACTTTGTATCTTAATGCGACTTTCAGCATTGAAAATGAAAGAATCATAGCATTTTCTTTTGACACGCTTTTCTCGATCTCGCAGGAGACAAAAAGTGTTGTAGTCACTTATTCTGCCATAAAATTTCCATTTTTTATGATACTTTAGTTTTTCAGTAATAATTTTTCTCAAAGCTAAGGAGTACCACAATGGATACTTATTATTACAACATATTCTTGAAGGAACACAGGTTGCGATCACTCCATTTATTATATCATAAAAATTATCTAAAGCTTCATCGATATCATTGACGTCCATGTCGCGAACGCGACTATAACTTCGAGCACAAAAACGTCACCGTGACACTAAAGAAGAACGTTACTTCAATTTTGAACTACATTTTTGAATACCAACTTCAACGGACGGCTTTGTAATCTTCCAATAAATAAATTAGTTATTCTCAAGAATTTAGCGCCTATGATTTCCCACTACGAACTCTGGAAGCTCAAACATCTGGTCCTTCGATAACAAGGAGAAGAACTAACAAATTGGCGGATTATACAAGTCAAGTCATCTTCACTGCAGAACTTCAACAATCGAGTGAGTCCGTTCCTTTATATTTCCTTCATTATATCCTAATTCATAACTGCCTTGCTTGCATCAAGTGCGTTGCACATATTCATCTAAGGACAAATACATCAACGAACTATTCAATACCTTTTACTAAATAATTATAACACAATCCATTGTGACTTCCATTTCATATAAAACCGGTTTCGCGCTGCTTCCCGGCGCTCAGCCGATCAGTCGTAAACAACCCGCATCAATAGTGCACTATAAGAAATCATCTACGCAAAGTTTAATTTAAATTGATTTTTTTTACCCATGGTCAGTATCTTTATCGTTAATTTTTGCATATAATCAAAGTAAACATCCTAATACTCAGTTTTAGTAAAAATGTCAGAGTCAAAGTTAAAAGATTTAGTTAAAAAACGCGGTTCAATCAAATCCAAAGTTACTCAGTTTGCTTCATATCTAAACACACTTGTGAATAGTGACAATATCAGTGAATTGCAGCACAAGGAATTGGAGTGCCGTTTGAGTAAAATAGATGCTGTATACAATGAATTTGACGTGTTACAGACGGAGATTGAAACATTATCGGAGTCGCCGGAATCAGCTTTTTTAGATCGTGAAACATTCGACAGCAATTATTTTCGCCTGGTTTCGGAGGCGTCCATTTTACTTAACCAAAGTCGACGGCGGTCCTCTGCGGCGAGTGATGATGGTTCATCTTCCAGCAGGGAATGCAGGCATGATTTCGTCAGGCTACCCAAAATCGATCTGCCTCATTTCAACGGCGACTATCAACACTGGCTCGAGTTTAGAGATACGTATATTTCTCTTATTCATAACAATACTACCATAAGTGAGATAAACAAGTTTCATTATTTGCGCGCTGCTCTCAAGGGTGCCGCAGCATTATCCATACAATCCCTTGAGTTTTCATCAAATAATTATCATTTAGCATGGCAATTATTAACAGAAAGATACGATAATGAGCGTCTACTTGTCAATCATCATATTCAAGCGTTATTTAACTTTGAAAACATAACTAGAGAATCTAGTCGTTTATTGCGTAATATGGTAGATATAACAAATAAAAACTTACGCGCCCTTGCTTTACTTGGCCAACCTACCGACCATTGGGACACATTAATTATTTATATTATGTCTAAGAAATTAGATCCTACAACAACTCGTCAATGGGAAGAATACAGGAACAATATAAATGGTATTCCAAATTTACAACAATACATAAAATTCTTAAACAATAGAGCTGACTTACTAGAGGCCGTCTATGACAATAATAATTCATTCAACAAACAAAAATCATATCATACATCACCAGACACTCATAAATATAAATTGCATACAGCACCTGATAATCATACATCCAATTCATCATACAAATGCCCTATTTGTTCACAGGCTCACTTCATCTTTAGCTGTGAAACATTCAGAAAATTAGATATTGAGTCTAGGATCAAAAGAATTAAAGAATTAAACGTGTGTCGCAATTGTCTGCGTCCAGGACATAATCATAATCAATGTAGATTGACACATTGTAAATACTGTAATAATAAACACAACACTTTATTACATATGTCTTTAGAAACCCCTAAGGAGTCTGAGGAGATGACATTAGTATTGTCAACACAATTATCGGTTAACCAGAGTAATCAGCCTACTGCATTACTATCCACAGCGCTGGTACGAGTGGCCGACGTACACAACAAGCTCCATACTGCCAGGTTGCTGTTGGATAATGGCAGCACGTCCAACTTCGTGTCAAAGCAGTTCAGTGAAAGGCTTGGTCTGGTAAAACGGCACGTCAGCTCCACGGTGCACGGTATTAATTGTCAATCTTCTTTAACTTCAGAGTCTTGTGATATAGCAATCTTATCAGTATGCGGTAATTACAAACAAAATATTACGTGTTATATACTACCAGAAATAACAAAATACTTACCTTCTACATACATCGACATCAAAACATTGCATATACCTAAAGGCATCCACTTAGCGGATCCTAACTTCAATATACCGTCAGAGATCGACATTTTAGTTGGAGCAGAGGTCTTTTGGAGTATACTAAGTACAGGCATAATGGACCTTGGTAAACACCAACCTAAACTCCGCGATTCAAAACTAGGATGGCTCTTAACTGGCTGTCTCTTCAATAAAAAACCATCATCTGTTACGCTCTGTCACTTTATAAACCTTAATGATAAATCTTTAGTTAACCAGTACTGGGAACCGGACAAAGTGTCTTCTAAACACAATTCATCTATAGAGAAAACACTATATAAAAACCAAAATCATCTAGCATTTAACAATTCATCAAATAAAACATCTAATAATCCTTCACGTCAATCACCTACTCAAACTTCACATCCAGCATCTAATGAATTAACAGGTTTATCATCTAACAATTCATCTCATCTATCATCTAACCATTCATCCCGTCTATCATCTAATAAATCGTCGAATCTATCATCTAATCATTCATCACATCTATCATCAAATACATCATCACATCTATCATCAAATACATCGTCACATCTATCATCTAATAAAGCTTCACATCTATCATCTAATGAATCGTCGCATATATTATCTAATAAAACATCGTATCTATCGTTTTCAATATCGTTACATCCATCATCTAACCAAACATCTAATAAATTATTATATCCATTATCGAACGAGTTATCATCTAAGAAAATTATTCATAATGTAAACTTACCTTATCATTGTATAGTTCGTGAGTCAAATTCGACAACGAAACTTCGCGTGGTCTTTGGAACTTCGACCGCCACGTCTACTGGTAAGTCTTATAGTATCAATAAAACAATAGTGCCAACTGCACAGGACGATATCTTCACAATTTTGTTGTTTTTTAAACAATGTAAAATTGTAGTATCGGGTAACATACAAGAACTGTACAATGCTATTTGCAATGAGCCTTCACAGCGATCTCTTCAACAGATCGTCTTCAAATTTGATCATTTTCTGCCATTATTTAAATATACATTGAACACAGACCTTTATATATGGCAATATAATAGTCTTGGGGTATTGCAAGCTATATACGATGCCGAGCATAATTCAGATATAGTGCTTAATATAAATAATATTTTACCTCTTAAAATATTAGGTCTAAATTTTAATTCGACATTATATGTTCTTAATTTTGTTACCAACACAGATCATTGCGCTCCCATGATTGGTAGGCTTCTAACTTCTAAAATTAAGGTTTATTCCATTAAATTTAAATACAAAATACGTTTAGAACTATCTGCCCCAGTGCTAGCCACAAGACTCTGGAGAAAGGTAGTTGATGCTCTTATTATCAAAATTAACCAACACTCTTTCTGGTTAAACAGCATAGTATTAGACTGGTTATCATTTACATCATCTAATTTAGTTCAGTTTGCCCAAAATAGAGTTGATGCAATTCAAAGGAGCACGAGAGGACAGACGTGGAGTTACGTGCTGTTTATATCTTACCCTGCCAACCTAGTATCTCGCGGGGTGAAGGCTGATTCCATCAGCGCTGCTGCCCTCTGGCTGCCGGGGCCAGACTTTCATATTAGCAGCCTATCCATTTCCTTAATCTATTTAAAATACAGAAATTACATCATACATATTTAAAACTCTTATACCAAACAACAATCCAATCATTCATCGTATTCACACATTTATTAATCTTAATAAATTAATCAAAATATCTTATTATTTAAAACGATTCAGCTATAATCATATAAATAAAATTAAAATAATACATGCATTCTTAAAATTAACATCATTACTTAAATTTATTTTACATCTATAACTTATAATATCCATAGACGCCAAATCAACTCTTCTTAGTACCAAACTGAACATTCATGCACACCAGGCCAGTATTTATAGTCGATTGATGAAGCAGAGGTAGTAGTGGTCTGATTAAATCATTTATATAATATACCTATGTGTATGTTTTCGCGTTTTTTACAGTAATGGCCATCCATTTCATGCTTGTCACTGATCTTACTAAAAAGGCTCTTCCGGTGGCTCTAAACTATTTCATATTTTACTGTGGCAAGCCCAGAATCGTGTACATGTTTAAATAAAGACACTACAGTCTACACTTGTTGGTGCTAGCAATTAACTGGTTAAGCTTCTTAAATTGTTTGGATTTATTTTCTTTCATCTTGTGCAAGGTATTTATTTTAAATTTATTTTTATATGTACGTGCTTGCTGAAAGTAAGGGCAATTTTAATTTTTTTGTCCTCTAAACCCTTATCTAGAGACCGTTATGATCCATCCTTGCAATCCGGTCCAATTCCTTATCGGACGACCTCTTTTATCAGCGTTGCACGAAGACTTCTTAGAGAAAAACATAAATCGTCTACAACGATACCAGAAAGTTGAAAAACTGCGCCAGCATTTCTGGCAACGATATTCCACCGAATATATTTCTCTCCTTCAGACCAAAACCAAATGGACTCATTCATCGGGGAAATTGGAGGTTGGATCTCTTGTTCTTATAAAGGATCGCAGCCAGCCTCCTCTCCTGTGGCTCGTGGGCCGAGTGGTGAAGCTTTACCAGGGAGGCGACTCAGTCAACAGAGTTGCTGAAATTAAAACCAAAAGGGGCAACATAGTTCGAGCATACAACAACATCTGCCCTCTTCCATCATTATCCTGAACTTCGGTCTTCATGCCGGGCGGGATGATGTCGCGAACGCGACTATAACTTCGAGCACAAAAACGTCACCGTGACACTAAAGAAGAACGTTACTTCAATTTTGAACTACATTTTTGAATACCAACTTCAACGGACGGCTTTGTAATCTTCCAATAAATAAATTAGTTATTCTCAAGAATTTAGCGCCTATGATTTCCCACTACGAACTCTGGAAGCTCAAACATCCATGACATTGGTCCAATCAACTTTAGCCAGTTCATGGTTCACATTTGTATAATTGGCTTTTCGGAAAGCTCTTACAAGACGCGATGTGGAACATAGGGTGTGAAGACTAACTAAAGATAGTGTGATATGTAAAGCAGGATGATAGGAATCTTCCATAACCAATGGACTGCAATATCGGTCTACAACACATTTGCTACTACATATAATTAAATCTAACTGTCTGCTATTTATATTGGGGATTAAATTAAATTGTGAGAGATTTGTGAAACTCAAAAAGCAAAACAAGGATTGTATTAGTTTATCACTATGGTTAAAGTAGTCAAAGGTGGATTGCAACCAGGTGGGTTCCATTGTGCACTTGGTATATTGAAATCTCCGACAATCAATATACTATCATTTGGATTGTTAGTGTAAGTATCAGATACAGTATCGAAAAAATACTCAATAGCATCTTGTTGCAATCGACAATGCGGAAAATAGCAACAATACAAACGCAATAGCTCACACGAGCCTGACGTATCTAATCTCAACACTACTTCAAGTACCTCAGCAGCCGACGACTCTGGGATGTTAAAAACATTAGAAGAATGAACAATAATTTCACGTTTTACACCAATGAAAACTCCTTCCCCCATTTTATCACCCCTTTGGCCATAGTTACGGTCACAACGAAAGACATTATAACGATTATCAAACAACTCAGCACTGTGTATATTAGGTAATAACCAAGTTTCACAAAGGCATATTATATCGAAATTAACAGTCATTAAGTTTCTAAAAAATGCATTCGTTTTTGTACGAAGGCCACGTACATTTTGAAAATATATAGAAGGATTTAGATCCATTGATGGCAAAAAACAATATAAAATACATAGATTCAAAGTAATATAATAAAAAAGATGTTTACTCCTGATTGACCCTATCAAAAAACAACATAAAAAGAATTTTGAAGCCAGCTCATATCTACTTATAACAATTTGAATACAATAATAATATAGTAATAATCTTATTTTATTTTGTTTAAATCTTTGATGTCAACAATATGTATTACAGGACTGGTGTCAGAACGACGAACCATAATTGAGCAGTTTTTTACCCAAACGTACATAAAATTCTTTTCTTTGGCTAATTCCTTTGCTCGTTTTAATAAACTTTTATTAGCACTAGTCAAGTGATCATTGAAATGAATGGGTGAGGATCCTGAAAATCCTAAATCACTCGTTTTTAACTTTAATTTTCTTACTAAGGCAAGAAAATCATCTTTCCTGTACCGAGCAAGAAACCGTACAACAATAGGTTTAATTTGTTTATTATCTTTGTTTTTAGGTGCAACTCGAGTTATAAAGTCTATATCAGTGCTAGGGTTAAAGGAAAATTTACATCGATCGGCTATTTCTTTAATCACATTAATAAGATTTTCATTTTTCCTGTCTGGGATTCCATATATCTCTACGTTAGAACGCCTCGACCATTGTTCTTTATTATTATTATCATTTTCAAATCTGTCCAGTCGATTTTTCAAATCATTTAATTCAGATGTAGATGAAGCAATTGATTTCATTTTTATTTCTAAAGAGTCAATCCTCTTGCCGAAGCTTTCAAATTTGTTGTCAACAAAATTAATAGCTTCCTTCAAACTAGAAATTTCTTCTCTCAAAGGGCTTAAAATTGCTGACAATTTATCCATAATTGCCAATTCCAAGGATCGACCAAATTTTTCAATTTCAATAGCAATTACTTCTCGAATATAATCCACGGAGATACATTGTGTGTTTTCATCATCGACGGTTATCGGGGATGACGTAGCACAAGCACCACCTCTACGAATTGTAATATTTTGATCCGAATTTTGTTGAAAAGATTGAGAGTTAATTCTGACTGGAGTATTCTCAGTTTTATATTGTTTAGGCTGACTTAGTGAGCACTCTGGACATACCCATCCTTTTTTAAATTCAGCACTAAATTGTTTCTTCTTATCTGAGGGAAATAAGCAAGCAATATGATAATTGCCTTTGCATTTCGAACATATTAAGATACCAGAAGTGCCCTCTATTGTTGATTTGCAACAAGTAAATTTCATTTTGCAGCAAAATTTTGAATATCACGTTGAAGTTTGTATGCCAGAGTTGGGATTCGAACACTGTGTTGACTGGCTTGTGAATCGGAGCGCAACCGCTATACTACCAACACGTTGCTAAGCTTGTAGAAATTCTGTAGTATATTTAGTATGTCTCTACAATGAGTCTTAAATATAAGGTAGATTATAAGCAGTCAATATCAATGTCGTATTTCAAGATTGAATTCATATAAAAATGGTGTTAAATATTTGTGGGTATCTTCCTTTATTTTAGAGATAACACTTGATTACAAAGTTCTCTTAGCGATATAATTAAACAAGATCTATAATTTATTATGTCACAGGAACTGAACTTTGTTTCACTGAAATGTTTATAAGTTTTCTTACCACAAAACCACAGTTCAAAGATTAAACATTTTTTTAAATTTATTAAGACGGACAAATATCTTCAAACAAACGTACTTTTTAATTCACACTATAACTGTAGATTATATTTAAATATCTAATACACACAATTAAATGATTATTAATTAGTATTAAGCGGTTTTATTATTTTTAATTGTTAAATATACAGAGCCAATGTTAATGTACGCGAAAGCGCCTACCGCCTGAATATGATTTATAAGTTTATTCTAGAATTGACTCATAACTTTGACACTTGCGTTCATTCTATTTTCAGTTTAAAAAATGACAAATAACAATGAAAACGTTAGAGCTCTGTAACGAACTACGCAATTTAATACTGCTTTAAATGATTTAAAATTGTTTAATTTTATTTTACAAAAACTTCAAAATATTACAAGAAAATTATTTTAAAGTATAGAATCTAACGTAAATTATTCTTTCCAGGATGATCAAGGATCTTGTCCAGCTACGTTTAGAACCTGTAAGTTGAGATATCAAATTATCTACATTTTTGTCGTCCAAGGTCCAAATTACAGTTACATCAATAAAACAGTTCAGCTGTTTTACTTTCCCATAGCGTCACTTATTTGATGGAAGTCTCGTATTGTTCGTCTAACCCTTCTTCTCCTTCTAAATTCTTTTCTCTTCAAGTAGTAATACATCTTATTTCAATCCATTGGTTCGAATGTGTCGCCTTTATAATCAGGACCAAATTTACCTTAAGTGCCGCTCTGGGGCACCATGAAAAATACCACCGTATTATCTATGCACTGTAAGTAGACTTCAAAACGTAAATATCCAATGAGAACTGGATTTTCTAAGATTTGACATGAAACTAATAACTTCCCAATTTTTGAAAATCATTGATTTTTATTTATTTTTTTATTCCAAGAGTTCAGCAGACAGGCAGACGGCCCACTTGATGGAAAGCGGTTACCATCGCCTATCGACATTTACAACACCAAAGTTGCTACAAATGCGCTGCTGCTCTCTTAAGGGATACTGGAACCTGGTCACTAATGCCGGAACACAATTCAAGGTTGTTATGGCGGCATACTCTAGACCAGGGGTGGTAGCCATCCAGTCGGGCAAATGCCCCACCACCTGGCTGTGGGTTATTTTGTCGCCTGTTACGACAGGCCGCCCGGCCGCAGGAAATTGTATTCTTTTTCCGTTCTTCCACGGATAGCAGAAAGTTGATTTTTTTTTGGAGTGCTGACACTCCCAAATTTTGCCGCCCTCGAAAATTTCGCCGCCCTGGGCACTAGCCCCTAGTGCCCCTAGTGTAAATCCATCACTGTTTATAATGAACTCACCAAGTTAAACGCGAGCATTGATATTTTTAATTGTAGTTAATTTAAGTTTATCAATAAAACCAAAAACTTCTCTCACAGAATCGTTAGTAGTATCTATTGTCGAATTTTCACTCACTTTTGTTATATTACTTGTAAAATGAACTATGAACAACTTTATAATATCCATTTTATGGTTCTTTTAATTAACATATAGGTTGGATTATAATCTGGCCCTGTACATTACATTGTTATTGGTTAATTTTAATTATTTAATTTGTTTTGTGTTTAAATAAATAAACCTACACCTGGGGCCAATTTGATAGCAATCATAATAATAAAATGTAAATATTTATGAATAATTAATACTTTTATCCGTGCAGGAACGGAGAAAGATTACAATTTCCTGCGGCCGGGCGGCCTGTCGTAAGAGCCGACAAAACAACCCACAGCCAGATGGTAGGGTATTTGTTCGACTGGATGGCTACCACTTCTGGTCTAGAATATGCATATCCCTAACAAGAGAGCAGCAGCGCATTTGTAGCACCTTTGGTGTTGCAAACATCCATTAACCGTTTTCCACCAAGTGCGCCGTCTGCCTGTCTGCTGAACTAATGCAATAAAAATAAAAAAACTTGCTAATTCAACAAGCAGAGTTGGTTTAAAGAATATATAGGTAAGGCTTCACGTGCACTTTATGATAGTATAATATGTTTGTTCAGCAGGTCTCCGTACAGTGTCATCGACGACTCTTGCTGGTTCCTACATGCACCTGCCGAAGTACAGACCGTATTCACCTCACGATTCCAACCCTTTAATGGATTTACAGGAAAATACAGAAAGCATCCATATTAAAATCGATTACACTGGCATTGGTGAGAATTTTAATGAATTCATTTACACACATCGAGCCTTTAGCGCCATTCTATCGTAAGCGGCATTTGGACCTAAGTATATATTTAGTTGTAAAATGTTATTTAAACTATTATATTGTTTTAAGACTTCCCGTTTTGATTCAGTAGGGTCTTATCTAATTAAAACTGAAAGTCTTAAAACAAAATAATAGTTTAAATAGCCTTTTGCAACAAAACATGTACTTGGCCCAAGTTTCGCTTACGATAGAATTGCGGTAAAGGCTCGACATTCTGTGACAAATATCTTATTATTCTTTATAAGATTTGCTCATGAAATTTCGTTAACAAATCTCTCTGACCCTGGGAATGTCAGTATTGGTAGATAGATGGCTAATGGCTAAATAGTGTTTAGACATTTTTTTGGATACCTAGACAAGCGTGTGCAATTGTCACATTTCCTCCAGAAATTTGGAGGCCAACACCCAGTGTTCTGGCCGATTGCCAGATTTCAAGGGTGCAAGGGTAAGAGGGAATGGAGATAAATGGACTCACCCGTAATAATATGAGCTGAGTAACCGGAGCGTCTGCGATACAGGAGCAGCAGTGCGTGTTCTCTTGTTATATATCTCCCGCTTCACAACTAGATTCACTTGCCACTTATCACCAAGCTCTTGGAACCCGATTAGTATTGCAATTGGGTGGATATCTCAAATGCGCGCGCGATGCGTGAATGTCTTTACGACGGATCGATTCAGACTGATCGTTGAGACGCGGAAGTGCGGGGTAAATTACTTTTTCGGGGAATCATCGTTCGTTACGCGGTGGCGTGAACACCCAGTATTGGAAAGTTTATGACCATTCCATACATAATATAAAAGTATGCAAATTATGGATTTATAGATTTGCGTTTAACCACTGTCTCACGCGATGTTGAGTGATGACGCAGTCTAGTATGGAGCACGCTTACCTAGAAGACTATTCACTCGTGACTTGAATGTTACGGTCTGTTGTATGATTTATTATATCATGGACGTTGCTTGCTTTTTTCAGTTTTAAATATGCATATTTTCCAAGTTTTTAAAATTTGATATATACCTAACATGAAATTGTATAAATGTACTGGGTACTGTAACGGACAGAAAAATTTGGACAGAAATTAAAGCCCAAATTTATAAGGGGGTAAGGTATTTGCCCGACTGGATGGCTACCACCCCTAGTCTAGAGTATGCCGCCATAACAACCTTGAGTTGTGTTCCGACATTAGTGACCAGGTTCCAGGCTCCCTTAAGAAAGCAGCAGCGCATTTGTATCATCTTTGTTGTTGCGAATGTCCATAGGCGATGGTAACCGCTTTCCATCAAGTGGACCGTCTACCTGTCTGCTGAACTCCTGCAATAAAGAAAAATAAGAATGCATACAAAACATACGAAAAGCTCCTAATTAATATATTTTTTTACATGACCTGTTTTATAAAGGAAATACTAGAGAAGATAGCACAGAAGATGACATCTCTGAATCTCCTGAAACAGTTATTGAATTACATCATGTAAATGAAGAAAATTATAATGACAAAAACAAAATAAAAAAGAATAGTGAAACTTATAAGGAAGATCCAGAAAATTCTCAGGATGAAGATGATGTTCAAGAAGAGTTGTCTCAAGCACACAATGATGAGACCAGTGATGGAAGTATTGGTGAAGTTGTATATGAACATAACATTGATGAGGTTGAAGAAGTTCTTGATTATATCTCAGATTACGAAGAGTGAGTTATTTTTGTCAAACTTCGAAAATTATTAAATAACCAGGATTTTAAGTGCGTTGTTATTATCTGTTTAGCATCCCCACAAGCTCTGTACCATTGTTCAGTGTTGGGGTATGCTATATATTTGACCTTTGAAGTATCTATGAATACACCAAATTTCCTTAATTGTCTTCATTACCAATACATACAAATATTCGTGAAGAAGAAATAAACATTATGTATGAATCCAAACAGTGACTTTTATATTTACCTATCAGAATAAATAGAACGAATTTTAGTCCAATGCAATTTATGGAATGATTTTGCAAATGTCTCAGCGAAGAGAATAGTTATTTTTGATACTACTAGTGCAGTAAGTAGTTTTTACAAACGAGCAGACGGATAGATGAATATAAGTAAACCCACGGTTGTAAATCCCAACAACCAAACGTCTGCCATACGTTTTTCAACACATTTGCGAGAAAACAGTACAATAGATAATGAAACAAACAATATCACTGGGAAAGTCGCAATAATCTTTAACGTTTCTAATATAAAAATGGCGCTCATTTGCAAATGACGTCACATGCTCGTGGTGAAAGATAGAGAACTACATCTTACGTCATTTTCTGTATAGTATTAAATTGAGTATTGATCAAACAGCTTCCAAAGAGGTTCGATTATTCAGTTTATTTATTATAATATGAAAGTACTTATTAAAATTCTTACGTATTTTTTTCACCTGGTGCGTAATTTGTATCTTTTTAACAATGTATACAGGCTTCGTAAATACATTTTTTGAGCAATCCTGTTGAAAATAAAAAATTACAAAGAGCACTTTAAAAATAATAAATTTATTGCATTATTAAATACAGATCTTTACTAGGAGTTTTATAATAATATATAATTTTTTGGTATATAATATATTTTATATTTCCATCGACTTATTCTAAACTATGCTAAATATTTAAATCTAGCAACGTGTGGGATAAACAGTGAATTTTATACAATATTTATATAATTTAAATGCTTCGTTTTTTAATTCATATTAAAAACTGTTCAAACTGAATTGATAACAAACTTAAATTAACAACAATTTCAACAATAACTGTGTATCTTCTCTATACTATGTAATTCTTAGTCATACTATACTATATTACGAACAGCAGGAAAATCAAAACAATTTCTAAATAATGAAGACTTCGTGTCCAAGAAAATAGAAGGCGGCTTTTATATACGTAATAAACCATAAAGAATTACCATACTAAGAGCAGATTTTAGACGGATCAATTCTGTCTTTCAATTTGCCTCAATTAAACAAAGTAATCATTATATGTATGTATACAGGTGAATTTTTCGAGTGGGACTTCAGGGCCAAATCCTAAACTATACAAATCGCGACGAACACTCAAAGGAGTCTTGACGCCGATTAGGACAAAATTAAAGTGGTATCATTTAATTTTCGAAAAATCAATTACTCTTGTCAGGAATCGAATCGGCTAATTTTGAAAAAAAAAAAATATCCTGTTTTATTACACCTGTAGACAGATTAGCTTATAAGGATTCATTTCTCCGAAGTAATATGAAACAGCAAACCAAGGGAAATGGTAGATTTAGAGAGTCCTTTGAGTAGTTTTCGATATTACGTATTGTTTAGGATTTGGATTTGAATTCACCTGTACATACATACACATAAACTTCCATCATTCAATGTCATTGTAGACCGCCCTGTCAGTTCTGTGCCTTTCAATCAAATTGGTTCAATTTCGATGATCTGTCTATTATTGGCATTAGTGATTATCATGTCCTTGCTAGTTGAGTCAATTCAATAAGGGTATAGTGAGTCCACGAATATGACATTAGTTTTTGTCTGAATTATGTTTTATTTTAAAATGTGCCTCAAAATTTTAAATCAAGGCCAATTTTTTTTTCTAGGCATACCATTTTTTTTTTAATACAGGGGAAATCCGTTTGAGGACCGTGAGCGGCGCGAGGGGGAAGGTCGCGGCCCGTGTGTGGGATTTGCGAGGTCGGGGTGGCGCAGCACCTCACGTGTGTGCTGCTATTGCCACGCCGCAGTTAGGAATACCCACTAAAACCCCTATCCGATCCCGAGCGTCCTTCGTCCGGGCTGTCGGCTCGCTCGCGCATTACCACCAGCCCGGAAGGACGGCGGTCGGCCCCTTTGCGGGCTGGCTTCACCATTTATTAGCCGGAGATCTGGGTCTCTCCGGCTCCTCGAACTCTTTCTAGGCATACCAGGCCAAGCCTGTATCTGCTGCACTCAATCAATTATACGACATTTACAGTAATGTTTTTATTTATGGTTGGTATAAATTTCAATCAGAATAGGCTTGAAGACATGTCATGTGTTATGTAAGTTATTATAAATACTTTATGCTTATGCTATAACTTACAATTAACGTAAATAAATACAGAAGATTTACTTCAAAACAATGCGTTAAAATTGGCTATTCCGCGAACATAGACGCTTGCATTACAATAGTCATTGTTTCTCAACGATTTTCAGGCGCAGCCCACGAAAAAACCAGAAAGTTAAGTAAAAAGTCTTGCGACCGCTTCACAACAGAATTTAAATAATATTTTAATTCTTATTACTTATACGTTAATTTAATTGATTCTTTTGTATATAGTTTTATTTTTTAGAACAACTGCTGGGCCAACAGAAACGGCTATCAGACTTCTCATTATTGTGTATAGAGGCAGATAATCTAGAAAAACTGAAATCGTCTTCAACTATCGATGATTTGATAAATAAGTTTGCCGATAAAAAGGCGAGAAGACTATCTTTGATTTGAATTGTTTGTCTCGCTTAGCTCCTAGCAGTAGTAAGTATAAGTAATAACTTATATTCAATATATAATTATTTGAATTCAATTCGAGCATTTTTTGTTTCTTTAATAAAAAAAAAACTACCCTTCCTTTGGGCCCCCTGACACATTTTGATACAGGGCCCGTCCAAAGCAAATACGCCCCTGATAGAATCCTGTTATGTGAGACCGGTGCATGACGTAATCTACCTATATCTGTAGACTAGACGTTATTTAAAAAAATCTATAACTTCAAATACAAATTTCTTGAAATTAACTATTTAAAATGAATTTTTATTTAATTATGGATCGACTAATCTATACTATATTTTAGATCAGCAGATTCCGATAATGCAACGTTTAGAATTTTTGTCTATCTAGTTGAGCATCACGTGAAAATTACAGAACTGGTACGCGCTAAGGTGCGCTTTTTTTGGTGTCGTCATTACTTTACTAACAAACACGTTGTCGTTGTAGTCCGCTGTAATATAACCCCATCCATAAAATTTATGTTGCATAGAGAAAACATTGGAATCATTTAAACATGATCATCGTATACACGCATTATTTTATGCGTACCTACACCTATTTAAACACTTTGTTTCATGTAAAAATTCTGTATCTTTTTATTTTGTGCTACAAATATTCCTACAAAAGAACTAAATATAACGTTACAAAGGTTAACAAAATAAAGATTATTCCTAATTAATTTCCTATAAATAAATCAGTACGTAGTTTGGGTAATCTATATAATTTTCGTTTTATAACATTCATAACTTGAAGTCAATATTTTATTTTATTTTGATTTTGTGATAATTTTTACTTTGTCCGAATTAAAATGAAATAAAATTATGTTAAACGTTCTTATTTTTTTGTCTGTTATGATTTATGGAATATGGATTTGTCATAACTTCCAAAATGTAAACACTATATCGTCCAAAATGTGAGCGAAATAGTGAACTCCATTTAGGTAACTCCTTAGATATACATTTTAATATTGGTTCATTTGTCACATCACAAGCTGATTTTAAATGAATAAATTAACATTCAAGTAAATAATAACAACAATTCAGCACCTCAAATAAACGTGTATGTATGAAGAGGTTAATGAAAGTAGATGAAGCGAAACTTGTTTGTTAGGATCGTGATAAGTGGAGATCCATCGTCTCTAAATACCCTAAGGTGAAACAGGCGTTATATTATGTCTATAAGTTAACATTCATATTGAAATTAATTAGGAACGTTAGAACATATCTTGCCTAGCTTAAAAGTAGAAATCACAGCAAAACAAATGTCAACTAAAAGACATCTAAATAAAAAAAATATATTGAAACATTTCCATTTCTCTAAAAGTAACAATCATAATAGGAATGATTTATTATGAAAAATTAAATTAGACTAGCGAAATGATTTACTAAAAATAAATAAAAATATAAGTAATCATTGTTCGATATTTTCTTATTATATATTTATTTACAAACTTTATATACTATATTATGCAAAAAAATATGTACTATGTATGTATGTCACATACTAGTAAAAATGTTCAAGCACACTATATTCTTCCTACAGCTATACGTCTTCAAAAATTGTATTATACATTCCTATAAATTCTCTCTAAAATTTTCGACAATATTTCAAAAGTATATAATAAAATATTTAAATAACCATATAAAAAAAAATATTGGGGCGTTACAGAGCATCGTAACATTTTAATTTTGTAGATTATTCTCCTTAAACATCGTTGTCATTTCAGAATATGGGCGTTTACTTTTTAACTCCAAATAAGTACCATCGCTAGAGCAACTAGTTGTTTACACGGGTTTTTTTAACTGTTTTGCAATCATTGCAAATTGTATTGGTAAAGTTTCTGTTATTTGAGCGACCATATATTCGCACAGATCAGAGGTTCTGATACTTTATAGCCACTTGTCCATATTTTTTATTTGTCTAACAAAGGCCTTAGTCGTATATTTAATGTACTCAATGTAATATAAGAATTTCAAGGCATTTATTTCAAATTAATTATAATCAACGAAATATCACACACGTCTGTCACAGGACTGACGGCCGTTGGAGCAAACGTGTCCTGGATATCATAGTATAGGGCGCATAGCATAGCATAGCATAGGATGCCCTTCAGCCCGTTGGAGCGACGATCTGCGTAATGTAGCCAGAAGGGGCTGGATGAGGAAGGTGGAAAACCGGGGTATGTTGTGCAGACTTGAGGAGACCTACGTCCAGCAGTGTACATTAATTTATCGAAGAAGAAGAACAACCCAAACTCGAGTGGTTCATTCACTACAACAGATATTTGTAATTGCAAATGCCTGTTGAAGTTAACTTAAATATTGACAAACAAATTGGTGATGACTTGCGTATCTTTTAAAAAAAACAAATTATATATTATCTATTAACTAAATCATCTATTTTAATATAAATATGAGATTGGCGTGGCATACGTAATTACTTATTTTCAGTAGTAAAGGCCTTTGCAAGACATATTTATTTTATACCAGTGGGTCGATAAAAGCACTTTGATATTTACTGGTTCAGATCCAAATTTTAAGTGTCAAAGTGGGCTGTAATCTTTTTTTAATAATTAATTATATTTATAGACATTACCATTGCTCTGTGGTAGGTAATATATGTACTGCAAATATTACATTTTGAAAAAAAAATACTACTTTTTTTTTAAACAAAGACTGAAAAAAATCGGAACCACTATTACCAATACATAAATTAGCAAAACAACTCATTGCTTAAGCGATAGTAACCATACTGGCAGTTTATATGAATTATTTTATTAAATAACATAATACCTACAAAATGTAGAGTGCATTAATTTTAGATAGAATTTTATATAATTTTAGTCATATTTCTCTTTTTACAAGTTTGAGCGATCGATTCATCTAGAGATCACGTTATACACGCTTTGGTATCATTAAAGTTACTTTTTAGATATATTTCAACTCTCAATTATAATTGATATTATGTCATGGAATTCTTGGAATTATATATTAAAGAAAGTATACTTAGATAGTGTCTACACCACCTCCCATGAGTTTATTTCCATATTCGCTTAGCACCTGTAAACAAACAACATTTTTATATAGGTATTATACATACAAAATGTTGGTTTGGTTGATTTGCAGGAACGGAGAAAGAATACATATTCCTGCGGCCGGGCGGCCTGTCGTAAGAGGCGACAAAACAACCCACAGCCAGGCGGTAGGGGATTTGCCCGAGTGGATCATCAGTGACCAGGTTCCAGTTTCACCTTCAAGGCTGGCAGCACCTTGGCAGCACTTCTGCTATTGCTAATGTCCATAGGGACGGTAACCACTTTCTATCACTTGGGCCGTAAGCCTGTCTGCTGTGCTTCAGCAATAAAAAAATGTTTTTTTTTTTTATTGCAGGAGATCAGCAGACAGGCAGTCGGCCCACTTAATGGATAGCGGTTACCATCGCCTATGGACATTTGCAACACCAAAGTTGCTACAAATGTGCTGCTGCTCTCTTAAGGGAGACTGGAACCTGGTCACTAATGCCGGAACACAACTCAAGGTTGTTATGGCGACATACTTTAGACCAGGGGTGGTAGCCATCCAGTCGGGCAAATGTCCTACCACCTGGCGAATTAACTATGTTGAACAGAGTAGTACAATCCCGTTTCAGGTCTTATAATGCTGTCGATTCTATATATAGTATATGTTTTAATGTTTGTATAGTATATCTATACTAATATATAAAGCTGAAGAGTTTGTTTGTTTGAACGCGCTAATCTCAGGAATTAGCGGTCTGATTTGAAAAATTCTTTCAGTGTTAGATATCCCATTTATCGAGGAAGGATATAGGCTATATATGATCACGCTAAGACCAATAGGAGCGGAGCACTAATTTATAATATACTACTATATAAAGCTCAAGAGTTTGTTTTTTTTAACGCGCTAATCTCAAGATCTAGCGGTCTGATTTGAAAAATTCTTTCTGTGTTAGATAGCCCATTTATCGAGGAAGGCTATAGGCTACATATCATCACGCTAAGACCAAGAGGAGCGTAGCACCAATTTAGAATGTTTCAAATTCGGAGGTTTTTTAAACTTATTGTTTTTTTAATTATTCCACGCGGACGAAGTCGCAGGCAGACACTAGTAAAGTATATTATTTATTTACTAATTCTTGGAATATTACATATTATTTATTGCCTTCACCGCCACTGTTGTTTTAATATATTTCTTAGCTAAGGTGGTTGCCTGGAAGAGATCGCTTTAAGCGATATAGGGCCGCCCTTTGTGCAAAATTTATTGTACCGAATTTTTTAGGACGTAGTTTTAAGTTATGGGAGCTGCATACGTCTTGTCATCGCAGCGGATAACGCACTACTGGCTAGCGCTTTTTTTATTGAACTTGACTTTATGTTGTTGGTCCGAAGATCTTACAACTTTACCGGGGTTTTTGGGGCGAGTGCCTTCGCGAAGCGAAGGCGTTCGAGCCTGGGGGGGCAACTTGCTCGAGGGAGCTCCCTAAGGAGTTTTACCTCGGCTGGACTGTTGCCATGAGAGGGGGATGAATTTAATGATGCCCACCATAGGGCAACACAAAGCACTAATTGAGAACGGGCGACGGGTAATATAAAGCCCGAGGGGAAGGATCCCGGCGGGCCGAAATCGGTGGTTCGCGGCGGCCTACGCTATCTTACTGCCGTTTCGCAACGTGTTATGGCTGGGAGAGAAGAAACGGCGAAAGAAACTTCCCAGCAACACGCCTAGTCTATCCTGTGGGGGGGCTATGTCTCCTAACGTCCCTCTCAGGGACGTGGAGAGATCTTGATTGGCGGCGCCTGAGACGCCGCCGTCTGTGTCTGTCTGTCCGTGCCTGCCAGCCTGCCGTCCTAATCGCAGGCGGGCTGATCCGGACCAGCCGTTTTGTGATAACGTCGACCCTGTCCGTGAGGACGTTACGCGGTCGTCGTAAGAGAGTCTTTCGCCGAGGCTTATAATCGGACGCGGACACGACGAGCGGATTTAGATGGTGCGGCGCGAGATCGAAATACTTACGCGAGAGCGACGTAATGTAGTTTTTGATGGAGGGAAGCTCTAGATCGCGGTGGAGGTCGACGTTACGCATATAGAGGGGAGCACCGACGGCTCTGCGCATGAATTTATTCTGCACGATTTGCAGTTTATCTAAAAGGGCAGGCTTGGCATGGCCGAATACCACACTCGCGTATGTCATGATCGGGCGGAAAACTGGCTAGCGCAAGGCTCTATTGCTCTAAAAATTGCTCTATTTCGCTCGCACATCATCCGTCCCACTCACACACTGTACTATATATTGTACTAGCTGTACGACTTGTTAATATTTGTACTTGGTTACTGTTTCCAATATAAATCGATTAACTTCAGTTCACATCAGCACCCTACAGTGAATACTTCTTACTCTCTGTAATTTGAAGTGTCATTTAACCTCTATCTCTCGCTGCTACAAAGTTTTGGTGAACAATAAAGTGTTTTCATTCATTCGATCCGACAAGCTAACATTTATAAAATCAGTAATTTTGACCCCAGCCCTTAACAATTATTAAAAACAATGGGCAACCTCGTTTTTTTAACTTATGTTTTTATGAAGGTGTTTTTTAGGTTTTTACAAATACACTAGGATATGCCAGCGACTTCGTCCACGCTTGACTTGAAATTCCTGCGGGATTCCCAGGATAAAGGTAGATCAGAGTTTAAGTTTACGAATTAGCTGTCGATCAGCGAAAACTGCAGAGTAGTTTTTACATTAATCCCGAAGAAACAGACAAGAAATCTAAAAAATAATGCATCGTGTTTTCCGTCGTTTATATAGTCTATAGCATTTTTTTTTTAAATAACTTAAATGTACAGTCACGGCATGTTTAGAATTTTATAATATTATAGATGAATTATAATCACTTTGTAGAACTGACCTTATAAACGAAGATGTAGTGGTGCCTATTAGAGAGCGAGTGGGGCCGCTGCGCGCGCAGGTGGCGCACGACGCGCGGCACGTCCACGCTGCCGGCGGCCAGCGCGCGCGCGCAAATGTCCAACGCGACCAGCGCCGCGGACCGGCCAGCGCCAGACGCGCACGTCACCACGCATGGACGGACGCCTAAGAGCAATTTTTTTATTTAGATTATACGGCTTGGCAACTGGTTATCGCTGTTTAAGAAAAACAAGCGGCAATCAATTTTTCTATCTTAGGCTCTTTTTTCAAGTACAAAAGTATTGTTACGAGTTTAGCGAGACTCGAATTAAAATGCCGTTAGAATTACTATAGAGTTTATTAGAGCTATACAAACACGTATAACACAGGTACTAATATAACCGAACACAACAAATCCAAACGTAATGCAGAAGGTCGTAATTCAATAAAACGCGCTAAGTCCGTCACTAATAGATTCCCGAATGTACACACGTCTCGCCTTGATCGTGGTACTCGCTCGACTGCGCCCTCTCCCCATCAGGCCGTCGTTTTATACCTCACAA
Source organism: Dendrolimus kikuchii (assembly GCA_019925095.2). Taxonomy (NCBI): domain Eukaryota; kingdom Metazoa; phylum Arthropoda; class Insecta; order Lepidoptera; family Lasiocampidae; genus Dendrolimus; species Dendrolimus kikuchii. The sequence goes on from CM034402.1 coordinate 2,602,513, forward strand.
ATACTAATGTGCCCGTATCGTAGTCGACGTAATCCGCAGCACCTGGCTAATGATTCGGCCGCAAGCGGCCATAAACGAGTACAATAAAAACAATGGGCTATTCTCTAGAAACGTATGCCAATAAATAAATAAACAAAAGAAGACGATCATAAAAGAATTACAACTAGTTCAAATGCCGACAGGTAATAAAATGTGTTTTTACAGATATGCAGGTGGAATTTTTTTTATCGGAACCTAAGTTGTAACAGTACAATTACTTTTAATAGAGTTAATTGATCAATAATGCTCAAGTCAAGAAAAAACAAAAGCAATAAAATAAGCTTTTTTAAAAAGGTTTTTAAATACAAGCTTTTGAGATCCTGGATATCAAGTAGCAGCAGTGTGCTAGCGAAGTCAAGTAAAACGAGCCCAAATACGACGGGTCTATCTTGTTTAGTACAGGAGTTCCTATGGCCACCTTCCGACTCCATCATCATATCAGCTCCATGGTACCATATTATTGCATTGTCACGCGATATATGCGTGCAAAATTTCAGCTCAATCGGAAATCGAGAAGTTGGTCAAATTTAACTTGCAAGATTCCACCCGAAGTTGCAAGATAAATAAAAGCTTGTAAAAAGACATACCTTCAATCTCAGAAGCAGCCTTCATCCTCCCAAGGGTGCCGTTGTTGCCGTGTCGCCGCATCAACTCCTCAGCTTTGGCCGGCGAGTACACATTCACGCCATTTCCGGAGTTGTTCTCGTCGCTGCGCAACTTGGACAAGTTGCTGAAGGACGACCTGTTCTGGTCACCGTATATTACTTCAACACCTGGAATGGAATAAATGAATACAGTTCTTACATAGTACTAGCCACTACCGGAGCTGGCAGACGTTGTCCTGCCCTGGAAAAAATTAAAATCTATAGTTTGATTGCAGCGCCACATACCGGGTCCAATTATGAATGTAAATCATTCAGTGTTGCTATCAAGAACCAGGGATACCCACTGAAATATCTACAAAAATTTCATCTGAATCGCTCCAATGCTTTAGGAGAATTTCAGTGACATTATACAATTTATATCATAAAACTATTTCCATGTTATCAAAGTTCAAATTAATTCACGACACAACGATTAATTCATCATCATCATCCGAGCGTTAAATCCCGGTTGCGTTCGGAGCGTTCACTCTGACACCCAGGGTCCACTTTTCTACTTTTTCTACTCCACTTCGCGCAGTCTTCGGCATCCCCCGTTTTGAGACCATTGGCATGCATGTCATACTTCACAACGTCAAGCCAACATTTCTTGGGCCTTCCCCTTCGACCGGGACCTGGCGGAGGCGGCATGGCTAGACATTGGTTCCCCACATAATTAGTCGGTCTCCGTAAAACTTGCCCGTACCAGCGTAAGCGACACTCTTGCAGTTTGTCTGCTATGTCACGGACATGAAAACTGCCGCGGATGCGGGAGTTCCTGATCCGGTCTTTCCGCATCGCTTCCACACATACAAAGCAGCATATTCATCTCCGTGACACGCAGTTCTTGCTTGTGTCGCTCAAGTACAGGCCACGCTTCACTACCATACAAAAGGACAGGTCTAATGATGGATTTATAGACCTGTCCTTTTAATTTGACCGGCATTTTGGGGTTTTTTCGTAAAAATAGTTACATATTCGAAGTAAATGTCGGTGGGGCGCTTTTACTAGCCACTATATTTTATTTCGTGTGGCAACACTAGTCCTGAATTAAAATCATATCTGCATTCTGTGTATTGCTACAGCCTAGGATCCTTTGTTACACAGAGAAATAATTTAACCGGCATTTTGGGGTCACAAATGACACCTGTCACCGCACGCCTCTTGGCCCAAGCTGCAGTGATACGGGCCTTGACGTCGTGGTCGATATTAATTAATAAGACAAATACTAGGACGTTACACCTGCGTCACTATAATCATTATCAATGTTTCTACTCCACGGCGTTAAAGGGTCATGTATACCAAAATGACTTCAAGTATGGACTCTGCCACCGGGCCGCGAGGCGGTAGAAAACAAACAAACTCGAGCATCTAACTGAGTGTGCAGTTGCACCCATTTACATAGCAGTGGTGAGTCCCATCGATCTACAAAAAGACTGAGCATGCTGTTGGTGCTGCCGCGAACGCGGGCCAGTAGGGATGCGCATCACTTTCTAATGATGGCCGCAAAGCCATCGATTCGCGCTTCTTGCGAACATCCCTGACGCACTGCACAGCCACGGCGGTCCCAACAACACCCCATGGCATTATACCCCATACAGGTGACTTTTTCAAGCCAAATCCTAAATTATGCGAAAACCACACAAATGAGTGTCGAGACCAAGTTTTAAAAGATTTAAGTGGTATCATTTCTAAAGAATCAATTACCCTTGTCAGGAAACGAATCGGCCGATTTTGAATAAGAAAACACTATTATTACACCAAATCATAGTGAAGCTTCTAAGGACTCCACATTCCCCTATATATCGCATGACATCTGGTTGTAATATAACCCGCAACAACATAGACATATTTTTTGGTTCTGTTGCCTCTTTCAAATACAAAATAAGAATATTTTTTTTTAAAATGGTTTAAGTGTTCGATAATATTTTGAAAGTATTTTTTTTCTTTGTTATGTCGTATTTTTCATGTAAGTCGGCGCACACGCATATAGGTGTCTGCGCCGGCTTACTAGGATCCATATTAGTTTTATGATTTAGTGCTATAGATACATAACAAGCAAGCTGTATTTTCATTTAAAATAACACATTCTACAGAGTACAGAATATTATATTAACTCTTTTGAGGATACAAAGTTAATATTATTTTTATCCAAAGCGCCCGCTGCCACCAATATTACCGCGCCAAAACCAAGAGAATTATATCGTCTCTTTTACTCTAATACAAATTCTATGTAGTTAGAGGGAGAAAGCATCAGTTCAACGTTCGTTTCAATTATCTGTATTTGACCACAAATTTGTGGTGCTTCCCAATTTGCCGTGTGTGACACTCGAGAGCAAATTTGTGGTGGTTCCGTCTTATAATGTATTTAATGTACAACATGTTTCTGAATGTGTTCAATTTTGAAGACCGCAATAAAAAAATAAAAAAAGGATCAACGTCTGTAAAGGAATGTCAAAGTAAGGAAAAAGGTTGATTCAATTTTCTACGTATTATTTACCTCAGATTAACTAAACATTAACGATTTTATTCATAGAAAGTTAGAGTACGTTTGAACGCTTCTTTGTGGTTCTTAAATGTGATTGCAGGGTTACGAGTTAAGTTTTTACTGAGCGAGATTGTCTTTTTCATGTTTGCTTGTAGGCAAAATAGTAAACGGGCCCACATGATGGCAATTAGTTAGCGTTACCCATGGACATCTGCAACATCGAGGGAGTCGATGCGTTGCCTACCTCACTGGGACTTTTTTGAAGAGCCCTATTTTGTAATGCTCTGGGAAAATCGTAGGAGGGAGATTATTCCATAGTCTGCTTACGTATGGCATGAAGAAGCATACGCTACGCATGATGGACCACTTCCAAATGTCAGATGACGATGTAGGAACCAAGCATCTCCACGTTGTACAGACATGCCTTAATGTACTTCTTGCATGATAATGTAAAGAATAAACACTTAAATTGATCTAAAGTTATTGCTTCTTTTAATCTAACACTTACCCTCCTCGTCGTATTCCTTAGCCGTCTGCGACACTTTCATGTAACTCCTCATGTCAGATAGGAAATCAATGACAGAGTCATAATCATCAGGCACTCCTTTTGCGGGCCAAAAGTACCATAAATGTGTCACCTCTCTCCAAGTCCTGGTCGATAGATTAATCAATTGCACACTGGATACTGCATATTTGTCACGGTGCTCCCGTTTCTTCAGGATGATCTTGAATTCGCCAAATGTTCTTTTGTTGTCTGATATTTCTGATGGAGGAAGGTATTCGTAGCATTTCTCCTAGAATGATATATATTATTCTTTTATTTATAAGTCTTTCAAAAACATTTTAGAAAAATATTGCTCGTTTATAGCAAGATAAGCTGATGACCTCGACCTAGTTGTTAAATTAGTTACCGTTATACCGGTTAATTTGACAACTACTTACTTACCGCCTTTATTGAACAAGGGGAAATCCGATTAAGTACTAATCGCCGTAGTAGAAATAGGATGGGGGCGTGTGGAATTTGCCAGGTTGCTATGACACTAGCACCTGACCTGAGTCGGGGATATCAACTAAAACCTCTGGTGTTTCTGCCAGCGCTACGAGAAAAGCGGAAGCTTGACCAACTCCGCGTGCCCTGGCAAGCGGGACCCAAGGGATACTTCCACTGCCGGAGGGAAACATAGCCTCCGGCATCGTCATTCTCAGATCCATCTTGGGGCAGTTTGTAACTCGCCCCATGGGAGGAGATAAGCACAGAACACAACGCGCGCTTCTCTCGGTGACTACTTGCCGCTATATCATTGAAGAGCCCAAAATATGTTTACTCTCTTAAGTCTTTATCTCATTGTAGAGGATTGTGCCTTCTATACCAATAAATAATTGCTCCTCTCTATTTAGATTTATACAATTGCCCAACTTGCAATAACCTGGACAATCCATCTATGTGGAGACTTATCACGAGGTCTCTTGCCTTCAAGTTTCCCAGTGACCACAAGTCTCTCCAACAATATTGTCAAGGTTCTTTCGGGTTATGTGATCAAACTGCTTCAGTATCCTTTGTCGGTGTACTGCTGATAACCTCTGCTGATCTCCAATCTCGAGCTCTTAGCATACAAAACCATATATTTTATGGCTAAAAAATACAAATGCAGACTTACGACACCGTTCTCCATGTACTCCGTGAGCATGACGACCAGCCTACTGTTCTGTTCCCATATCATCCTCCAGAAGTCTACCACAGTGTTGGAGAGAGGCGCCTGGCATGCTATGTAATAGTTCCTGATATTGCCTGGACCCTGAAATGTCAAAATAAAATCTGCTGACAACAGTGGTTATTGTTTATGGTGTGCCTAGTGGTAATTGTAGGTCTGCTTTCCTACTTTTACTTTCGGTAAGAAATTAACAAATACATGTTTTAACAGTCACTTTTGTTTACTATATTAACGAGTTTAATAATAAAAGCGTAAGAAATCGCAGGAAACAGCTAGTTTTGATAAATGACCTAATAATGCATGATGTGACCATGTATACTTTGATTTTTAATTACTTGGACTAAAATGACAGCCGCGTCTGACTTTTTTGTGTTGCTCAGTCATTCATAAGTAAGATTTGTGAGTCGTTGATTCAACTCATCACTGTAAGTCGAATCCTATAAAGTTTTTAAAGAATTTAACTCACAGTGGTGAGTTGTTGATTCATCTAACACGACTCATTTATGAATGAGCCATACTACAACACTATACTCCAAGATTACAACATACAAAAACAGTCGACCGCAGCTGTCATTTTAGTCCAGATAATTAAAAATCAGAGTATACAAGTCAAGTACAAATCAAAGGACTTACTCTCAAATGTCTTTCGTCATTCGTTTTCATTTTTAGAAGAATTATTGCTTGTTTTTTTATATCTAAATACTTTTCCATTGTATGTTCCATTTATTTTGTGTTATATGGACTATACTAGCTTCTGCCAGCGACTTCGTCCGCGTGGAATAGTTAAAAAAGAAAGTTTGGTCTTAGCGTGATGATATATAGCCTTCCTCGATAAATGGGCTATCTAACACTGGAAGAATTTTCAAATCAGACCAGTAGTTATTAGCGAGAGATTAGCGCGTTCAAGCAAACAAACAAACAAACTCTTCAGCTTTATATATTAGTATAAGAGTATAAGATAAGATTATTGTTTTAAAGAAATCTTTGTTCTTTCTTCCATCTAAAATTTAATTGACTCTTTCAGTGCCAATCGGACGAAAACGAACGACAAAAGACGTTTGATAGGCCTCTGTTATGGGGTCGATTTTGTATAATTAATTTAAAAAAGAGAGAAAAATCAGGAGCGCCAATTCGAAACAGCAGATTCTGGAAATATAATGCTAACAATTTTTGACTAAACAATCTGTCTGGAGCATCACCTGTAAACTACTAGACGGATTTAAATGAAACTCGACACGGACTTCTATCTTATATCCAGTGTCAAAACTTAGGAGACTTTATTCCGATGAATAACGTCGTTTCCGTGGGAAACCGCCGTTGCAATTCACTAATAAATACGTCGTCAAAACGGCAACGCAAACGAAGTTTCACTGGCAGAGCTCGTGTAAAAAATATATTATAAACACTCACGGTAATATAATTGGCATTTATATACTCTGTAGTGGGATCGCTCCCGATCCTGGCGAGGGGGACCCTGGTCTCCGGTAGAGGCAGGACGTTGGAGTATCTATTCTTGTCCTCGCAACCGGGAGGCACCTCCTCCGGCCGGACAGTTACCGAGGGTATCTCCGCGAACTCCGCTGTCATGGACTCCATGTCTAGGGCGAAGTTTGCGAGAGCTGGATACTGCATGGGGTGGGATGTAACCTGAAAATCAATAAAATTATTAATTCTTACTTTCTATTAGAATGATCTTTAAGAACGTCATAAAATTTCTTCAAGATCAGCAACGCGTCGGCAACGCCTCTATTGTCACAAACGACCATAGATGACAATAACCATTGTTCGACACTTTTTCTTTATTTATTTATTTTTTATTGCATGAGTTCAGCAGACAGGCAGACGGCCCACCTGCTGGAATGTGGTTACCGTCGCCTATGGAGATTTGTATTTCTAAAGGGAACTGGAACCTGGCCACTAATGCCGGAACACAAGTCAAGGTTGTTGGTGTTACAAATGTCCATAGGCGATGGTAACCGCTTTTTTTTATTTTTTTATTGCAGGAGTTCAGCAGACAGGCAGACGGCCCACTCGATGGAAAGCGGTTACCATCGCCTATGAACATTTGCAACACCAAAGGTGCTACAAATACCCTGCTGCTCTCTTAAGGAACACTGGAACCTGGTCACTAATGCCGGAACACAACCCAAGGTTGTTATGTCGACATGCTTTAGACCAGGGGTGGTAGCCATCCAGTCGGGCAAATGCCCTGCCACCTGGCTGTGGGTTGTTTTGTCGCCTCTTACGACAGGCCGCTCGGCTGCAGGAAATTGTATTCTTTCTCCGTTCCTGCACGGATACCGCTTACCATTAGGTGGGCCATATGCCTGTCTTGTGGGCATATGGCTAGAAGCATATGGCATGGAACTAGAAGATGCTGACCTAGAAGATACCTGTTCACGCGAGACTTGAAGACTCCTACATTGTATGTTTCAGGAAAAACAGACGACGATAAAGAGTTCCACTCTTCAGCGGTACGTATAATGAAAAGTGGAAGCATAGCGTTTCGTCCCCTTTGTTGGTATTTCCATCATATATCAGTTGAGTGAGCTCATACGTCTGCTTGTCCGGTAATAGAAAGATGAGGAAGGAATTTGTGCAATTCCTTCCTCCTTCCTTCCAATTGCAACGAGGTAGGCAACGCATTGGCTCCATTAGTCTTGCAGATGTCCATGAGCGACGGAGCCACTTGCTATCAAGTGGACCCGTCTGCCATTTTGCCTATAAGCAAACATAAAAAAAAACCGTGGCACAATCGCCGAAGTGTGTTCTATAGAATACCGACAAACTAGCGAGTCTGCGTCGACGATCTAGGCTCTGAAGCCTCTCGAGTGTCTCTAGCTGGTATTTGGCTGTGGCACGCTTGTGTTATGGGGTATTATACAACGGATCACGCTGGAGCTGATCCCAAACTCCCAGACCATAATAAATAACGGAAAATTCGCTTTAAGGAATTTATATTTCTGCGTTGTAATAAGATTGACTGTCAATGGCTTAGACCGCTTAACCACAGAAGCCGTCAGATAGAAGAGATGGGATAGAGTGATAACATAAAAGGAATAATATAATCTAGTGGAACATTAATAGCAACATCAAGCCAATAGATGGGGCTGTACAATAATTCAGGTCGCACACGATTTTCGAAACGTACAGAGATTATATACAAATTTCCAACAATAATCGAACCAAGGATCCCGGCCCCCCGGGATCCTTCCCCTCGGGCTTTATATTACCCGTCGCCCGTTCTCAATTAGTGCTTTGTGTCGCCCTATGGTGGGCATCATTAAATTCATCCCCCTCTCATGGCAACAGTCCAGCCGAGGTAAAACTCCTTAGGGAGCTCCCTCGAGCAAGTTGCCCCCCCGGGCTCGAGCGCAAGGCACTCGCCCCAAAAACCTCGGTAAAGTTGTAAGGTCTTCGGACCAACAACATAAAGTCAAGTCCAATAAAAAAAAAACGATGGGCCTAGCCTTGTGAGGAACAACAATAGCCTCACTGCAAGATATTCCTTTGATTCGGAGGAGCATTACATCTCGCTCCTCCACCCTATACCGGGCACTCTCTTCAACAGGAAATAGGATTTCTATTGGTAGACCGTCTAGTCGTTTCTCTTCTTCACGTAATAAAGAAGGTGATCTGATCTTAGGAACTAACCTACCATCGTCATGTTGCTCACCTCGTCATCATAAGCCGGGTTGCCGTAACTCCTTTTACTGGCCCGCAACCGATGGTTGCCCTTCCGATGGCCAACGCTGACGCTGTCCAGGCTGTAAGCGTCCAAGGACACCGGTGTGCATCTCTGGGCGTAGATGCCGCGACGACCTCGACGCCGGACCACGAGCTAGAATACAAAGGTTTAGGCAATGACATTTGAATAAAAAGAAGCAGACATGGTACCTCTATAGGATTCTAGCTTTAAAAATGGCATATTGACGCACACATAGATAATGTAACATTGTACTGTCACACTACATTACAACACGTGTATAAGTAAGACAACGTGCCTTGTTTAGCGCAAGCGAAAAAGAGACGAGTATATTTTGTGAGCGTCGTACGGTCGTTGACGCCGACGCTAGACTGAGTTCCGAGTTTGCTAGTTAGCTCAGATTCTACGTGCCACTCGCAGAGACTTAATCCCTTGTCTACCTCTTTTTATTCAATGTCATTGGGTTTAGGCCAATTTAGGTTAATTTAGAACAACAAACAATAGAATTACTTTTGAAGAATTAATGGAGTTGTAGCAAATACTCAATAAGATAAAGACACAATAAAAGGAAAGAAAAAGATTATTATAGCTATAATAATGACATGAGGTACAAAAAATTTATACTGCAACATATCTCCATAAATTCCTTACAAGCTTGGCAAGATAAAAACTTTATACAAAATATAGTATAAGAGGTTGGAGCGAGCTGCTATGTCCTGAAAGGATTAGCTGATAAAGACTGCCCACTGATTTGGTCTTTCATTAAGAGGACTAAATCAGTGCAAGTCATTAATTACTAACATAGACATAAGGAAAAAAATTACTAATTACTAATAACATTATTGTGTGTATTTTGTGAAAATGTATTGGGACTGCGTTGTTTTTTTTTTATTATTAACATGTCTACGGACTCGAGTTCCGTACCCTTTTTTACTACTTAATTTCTATGAAAAATTTTAGAGTCCATACACGCTTATTGTTTATTTTTGTTACTGTGTGTGACATTAATTTAGTAATTTTTATGTTGTGGTATACCTTAAGAATAACTTATTATATTAATTTATTCTAATTTTAATACTAAACTTATACTAATGTAGAGTGTATCTGTTACATGCTGGTGTTGTGAGGAAGTGCATGTGCAGTGTTGGCCTTGTATCTATACTTATATATAGTCCTATCTAGTGCCATGTGTGTTGTTTTTTTTCTTTTCTATGCCTGGGTTATTAATTTTTAGGCTCTTTGTGTGTCTTGGTTTGTTTGTGAAGTGTGCGTGTAATGCAATGCGATGGTAGCGCGCGTTGGTTGGGACTGCGTTGTCTTTAAATAAATAAATTATTATTATGTAAATGAAGTTTTGTACATACATACATACATACATAACTTCTCGCCAGTTCTCTTGCGGGGTAGGCACGAACAACAGAGTGCCATTTAGGCTTATTCTTACACACCTCACTTGCCTCTTTGACATTCATAACTCTTGTCATGCAAGCTCGTCTGTTCTTAAGGCTCCTGACATCACCTTCTGCTAGTACACGATCAATTTGATCATGGAAGGTGTGTCGTGGCCTTCCACGACTTCTGCATCCATCCACTTTTGCATTGTATGTTTTGTCATTTAAGTATTCTTCAATAGTGTATTCTTTTACTTAGCAAGATACCTTTTAATTTGGTTTTAAATTTAGTGAAAGGCAGATGTAACATTTCACTCGGAATCTTATTGAAGAAGCGTATACCAACCCCCAAGAAAGAGGATAATACTTTTTGTAATCTAAAAGATGGCAATATCAGTCTGTTACATTGCCTGGTGTTGAAATTGTGATCCTTATACTGCTTGTAGGCACTCAAATTATTACGAATATAAATTATATTATTAAAAATATATTGGCAGACGACCGTCATAGTACCGATTTCCTTAAAGCGTTCCCTAAGAGACTCCCGTAGGCCGAGGTTGTACATTGACCTTACGGTTCTTTATTGTAAAACAAATATGGTGTCTAAGTCAACAGCGTTGCCTCAAAGTAAAATACCATAGGACATAACACTATGAAAATCCCCTCTTACGACAGGCCTCCCGGCCGCAGGAGTTAATATTTTTTCCGTTCCTGCACGGACAAGTAAACGTATCCCACACGCCCCGCGGTGTCCTCAAGCAGATATCCTCTGGTTTAAAAAAATACAACTCCTCTAATAAAACTACGTTTTAACGGTTTTTAGAGCGGAATGTTAATTGATTTTTATTACTCCAACGTTTCGGCCACTTTTCAGTAGTCGCAGGGAAGAAGCGCAAAAAACTCTTCAGCAATTTTAATTAACTTTCAACATTATATAAAATTATTGGAACTAGGCATGTTGCTGAAGAGTTTCTTGCGCCACTTCTTCTCTTCAAGCCACAACATGTTGCGAAGCGGTGGTAAATTAGATTAGGCTCTCATAGAGTAAATAATAACCATAAACAAAATTAAAACTAAATAATTAAAATGAACAAGTTGGCGGTAGGCTAAATAAATCTTTAATAATACTCATTGACAATCGAGATCTCCGTCTTCCGTGATCACGGCTACTGAAAAGTGGCCGAAACGTCGGAATAATAAAAATCAAATACCGCACTTAAAACCGTTAAAACATAATCTACATATGTGTACTAGACATGAAAACTAAAGAAAATGCAACTACTCTAATTATATCCTAAAATGTTCCATTATACCGTCAACCTAGACCGTCAGTACACAAGCGTAATGTACCAACGGTTTTTAACGGTCGCACGGTTAATGGATCCATTCATATATACTAGTATAAACAACGAGTTATCGGCAGGAACTTAATTCAGCAAGATCGTTGCTACAACCATATTTCTAGGAAGACAGAGCGTTGAATTCATGTGGGTAGTGTTACTGGATCAGTCAGTTCTAAAACCTACACTAAGGCGTGGGACACACGAGCGACCTAATAGGCTAGAGCGTAGGACGGTACATTTGGGCAGTCAGTTTGGGGTCAAACTTAATAATAATATAAATCAACCCGCAGGGGGGCTTTGTGGCGAAGCTTTAGGTGAGTAGCGATACCTCGTACCTGACTCCGGGGGCCAAGGCAAGGCCCCCGCCTCCGTGCTCGCCTTAGCCAGCCGGCACGGAGTGGAGATCGCTAGAACTAATACTCAAGCTCCAGGGGTGGAAGTGATAAATGGTCTAACGTCGGAAGTAGCTTCGGTGAACCTGCAGCCCACCTCTCGACACCCCTTAGCCACTCACACCCATGTTGCCCCTAACTTTATGGCATTTTTTGGGGCCCATGCAGGGAGTGGCGAGTCACCGTCTGCCCATTTTTCCATGTTCCCTGAACATTGCGACGGGCAGACGCCATAGTCCCCATATTCCCAGACCCCTAGTACCATGAGTAGTTCGCCACAATAGCCCGGTACTTTTTGTCCTCATTTCCCACAATAGTCTTACACTGGCCGGGGCTTGTCCTTGGGTGCATTACTATATGGTGTAGACAGGGATAATCGCCGGTCAGTGTCACGCCACATTTACATTAAATTTGTCAAGGGGCCTCTACGTGTTGGCCTTCCCATGGTCTTACGCAAGCCTCCCAAAAGTCCGGGCCATTTTTATGGCCCGTGGTCTTGAAAGACATACAGTATATAAATCACTTCTTTAAATATTAATATGTTACCGGACTGTAAATAATTCACTATCAAAATTACACGTGAGTTTATATAAAAAAAAAGATTCCGACGAATTGCGAACCTCCTCCTTTTTTTGAAGTCGGTTAAAAAGAAGAAATGACATTGCAAAACAAAGGAAGATCAGCAACGTTCTTAATTCAAAAAATACATAATATATTGGCCAGTCCCAAGCCTTATTAAATACATAAAGAGGCCAATTATAAGTCTTATGAATCGCAATAAAATATTTTTAGTGGAGATAACAACACTTAAACCTGGATAAAACTGAGTATGGTGACATTTTTCATGAACAAAAGGAAACTTCGGATATCAAAATGGTAATCTATACCCGCGTCTGCCGACGTTTTTATGCGTGCAGGGATCGGAGAAAGAATACAATTGCGTGCGGCCGGGCGGCCTGTCGTAAGAGGCGACTAAACAACCCACAGCCAGGTGGTAGGGTATTTGCTCGACTGGATGGCGACCAGCCCTGGTCTAGGGTATGCCGCCATAACAACCTTGAGTTGTGTTCCGGTATTAGTGGCCAGGCTCCAATCTCCCTTAAGGGAACAACAACACATTTGTAGCACTTTTAGTGTTGCAAGTGTCCATAGGCGAAGGTAACCGCTTTCCATCAGGTGGGCCGTCTGGCACTCAAATTTTTCAAATTATGCAACAATCGATAGCTCTCGAAATAATTGTCTAAATTTTTTTAAACCGAACGTATGTAACAAGCCTAAGGTTCAAGCATAACAAAACATTTTGCTGAATCTACGTCCGTTAGGACTGTTTCTAATATTGAAAGATGATACGCGAGGGAAATAAATAATATTTTAATAAAGTTTAAATACAAAGAAAAACAAAGAAACTGCCTACTCCATACTTCTGATTCGTGAGAAATTTCCCGATCTTATGTCATAATATATAATATAATTATGTGTCACTAACTGTGCCTGCGACTTCGTCCGTGTGGATTTTTTTTTTCGGAACCCTAAATTAAGAAAAAAGTAGTCTAAGTTACGCCTTATAACATCAGTTATCTGCTAGTGAAAGTCCCGTCAAAATCGGTCCAACCGTCTCAGAGATTAGTCGGAACATCCATACGGACAAACAGACAAAAATTTTAAAAACTGATTTTTTGATATCAGTACCGTATATATCGTATACTATCATATGCATTTAGTAAAAAGCTGTTATTTTGACATTACAAACAGACTCTTCATTTTCTTTAATCTGTATGGATATATACAAACTTCTAAGAAGATCGACTTATTATTTTTTTCCTTTATATTTAACGCCGTTAGAAAGTAATTCATTTCTGTACCTATGTATGTATTGTTACAATTTGGGCCACCTGCATATCTGTAAACAAAGCACATTTATTACCCGCCGGCGTTTGAGCTAATAACATTGAAACTATTTATGACTGTCTTCTTTTGTTTACTTTGTGTTTAAAATTTGTGATTGGAAAAAAAACAGCCCATTGTGTATTGTGATCTTTATGGTAGTCAGTAGCCAGGTGTTATTCATGGAAAACTCAGTCCACGCGGTCAAGCATACATATTGTATTTGTACAGTATAAAGCAATGCCCCAATGGAGGGGTGAGGCAGTCAAGCGATAACCACAAGCGTGGCAAGACGTGTGTACATTCGATAATCTATATAGTGACGGACTTAGCGCGTGTTATTAAATCGTGCATTACGTTTGTACTGGTTGTGTTCAGTTATATTAGTACCTGTGTTATACGTGTTTGTATAGTTCTAAATAAATTCTATAGTAATTCTAACGGCATTTTAATTTGAGTCCTGCAACTCGTAACAGTATATATAAAAATATAGGTAATTGTAAAGAACCTAGATTAGCATGTAATAAAATAAAAAATATAATAAATAAACTTAATTAGTCTACTATTTAAATTCGGAGATCAAAGCTGTTAAATATAATATTTAAATATGTTTCAAGTTTAAAACATGAAAAACCAAACACACGTTATATAATATATTAGATTATTTTTTAGGGATGTGCCGAATGTGGTTTGAACCGAATACGAACTTCAGCCGAACATTCGGTTAAAACAAAAAATTCGGTCGAACTTCTCGAAAGCGACACGTCGTGACTTGATAACGCCGAGTCCTTGGCGTTTTTACACCTGCCTCTAATAAATTTTAAGTATGAGTAGGTGGATAAAAGAATAGATTCAGACCTTTGATTGAAAAAAAAACACCATTTCATTATTCTAAATTCTTACTGTTTTGTTCGTAAAAAAATTATATCAAACTAAATTAAAGTTGTAATTGCTCTGTCCCTTATAAGTGTTTTTTTTTAAATTAAAGATACGCATTAGAATTAAGCAGTTACACTACTTACTGATGTTTGTTAGAGGAATAATAAGTTTATTTCATTTTTGTTCTAATTTGATGTCTATTTAATTAGGAAGCCTCAATTAAGAACTAATTTCATTTAATATTCCTCACATTTGAAATTAAGGTATACATGTTCCTAACTAAAATAAATGACCATAAGTATATAAAGGCCTAATTTTATTTTACGATACGTTATGATATATATGATTTCTATTAAATTCAGTCAAAATAGTTGAAGTAGGTATTTTACATTTTTCTTGCACCGAATATTCGGCATTCAAACCGAATTTCGGCCGAATGTCGAAGTTCGAATGTGAAACGAATTTCGGCCCATCCCCATTATTTTTAGTTATTATTTATAAACGATGAAACCAAACATTCCAAAAATCATACACTGACACATTTGTAAACCTTTGTGACAATAAACCCTTAAGATTTGAGTATACTTAAGATACTTAAAATAGCAAAGAAGTAGACTTGTTTCAAAAGATGTATATATACCCCATTTTGAATAATTGTCGAGTTAGTTCTAATCTCATCCATAAATTATTGGCACTCCAAATCTCGGTTAGAGTGCAGTGTGAAAGTTCAACTTACGCCAGTCAACCACTTGAAACTTTTAATTTACGAGTTGCCTTAGAAAAGTGTGCGTTTCCATTGTCACACGAGATTTAAATATCGCAAGCGAGTACAAAACGACTTTTGCCATTGCCATGCACAAATAAATAAATTGGTATCTCAAATTCAGTAAAATTTATCAATATTTTTGGATGTAAATACATACATATATACATACATAACTTCACGCCAGTTCCCTTGCGGGGTAGACACGAACAACAGAGCGCCATTCAGGCTTATTCTTACACACCTCACTTGCTTCTTTGATGTAAATAAATTACCCTTTATAGAATATAAGTATGTTAGATAGTGATCCCAGTCACCCCAGACTTACGTGATTTTAGGAAAGATGAAATTTTTAGGTTATCGGTAGTTTAATATAAACTTAGAAAGGAATGGATACTCGCTAAGCTGAAAGCGGGGCCGTTTTTCAGGTATTTTTCCTAAAATGACGTAAGTCTGGGGTGACTGGGATCTCAATCTATATATTCGCTGCATTATAACATATTTCTAAAAATAAAAATGATAAGTAATTGAAACTTCATCAAATCCTTACAGTTAAACCTATTTCCGGTAAAATGTCACGTCAAGTAGTGATTCAAAAGATGTATGAGATATGTTTATTTTTTTGTAAATAAAATTATAGCACTATTTCCCCTATAGCACTATATCCCCTATATAGTATTTTATGTTCGATTACTGGTAGGATGAATTTTATAAACGAACTTTCCATTATTTTACTATGGTCTGAGTGTCGGGGATCAGTCATTCTGTATTACCTATAACATAAGATTACTTTGCTTAGCTCGAACATCTATACAAATAAATAAAATTGAAGTGTCTGTTTGTAATGTCAAAATAACAGCTTTTTACTAAATGCATATGAAAGTATATACAGTACTTATGTCAAAAAAAAATTTTTTTGTCTGTCTGTATGTTCCGACTAATTTCTGAAACGGCTGAACCGATTTTGACGGGACTTTAACTGGTAGATAGTTGATGTTATAAGGATGTTAAGCTGATGATATAAGAAGGAAAAAAATTGAAAGGTCCACGCGCACGTTGTCGCCGGTTCGGTAGGCGGATTTAATTAAATTCCACGCGGACTAAGTCGCGGGTAACAACTACTTTACAATAAATGTGTTTATCAGCCGATTATTTATTAATTTTATTATCGTGACTTCCTCTTTATATGTCAATGTAAACACACACCAAAGGTCCGTCATCAGCAAAGTTTTGTTTATAGTTTGCAATGTAAAAACATCCTCTGGGCGAACGATACCCGCACCACACCTTCCCGGCCCCAAGGCAACGCCACCTAGGCACATTGGTGACATTGGTACGGTATTAGGAAAATACTGGACAGTGCGAATTTTTGGGTTCCGTTGCCTGTTTAGCACAAATCATCATAACTATAAATTAGATGTTGCCTACTTAATTGAAGAATAATATTATTTTTTTTGTTTACATAGATGCATGGGGTGTCTTTAGACATGTCGTCAAAAATCACATAAATATTTTTTACTGTCTTTGTTTATTTAACTTGATACGTATATTCATATTCCAAAAAAATGTGTCTAACTTTAACTTTCAACGTAATCGGTAAAAACTCGAAAAAAATATAAGTGACAGAACTTTACAAATATTTTCGATAAAAATTGGTTTAGATGTTTTTGAGATATGGGATATTTTCGACTTAAACTTTTCAGGGTTTATAAACAAATTACAGAATAAATGGACGGTTTTCTACTATAGCTACGGAACTCTTCGCTGAGCATAACCATTATCATTTGTAAAAATATTTTAAATAAAATCTGATAAATGCGTTTTCAACAAAGTAAAAAGGGTTTCAAGAAGTATAAAAGTTAGAAAAGGGGTCCAATTTTCATGATTTTTGGGGGCTAATCACAACTAAAGAGTTATCCAGGATCATCAATAAAAACGATAAAAAATTTCAAGATGTGACAAACAATATCCTAAAGGACTATATATATGTACACTGAATAAAAATGCAATCATTAGATGTATGGTAGCAACCTCCAATATTGGTTTTTTTTACGATTTCACTACAACATTACGTAGCAGCGTTTACATATTTCTACAAAATTTCATCCATATAAATCCAGTATTTGAAAATACTGTAGGTACATAATATACAAAAACACACGGACGAATGGACACGACAATTTCATAAGGATACATGTTTTTATGAAAACGAGTACCTACTGGACCTTAAAAATCTGCTTCGCTTGCATATTTCCTTAGTACTTTCTTCCTGCAGTGCCGATTGGTTGTTTGTTTTAAAGTAACCGTGGTCCTACGATGCCCTGCATTCAATTCATTCGCACAAGTGACGTATTGCGCAGCGGTAATGCGCATACACATCAAGCTTGGCCATCTATTCCAAGATTTTAAATATGGAATTAGACAAATTTAAAAATAAATCTACAAGATTTTAAATATGGAACTAGAAGTATTTAATAATATTTTTAAATATGAAGTATAAATTAAATTCTTTTTTTAAATTAATATTCTTTTTTAAATATTTTTTTTTAAATCTTAAAGCAAATGATAGACTGGTCATGTTTGATATTATTTTAGACGTAGTCCATAGAAGACAAAGGTGAGCTTTTTTATTTTTTATTCTTTCACATTTCTATATTTAAATGTTTGTGTGACGGAGAAGAATAGAAGGTCCCTCTTGACAGCAGTCTTGGGTTAACTTTCCTACTATAATATTAATTTAATTTATTTTTAAAATTAATGTTAAGCCTCTTTTATATAAATAGATAGACAGATAGATGTAATTTGTTTTTAATATTCTTTCCTCACATTTATCGCTTCAATCTATGAACGCCATAAGGGTTACAAAATCGTTCAAAGGATCTTTGTTTCGGACCCAAGGGTTCGTTTACCGGGAAAAAGTCAAACGTTTGGAATTTTAGATTAATTTAAGAATATGAAACTTCTCAGCTCTCTTAGCGAATAAAAAATTGTAAAATGATTAAATTACTTAAAACTAAGCTTAAAAAGACGTGTGTGTATGAAGAGAATAATAAAAATAGATGACGTGAAAGGTACATCTAGAAATCCATTACCTCTGCCTGACACTATGGGAACCAGGCGTGATAGTTGATGTATATTTCTGTACTCCGTTTTCAACTTGTTCCACTACTACTAAATTATTATTCCCTTTACTAATAATCATTTTTTACAGATGGAATACAGAAGACAGGATTTAGATAGCTTTCTATCGTCGGCTTTGAAAATTTACTGCCGGTCTGGAAGGATTTAAAAACATCCCTACGGTAGTGCTGTAGAGAACTCGGCTGGCTACTTCAGACTGCTTGAGGTGTGTAATTTTTTTAAATTATTTTTAGGCAGCTATGACACAACACTGATTCTATAAATATATAGCTAAATAAATTGCGCATTTCGAGTCGAATAAAACAGTTACTACTAGGGCTCATCTCAGTAACAACCAGACCATAGTATAAAACATAAAATTTCTTTTCTAGGTTATCTGATTGGAAATCAAGACTGAAGTATTTCTAAAGCTATATTTTTATTTATAGGTTTTGTGAATATAAATAATAGTTCTATTGTTCTAATAGGTATTTTAATGACTTTTTATGAGATGTATTATGACATAATCCATATTATAATAATATTATTTAACAGTCCAATCAATTACGGTAGGAAACGCCGCAGCCGTTCTAGTTGGTGTGAGCGTAGCCAGTTCTGACTTAATTTCTTTAACGAGTCAAATAGCCGTGTTTATTGTTGTTTAAACAGAAATTAAAATTATTTTTATCACGATGTTTTAAAAGTAAAATTACAAGGTATTTTCACGGCCCATTCTTTTATGTGAATATTGCTTTAAATTTGTTTTGTGGGACTACTCGGCGCATGAAGATTACCGATGTGTGATAAGCAAAATGTTAAAGAAAAAGTAGGAAAACAGACCCCGGGTTCCAACGTAACTAGAATTTAACGCTAGGATGAAAGAATTAAGGCTTTATTATTCACCATAAACTTAAATCTAGACAATTGATATGGATACATTTGCATCAGAACAATGGGCGGCCTTATCGCTTATAGCGATCTCTTCCAGGCAACCCCGTGTCTAAGGAGATTTTAAACGAAATTTCAATATAAGACTTTTGGTGG
This sequence comes from Dendrolimus kikuchii, assembly GCA_019925095.2. Lineage (NCBI taxonomy): Eukaryota > Metazoa > Arthropoda > Insecta > Lepidoptera > Lasiocampidae > Dendrolimus > Dendrolimus kikuchii. Next base: position 2,621,915 of record CM034402.1, read on the forward strand.
TGTGTTATAAAAATGAAATAAAATATAAATAAAGTACTATATACTTATATATACAGACATACATATATAATTAGATATACGAGGAGGGTGATGATTATTATTATTATAACAACCCAAAACGTCCCACTGCTGGGCTTGGCCTGCCCAAATTGTTGGGAAAACTAACAGTACCTATAAACGCCACACTTCTCCATACATGCACGTTTATGTGATATGGTATTTACCTGACCTTCAAATTAATTATAACATAATAGTAATAACAGCCCATAATTATCCCACTGCTGGGCTAGGGCCTCCAAATTTCTTAGAGGAACGGACAGTATACCCGCCACGCTTGCCAAAGGCTTGGCGAGTTTGACACATCGATTATATCGACTTTAGTATTTAAGTTCATTTTGTATTTGTGAATAATAAAGTGTTATCTATGTATGGATGTAGCGCCATCTATATATACGTCACAAGAATTTAATGATTTTTGACCCGTCCCCCGTCTTTGTCACAGTTGGTCACATTCATGAGACGCCTGTCTCCCTAGTGTGACATCACATATTTTGCAATTTTACATCAAGTTAAATTAAATCAACAGTTCGGTAATTAGTTATATTTACATTTGAAATGTTTGATATATTCTGAAGTTTTGGGTTAATAGTGTTTTTAAAGCTTAGATATATAATAGAACCTCTTTAAGTCGAACTAGACGCCAAAGAGTTTTCGACTTTTTTTTATTGCATGATTTCAGCAGACAGGCAGACGGCCCACTTGATGGAAAGCGGTTACCATCGCCTATGGACATTTGCAACAACAACAACCTTGAGTTGTGTTCCGGCATTAGGCGCCAGGTTCCAGTTCCCTTTAGAATGTGGCAGCGCATTGGGATCACCTTTGGTGTTACAAATGTCCATAGGCGATGGTAACCGCTTTCCAGCAGGTGGGCCGTCTGCCCGTCAGCTGAACTCGTGCAATAAAAAATAAATAAATAAAGAAAGAAAAAGTGTCGGAAAATGGTCACCTATGGTCGTTTGTGCTACAAATGCGCTGCTGCTCTCTTAAGGGAGACTGGAACCTGGTCACTAATGCCGGAACACAACACAAGGCTGTTATGGCGGCATACTCTAGACCAGGGGTGGTCGCCCTCCAGTCGAACAAATACCCTACCACCTGGCGGGTGGTACACATTCGACTTGTAAAGCTTAAGATTTATTCAAATAATCGAGTTGTAAAGGTTGTAAAATCAAATATTGCTATACGAGATACAGAGGTCCAATTTATTTTTTTGAGCTATAGAGGGAAAGTAAGTACTGAATTTGCTTATAGGGAGTCACTAATTATTTCGACTTACAGAGGGTTCAGATTTCGAGCAACGAAGATTTTGGGGTTTAAGGGGGGAAGAGCACACAATTTTTTTCGAGTTTGGGAGGTTTTTGACTTATCGAGGTTCGACTTAAAGAAGTTCTACTGTATTGTAGATTTTGAAACATGGCAGCACGAAGTTTAGGAGCCCTCTCATCCTTTGTCACACAACGTTACACTTCGTCGACCCCCCCCCTCCCCCCCCCCCCTGACGTGTGACGTAAAGCATAGCACTAAACACTTTTATGAAGCCAGAAAGTGTATCTCGTAAAGGCACATTTGGCTTTCCACCAAGGTGTGTTGGTGCCACTAATGTATGGTAGTGAAAGTTGGATATGGCAAAAGAAGCATGAGAGTAGGATGAACCCAGTCGAGATGAAAGCTTTAAGGAGTGTATGTAAAGTATGGATGAATGATATGATAAGGACTATTCCTGTAATAATGGAATGTTGTGTATTGAAAGAAGATGTAATAAAAAGTTGAAAAAGGAATAATAAAACTACGTTTTAACGGTTTTAAGCGCGGTAATTTTGTTTGATTTTGGTTTTTCCGACGTTTCGGCCACTTTTCAGTGGCCGTGATCACGGAAGACAGAGATGTCAAGTGTCAACGAGTATTGTTAAAGTTTTATTTAGCCTACCGCCAACTTGTTAATTTTAATTTTGTTTATGGTTATTATTTTCATCCGTGCAGGAGCGGAGAAAGAATACAATTTCCTGCGGCCGGGCGGCCTGTCGTAAGAGACGACTTAACAACCCACAGCCAGGTGGTAGGGCATTTGCCCGACTGGATGTCTACCACCCCTGGTCTAAAGTATGTCGCCATAACAACCTTCGAGTTGTGTTCCGGCATTAGTGACCAGGTTCCAGTTTCCCTTAAGAGAGCAGCAGCGCATTTGTAGCACCTTTAGTGTTGCAAATGTCCATAGGCAATGGTTACCGCTTTCCCTCAAATGGGCCATTTGCCTGTCTGCTGATCTCCTGCAATAAAAAAAAAATTTACTCTATGGGAGCCTAATCTAATTTACTACCGTTTCGCAACATGTTATGGCTTGAAGAGAAGAAGCGGCGCAAGAAACTCTTCAGCAAACATGCCTAGCTCTAATATTTATTATTTTATTTTATTGATAAAGGAATATTGTGGTTTGGGCATGTATAGAGAATAGATGAAAGTAGAATCACAAAACAAGTGTATGACAGTATTGTGAATGGTAGAGTTGGTAATACACACCATGCTCAAATAAACATACATGTATGAAGAGGTTAATGAAAGTAGATGAAACGAAAGTTGTTGTCAGGATCATCGTAAAAGGAGATCCATACTCACTGCCTACCATGGGAAACAAGCGTGGTAATATATATGTATGTACCTATTAGCCATAATCACATGATATCATATTCAAATTACTAGGTAATAAGAAATCATTTCTGTGCGTCCATCTGTCTGTGTGTTGTAATAAAAATTCCTCGTTTGTAACACAACCGCTGGTCACCGGACACCCGATATAAGCTTATCGCTTATCGTCGGTTGCGAGAAATCGCATACCACTATGGCGGTTAAACTGGCAGTTTGGGAAGGCTTAAAACTGTCATTAAACTACTAACTTTCGCATACGGATTCGCTCGCGTTCTCTCCCGGGCTGGGAAACCGTGTAGAAATGCGTATGTCACGAACTATAAGCATAGTTTTTAGAAATCTCAATCTTAACTTTTAATTCAAATTATCACTTCATAAACACCCGTAACGCCACCTAGCGGAGGTGACATTCCTTAACATAGCAACACATTATAATATTTCCAAGCGTTTATTTTACTTTTGACATTTGCACATCTATCAAGTTACATATTTAGTGTAAGTAAAGCCCACATGAAACAAATAACATAATTGTAGTACTTTATTGTTGACGGTGACATAATAGTGATGCTCTGTGAGTCATGTAACGCACAGACTATTAAACCATCGATACTATACGTAAATAAATCGAAGGTAATCGATTTGAAAATGTTCTACTTTAAAGAAAACGAATATCGCAATTATTACAAATGTCGTTTTATTGGTCTGAAAGAGAGTGTCGGGGTGAAGGTAAGGAAAGGAATGCTCCGGTGGTTCGGGCATGTAGAAAGAATGCATGATGAAAGAATGACTAAACAGATATACAATGCAAAAGTGGATGGATGCAGAAGTCGTGGAAGGCCACGACACACCTTCCATGATCAAATTGATCGTGTACTAGCAGAAGGTGATGTCAGGAGCCTTAAGAACAGACGAGCGTGCATGACAAGAGTTATGAATGTCAAAGAAGCAAGTGAGGTGTGTAAGAATAAGCCTGAATGGCGCTCTGTTGGTCGTGCCTACCCCGCAAGGGAACTGGCGTGAAGTTATGTATGTATGTATGTATGTCGTTTTATTGGCTTATTTAGTATATCTAAAGTGCTCGCATCTCGACCGCGTTTACTCTACTTTCATGCTCTCTCTTCCATACCCAACTCTCGCTTCCATACGTGAGCGTAGGTACCAGCACCGCGTTGTGTATGGCAAGCTGGACATTCTGGCTGAGGTTCTTAGCGGCTAGAAGTTTACCTAACGCTCCATTCACAATGAATGAAAGATGGAGTTAATGGATTTGAGGGGAAGGGAGCACAATATATTTTCGAGTTTGGGAGGTTTTCGGCTTAAAGAGATTCTACTGTATTACACTACCCATCCAAATATAACCGTTCAAGTTCCTGCCGAAAAAAACAGAATACAACAAACATTATCGCGGGTGCGAAACAATACTTCCATTATACATATATTATCATTTCTTGGAAATTTTTAATATAAATTCTGACACTACTTATCATATTTCTATTTTTACGTTCCAGTGGTATCCGGAATTTACTTCGACATAAAGAGGTCGCTGTATTCTACAAGGCTATATATTTGGTAAGAGCAATTTGTTTTTATTTAATATATAAACTAAAGTCTTTTTCAAATAGGACGATGCGAATGAGATATCCATACAACGTAAATTATGCAGCGTTATTATAATATTACAAAATTTTAAACATGCCGTGTCTGCTTATCTGTTTGTTCGGGATTCACGTAAAAACTACTGGGCCAATATCGATACGGTTTTCGCTGATCAACAGCTAATTCTTAGTCTTAAATTTTGCGCTACTTTTAATCTTGCGAATCCCGCGGGAATTTTTCTGGGAATGTGATGTTTTTACTGGTCGATAGAAAATGTCATGTAGTAAAATGTGTGATTTTTCGAATCCCGCGGGAATTTTCCCGGGAATAGTTTGAAGTTGTTCAATTAGCTTATTCCGACACGGATTTCACTAAAATGATAGTTGCGGTACTTTTTGTGGAAATTTTAAGTCAAGCGTGGACAAAGTCGCGGGCATATCCTAGTATAAAAATATGTTTAATCCTATTAATCTTAACAAACAATTCTTCTCTTCGTGTTTGTGTTATTGAACTCCTCCTATTCAAGTGGATTCGAGAATGGTTTAAATTCACAATTGGACCCGGTAGATGGCGTTAAAATCGGGTTACAAGATTTGACGAAATTTCTTTTGGCGTTTATTTGAGTAGGTCCCTCGGTGATTTAATTCCACAATTAGACCCAGTAGGTGACGCTGCAATCAGGAGCTAAATTTTTCAGAGCAGGACAACGTCTACCGGGTCCAATAGTATTAAATCATTATCTTATATAAGTCGTGCGCAGAAGGGTTTGCCGATGATAACCGCTTCCTACAACCGCGACCTGCGGTCGTCTAGTTCTTAGTACTACTTAGACAAGCCCCGGTCCCAGTGGTTGGAAGCGGGAGGGATGATCATCGGCAAACCTTCTGCGCACGACTTATACTTAGAATCACGATGTTTATTTCTCTACTTACGTAATTTCTCCCATACCATCGTATTTCAAATAGACTATAGTAGTGGCAACGCAACGAAAAAAGAACTTCGTTCACGTTGCCATAACGACGTGTTTGTTGGTGAATTGGAAGAAAGACAAAAACGCGACTGCAGCACCATCTTTTTGGCTGTATTCGTCTAAACTAATATTAGTAACATTTTTGTTAACGACGTCATTTATCACTGAAGGGTTCAGAGCAAAAATAAGTACGATAGTCTTGATTTATTATACTTTACAAAATCACAAACACAAAACACCATTCTATATATAGAGAGCCCGGAATGAGAGAAAAAAAAAAGGTTGCCAGTATAAAGATTTCAGTGATACCAGTTTATAAGTAATAATAATTTTTAAACAGATATTTTGTTTATTTATTACCGAAAGAATATTAGAGCTAACGATAAAAAGTTCTTAAACGTTTACCCAGGGATATACATTAGCTGTATATCGAGTTTCATTTAAATTTGTTCAGTAGTTTTTACGTGATGCTCTAACAGACAGACAAACTCCCAAAATTGTATTTTCGGAATCTGCTGATTTTCCAATTGCTTTACATTTTTTTTTTTTTAATCATTATACAAATTCGAACCTCTACAATTAGTTGTATTATTTTATAGCCTATACAAATTAATATTAATTAAATATCTAAAATATCCTATAAATAAACCTAACTTAAAAATATATATACAATAGTAAAAAAAAAAAATTAATATTAAAATAAAACTTATATTAAATCCCGTCCAGCCCCACCAGACCACTGTCGCTGGGCATTGTACCTAGAAGGCTGGCAGCATTACCTCGCTGGATACAAAGGCTAATCCTTTGAGCGAAGTAAGCTCCAGCCTTCCGGTCTCCTGTTTTGTCCATTAAGCGTTTTTTAATTATTTTAAATAATTTGTGGGCACTTGGCCCCCATGGGCCCAAAGTCTCCACCCCAAACGGCTCAAATATGTAACCTGTTCCAAGGGTTACATGTTTGAGCCGTTTGAGGTTTTCGGCAGAAGTGGCAGTGTGACCGGCCCCAACTTTGGATTCTTGGAGATGAGAAGGCGCCAGTCTGTCGACACAGGTAACGTCCAAAACAAGCGGCCTTCCCAAGCTCCAGGGAATTAAAGTCATACCATTGGGCCTCTTGCCATCGTCGCGGATCAGGCCGTTCGGTTCGAGGACGGCTGGCATGTCGGCGCTGACAAGAGCCCGACGTATTATATCGTTGAGGTCGGCATGTCGAGGAATTCTGCCTGCGCTTCTACCACACGATAGGCCATGGTGGCCAAGCCGGTTGACAGCCCGGCCGCAGCGACAGTTGTGTGGTTCACAGCAATTTGCCCCAAGACGAAGGCAGATTGCTGACCAAAGTCCTGATTCCCATACCTCTACAAACTTATTATATTATAGACTAGCGGCCCGGCGCGGTTTCACCCGCGCTCTGTCCCGCACCCGTGGCATATAGCGTCATGTTATATAGCTTATGACACTCCCTGTTAACGTAGCTTTCCAACAGTAAAAGTATTTTTAAAATCGGTTTAGTAGATCCAGAGATTACCCCCTACAACGTCACAACCTCACAAACTTTACCTCTTTATAATATTAGTATAGATAGATAGATTTATTGAAAAACCAAAGACTTTGAATTTTATTTTTGATTACATTTCAGATGGCGCTAAAGCAATATGAAGATACTTCGGCAACGAACTGCAAAGTAGTGAATATAATTTATCGTAAGATTTCACAGATATTATGCTCATTACTTTGGATTGAGTTGTTCGAATCTCTACTAAAGAAGAGTTAGCGGAAGAATAGAAGAGACGTAGAAGAGTGTAGAAGATAGAAGCGCAACACTTTAATAACATGACAGATTTACGTCACAGAGCTGAAGATTATACCAGCACAGGTAACAATTAACTTCTACTATGAACCTTGTTCTGAGATGAATAGAGACGCAGTCTACTCGTATGTGTACAAAAGCGTCAAATTAAGTGAATCATTTTCATAAAACTTATATAGTAAACATATGGTTTGTGTCTGGTTGAATAATAAAAACTAGTGGTCGCCCGTGGTCGAAATTCAACCATAACAATATTCAATATCAAAGATATATTTCTATAATCACAGATTTCGCCAAAGCTACACTGTTAATTTGACTTTAACAATAAACAAAAGAGTATATATGTGTGTGTGTCTCAAATACATTGTAGTGTTTTGTTTTATTGTTTTATCCGTGCAGGAACGGAGAAAGAATACAATTTCCTGCGGCCGGGCGGCCTGTCGTAAGAGGCGACTTAATAACCCACAGCCAGGTGGTAGGGCATTTGTCCGACTGGATGGCTACCACCCCTGGTCAAGAGCATGCCGCCATAACAACCTTGAGTTGTGTTCCGGCATTAGTGACCAGGTTCCAGTTTCCCTTAAGAGAGCAGCAGCGCATTTGTAGCAACTTTGGTGTTGCAAATGTCCATAGGCGATGGTAACTGCTTTCCATCAAGTGGGCCGTCTGCCTGTCTGCTGATCTCCTGCATTAAAAAAAAAAGTGTGTGTAATGTTTTTTTTTTATTGATTTTTTATGCATAATTTAAAAAAAATATTAGCGTTCGTCGCTTCTTCTCTATATAAACTATAAGTGTGCCAAATTTTATACTCCTCTGTCCACGCAATTTTCGTACAAAATTTTTGCTTCACGTATTAATAAATAGATGTATCCAATGGAAACCATTCCATATTTATCTTTACTAATTTGATTTAAAACTAAGCTCTCGTAACGCACTGCGGCGCGATCGGCTTCATATTCTAAAATCGACTGCCTATAGCCAACTTCACTCTGAGAACTTGGGACCTAGTCTACCTATTTCGTTCGTTAGAGCTCGAGTTGTAGTGGCTTTGGGAAGAAGCAGATAACGAAGGCGTATAAAGTTCTAAGTTTGAAACTGTGGAGTATTAGTACATTATGGTACTAGTGTGTAACATTGGTGATTACCGCCGAGGCGCCATTGAGACTCGAGCCGTAGGCGAGGGTCTTAAGAGAGCCGAGGACGGTAATCATCAATACACACGTGTATCATACGACGTTTTTCAACACACTTGTGAATAAAATAACAACAAGAACTCATTTTATTTAGTAGATAAAAAAAAAGTTATATATGAGTGAAAGTTTTATTTATTAAACACGTACGAGTTAAAATTATCTATTTAAATCTATAAGTCACTAGTGAGTTATAATGTTTTTTACTCACAGTTTGATAATGGGTGTCATTCTGTGCCTAATTGCGGTGACCATAGAGCCACTTTATGAGCAAGTGTGTTTGAAAAAATATTGTAACAATTGGCCTATTCGTTCGAAAGCGTACACTTATCATATCATATCATAACCATCTCCTATTGATTAACATTATTCTTTAATACTAGACAGGAAAAATCAAAAGAAAGATATTAATTTTTTTAAATTAAATACTATAAATAAACTAAGTCTAACTGACATTTATTAACAAAAACTAAAATATCCTATAAATAAACCTAACAATAAAAATATATATACAATAGTAAAAAAACTAAAATGAAAATAAAACCTATATTAAAGCCCGTCCAGCCCCACCAGACCACTGTCGCTGGGCATTGTACCTAGAAGGCTGGCAGCATTACCTCGCTGGATACAAAGGCTAATCCTTTGAGCAAGGTAAGCTCCAGCCTTCCGGTCTCCTGTTTTGACGACTAGGCGTTTTTTAATTATTTTAAATAATTTGTGGGCACTTGGCCCCCATGGGCCCAAAGTCTCCACCCCAAACGGCTCAAATATGTAACCTGTTCCAAGGGTTACATATCCTATTCAACCTCATATAATTTTCGGAGTGAAAAGTATTATGAGAAATCTGTACATATATATAATTGCTTATCCTCACTGACTGACTGACTAATTGACTGACATATCAAAGCATGGCCCAAACTACTGACTAGAACTATGTAAATTTGCATGGAGGTGCCTTTTATACTGTAGGTAAGGATTTTTGAAAATTCCACTCCTAAGAGGGTGAAATAGGTGATGAAAGTATATATGAAAATCCTTTATTTTCAAAGTAACAAGCATTAAATTTTATACCTACTTCTGGTTAAAAATAAATGTACACGTGTATCGGCGTTTTTGGAAATCCGACCCCTAAGGGTAAAAAAGGGGATGAAAATTTGGCGAAGCCACGAGCAACATCTAGTTATTTACATTTTGATATCCGTTCTATAAGCACATCTGTACAAAATCATATTAAAGGGCCTAAAGCGGCCGCTTTCTACATTCATATTAGTTACAATATATGACATTTATCAAAATAAAGTTGAACTTTATGCTGTCTTACACCTACTAGTATGTCTAGACACGTGTCAATTTCACGAAGCTATTTTCCAAAAGCAGCTGCTGTAGGTCTCGAGATTGCACACATATTTCTTCCTGATTTTAATTTTTACGTATTTAATACATAGAATATATAACGAGAGAATAACTTACCAACAAGCCAATGAGTAGAACCAGTGCTATCACGCCAATAGTGCTGACTGCTATCGCAATCGCTGCTCCAGATCCTGCTTCATCCAAAACGATAGGAGATTTCTCTGTTGTCACTTCACCATCGTAGCTAGTCAAATCTTCTAAATCACCTGTAGTTTTCGTAGTATAATCATTTTCAGTCGTTACTTCTGTCGTAGTTTCATAAATTTTAGCGTCTTTTCTTTTAGCTTCTGTTGTAGTGTAAAACACCGTGGTCCATGGTGCTTCTGTTCTTGTTGGTATATACTTCACTGTTGTGGTTGCTTCAGTAGTTTTTGCTACCTTTTGAGTTATGACTTCATTACTGGCACTATTCTCTTCAGATGTAGTCGGTAGTTTAGTTGTCTCCTCTTCTGTACAAGGAGTTTCTGTTGTAGAAGATTCTGTTGTTGACGTTATAATTATTTCTTTCTCAGTATTGATTTCAGTGACTACTTCTACAACTACCGTTGTTGTATCTTCAATAGTTGTTGTGTCTTCAACAGTTGTTGTCGTTATTGGAGTTGTTGAAGGTCTTATTGTCTCTGGAAGTTTGGTAGTTGTTGTGCTCATGGTCGTCATTATGGTTTCTGTTGAAGTCGTTGGTATTTCTGTTTCTACTTCAGTGGTTGTTGGTTCTGTAGTAACTTTTACTGTTGTGAGTTCTACTTTTGAGAGTTCCGTAGAAGCTGGTGAGTGATCAGTACTGTTTTCTATAACTTGTGAAGATGCTTCTATCACTGATATAGTTTCCGGTACGATAGTTGTTATTTCTTCTTCTTCGGTTGTTGCAATATACTTTGGACGGTATGTCGTGATTGGACCGTCTTTAATTGTTGTAATTTTAGTATTAGTTATAGGGTGCCAGTCATCTGTTGTACTTTCTACAATATTTGTTGTTGGAATATTTATCGTTGTTACCTTTACGTCTGTTATTGGATGCCAATAATCTGTAGTAGTTTCAACAATTTTATTTGTTTCAGTTTCATTATTTATATCTTCAGTTAACGCTTTTGTTTCTTCAGTAGGTACATATGAAAATCTTATAGTAGTTATTTCATAATCTGTAGTAGGATTCTCAGTGATAGTTTGAGTAATTTCCGAACCAGCAACAGTTTCGTCTAGAGGTGTGGTTACACCAGAAGGTAATTTTGTAATTGATTCAAAACCAATTGGCCTGGCAGCATCTACCGTAGGTATTTCGTTTTTGGTTGTTGACTGTTTAACAATTGGTATCCATAAAGGCTCGACTGTTTTCATAGTAAACTGTTTCGTGGACTTTGTTTCTTCTGTACTAAATTGTTCAGTAGCTTCGATAACAGAATCTGAACTGCTTAGAACTGTTGTATTAACATTGTGCCGAGTGGATTGCGTTTCGGGTTTTATTTCAGTATGTACTTCAGTACTAGATGGTATTGAAACCTGTTGCAACTTGTTCTGAACCACTTCGGTAACTATTTTCGGTATAATGTCATTACTTATTGAACTCATTGTGGTCGTCATAGTGCTCGCTGTAGTTTGTTTGTTTTCTGTAAATTATAGACAACTCTTTTTCATTTTTTGAATGAACAATAACACTGCAAGATTTATTTGCTATTTTATTTTGTTTGTATTAATTTTAATAATTCTTTTATTTAACGCTCACAAGCAACACTAAATACGTTGTATTTATGCTATTTATTCTCGCATTAAGTTTTAAAATTGTTAATTAATGCTACGTAGCGGAAAATGAATTTACCCTTTTATGTTATATAATTAATTTAATGTTATAAATAAAATACAGAATAATGATAAGGAAGAAACATTACTTTTATATATTATGTTCATCGTCCTTTAAATTTATTTCACCTTTGTACTGAAAGAGCATAAATACAATTAAATTTAATCTTTTTAGGCAAATTAGATGAATACAAGCATAATTTAAAAAATGATTATTTATTTATCATTTTTTAATATTACAAGCTTTTATTTAACTTGCAATGGATGTACTTATGTATGTATGTAAGTTCGGGTGGAATCTTGCAAGTTAAATTTGACCAACTTCCCGGTTTCCGATTGAGCTGAAATTTTGCACGCATATGTATATCGCGTGACAATGCAATAATATGGTACCATGGAGCTCATCTGACAATGGAGTCGGAAGGTGACCATAGAAACTCCTGTACTAAACAAGACCTTGTCTTGGCTCTAGCACTCTGCTGCTACATGATATCCAGGATCTCAAAAGCTTGTATTTAAAAACCTTTAAAAAAAAGTTCATGTGTCTTTTATTTTGACTCTAAATGTCGCACTAAAGTGTAGCAATACACCTGCAGAACGTTCCGCGCGGAAAGTTCGGCGACTGAAGGATCGGCGCACTAATCTGAATTCAGCGGAATTTCCACTGATGTTTCATAGGTAGCTTAAAAGACACTGCGAGCGTATTTAACCGGACTTTCTGCGCGGTATGTTCAGTACGTGTGTCACTACACTAATATTATAACTAGAATTTAGTTACGATAATGTTTCCTTATCCTGGGATTCTTATTAATGCTCATTCTTTTGAAAAAGCCCTCTATAAAAATGAGTTTCGCATTTGCTGATTTGTATAAAAGTTTAAGTAAAACCTATATCTTACCAATAAAATCTCCGACTTTCTGCAACTCGTTTTCATCAACAGTTTTTAGCGTCAAATTTACTTTTGTCATCGTACTGGGCGAAGGTGGTAAACTCTTAAGAGTGGCCAACGCAAACGCTAACGTTGGGGGCAAATCCAAGTCACTACTGTCGTCAACTATAGTAGACGTTGCGGTTGAAGTAGCAAACTTTGTCGAACCTCGCTTCATTAGAGATGGTATACTATTATCCAAAACAGTTTTGGAATGAACGATTTTCTTTATACCGCCTATTTCACTCTGAAACACTGGATCGATTTCTGACGATACTGTCGTCAAAATTGTACGATTTGGTTTTTGTGTTGTCGTGAATTTATGCTTTATGTTGAAATGTTCAGAGTATATTGTTGTTGGATTTGTCGGTCTTGTATAAACCTTGGTTACATTCCGCGGTGGGAGCATCCAAATTGGTCTGCTCTTTGGAGTAGTGTGATGGAATTTTCGTGTTTGAAGTTTCAATTCATTTGATCCTCCATCGGGGTTAATTGTCACACTATTAGGATCTTTAACACCGTTTAAGTTAAGTCGTTTAGAATAACTACGATTCCTATTATAACTACTGGAATATATTCTAGTTGACTTGTCAGTTGTTGACACAAAAGAGTTTTGGGTTGAATACGGTATGGAATATTGGGTTGAAAGTGGTGCAATATTTTGCGTCACATATGGAATAGAATTTTGAGAAGATACTGGAAGGGGAGAAGCATTGAAAATAGGTAGTACGCTGGAGACAGGTAATAGGGAAACTAATGTTGATACTGAGTCTGGTTCCGAATCTGGAACGGATTCTTTGGTAGATAAAGGCACTAAAGTAGGTTGTGTTGATTTTATTGGTGCTAGTTCTTTTTCCAAAGATGTTCCGACAGTTGGTGCTGAACCAATCAATGTATCATTATCACATTCATCGTCAGTAAAATGATTTACGTATGTTTCTGTTGAGAGTACAGACATTTCGTAATAAATACTAGTTCCTTGAACATCGGATAAATGCGTTTTAGTACTATCTGCTCCTTCATTATCAGATAATCGAATTTCTTTGGTATTTTTTATGAATACTGTGGATTTGTTAGTAGGTGTGTTATTCGTTAGTTTCTGCAATCCTATATTATCATTAACTGTTTTGTGCACATTAGTCACATTAGGTGGGGGTGATTTAACTTTGATCGCGTCTAAATTCTTAATTATATTGCCAGAGATTTCTTTAAATTTTTTGTCAAAAAAGTCGTTCCTAGGCGTAGTAAGTTCCGTATCAAAATCGAAAAAACCTTCAAGGTTAAAGCGATCACTGTCTGTGTTATCCTTGAAATCGTAGGAAGATTCTTTGGGAAAAAAGCTAGAATAACCATAAGAGGGGCTACTGTAGTCTTCTTTTTTCGTATCATCAAAATCAAAACTCGGTAAAGTAAAAAAACTGCTATCATGGAACTTGCTGGACGTAAATTTCTCAAATGATTCCTTTTCCTCTTCATCCTCTTCGTCTTCAAATTCTTCTTCAGTACTATGTACTTCATTTTGAATAGGCATAGGAGAAGTACTTGAAACGATAGTAGGCATTTTAGTCTTTTTATATGTTCTCATACTGTCAATAATTTCAGCTGGTTTCTTGACTTCGGGTGTTGGTGTTACAATAACCAATTTGGTTGATTCTGTAGATCGAACTCTTCTGAGATAACTTTCTGTAATAGGCCTAGTATGAAACTTGACCGTTCCTCTGTTTTTATATTTACCATTTTTATCTGTATTTTCTTCACTGGATTCTTTAAAGCTAAGATCTTTTAAAGGCATTTCAGTAGTTTTAGATCGACTTCTCGTCCATGTTATGTTAGTCTTTTGCCGAAGTTCTCTGTCTTCCCTCAAGGTATTTGATGGAACGTCGGTAGGCAAGGCATTGCTGCGAACTGTTGTGCTCAACAGTAGTAAATTTACTACTAGTACTGCACCTGAAAAATTAAGAAATTTTTCGACTGAGAAACTTAAGAATGAAGTTGTCATGGTATCTATTTATTAAACCTTTTTATAGCTTGATTATCTAAAGAAAGGTATTTTAATTAATTAGTCTTGACCCCAAAAGCCACAACCGTGTAGCCTAGCCTGAATATTTGAATTTTAGGGCCTCCTGTTGTGCAGCAGGTATGCCGGCTGATATGCTAGTAGCTGGAAGATGGGACGCCGCCAGAGTACTGACGCAAGACGCGTCCCATACTAAAGGACGACCCATATTCCAGGGCGCCAATGATATTTCATCGGGTTTCTTACCATCGTCGCGGCACAAGCCGTTCAGTTCTAGAACAGCAAGTAACCGGGCACTGACAAGAGCCCGACGGATTATGTCATTAAGTGTTGCATGACGCGGAATTCTGCCGACACTTCTGGATACACAATAAACCATGGTAACCAACTTGCACCTTATCTCCACACTGACAGCGATGTGGGACAACACAGGCCGCCCCTAGGAGAATGCAGGCACTTATTCTAAACGTGATATCGTCTAGACAAGTGCCCAAATTCGCCGAGGGGAGTGCCTGTAGACACAAACCAAACTGCCAACCAATGAGCAAAGTGAGCCGCTTCTGTGACTTAAGGTTTAGAGAAAAAAAATTGTTGTGGGCAAATTTAACTGTACATTTAAAATAATATTAAATTTTAATACATCTTTTAACCGTTCATTAAGATCTCTGAGTGTGATAGGCTGTATCTAAACGTCTTTAAAACAACATACTAATCTAACATGAACCTACCTAAACATATTCTCACTGGTGACTCCATTGTTCATTTCATTTTGTAGCTTGAAATGTTAATGTTGAATGTTTCTCATTTCGATTCCATCATTTTTCGTTCTGAAATAAATCAAAATAAATTAATTAACTTGGTTACTGTTATTTATTACAAGTCTGGGTGTCTGGAATCAGCCCCAGAGTGGTCCGTTGTATATCACTCATAACACAAGCGTAACTTGCTTAGCTTGGGGATATACAATGTGTGCCAATTAATTAATGTTACATATACTATCATCATCATACAAATTAGCTTTAGTGACTAATGCCT
Organism: Dendrolimus kikuchii; assembly: GCA_019925095.2. NCBI lineage: Eukaryota > Metazoa > Arthropoda > Insecta > Lepidoptera > Lasiocampidae > Dendrolimus > Dendrolimus kikuchii. The sequence continues at coordinate 2,637,375 of CM034402.1, forward strand.
TGGTTTAAACTTATTTTTTTATTACATGAAAGAAAGAACTGTGTCAAGAAATAGCAGTATACACAGTGCTGTAAATAGACCGGTGCCACGAGTGCCCAGGGAAAGGGCGTCGACTCTGGGGGGCGCAAGAATGGCCAGACCAGGCAGGACTATTATTTTTTCAGTTTGCTCCTGATAAGTTCCCACTACGTCCCTAGTGCTCGATTCCAACACATACGTACCTACATGCCAGTATTATCAAAAACGTCTGTTAAATTAGACAAAACATTGTGCTCATTTTTTTAGTAGCGCACGAGCGTATTTGTGTTCTAGTTCTTTAAAAAAGTAGATTTTTCTTCTAAAATATTAGACAATTGATCCACCAACACCAAGGTCCTTGTGCGTTATTTTATCAACCTGAATGAAATAAAGTAGGTCTATACATAGTATTGCTCTAGCTAGGGTACCTATAATATCTAAAAAAACAAGGACGCAGTTATAGAAGCTCGGATAGGGCGCATAAAAGGCTATTTACGGCGCTGGATATACATAGAAGAAGAAAGTGAAAAAATAGCAAGGTATTCACATTGCTTATATATAGTCAAGATGACGAAGTCCATCAGTGGGGGATCTCCATAAACCTCTCATTATTTCCGTGCTTGATAATTATGATGAACAAATCAGTGAGTGAAGCTATATCACCATTGAATTCTGTCCTCGAATTGTAGTTGGCGTTAAATTCCGTTTAAAAGAAGTTAGAAAACGAGCGGTGTATGAATTTACCCCATTGACTCACCACCTTTACTATATACAGAAAAATAGCTTATTGGGATGTGATTGTATTTGTACGCCGCATTTTCAACAAACACTGTTTGCACTCAGCTAATGCTGTGCCGAGTTATATCCGACTTTAGGTTGTTAAGTGCTTCTTTGGGCTCCGTAACAATATTAGACGATCAGAACCCTTCATTATGTATGGAACATATTTGGCTAAATTTTTGTCAGTCTTTCGTAAATAAATTTTTATTATGTATTCATCCGTCACATGCAAAGAAATTTACTATTCTGTTCTTAAAGCTTCTAAATTAAACTCTCTGAATACGTCTGTTAATTGTAGAATTAAATTGGATCCTTGTTCGATAAAATAGTCTGGTGACAATATAATGTTACACCATCATTGTCGCACAACGTTACATAATATGGGTTCCCACGAGTACTGTAATTTACCTATCAGATCGGTCTACTAACCGCGACGCATCTGATAGATCAATTACTGTGAACTATTGTTTTAATTTACGCCTATGTAATTGAGGTTCATTAAGTAATTATTCAGGTGTCTTTAAAATTTCTTACGCTCAGTTAACGTTAAAATTTTAAGGACACAAATTTGAATTTCATCAACTTGTGAAACCTCTAAAAGTTATTCGAGTATGTATGAGTTAAACGATATAACTGCTATAGATAGATAGATAAATTTACAATACTTTTTAGAAGATATTTTAAGGAAAGGTCATGTAAAATAAAGTGCATGTATGAAGAGGATTAATAAAAGTTGATGAAGCGAAAAGTGTCGGGTTCGTAGAAGGTGGGGGATCCACCGTTTCTACCTATCCCTATCCCACTGAGAATCAGGCGTTACAGTATATATACGTATGTATATATGCTTAAAGCGATTTTCCAAGCAATCTATTTATGGGAGCAGACATTCAAAGCAACGCCCGAGTTAATGTTATGTTAATGACTTAGTCCAAATGCGACTAACTCGTAGCGTTAAAGCTAAAATAATATTACTAATATTAATAATATCAGCTCATAAATTTCCCACTGCTGGGCTCAGGCCTCCCATTATAGGGGGGTACGGACTGTATACCCGCCACGCTTGTCCAAGGCGGTTTGGCAGGTTTGACACATCGGTTATCTCGATGTGCAGGTTGTATCACGATGTTTTCCTTCACCGTTGCAAGCACGTTGTAATTGTAACAATATGCACATTAGATCAGAAAACTGACAAGTGGTGCATGCGATCCGGCCAGGATCGAACCCGCGCCCTTTGAATTCGGGACGCGTGCGCTAGCCATTACGCTACCACGACTTCGTTATCGAGTTACTAATATTACTTTAATATAATAGTAAAGCCAACCAACCTGCCAAGCCGCCTTGGACAAGCGTGGCGGGTATACTGTCCGTTCCCCCCTAGAATGGGAGGCCCTAGCCCAGCAGTGGAATATTTATGGGCTGATATTATATATATTATAATTATTATAATAGTAAAGATTAGCTACATTAATATGGAAATGATGTGTCTTGAACGCACGATTTGATGAATGTTAGACGATATTTCTGAACGAGCCCATAGTGTGAAAGAGATGACGTGTGAAAGAGAAGAATAAACGATTCGAGTGGACGACACAGCATAAAACAGGCTCTAAGTATTATTTAAAATATTATAATTACCTTGTTAATCTTAAAATTAACTAAAATAAATGCACGCGCATCGCTGATAGCCGTAAATTCGTAGTGTTGTTTTACTTGCCAGCCCACAATCCCATATTAAGGTTTAAGCATGAGTTAGCTGTCAATGTTTAACGCCATTAATAATGCCGCATCTCAAATTACGCATTAAGCCTCTGGCTACATTTGCCTGAGCGCGAGACAGTCACACAAACGAATATTATCAGGTGTAGCAGAGGCAATACAATAAATCGCAGCTTCATACATTTCATAGCTTCATACATCTACATACTTACATACATACATACATACATAACTTCACGCCAGTTCCCTTGCGGGGTAGGCACGAACAACAGAGCGCCATTTAGGCCCATTCTTACACACCTCACTTGCTTCTTTGACATCCATAACTCTTGTCATGCACACTCGTCTGTTCTTAAGGCTCCTGACATCACCCTCCGCTAGTACACGATCAATTTGATCATGGAAGGTGTGTCGTGGCCTTCCACGACTTCTGCATCCATCCACTTTTGCATTGTATATCTGTTTAGTCATTCTTTCATCATGCATTCTTTCCACATGCCCGAACCACCGGAGCATTCCTTTCCTTACCTTCACCCCGACACTCTCTTTCAGACCAACTCTCTTTCTTACTTCGGTATTACGAACGAAGTATTACATACTTACGACACCATAAATAGGTATAAATAAGAGGTGTTAAACAATGCAGTAACTATTGTTTGTAAAGTAATTAAAATTATTTCTGTCATCATATTTTAAAAGTTACATACATACATACATAACTTCACGCCAGTTCCCTTGCGGGGTAGGCACGAACAACAGAGTGCCATTTAGGCTTATTCTTACATTTTAAAAGTTACTATAAATATATGAATTTATTGCATTATGTGAGGAAACTCTTAGTTAATCTGACGATGTAGGTAGTACAGTAAGAAAGTTAAGAGACATAACCACTTACGCTCTTATTCATATTGAGGTGAGTACACTTGAAGGCTTCTTTAAAGTTCTTAAAGAGGCCTACAAACTTTAATTCAATATGAATAAGATCATTAATCTATAATTGTCCAAAGCGAATTAGCGTGTTTCACACATCGTTAATTTCGACATGACGATATTATAATATCGTGGAAGGCCACGACACACCTTCCATGATCAAATAGATCGTGTACTAGCAGAAGGTGATGTCAGGAGCCTTAAGAACAGACGAGCGTGCATGACAAGAGTTATGAATGTCAAAGAAGCAAGTGAGGTGTGTAAGAATAAGCCTGAATAGCGGTCTGTTGTTCGTGCCTACCCCGCAAGGGAACTGGCGTGAAGTTATGATGATGATGATATTATAATAGTTTAATTGTTGCCAAAATGTCTACAGAACCTGAAGAGTAAAAAAATATAAGTTAAAAATTGGAATTTCTCAGTGTTGGTTTATTATTCGAAGAAATTAGGCACGACCTTGTTGCATAAGTATCACAGTCCATAACCGTAATTGCCCAAGTACATGTTAAATTAGACACGGCCCGGCGTATGAGTTGTAAATTAACTGGTTTACCGGGTCAGCCTTTTCTTACTTTCTGTCTTACTTACTAACGCCATCTATGACAATGAAAATGAATACATTTACTTAAAAATAACATCTTACAGATTATTTATTGGAAGTCATGGATGTAGCATCGCGGTCAAAGTAATTTTAGTTACTACAAGCTTCTGGCCGCAACTTCGTCCGCGTGGAATAGTTAAAAAAAAAAGGAAGTTACAAAAACCCCCGATTTTGAAACATTCTTCGCTGGTGCTCCGCTCCTATTGGTCTTAGCGTGATGATATATAGCCTATAGCCTTTCTCGATAAATGGGCTATCTAACACTGAAAGAATTTTTCAAATCAGACCAGTAGTTCCTGAGATTAGCGCATTCAAGCAAGCAAACAAACAAACTCTTCAGCTTTATATATTAATATAAGATTAAGGAGACGAAGCAGCGCAAAAGACACCCCAGCAACATCATACCATTGGAATATTTCGATTTCTCCAAAGTTTATAGTATTGATTTTGAGAGTATAACGGTAATGAAGAGTAATTTTTTATAGGTAATTTATACATACATACATATATAACTTCACGCCAGTTCCCTTGCAGGGTAGGCACGAACAACAGAGCGCCATTTAGGCTTATTCTTACACACCTCACTTTCTTCTTTGACATTCATAACTCTTGTCATGCACCCTAGTCTGTAAGGTAATTTATATTAAATTAAATAAGATGAGGTAATACAATTTTGGCCCAGAAACTATAGTTTTTTCTGAGAGCTCTTGGACAACGCACACATCTATGTTACATATCTAAACTATAAATACATCAAACTTAATTGACGTCATTATATTTTTATGTTGAGTACTTTGTAAACTGACTTGAATAATGGTTGGATTACTTTGAGGATAATCTCAGATACCTTTGGAGTAATCTGGGACATCAAAATAGTATTTTTAATATAAGATTTTCAATAAAATTTTCTTGACGTACTTTGTGAATTATTGTACGAGGTTTTTTTCTTTTTAGTAGTAGCGGAAAGGAAGGTTCTCCGTAAGATTCTGGGTCCAACAAGAAGAGAGGATGGTAGCTGGAGGGTCCGAAGTAACCTCGAAATTGAGAATCTCGTGGTCGGCCACGAGATTCACGCCTAACATAATAGGAGAAATAAAAGCTCACCGCCTCCGCTGGCTCGGTCACGTAGAACCGATGGAAGAGGATCGCAGCGTGAGGAAAGCATATTTGGGACGGCCGGTAGATCGGCATCTGGTCGCCCGTCCTAAATATCGCTGGAAGGACAGAGTAGAGGCGGACCTGTCGGAGCTAGGAGCCAGTAATTGGCAAGAAACCGCACAGGACCGAGAAAAGTGGCTTGCTCTCGTTTCCGAGGCCAAAACCCACTTTGGGTCGCTGAGCCAACGGAGTAAGTAAGTAAGTTTTTTCTTTTTAAACAAAAGAGTGCTTTGGCAATAGAGTATGCATCGAACGGTGAAAGGCTAATTTGTTTTATGCGAAACCATGTTTCTCAAATTAGATAAAGCCCAAAGGGCTATGCTAAATGTCATGACAGAAAAATATTTTACATACCCAACCCAACAATTGCTGGCAGAATGTGGGGTGCTTAGTGTACGTCAGCTCTTTATACTTGAATTAATTGTTAGAAAACACAGAAATGTCTCTTTATCCGATACGACCAAACGTCAAACCAAAATAATATTTCCCTGCAGCCCGCCTTTTTTTATTGCAGGAGATCAGCAGACAGGCAGACGGCCCACTTGATGGAAAGCGGTTACCATCGCCTATGGACATTTGCAACACCAAAGTTGCTACAAATGCGCTGCTGCTCTCTTAAAGGAAACTGGAACCTGGTCACTAATGCTGGAACACAACTCAAGGTTGTTATGGCGACATACTTTAGACCAGGGGTGGTAGCCATCCAGTCGGGCAAATGCCCTACCACCTGGCTGTGGGTTGTTTAGTCGCCTCTTACGACAGGCCGCCCGGCCGCAGGAAATTGTATTGTTTCTCCGTTCCTGCACGGATAAAAATAATACTAGTTGTATACCGCATAATACTAGTTTTGCCAAACGTCAATTTTCTGACATCAGTTCTTTACTGTACAACAAGGTACGTGATAAATGTGACATCGTATATCGATACCTCGGGGCTCAAAGGAAGTAACCGCCATTTCGGCGAAATTTACTTTTTAATGCAGCCCTACTTAATTTTTTCCTCTTCTATCGATCAGTATATGTAAAGTGTTCCAAGTCGCCAAAAATTGTGATTACGACCTCATTTTTTGTAAAAAATAAAACATATATTTTTAGATTTTGTGTCGTGACGGCAACCATTGTTAATTATCATAAACGCGAGGGTGGTAAACGACAACGTAGATGATACAACTAGTTGTCTGAGTTGATAAGTTGATATACTAAAGAAATTCTAAAGGCAAACACAGAAAGAAAAGAATTTCTTATTTTCTCTCTTTAATAATATTTAATCCACTGAAGAAAACAAAGAAACAGTCTTCAAACTGATAGAATTAGTAGGCAAATTGGCTGTTACAATCATCTCTGATCACACATCCATAGATTTTTAGGGTGTAAACGCCCCAAACATGCAATTTTCCAGGGCGTATAGGAAATCTGTTTTTGTTACTTTTAAATCTATTTGAAATATAATTTAACAGTGTTTTGCATTATAAAATTTTAAGACTTTTGGTTTTAGAATGGTTTATTTAGGCCAAGAATCAAAAAAGTTATGTCCGAAATAATATTTTATATTTTGTTTTTAGGCTCTCCTGAAAAATCGAGTTTTGGTTCTTACGCTCTTTGAGCCCCGAGGTATCAATATTTAAACAGACATGAAATCAAAGCAACCTCACACAAGATACTAATGCAACTTAATGACCAAAAAACTGAAAACTTATTATATTATATTGTTACATGCCGACAGAAGTGAAGGCACACCTGCCTTTAAAGCACAGTTTATTACCTGCCCGCATTTGGACTTCTTTTGTTTACTTAGAAAACCAGTCTATCGTGTATTGTACTAGTTTATGGCCGTTCGCAGGAATAATTAAGCAGGTGTGCGGATTACGTTTTCTGGGAAATTGCGTCGACGCGTGGCAGGTATATTGTATTTGTATAGAAGAGTATAAAACAATGCCCGAACGGAGGGGTGAGGCAGTCAAGCGACTGTTACGATACGAGCAAGACGTGTGTACATTCGATGAGCTATATAGTGACGGACTTTGGGCGTATTATTAAATCGTGCATCACGTTTGTACTGATTGCGTCCAGTTATATTTGTACCTCTGTTATACGTCTGTATAGTTCTAAAAAAATCTGTAGTAACTTCAACGGCATTTTAATTCGAGTCCCGCATTCGTAACAATGTCATATAAATTAATTATATATATCAGAATATTGTGATCCATCATTTGCACACACAAACACAAACAAGTTAACATCTATTCTTAAAAAATAATTTTAGAGATATAAATTGTTAAGTCAGTCACACACGTACTTGGTGTCCCGCGATACAGGCTAGTCCTAGTGCAGAACCTATGTAAGCATTATTTCTGTGTAATTATTTGACAATAAATTGATTTGATTTGATATTTAGAGAGAGACCAAGCAACGTTATTTCGTCTAAGAAAACGACTGTGAATTACAAAGACAAATAGACATTCATCATGACTTTTTTATGATCATACATAAGTAATTCATTATTGCCAAAACGGCAACTGAACCCTAAATACCTTAAACACTCGCTTACGGTCAGTAATTAACAGATCAAACAATAGAAAAAATCTATCTCGAATTGCAAATATTTAAAAATTTCTATTCATCGGTAATAAACGCAATAACAACACTGTTTTCCGTTATTTTGCAACCATCGCTCGGCGGCTGTGTTTAAACGATTATCCACGCTTATTATAAGGAAATAAGCGAGCAATGTAATCAATAGTGGAGATAATATAGTTTTAGTAGCTACTAGGAATAGAATAGGTAATAAATTACTATTATTATATACTAGGGCTGTCTAAGGCTCGTTTTTGCGTAGCTCTATGGTTATAATTTCCGGCATTTAATTTTTCTTTATTGTGTTTATTGATATCAATATACGAGTCGTGGTAGCGTAATGGCCTGCGCACGCGTCCCAAACTCAAAGGGCGCGGGTTCGATCCTGGCCGGAACGCGTGCACCACTTAGACAGTTTTCTGACCATTACCATTACTACGTGCTAACAACGGTGGCGGAAAACATCGTGATGTAACCTGCACATTTAAATAAACGATGTGTCAAACCTGCTATCGCTTTGGATAAGCGTAGCGGATATAATGCCCGTTCTCCTATAGTGGAAGTCGCGAGCCCAGCACTGGGACGTGTATAGGCTGTCAGTATGATTTTAAGTAAGTAGTAAAGGGTACATATAAAATTACTAAAATACAAAGAACAGGAGAAATGGCGTCCGGAAGGAAAGTCTGTTTCACGCGCTGGGTCTCCTTAGAGCCTGTGTGGCGGGCCACAGTAGGATTCCCTTCGGTCATATAGTTCTTATCATTGGTGATAGACATTAATGCAATGTCTTTGTATAGTGAAAACTTATATAAACTACTACTAAGTTGAAAACTATATAGGTATACATAGATAAATTGATCGTGTACTAGCAGAAGGTGATGTCAGGAGCCTTAAGAACAGACGAGCCTGCATGACAAGAGTTATGAATGTCAAAGAAGCAAGTGAGGTGTGTAAGAATAAGCCTGAATGGCGCTCTGTTGCTCGTACCTACACCACAAGGGAACTGGAGTGAAGTTATGTATGTATGTATAATGAAGAAAACTTTAATTAATGCTTATTAGTTATATTGCATTCTAGGTATAATCCGCTAAAACTACAGATAGAATACTGAGCGTAATTCATTGACCTCAGACATCTGAACTCCTGAAGAGGCCATCCCCAGCATGGTAAAATTAAATGACTAAAAAAAAAACAATTTCTGAGTAAAAAGCGATTTTGTATATTATCTTGAAATAAACAGCCATCATATTTTAAATGCAACCAAATTGGCTCTAGATCTTATTATATGTTATCAAATACATACATACATACATACATAACTTCACGCCAGTTCCCTTGCGGGGTAGGCACGAACAACAGGCCATTTAGGCCCATTCTTACACACCTCACTTGCTTCTTTGACATTCATAACTCTTGTCATGCACACTCGTCTGTTCTTAAGGCTCCTGACATCACCCTCCGCTAGTACACGATCAATTTGATCATGGAAGGTGTGTCGTGGCCTTGCACGACTTCTGCATCCATCCACTTTTGCATTGTATATCTGTTTAGTCATTCTTTCATCAAATCAAATAAAAGCTGTAATTCATTTATTATTTAATTTGTTCCTCTATACACATAATTTCTGATTCTGTTAATATCCTACAACATTAGTATTTCACAAACGTTAAATGAGCCTAACAATAGGTATAATCCCCGACACGATTCTTGAATTTTGCCATAGCCTACGTATAAGTGACAGATATGTTGGATATTTTACAAAGTGTAGTAAGGGTTTTTATTGTTCTGTTACGACTCGTGTACTAGCAGAAGGTGATGTCAGGAGCCTTAAGAACAGACGAGCGTGCATGACGAGAGTTATAAATGTCAAAGAAGCAAGTGAGGTGTGTAAGAATAAGCCTAAATGGCGCTCTGTTCTTCGTGCCTACCCCGCAAGGGAACTGGCGTGAAGTTATGTATGTATGTATGTTACGACCTAGACGCCGACAAAAAGAAATTCACACCTGCATACCTGTAAAAACGCATTTATAATCTTTCGGCATTTGGACATCTTTCGTTTACTTTGTGTTTAAAATTTGTGATTATAAAACAGCCCATTGTTTTATTGTAATCTTTTATAGCAGTCATTAGCCAGATGTTAAGGATTTTAAGTACAAACTGATTCTAGGAAATTCAGTCCATGCGACCGGACGGACATATTGCATCTGTGCAGTATAAAGCATAACCCGATGGAGGGACGAGGCAGTCGAGCGATAACCACGAGCGAAGCAAGACGTGTGTACTACAAACGGGAATCTTTTAGTGACGGACTTTGCGCGTTTTATAGAATTACGACTTTCTGCATTACGTTTGGACTTGTTGTGTTCGGTTATATTTGTACCTGTGTTATACGTGTTTGTATAGTTCTAATGAACTCTATATATAGTAGTTTAAATATATTAAGCTACCACAATTAATTGTAAAACATGTGAGAGATAAATTTGGATGTTGTAATTAATTAGAAAACCTCTTATATTATCGCAGACATAAGCGAAGTCTCACTTACATGACATGACATTATATCTTTGTAAACGTTGGTAGAGGTTGGAGCTGAGGAATGAAACCTCTGTGTTACATATAGTAATTCTAACGGCATTTTAATTCGAGTCTCGCGGCTCGTAACAGTTCCTTTGAAGTAAAGCGATAAAACGAATAATATTATCGATATGTCGATAAATCTGATCACATTGCCTACGCTCAAAGCGCAAAGCGATGCCTACTATTCTGCGGATCAAGATCCGTAGCGGAAACTATAGCAATTTTTAGAACGCTTTAAACTATTGAATAGAATGTACTTTATTGTACAACGTTAAGGTATAGTTGAAGTTTGTACTATAATACCGGTTCTTGGGGCCTTTAGCTATCAAGGGAGCAAAGGATTCATCACCCCCGCTGACGAAGTGAATGTGTTTCAAATTGTTTGAAATTCCCGGGGCACATTCAGGCACTTTTTGCGCTGGATCGGACTGGGCGTAACTACGTTCTAAGTCTCAGCCTTTCCTACATAAAAAGCGCGTGGCACATGGGACGAGGGTGGTTTTAGTGGGTAGTGGTTGTTGCCCGTGCAACTTCTCTGAGTCTCCACACAAGCTGGCTTGATTATTGTTCGGATTGCCCCTTATCAAAGGAAAAGCCTTCATGATCAACTATGGTCTAATCCCTTGCAAAGGACCCAGTATTGTGCGTAAATAGTATTTCCCCCGCCTTAAAAAAAATAAAAAATTGTTGAACTTTGTACTGTGGCAATTGTAGTTATTAGTACACTTCTTTCAGTATAAATCCTATCATTGTTTTATAACCATTCTAATTAGGTTTGTGTTTAATGATTTAAAACGTGCAATGTATTATTGTGTGACGTTCAATCGTGCGACATAAACTAAAAAGTCGTGAACAAACTACGGAGAGCGTGACAATATGCGCCTGCGCTTACAAATGCTACATTAATGGCTTTTATCATTTGTGTTGTATGATAATTTATCGATATCGATATTTTTTTATAAATCGGCAAACACTTTTGACAAAAATTGTATATTCCCAAGCTAAGCAAGTAATGCATGTGTTATGGATAATAAATAACGGATTACTCTTGGGCCGATCCCAGACATCCAGACCATAGCAAAAAAGAATACATTTTTTACGAAATTAATCATGCCAGGAATCTAAGCCGGACAGCTTCTGTGTTCCGGTGAACTCGGCCGGCAAAGGCTTAGCCCGCTCAAGCGATGTATCGTCAATTATTATATTAGATTATATAAACGGTATAATTTTTTTTTTTTCAATGTTGGTTCATAGATTTTAATTAAATTAAATAAGTTTTAAAAAAATCTAAATTATTTTCCAGACTATTATTGATATTAAAATGAGTCTATTAGTTCTTTATATACGGTCTTATATGTGTGAAGATTAACAAAATTTAATGACATAGATAGTAATAGACAGGGTTTTTTGTGGGGGCACGTGGGAGCACGCAGTGCCCTTAAAGGAAATTTCTAAAATATTGAAAAATTGCTATAAAAACTGAAATAAACTAAACAACAAAAACAAAATTATGGACTTACAATTTTCGAGAATTAGCGTGCCCCCCAAAAAAAGTGACAAAAAAAGGCCTGGTAATAGATAACTTCTTCACAACAAGCACAAATAATTTATAATGCATTTAGGTTAGAATATTTGTTATTTTTTTTTTACCCAAGTTCTGATGAACTGCATTTTTTGGAAATTATACTAGAATTAAATTTACTCCGTATGGACGTGGGAATCTCCTTTTATATAAAGTACATGAATTATCGCGAGTAGGAAACCAAGGTATTTTTTTGGGATTTACATACAATAACAATCTGTTTAAACCTTTTAAGCTCTAAACTATTTATCGTTCATTATGTTATGAAAAAAATGTTAGCACAAACCTGCGTGCATGATATTTTAAATCATTTCACTTTGTTTGTTGAATTATACGTAATCGTTAAATCGTGCTAATGTTTACGGTATTAAAAATTACTACTACCGACGACGATCTATTCTATATTTTATTATCCAGTTGAACATAAATAATGTATTATCAGCTACTGTAGATTAGATAGATAACACTTTAATTATAACCAGACGTAATTATTGAACCGAAAGTAATTGCTGCTATGAACACTTAAATTACAAGCTTTTCCATTAAATAATTTTATTGTTACTACGCCTTAAAACTGTAATAACAATAAACGTCCTATTTATGCAATATTATCTGACACACAATTAACATTTTGTTATTTGTTTGTTTACAACTATATTTTTTATAAAAATAAAGAAAGAAAGACTTTATTTGCAGAAATAGCGACGTGATTACATTCCTTATATATTTTTATACACAGAGCATATTTTGAGAATTTGTACGCTGCATTTTCAGCAAACAAGGTTTGCACTCAGCATATTACTGTGCCGGAATTATATCCGACACAACGCTGATTTTCAGTGCAAACCTTCCTTTTGGCGTAAGACCAAAACGACCATAAAGCTACAATTTTAAACTTCACATAGTAGGCCACAATAACAATATTAGCAAAGAAAGTTTAAATTAATTAAAAATAATAATCTAGCTTAAGTGTTATCACTTTTAAAGAACTAAGCATAATGTTAGGAACCAAAAATAATAAAACACCATTTCCCACTTCGCGGTGCAAAGTCGAATGAAATCATATGATTCTAGTACACAAAATTTACGAAACTAGTACACAAACAATAATCACTCTCCCTCGGTTAATAAACGAGGTCATTATCGATAAAAGGAGAGCACTATGACATCACTACCATCAATGAAATTACGTGTAACGTGTACACGGTCAGACGCGCGACTCGAATCGTAAGGACTTTAGGAACTTGTGTACTCAAGCTTGTGCATAGTATTATGCGGCTTAGGTAACATTTATATTGAATTATATAAGGGACCTATATATAGGAACTATGATTATGACAGAATTTTATAGAAAAAGTATAATAGAATATAATTTATTGTATGAATTGTCACAAACATATAAAGATGCTATATTTTATACATGTCAGGAGCCTTGAGAACAGACGAGCGTGACAAGTTATGAATGTCAAAGAAGCAAGTGAGGTGTGTAAGAATAAGCCTAAATGGCGCTCTGTTTTTCGTGCCTACCCCGCAAGGGAACTGGCGTGAAGTTATGTATGTATGTATATTTTATACATTTTTTTCATTTGTTTTTTTTTATTTTTTATTGCAGGAGTTCAGCAGACAAGCAGACGGCCCACTTGATGGAAAGCGGTTACCATTGCCTATGTACATTTGCAACAGCAAAGGTGCTACAAATGCGCTGCTGCTCTCTTAAGGGAGACTGGAACCTGGTCACTAATGCCGGAACACAACTCAAGGTTGTTATGGCGACATGCTTTAGACCAGGGGTGGTAGCCATCCAGTCGGGCAAATGCCCTGCCACCTGGCTGTGGGTTGTTAAGTCGCCTCTTACGACAGGCCGCCCGGCCGCAGGAAATCGTATTCTTTCTCCGTTCCTGCACGGATGATTTGTTTCATTTAGGGTCTGTTTCACAATGTACAAGTAAAGTACCCAATAGCTATTTAACAAATTAATTATGTGGCACATAAAAGCTCTGGTTGGTCCTGATTGCGTTTCACCATCGTCTTACCTATAAATTTATTTGGCACATAGCTATTTGCCACTTACTAGTTGGTAGGTTTGGCAACGTCGCATTTTGTAGTTCCGTATTACGAAATACACGTATTAAGAAATGCATTCTGTGTTGTAAATACACGTGAAAATATGTTTTAATCATTTTGGTGTACATTTTATAAAAAAATTATACATTCTATATAAATACAGCTTGAAATATGTCATCCCTTAATTTACATTGATCAAAACAACATATACATTATTTTTTGTATTACTGTGAACGAAACGTCATTCTCAAATGAACAAACACGAAAGTTGCCACATAAACAAATGTTTGCAATATTGGTGTAATTTCAGACTTTGTTTTGTTAAATTATATTCAATAATAATTAATAAATAATCTACAGCATCTTTAGTAAGTCAAAGTCTTATCCTAAAGTCCATTGATGTAGCATTATTATTACATCAATGCTAAAGTCCGTATCATCCAATGCTTGCATATAATTAATGCGTTCCAGTTAAATGATACATAAAATCATCTAATTCCTCTTCAACGATATCAAATATTTGCATTTTCTCATCATTATCTTCATAAAAAAAAACAAAACTTTCAACAGCAATTGTTCGAATCACAACTGTCAACCATATGTTATGGCTGTCGACTAATATATATGGCAGATAGACTTGCTATTGGCCACTTGATCTGACATATAGTTTACAGAGTACTTTATTTGCCAGTTAGTGCTATTTATCAATTGTGAAACGCAAACGTCGTCTTCATTCGATAAATAAGTTGCAAGGTTATTGGGAACTTTAATTGGACTTTGTGAAACAGGCCCTTAACATTATATTATTTAATAAATAAAAAATTGATGATGATGATTTTTTTTTATTACAGGAGATCAGCAGACAGGCAGATGGCCCACTTGATGGAAAGCGGTTACATGATGAAAGAATGACTAAACAGATATACAATGAAAAAGTGGATGGATGCAGAAGTCGTGGAAGGCCACGACACACCTGCCATGATCAAATTGATCGTGTACTAGCAGAAGGTGATGTCAGGAGCCTTAAGAACAGACGAGCGTGCATGACAAGAGCTATGAATGTCAAAGAAGCAAGTGAGGTGTGTAAGAATAAGCCTAAATGGCGCTCTGTTGTTCGTGCCTGTCCCGCAAGGGAACTGGCGTGAAGTTATGTATGTATGTAATAAAAAAAAATATTAATATTTGTATGCTCCTATGTGAGCAAAAAATGTATACACTACTGGCATATGTGCCAACTGTTTAACCATGTTTTGAACAAATAAATTTGATTTGATTTATGTTAGAACGGCAGTTTGTACTTTCGGATGTAAAATACAGGCAGTTCTGAGGTATCTAAAGCGTTTGCGATTAACACAACTCTTTCATTTCCATCAGACCTCATTACATCATAATATCTTCATAAATCACACATGTCACTATCTTTACATATACGTCTAATATAAACAACATAATAAAAAGCTCGTAAAATCGTTAAACTAGAATTAAAAAGCAAGTTTTTTTTATTCTATAGAATATCAAATTATAAAGTATAAATATTTAATAACGTAGGTTTCTAATTTTAAATCCATGGACAGTCAAATTTTATTAATTATATATATTATCATCCGTGCAGGAACGGAGAAATAATACAATTTCCTGCGGCCGGGCGGCCTGTCGTAAGAGGCGACTTAACAACCCACAGCGAGGTGGTAGAGCATTTGCCCGACTGGATGGCTGCCAACCCTGATCTAAAGTATGTCGCCATAACAACCTTGAGTTGTGTTCCGGCATTAGTGACCAGGTTCCAGTCTCCCTTAAGATAGCAGCAGCGCATTTGTAGCAACTTTGGTGTTGCAAATGTCCATAAGCGATGGTAACCGCATTCCATCAAGTGGGCTATCTGCCTGTCTGCTGATCTCCTGCAATAAAAAAAAATTACATAGACACTATGGACTATGGATGAATTGCTTTACGAAAGTACGGATATACAAATATCATTACAATTAACTACGAAGCTTAACAATTAAAACTATGATTAATTTAGTGATAAGCTAACTAACAGAGATATAGGCAATTTTTCACTTATTTATTTTATTGTTGTGTCTTGTTAAAAAGCGGGTCCATAAGAATAGCCTAGACTTTTGAAAAGCTCGCATGGGGTCCCGGTTTGGCCAAAAGATATAGGCCCTTTTTTTATTTTATTTTTCATTGCAGGAGTTCAGCAGACAGGCAGACGGCCCACTTGATGGAGAGCAGTTACCATCGCCTATGGACATTTGCAACACCAACAACACCAACACCAATCTACAAATGCGCTGCTGCTCTCTTAAGGGACACTGGAACCTGGTCACTAATGCCGGAACACAACTCAAGGTTGTTATGGCGACATACTTTAGACCAGGGGTGGTAGTCATCCAGTCGGGCAAATGCCCTACCACCTGGCTGTAGCTTGTTCTGTCGCCTCTTACGACCGGCCGCCCGGCCGCAGGAAATTGTATTCTTTCTCCATTTCTGCACGGATAAAACAATTTAATATAAATATAGCGTGATACTAACCAGTGATTATCTCTCTAATCACCATACAGAAATACACGCACAGATAAATCCCGGCCAGTGTAGGACTATTATATAAAATGGAAGCAAAAAGAATTGGGTTGTTGAATGAAATAATGTTGTATAAATTCCAAATACAGGCATTAATAACGGGCCATCCACAAATGACGTCAGACGAATTTCATGATATATCGAGCCCTCCCCCGTCTTAGTCACAGCTGGCCACACACGTGTGACTCCTCCCGCCCTGGTGTGACGTCACATATTTTGCAATTTTACATCAAGAAATTATTAAATTAAAACAGCAATTCTGTAATTAGTTTCATTTCAGACAAGAGTTGGAAATATTTTGAAATTTTTCGTTGATAGTTCAATTTTTGTGTTTTAAAGTTTAAATATATTAGATTATGAAAATGTGACAAAATTTAGGACCTCTCCAACTCCTTTTAATATCACAGTTCTTCGACCCCCCTAACGTATGACGTAATTTATGAATGGCCCTTAATAAACTTCGTAATTTCAGAGCAATGTTTAAATGTTAGGTTTTAATCTATGTGTCAAATATCTGTTATCTCTTATAAAAAAAATTATACATATACGCTAGTTCGTATAAATTTATAATAATATCTGCACCTTACATTTGTGGTTACTTAAGTTTTATAAATATCTGATTAACCCTTTAGAAAACAAGACAATCAAGACTTAATAATAAGAGCCCATAAATGTCCCACTGCTGGGCTCGGGCCTCCTACTATTGGGAAACGGACAGTATACCCGCCACGCCTGTCTAAGGCGACTTGGCAGGTTTGACACATCGGTTATATCGATATGCAGGTTTCATCACGATGTTTTTCTTCACGGTTGTTATTACTGCACGTAGTAATTGTAACAGTATGCACAAGCACACACACACACACATGCGTTCCGGCCAGGATTCGAACGCCATTTGACTTTCGAACGCGTTTTTTTTTTTTTGAGGCGGGGGAAATTAATTTTGCACACTACCTGGTCCTTTGGTAGGGATTGGACCAAAGCGACGAGAGGTTACACCCACGAATGGGCGCACCAGAGTCAAATCACGGGCTTGTGTGGAGACTCGAAGACTCAATACTCCACTAAAACCACCCTCCTCCCATGTGCCCCGCGCTTATGGCAGGAAGAGCGTGAGACTTAGAACGTAGTTACGCCCACGCTGATTCTAGCGCATCAGTGCTTGAGAATGCCCCGGGAGAGGCAAACTCAACAGGGGGATGACTCCTCCGCTCCCTAGATGCTGGAGGGACCCTGGAGTTTCGAACGCATTTTTTTTTTTTGTTTTGAGGCGAGGGAAAATGCTTAACCGATTTACGCACAAACTGGGTCGTTGCTAGGGGAACGACACGCGTCGGTCGGGGGCGATAACACTGCAGCAATAGTATGCTCTTGGCAGTGCTCCGTCCGCGATCGACGTCACAGAATAGTGTGGAAGACTCCGAGCGTTGCTACACGAGCGAGCAACCCCAATACCCACTAAAAACCCCCTCTCCCTGACGACCCTGCGCTTTGTTTGTGTTGGAAAGGCTGAGATTTAGAACATAGTTACGCCCAGCCGTGTTTCGAACGCATGCGCTAACGTCGCCCAACGTCCACCTCTAAGACTTCTTATTCATAATTTTTTACCTATTTTAAAAATTGAATTTGTCCTAAGATAACTAACTTACCACACGGAACTGACGCAAATGTATACGACGCCTTAAAACTCAAGTCTGTAGTTAGTGCGTGCCCTTTAAAAGAGCGGCTGATGACTGATGCAACACAACCAAGGATTTAGAAATCAACAATCACGGATTTGCTAATTTTACAATACAAATTTATTATAATTTTTTATCGGATACTCTGTATTTCTGCGTTTTATGACTAATTACTTCATTTTGCATAAAATGTGCTGATTTAATTATTCCACGCTTTTTACTCTTTATTCGCTAACTAGAGCTTTCTACTCGGTTTTACTCGAAGATACTTAGAACTGTATCAAAGGGAAACTTATCATTCTCTCGAAAGCAATATCAACTACATATTTGGACGAAGAGATTTTATTATACATAAAAAATACGAGCTAACCCAAAATTACAGACCCACTAGAAATCTATATATATAAAAATCTGTTGCTAAAACTCGAGAACGGTTGGCTAATTTTGGTTTTGAATTATTTGTGAAAGTCCAGAAAAGGTTTAAAACGTGAGTAAATATGAAAAAATTCTTGGAATATAGTAAAAACAACAATTTCGCTTTCCCTTTGAAACTATTCCTACCTGTCAAACATTTGATGTTCGTCCCGTCGTTTAGAAATCAAAAGATTTAAGTCGTTCAGAAATCAAATTTTGCCAGATGGTAGGGCATTTGCCCGACTGAATGGCTACCACCCCTGGTCTAAAGTACGTCGCCATAACAACCTTGAGTTGTGTTCCGGCATTAGTGACCAGGTTCCATTCTCCCTTAAGAGAGCAGCAGCGCATTTGTAGCAACTTTGCTGTTGCAAATGTCCATAGGCGATGGTAACCGCTTTCCATCAAGTGGGCCGTCTGCCTGTCTGCTGATCTCCTGCAATAAAAAAAAAATCAAATTGAATTTAAAAATGAAGTTTTTTTACATTTTTTGGTTTTGAATGTCAAACGTTTGATGTTCGTCTCGTCGTTTAAAAATCAAGGTTTTTTTTTTATTCTGAGGCGGTACGAAGTTTACCAGGTTAGCTAGTAAAAAATAAATTGTTTTGAAAATTGTAAGTCGTTTGAAAAATTCACTTTTTGAGTTAACCTATTTTTCTAGATCGGTGGTCACAGTGGACCTATTCACGTTCCTACACGGTTAAAATGTACTGATAAATTGCCACGTCTTCATCCACTCATCACCTATGGGCACGTCACTTAATTATCGCGCTTACAATTCGCTGCGGCACTCCACGCTCTGGTAACCACTAATCACTATATCATTTTCACTTTTCTTCAACGTATCTGTAACTTTGTATTTACCATAGAAGAACACTATAATCGTAAGATGTTAAGATTGTTCTAGTGCCCGTCTCCCCATAAAAATATTAGACACTAGCGAGCTCGGCAAATGTTGAATGACTTATTGATAGAAGGAAAGACAGAAAGAAAGAAAGAATTGTTTTATTTAGGACAAATAAACACTTTGACAGTACTGGGAAAATACAAAAAAAATGTAATTACAATACTTCTTGGCAAAACAACGGGCGGCCTTATCGCTAAAAGCAATCTCTTCCAGGCAACCTAGCTTAAAAGAAATTCTTAACTAATCTGGCGATGTAGGTGGAGTAGAAAATGTACAATTTAAATATACATACTTACACTAATTTATAAATTTAATACATACGTATATATTGTATGTATTGGTAATCTATAATATTATATATATACTAGCTATCCCGGCAGACGTTGTTCTGCCCTAAAGAAATAAAATTTAGAACCCGATTGCAGCGCCACCTACCGGGTCCAATTGTGAATCTAAACCATCCTCAAATCCACTTGAACACACACAAAAAAATTCATTCAAATCTGTCCAGCCGTTTAGGAGTTCACTGCCAACACACGTACAGAGGAATTATATATATTAAAAGAAGATATATGACAATCATTTTATATTAACATATATTACAATAGATAAATAAGTAAATCTTTAATATATTAGACATATTTATTTAAAGAAAGATAGTACATTCTAAGTGAGTTCCGAAATGTTGGTAATGTTTTGGCCTCTCTGACAGTAAGAGGCAACGCATTCCAGAGTTTGACAGCCTGCACTGTCAAAGAGTTATCATAAAAGGATGAAGTGTGTGCAGGTGTCAGGAGTCTACGATATGTATCTGTGCGCAAATTGTAAGAAGTGGAGAAGCGAAGGAATTCAAAACGTCCCTTAAGGTAACGAGCACTATTAGGATTAGATAGTGTGTTATAAAGGAGAGTTAGAATGTAAGTATTCCAGTAATCCTGTAATTAGTTTTATTTCCATTGAAATTATTTTCTAATATTGTAAACACTATGCTCATAGAGATAGACTTGGCAATATTTTGAAGATTTTCGCTAGTAGTTCAATTTTTGTGATTCAAAGATTAAGGGCCGCTTGCATAAGGTTGCTTAAATTTATCTAAGAAACACAAAACGTATTCAACTCTAGCGTCTTGCACAACGCAAAATTTGCCGCTAAATATGTTTAAAGAACTGTCTATACGTTTTGTGTAAAACGTATTTAGGCATTTTAACATGATTAACTAATTTTATTTAAAGGCGATCGTTATACAAGCGGTCCTAAATGTTAGATTTTAAAATTTGAGGTCACGTAATTAAGGACACCTCCCACCCCTTATGACACAATGTAACAAAGAGCCCCCTAAAGAGTCGTCATCTCTGCCTACCCCTATGGGAAAGAGGAGTGAATTTATGTACCCATGTGAATTATTGTCAACGAGCAAATCATTAATTATATCAAACATTCATGACATCGTTGATCAGCAGTGAAAAAAATAATGTCAATAGAGGGGGCGTGCTTGTATCATATTTCATTACAAACATCTGTCAAAGATAACATGAATACAGTGATGTGTTATTCCCGGAGTTAGGCAACCTAGGTCTATGTTAGTTGGAATTAACGGATGCCGTCATCTAGAGAGACGCCCTTATTATAATCGTTTAAAACTTGATAATTAACATTTGACTGTTGTATTTTACTGAGTACCGTAGAGGCTACAGACGTCCACTGTTTTCGTTTGGCTATGGAAAAAATAAATAAAACGAAGTTATAGCTATTATTATTAATATATATTATCTAAAACGAAGTTTTTTTTATTTTGTTTGTTACTTTTTAGTGTCTAGCTATGTATGGGTAGACCTGCGAAAGGTGCCGCGCTCCTTAAAAAATATAGATCCCAAGAAACGGGAACAAAAAAATGTTCGTAAAATGAAAACTACTGGGCCAAACTATGTTAAATTTTTAGGGGACCAAATGGCAACTATTCCCCATCAAACTAAATAAGAATCACGTAAATCGGATAATAAAACTCAGCGTAATCGGTGTACATATGGAACGGAATGGAAAAATTTTCATAAAATGAAAATACAACAATTAAGGACTATCTACAGGGGGGGACATGCGGTGGAGAGAGAATTAGAAGTATACTATAGTACCTCCTCCTTTTTTTTTGAACTCGGTTAAAAAAAGAGATTTTAATTAAAAACTACTCAACAGATACTGTTTAAATCAATTATGCGACAATGCAACGAATACAACAATTAAGGACTATCCACAGTGGGGGACATGCGGTGGAGAGAGATTCGCCATGTCGGGGTGGCACTAGTACTGCAAGCAAAAAGTCAGGGCCATAAGAATTTGGCCTAGCCATTTCGCAGGCACTGGCCAGGCTGCGGCCCATAAGACCACTTCCAGATATATGATAGATAGATAGATATATGATAGATAGATAGATATATGATAGATAGATAGATATATAATACTTTAATGTTTAACTTTAATTATGACACCACACAAAGTCACAAACACATAACTAACAATAAAACTTATACACATACTCAAACCTACGCGCACTACCATCGCATTGTATTACACGCACACTTCACAAACAAACCAAGACACACAAAGAGCCTAAAAATTAATAACCCAGGCATAGAAAAGAAAAAACCAACACACATGGCACTAGATAGGACTATATATAAGTATAGATATAAGGCCAACACTGCACATGCACTTCCTCACAACACCAGCATGTAACAGATACACTCTACATTAGTATAAGTTTAGTATTAAATATAGAATAAATTAATATAATAAGTTAATCTTAAGGTACACCATAACATATAAATCACTAAATTATTGTCACACACAGTAACAAAAGTAAACAATAAGCGTGTATGGACTCTAAAATTTTTCATAGAAATTAAGTAGTAAAAAAAGGTACGAAACTCGAGTCCGTAGAGATGTTAATAATAATAAAAAAATTATAAAAATACTTTAATGTACACCATTACAGAAAACTTACGAACTAATATTATTCTAATTGTGTACAAAGCGCGGTCTTATCGCTAAAAAGCGTTCTTGTTCAGACAACCCGTGGCAAGAATATTGCTGATTAGGAGAGGCGATGGTGGTATACATCATTATTGTAGATTACTTACATTTTAATCACATTTATATATATATATATATATATATATATATATATATATATATACTAGCTGTCCCGGCAGACGTTGTTCTGCCCTGAAGAAATAAAACTTAGAACCCGATTGCAGCGCCACCTACCGGGTCCAAATGTAACCTATCCTATCTTTCAAGTTGGATCAAACTGCACACGGTGTGCAAATTTGATTGAAATCGGTCAAGTAGTTTAGGAGTCCATTGAGGACAAACATTGTGACACGAGATTTATATATATTAAGATGACTGCCTATTATAACCAACCACTTAGTAATAGTGAAATATTATAAAATGAGTATTTACTACTGGTGCTGTGGAGGTTATTGTCTGTAGCGAGAAGTTTGTTAAATTTATTTTCCAGTAGGTTTACATTCATTTTGAAAATGAATTTACACATTATTAATCTATACAGATAAATAAAACAAAGTGTCTGTTTATAATGTCAAAATGAAAATGTGAAAAGGATCAGGGGGAATAATTACGAAAATGCAATTTTTAGAATTTTATTTAATTTTGCAATCTTACCGCATATATTACATGTATACGACGACCTCTGTGGTTGAGCAGGCTAAGCCTTTGCCGTCTTACCTCACAGCAACGCAGAGGCTCCGGGTTCGATTCCCGGTATGATAAATTTCGGAAACGAATTTTCTCCGTTATTTACTATGGTCTGGGTGTCTGGGATCAGCCCCCGAGTGGTCCGTTGTATATTACCCCTAACACAAGCGTAACTTGCTTAATTTGGGGATAGACAGTGTGTGTGTTTGTCTGCCGATTTATTTTTATTATTTATTATATATTAATACAAAAGCCGGTGTCCGATCGGGTTATGAGTTGCTATTTTATCCACGCGTGGAAAACCACCAAGCGGCCTATTGGTCGCTTGTTAATTTATAGAGACACTAATAATAATATGTTTGAAGAGAACGCGTAAACGCCAATTATTGCATGGCGTTTTCGACCTTTTGGCCGCTAGTTTGTTAAAGGTAGTCTATGGAGAATCGAGTTATAGGAAGTTCACACCACTGCTATGTATATAACATAAACCTCATTTCAGTAATATCAATTGTGGTCGTGGAAAGAAGAAAATTAATGAACTGACTTTCACATTATGTATAAAGGAAGCAAGTTCAACCTAAAATATGTTACCAGGATATCACAAACAATCGAAGAAATATAATGCTATAAGTTACGACCGAGTTACCATTGTTACATCGAAGAAAGCCACAAAATTCAATAGTGATCTGAAGACCACTTTCCCCCATTGTGGTTTGCCGTTTGTGGCAAAGATATTTTTACTGTGTTTAAAGTTGCGTCAAACAATATCGCAAATAATAACACCAGTCCACAAAAAATAAAAAGTTATGTACTTTTCACCAGACCCATCTGTTCTTATTTATTATATACGTATTTCTATGCGCTGAATCCGAATATGGGGTCAGTTAGATTCATACACCCTCAAAATTTTGATTGTTTTGAGACCAAAATGAATATTAATAGTTATACATCTTGAAAATTAATATATTTTTTTTTTATTGCAGGAGTTCAGCAGACAGGCAGACGGCCCACTGAATGGAAAGCGGTTACCATCGCCTATGGACATTTGCAACACCAAAGGTGCAACTTCATGAATGTATAATGATGGTTATATTTATTATTCGTTATGTAGGTACTTCGAATTCAAAATCTAAAAAAATGACGTCATCCCTCTTTAAACTCAGTGACAACACTGAAAGTCCGCGTACGACGCGGGCGCCGACTCGACGCCGTGCGAGGGTTCCCGCGTATCTTCGAGAACGCGTTTGTCAGGTTCAAGCATTTATGCACTTTATTGTGATAATTTTAAAGTTTATTTTCAAGTGCGTTAATAAAATCCTCTCCGCTGCGCTCCGTTCTGTCTGCGCTGACCCTAACGGAGACTAGAGAGCTTGCTCTAAGGCGAAGGCTAGACGTTCAGTTTGTAGCAGCGAGAGGTAGAGGTTAAATGATACTTCAGACGGCAGAGAGTTTTTTTTTATTGCAGGAGTTCAGCAGACAGGCAGACGGCCCACTGAATGGAAAGCGGTTACCATCGCCTATGGACATTTGCAACACCAAAGGTGCTACAAATGCGATGCTGCTCTCTTAAGGGAGTCTGGAACCTGGTCACTAATGCTGGAACACAACTCAAAGTTGTTATGGCGGCATACTCTAGACCAGGGGTGGTAGCCATCCAGTCGGGCAAATGCCCTACCACCTGGCTGTGGGTTGTTTAGTCGCCTCTTACGACAGGCCGCCCGGCTGCAGGAAATTGTATTCTTTCTCCGTTCCTGCACGGATAATATATATATAATATAATACTTATAAACCTTGAATATTAATAGTTTGATAATTAATTCAGATAGAAATAAACTCAATAAATAATTTTATTGAAAAAATCAAAGAGAGAAGAGAGAGAGAAAGAGAGAAACGCGACTATGTAAGTATTTTGTAGTATTTTTTTGTAAAGTAAATGGGGATCATTTTTGAACCGCAAACTTTAGTCTGGATTTGGTTATTATGTTACTAAATGAAATCTATAATCACTATTTATTTATATATATTATGTATATCTCGGGTCGCGATGTATGTCCGGGATAAACTCCGAAACTACTAAACCAATCTTGAAGAAATTTTGTAACTATGTGTAATTTGGTCCAACTTAAAAGATAGGATACTTTTTAGTGTGTATGTCACTGAACTCCTTCTAAACCCTTGGACCGGTCTTAATTAATTTTTTGTGTGTGTTCGAGTGGGTCCCCGGATGGCTTAGATTCACAATTGGACTCAGTAGGTGCCGCTGCAATCAGGTTCTAAATTTTTTTCAAGCCTGCTTGGAAAACAACATCTATCATGACCGCTAGTTATAATATATTTATCCGTGCAGGAACGGAGAAAGAATACAATTTCCTGCGACCGGGCGGCCTGTCGTAAGAGGCGACTTAACAACCCACAGCCAGGTGGTAGGGCATTTTCCCGATTGGATGGCTACCACCCCTGGTCTAAAGTATGTCGCCATAACAACCTTGAGTTGTGTTCCGGCATTAGTGACCAGGTTCCAGTTTCCCTTAAGAGAGCAGCAGCGCATTTGTAGCAACTTTGCTGTTGCAAATGTCCATAGGCGATGGTAATCGCTTTCCATCAAGTGGGCCGTCTTCCTGTCTGCTGATCTCCTGCAATAAAAAAAAAATGTATATAATGTATGACTACTACGTATATTACGCGTATTCTAATATATAAGCAATATTACAGTAATTTATTATAAAAAAACCATACTATCAGTTTTGTACATAGAATTGTAAGTAGATTTAAATTTTGACTTACATGTATGACCTTCAAAAAGTCTCCCCGGTGGAGCTTATTTTGAATAAAAACTTTTAAATTTGAGTTTGCGTAAGAGACGTAAGAAACAACAAATTTTCGTGTCTCTAATATCTATATCTTAATATATATAAATTACGTGTCACGTTGTTTGTCCGCGATGGACTCCTAAACTACTTGACCGATTTTAATCAAATTTACACACCGTGTGCAGTTTGATCCGACTTGAAAGATAGGATAGCTTACATTTGGACCCGGTAGGTGGCGCTGGAATCGGGTTCTAAATTTTATTTCTTCAGGGCAGAACAACGTCTGCCGGGACAGCTAGTCTATATATATATAAAAGAAAGTCGTGTTAGTTACACTATTTATAACTCACGAACGGCTGTACGGATTTGGCTGAAAATTGGTGGGAAGATAGCTTAGAACCAGGAGACGGATATAGGATACTTTTTATCCCGTTGGAACCGGTAGGTGGCGCTGAAATCGGGTTCTAGGATCCTCCTAATCACCTGGACCGATTTTGGTGATTTTGTTTTTGTGAGTTTGACTGGGTCCCCGAATGATTTAAATCCACAATTGGAATAGGTAGGTGGCGCTGGGATCGAGTCCTAGATTTTTATTTTTTCAGAGCAGGATAACGTCTGCCGGAGCCAGTAGATAAATAAAATTGAAGTGTCTGTTTGTAATATCAAAATAAGAGTTTTTACTTAATTTAAAAAATAATGTCTGTCTGGATGTTTTAGAGATAAGCCGGCTGGACCAATTTTGACGGGACTTTCACTAGCAGATAACTGATGTTATACGGAGTAACTTAGCCTACTTTAAAGAGTTCCGCTAAAAATATTGCACGCGAACGAAGTAGCGGACACAGCAAGTTAATAAATGACACAAAACAAGTACAAGAACTGAAGGGTGAAAGGATAGTATGATGATTTGTGGTGTGACAGAGAACGTATGCCAGAATTTTTTTATTTTTTATTTTTATTTTTATCGGCAGACAAACACACATATTGTATATCCCCAAATTAAGCAAGTTACGCTTGTGTTATGGGTAATATACAACGGACTACTCTGGGGCCGATCCCAGACACCCAGACCATAGTAAATAACGGAGAAAATACGTTTCCGAAATTTACTATACCAGGAATCGAACCCGGAGCCTCTGCGTTGCAGTGAGGTAGGCCGGCAAAGGCTTAGCCCGCTCAACCACAGAGGCCGTCAATAGAATAGAAGAGTATGGACGAAAAGACATATTATATTATTATATATACATATAATCAGAAGGTGAAAGAAAAGAGAGAGAACATAAAAGAAATACAACACAGGCTCACAGTGTAAACATGTTGAATGCCTAAATATACAAGTTGTCAACAGACATGTCAGGAGCCCTAAGAACAGTCGAGCGTGCATGACAAGAGCTATAAATGTCAAAGAAGCAAGTGAGGTGTGTAAGAATAAGCCCGAATGGCGCTCTGTTGCTCGTGCCTGCCCCGCAAGGGAACTGGCGTGAAGTTATGTATGTATGTATGTCAACAGACAAGAATAACACAAGGAATACACACAAAGCTAATAAGGAAACGACGAATTGAGTGGAGCTCCTTACGCAACGTGCCAGTAACCGAGAGAACCCATTGTACTTTGTCCCATCTCCACACTTATTGTGCTATAAAAAATATCAAAGGGATAAATGCTAATATTTTTTTTATAAATTTTGTAATTTAACATAGGGTAAACTCTACCATTGTTGACGCCCCAATGATTACCACCTTATTAATCAATTCATAACATACAAAAATCTTTTTTTGCGTAGCTACATACATACATACATAACTTCACGCCAGTTCCCTTGCGGGGTAGGCACGAACAACAGAGTGCCATTTAGGCTTATTCTTACACACCTCACTTGCCTCTTTGACATTCATAACTCTTGTCATGCAAGCTCGTCTGTTCTTAAGGCTCCTGACATCACCTTCTGCCAGTACACGATCAATTTGATCATGGAAGGTGTGTCGTGGCTTTCCACGACTTCTGCATCCATCCACTTTTGCATTGTATATCTGTTTAGTCATTCTTTCATCATGCATTCTTTCCACATGCCCGAATCACCGGAGCATTCCTTTCCTTACCTTCTCCCCGACACTCTCTTTCAGACCAACTCTCTTTCTTCTTCTTTGCGTAGCTATTCAATGATAATTACATTATTGTGTAGTGGAACACTTACAAGCCAATAGATGGTGCTGTGCAATATTTGAGGTCGCAAACGTTCCCCGACACGTACAAAGAATATATACAAATTTCCAATGGACCCTCTTAAACAAAGGTAAGACCCACCACTCACACTCACTCACTACAGACACAAGTAGCCATACAAGATTAGCTTAGGCGTGTTGCTGGAGAGTTTCTTCCGCCGCTTCTTCTCCTCCAGCTATAACACGTTGCGAAGCGGTAGTAATGATAGACTAGGATCGGCTCCGCCGGCGGAGTCGATAATTAGTCCCCAAATAATCACTTCAGCCTGTTGGCTTAGCTCATTCAGCCTTTTACGGCTAAATCTCAATATAGAGTCAATCCCCCGCAACGGTCGAGCCGAGGTCGAACCTCACAGGAGGTGCCTCCTCGAGCGCGCTGCTTCCGGACTGAACGCCTCCGCTCCCACGGAGTCGGGAAGCCCCCAAAATCCGGTATCGCTGAAACAGCCATCTGCGGCTATTCAGCTGGGTCCAGCTCCAAAAAAAAAAAAGAAATAGATGGGCCTAAGCCTGCGAGGGATAATAATAGTCTCGCTGGAAGATCTTCCTTTGAGGTGGAGGAGCATTTCATCTCGCTCCTCAATCTAGTCTGGATTTCCCTAAAATTGAATGGCTACCAAATAAAATAAATATCGTAATTAAATTAATAGGGGAGCGCGAAAATAAAATACTATCGTTTTCTCTATATAGGTCTAGGTCAAGTGCGTGTCGGACACCACACATGAAAAGTTCCGTGAGATCGTCTATTCATTTTGTCATCTGACTGCAAAATCCAGGAAGGCATTTAATACAAAATAGCTAAAAAATCAAATTTTAATACACGTATTTTGTTCAGACAAATATTGAAATATTTGTACAAGTCATTGGAATTCTATTAATTTATTTCAAATATTGAGATTTTTTTCATTTTATAGCCATACAGTGATAATTATAATTTTATAATATATCTACAAAATTAAATATTAATATTTCTTAATATCTTGAACAAATTGGCTGGGTGTCAATCATTGCGAGAAGTGCTAATAATAGTATAATTTACCCTATTTATTGACACTAGTGGTCGCCCGTGGTCGAAATTCGACCATAATAATTAATTTAAATAATTATAAATTTTAACATTATTAAGGTTCTGTTGTCAAAGACTTCTTCACAGATTTCGCCAAGGCTACACTGTTAATTTGACTTTAACAATAAACAAAAGAGTATATATGCGTGTGTGTGTCAAATACATGGTAGTGTGTGTCTTTTTTTTTTATTGATTTAATGTATTTTTTATTCTTCTCTATATAAACTATAACTATGCGAAATTTTATACTCCTCTGCCCGCGTAATTTTCGTAAAAAGTGGTACAAAGTTTTTGCTGCGTTTTTGCTGCACGTATTAATATGGATAAAAGTTAATGTCATTAAAGTGCAACTTCACGATTTATCAAAATCTGACTATACACGAACAATTAGAAATTAGCCACCTCTAATGTTTAGTATTTTTTTAATTTTGTTTTCTGAATAAATACTTGTATAATATAATAATAATACGCAGTCAAAAAACAAAAACAGTTCCCAATTTTTATCGTACTATATCTGAATTTATTATATTTATCATTTCCATCTTTGGCAGACAGAACATTAAGCTTTGTCCTTTAACTTAACAAAAGTCCACGGCCGCGACCTGAGCCGTTCACTTCACAGAAACGGTGTGCAACTCATCTGTACGAAACTTATATGTTATTGATAAAATATTTGCCTGCTTTTGGTCATAATCCATATTATATATATAAAACATATATACAGCGTAATCTCTATATAACGACACTGAAGGGACTGTGCATGTTATAGCGTTATAGAGAATTTTCGTTAAATGGAGAGATGTCTGTTATTTTTGTCTGACGTTTTTTGCTGCACCAGTAATTTTGTTGTATTTTTTTTACTTATTTTATTTAAAATATATAATAATATTATATATAATAAATAATTTCGGTATGCATGTTGCCGACAGTCGAGTTTATTACGGGCTAGGATGATAAAGCGATAAAAGAATGTACACAGCTGCGCAGTCTTTACTAATAACAATTGTCGTTATTGAGAGTGGGTGTAATGCTATATAGAATGTTTCACTGCATGCAAGACAGGCTAAACCAACCAAAGCAAAGTGATTTTGACGCTTAAGGGAGTTTTTCGTTAAATCGCGTGACGTTACATGGAGTTTACACTGTATATATATGGTCTACCAAACAATCTCTGTGCGCCTGAATATCAGACTTTCTGACGGACCAATCGATACTAGTGGTCGTAGATGGCCACTCCTCCGATTTTATGCCAATTAACGCCGGCGTTCCTCAGAGGTTGGTTCTCTCTGCAACGCTCTTTTTGTTACATATCAACAACTTGCTTAAGCCCGGTATTTATGGGTATGCAGACGATAGCACCGTTGCAGAGAGATACACATCCACCGCGCGAGCTGACAGAGTCGAAATCCATACACTTAGGGAGGCAATGGTAGGGCGATTGAATGTAACTTTAAAGGCAGTCTCCGACTGGGGAAAAGCTAACTTAGTTACGTACAACGCCTCTAAGACCCAGGCGTGTCTTTTGGCTGCGAAAAGGAGTTCTTTTGAACTAACTCCTACTTTCCGAGGAGTACCCGTTCCGATAACCGATGAACATCAGCTTCTTGGCGTCTGCTTGACATCGACTCTCAATTTTGGCTTCTACATCGAGTATATAGCACAAACGGCGGCAAAAAAGCTGGGCGTACTCTCGAAGGTGTGACGGTACTTCACACGACGGTAATTGTCTTATATATTACTATTTATTAATTAATAAACTAAATTATTTTTTGAGTGCTGGTTTAACAACTATAGACTTTTGTTGTTCTTATACTCCAAGCAAAGGTTGTCTGGAAGAAATCACCATGGGCGATAAGACCGCCCATTGTACTTGAAGATTAATATTCTTGATTTTATGTAGCGTTATTTGTACAATAAAGTTTACTCTATTCTATTCTATTCCGTCCCGTTCCGTTTCACTCCATGCTATTCAATTCCGTTCCGTTCTATTCCATTCTATTCTATAGGATAAAAATTATGTTAACAAATATTTAGACATAGTTTTAGTATATTCGTTTCGTACTACTAATTAAAGTAACCAAGACATAACGAGAAGGTCATTAACACAGATAAAAAAGAAACACGTAGTTAAAAACTATAACTATCCAAACAAATTTCGAACACAATGTACATTGTTTGCGTAAACACAAATTATAAGCAAAACGTCCTTATAAAAGGCACATATCACAAAAACGTAATTACGGCTTTCGCAATACGTCTTACTGTAATATAATAGCATGCATAATGCAGATTACACAAATATTATTATAAGGAGGTATTATTTTATAGTTCGGTTGTGACAAATACACGAGGTGACCCACTTTTGGTAATAGACTACCACAAACCGCGAGCACAGAATATATATTTACAAAGAAGGTTCATTTTGTATACGGTGCTAAAATCGACATACACAAATTAAAACGCACGTACTTCTGCAGTAGTACAGTTTTGGTACCAAAATCCATAGTGGCGATATGATGAAATACAAGGGTAGTTTAGCTAGTAGGTTCGAAATACCATCAGGAGTCTAATACTACACTATACACTACAGCTGAGCGTAAGGTGGGAATGAGAATTACAATTCGAAAAAAAGTTATCCACTCTCTCTCTCTCTCTTTTCTTTTACCTTCTTGCAATTATTTGAGGTTGGCACAGTAAGTCTTTTCCTTCCATACTCCTCTATTCTGATATACGTCTTCTGTCACACCACAAACCATCATGTCATCTTTCACACAAACCATCCATCTCTTTTTTGGTCTATCTTTACATATTTACCCTTCAATCTTCCAGTTTAACATTATTTTTGTCACGTGACTTTCATCCCTCCTCATTACATGCCCATACCACCATATATAAAATTATATATAAATTCAACAAAGTTCAGTCTGTACATCTTCCATGAGAACACTTCGATCACATTTTTTATTAAACCAAACCACCACCAAGTAATAATATCTATGTTTTGTTCGAAACCATTCACACTACAAAATTTTGTTTTAACAAAAACAAACCGACTTCACACTAAAAACCAAAAAAAATTATATTTAATCGACTTCTTTCTACAACGGCTAGAAGTCGGTGTCAAGTAAAACATAAAAGAACAACAATAAATTTTCAAAATATAGTAATTGTTGTGTTTTACTTGACACAGACTTCTAGCTGTTGTAGAAAGAAGTATAACCTGATTTGTCTATTTAATATTAATTACAGTCCCAGCGTAATAATAGCATTTAGCTGACATGAACTGATATATCCGTTCGCGCACGTCTGTATAGGGCAGAATCAGCGCCTTGTTCTGAGTGGGCATTCTATATGTTCTGTGGTACAAGTCACGACCCCGGTAGCGTTTTTCAAAACTGGTCTTTGATAATACTTGTTTTTTCTGCTGACATTTTGAAGTAGCTCTATCCTCGTCAGGGTGTTGTTTATTTATCAAGATTATAGATTGTATCAAGCATTGAACACTAACCTCTTTTTGAATTTTTTTAACAATTTTTTTATTAATTTATTTACTCACAAACATCGCTATCATTACAATAGTCACCAATGCAATAATGTGGTCCACAGAATACATTATATATACATACATATTCAAAAACCATAACATATAATATGATATGCAATTTCCGTGAATTCACTCACAATGTAGTTAAAAATGTCAATTTGTTGACTGTTGATACATGTTGTTCGATGTTCCAAAGGCCTGTGTTATCGGCACTTTATTGAGCAAGTTCATCCTGCCTTACTACTATGTACTACGAACATTTCTGCCTGCCTAGGTCTCATCAGATAATGGATTAAACAATTGCATTTTTCAATGTAAATTCAGATATTGAGACCATGGAAGAAAAATAATAATTAATGACAATAGCTCATAGGGCAACTGTCATTCCTAATGGCCGGTTTCTATATCTTACGGATCATTAATTTCTCTTACATCGGTGAACAAATGACATAAGCTCCGTACAAGTAATATCAAAATTCAACCAATGGTGAGGCAAGTGAATGAATGGTAACATATAGGAACCAGGCATTAGAATTCCTCTTCCATGACGTGTATGGCGGTTACCCTCATTTCTATCGCAGTTTCATGATACCATTGTGTATCAGCACAGAGGACAGATGCACAAACGAACATACATAACCATTGTATAAGGAATACATTTTTTTGACAAATGAAATAATAAAATGAATGTATTTATCTCAAAATGGAATCTTACAGATACTTATTGAAAGTCATGAGTCTACTACCGCTTCCAAAGCAATACTAGTTACTGTTAAAGGAGAAAAAGCGGCGCAGCAAACTCCCCAGCAACATATCTTTACTTCATAATTATTATTATTTATATTATGTATTAATATATATATAATTTTTACCTAATTCTAAGCTGTTTTTGTGTATTGTTTCATTAATTTTATTGTACAATAAAGTATACTAGTGGTCGCCCGCAGTCAAAATTCGACCATAATAATTAATGTTAGAATATACTTCTATAATCACAGATTTCGCCAAGGCTACACTGTTAATTTGACTTGAACAATAAAAAAATGAGTATATATGCGTGTGTGTGTCAAATACATGGAAGTGTGTGAAGTGTTTTTTTATTTATTTAATTTTTTTTTTTGTATAATTTTAAAATATATTAGCATTCTGCACTCCTTCTCTATATATGCTATAAGTGTGCGAAAGTTCATACTCCTCCGTCCGCACAATTTTCGTAAAAAGGGGTACAAAGTTTTTGCTGTGTTTTTGCTTCACGTATTATTATACTGAAAATGATTCTATTATATTATATTTTTAATTGTAATTTTTATAAATAATTACTGAAAGAGCTTTGTAATGATCACATTATGCCCATTCGGCGCGGTCGTCTAGAAAAATGACTACAAACCCCTAAAAAACTATTAGAGCGATTAAATTGCTCATTTTATTCTTTTAATTCAATTATCGTCAGTATAACGGTAAAAAACAAGTTGTGAATATAACAACAATCGTTCTAAGTTACGAAAATTTCTCTATTATAAATTTAAGGCCCCTATTGCCGCAAAAGGTTGAAAGTGTGGTGCAAACGAAACAACTTTGGTATTTACTGATCAATAACTTACAAAAAAAAACGCATAAATTTTCAAGATATGACACGTAACGTGGTTTTTTCGTAATATTTCTATAGTTATTTTAAGTTCAGAAAAAATATCACCAAATCACTCCCAAATTATTCACATGAAACCATCTTTATCAAAACTAGACAAAAACAAATCTACATTCAGTCTAAACTCTATGTAACGTCACTCGATTTAACGACAAACTCCCTTAAGCGTCGGAATCACTTGACTTTGGTTGGTTTAGCTTGTCTTCCATACAATCATACACTTTATATAGCATTACCCACTCTCAATTACGACAACGATTAAGAAATAAAAGTACCTTTTAAGGCTCTTTTATTGGTTTATTATCTTAGTCCGTAATAAACTCGACTATTAGCATCATGCATACCGAAATTTCTAAATTTTTAAGTACTTCGGTTATCACCAAGATGCCTCAATATCGCAAGCTATGAATAAAATAAGTTAAAAAAAATACAACAAAATTACTGGTGCAGCAAAAGACGTTAGACAAAAATAACAGACTTCTCTCCATTTACCGACAACTCTATATAACGCCATTAAATGCACACTTCCTTCGGTATCGTTATATAGAGTTTACGCTGTATTTATAAAGAACAGATAAATAATTTGGGTTTTTTATTTTTTTAAATACTTCTTTATTTTAATCACAATAAAATAATAATGCATTTAAAAACGACTGCTTCTATGGAATTCCCGCTATCGCCCGACAAATTAGTACCGAAAAACCTCAAAGACGTTGGCGTTGCAACAAACCTTAATAAATTCAATCTGGGTGCTGCAAATAGTTATGATAAAATTGCGTGACTGTATGTTTTTAGACTATCATAAATAATGGATAACAACGAGTATACGAACTACAAAAAATTAAAGTCAAAGTACGCTGCACTTTCATTATTTGTAAGATATGATTGTTTTCATGTCTGCGTGCTATTTATTCTGGTTTCTTTCATTTAATTTATACTCCGATCCAGTAATAATTGGGCAAATAAGTAGTGTCACTGGAATAATGCTACGTGATAGGGCTGACAAACTCTTACTTAAAACTACCATCGGTTTTATAGGATTACTAGTTGTGTGACGCGTTTGTGGTGACACAAAATCGCTTTGACAGCAGTTTTCGCGTTCGGATAAATACGACGCGCGTTCGCCAGTCTGACGCGTGTATTGCGACAGATCGGTTGTGTCTTGAGTAACACATCCGCCCGTACGTGCAACTTAACTTATGTAATATATATATATGTACATTCATGTGTATTCATATTCACAATATATTTAAAATCTAAAACCTGGTTTAATTTCTCTCACACCTTGAGAACACCACCATATAATAACCACCACCAGATCCCCACACGTTCGTTAGTAAATTACAACAAGGGCACCAAAAACGCGCGCACGCCGCCATTGTTTGGCGATGTTCGTCTATCCCACGAACACGATGTGATTTATTGGGATAAAAGGTATCCTAAGTGTGATATCCCGGGTCAACCCAGGTTATAAGCTAGCTCTGTATCGAGTTTTATTTAGATCAGGTCAGTAGTTTTCGCGTGATGTAACCTTATTCATGCTGTTGCATTGCAGAGCCAGCCTCAAAGAAGGTTAGTTTGTTAGCCAGCTTATTATTTAACATTTAATAGATAAGTTATTGTATGTTTAGGAGATGATGGGGCTGACATGCCTATATGGCAAAAGTCCCAAATAAATAAAGATAAAAAAAAATGCAGTTGCATTGATTTCCAATATTACTATCTTAATTATACAAAGAAATATTTATGTAACTGAAAATAAATTTATTTATTTTAATAACCTTTGATTAATTACAATTGTGTTCTTTTTTTTATAATGAATACGAAAGTATTTATTTCTTAAGAAACACTTGCACAATTTGTAGTCAGTTGCTGGAATCTTCTTTTAAGCAAAATTTATTTGTATCAGAAGATCCCGCTCTTCCAGACATAATGTAACTATTTACGATTCCATATATTAGAACAGTTTTATTTATTTTTTATAAAATCTATAAAAATATTATTTATTTATAAAACAAACATACCTAATTATGTTTATATGCATTGTTCATATATGCACATAATTAATTGTTATTATAACTATATAAATAAATAACAAAGTGATATCCGTACATTCTAAGGTGCAGTATTAAACCAGCAGCGTCAGGCAACATTTATCTGACATTTGCTGAGCCGTACCCGTTTAGTATCTTTGTGGTTTTTTTAAAATAATAATATATATATATTGACGGCAAAATTGTATACAATATATAGATTTTTCCCTCACGGATAAAGTAATTTCGTTAACTAACACCCAAACTAGGCCAAGCCTATTTTTTAGGTATCCCTTGCACTGTCTTAAAGAAAATATAATAAAATATATTATTTTGTTAGTTATTTAATACAATATCACTTTTATAATATTTTTAAATATGTTGTTTTGAGCCAAGTAAATGATCTTTCTTGTTTACTCGACCCGATTATTATAAAATCCCGATACCATTTCACAGTTTAATGATGTTTAAAGATTTTTGTGAAATTAAAAAACATTTGAAGATTTGATTTTTTTTATTGTAAGAGTTAGGCAGGCAGACGACTCACTTGATGGAAAGCAGTTACCAATGCCTATGGCCGTTTGCAACACCAAAGGTTCTGCTCTCTTAAGGGAGACTGGAACCTTGCCACTAATGCCGGAACACAACTCAAGGTTATTATGGCGGCATACCCCAGACCAGGAGTGGTAGCCGTCCAGTCGAGCAAATGCTTTACCAGCTAGCTGTTGGTGGTTTTGTCGTCTCTTACGGCAGGCCGCAAGAAATTGTATTCTTTCTCCGTTCTTGCACGGAGGAAGTTAGATGGATTAAAGTAAAAAATGGTTTAAAAGTGTGGGTACTTCATCTCGTAAGAAATAACCAGGTATATTATAACACGTGGCAGCCCTACGGTGTGATGTCTGCGAGCGTGTGTCGCGGTCCAGCGAGTAGCTTTACGCTTTCTCCGTCAAACCATTCCTCGTAGTCACGAAACACGCTCCCGTGGCTACTGTTTATTTGCCATTTCATACAGAACGAATGTGTAATGTTGCTCGCCAAATTAGCAACTATATCTTGGCATCTTGTCTCGTTTCTATGACCCTTTTACTGAAGACTAGCATCGTGTTATCTGCAGGACGCCACTTGGTAGGAATACCAGCACGATTATTTTTGTCTACGTATTTATTCCACGCTCCAAGCATGGGCAAAGACACAAAGAGATCTCGATAGATTGTTGGTGACGTATAAAGAGAAAAAGTTGGAAAGAAAAGAAGACTGGATATGGTAAAGGAGAAACGCAGGATGTTAAAAACTCTCGAGGAAAGAAGGGGGAAGATGTTTGGCCATTTGCTACGGGACGACGCCTTCTTATGCATGTTAATCGAAGTCAAAGTGGAAGCAAGGAGAAAGAAGGGTACACAAGGCGAGCATTAATTCATCAAATAGAAGAAAAAGTGGGTATCGTGTCGCACATAGAAGTAAAACAACTGGCCCATAATAGAGAAGATTTGAGAAGGCCCCAGCGACAAGAGCATAGCTCTTAAATGATAGATAAATAGATTTATTCCACGATTAAATATGCTATAATGGTAAATGAGTGCGCAATGTGACGTCCACTGGTGCTCAAATTTATTTATTTTTCAGGCAGGGGAAATGCACTTCGCACACTGCCGGGTCCTTTACTAGGGTTTAGACCAAAGCGACGAGAGGTGAGACCACGAATGGGCATCAGAATCAAATCGCCGGCTTGTGTGGAGACTCGACTACTCAATACTCCACTAAAACCACCCTCCTCCCATGTGCCCCGCGCTTATGGCAGGAAGAGCGTGAGACTTAGAACGTAGTTACGCCCACGCTGATCCTAGCGTCAGTGCTTGAGAATGCCCCGGGAAAGGCAAACTCACTTCGTCAACAGGGGTGAAGACTCCTCTGCTCCCTAGATGCTCCGCTGGTGCTCACATACACTGATGTCGCGGCAAGTCGATTCTCGCGAGCACGATAAGTAAACACCACATCAGCGTAATATTCGATGCATCGAACATATTATCAGACTTAGGGCAATTCTCCTTGCTTGCGAGCAATTGTCCAACGCGCATCATTGGCCACAACCAGGTGTCTTTAAAAACTAGTGCTAGATCATGCTAGTCGTTTGACTACAATTATCTGATTAGCGCTCATTATTGCTATCAACAAAGCAGTTGAAACGGAAAGATTCTTAAAAAACCAATGTTGCACACAGTTGGGATACGAATTAAAACGAATATATAGAAAAAGATGGCGCTGCGGTCGCGTGTTTTTGGTGCCACGCATGCCGCTGTAATTCAGTAACAAATACTGCATGGCCACGCGAACAAAGTTTCGCTGGAACATTTTAATCTTTGATGAGCTAGCATTATTAATATTAATAATGAGATTTTTATGCGAATACACCCTTCTGCAGTCTAAAAGATTAAAATAAATATGAGATCTGTAGGGTTATTCATAAACGTCGGGAACGTTTCCGTGTAAGAACGGAAAGCTCCGGAACGAATCGATTTGCAATCCTACGCAACGTGAAACGAGCACATTCGAGAATGTCTTTCCAACGGGATTTATTAATAGCAATAGTAATAGTATTAATAATAAACAGCAGACAAAGACACACATTGTATTGTCCCTGACTCACAGACCGTAGTAAATAACAGAAAGTTTGTTTCCAAAATTTACCATGCCAGGAATCGAACCCGGAGCCTCTGGGTTCCAGCGAATTCGGCCGGTTAAGACTTAGCCCGCTCAACCACAGAGGCCGTTACGTTCTTTCCGTTCTTATACGGAAACGTTCACGACGTTTGTGAATAACCCTACAGTTCTATTTGATTTTTTTACCTTGGCAGGCTGGAGATTCCGCACGATACACGGTTATTCTACGACTAAATACTACTTAAATCATTTCTCACCTCCTTTTCTGTCATTCCTCTTGAAACATCCTGAAACAAATAAATAAGCTTAATTATACTTCAAGATCAATCAAAATTAATAGTTTAATAACCCTAAAGGCTAACAATCCATGTCAATAACCTATCAACGTTTTGTAACGAAATTTGGTAATAAACGAGGTTCAAACGCATGTCAGTTATAACCTTTTACCCTCCTATTGCGTGACAGATGACATGTAAGCATTTGACACATTTACCCTAATGAAACGTAAATCGGACGGCCTTTGTGGTTTTTTTTTTACTGCAGGAGTTCAGCAGACAGGCAGACAACCCACTTAATGGAAAGCGGTTACCATCGCCTATGGACATTTGCAACACCAAAGGTGCTACAAATTCGCTGCTGCTCTCTTAAGGGTCACTGGAACCTGGTTACTAATGCCGGAACACAATTTAAGGTTGTAATGGCGACATGCTTTAGACCAGGGGTGGTAGCCATCCAGTCGGGCAAATGATCTACCACCTGGCTGTGGGTTGTTTAGTCGCCTCTTACGACAGACCGCCCGGCCGCAGGAAATTGTATTCTTTCTCCGTTCCTGTACGGATACGGTTGAGCGGGCTAATCCTTTGCCTAAAAGAACCTTTAAAAAAAGTAAACTCGAAGGAGTTTAAGTTACTCCTTATAACATCAGATATCTGCCAGTGAAAGTCCCATAAAAATCAGTCCAGCCATTTCAGAGATAAGTCAGAACATCCAAACAGACTGTCAGAGCCAAATTTAAAAAAAAAATCTATGAATACCGTATATACTTTCCTATGCATTTATTATGACTATAATGTCAACAGATACTTCAATTTTATTTATCTGCATAGATAGATAATTTAAAAATACCTTTTTCAAACAACATTAACATGTATGTCTAATTCGAACACAGGAATCTTAATGCCACTTTAAATTCTATAACCTAGAAAATAGGGTGCAAATTACCCAAGCAAGATTATAGTGCCTGCACAGGGTGGAAGCTATCAGAGGTAATCGCCCTACATATTTATGGCGATGGGTCAACGCCATAGAATTATGGTGAAATTAACCATAATTTCGATTTTTATTGCGTTACAATATTTGCTTGGACAGAACAAAATGACATTTTTATCGCTAGGTATTTATGAGTAGAATGTGGGATACACGCGATGTGACACTATATCGGAAAATAAGGTATTTTTGTGTAGAATAGAAAAAATAAAAGAACACAATAAAAAAGTGACTAACAATAATATTTTCTACAACCTCTT
Source organism: Dendrolimus kikuchii (assembly GCA_019925095.2). Taxonomy (NCBI): domain Eukaryota; kingdom Metazoa; phylum Arthropoda; class Insecta; order Lepidoptera; family Lasiocampidae; genus Dendrolimus; species Dendrolimus kikuchii. Next base: position 2,678,176 of record CM034402.1, read on the forward strand.
GAAGTATCGGTGCGAAATCTAATATATAAAATTCTCGTGTCACAGTGTTAGTTACCATACTCCTCCCAAACGGCTTGACCGATTCTTATGAAATTTTGTGTGCATATTGGGTAGATCTGAGAATCGGACAACATCCGTCTAAATGTTAAGGGTAGTCCACCCCTAATTTTTTTATTTTAATTTTTAGATAAATATTATTTTTTTATTTTTCTAGGATACAGCATTAAAAAATACATACATGAAGCGTAGGAAGTCTTCAATGAAGCACCCTTTGGCTCGAAATGCGTAAATTTTCAATAATTTGCGATTTTACAATAATTCTCTTGCGCGTACAAATTTTGCGTCGTCGTCTCGTTCTTGATTTTTCGAATATTGGCGGTTGGCCGTAGACAATGAGCGTCTGTCATAGGCAATTTTGATATTGCGTATACACACCGGCGCGACCGTACTGATTGCATACTCGGCTGGACCGGTGTGTACCTTCTTTTAGTGAATCGTGCCGCGACAATACAACCCTAAATTTTCACCCCTCTACGATCAACCCCTATTTTTTATTTGTTAATTATAAACTTTAATTTTTTTGGCAAGATTTTTAATCTTATTTTGTCATGACTTAGAATAAAAAAAATATATTACTCTTTTAGATTCACAATTAGAACCGGTAGGTGGCGCTGAGATCGGGTTCTGGAATCCTCCTAATCACCTGGAGCGATTTTGGTGATTTTGTTTTTGTGTGTTTGAGTGGGTACCCGGATGGTTTAGATTCGCAATTAGAACCGGTAGGTGGCTCTGGGATCGGGTTCTAGAATTTTATTTTTTAAAGGCAGGATAACGTCTGCCGGGGCCGCTAGTAAAACATAAAAATGATATCTTTTCTTTCTAATAAAACAATTTTATTTAATATTTTCTTAAGTTTTCGCGACTTGTATACATAATAAAACTACGTTTTAACGGTTTTAAGCGCGGCAATTTATTTGATTTATTTATTCCGACGTTTCGGCCACTTTTCAGTGGCCGTGATCACGGAAGGCAAAGATGTCAAGTGTCAACGAGTAAGTTGTTAACGCGAAACGTCGGAATAACCAAAATCAAATTAATTACCGCGCTTAAAACCGTTAAAACGTAGTTTTATTAGCATTTTATTTGTTCTTTAAATAATAATAATATATATAGTGAAGGCGACGAAGTTCGTCATTGGAGGAACTCCATACACCTGAATAGTTACCACGACAACAAATCAGTCAGTGAACCTAAGACACAATTGAAGTCTGTTTTCGAATTGTAGTTGGCGTTAAATTCCGTTTAAAAGAGTTAAAAAACGAGCGACGTATGAACCTACCCCATTGACGGATTTCGCCACCTTGACTATACATTAAACAAAACTAAATTATTACCAAAACTATCTTAAAAATCAAACTAAATATATAAAATATAAAATGAAATACATACTAGAACTAAATAAAAAAAGTGTATAATCCATAATATTATAAAATTCTAAACATGCCGTGTCAATGAATTAATTACTTTCTCTACAATAAAATTTGGTAAATTGTCGCTTAATTATTATTTATCAGTCCTGTGCTAAGTGGGTAGGTAAGTATCAAAGTTCAATATATTGCGAAAACATAATTCCAAGCAAGTTGAGCAACTTGCGTTGCAATTAGGGAAGTACTTAGACTGAACTTTACCAAGCATATAAGCATCGAGGAGAGAAAAGGACGTAAAATACAAAAGTCATATATTATATCCTTGTCTAACTAGAACGTGAGATCGTGAATAAGCCTGTCTGAGCGGATGTTACTATGAAGTTTAAATATCATTGAACACTTTAAACCAATAGCCTACATTCTATAGATTATTACTCTGGGCCAGAAAAAAAGTCATTTGTATTTTTGACCAGACCCTTATTTATTTTTGATTCTTATGTATTTTGATGTGCTTGTACAAAGTATGTACAAGGGCAATAGTCAGCATTTTACAAATAAACAACTGCGGCCTAATACTTAGCAACACATTTATATTCATATATTTTTAACAATAAAATCAGTGTCATTACAGCGCTCGTTGGGTTTGGTATGTCGTATATTTTACCCTTCCCTCCTATACTAAAACTGTATGCCCACTACAGTTTTTGGTCCTTCGAGCCGGATGCATAGGTCGCTGCGCTGGTTCATATCCGGCTCGAAGGACCAAACTGTAGTGTGTATACAGTTTTAGATTAGGAGGGAAGGGTAAAATGTGAGAAATACCAAACCCAACGAGCGCTATAATGACACTGATTTTATTACTGAAAATATAGACAATATAAATGTGTTGTTAAGCACTAAGCCACAGTTGTTTATTTGTAAAACGCTGACTATTGTACATTTTGTACAGCGCTAATACCGAATCTGGGGTCAGTTTGGTACATACACTCTCAAAATATTACATATTTATTCTAAAATTTTGAGACTGTATGGAGTCTGCCAGGGAAGCCGATCCTAGTCTATCCAGGAAGAAGTTGGTACAAGTCTCTTCTTTATATATAGGTCCTTATTCCTACTCGTTCTACTGTAGTCTTGCTTTATATTGTACTTGTTTGTCAATCTCTTCTGTCCATTTTCTACTACGGTTACAATTATTTATATTGTTTGCATCAGAGTATGAAGGCTCATGGGGGATAAACGCTACAGTTATCACGCTTGCACGCATGCAGTGCCGGTCTATTTGCATCGGAGACGCTGCTGCCCATCTCCGACCAGAGGATTTCTATAGGCCGGCTTTTTTGTGATGGTTATACCGCCATTGATCGGTCGCCCAAGCGTCGTTTGCTGATGGCAGAGGGTACCGCAGGTAGGTGAGGTTGATAATTGAGTCCACGGGATGTTAGTCGTAGATCCCTTAACAATTTCCTTAACTATTCAACACATTACAAATCTTTTATACTGTTACAACTCAGGTCCCGACAAAAACAAAATCCACCTGCATATCTGAAACAAAACACATTTTATTACCCGCCGGCATTTAAACTAGTTGTAACTCTGTTATGATCGTTTTCTTTTGTTTACTTTGTGTTTAAAATTTGTGATTAGAAAACAGCCCATTGTCTTATTGTACTCTTTTATGGCAGTTTGCGGCTGAGTCATTAGCCAGGTGTGGCGGATTAAGTCGACTTAGATACGGGAGCATTGCATTTGTGCGTATAAAATGATGACCTGATGGAGGTGGAGGCACTCGAGCGAGAACCACGAGCAAAGCGAGACGTGTGTACTACAATCCGGATTCTAATAAGTGACGGACTTTGCGCGTTTTATTGAATTACGACCTTCTGCATTTCGTTTGGACTTGTTGTGTTCGGTTATATTTATACCTGTGTTATACGTGTTTGTATAGTTCTAATAGGAGTTTTTGGCGGAAACTGTAAGGGGACGTCGTGCTGTGCAGTTTTATTTTCTAAAAATGTGTAAAATTACTCTAAAATAAACAATAGTTGTAGGATATTGATAGTTTTTGAGTAGTAATTATGTGTTTTTGCGAGAAATGTGAACTATATAGCAAATGTGGCCTTTCGAGTTTTCACAAGAACTCCGTTGAATGACATCGATTGTAGCCTACTATACAACGGCGTCTGGCTTAAAGGCCTAGTTGCCAAGCCTTAAACTTTAAAAGAATATATATAGTTCTAATAAACTCTATAGTAATTCTAACGGCATTTTAATTCGAGTCTCGCGACTCGTAACAATACCTTTAGTTTAGTCGACGCGCATTTTTTTTATATTTTTTTTTATTTGTAATGTTTGCGTCGTTTTTCATGATAATAAAAAATATCTTTTCTTTCTTGTTTTTCAGAGTTCAAATTGAACGAAACAAAGAAAAGAAAATTACTTAAAGCGAGTTCCTTTTACTAGTTTTGAGTTAAAGGATATATTCGATTAGGGGCTAATTTTTTGAACATCAGTTAAAAGTTAACCATCGTTTAAAATATAACCTGGCTCTGATTATGCAAAAGTGTAACAAACAGTTCGAACTGTTTTACTCACGCAAGTGTCATTTTTACAAGCTTTTATTTAACTTGCAATGGATATATGAAGTTCGGGAAGAACCTTGCAAGTTAAATTTGACCAAAGTCCCGGTTTCCGATTGAGCTGAAATTTTACACGCATATGTATATCGCGTGACAATGCAATAATATGGTACCATGGAGCTGATCTGATGATGAAGTCGGAAGGCGGCCATAGGAATTCCTGTACTAAACAAGATAGACCCGTCGTGTTTGGGCTCGTTTTACTGGTCTTGGCTAGCACTCTGCTGCTACATGATATCCAGGCTCTCAAAAGCTTGTATTTAAAAACCTTTTTAAATAAGCTTATTAATTTTTTTATGTAGTATTTTATTCCTAAACGAATATCTTTTGTCCGATAGTAGAAAATTCACCCCAAAATCAAAATTGAATATGATTCACGATGTGCACTTGACCGGTTGTTATTTCAAAATTTTCATAATAAATATATTTATTTCAATACATTTAAAAATAAATGTTCCCACACATGTTTCATTTCGAAACCACTTCCTGGCAAACAAAGCCAAAAAAGAATTTATTTAAATCATACTATTAAATTTACCGGTTTTAAACAACCGTTATAATAATGATAAAGGAAATAATGTTGTGTATTAACAACAAAATTAAATTTAACATAATATAAATACCTATTGAGATTGTTACGTAGAAGTTAATGATACTGTACTTTTCCGGATATATAATAAATAATAACAGCCTGTAAAGATCCCACTGCTGGGCTCGAGCCTCTTACTATAGCAAAGCGGACAGAATTTTAATCTGTGCAGGAACGGAGAAAGAATACAATTTCCTGCGGCCGGGCGGCCTGTCGTAAGAGGCGACAAAACAACCCACAGCCAGCTGGTAGGGCATTTGCCCGACTGGATGGCTACCACCCCTGGTCTAAAGTATGTCGCCATAACAACCTTGAGTTGTGTTCCGACATTAGTGACCAGGTTCCAGTCTCCCTTAAGAGAGCAGCAGCGCATTTGTAGCACCTTCGGTATTGCAAATGTCCATAGGCGATGGTGACCGCTTTCCATAAAGTGGGCCGTCTGCCTGTCTGCTGAACTCCTGCAATAAAAAAAATCGTGCAATTCCGTGGCACACTCGCCGAACTGTGTCCTATAGAATACCGACAAATTAGCGACTCTGCTTTGATGATCTAGGCTCGGAAGCCTCTCGTAAAATATTCGGTTATTGCCTATCAGCTTCCTAGCTCTTTTCTCAATTGGCTCGAGTGTCTCGAGCTAGTATTTGGCTAGGCCATCCCAAAGATAAGAGCAGTAAGTACTCCATGCAAGAACGTACTTGTGCTTGGTGAAGATTCAACAACTGAAGTGGTGTGACGGAAGAAGGGCTGATAGGGTTCCGTAGGCACTGTAACAAAAAGTGAACCCTTTATTTTTTTCAGGCAGGGGAAATGCTATTTACGCACAGTATCGAGTCCTGTGCAAGGGATTAGACCATAGTCGATTATGGAGGCATTCCCAGAAGGGGCAATCCAAACAGTAATCGACGGCTTGTATGGAGACTCGAACCTAAATGGCTAATACCCACTAAAACCACCCTCCTCCGATGCCCCGCGCTTATGGCAGGAAAGGTATGAGACTTAGAACGTAGTTTTTATCCGTGCAGGAACGGAGAAAGAATACAATTTCCTGCGGCCGGGCGGCCTGTCGTAAGAGGCGACTTAATAACCCACAGCCAGGTGGTAGGGCATTTGCCCGACTGCATGGCTACCACCCCTGGTCAAGAGCATGCCGCCATAACAACCTTAAGTTGTGTTCCAGCATTAGTGACCAGGTTCCAGTTTCCCTTAAGAGAGCAGCAGCGCATTTGTAGCAACTTTGGTGTTGCAAATGTCCATAGGCGATGGTAACTGCTTTCCTTCAAGTGGGCCGTCTTAAAAAAAAAAAAAAAGTTACGCCCACACCGATCCTAGCGCAATAAGTGCCTGAGAAAGCGCCTGGAAGAGCTAACTCACTTCGACGACAGGGGTGAAGACTCCTCTGCTCCCTTGATGCGAGAGGGCCCCTGAAGCGGTATTATTCAGGGAGGGAAATCATGCGCATGTCTGCACCTCCGCGCTCCCGGCTGACGCCGGCGCACACGTGGAGGCGCGTGAATACGCGCAATTCCATTTCTCTCCCTAAAAAAAACGAAACCCTTACGTCATGTCCGTCCGTCTGAATATATAGAATACTTTATTGTTAAACTGTGTACATAAAGGTGGTATAAATAGAATGAAGAAGCAACAGTTGGCCCAACGAGAGCGTACAATAGCATTCGTTACCTACATAATTACGTCATGGATTAATTAATGACTTTACTTTCATTAATTTTATACAAGCATCTTATTTTATCTTCTTATAGAATGTGAATAATGTATAATGTCCCAGTCATTCATAAAAATTACATTCCATATGAATGTTGAAAGAACTATATAATCTACATGTTGTAGTGAAATCGTGAAGAACATATTTGGCGTAGCCGTCATAACCGTAACTAATGGCCGGTTCTTATATTTTAATAAACATTCATCTGTCTTAATACTGGTTAAAATTAGACATATTGATCATGTTAAGTAAGCCGTTAAAATCATCTTATAGCTAATGATAAAAATAAGTCGCGGTCGCGTAATGGCCAGCGCATGCGTCCCGAACTCAAAGGGCCCGGGTTCGATCCTGGCCGAAACGCGTGCACCACCTAGTCAGTTTTCTGTGTGATCTAATGTGCATATTACAATTACCACGTGCTAACGGTGAAGAAAAACATCGTGATGCAACCAGCACATTGAGATAAGCGATGTGTCAACCCTGCCTTGGACAAGCGGGGCGGGTATACTGTCTGTTCCCCCTATATGGGAGGCCCGAGCCCAGCAGTGGGACATTTATGGGCTGATATTATATTTATATATAACTAATGATAAAATTATATGAAATGAATCTATTTATGTAATGCCATGATATTTAGTTAATTTTTCTTCTTTTGTAGGTGTATGAGGAAAGAGTTGCAAAAAATCTAGTTTATCCGTCACGTAAATTAACAAATTTTCTAATCTTTAGAATAATAATAAGATGTTACCAAACAGTGTGGAATTAATTAACATTATAAATAATATCACTTGGTCAAGTTCAGCTGCGAAATCTTCCCTAGTTTTATACAAGAGCGGAATATGTAAGCGAATTTCGTAAACATATATTTTCTTTTATTTATGAACTTGTCAGCGGAGCGAATGCCCAGAATAAAGGAGACTAGAGAGCTTGCTCTAAGGCGAAGGCTAGATGTTCAGTTTGTAGCAGCGAGAGGTAAAGGTTAAATGATACTTCAAATAGCAGAGAGTTTTTTTTTTATTGCAGGAGTTCAGCAGACAGGCAGACGGCCCACTTGATGGAAAGCGATTACCATCGGCTATAGACATTTGCAACACCAAAGGTGCTACAAATGCGCTGCTGTTCTCTTAAGGGAGACTGGAACCTGGTCACTAATGCAGGAACACAACTCAAGGTTGTTATGGCGACATACTTTAGACCAGGGGTAGTAGCCATCCAGTCGGGCAAATGCCCTACCACCTGGCTGTGGGTTGTTTTGTCGCCTCTTGCTACTGGCCGCCCGGCCGCAGGAAATTGTATTCTTGTAAAATTGTATTCTAGAGTAGTATTCACTGTCGAGTGCTAATGTGAACTAATTTATTTTGGAAACGGTAACCTGTTAACAAGTCATACAGCTAGTACAATATATAGCACAATCTGTGAGCGGGACAAACTTTTGTGTCAGTTCCGACGCACGACTGGGGCTTGCACCCAAACTACGAATTTATCTTTGAACTAGCTTATGCCCGCGTGGAATAGTAAAAAAAAGGAATTTAAAAAAAACCCTGATTTTGAAACATTTTCCATTGGTACTCCGCTCCTATTGATAGCATGATGATATATAGCCTATAGCCTTCCTCGATAAATGGGTTATCTAACACGGGAAGAATTTTTCAAATCAGATCAGCAGTTCCTGAGATTAGCGCGTTCAAACAAATAAACAAACTCTTCAGCTTTATATATTAGTATAGTATAGTATAATAGTATAGATTTGCAATGCTGCGGCAGAATAAAGGCGGCCACAAGATCTTCTAGTATTGTCGTTTGTTTATTCGTTTAAACACTATATTATTTATATTACGTTCATTTTAATATTATTTATACAATGGCTCTTAATTATTATTTTAATGTAAATCTTAGTTTTAGCAATGGTTAATTTGTCTCTGTGTTCGTTCCTAGGAGGAGGCGAGGGGCTCGATGGTAAGTCATCTGTCATAACTGTCAAACAATATTGACAGTGACGTTTTATTGTACAGATTAAATACTGTTAGTACACTTCTAAATTCAAAATACCGTATCTTACACTGATGGATATTATTTTAGATCTTATTTCATTGCATTAAAGTTCGAAATTGTATAATAAAAAAACGAAAAGCTTTTTAATTAACGCTTATATTATTTCACTCATCATAAAATTTCTAAACCAACTAAACTCAAAAAACTGTTTCTTAATAACCCTTGATATTAAACGATTTTCGTTTGAAAAGTGTATTAAGTACTCTTCATCAAGCATATGCAAAATTCTTATATTATACAAGTAAAAACACATAAGCTACACATCTTATTTGCTAACCTTGTAAAGTTTTTTTTGCTTGTGATATTTTAAGAATATCTAGTATTCGCTTATACAATTATCATGTTAACTAAATGCAATAACAAACTAATTCTTAGAACGGAGTAAAAGCAAAAAGTTAATGGATTTTCTTTGATATTAATTGATAATTTGGGCGCTATTGGGAAATCCATACGAATTTAATATCCATAGATTAAATTAATTGTTTTATCAATTTCAGAAGAAAAAAGTAAATGAAACAAATTGTTTAATTTATACTAGAAACTAGATATATCCAGAGAGGAAGGTTCGCAGAAAAATCTTGGGCCCAACAATAAAAGCAGATGGCAGCTGGAGGGTCCGAACCAACTCCGAAATAGAAGACATAATTGGGGAGATAAAATCTCTCTTATCCGTGCAGGAACGGAGAAAGAATACAATTTCCTGCGGCCGGGCGGCCTGTCGTAAGAGGCGACAAAACAACCCACAGCCAGGTGGTAGGGCATTTGCCCGACTGGATGGCTACCACCCCTGGTCTAAAGCATGTCGCCATAACAACCTTGAGTTGTGTTCCGGCATTAGTGACCAGGTTCCAGTTTCCCTTAAGAGAGCAGCAGCGCATTTGTAGCATCTTTGGTGTTGCAAATGTCCATAGGCGATGGTAACCGTTTTCCATCGAGTGGGCCGTCTGCCTGTCTGCTGAACTCCAGCAATAAGAAAAAAAAAATCTCACCGTCTCCGCTGGCTCGGTCATGTAGAGCTGACGGAGGAGGATCGGGGAGTGAAGAGAGCATACTTGGGGCGACCAGTCGGTCGGCCACTGGTTGGTCGTCCCAAGTATCGCTGGAAGGACAGAGTGGAAGCTGACCTGACCGCACTACAAACCCACAATTGGCAAGACACTGCGCAGGACAGAGGAAAGTCGAGTGCTCTCGTTTCGAAGGCCAAGACTCACTTTGAATCGCTGAGCCAACGGAGTTAGTTAGTTAGTTGTATCCAGCATGAGTTGCAATTCCACGTAATGTAAACAATGATTTGGTTGTGTATTCTGTTTATTGAAATGCTTCTCTATACACAATACCATTTATTTTTTTAGATATTTCGAGCCAAAAACTAGCGTGGGCATCCTCAGAACACCCTACAAAAGTTTCATCACAATCAGATCAATGGTTTAGAATTGCATAGAGGTTATTGCATGAGTTTAGTAGACAGGCAGACGGTTCACTTGATGGAAAGTGGTTATCATCGCCTATAGACATTTGCAACACCAAAGGTGCTACAAATACGCTACTGCTCTCTTAAGAGAGACTGGAACCTGGTCACTAATACCGGAACACAACTCAAGCTTGTTATGGCGACATACTTTAGACCAGGGGTGGTAGCCATCCATTTAGACAAATGCCCTACCACCTGGCTGTGCTGGCCGCAGGAAATTGTATTCTTTCTCCGTCCGATAAATTAATGTCCATATTATCCATGAATGACTTTTTGTATCTTGTCCTAAATTAATATATTTTTTTTTATTTCTTACATTGGCAGTACAAATCAAGTAAACATATTTGAAGACAATCATCCATTGAATACCGTGTATGCGACAGAAAAAGCTATAGTTTAAATAAATATGCATAACTGGCGAGATAGATGATTTCTCTGTGCGCACGCCATTCTTAAAAAGCGTGCAGTTTACTTCTTCGAGATCCATTCTTTGTTGACACGACAAATTGTTGTATACCTGTTAAGGAATTGCTCTCCGCAGCCACGTTTATTTTAAAATCCTATATTTTATGAACAGTTTCTTCAATTCATGTGCATTATTGATAACTATAGTTATTTTTTGAAGTGAAACTTCTATATAACCGGGGGTTTTAGGATTTTCTGCCACGAAAAAGCGTTACGGCCGCGTGGAGGAGCGGCATAAATTTAGACTAGACCTGGTGAGAGGTGGCATAATTTTAGAGTAGATTATGGATGCGTTTTTTGGTTCCGGATCGAATTCAGTTTTTTTGTTTGATAAAATAAAATATGTTTAAATAAAAAATGCATTCATTAAAATGTACCTAACCTAACCAAATCATTTTCAATCAATTTGCAGTAAACCTGCGAATAATCGAAATGTGTGCTGGGAAAAATAGTAGAAGTGAAGCTTCAACGTAGAAGTGGAAAAACGAATCGCAACAAAATTTTAATTTGAAGTTTTACGGGCAGCTTTTCAAATTGGACAATTACATTAACAATCTTTTTATAGCAATTTGTAGATATTTTAGAAATTTTCTTTAGGGACACTGCGTGCCCTCCAGTGCCCCCCACAAATAAAGCCCTGCCTAGTAGATTATTGCCGTGACTTCGTCCACGCTTGAATAAGCTAATTTGTATGCACCCAAACAACTACAATCCGCTCCCGGGAAAAATCCCGCAGGATTCACGGGATAAAAAAATCATACATTTTATTACATAACATTTTCTATCGATCTATGAAAAAATCACATTATAATTCGATATTTTTTTTTAAATTGGGTCTTTTTAAATCATTTCCAGCAAAATTCCCGATTTTAAGCCTAACCATTTGCTGTCGATCAGCAAAAACTGCATCGAAATCCGCCCAGAAGTTTTTATGTGAAACACCGAATAAACAGACAGACAGACAAGAAATTTTAAAAAAAATTGTGACGTGTTTTATCCATGCAGGAACGGAGAAAGAATACAATTTTCTGCGGCCGGGCGGCCTGTCGTAAGAGGCGGCAAAACAACCCACAGCCAGGTGGTAGGGTATTTGTCCGACTGGATGGCTACCATCGCCAGGAGCCTTAAGAACAGACGAGCTTGCATGACAAGAGTTATGAATGTCAAAGAAGCAAGTGAGGTGTGTAAGAATAAGCCTAAATGGCGCTCTGTTGTTCGTGCCTACCCCGCAAGGGAACTGGCGTGAAGTTATGTATGTACGTATATATGTATGGATGGCTACCACCCCTGGTCTAGAGTATGCCGCTATAACAACCTTGATTTGTGTTCCGGCATTAGTGACCAGGTTCCAGTCTCCCTTAAGAGAGCAGCAGCGCATTTGTAGCACCTTTGGTGTTGCAAATGTCTATAGGCGATGATAACCGTTTTCCATCAAGTGGGCCATCTGTCGGTCTGCTGATCTCATGCAAATAAAAAAAAAAGTGTTTCCCATCGTTTATATAGGTTTTTTAAATAGCTTCCAATATATTCAATCGTATATTAGATTTTAGAAGCATAAACCTATTAATAAGTATGTACGCTTGTTATGGTGGAAACAAATAAATCCTTCCTCGAAATTAAGTAGTATTCGTAACAAATTGATACTTGCTTCCGAAGGTTTATGTCGTTGAGGCAATTATACCTGATGTTAATGACGTACTTCTTCATGAAAGAATTTCGTGAATGTGCCATCGAGTTTTCTATTTTATGACTAGTCATAAAAGAGTAATAAAGCGATCACTATCAGATTCATGTATAAAATATTTAATTAAATTTACACATTTATGCAATAAGTTTGTAAGTAACTGTAATGTAATTACATGTTATGAAATTCCATGCAAAATAACTTTTCACCTTTCTACTGCAACAAATTACCTCAATAAGAATGAAACGTGCAATACTACTTATTTTCGCGTCGCGTCGGGTTTAAATCACTACTTACTACACAATCAGGTCCTACAATCTCAATATTGGCTGAATGCACAAACCGTGCCAAGCCATTATTGAACAAAAAAGAAGAAGAATCTCAATACATTTGTGATTGGTAATGACAATCGCCGATAACGGCAATAATTACGAAGTATATGTAATGGAGGAAATTCCAACAGTAGCCATGTGTTTTGATTTTAGTAGCATTATAATAATTTGATGTAAACTAGAAATAATAGATGTCACTGTTTTAACGCTCTTTGTGGAAACCATAGAATAGAAACAATAAAAACCTTTGTTACCTGGACATAAATAAAAGTTCAGTATATAAAAGTACTCTTGGTAACGTAAATTAATACCATGATTGGCAACCTGTCAATCTATTAAAGAAATTTAAATATATTTTACTCTGTAGCCGTAATATGTATTATTATTTATTTAGGTTTATGACTTGGCAGCTAGGCCTTTGAGCCAAATCTTAGTTTACAATATAGTTTCTTAATTTTCGTATATAATATAACAAAATTTACACACATACTCACACCAATGCGTACTACCACCGTATTGCATTACACGCACACTTCACAAACAAACCAAGACACACCAAGAGCCTAAAAATTAATAACCCAGGCACAGAAAGGAAAAAACAACGCATATGGCACTAGTTAAGATAATATATACTGTATAGACGTAAGGCACACTGCACATGCACTTCCTCACAACACCGGAATGTAACAGATACACTCTACATTAGTGTAAGTTTAGTATTAAAATTAGAATAAATTAATATAATAAGTTATTCGTAAGGTACACCACAACACAAACATCATTCAGTAAATGTCACACAAATAACAAATAAGCGTGTATACATTCTAAAAACTTTTTAAAAAAGGGTACGGAACTCGAGTCCGTAGAGTTGTTATAAAAAAAAGCCTATGTATGTATGTCGCTCAGCTGAACTGTAGGTTATCAACTGAGGCCATTCTGCACTAGAGATGTTATGCCCGACTGGATGGCTACCACCCCTGGTCTAAAGTATGTCGCCATAACAACTTTGAGTTGTGTTCCGGCATTAGTGACCAGGTTCCAGTCTCCCTTAAGAGAGCAGCAGCGCATTTGTAGCAACTTTGGTGGTGCAAATGTCCATAGGCGATGGTAACCGCTTTCCATCAAGTGGGCCGTCTGCCTGTCTGCTGATCTCCTGCAATAAAAAAAATAATAATAAATAAGTAGTAGAATGTTTAGACCCAAAATTGTAATAAAATATATGTACCAGAATTAAACTTGGCAGTAGAAAAGAAAAGAAATAATAGAACATAAAAGTATAAAAAGAAAGAAAGAAATAATTTATTTGCTAGGAAAATGACAATACATGGATGCAGAAATATTTATACATACATTTTTAATGATAAAATTCAATATATTGTACACCGCATTTCCTACAAATGAGGTCGGCAACTCAGCTTTATGCCGTGTTGGAGTTTCTTCCAGCACAAATTAATAAGTTATTCGTAAGGTACACCACAACACAAACATCATTCAATAAATGTCACACAAATAACAAATAAGCGTGTATAAATAATAAAAACTTTATTCTAAATTAATTTGTAAAAAAGGGTACGGAACTCGAGTCTGTAGAGTTGTTATAAAAAAAAGCCTATGTATGTATGTCGCTCAGCTGAACTCTAGATTATCAACTCACGCCATTCTGCACTAGAGATGTTACTGCAAGTACCACTGTAAGTGGCCGTAAGACATTGATTGAAAGTCTTAATTGAGATTTTCCATAAAAACAAAAACGGATTTGTGGCGCCAGCTGTGATTGCAATGTATGTTACGACTTGTTTTTGTTGGATTCTTCTTCCGTGGCTATTTATTTGTTTATTATACACTTTATTGCACATAACATAAAAATAAAATTCTATACTATAAAACGATATAGCTGTACGCCAGGGGTTCCCAAACTTTTTCAGTTCGCGGCGCACTTACAGGTTTAGTACTTTGTCACGGCGTCCTAGCTAGTTGAAATGGGGTACAGAGTAGATAGGCATAAAAATTGAAACATCCACAATATGACGCTGATTATATTATATTTATATACAAGAAAACATTTATTATTTAAGAAAAATAGGAAATGAAATTTTATTGTCAAAGAAGCAAGTGAGGTGTGTAAGAATAAGCCTGAATGGCGCTCTGTTGTTCGTGCCTACCCCGCAAGGGAACTGGCGTGAAATTATGTACGTATGAAATTTTATTGCAACTTAGTCAATGTGACGTGTGTGATCTCCACAAATTTTGTAACAGCGAATGCCTAAGTTTAGTTTCCGGAGAATGGTAAACAGGAGCAACTCACGGGACCTCTCTGCACTCTACTGCGCACAGGGCACAGGCGACGCACTCTTTGGGAACCCCTGATATACGCAATAAAAACCAATGAGATCTAATTGTCTACGTCCGAGTATCTTGCAATATGCTGATGACAACAGTGGCGAATTTGCACATTTGCCGCCAGTAGGCTATTTCAATTTTACAGTCTTTACTAACCTCTACAATTCGATACCCTACTTCACAATCATATTAATTACAATGTTTTTGTCAATAAAATTGTAACTTTGTCATTATTTTCGTATATTAAAAACAGGAATTTTGCGATGAATTGCTATAGTTAATGATTCTTAAATATTTTAGTCAACTGAAGCCTAATCTAAAGTCAGATATTACAGTAGAAAATGAATATTAATATTAATCATCTAAAGTTCTAAAACACAGTTTAAATAGAAAAAAATATCCATAATTTTGAAGGAGGAGCGAGATGGAATGCTCCTCCGTCTCAAAGGAGGATCTTCCAGCGAGGCTAATGTTGTTCCTCGCAGGCCTAAGCCGTCCTGTTATAGTTGAAAATCTATATACTTATATATTCTTTGTATGTTTCGGGAAACGTTTGTGACCTCAATTATTGCACAGCGCCATCTATTGGCTTGTAAGTGTTCCACTACAATTTTATCTTGTAAGAAAAAACGTTGAGGTATACCAATATGAATATTTTAATTTCTGTAAGTCATGAATAATTTTAAGAGCCTTAAGAACAGACGAGCGTGCATGACAAGAGTTATGAATGTCAAAGAAGCAAGTGAGGTGTGTAAGAATAAGCCTGAATGGCGCTCTGTTGTTCGTGCCTACCCCGCAAGGGAACTGGCGTGAAGTTATGTATGTATGTATGAAAAATTTTATTCTCAAAATTGTCACCCCTAAAATTGGTCAACTATCAGCTGACTCAGTCTGCAAGTAAATCCACCACTGGATGATAACGATTCTTGGAATAGTTTTATCTCGTACAGTCGCGGCATGAAACTGTTCGTCACCTTATAGTCGACTTTTGCTTGCACGAGTACAAGAAACAATACTGCCAACATTTTAATAAATGCTACGTTTATAAAATATAGAAACGTCAAAAAAAATGATATGTTGACAATGACAGACGCCGAAATTAACAATAAGAAACAAATAGAATATAATCACTACACTTAAAACATTAAAACTCGAAAATCAGACAACTTTGATCTAAATAACTTTATTGTCAAATAGCTAAACATAATTTTCTGTGAAACAGTCTGCTCTGTGACTTAGTTTGAAAAGATAACGCATGCCCGCGGAACGTTAAATGAGTCAATTAGAAAACTGGCGAACATTTTCATACCACGACTGTACATTAAAACCGTCATCTAGAGCACGAAAATACGTAAAAAATTTCGTCAAATATTACACAATCATCGTAAACACAGCTGTATCTATGTTGTTAAATTGTTTTAACGTCACCTTGATATTTCGACAATGGTTTAGTTTCGCACGTTCGCTTTTGGGAATTTATTGTGATACGATACTTAATGAGTGTGACTGACCGGGGTAAATGAAATTGAACTTTACCCATCAGTAATAAAGTAAAAGTTTCGACTTATCTGAAGTGGTTGATTGAAAAGGTAGTTGATTGCTATTTAGAGACTTTTTAGTAGGCATTGGTATAATAGTTTTAAGTAGCAATAACTCACAGTTAAAAAAAATGTAGAAGCTGAATATGTACTTTTTTTATTGTTAGAGCACAGTAGACAGACTGACGGCCCAAATGTGATGGAAAGTGGTTACAGTGTTAAAATATATTTCCGCAAACAAAATTATGTAAATAATGTCAGTAATAATGATTCAATAAATACGTAAATCTAAGACAGTTTTAACGATCTTATATCTTATACTAATATATAAAGCTGAAGAGTTTGTTTGTTTGAACGCGCTAATCCCAGGAACTACTGGTCTGATTTGAAAAATTCTTTCAGTGTTAGATAGCCCATTTATAGAGGAATGCTATAGACTATATATCATCACGCTAAGACCAATAGGAGCGGAGCACTAATGAAGAATGTTTCAAAATCGGGGGGTTTTGAAAAGAAATTCCACGCGGACAACGTCGCGGGCACAGCTCGTACATTATAAGAATATTAGACGAAGAAAAAGAAAGCATTAAACAAATTACTGAACAAGTGAAGAGTTGTGATCTTTCAGCATAAAAATTACCAATTTTTTTTAAGGTTACGGTTTTGCATTCAATATATTGTTACGACTCGGATCCCGACAAACCACAAAACCAACCTGCATATCTGAAACAAAGCACATTTATTACCCGCCGGCATTTGAACTAATAACATTGGAATTCTTTTATGGCCGTCTTCTTTTGTTTACTTATTGGCATACGGCCTATTGTTGTATTGTGATCATTAGCCAGGTGTTACGGATTTAAAGTACAAACTGATTCTAGGAAATTCGGTCGACGCGGCCGGGCGGACATACTGCATCTGTGCAATATAAAGCAATGGCCCGATTGAGGGACGAAGCAGTCAAGCGAGAACCACGATCAAGGCGTGACTTGTGTACATTCGGTAATCTATTTAGTGACGGACTTTGCGCTTGTTATTGAATTACGACCTTCTGCATTACGTTTGGACTTGTTGTGTTTGGTTATATTTGTACCTGTGTTATCCGTGTTTTTATAGTTCTAATAAACTCTATAATAATTCCAACGGCTTTTTAATTCGAGTCCTGCAACTCGTAACAATATCATATATCAAATTTATAGTTCTTTATAGAGAGTTGTCTATAGACACGACGCATTCTTGTCAACGGATTATAGTATGGTGTGTTGTTTTTTCATCCTTTCAAGACTTACTGATCTTGTCTACAGATAAAATAGAATGTTGCCAAAACAAAAAAAATAGTTCATTTACTAAACATTTTGGTCGAGTTGTATATGAATTATCGTTGGCCATCTGCCTATTTGCCTGCATCACAATAATAAAAACATATTGCAAGTTTACAACAGATGATTATAACAGAGCTGTAATCGCTTACAGCTGGAGTTTCTATGTTATTTTATTAATTGTCTTACCAGCCATACTATAATCCTTTTCCCACTACCCACAATGCAAGGTCGACTAGTATAAAGTTGAATTAATCAGATAAATCTGTATGAACGAGATAACAATAATATTTTTATGCATTTTAATTATGCATTGTTTTCTATAATTATTTCAACGATAAATGCCTTAATTAAAATAGTATCAACTACGCGATATACGCAAGCTGAATTAGCTGGTACGTTTGTCACAGAAGCAGTACCTGATAGAGCAGATGAGTCAAGAGGGCATAAAGAGGTCGTTATCGCAGATTCACGTGACGAACATAACATCTCCTGATATCCGTGCAGGAACGGAGAAAGAATACATTTTCCTGCGGCCTGGCGGCCTGTCGTAAGAGGCAACCAAACAACCCACAGCCAGGTAGTAGGGTATTTAGCCGACTGGATAGCTACCACCCCTGGTCTAGAGTGTGCCGCCATAGCAACCTTGAGCTGTG
Organism: Dendrolimus kikuchii; assembly: GCA_019925095.2. Taxonomy (NCBI): domain Eukaryota; kingdom Metazoa; phylum Arthropoda; class Insecta; order Lepidoptera; family Lasiocampidae; genus Dendrolimus; species Dendrolimus kikuchii. The sequence continues at coordinate 2,696,408 of CM034402.1, forward strand.
TTCCGGCATTAGTGACCAGGTTCCAGTCTCCCTTGAGAGAGCAGCAGCGCATTTGTGGCACCTTTGGTGTTGCAAATGTCCATAGTCGGTGGTAACCGCTATCTATCAAGTGGGCCGTCTGCTGAACTCCTGTGATTAAAAAAAATCACTTGTCCTATCATCAGTTGAATTTTGACATTACTTGTCTGGAGCTTCTGGCAAACTTTAACTGATAGTAAGGTAAGATACAGAAACCGGCCCTTAAACTAATACGCCAGGTTAGACAAACTTAAACTTAGACAAAACTATCCATCAAGTGGGCCGTCTGCCTGTCTGCTGAACTCATGCAATAAAAAAAACTAAAAAATCAATTATCAACATAAAGTGGTACTTTTTTTGCTGTCTTACAAAGGAGAAGAGACAGAAGCGGCGACAGAAAAGAGCCGCGCAACAAACTCCCTACCAACTAATAGTACTTGCTGGGGAGTTTGTTGCGGCGCATAAACCGGTCGTTATCGCAGATTCACATGGCGAACATAACAAGTATCAACATAAACTATGTTTTACAAAGGAGAAAAGACAAAGGTGGCGACAGAAAAGAGCGGCGCAACAAATTCCCCAGCAAGCAGTAGTACTTTTTGAGGAGTTTGTTGCGCCGCATAAAGAATTCGTTATCACAGATTCTTGAGTTATGGGTAATATACAAAGTGATGGATATACAAACTTTTTGTATATGTTAAATTTGAATTTAATATTGGAATGCGTGGCTGTCTTAAATTGTTTCTGCCACCGTTGAAGTTACACTTGATAATATATTTCGTAACAACGTAAACCTCTCGTATTCAATAAGCAAGTCTTCTTAGCCCTCAACATTGGTTATGGTCCCAGGCAGCGCAAGTCCATAGCGCTGTTATATTAATAGAAAGTATTCAAATCGGAAATTATCCAAAAGCAGTGTAATTAACAGCGAAAAAGGTGCAAAACGATGAGCAGTTTGTCGATGCGAATCGAGCCCTTGGGCAAGGATAATTACGATAGCTGGAGAATTCAGGTACAAGCCCTATTAATTATCCTTGCCCAATGACTCGATTCGCATCGACATACAGCTCATCGTTCTGCACCTTTTTCACAATTAATTATACTGCTTTTGAAAATTTTCCGATCCGTAAACTTTCTACAAATATAACAGCGCTATGGATTTGCGCTGTCTGGGCCCATGACCAATGTTGGGCTATTTAAACAATATAAATTACCTCTACGATATGCCGTCAATTCAATTTATATTGTTTAAATAGCCCAACACAAAGGACTACTCTGGGGCCGATCCCAGATACCCAGACCGTAGTAAATAACTGAGAAAATACGTTTCCGAAATTTACTATACCAAGAATCTAACCCGGAGCCTCTGCGTTGTAGTGAGGTAGGCCGGCAAAGGCTTAGCCCGCTCAACCACAGAGGCCGTCAAGATGGTTGATAGAAACTTAAAAATAATTTTCTCTTTAACAACCTTGTATCTTGGAGCACGGCATACATTCATAGGTTTACCGAAAATCAAATAAATAATTTGAACAGCCTTTTACTAAAATAACTCAAAACAACTTCTGCTGGACAAATATAGGTATTGGTACAAAATAAATGCCTAAGTATACTACATCGTGACCATTCACCGCCTTCAAGCGTTTGACCGTCTGTCACCGTTCTATAAATAACTTTACAGCCTTAATGCTGTGACTCGAGTATGAAATGCTACTCCCTCAATAAACAGACAATTCTTTAACGTTCCTCACATTTTTTTAAATAGTTGGAGTACAACAGACAGGATGACCACGGCCCACCTCAGGCCCATTTGATGGAAAGCGGTTACCGTCCCCTGTGCAACACCAGAGACGCTGCAGGAGAAATTTTCGAAGAAATTTTATGACACACTTTTATTAAAGCACCCCATATCGTGCGGTGTAGGCACGAACAACAGAGCGCCATTCAGGCTTATTCTTACACACCTCACTTGCTTCTTTGACATTCATAACTCTTGTCATGCACGCTCGTCTGTTCTTAAGGCTTCTGACATCACCTTCTGGTAGTACACGATCAATTTGATCATGGAAGATGGAAGGTGTGTCGTGGCCTTCCACGACTTCTGTGGGAAAATCATAGGTGGGAGCTTATTCGAAATTAAAGCGTTCGAGAACCATTGCGTACAAGAGTGAAGCAGCTCACGGAAGTGGGGATGAACGCCCAGCCGATGGTGAGTGGTACGATGATGGAAAAAAGATGAAGGCACCATTCTAAACAGTTTCTCGGAACACTTCACATTGTACAGTCGGTAGAATAGACAGAGAAGCGAAGTCTCTCCGAAAGCCAAGCGTATCTAAACCATCTGTAAGTATGTATTCATCGACAACGCGAACGACTCAATGTTGAATACTGTCGAAGGGATTAAACTGGTAGGCGGGTGCCCCAGCTCACAAGTGTAAGCAGTACTCCGTGTGCGGCTTCACCTGGGTTTTATAAAACACAAGGCATTGTCGCGATGTGAAGGACTCGTATATATTCAGAACTAGCTGTAATGCTTGTTTCTGTCCAAAATCAGCAGCTAAATTTCAACACGAATCTTTATGCGTGAATATATAAAATAAATAAACGCATTGATTTAGGTTTATTTAATACAACACTATCAGTTCAAAGAGATATCACATAAAATTAGACTCGCTAGTAGGGGAACATAATCCTTAACATTTGTAATATGACTGACTTACAACTACGGCTGCTTGCTTCAATTGACTATACTAAAGAAATAGCATATAGTCAATTGACCGCGTTAATTCCGGTCGACCTCCGATGTCAAACTCATTTATTGTTAGATCAGATAAATAAGATAAAAAAATATTAGCTCAAGTCGTTGTTAAGAGGTTTCTTATTACTTGCTGTTTTTACTTTAGTTAAATCTGCACCTTGCTAAAGGAACAGCACTAGTTAAAACCACTTTTTATATTGCTGGGGGAATGCATTTTTGCATCCTCTAGGGGCCGGCTCTGCACATCTTCATTGCATCTTCCTTTCGTGAGGAGTTGTAAGGGATACCAACCCTTAGACTACAAACTATACCAACTAGTGCCGCTCCGCCTGTCATGAGACGCTACAGAGCCGTCCAGCAGTTGTCACGCCGCGACCAAAGTCCATTGCTGAACTTCGGCATCCCCAAGTGGTAGTGGGCCGGTCGCAATTGTCTCGGGATCGTTGGCCGATGTAACCACCAAATTACTATTAAACGTAGTGTAGGAAACCGTGAACCGCCGATCTGCACAAGGTTGCCAATAGCTGCTGGATGATGACAGCTAAAGACCGGAATACGTGACAACTTACATTTTCCTCGCCACTTTTCTGCTTGCTGCCGTGTAAGTGGGTATAGTGTATATGAGACATTACTATTCACTTGTCTTAACCATTGATAGAAATTTAACAGTACTTGTATGGAGCTTATGTCTCTTAGTCGATAGTAAGGCAAATGAAGAATTAGTAAAATATCAACAAAACTTTAAAAATGCTGACCTATTCTGTCATACGTCGGTTGAATCTGGTTTAATAAACACAGTACAGTTTGATTACAATTCAGTTAAATACAACCAGTTCGGCCACTTTATTGTATATGAATTATAAAATATACATTTCAAAAATGTATAGTAATGTATGTATGTATGTATCGACTGTCAGGCGAGAGGCTTACATTTGAATGCGAAGAAAACAAAGGTTATTGAAAGAGAAGAAACCAGAACGAACACAAGGATAATGGTCGATGATGTTATGCTGGAGCAAGTGAATGACTTTGTATATCTTGGATGTGCTTTTAGCAGGGATGGAAGGTACACCGCTGATATAGAATGGCTGATGACGGCCTCTGTGGTTGAGCGGGCTAGGCCTTTGCCGGCGTACCTCACTACAACGCAGAGGTTCCGGGTTCGATTCCTGGTATAGTAAATTTCGGAAACGTATTTTCTCCGTTATTTACTATGGTCTGGGTGTCTGGGATTGGCCCCAGAGTAGTCCGTTGTATATTACCCATAACACAAGCGTAATTTGCTTAATTTGGGGATATACAATGTGTGTGTTTGTCTGCCGATTATTATATTATTATTATTATACAAAGAAGAGTGAATTTGGGGAATAGTGTGAATGGAGCGTTAGGTAAACTTCTAGGCGCTAAGAACCTCAGCCAGAAGGCCCAGCTCGCCATACACAACGCGGTGCTGGTACCTACGCTCGCGTATGGAAGAGAGAGATCATGAAAGTAGAGTAAACGCGGTCGAGATGCGAGTACTGCGCAAAATCTGCGGAGTGACGCTCGCGGACCGCGTTCGTAATACCGAAGTAAGAAAGAGAGTTGGTCTGAAAGAGTGTCAGGGTGAAGGTAAGGAAAGGAATGCTCCAGTGGTTCGGGCATGTGGAAAGAATGCATGATGAAAGAATGACTAAACACATATACAATGCAAAAGTGGATGGATGCAGAAGTCGTGGAAGGCCACGACACACCTTCCATGATCAAATTGATCGTGTACTAGCAGGTGATGTCAGGAGCCTTAAGAACAGACGAGCGTGCATGACAAGAGTTATGAATGTCAAAGAAGCAAGTGAGGTGTGTAAGAATAAGCCTAAATGGCGCTGTTGTTGGTGCCTACCCCGCAAGGGAACTGGCGTGAAGTTATGTATGTATGTATATATGTACATTTCAAATACAAAAAAAAATGGGAGAATATGAAGGAAAAGAGAGAGATTTTGTTTATTTTTATTTTATTTATTTTTTATTTATTATTAAAAGGATTTTTAAAGTATATTTAAAAATTAAGCAGTATATTTAAAAGTTTATAATACCATTCTATCATCTAATTTTCTAATACCAAGGTTGTATATTACATTTTCTTGTTTTGTATACCTTTTTGTACAACATTTAATTATCACACAAGGGTTAAGTAGTAGTCATCCAGATAGGTAACGTCTTACCTCCTTTTGAAGTGGAACTTCTATATAGACGGGGATATTAGGATTTTTTCTGTCACGAAAAAGCGTTACGGCCGTGGTGAAAGGCGGCATAATGTTAGAGCAGACTATGGATGTTTTGATTGGTACCGGATCGAATTCAGTTTTTTTGTTTGACAAAATAAAATATGTTTAAATCAAAAATGCATTCATTAAAATGTACCTAACCTAACCAAATCATAATTTACAGTAAACCTGCGAAAAATCGAACTGTGTGCTGGGACAGAATAGAAATGAAACTTCAACGGACAAGTGGAAAAACGAATCACAACGGACGAGTGGAAAAACGAATGGCAACAGATAAATGGAAAAACGAATCGCAACGGACAAGTGGAAAAACAAATAGCAACGGACCAGTGTCAAAACGAATCGCTACAAAATTCTAACTTGCAGTTTTACGGACAGGTTTTCGAATTGGACAAGTACATAAACAATCCACTTATCCGCTGCCATTAATTTTTCCACTTGTCCGTTGAAGTTTCACTTCTACTATGTATCCCAGTACACATTTCGATTTTTTGTGAATTGTTTTATCGCGCTTTACAAGTCATCTGATTGCAGGAATCAATGTTCTTTTTTTAACTGTAGCCATAGGCAGTTCTGCCGAAACCTTTTATCCGTACAGGAACGGAGAAAGAACACAATTGCCTGCGGCCGGGCTGCCTGTCGTAAGAGGCGACTTAACAACCCGCAGCCAGGTGGTAGGGCATTTGCCCGACTGGATGTCTACCACCCCTGGTCTAAAGTATGTCGCCATAACAACCTTGAGTTGTGTTCCGGCATTAGTGACCAGGTTTCAGTCTCCCTTAAGAGAGCAGCAGCGCATTTGTAGCACCTTTGGTGTTGCAAATGTCCATAGGCGATGGTAACCGCTTTCCATCAAGTGGGCCGTCTGCCTGTCTGCTGATCTCCTGCAATAAGAAAAAACCTCCCAGTCATGGCACCACATCACCACGTCACCGCAGTGTATCGTGATTGCAAGGCCTTGCTACCGCGCTTATTCGCCCATTAAACAAACCGTGAAATTAACATTGCTACAATTATGTTTTGTTTACCATTGTTTACCGTTAGCACCTGATGGTTTTCTTGCGGAATAAAAAGTTACTTTTTTGATATTCCAATTTGTTTGTTAACATTTTTCACAGTTGAATAATTGTTTGTGTTGTAATTTAGGCAATTAGAGTGAAGTAAAATAATCTAAGCCAGAGAAAACATTACGCTTTTATTCAAAATAATTAATTAATTAATTCTTTATAGAGATTTGTGTATTTTTTGTTAGTATGATTATCGTTGCGTTGTATGGTCTCGTATGTATGGAATGTTGCAAATGATCACGCAAATTTCTAGGCAATCTTGATTATGTCGAACAAAATGCAAATTTAGATACTGCTATAACCATAGCTGGGCATTAACTCGTTAATCAGTTAATCGTTAATTAATGAAGTTAACATTTCGAGTAACGGATTAACTTTTAAGTTGACTAAAAAATATGTTAACGGACTCGTTAACTTCCGTTAAATTTCCGAAAGTCCGTTAATCGTTAATCCAGCAACAAATCTTAAAGAGCAAAGCTCACAGTCGCATCAAAATGTGGCTAGACATAAAGTCGAAAGACTCATTAAATGATGCGGCATTCCTCGGGGAGCAGATATTCGCAAATTGGTTTATTAAATATAATACTGCCATACCCTCAAGCGCTGCAGTTGAACGTCTTTTCTCCACGGGCAAGGATATACTACAGCCGAAACGAGACTCGCTTTCAGACGAGAACTTTAACATATTAATGTTCATGAAGGGGAATATTCATATTATGCCAGGTGACTAAATTGACAGATATATTGAACGAGTTAGTATCGTTTCGTCTAAGATGTAAGTTAGTGGTCTAAGCAAGTCGTCTAAATAGCAATTGGTCATTATATTACTATCAAATCGTCTTAAAATTAGTTCGTCTAATTAGTGTTTCGTCCAAAACGCTTTCGAATTTAAATAAAATAAATTCTAAACCTTACTCCAAATAAATTAAAAAACATTGTTTGTCAACATGCCTATATTAAACACTCTAATAATTATACCCGTCTTTTTTTGTTTCTAACCTGTTAACTTCCAGAACCAACAGTTTTTATAAGAAGATGCAATTTTTATCATGTGTTAACGGATTAACGATTAACGTTAACTTGCGTTAAATGTTCTGAAATGTAACCCTTTAACTTTTAACGAAGTTAACTTTTTCAGTAACGGATGAGCGATTAACGAAGTTAACTATTTGATTAACGGTACCCAGCTATGGCTATAAGTTTAAATGCGTTTATCCCATTAAAGGCCCGTGGAAGGCCACGACACACCTTCCATGATCAAATTGATCGTGTACTAGCAGAAGGTGATGTCAGGAGCCTTAAGAACAGACGAGCTTGCATGACAAGAGTTATGAATGTCAAAGAGGCAAGTGAGGTGTGTAAGAATAAGCCTAAATGGCACTCTGTTGTTCGTGCCTACCCCGCAAGGGAACTGGCGTGAAGTTATGTATGTATGTATGTATGTACCCCATTAAAATCTATAAACTCATTTATTGAATAAGGACAACGAATTTATATACACACACAAATTCGACCATAATTAATTTAAATTATAAGTTTGAACATTATGAAGGTTCTGTTGTCAAAGACTATACTTCTATAATTCATAATTTTAAAAAAATATTAGCATTCGTCGCTTCTTCTCTATATAAACAATAAGTGTGCGAAATTTCATACTCCTCCGTCCGCGCTATTTTCGTAAAGAGGGATACAATTTTTTTGCTTCACGTATTAATATAATGAAATAAAGAAAAGTTGCTAGAAGTTTGTTGCGCCGCTTCTTCTCCTTTAACAGTAACTAATATTCCTTTGAAAGCGGTGGTAGATTCATAACTTTCCATAAGTAATCTTAAGATTCCATTTTGAAATAAATATATTCATTTGGAAATATGAGCCAATATGAGCAGCATCAGGCAATATGAGCCTCAGTAAATTAGTAGTTCTTTACGGCCTCTCTGGTTGAGCGGGCTAAGCCTTTGCCGGCCTAGCTCACTGCAACGCAGAGGTTCGGGTTCGGTTCCTGGTATTTACTATGTGTTCTGGGATCGGCCTCAGTGTAGTCCTTTGTGTATTACCCATAAAACACATACATACATTTTGAAAACATTGACTTTCCTTGTACTTTATTTATTATTATATTTATTTATTGATCTTTGTACTTTCCTTGGGTGCTTTTAAAAAATACGTTATTAAGACCATTAAGGATCCAGGCACTATAATTTTCTGCAATTTTCTTTTTATCTGTCTCTGTTATCTTTATCCTTCGCATATATGATATTGTTACAACCTAGGCCCCGACAAAGACAAATTCCACGTACAAATCTGTTAAAGCACATTTTATTACCTGTCGGCATTTGAACTAATTGTAATACTTTTATGATCGTCTTCTTTTGTTCACTTATTTATTGGTATACGTTTCTAGTTATTGTAGAGAAGAGCAGATTGTTCTATTTTACTCGTTAACGACCGCTTGCGGCTGCATCATTAGCCAGGTGTGCGGATTACGATTACTAGGAAATTTGTGTGGACCTTCGCATTTGTGAAGTATAAAACGACGGCCTAATTGAGAGAGGAGTCACTTGAGCTACGACTACGATACGGGCGTGACTTGTGTACATTCGGGAATCTAATAGTGACGGACTTTGAGCGTTTTACTGAATTACGACCTTCTGCATTACGTTTGGATTTCTTGTGTTCGGTTATATATATTTGTACCTGTGTTATACTTGTTTGCATAGTTCTAATAAACTCTATAATAATTCTAACGGCATTTTAATTCGAGTCCCGCTAACTCGTAATAATATGTATATAAGCGTGTTGTTGTGTGTGTTTGTTTGCATTTTATCCAAAAAATTATCTAATGAGAAAAAATAAGGTATACATACATATGTCGAATTTTTGGAAAACCAGTTCATATCCAAAGTCACCTAGAAATAACAAATGCATAAATTTACTTAAACTGTAAATATTTCTATAGACAGTTCCAGAGCACGTTTAACCTTGAATTAAGTAAGTATTGTAATGATAACTATCACAGCAATAATTCCTTGCACTTCTTACAACCTATCTCTTTGAAGAATATAGAATACCATTGTTCAGAACAACCGCTAATGATTAACATACAGTTATTTGCTTTGTTTGGGCACAAAGCTCCTTGTGAATCATTGCGTATGGAGATCTGTAAATGCGGTCTGCATTTGCATCGTGAATGTAGAACATGTTAAGATATGTGTGTGAACCAAATATTATTGATGTATAGAAAAGAGGTGAATTCAGTTAGCTGCAATTCCATTAATTCTTTAAAAAAAATGTATTTTTTTATTGCAGGAGTTCAGCAGACAGGCATAGGACCCACTTGGTGGAAAGCGGTTACCATCGCCTATGGACATTTGCAACACCAAAGGTGCTACAAATGCATTCATAGCTCTTGTCATGCACGCAATATACTGCGTTTATATACTGGCAACATTTTTATGGCCCTTCCAGGCCTCAAATACTGGTGCTAAGTGGATTCCCCGGAGAGAGGCCAATCCTGACGGATTTTACATATCTGCTAACAAAAGGCTTGTCTCTCATGATATGCGGCCACATCGTGCAGGTAAATGAGATGGTTTTGTTCTTTCTGTTTTTTTTAAATGCAGGAGATCAGCAGACAGGCACACGGCCCACTTGATGGAAAGCGGTTACCATCGCCTATGGACATTTGCAACAGTAAAGTTGTTATAAATGCGCTGCTGCTCTCTTAAGGGAGACTGGTCACTAATGCCGGAACACAACTCAAGGTTGTTATGGCGACATACTTTAGACCAGGGGTGGTAGCCATCCATTCGGGCAAATGCCCGATATGTACCTATTAAAAAGTTCCAGATAGATAAAAATGAAATATAAGAATTTTTAGCTACACGTGTTGCTGGTATCTTACTATTACTTCTCCTTAAAACAGCAATAACACGTTGCGAAGTGATGTACATAGTGATGTATGACCTTCAAAAAATTATCTCCAGTGGAACTTAATTTAAATAAAATCTTTTAAATTTGAACAAAAAAAAAGCAAAATACTTTAGCATAAAACTTCTCAGAACATTTGCAGATTGGATGGTAACGGAAGTGAATATTTCCCTAGTCGAACGCTTCCTTCGTTCCATGACATCTGTCCAGGAACGTGGTTACAGCTGTATCAGCCGTACTAATTATAGAAGTCCTCCAAAATATAAAAATTGTAACAGACAGAACTCAAAAAAATCTTTACCCGTGCAAGAATGGAGAAAGAATATTGATTCCTACAGCCTGGTGGTCTGTCATAATAAGTAACAAAACAGCCCTCAGCCAGGTGGTAAGGTGGCTCGTTTAGATAACTTCGGCTCCTGGAGTAGAATATACCCCCAAAACAACTTTGAATTATGTTCCAGGGTCAGTGATCAGGTTCCAGTGACCTCCTTCGAGGCCAACAACAAATTGGTATTTTGTTGTTGCGTTTAGAGTTGGGTAGGACAAGATTTTAAAATGATTTTGTAAGAATAACATGACGTTTTATACTGAACTATTATAATGCAGCACTTCAAATGAGGCGAGGAGATTTGTATAGTTTGTACCGCGGCAGTACATTTGACTCAATGAGAACGGTGAGGCGTTGAGCGTCATTCTCTCATTTGTCCTGTAGAAAACTTCTAATTCGGAAATGTTCGTTAAGAATCGGATGTGATCGGCCTCGGTCACCTCATTTCACTAGCAGTCGTACATGTCATGTTGTCCCTCTTTGTCATATGAATATTCGTAGAGGCGTTATTGTACTGTTGTCCTCGTTCCGTCCTTCCTCTGACATTTGACGCGTGATGTGATGGACTCGAACGAGACAAAATCATATGAATATTTAAATAAAAATGGGACTAAATAAAATGAAACACCATTTTTTCTTTACGTTCGAATCGCAACCAACTCGATTTACTTTAATTATAATATCATGAAAAACCGAGCTGCCAGTATTATAAAACTGCTACAAAAAATATTTATTCCACAACACGTGAGTAGTAGCGGCACAAAATTGTTGAACTAGTACAAATTTAAATTTTGAGCCGTATCAGGACAAATCTATTTTTTCCGGGACAAATGTATGCCCTACACGTCTACTACTCATCACTAGTTGCGTTGTACTCCAGCAATAAAAACAAACTGTCTTCAACTCCCGTGCGAATAGGTATTTTCTAGGTAATCATGCTCCATTTTAGATCGCATCAGGCGAGATCAAGGTCAAACGCGACCTGTACATCATAATAATAATTTCCTAGTAGCCGTTTTCATTTAAAAACTGGAAGCGCATTGTAAACATTCACTGTTTAAACATGGTGGCGAAGCACGTGGGCGATTCCAGTGTGACCAAACCGGTCTGAATCCCGTCGCCGGGTGACCCAGTGCGCCTGAAACGTGCATTACCGTGTCAAAAGACTCTAGGTACTGTTAATTCGCTAAATGTTCTGCACCAAAATTGAAGTCGTTTGCACGGAATCACGGAATGAATGAACTTTTTATACGAATATACGAGACTATATCGAGGGGTCCAAGGTTATTTGTTTTAAGCGACATTTGCGAAATTGTGTCGATAGAGGACTTTGAAGTTTCAATGACCCACAATAAGACTTCATTAGTAAAATACATACTATATTTAAAAAAGAAAAAAATCTGTAGTTTTTAATTGGAAACCAGGTTCATTATAATTCCTTAAGTTTGAGACATTAGGATGCAAGAAAACCATCAAGTCAATTCTGTCACAAAATGTCGCTTAACACAAATAGCCTTTCACCCCTCGATATATACAGCTTTAGTTTTCATAGTTTATCACTGCATGCATCTATGAATAATGTACACCATAGAAGTACTATTTCTTCACGTCTATAGCATGGAAAAAATAGAATTCATCGTCCATGTCTATACTAATGAAATTGAAACGCCCATCTGTTATTACATTTTTTTTATTGCAGGAGTTCAGCAGACAGGCAAACGGCCCACTTGATGGAAAGCGGTTACCATCGCCTATGGACATTTGCAACACCAAATATGCTACAAATGCGCTGCTGCTCTCTTAAGGGAGACTGGAACCTGGTCACTAATGCCGGAACACAACACAAGGTTGTTATGGCGGCATACTCTAGACCAGGGGTGGTCGCCTTCCAGTCGGGCAAATACCCTACCACCTGGCTGTGGGTTGTTTTATCGCCTCTTACGACAGGCCGCCCGGCCGCGGGAAATTGTATTCTTTCTCCGTTCCTGCACGGATAAATTACATTATACTATTCTAGGGTCCACACCAGACACCCAGATCATAGAAAATAACGGAAGGTTAGGAAGGAAAGAACTCTGCATTACAGTGAACTAGGCCAGCAAAGGCTTACCCCAATGAACCACAGGGCCGTCAACAGGCAATTTAACAAAGAGGATTCTCGTCTTAAATTCCCGTGTATGTTTCACTTTGATATTTTGACGACCTCTGTGGTTGAGCGGGCTAAGCCTTTGCCGGCTTACCTCACTGGAACGCAGAGGCTCCGGGTTCGATTCCTGGTATGGTAAATTTCTGAAACGTATTTTCTTCGTTATTTACTATGGTCTGCGTGTCTGGGATCGGCCCCAGAGTGGTCCGTTGTATATTACCCATAACACAAGCGTAACTTGCTTAATTTGGGGATATACAGTGTTGTGTTTGTCTGCCGATTTATTTATTTTATATCTTGCAGGGTTCGTAACCAGTAGGCAAACAGTCAAGATGATTGTAAAAGTTTCCGTTTTTAATTAATTAATCTTTAAATGGTCAGGACTCAAATCAGTCTTTTCAAAAAGTATCTAATACACTACGTAGTACATACACTGCCAAAAAGTTATTGATAAAATCTAAAATTAAATATGATACATAGATTAGGTGTATTTATCAATTTAAATCTTTATCAACAATCACACGATAACAATCTTTCTTGCATTTCCTGCGAAAAAAACATATATCTGCTGTATTATTATAACACTAATTCTCGCACGAAGTTTCTTAACCAGCGATAGATATGTTTTTTTATATTTTTTTTATTGCAGGAGTTCAGCAGACAGGCAGACGGCCCACTGGATGGAAAGCGGTTACCATCGCCTATGGACATTTGCAACGCCGAAGGTGCTACAAATGCGCTGCTGCCCTCTTAAGGGAGACAGGAACCTGGTCACTAATGCCGGAACACAACACAAGGTTGTTATGCTGGCATACTCTAGATCAGGGGTGGTCGCCATCCAGTCGGGCAAATACCCTACCACCTGGCTATGGGTTGTTTTGTCGCCTCTTACGACAGGCCGCCTGGCCGCAGGAAATTGTATTCTTTCTCCGTTCCTGCACGGATAAAATTATAGCAGCAGCATCTAATTTACGTCTGTAAAAAAATCGTTTAGACTGTAATATCATTTCCTTCTCAATATATATTTTTAGTTCTTTTATAGCGATGTCTCTTTTGATGTTTATTACTTTATCAGTTAATTAATTATACTAATGGTCGCCCGTGGTCGAAATTCGACCATAACAATTTGTTGTCAAAGACTATATCACATATTTCGCCAAGGCTACACTGAATGACTTTAACAATAAACATAAGTGTACATATGCGTCTGTGTGTGTCAAATACATGGTAGTGTGTGTAATGTTTGCTTTATTGATTTATTTTATTTCTTATGCATAATTTAAAACACAAATATTAGCATTCGTCGCTTCTTATCTATATAAACTATAAGTGTGCGAAATTTCATACTTTTCTGTTCGCGCAATTTTGCTAAAAATGGGTACAAAGTTTTTTGCTTCACGTATTGATATATAGATACACTAGCTGTCACGGCAGACGTTATTCTGCCCTCAAGAAATAAAATTTAGAACCCGATTGCAGCGCCACCTACCGGGTCCAAATCTAAGGTATCCTATCTTTCAAGTCGGATCAAACTGCACACGGTGTGCAAATTTGATTAAAATCCTTCAAGTAGTTTAGGAGTCCATCGCGGACAAACAACGTGACACATGATTTATAATAAATATTAAGATTTTTATGGACATTGCATTTGGGGCACAGCATATTAAGCTTAAAGCTTGGTAGCATTTTTTTTTTTATGGTCTAGTATATTTGCTTGAAGATGTATATTTCACACTGGCTATATACGCAAATCGTCTAAAGCTATAATAAAAGAAGAACTATATTTAAAGAATATAGTTATAGATATTAATAAATCAAGAAACAACTGTGACTCATAGGTTATATCAACAAACTGATGTTTGATGGCCTCTGTGGTTGAGTGGGCTAAGCCTTTGCCGGCGTACCTCACTGCAACACAGAGGTTTCAGGTTCGATTCCTGATATGGTAAATTTCGCAAACGTATTTTCTCCATTATTTACTACGGTCTGGGTGTCTGGGATCGGCCCCAGAGTGGTCCGTTGTATATTACCCATAACACAAGCGTACATACATACATACATAACTTCACGCCAGTTCCCTTGCGGGGTAGGCACAAACAACAGAGCGCCATTTAGGCCCATTCTTACACACCTCACTTGCTTCTTTGACATTCATAACTCTTGTCATGCACGCTCGTCTGTTCTTAAGGCTCCTGACATCACCCTCCGCTAGTACACGATCAATTTGATCATGGAAGGTGTATCGTGACCTTCCACGACTTCTGCATCCATCCACTTTTGCATTGTATATCTGTTTAGTCATTCTTTCATTGTGCATTCTTTCCACATGCCCGAACCACCGGAGCATTCCTTTCCTTACCTTCACCCCGACACTTTCTTTCAAACCAACTCTTTTTCTTACTTCGGTATTACGAACGCGGTCCGCAAGCGTCACTCCGCAGATTTTGCACAGTGCTGGCATCTCGACCGCGTTTACTCTACTTTCATGCTCTTTCTTCCATACCCAACTCTCGCTTCCATACGTGAGTGTAGGTACCAGCACCGCGTTGTGTACGGCGAGCTGGGCCTTCCGGCTGAGGTTCTTAGCGCCTAGAAGTTTACCTAACGCTCCATTCAAACTATTCCCCAAATTCACTCTTCTTTCTATATCAGCAGTGTACCTTCCATCCCTGCTAAAAGCACATCCAAGATATACAAACTCATTCACTTGCTCCAGCATAATATCATCGACCATTATCCTTGCATTCGTTCTGGTTTCTTCTCTTTCAAACACCATAACCTGTGTTTTCTTCGCATTCAAGCGTAACTTGCTTAATTTGGGGATATACAATATGTGTTTGTCTAAAAAAAAACACTTTACTGTTAAATCGTATCTGAAACATCGTCTTCAGTACAACGTTGCAAAGTTACAAAATAACATTAGGAACGGAGCTCGCTGACTTGACGTCTCCTTCACGGGCTCTGACTTCCAGGGCTGTAACCTTAGCGCTTTCGGCGCTAGTTTAGCGCTTTTAGGGTTATCTAGCTCCCATGTTTACTAATCAACTTCCAGTGCTTGCACTTTTTTTATGGTAAGCAAATATCTAATTCCTTCCACCTTCCATGATCAAATTAATCGTGTACCAGCAGAAGGTGATGTCAGGAGCCTTAAGAACAGACGAGCGTGCATGACAAGAGTTATGAATGTCAGGGAAGCAAGTGAGGTGTGTAAGAATAAGCCTAAATGGCGCTGTGTTGTTCGTGCCTACCCCGCAAGGGAACTGGCGTGAAGTTATGTATGCATGTAAATATCTAATTGCTTAGTTTTTGGTGTACATTAAGTGTAGTCCAAGCGCCATATTATTATTCTCTCCTTATTGTGTAGTCATTTTCAAGGGATTGTATAAATATATTCGCAAGTTTTTAAAGTCTAACATTAATATTATTGTAGAAAATTGTAACTAGGGTGTCCGGTAGCAAAATTAGGAATTCTATGTTAATTTTTTAAAAACTGCAACATTTATTCATTTTTTAAGGCCAGCTCATGTTGGATTACCCAACATTCACAATATTTAGTTTACTTGCAACACTGATTCTGCACAAGCAACACCAAAAACCCCATCCGTTGTTGCATCCCTTTTGTCTCCCACCCTTCTTCCGCCTCCAACCGTTGAGAGCAATACACGCAATTTACAGTTCGCTCCGTGCCTTTTTTATTTATAATCAGCCCTTAATTTAAGTGAAATTAAATTAAAACACAGTCAAATCTAACATCAGTTCTCTGAACAGGATTTATGCGGTTTTAATTTCTAAATGTTTCCCTCTAAATGTTGTCCTTTCCATCGTATAGCCTTCCGGAATCTGTTAACCGTATTCCATGCGCAGAGTTCTGCCTTAATAACTATTTTAAAAAACATTTTTATTTCCTTTGAAAGTTTCTTCACCTTTTATAAATTGGCGCGTAGCCAATTAGCGCTTTATTATTTTGATCGTCCAGCAGAATATAGCGCTCAACGCTTGCATAAAGGTGGCAGCCCTACTGACTTCCATTTGATTGCCATTCGTCGATTTCGTCCAAGGAGACAACGGTCTGGTGCTTCACATTGAAAAAAATCATTTTCATCATCAGCGTCTAATTGGCGGCCAGTGTGGCCTTGCGACACCTTTGTGATATTTCAAACGTGAAAACAACAGCGGAAATGAACTTATTATATTCCAGTTGATATCGTCAACGTATAAAACTATTATAACAACCTATACCAATCTAAAAAAATATATCAACTATATCTACCTAAAGCGTGCAATATTTTTTTTATTGCTGTATAGTTTCGCATTTGACCATCATCTCGCTCGATTTTGAGCGGAGATATGGTCTAAGATCCAGCACGCTTATCTAGAAGATCTATTCACACAGGATTTGAAGATACCCAGGTTGTAGGTTTCTGGAAAAACATACTCCGGCAGTAAGTTCCACTCCTTTGCGGTGTGCATAATGAAGGTGGACTCAAAGCGCTTTGTTCGTATAGGTGGTATGTCCACCATATAGCGGTGCCGCATGCCACTGCGTCTGGTTTTCAAGAGCTCAGCTGCACACTCTCCAAAATGTATCCGATAGAAAACCGATAAGCTGGAAACCCTGCGTCGATGTTCGAGACTTTGAATTTTATCATTGAATAGCTGGTCGTTGCCTATCAACTCAACAAACTGTCTATGAACACGTCATTTTCACAAATTTGTCCTTGCTATATGACGGTTAATTTACATTCAGTTACTGACTTCCAATTCGAGGTAAGTCAGTGCCTCAGTTCTGCCATCGTCCATCTGAAGCTAGTACAGCCTTGTCGCGTCAGTGCTGACTTAAATATTCGAGATTCCCGAACTTTCACGACATACTATCAGCGATCTTATTCTTGACGGTGTTCCAATTACCTTATTTTTTTTTAATATCTCTAGCACTGATGTAATTTCTGTCGTAACATTACCTTTAGAACTCAGAGGAAGATCAGTGCTGATTATAACAATCCAGCATGATTCTGAGATTAAGCATCCTTTAAGACAAGTTTATTTAGTTTAGTTTTTCGTAACAATTAGTTTAATGTATTCTGTTCTAAATAAAATGGTTTTCTTTCTTATTTCAATCTTGTTGGTGAAATGCTAGGTGCGCTTCTATCTGCATTGTCCTTTTTTGGTCTTTCCATCTCTTGCATTCCCAGCAGTATGGATTGCTGTGTCCACTTTATGCGCATCTATCTCTTTCCTCCTCTTTCCATGTTCTGCAAAGGCAGTCGTGGCCAGTAATCACCTTCGCCATATGATAGTTTACTTTGCCCGAAATCCCTCCAGTTTTCTTACATCGGCTATTAACAGCTGTCTCTACAGAAAACAGCTACAGAATCCTAGAAATTCAATATGTAGTTTCCTAGATTTACTCCATCGAGAATCGAATCCGAAACATCTAGTGGCAATCGCAACATCGCTGAGACTACTACAGTATGCCACTGAGGTCGTCAAATCTTAATATAGAAACTCCCATAAAGACGCAATCTTCCGGCAAATCATCCACGCCTCGCCGTAAATCAACTTCCTAATTCCACCAGCAATTACAAATCAATTTCCTCACACCAAAGCCCTTCAACACAACTCTTAGAAAAACCTTCGAATCCAATGAACCGTCAAAACAATAAAATACTCCTTAGGATTCTATTGCTATTTCAGCAAAAACAAAATCCCTATAAAAGCTCGACTGGCTACCACCCCTGGTCTAGAATATGCAGCCATAAGAACTTTGAGTTCTGTTCCGACATCAGTGGCCAGGTTCTAGTTTCTTCTTCAAGGCCAGCAGCACATTGGTAGCACCTTTGATATTGCTAATGTCCATAGGCGACAGTAACCACTTTCCATCACTGTTGGGCCGTAAGCCTGTCTGATTGATTTGAACAAATACCATCCATCTATAATCTATCTATCTATACTATAATAAATCTGTAAATGGGAGTTTGTACAATCCATTTAAAATATAACAAAAAGCAGGAGGGATAATTCGGACCAGGAGATTTCAAAAATGAAATTTTTACAATTTTTATATGTCTGTTAAAGCATCACGTGAAATGTATATGCCATATATAGATGCCATATGGCATAATTTAGGATACTCTTTATCGCGATAAATGACGTTGTTTCAAACATGGTGCTGCGATCGCATCTTTTTTGAAAACTACAGAACGTATATGAACGAAACTCGACACAGAGATGGCTTATATCCCGAATCAATACCTAGGATACTTTTTATCCCGATAAATTGATGTCATTTGCATAGAATAGATGGATTAACTAAACAGATGGCGCTGCAATCGCGTGATTTTTTTTAATTCACTAACAAATACCTACGTTGTCATACGCAACATGTCATTTGTTGTATTACTTCAAATCAGGTTGGCTTCGACTTGTCTCTATATTTTGCTGGGCTGTTGTGTGGACTATATGGACTTGTTTCTTTGTTATAAATTATAATTATATATAAAAATCTAATTAAGTTGTGTATAAGTAAAATCAGTTTACTGCCCAGGGTTTGAAACGCGGTGCATCAGCGGGGAAATCTCTAGTTGAACTATAACACTAGAATACTTTTAGTGTACTCTAATAAAAAAGTGTGAACGTCATTCACCTCAACGAAACCCTTCATTGCATGGACCGACATGCACTTGGACGATTTTTTATGCTCTCTATATTTGGAACGTTGTACACAATTTATCGCACTTGCCTACTTATTTTTAAACATCATTACCTTGTTCGCGGTGTTTAACTTTTTGCACATAATGTCAATTAGAGCATGTCACCCGGCTTCTTTCGTGTATGCTTTGAGATACTAATCCCGGGGAGACTATTAAATTTTTCGGGATTATTGCCAGGTTTTTTTACAATTTTTTTTTTGTTACCATTGGTACAAAATTGATATTACTTCAATAGTATATGTCAAATTTTAAGGGGTTCATAAACTACGTCACACGAATTTCATGATTTTTGCCCCCTCCCCCCTCCTTGTCACAGCTGGTCATATTCATGAGGCTCCTCCCTCCCTAGTGTATCATCACATATTTTGCAATCTCATCAAGAAATTATTAAATTAAAACAGCAGTTCCGTAATTAGCTTGAATATGTGATGTCACGACATTTAGGACCCCCCCCCCCCCCACGTGTGACGTCAGTTATGAATGGTCCCTTACCAGAAGTCTTTATTTCTGTTGCTGTACTAGGTACAGCAAACAAGCTGATGGCCCACTTGATGGAAAAAGATTATCGTCGCCTATGGACATTTGCAACACCAAAGGTGGTATCAGTGTGCTGACAACCTCGACCTTGCCGGAATTGGAACTTGATTACCGATGCTTGAACACAACGCGAGGTTGTTATGGTGACATACTCTAGACCAGGGAGGTGGCCATCCAGACGAGCAAATGTTCTGCAACCTGGTTACGGGTTGTTTAGTAAGGCAAATCAATTGATAGTAATACAATACAGAACCTCGTACTCATAAGTTAAGTTGGTTCATTGGCGTATGTCTAATGTAAATAATCGAATACCTAATTGAGACGTTTGAAGGTGAAATAATAATAATATTGTGGCGACCGAGGGTAGAACTGTCTAGCAGCGTAAGCCGGTCTCAAGACTTTTAGAAAAAGGTAGAAGATTCTGGAAGGAAAAGACGAGGACAGATACATTTTAGAAAGGGATAGACAGTGAACGAAAGTTCTAGAATAGAAGGTTCGAGAAAGAAAAAGACAGAGATAGATAGATGTGTAGAAAGGGATAGATAGTAAATAAAAGAATAACGAAAAGAAGATCGAAATTATGGGTTCCAGAAGATTCTTCCGGGTATATACTGGAACCTATAAGCAAGGTTTTTATGGCGGCGTAAGGCGCAAATGCCTACCACCTGTGGGCAGTAGTCGCCTCTTACGACAGGCCGCCGGGCCGCAGGAAATTGTATTCTTTCTCCGTTCCTGCACGGATAAAATCTTCCGGGTATATACTATATAAGCAGCGTAAGGCGCGCCTACCGGGCAGTTCAGAATTTGAGTTCAGTTGAAGACAGCGAAGCGACAAGTGCGATACGAAAGAATTGGAAGAGAAGTTTAAAAGAAGACAGTGACGAGTTTAGTGGTAAGTTTAGTGAAAAGTTTAGTGGGCAGTTCAGTGAAGGAGGAGTTCAGCAAAGTTTAAAAGGAGGTCCAGAAGCGAGCTATGCGCGTTAAATTCGGTGCTGAACACCGCAGCAGCAGGAACTGGTCTACGCAATATCGGCGACGGTAATGTGAGTGAGACATCTTATCGTCGGGACAGTGCGTCGTTAGTTGTGCATGTCCCTGGGCAACCCTACGGGGAAGATACACGTACGGCTGTGTAAGTCAATAAAGCTTCTAGTTAAAAACTGGTGTTTTCTTCCAATCCTAAGTGCGTACCTCCGCTCGCACGTAACAATATGATAATATCTAAATTTTTCAGTCGAAATGTAAATCGATTGTTTGTGATTTGGGATCGATTACGAGTCTTACATTGTTTGTCTAGCTTCATTTTAAAAAAAGATAAGCTAATTGCGTTAAGTATTTACTTTTATCAAAGTTAATGAAAAAATTAAGCATAATCATAACTCACCATATAAATAAATGTTTACTGACCTGCATCAACAATGTCAGGTTGTTATCGCGACAAATGTGGGCATATGTTATATGCGCCTGCGCATACTGCAATGGCGCCGTACCGGCCCGTGCCACTTAACTGATAAACACTTACGCGGTCATTATATCAGATTTCCATTTATAATTACATGTTAGGTTATTAATATAATTCGCAAAAATATAACAAAAGTCCTGATTTTTTTTGATGCTACACAAATCCTAAGCTTAAAAATAACATCATGATGATCGCCATGAACAAAGTAAATAAAAAACACAAAATTAAATTCGAATAAGGGTCATTCTTAATTTGAATTTGAAAATGTAGCCTATAAAGAGGTTGATTATAGCATAGATCAGTAGTATAATGTTCAGTTTTTCTTCACATTAAAAGCAGGCAACAATCACAAACCATATAGCCAGAAAAATGTAGCATCGATAGACATCGTGAATCAATCTGCAAAAAGTTTCGAGTGTCGCAAGTGTTCCAAATTTGAAATTCTGGCAGTGCGTAATAAATATTATATGTTTGTATGTATTTATATACAGTTACAATAGGTTTTATAGTCGTTATTATATCCAGGCTGTATTATATACAGCCTTAACCTTATACTTATTTCATATTTACGCAGGAGTTTTTGGCAGAAACTGGAGAGGGGTGTTGTACTGTGCAGTTTCATTTTCTAAAAATGTGTAAAATTTCTCTTAAATAAACAATAGTTTTAGGATATTGATAGTTTTTGAGTAGTAATTATGTGTTTTTATAAGAAAGTTGAACTGTATAGTCAAATGTAGTCTTTCGAGTTGTCACAAGAACGCCGTTGAATGGCGGCAGTTGAAGACCTACAATTCAGCTGAACTATACAAAAGCTTATACATTAGAATTGACTGTATGGACTAAGATTCCTTTGCCTGCCTTTGCAGGGAATAATACTTACTATTACTTTTATTACGTACGTCACGTAGGGTCGGTTGTTCTAGGCGTAGGTAGTGTAGTCCGTAAGAATAATAGATCCGAAAGAGTTTAGAATACAACCGGAATTTAACTCTAGGATGATGTGTTACTTATTCGCCATTAAACGTGACCCTTAATTGTGTTTATTAAATCAATTTCCTGCAGCCGCGCGGCCTTTCGTAAGAGGCAACATAACAACCCACAGCCAGATAGGGTGTTTGCTCATCTGTATGGTTACCACCACCGGTCTAGAGTATGCCGCTATAACAATTTTGAGTTGTGTTCCAGTCTCCCCTAAGAGAAGCAGCACTGCATTGGTGGCACGTTTGATGTTGCAAATGGCCATAGGAGATGGTAACCACTTTCCATCAGATGGGCCGTCTGCCTGTCTCCTGAACGCAATTAAAAAAAGTTAAAGGCAAGTACTAAAGAATTTCAAAAGTATGTTTACTTAAATATTGTTATTTATTACAAACAACAATAGGGTAGCCTTTACCGCGAAGAGCGAGGCTGTAAGATGTTGCGATGAATTTAAATCAACTCGTTCAGGTAAACAATGTTTATTGTTTTTATTTTGTTACACCTTTTAATACGGTATGGTTTAATGAATTGTGTGTTGTAAATATCTAAAGCTGATATGAGACCGTACATTATGGTCTTTCAATTTGGATGATTCAACCATCGGGATATATATGATTTTCATCCGTGCAGGAACGGAGAAAGAATACAATTTCCTGCGGTCGGGCGGCCTGTCGTAAGAGGCGACAAAACAACCCACAGCCAGGTGATAGGGTATTTGCTCGAATGGATGGCGACCACCCCTGGTCTAGAGTATGCCGCCATAACAACCTTGTGTTGTGTTCCGGCATTAGCGACCAGGTTCCAGTCTCCCTTAAGAGAGCAGTAGCGCATTTGTAGCACCTTTGGTGTTGCAAATGTCCATAGGCGATGGTAACCGCTTTCCATCAAGTGGGCCGTCTGCCCGTCTGCTGAACTCCTGCCATAAAAAAAATAAACGTGAATTATTCAGTGTCATTGAATGGCGTATGGGCTTTCAAATATATGCCTTTCAACCAAATTGATTTAATTTGGTTATACCGTCTCATATCAGCATACCTTACTCTGGTGATGACTCGTGGTAGCGTAATGGCAAGCCCCGCGTCTCAAACTCAAAGGGCGCGGGTTCGAATCCTAGCAGGAATCCCACGTGAAGTTAAATTCAATTCTACACAGATCAACAATGCTATGATTTATCATACTTATACAGTATACTTATAATAGACTATTTTTATAATGGTTATTTATCCTATATTATAAATGCATATTATATATTTAGTCTGGAATAGCAAATAGGCTATTATTATCCTGGAAATGTGTACGGTCCCCGTGGGATAATATAATGTAATATATTTAAGTATATAACCCAGTATTTAAGAAATGTGTATTAGATATTAATCAAATTATTTTCTAGACCCTTTCCAGAAGGAGTTAAATTAAAAAAGAAATTAACGCAAGCGAAGCCGCGGGCAAGAGCTAGTGGCGTATACTAGTAATCATCTTCATCCTAGCGTTAAATCCCGGTTGCGTTCGAATTGTCTGCCTCGAAGCCGAAGTCCGCTTTCCTACATTTTCTTCTCCGCCTCGCGTGGTCCTCGGCATCCCTTGTATTGAGATCATTGGTACGCAACGTCACATATACACATACATATTATCACGCCTCTTTTCCATACAGGTAGGCAGAGTCTATAGATTTCCACTTGCTTCATCTACTTTTGTTAACCGCTTCATAAATGCACGTTTATTTCTTATGTTTTTTACCTGACTTCGCTTTAAGACTTTTTGCTATTTGATCATGATGAGTACGTTGCGGTCTACCGGTACCAACTCTACCATTCACAATACTGTCATACACTGTTCATCCTCTCTACATGCCAAAACCACCTTAATAATCCTTTTCCAACTCTTGTTATTACATCATTTTCAATCCACAACGTCCCTTATTAAACTATTCCGTACTATATCATTTATGCTTACCTCTACTTCTCAAAGCTCTCATTTCGACTGCGGTTATTCTACTTTCACACTTCTTCTGCCACACCCTACTCTCACTGCCATGGACAGCCAGACGTGCCTTGCAGACCCTAGCACACATATACTAGTAGTATTCCATAATAATAACAATAGTGCAACTCGTCTATCTTTGATAATTATTCCTACAAACCCAATACCCAATAAGGATACAAATTACGTAGGCGGTTGTCTAATATGGTGTTGCAATAACCGGGTGGCCATTGTAAACGGCAGTTGTAAATGAAACTAAAGCGTAGTTAAGGATGATTATTTATTCACGCCAGCACGTGGAATCGATTATAAAATATTGTCAGCACTATTATGTAATGATTAATGAGGATTATTTTTAATATGCGAATCATAAACGTAATCGATTGATTGATATGGTTAAGCGTAGATTATAAATATGTACTTACACAATATAAATTATTTTAAACAATTCCTAATCCTTATATCTTATCGATAATTCCTCATCTACACTACTATAGGACGGCAAGATTGTTCGTGACACTCTGATAGTTTTAAGGTGAGGACGACGCGTGACAGTGAGGGTGGAAAGTGTGTGCCGGCTGGGACGGCTAAAGTAGGGTTGCCAGCCTTTTTCGAAAAAAATATAGTATTTTAATGTGGCGACATTAATGCTAACATCATAAGCAAGCACGCAAGCGCGAAGTTAATATTAATCTGTGTAGCATGCAAAACATCGCGCCGTTGGAGTTTTTAGCGGGAACTGAAAGGGGACGTTGTGCTGTGCAGTTTTATTTTCTAAAAATGTGTAAAATTACTCTAAAATGAACAATAGTTGTACGATATTGATAGTTTTTGAGTAGTAATTATGTGTTTTTGCGAGAAATGTGAACTATATAGCCAAATGTGGCTTTTCGAGTTTTCACAAGAACTCCGTTGAATGGTGTGGATTGTAGCCTACAATACAACTGCGCCTGGCTTAAAGGCCTAGTTGCCAAGCCTTAAACATAAAATAATATTCGCGCCGTCATATGACATCGCGGGCTCAACGTTCCCGCCGCATGCTTGGCGCGAAAACTTTTTAAGCTGTAAATATATAGTACTTTTACCGACCACGACTAGATCTCAACCATTTATGTAAATCAAGTAAAAATAGACAATCTAAACCCTGAAAAGTTTTCGTAATATATGAAAACACACAATCAGTCTGTCCACTTGTCTCTCTTCACTGCACGTGTTACCATGATTGTTCTTTGTCTCATAAACGAGTTGAACAAGTAGAACCATACTGCACGTCTCTAAATTGACGTAAAAATTAATGAGTGGGAACATTTTACACCGCAAGTAAAACATGTTTTTCGTTACTTTCACACATAAATATTATGTTTGAGATGTTAACATATACTTGTATTTAACTTTTAAAAAAAAAATTATTTAAATTTAGACATATTTTAATAAAATAAAAGGGGGTCGCCCAACTAACTGACAAAAATAACGCTTGCTTTTATGCTTAGCTTACGACCACATGGTCAGTAAATACTATAGCTTAACTTTTTTCTAGTTTTATTCAACTTACTACACATTGGCGTGAAATGTTTTGTCATTTTGATTTCATGGAAGCCCACGAGCATCGGCTTCATCATCACGTGAATGTCGAGGCGATCCAGCTCCTCGACAACACGGACACAACGAGAAGGCTCTAAAGGACAAAACCATTTGAACTAGTGCTATAAACATTTTTATCCGTGCAGGAACGGAGAAAGAATACAATTTCCTGCAGCCGGGCGGCCTGTCGTAAGAGGCGACTTAACATCCCACAGCCAGGTGGTAGGGCATTTGCCCGACTGGATGGCTACCACCCCTGGTCTAAAGTATGTCGCCATAACAACCTTGAGTTGTGTTCCGGCATTAGTGACCAGGTTCCAGTCTCCCTTAAGAGAGCAGCAGCGCATTTGTAGCATCTTTGATGTTGCAAATGTCCATAGGCGATGGTAACCGCTTTCCATCAAGTGGGCCGTCTGTCTGTCTGCTGATCTCCTGCAATAAAAAATAAGAAAAAAACAAAACAAAAGTGTAGTGTAACATGCTAGCTATTAATAAAGAACACACGAACAAAGTGTCTTCACCTTAATAGAGACAATAAGAAAAGTGTTAATGGACATTTTCTTAGTAAAAATACTTTTACTTAATTTAGGTTATATTTAAATTACTTATTAATCTTTTTAGATTAGATGGTAATATTAATAAGGTATTTCTTTCTAAATACTTTATTCCTAAGGTATTTCTTTCTAAATACCTTATTCATACAAAAAATAAAAATTGATTTCATTGGATATGTTTAATTTTGACATCAGTTGACGATCAGCAAATTGTACTTGAATAATTTTAGACTATTAAGTTTATGCTATACAAAAACATTCCGTATCTGGTGGTCGTCAACAGATTAGTTTACGACCAGGAGTTTTTTCATCTGTGATCAATTTTTTACATAATCTAAAGTAAACTGTTTAAACTTGATTTATTTAAGTACTTAATCTTAGTTTTTAAGTTACTTTAGGTTTATTGGTAATTTCTCACTTAAATCCCTCATCATAAAGTCCTTGTTCTACTGGCTTTTTAATGATCGAGAACTAACCATAAAGGCGGACATAATGTGGCTGTAGGTGTCCGATAACTGTCACAATAGCACTTTTCGATAATTTTTGATTTTTTTTAAATATTACAGTAATAAATATACATAAGAAATGTGAAATTTAGTTTTCCCAGGTTTTGTCTATCATATTCAAGTCAAAAATAAGTATATAAGTAGTTCTTGCCATGAACAATCTTACTTTAAACTAAAAGGCGTTAACTAGTTACCCTACGTCATTAAAATCAAATGTTAGTACTATAAGCAACCGCGAGTTAACAATTTAAAACAAAAAAATTATATATTGATATACATTTCATACTGTGTAAAAAATGCGTACCAACATGAGTAGCATTTTTAGCAAGCCACGCATGATTAAACGCATGTCATGTTTTTTTTTTAATTTTCGTACAAAATGCAGTGGCGTCTTGTCGGAAATACAAATCGAACCACCACGATATCTGGGTCGAAGCGAATCGATTTTATACCGATTTTAGTTGCGTAAAGTGATTACCCAATAATCAGAAAAAGTCCTACACATTTTCTTTCCGAAACCAACTACGAAAACTTCACCGCGTTTCGATTTCTAACCAGAAGTTAGATGCATTTATAACCGGACATGTACAACCATCTCACGGCCCATCCTGATGTATAAAGAAGAGCTTTAGCACCGGAAAGAAAGATTCTCCGTAATATTTTGGACCCAAAATCATACGTAATTCAAAATCTTGAGATAGGGCAGACGGGATGACGGCGCGGGTGGGGCCCCTTGGGGTATAGGGGTTCTCACTCACCCGCATATGCCGTTGAGATGAGAGCGCGAGTGTTCCGTGCGCGCTCATCTCTCCTCCCCGTGGGGCGCGTTACAGACCGCCCCACGCCAAAGAGAGCATGATGATGCCCGGGGATGAGTCCCCGGCAATGGAAGAGACCTCGTGAGAGGGGCCCACGCCTGCCAGGGCTGCGGAGAGGCTAGGTCATATACCCGTAGTCCTGGCATAAGGCGAAGGACGGAACACCCAGGGGTTTTAGTGGGTATCCCTAACCGGGGGTGGCAACAGCATGGCATCAGTTCTGACTGGGCATGCTGGTGCCACCCCCGATCTGGCGAATCCCACACACGGG
Organism: Dendrolimus kikuchii; assembly: GCA_019925095.2. Lineage (NCBI taxonomy): Eukaryota > Metazoa > Arthropoda > Insecta > Lepidoptera > Lasiocampidae > Dendrolimus > Dendrolimus kikuchii. The sequence goes on from CM034402.1 coordinate 2,724,310, forward strand.
TCGTGAATATCCCCCCAAGGTTCTGCCCTTGTCGCGGCTTATGGTCCTCAAGCGGATTTCCCCTGGCTAAAAAAAAAGGGCAGACCGGATAGAAGGGATGAGATAGAGAGTAGGTCACCGGAATCCATTTCCATACTTTGGCTACACCTGACTAGGAAATGCCTGCACTCATTGTCGCTTTCAACATAGCTGGAATTATTTTATTTCTGGAATTACTCATATCTTATTTATAAAAATCAATTGCTGTTCGTTAGTCTCGCTACAACTCGCGAACGGCTGGACTGATTTGGCTAATTTTGGTTTTGAATTATTTGTGGAAATATGAAAAAAATAGGCTGTACGAAGTTTGCCGGGTCAGCTAGTTACAAATAATTGTTACACTTCGTTTGTGGATCAGAAACAAGTCAACCTCAAAGTCAACTAGACTTCAAAAAGAGGATTTTTTTTTTATATGTATGTACACTGATTACGCTGAGATTTATGATCCGATTTACGTGATTCTTTTTTAGTTTGATGCGGAATAGTTGCCATTTAGTCCCCTAAAAATTTAACATAATTTGGCCCAGTACTTTTCATTTTATGAACATTTTTTATGATTTTTTTTCCGTTCCGTTCCGTATGTACACCGATTACGCTGAAATTTATGATGCGATTTACGTGATTCTTCTTTAATTTCATGCGGAATATTTACCATTTAGTCTCCTAAAAATTTTACATAGTTTGGCCCAATACTTTTCATTTTATGAACATTTTTTTATGATATTTTTTCCTTGTATTTCGTTCTTCTCAAACAGCTTAATAAAGATAATTATTTTATTTCATCCTTTTCATCGTATTTAATAAATCCTAAGCATAAGGTCGCCGGTGGATGCTGAATGAGGAAAAAAGTTGACCAGACATTTTTTTTTTTATTGCAGGAGATCAGCAGACAGGCAGACGGCCCACTTGACGGAAAGCGGTTACCATCGCCTATGAACATTTGCAACACCAAAGTTGCTACAAATGCACTGCTGCTCTCTTAAGGGAGACTGGAACCTGGTCACTAATGCCGGAACACAACTCAAGGTTGTTACGGTGACATACTTTAAACCAGGGGTGGTAGCCATCCAGTCGGGCAAATGCCCTACCACCTGGCTGTGGGTTGTTAAGTCGCCTCTTACGACAGGCCGCCCCCGGCCGCAGGAAATTGTATTCTTTCTCCGTTCCTGCACGGATAAATGGGGCATATGACATATGGGGCTTTGCGTCGTTCTGCGATACGAATGTTTGATCACACCACTAGTTACTGACAGCTCTATTGGTGGATTATTAGTCTGTGGCTGGCATGACGCATTATGTCTAGTTATGTGAAAGTGATTTTAATATTTTTAATAAAAGACTTTATTAGTAATCAACAGTGGTTTTACTACAGAATATTAGATATTAAATATTACAATAAAAACATGAATGCATTTCTTCATCGACTCCAAGCTAGTTCAATTCAAGGTTACACAACAAGGCACCAATATACCAATGTGTAACTACACTAAATTGCAACAACTATCATAATAGAATACCAATTATGGTACCGAACTATCTCACAATGGACCGTAACAGACGTGCTAAACCGGTTGGTTCTCTTATACAATATTTTTAGACGCAAAAACTTGATATGCTTGTTCGGAGAATCTTAATATTTTTTATTTAACTGTATATTACGGCATGTGACAATGCTGCAGTGAAATTGCGAAACAAGTAAAGATCAGAGACCGACATAGAAATAAGTGAGGGTTTAATTAAATGCCGATAAAAGTAACGGGGGGGGGGGGTGGAATTTCTTTTCCACACTTGTGGAATAAAATTAAGACCAATTTTATATGGTTATCATTAGTTCAAAGCAAGATAATATCAGTGATGTATCACTGCCTTGCATTAAAATATTGAATACCTTGTATATAAATAATGTACGACAACAATGCAGACATTACATAGTTTAGTTCAGTTTTTGAACTTGAATGAAGCAACGAAAATGATCCATGTAAACATAAAATTCTGTAATTCGATGAAATTGAATATCGTCGTTTCGTGTCACTTGGATGGATGCAGAAGTCGTGGAAGGCCACGACACACCTTCCATGATCAAATTGATCGTGTACTAGCGGAGGGTGATGTCAGGAGCCCTAAGAACAGACGAGTGTGCATGACAAGAGTTATGAATGTCAAAGAAGCAAGTGAGGTGTGTAAGAATGGGCCTAAATGGCGCTCTCTTTTCCGTGCCTACCCCGCAAGGGAACTGGCGTGAAGTTATGTATGTATGTATGTGTCACTTCTGTGCCTTTCAACCACAGCATTATACTGAGCATTACTCAGTAGAGATGTAACCGATTATAAATATTAGATAGAATCTATATTACTATCAGTTGCATCTTAAGCTTTTTGAATTTAGTATTTTCCCTTATTCTAATGAGGATAAGAATTTATTGTTATTATCTTTACATTATTATCAATGCATTCTTATTATTATTGCAATAACAATATGTTGTTGACCTCTGAGTCCGTAGGTATAACACGTACAGTACTTAGTGGTATGCAACTATTGCTACAAAATATTGCATTCTCGTCTTTTTGACTTGCATTTTTAAGAGTTCGTAGACAAATAGCAATAAGACAAATAAATAAATAAAAAACTGTATCTAGGCTACAGCGAAAAATACTGACAATTATCACATTAGCAATTACGATTATAAACATCTGCTGATAAAGTTAAGGCCGATTTTTCAATCATCATATAGAATTTATCCATGGAATAAATGATAATCTAACTGAATGTAAAAGTGAGACAATTAAACTGTTTTATTCGTGCAACTGCCATTCTTAATTTGTTAGCACAGGGAGAGCGTGAGTGAGGAGTGCGGGCCGAAGATGAGCTACGCGAGGGTAGTGTCTGAAGGGTCTGGGGCTAGGCCCCAAACCTATAGGACGCTACATTCAGTGGCGATAACCTCAGAGTCGGGCGATAGTACTGCCGATGAAACCCTCAAAGGCATTAGAGGTGTTGTATAATTTTAGCCTACGAAATACTAGCTTACGAATAATTTTTAGCTGACGATTGGAATATCGGCCCTAAGTCAATAAATAACCTAAGTTGAAAACAAGTTAGATAGTGTGGAATATTGTTAATCAACTGTTGAAATATTGTAATTGCTTCCTTTATAAAGGCTTGTAGCAACGCCAACGTCCTTGAGGATATTTCGATACTGATTTTTCTGGTGGTAGTGGGGATTCCGCGGTCATGTTTCAGATAAATTATTATTTTATTATGAATAATATGAATAATATTAAGAATGACTAAACAGATATACAATGCAAAAGTGGATGGATGCAGAAGTCGTGGAAGGCCACGACACACCTTCCATGATCAAATTGATCGTGTACTAGCAGAAGGTGATGTCAGGAGCCTTAAGAACAGACGAGCTTGCCTGACAAGAGTTATGAATGTCAAAGAGGCAAGTGAGGTGTGTAAGAATAAGCCTAAATGGCACTCTGTTGTTCGTGCCTACCCCGCAAGGGAACTGGCGTGAAGTTATGTATGTATGTATTATGAATAATGTAAAGTAGTATTAAAAAAATCTCTTATAAAGATGTAAGTAGATTTATCCTGTTTTGATAAAAATTGAAGGAGTACAATGGTTTCATGTCAGTAATTTGAAGGTGATTTGGTGAATTCTCTTTAAACTTAAAATAACTAAAGAAAAATTACGAACAAACCAATATCAATAACCTACAACTATTGTTCATTTTAGAGTAATTTTACACATTTTTAGAAAATAAAACTGCACAGCACAACATCTCCTTTCAGTTCCCGCCAAAAACTCCTTTTCTTATTGGTCTGCAAAGTTGAATGTAGATTATGAAACATCGTTATTTTTTTTTTTACTAAACCGTTTCATGGCTTAACACTATATTCTGTTTATGTAAACACAGCATGCATAATATATTTGATTGTCTACAAACTATGTATGTATAGTCTTAGAGCGATAAGCGATAAATATATATATATATATATATATATATATATATATATATATATATATATATATGTGTGTGTGTGTGTGTGTGTGTGTGTGTGTGTGTGTGTGTGTGTGTGTGTGTGTGTGTGTGTGTGTGTGTGTGTGTGTGTGTGTGTGTGTGTGTGTGTGTGTGTATATTAAAATGAATCGTAGAAATGTATGTACGCTAACGCTACATAACTAGAGAACGACTACCGATTTTGATGAAAATTTTGGTGTGTGTTTGAGTGGAGCTTCGGATTATTTAGATTCACAGTTGGAACCGGTAGGTGGCGCTGGGATCGGGTCCCAGAATTGTATTTTTTCAGGGCAAGACAACGTCCGCGGGACCTCTAGTAACAAAATATAAGTAAGTGTGACAAAGTTAGCAAGATTTTATATTACGTTATCCAAAATTATTACAGTAAAATAAAAAGTCTATTATTGCCACAATATAAGATAAATCGTCGTAGCGTAATGGCTATCGCACGCGTTCCAAGCTCAAAGGGCGCGGGTTCAATCCTGGCCGGAACGGTTGCACCAATTAGGCAGTTTTCTGACCTAATGTGCATATTGTCACAATTACCACGTCCCACAGTGGTAAAGGAAAACATCGTGATGCAACCTGCACATCGAGATAACCGTTGCGTCAAACCTGTCAAGCCGCCTTGGACAAGCGTGGCGGGATACTGTCCGTTCCCCAAAAGTGGGAGGACCGAGCCTAGCAGTGGAACATTTATGGAGTGTTATTATATAAGATAAATGGAAAATTATATGTCTTTGAGGGCGGTAATAGATTAACAATAAGGAATTCTCTTTGAAAAGTGTACCGGTGCGTAGGCATCCAATACTGTCATGGTCTGTAAACTGTTCCGGGGTTCGATTCCGTTACATGCAATTAATCGCACGCATTCTGCAGATGCATCTCGTGTTAATTGCACAAATACGCGGAAATACATGTTTATTATAGATACTGTGCCAGAATCCATAAAATTCAGGGGTGTAAAGCATTTCAATGATACTGCTAAAATTGTAGCCAAAAAGGCTTATAAGTGTATCTTATAGTGATATATAAAACTGAAAAGTTTGTTTGTTTGGTTGAACGCGCTAATCTCAGGAACTGCTGGTCTGATTTGAAAAATTTTTCAGTGTTAGATAGCCCATTTATCGAGGAAGGCTATAGGCTATATATCATCATGCTAAGACCAATAGGAGCGGAGAACCAATGAAGAATATTTCAAAAACAGGGATTTTTTTAAACTTATTTTTGTAACTATTCCACACGGACGCAGTCCCGGGCAAAAGCTAGTCATAATATAATCCAGACAAGTGCAATAAAATCTAGGGGTAATAATATGTGTTACTATAGGTATTATTACAGATTTGAAACACGGTTCTGGTATAAATCTTACAGAAAAATACACAATGTTCATTGAAAAAAAATTAACAGAAACAAATAAGCAAATGATGTAATGAGTATTTCCCAAGTTACCAAGTAACACTTGTATAATATACTAGCTGTCCCGGTAGACGTCCTGTCGTGAAAAAATAACATTTACAATTGCAGCGCCACCTACCAAGTCCAATTGCCAATCTAAACTATTCTCGAATACACCTGAACACACACAAAAAATTTCATCGAAATCGGTCCAGCCGTTTGAGCCGTTAGCCGTCAACAGGCACAGCAACATTTACCACAGAGTCCGTCATGTTATTATGATTATACACGTGCGAATAACTAACATTATTAAATAATTAAAAAAAAAAACAAAACATCATTCATTCATCCTAATTGGTTTCACAGCTGTAGTTATGTTCAAATATTTGACATCAATGTTCGTTTTTAAATATTTAAACATAAATACCCTCTGAATCAATATTTTGTTCCATATTCAAACTATATGTGGATTTATGGAAGAAAAATCACAATCAAGAAAGACGTTTGGATGAAGTTTTTAGAGCGTATTTGAATAAGATTGTTGTGCAGGTTTACTAAAAAAATATGTACAACATTGATTTAAAATGCACAGTAGTTTTAGGGTATTGCATTTTTTAGACATGAATTGTATATTTCTGTTTAAAATGTACATCAAGATACAATTATAATAGAGGTACAGATAACATTCTATTATATTTATTATATTCTACTCCATCTTTATATATACAATTCTAAAGTTATATCTTTGACAATGAACTCCTCCTAAAACCCTGGACCGATCTTGATGGATTTTTTTGTGTACGTTCCAGTGGGTCCCCGGATGGTTTAGATTCACAATTGGATCCGGTAAATGGCTCCGTTGAACTCCGATTAAATAAAATACAGTTAAAAATAAACAAAGTAAAAAAAAACTATCTATTTGAATTTCGAATAATACAATAGAAAGCGCAGCAGGCGTAAGCGACTACTGTCAAATATTTGAATTTTTTGAATATGGAATCTAAACACCACAGAGTAGTAAGTAGTAGTAATACAATTCACCACAATGGTGGGTAAAGGATCACGGTATCGAAATTTTTGAACATTTATAAAATTCTTCTATTCGTGTGTATGTCACTGAACTCCTCCTAAAGTCCGAGATCGATTTATGATGATGATTTTCTTGGTATCTCCCTAACATCGATTCTCAATTTCAGCTCATACATCGAGTCTATAGCCCAAACTGCGGCTAAAAAGCTGGGCATACTATCAAAGATGAGGCGGTACTTCATTCCAGAACAGCTGCTGTATAAAGCACATATACGAACATGTATGGAGTACTGTGTTCACCTTTGGAATGGCTTAGCTAAATACCAACTCGAGACACTAGAATCGGTGGAGCGCGGAGCCAGGAAGTTGATAGGCAACGACCAGCTATTCAATGACAAAATTCAGTCTCGAACATCAACGCAGGGTTGCCAGCTTATCGGTTTTCTGTCGGATACATTTTGAATAGTGTGCAGTTGAGCTCTTCGATCTGATTCCGCTATCTTCCTTCTATCACCGGACAACCATACGCACTGGCGTGCGGCACCGCTATATAGCTATATGGTGGACATACCACCTATAGTGACCTATATACTAACAAAGTCCACCTTCATTATGCGCACCGCAAAGGAGTGGAACTCACTGCCGGAGTCTGTTTTTTCCGAAACCTACAACCTGGGTGTCTTCAAGTCCCGTGTATATAGGTACCTTCTAAGTAAGCGTGCTCGATCTCAGCCAAATCTCCGCTCGAAATCGAGCGAGATAATTGTCAAACGCGAAACTATACAATAATAAAAAAAAGATGTTTTTTTGTGTTTGACTGGGTTGTATATAGATGGTTGGTTTAGATTTATAATTGAAACTGGTAGGTGGCGCTGGAATCAGAATCTAGAATTTTGATAAAATATTTATTAATGTTTGAGCGAGTCCCGGGATAGTTTAAATTTACAATTAACCCAATAAATGGCACTCGAATTGGGTCATAGATTTTTCTTTTTTCAGAGCAGGACAATGTCTGTCATGACCGCCAGTCTTAGCATAAAAATATGAAAATTAACTAGTAAATACTTGGACCTTCCCATGCCTCTTCGGTCCATGATCAAGTTATTTTCTAAAGACAAAAGTTAATTATAAATGTTGTTCGGCATGATTTTTTTTATTATTTTTAGTAAACTTAAACACATATGTTTACCGATACTAACCTAGCTACTTTTCTAATATATATGTAGAACGAAACATATTAATGAAAGTAATCCTTTAAATTAAAAATGTATTTTTATATATACAATACATTAGAGCCGAATAACTTTTTAATTTGAACTTAGGCCTAACACGCATTGAATCTACTTTTTTTTTAAGGCGGGGGAAATGCTATTTACGCACAATACTGGGTCCTTTGCAAGGGATTAGACCATAGTTGATCATGAAGGCTTTCCCCTTTGATAAGGGACAATCCGAACAATAATCAAGCCAGCTTGTGTGGAAACTCAGAGAAGTTGCACGGGCAACAACCACTACCCACTAAAACCACCCTCCTCCCATGTGCCCCGCGCTTTTTATGTAGGAAAGGCTGAGACTTAGAACGTAGTTACGACCAGTCCGATCCAACGCAAAAATGTCTTAATGTACCCCGGGAATCAGAACACATTCACTTCGTCAGCGGGGGTGATGAATCCTTTGCTCCCTTGATAGCTAAAGGCCCCCCGAAGCGGTATTATTCAGGGTGAGAAGTCATGCGCATACCTGCGTACGCATTGAATCTACTTATAGCAACCTACGGAATGTAGATCTAGCGCCGACTTCTATGGAGTTTCATACGTTACAGATTTTACAGGAAAATAATCTCAAAAGACATTGAATATATTTTACTGTAAGGTAAGGGCTGCCTACATTTCCAACACGGATATGAAACGCTTCTGACAATTGTCTGGTCTAATCTCCAAACAATAAACAGCTACTACCGGTACAAAAATCGTCAAAACTATATATTGAGTTTGAGGATATGTGAAACTTACAAATCTATCTAGAAACGTAAACTATTAAATAAAAATATTCAATCTTGGCCCTTATCGAAATTATAGAATACCGTAATAGAAATTGCCTATTGAAAAATCAAAAACAGTTCATGAGAAAAAAATCAATTTGGGAAATAAATTAATATGCATTTGCATTTTTAGTGCGAAATTAGCATAAAAATTCCGAAAGGTTTAAATTGCTACACGTATAAATTAAAAGTTGTTTTCATTTACAAAAACGTGATTTAATTAAAAACCGGTAGTGTTTTAAGTTTATCGGAAATAATAACTTCCCAATATCGTTTTTACTGGGATTATTAATTCACTAAATAAACACCAGAATTTTCTTTAAAAAAAAGTAACAAATAATTAACACTCCTATAATATTCTCTTTACATTTCTCAACTAACAGACGTACTTTGCTCAATTAAATGATCATAATAAAGACGCATCCGACAACTAGAATTAAAAATAAATAATACGAGAATACCTGTCCAGTAATATAGAACAGATTATAAAAATAATAACAGTACGAAAACTTTTCGACAACTTTGAAGAAAGAAGATAAATCAGAAACATTATCACATGTTTACCTCGACTGGTCCCTTAGATCCGGCTTCAATGGTCTTTTAAATTCATAAAATAATCCAAAATAAACCCAGTCACTATCACATACACTAAAATTGTTTTTAGTTTTTAACACAGTGGCTTCACTTCGTTGTCAATGAAGGGAAGTTTATAGAGGGAGTTATTTTCACGTATTCGACTGACAGTTCGTTTTGGCGGGAAAGCGCGTGCGGCAACAACGACGCGCGCGGTCGGACTGGCGACTGCGGACTGACCATTGAGCAAAGAACTAGATAATTAGAAAACGAATAAATCACATGGATACTGCATATTTATTTGATGTACTGTTACCTTTTCTGTGAGTAATATTGTTGCAATTCAGATACGGCTGTTTTTTGTCGTTGTTCTATTTCTTTAACCGTGGCTTACCAATTCAAACTGAAATAGCCAGCATTCTTTGTTTACAAAAAGGTAGAATATCGGAAAGATACAAAGACTTCAGTCTGCATCGCAATGTAGTCGGTTCAGTTGTTTTATAAGTAGTCCTATATTTTATAACATTAAACAAGCCTGTCCACATTAGAAATTATAATTCAATGTCGTTTTCTTGCGTTTTACTGGAAAAGACAATGACTACAGATAAGACCAACCATGATTCCTGTCTTTAGATATAAATAACTACGACCCAAATGTGGCATAAAGTGTTTACTATTTACACCAAGAAAATCTTTACTTAAAAATAAATAAATACCCACAGTAAAATAATATCAATAAAATAACGAGTGTTTGTCGCATAACAATGACATTTCAAATTATTTATAACAGATAAAATTTGGACCAAGACCAATTATACACAATGGCTATAAAAATGAGACGAACCGATTATTAGCCATTCGATTCTATAGGATATCAAAAATTCTGACGAGTTTAACTTTTTTTCTTATTATTTAACAATCTTGGATAGTTCAAATGATTATAAATAATAGTTTAAATAAAAATAAAACAACATAATTATCACTCATTCGTTTAATCTCAAACAACTGTTTAGGTACAATGGCTTGCAACAGATGAAACACAAATTACAAATAAGTTACAACATATTCGTACACTTTGATATTTTACTAACGATTACTAAGACTATTCTAAAATACTAAACACTAATTAGATATTTTAAAGTAGCTTAAAGCGACGATTCAGGCAAAAAGAAGTCTATTTCAAATCAAACTCCTCAAAAGAAGTTTACAAAACAAACCAAGTCTAATGAAAAAGTTAGTAAAATTATCAAAGTCTAAATCTCAGACTATAAGACGAATAAATTAAAATTAATATTCATAATAAATTAATGTGAACATTATATAAACCAGTATAATAATAAAAATAAATAAATAGCACGCAATATACGGACACACACACACGCAATATACACCACACATTACTAATATACAAATATACTAGCGTTTATTAAGCCGGTACTAGACAGTTCACATCTGCCATTTAATTTCGATAAATCTACCAGTGGTAATATATATTACCCGTCTGTTCAGAGAATGTCGTCACATCCCGCCGCACTCCCTCATACCGCATTTAAAGTTAGCCCAATTAACACCAATTAATATTAACAATTAGTAAATGGTATTAACATACTAATAGTGGACCCCAGGTAATCCGGCACCCTGTTATCCGACATGCCTATCACTCTACATAAATTTATTTCCGTTTAGTAACATAAATAAGTTTAGTTATTATTCTTTGTAAGTTCTATAGCATTAATGATATTAGTTATCCGTGCAGGAACTGAGAAAAAATACAATTTCCTGCGACCAGGCGGCCTGTCGTAAGAGGCGACTTAACAACCCACAGCCAGGTGGTAGGGCATTTGCCCGACTGGATGGCTACCACCCCTGGTCTAAAGTATGTCTCCATAACAACCTTGAGTTGTGTTCCGGCATTAGTGACCAGGTTTCAGTCTCCCTTAAGAGAGCAGCAGCGCATTTGTAGCAACTTTGGTGTTGCAAATGTCCATAGGCGATGGTAACCGCTTTCCATCAAGTGGGCCGTCTGCCTGTCTGCTGATCTGCTGCAATAAAAAAAATAGTTTTATAATAAAACGTAATCTATTGTGCTGTTTAACTTACTAAATTCTCCGTGCAGGGACGGAAAAAGAATACTAATTCAACTAAGAGGCGACAAAACAACCCACAGCCAGGTGGTAGGGTATTTTCCCGACTGGATGGCTACCACCCCTGGTCTAGAGTATGCTGCCATAACTATGAGTTATGTTCCGGCATCAGAGGCTAGGTTCCAGTTTCTCCTTCAAGGCCGGCTGCACATTGCCAACACCTCTGGTATTGCTAAAGTCCATAGGCGACGGTAACCACATTCCATCACAGTTGAGCCGTGAGCCTGTCTGCTGTGCATGAGCAATAAAAAAAACACATATATGTAATATGATTTGTAGTTCAGATAGAATCTTATCACGTTAATTTGTAATTTGTCGGATTACAAGATACCCTTTTAAAAAACCATCCGGACTTTAGGGGTATTTTTTTTACTACGGAGAGGGAATTATTTTCGAACTCTGGGTCATTGGGACCAATGGACTAAGTGCGGGGAACATATCTAAACTGATCCTCGCAACAGACTGCTGAACGACCTATAGGGGATCTATAGTAATACTCTACAATCCAACAAATTGGATATTCCGACACTGCCCTGCAAAACGTTTGTCGGATTATCGAGGGTCGAGGTTAATCCCTGTATTGCCGGTTCTTATATCTCATTCGTAGTTTATGTCAAATTTTAACAGATAGTAAGGCAAATGAACGGACGTTAAGATATAAGAACCGGGCATTAGTCAACTCTATCAGTGCTTAGGGAACGTACCCATACTACGTGACCAATTCTTTCCCCTCCCTACTCGGTGACCACCCGTAGTATATACCCAAAACCCCCCACCTCTCCCTGTAGTTTACACGTAGTAATTCATAAATATGGTTTTAATTCATTTTTTGCAAACAGAAAATTAAAAAACATAATTTGCCACATTATTATAGCCATTTTAAAAGAGCTAAAAGCTGCGCGCCATATTTGAATATAGCTCGAAAAAGCGCGAGCTCCCCTAGAGGATATGGATTACGTGACGAAAAACCTAAGCCTCCTTTCGCCCCTGTGACCAAGCGTGATATTTCGAAGACCTACCTTCCCCGAACGGATCACGTAATATGGGTACGTACCCTTATGATAACAATTTGTAACGGTCTAAAACGGCAGTCAATAATCAAACGGGTAATAAACATAAATTTCAATTTAATCAATGTCATTGAAAACCGTCGTCTCCATTTAGTTCTGTGAATTTCAACCACATTTATTCAATTTAGTTGATCTGTCTAATATCAGCAAAACAACAAAAGTATATTCCAAGAGCCTAGAGCAGTGTTTCCCAACTATGAGTCACGACCCACTGGTGGGTCATAAAAATGTGGAAAAAAATTAATCGAGATTCAGTAAAATGTATAGTTTTCTTTTTAACTTACTGTTCATTATACGAGTATAATTAGAAAAATTCATATCACAAAGTTTAGGCTGAACACATATCGGCTACTGTCGCTAAGAAACAAGCAAAGCTTTAGTTTGCCATAAAAAATAGGGTCGTATTGGGATCACGCCAAATGGAAGGATTGCTTTGGAAAGCATCGTTGTGTCGGATATATTTACGAAACAGCAATAAGCCGAGTGCAAAACTTATTTGCTGAAAACGCGGCGAAGCAATTCTCAAAATGTGCTCTTTTAGAACTACCATATTTTAAAGTTATGATGACGAGATAGTATTTTTTTACAATGTCCGTCGTTGGCTAAGGCAGAGATTTTTATTTTCATGTCTTTTCATTTTTTGACATTTTTTTTTATATTAGGGATAATAAAGCGAGTACTCTAATTGATGGCATGGTATTTGAACGCCCGCTGTTTTATGGGAACATCGTTTCGGAATTTGTTGTGATGTGTCAACTTTTTTTTAGAGACACATATGTAAGCAACGTAAGCACGTCGCTATTTCTTCAAATAAACTCTTTCGTTGTTTCTTCTCTTTTTTTGAATTCATTTCACATATGAATGACTAGTGATTTTTATAATAACAAAATACATTTTTTTTTTATAAATGGATAAGAGGTTATATATTCGACTTTCAAATATTGCTTAGCTAGCAGTTTTTTAATGGCGCTGTATTAAAATACATATGTAATTCTAATATTATTATTACATTAATTAAAACCACACTTTAACTGTTTCCAGAGCAATTTGAAGTTCATATTCATCCAAAGGTGTAATAGTTTCTTAGAAGTAATCATAATCATATGTCTAATGGCTGAAAAATGCCTAGTAAAGTAATGAACCCTTGCAACATTTAGCATTTGGCCACCGGGACCAAAAAATACTTTTCCTTCCTTGCTTGGCTTTTTATATAGGAAATTATGTTTTTTACACCTAAATAAATCTAGAGGTGCTCAAGCAACAAAAATGTCACTCAAATTTACAATAGAATTTTCGCTTATGAAACTGAAGAATACGTAAGCAACTTGTTGCCCAAGCCATAGTTGCCAATATGCCGTCAGCTTGTTAAATGATATTAGAAAAATACATTTCAATATATTTTAATATTCGTATCAAAATTGTAAGAGTACAATAGGCACTTTGATTCGTTTCGTCATCAGAACAATTCTTAACATGTAGCAAACCATAAATATGACGAATGACATAAACTTACACGGGTAATAAATAGCCAGGCCATAATTAATTTCACATGAGTGGATGAAGGAGTTATGTAACATTTTAAAGATATTTTTATGTCGAATAAAGGTGTGAGTATTGATTCAATATATAAAAAAAAATCGTGCAATTGGCGGTCTTGTCGTTTGGCACGATTTTTCCAGGCAACTTTTGGATCGAAAATCACTATTGTACACGTGTAATGTCCATACGCATAAATACTACATCAGATCTTAAAACAACTCCGTTTATTTTTAATAACAGTTTAATAAGAGTTATTGGACAGTTAAAAAAAACTTTACTCTCCATTTGAATCAATAAATGCTTACCATATGTAACATGTCCCCTTCATTCGCTCATGTATTTAATTTGTGATATAAATTCAGACACAAACCAGTAAAAGTCATCTAAAAAGTTGACGATAAAAATGTACAGTTCATTTAACCGTTCTATTCGGTTCGGTCATTAGTAAAAGAATTCGTAAAATCATTTGTAAAAAATAACCTTCAATCAATAAATAGATCACTAAAATTATATTGGTGTAAAAATAAAAATGTAAATGGTATGGTCAAAATAAATATTAAATAACTTATTTAAATTATATTGGTGCAAAAACAAAAAGTTATATTGGTATAAGAACAAAAAATATATTGGTATAAGAACAAAAAAAAATGGTATAAGAACAAAAAATTGTAAATGGTATTAATAGTGATAATAAATATTGACAATCAGATTAAAATTAATTTGTACTTCATGGAATGATTTTATCATTAACCAAATAAAATGGTATACAAACTAAACTTTGGTATCGTGTACTGGGTGATGTACTTTCATAGGTTAAACGCAGTAATAGATACTTTTATATCACTGGACATGAAATTAGAATACTAGGGTAATAAATTATACCATTATTGGCACCCCAACCAATCATCAGCACCAAGTCAAGTTATTCAAAGTTATTCAAGATATTAAGATTTTTTTTTATTTATTGCAGGAGATCAGCAGACAGGCAGACGGCCCACTTGATGGAAAGCGGTTACCATCGCCTATGGACATTTGCAACACCAAAGGTGCTACAAATGCGCTGCTGCTCTCTTAAGGGAGACTGGAACCTGGTCACTAATGCCGGAACACAACTCAAGGTTGTTATGGCGACATACTTTAGACCAGGGGTGGTAGCCATCCAATCGGGCAAATGCCCAACCACCTGGCAATACTAATATTTTATTTATTCTGCAGCCATATAATAATAATATTATTTGATATACTTACAGACTAACGGTCTTATTCGTATAGAGTTAAATTTCTAGGCTTTTAAAGAACTATAAAGAAATCTACAAACTTACTATATCGCAATACGAATAAGACCGTAAAACTCGATACATATCTACAAAAATACATAAATGTATATACTGTATAGCTACTAAATATTCCTTATATATATATATATATATACACATTTATGTATTTATTATTAAAATGTAAGTAGTTAGTACTATATGTTACGTATACCACCATCGCCATTATCATCTCAATTCATTCCTGGGGTTGTCTGGAAGATATCGCTTTTTAGCGATAAGACCGCCCTTTGTACATAACTAGATATAATTTTAGTCTTTAAGTTCATGTTTGTATTGGTGTATAATAAAAAGTTATCTATCTAAATAGAAAATATTAACATTTCTTAATGTAATAATAAAATAATAGAGTGCCAATATTATAGGGGTGGTGCCAACAATGGTATCGTCAAATCACTAGAAATTTGCCATCGGTTACGAACTATACATATACAGGCCATTCCATTTGTAGCTCACAACGCCCAAAATGCTCAGTTAGCCGTTCCACAAGGCGACCGCGGTCGTTGTGGTCGTGGCGAAAACGTCACTAATGACGTCATCATTTTCGATCACACAACGCTCACAATGACCTATGTCAATAGGCGGGTCGAATAGCCGTTCCACTTGGGTTTACGATTGTAACGCCGGCAAGCAAGTGGAACGGGATAAATCGCGGTCGTGAACGTGGTCGTTGTGAGTCCCTAGTGGAACATAGCCATACTGATAAAAATAAGCCATGACATAAGATGTCAGGTTATTTTGACAACTGACATATTCGTCATAGATGAATCTGCGAGGGTGGCTATTTTCTCTGTTTGCTCTTTTATTGAAGAGGCTTATATCGCAGCGCTTAAATACAGGGTCGATTATGAATAAAAAGTCAAAACAGCAGCATGATTGCCCCTAACTAACAAAGTTCTGTCGGCTGATGTGGCGATAGCGTGAAGCCAAGCGACGTATAAGGGCGGGGGCACAACGCCGCGACGCCGCGGCATCGGCAACGTGACGCAAACTAAACGAGCGCCCCTCGACTGCGAGGATATGAGCTCGCGGAGCCTCAGGTGTCGGTGTGTCCTGTCCTTTGCCGCCAACAGATCGGCCTCTGTTATACCAGCTGAAATACAAGCAATTACCGTCTTTAACGAATACGACGGTGTGGCTGGCCTACAATTTATCCTGTGTTACAGTTATTTAAGTAGCATAGTTGTTCTTGTGTTTCTTGTTCAAGTTAATAATTAATTTTGTTATGTACCCTCTTATTTCGGAACGATACAATCGGCCATTTCCTCAATTTAATAATAATGTTATATTTTTATTTATTCTATGATTAGCGCCTGTTTTGTATAGAGTAGTTCTACATAGTTTAACTTTATTTCATGTAACAATATTTATCTCTAATATGATTTTTTTTTATGTTTAAGGCTTGGCAACTACGCCTTTAAGCCGGGCGCCGTTGTATTGTAGGCTACAATCGACGTCATTCAACGGAGTTCTTGTGAAAACTCGAAAGGCCACATTTGGCTATATCGTTCTACTACTCAAAAACTATCAATATCCTACAACTATTGTTCATTTTAGAGTAATTTTAGACATTTTTAGAAAATAAAACTGCACAGCACAACGTCCCCTTTCAGTTCCCGCCAAAAACTCCTCTCTAATATGATCTAGTAATTGTGTACAGATTATAATTCAAAATCTCTCAATTGTATTTAGACGGTATACACTACATTTTATTTTCATGTCGGCAGACGCGATAGATTTTTTTCCGGAGTTCGATTTATTTTACATACATACATAACTTCACGCCAGTTCCCTTGCGGGGTAGGCACGAACAATAGAGCGCCATTTAGGCCCATTCTTACACACCTCACTTGCTTCTTTGACATTCATAACTCTTGTCATGCACACTCGTCTGTTCTTAAGGCTCCTGACATCACCCTCCGCTAGTACACGATCAATTTGATCATGGAAGGTGTGTCGTGGCCTTCCACGACTTCTGCATCCATCCACTTTTGCATTGTATATCTGTTTAGTCATTCTTTCATCATGCCTGAACCACCGGAGCATTCCTTTCCTTACCTTCACCCCGACACTCTCTTTCAGACCAACTCTCTTTCTTATTTCGGTATTACGAACGCGGTCCGCGAGCGTCACTCCGCAGATTTATTTTTATTACATATAAAACTTTAAATATAATATTCAATATAATATCTAAAATATTATCTAAAATTTCCAAACAATGTATTAAATTCTTGTCATTCATAATCCTTATAATTAAAATAGTTTATCAATGACTTCAATCCGCTATCGGTTGTGCCAATTTGCTTAGTTTCTTGTACTGTAAAATTGTTGGAGGGATGGCGAGGTGTTCTAAAAATGTTTGTCAAATGTATAGAGTGAGTTGATGGAAAGTTCTTACACCGTAAGGTTTTCTGATTATAAGTGTTGTGACCAGTTGCTGTTCTTTTATTACCATAAACCCTTTTTAATTACAATTTACATTACATTCTACTAACCATCATATTCATAATACTAGTATGAGGTTCATAGGTTTGTTAAAAAGAGTAAAAAAAAACGTGTTATTAATAATTGCATACTGAATACGATTATGAATAATACTTTTTGAAAGGTTTTATACTTACACGGATCGCTATTGTCGTCGGAGGTCTTGAAGGGCGCTATGAGTTTGTCAAAATACGCGAGGGTGGAGTCCTTGGGCCGCTTCGTGATGTCGGCGACCATTTTCAAAGCGGAATAATCTATCCGGAATTTTGATAATAGGGATGCCATACTATAAAAAAATATAAACTATATAGCCTGGTACCCAATTTCCTTGAGATTTATGTAATATTGTTTTTCATTTTAGTTTATTTCGGGGCTAACAGTTACAAACTAGATTTCAAGATACGTTAATAAGAAAAAGCTTTTGATAAGCCTCCACAGATCATATTACATATCACATTACATTCATAAAGCTAACTTAATACGCTAAACTTGGTATTTTAAAGATCTTCCCCGCCCCCATCACACCTTCTGGGGTCTCTTATAAATACACGTCACAAACGAGGTGCTCAATTTGTGTCACTTACATTCCATTTAATTACAATTGAAGTCGAATTTGAGCTACTTACATTCCATTTGATTGCAACTGAAGTCTAACTTGTATCACTTACATTCCATTTAATTGCAATCGAAGTGTAAGTTGTGTCATTTACATTCCATTTAATTACAATTGAAGTCTAATTTGTGCTACTTACATTCCATTGGATTGCAACTGAAGTCTGACTTGTATCACTTACATTCCATTTAATTGCAATCGAAGTGTAAGTTGTGTCATTTACATTCCATTTAATTACAATTGAAGTCGAATTTGAGCTACTTACATTCCATTTGATTGCAACTGAAGTCTGACTTGTATCACTTACATTCCATTTAATTGCAATCGAAGTGTAAGTTGTGTCATTTACATTCCATTTAATTACAATTGAAGTCTAATTTGTGCTACTTACATTCCATTGGATTGCAACTGAAGTCTGACTTGTATCACTTACATTCCATTTAATTGCAATCGAAGTGTAAGTTGTGTCATTTACATTCCATTTAATTACAATTGAAGTCGAATTTGAGCTACTTACATTCCATTTGATTGCAACTGAAATCTGACTTGTATCACTTACATTCCATTTAATTGCAATCGAAGTGTAAGTTGTGTCATTTACATTCCATTTAATTACAATTGAAGTCTAATTTGTGCTACTTACATTCCATTGGATTGCAACTGAAGTCTGACTTGTATCACTTACATTTCATTTAATTGCAATCGAAGTGTAAGTTGTGTCATTTACATTCCATTTAATTACAATTGAAGTCGAATTTGTGCTACTTACATTCCATTTGATTGCAACTGAAGTCTGACTTGTATCACTTACATTCCATTTAATTGCAATCGAAGTGTAAGTTGTGTCATTTACATTCCATTTAATTACAATTGAAGTCGAATTTGTGCTACTTACATTCCATTTGATTGCAACTGAAGTCTGACTTATATCACTTACATTCCATTTAATTACAATTTAAGTCTAATTTGTGTCACTTACATACCATTTAATTGCAATCGAAGTGTAACTTGTGTCACTCACATTCCATTAAATTACAATTGAAGTGTAACTTGTGTTACTTACATTCCATTTCATTAAAATTGAAGTCTAATTTATACCACTTACTTTCGTTCTTCGATTTCCAACTCCGTGTTCTTATTGGCGAGCGTAAACACGCGCAGCGGACACGAAGACCATGCGCGACGCGTTGACAAAATATATGGGAGAAGGAGGGTTAGTCCTAAAAAACACAATCACCCCTTATATTCACAAATTAAGTTAGTGAAATAACAATACACTAACGATATGAACAAGTTTAGACATTAATTGCAATAGACGAAGATTTGAACAGAGTATACATTAGATAAAAACGCAAATATTATCTGCAAGAGTTACGATGTAATCGAGAAAAATCCATTCGGTTATCCGTACATTGAGCCTAATACACGTCCAACTAGTTCGGAAGTCAATCGACAAATTATCGTACAGCACGGTTGCCCCCTTTTATATTAGAGCGCACCGCCACCACTCTTCATGTCACCGCTAGACTACCCTCTTCTTACAAATTAATTGTAACACTATTTAAATACCAAATTAAAAAATAAAATTATTAGGACATTCAACTAATAACTGATTCGAGTTTAAAAAGATGTTTTATATAATAAAACTTCGGCGGTTAATGAGGCTGGCCGTTATCCGGATTGAAAGAGTACTTAAATAATATATACACTACTGTGTTGCGACGGTCTTCATTCACGACTGTATGGGACTTGCAGGCGCAGCCGCATATACAAAATACAAAACCGTTGTTGGAAGTTTCAGCTGGGATTTTCTATAAAAAAAATATTGTTACGAGTTGCGAGACTCGAATTAAAACGTCGTTGGAATTATTATAGAGTTTATTAGAACTATACAAACACGTATAACACAGGTGCAAATATAACCCAACATAACAAATCCAAACGCAATGCAGAAGGTCTAAATTCAATAAAACGCACAAAGTCCGTCACTATTAGGTTCTCGATTGTACACACGTCGCGCCTTGATCGTGCTTCTTACTCGACTGCCCTCTTCCCTCAATCAGGCCATCATTTTATACTGCACAAATGCAATATGTCCGCCCGGCAACGTGGACAGAATTTCCTAGAATCAGCTTGTATTTTAAAATCCGTAACACCTGGCTAATGATTACAATACAACAATAGACTGTTCTCTAGAAACATATGCCAATAAATAAGTAAACAAAAGAAGACGATCATAAAAGAATTAATATAGTTTCAATGTTATTAGTTCAAATTCCGACGGGTAATAAATGTGCTTCTACAAATCTGTACGTAGAATTTGTCTTTGTCGGCGCCTAGGTTGTAACAATATGAACGGACGCCGAAAAGTCTGGTGGCGCCAAATTTATTGAAGTGAAACTTCTATATAGACGGGGGGGGGGCTTAGGATTTTTCTGTCACGAAAAAGCGTTACGACCGCATGGACGAGCGGCATAAATTTAGGCTAGACGTGGTGAGAGGCGGCATAATTTTAGAGTATACTATGGATGCGTTTTTTGGTTCCGAATCGAAATTATTTTTTAGTTTGATAAAATAAAATATCTTTAAATAAAAAATGCATTCATTAAAATGTGTGCTGGGACATATAGTAGAATTGAAACTTCAACGGACAAGTGCCAAAAGGAATCGCAACAAAATTTTAACTTAAACTTTTACGGGCAAGTTTACAAATTGGACAAGTACATTAACAATCTGCCCGTAAAACTTCAAGTTAAAATTTCGTTGCGATTCGTTTTTCCACTTGTCCGTTGAAGTTTCTTTTATTAGGAGATCGACTCATTCCTATGACCATTTGTCTACCAAGATGCAACTAACCCCCGTCGTCGTACAGCCACCATACATCGACCGTCCCCGCCTGTCGCTTGGTGAACTGCTCCACCGAAGTGAACGAGGAGGTTCTTCTAGCGGCCGCCGATCCCAACGCACGACGGACCGCGTTCGTTAATCCCAGTTTGCTGTTGAATCAAAGTTGCTACAAAGATCCAATGGAAATCTAATGAATAGTATTCATTAGCAAGAATGGTCAATATCTATATGTGGAAACAATTAAATCGTTATATATATTGTTACGAGTTTGGGACTCGAATTAAAATGCCGTTGGAATTACTATAGAATTTATTAGAACTATACAATTTTTATCCGTGCAGGAACGGAAAAAGAATACAATTTCCTGCGGCCGGGTGGCCTGTCGAAGAGGCGACTTAACAACCCACAGCCAGGTGGTAGGGCATTTGCCCGACTGGATGGCGATCACTCCTGGTGTAAAGTATGTCGCCATAACAACCTTCGAGTTGTATTCCGGCATTAGTGACCAGGTTCCAGTTTCCCTTAAGAGAGCAGCAGCGCATTTGTAGCACCTTTGGTGTTGCAAATCTCCATAGGCGATGGTAAACGCTTTCCATCAAGTGGGCCATCTGCCTGTCTGCTGATCTCCTGCAATAAAAAAATTTAAAAAAAACAAACACGTATAACACAGGTACAAATATAACTGAACGCAACTAGTACAACATGCACAATTCAATAACATGCGCAAAGGCCGTCACTATATCGCTTATCGAATGTACGTCTTGCTCGTATCGTAATTCTCGCTTGACTGCCTCACCCCTCCGTTCGGGCATTCCTTTTAATATATACAAATACAATATGCCTCGATACAAAACAATAACTTCCAAGAATTAGTTCGACACACCTGCCTAATGACTGCCATAAAACAAGTACAATAACAATGGAATGTTTTTCTTAATTACAAGTTTTAAACACAAAGTAAACAAAAGAACTACAAATGCGGGAAAGGTAATAAACCAGGTTTATGGCAGGCAGATGTGCATTCACTTTTTGTCGGTATGTAACAATATTTTAGCAGTATGTACTTAGCTATAAACTGTTTGTTTCGCGAACAAAATAAAATAAATCTGCTTCAAGAACGTCATATACGTCCTCCGTCTAAATAAAATAAAATCATTAATTTGCTTAGAAACATGTTTAGTAAAAACATTAGAAGCCAATATGTTATTTTATGTTCCACAAGTTTTTGCCCTATCAAGCATGCAAATAGTAATTAAGTTGAAGATCAACTAATTAACAAAAACAGACTGCAATCCACAGACATTAATTTTACTTTTTTTTCTAGAATTATACAGTAATTCTAGATAAGGTGTCAAGTGCAGAGTTATCTATTATTTCGCCTTTACACAACACAAAGAATTTATTTTCCTTTCATACTAATAATACATAATTACGTAGGTGACAGTAAAAAATCTATAGACGGATTGAATTTGTACAATGAATTTAAAAATGAGAAAAAAATAAGAGAGGGGGTTAATTCGGCCCAGCAAAATCCGAAATGCAATTTATAGAATTTTCGTCTCCCTGTAGGTTAAGATATCGCGTAAAAACTATTGAACTGATTTAAATGAAACTCGACACGGAGCTAGATAGACAGACTAATATTCGGGATAGTCGAATGTAGCCATAAAGGTGGCGCTGCCGTCGACACTTTTTGGTGTCGCCGTTGCACTTCACCAACAAATATGGCGTCTTTATGGAAACGCATACGCTAGTGTTATACTATACCTTTCTTTTACATCGGATTTGGGGTGATCTTTGACGCTAAGGACTGCCGATGGATCTGATGAGACGGCTCGCCTCAACTGTGGGGAGCCCATTGACACATCTGACAAACTACTGCCTGAAAGCAATTAGATAAGATAAAAAAAAAACATTAAAAATGTCTGTGAAACATGTGTATGTCCACGTAGAGTGAAGGCTTCCGTAGAAATGACTAATTCCTCTACTATTTTTAATTTGGCTACAGAACTTTTAAGAAAAATAGCTTATACTTATAGGTATTTTGGAGATATATAATAATAATAAAAATGTCTTTATATATTTAAAAAAAAATGGAAAATTTATAAAAATAAAGAAATAATAATTATTGTATGATACTTTCCCATACACTAATGTACAATGAATGGATTTTCAACTTTCACTTATATGTTAAACTCAAGACTAACCATATGACGCCGCGCCGATATAAGAGCTCGGTACGCAATATCACACCGATCAAACTTTTTTTTTATTGCAGGAGATCAGCAGACAGGCAGACGGCCCACTTGATGGAAAGCGGTCACCATCGCCTATGGACATTTGCAACACCAAAGTTGCTACAAATGCGCTGCTGCTCTCTTAAGGGAGACTGGAACCTGGTTACTACTGCCGGAGCACAACTCAAGGTTGTTATGGCGACATACTTTAGACCAGGGGTGGTAGCCGTCCAGTCGGGCAAATGCCCTACCACCTGGCTGTGGGTTGTTAAGCCGCCTCTTACGACAGGCCGTCCGGCTGCAGGAAATTATATTCTTACTCCGTTCCTGCACGGATTAAAACTTGCCTAAAGGCCCCCTTTCCATTAATTATGTAAGGCGCTTTGGCGATTTTTTGGCGGTTCAGTCTACGGAGACTCATGCACGGTCTAAAGAGTGACTATTGAAACCTACACGTGCATGTGATTTACAGTAAAATCATCTGTTCCTTCAACCTCGCTTTGATTACAAATCAAATCAAATTTATTTGTTCAAAACATAGTTAAACAGTTGGAATATATGTTATAGTGTACACGTGTTTTGCTCACATAGGAGCATACAAATCATATGAAAAAAAAACTGATAAATTTCCAAAAATAATAGTAATAATAATAATAACATTCATAAGTCAAGGTAGGTATTTATTTACAATTGAGGAATCCGTCCACCGAGTAAAACATTTAGCCATTTTAGATTTAGCCACTCCAAGCCATTGTCCCTTGCGCACATAAGCGCTTATATCCCGCCTTGTAGCAATCGGTAAGGATCGCACTTCGTGCAATGTGTGCACTTCTGCATGACACGTTTTCTTGCGGAAAAAAATTACGTGATATTCGGCTCAAACCCCCCCCCCCCCCCCCTGAAACGTCTCACGTAACTAATGGACGGACCCAACGAGCTATAATCAAGACATTGATTCCAACATGGCTCTAAGACATACGTAGTGTTTAATTAACGAAACCCACACTTACCTCTCGAGTGAGTGTTAAGACTCTCGATGGATTTGGACTCCTTGTAGCTGTCGCCCATCGAACCTGGTGGAACGAATCCTTTCGTGAAAGCATGTATTAAACCAAGCGCCATATTAGTAACGATATGAGATTAGATAATAATACGAACTATACATAAAAAGTGCGTGTCAGCTCCGACGCACGACTGAAGTTTACTCTCTAAGTAGGAAGTGAAAAATGCACAAGGAACCTTGCGCAGAAAAACGTAAAGTTTTTGAGTTAACGCTTGTATTAATTTCACTCCTCATAAAATGTCAATACCCGGGGCCTTGTATGAAAACCGATTCTTAAGAAGTAAACTCCAAAATATTATGAAAGAAAATTTTACCAACCCTCATTCACATAAAAAGAAGTAATAAAAACAATTATTAAGTAAGATAAAAAAATTTCATCTACATAGACCGAATCGTTTCTCATAAAAATATGTATAACGTGTAAAGACAGGAGGACTGAAAAACATAATGGAAACAAAAATGCATGTATATGACACACCGCTGTCGCTCCGCCAGTGTCACTGCCGTACCGATGCCGCACTAATGCTCTGAAGCGTGCATGAGCAGTGAGGCGGCAGTAAGGGAGGGCGAGCAACGTTGGCATTGTATATCACAAATAAAATTGGACTTAGAATAGAGCCCTGCGGCACACCCATAGATATACCAGTCTAACCGATAGACAACAGAAATTCTGAAAACAGCAGCCCAGTGGCGCCGTAATGGCGGCATGCCAACGATGCCATCTATACAAGTGCTAAATGTTTTGTTCTTGCCAGAATGCATGTGGATTTCTAAACAAATATGAAGGCCTTCTTGAAAACAAAATGAATGAAAATTGTTATTCTTGGTACTCTTCTTCCATACAAACATTGAAATATCTTCCCCTTATTAGTAACAAGAACTAAAAATAATAACTTTCTACATACGAGAGAACGCCGTAAGGTCTTTCGCGTTCATATCCTGAAGGTAAGCTTGCAGATCCTCGTCCAGAGCTTCAGTAGTATACTGGCCACCTTCGACTCTTAATAAAGCTATTGCCAAATGGACATCCAGGGCTTTACTGTACGTTAAAAAACACGTATGTTAGGATTTCATAGCCAAATGAAAAAAGGACCACTATAAATTCATATACTATCATTCCTCCATATACAGAACCGACTCCCTTCTCTAACTTTTGATCTACATGGTGGATTTCGGTCGATTATGTCAAATATCGCTTTGAAAACGGTACAATAATAGTACATTTCCACAACGCAAAAAAATGACTGATACACTCGAGTTGGGAGTCGCACTTTCTCTCTATAAAAAATCAAATAAAAAGACTATCCAAGGCAAACTAAATCGACCATGTGCGTGTCAGCCAATGGAAACAAAGATATATGAACCAGCCGGACACAGGGCTGTTGATTTTGTGTTTCTTTGGTAAAATAAGACAGCACATTAACAGTGAATTTGCATAAATTGTTTTTGCTGGCTTTTTTTTACAACAATAATCAGGTTTTTTTTGCTAATTTTAAAGAATAGTCAGATCTTTTCAGTGTAGAGCACCTGTGCAATTTTAAAATCTAGCAACTGACATTATATTTTACATTAATGTTTCCGCTGCCTTTTTCTTCCTACTCATTTGCCGATGTTTTTGTCAAAAAAAAAAACTAAATTAAAATATATTATATATTATCACTACCTACAAGCTTAATAAATATTCTTGCATCTCGAAATTTCATAAAATTGAAGTTCAAGACATTTTAAGTGATGTGTGAAAAAAACGAGGTTTTTTTAAAAAAAAACGTAAACAAAAAACCTGATTTCACTGAATTTTTTTATTTGGTAACAAAGCGATCCCTAAATTAAAAATAGAAAACGCCGCGGGGGCAGATTTTTCTTCGAAACGCGGCTATCTGTTTCTTGGGCTGCACTTGCTAGGTTATGAAATTGTACAATTAGTTAGTATATATCATAAATGTGTAGTATATATCATAGATATGTAATATATAAAAAACATACTCACTGCATAACCTCAACATAATCGACTATCTCGCTCCTGTCACACGTCTGCCAGTCCTCCTTGAAGCCCATCATGAGGATATTAGGCCTCAGCTTGCCCAACCCTCCGGCCTGGATGAGCGCACTGGCGCCATCTTTGAACCCCACGTCATCCACTAAACTGTAGAAAGCCTTCATCCTTCGTCTGTTGAACCAGTGGTACGCCCTGTTGGTTAGGGCTTCACGACCACGGTAACTCACTTGACCCTGAAATATTGACATTCAGGGGTAGAGTTGGGTAGGACATGACTTTAAAAGGAGTTTGTAACATGACATTTTGTACTGAACCAGTACAATATACCACTTCAAATGGGGCGAGGAGATATGTATGGTTTGTACCGCGGCAGCACAGTTGAAGCGATGAGGCCGGTGAGGCGGTGAGCGTCATTCCCTCATTTGTACCGTGCAAAACTTCTAGTTCGGAAATGTTCGTTAAGAATCGGATGTGATCGGCCTCGGTTACCTCATTTTACTAGCAGTCGTGCATGTCATGTTGTTCCTCTTTGTCATATGAATATCCGTAGAGGCATTATTGTACTATTGTGGCATAAACCTCGTTCTATGCTTCCTCTTACATTTGAGGCGCGAGTAGTATTTGGAGCATTACTTTTTTAGATTTTGTACCGTATCAGTACAAATGGATTTTGTACGGGACAAATGTACCGGCTCGTACGTATCCGACGCAACTCTATTCAGGAGTTAAGACCATCGGCCGGTTCCTATATCTTACCGCTACCAAGCTCTTTCAGCAATCACTTTATTAAACCTTTTATTAGTATAAACTACATTAAAAAAAGGACGAATAATAATAACTTAACCCTCCCAAATTATATTAATGGATACGACAGACAGAGATAATATCATAGTTAACCTCAGAAAGATAAAACCATCTCGTTTACCTGCACGATGTGGCCGCATATCATGAGAGACAAGCCTTTTGTCAGCAGATATGTAAAATCCGTCAGGATTGGCCTCTCTCCGGGGAATCCACTTAGCACCAGTATTTGAGGCCTGGAAGGGCCATAAAAATGTTACCAATATAATATAAACGCAATATATTGATTACATAAAATTAATGCTTTGCCCGCATACTTCAATAAAAGGGTATTTGCCCATCTGGATGCCTACCGCCCCTGGTCTATGGTACACCGTTATAATAGCCTTGAGTTGTGGTACCGACATCAGTAACCATATTCCAGACGCCCTAGAGACCAGCATCACATTAGTATCACCTTTAGTGTTGCAAATATCCAAATCGTTCTGTCCTTGTTTAACGAGAATGTCACCAAATTGTTCAATCTGTGATGTGCCATATGATATTTTACATGACTCAAGACTTGGACTTTGAAAGCGTCTGATTGCAGTCGTGTTGACAGTCACAGACAGTTGACAGACAGTCGCAGAAAATAGGGAGAAAAATTTGAAAAACTAATGATCACTGGAAAAATAGAAGGAAAAGATCTCGAGGCCGTAGTTCGATAAGTTGGCCCGACCTACTCAGGTACTCCTGAGGGTCATGACCTTTCACCACTATTTTACGCCATCGGTGACGATCAAAAGCAATATGCAGTGAGTCCTATACGGAATCGTTGAGTGTGTTGTGGATCTGTAGGGTCATTCACAAACTTTGGGAAAGTTTCTTTGTGCGAACGAGGAGTTCCCGAGCGCATCAATTTACAATCCAACGGAAACCTTTCATTGAATTCGAGAATGTGTTTCCGACGATTTGTGAATAGCGTTTCACGTTTCGCCGGATTCCAAATTGATTCGTTCGGGATCTTCCCGTTCGGAGACCGAAAATTTCCCGAAGTTTGTGAATAACCCTACAGATAAACAACATACTCAACGACTCCATATACGACTCACTGCATATTGCCGTTGATCGTCACTGATGGCGAAAAATAATGCAAGAAAAAGTAGCGGTGAAAGGTCATGACCCTCAGGAATTAGGAATACGACTCAAGGAGGGGAGATGCTGGTATAAACTGGCCACTCACCTGGCACTTATATGACGTGGAGTTTCGAGACAGCCAGCCCTGGATATTGAATTTTTCGAGGGGAGGCGGGGGGAGCAAAACTGAAAAATGCCGTCCCCGCTCGCCTATATTTTTCTTCTGTTTTCTTTAACTTATGCCTACGAGCCCCGGGAAAAGTCATTTAAATGCTTAAAGTACTGACCGTCTTAGTGGTCAAAGTCGCGTTAGTTGCCGCCCTCTGAATTGGCCGCCCGGGGCATGATACCCATCCGGCTTACCCCTCCTCCCCCTAGATCCGACCCTGCGGCAATATATCAGTATGCAGACTAGATTGAATATCTACTTTATGCTCACCGATAGTTCTTCACGTGCTCAGTGACCCTGTTCAGCTGATGTACCCCTGATAACGCTGTTTTGTAGGTCTGCGCTTGAGTTGTGGTGCCCCAGTTGACGTCTATGAATAAGATTGCAATCAACGTTAATAGGGGAGTGGATAGTCGAATCAACTGAGATACATCATCGTATAAAACGTTGTAATGGAACACTTACAGGCCAATAGATGGCGCTGTGCAATAATTGAAGTCGCAAACATTTCCCGAAACTTACAAAGAATATATACAAATTTTCAACAATAACAGATAGTCCTAGGTCTGCGAGGAACAACAATAGCCTCGCTGGAAGATGTTCCTATGAGACGGAGGGGCATTCCATCTCGCTCCTCCACCCTATACGGGGCACACGTACTGACTTTTATATGAGCGTACATACTTATGACGTCAGAAATTTGTCATGCCTTACTGTTCTTCTTCCGTGGAGAAGTTCTCTTTTAAACAACCATAAAATATCTACACAGACATATAAGTACACAGAATAATCCTAGCGGAGATGCACATACACATAAGAGTGGTGACAAACAATTCATTCTAAGCAACATATGGATGGAAAATGTGTTGGGAGAAGACTTTAAAGTTTCAAATGATCCAAAAAAGATATAATTAATAAACTACGAGTATGTACTGTTTTTGAAATAGAAAAACCATCTAAAGATTTTAATTAAAAACTAGGTATTCTAGGTCCAATCTCAGCCAAAAATGGATTTTTTACTGACGCAAAACACGTTTAGAGTTTTAGTTAGGTAACTTAAGTCTTAAAAATTCATACTTCAGTAAACACATTTTGTAAAATAATATGCTCCTATGAAGTTTTATTGTGCTCATTTTCAACAGAGATTATACATCTTTTAAATATTACTCTTCAAGTTCCTGTCCAAAAGTTGCCTAATATATTTATTTACATTACTATAATTGCCAGTGCCATATATGTCGCCTCCTTATCTTAAGGAACGTTTCCAATTTTTCAATGTGAATCAGGGGAAATTCCTCAGGTCATCAGTCAATATGAGACTAGAGACACCGCTCAATACAACCAGGTTTTATAATCATTCTTTCAGTGTTCAAGCTGTCCAATTATGGAACATTCTTCCACTGGAAGTGAGGCAAGCCCAATCTGTATTCGCCTTTAATAGACTTGTTAAGGATTACCACCTCAAAGTATAATTTGTGTTGTCATTATTGTACGTATCTTTATGCTATTTATTGAATTAATATAATATGTATTCCTTTTAATAGACGATATATATATGTGTGTGCGTGTGTGTGTATGTGTATGTGTATGGATATATTTATATATATGTATGTTTATATATATAATATTACTATGTTTTATGTACTTTTTGCCAGGTGGTAGGGTATTTGCCCGACTGGATGGCTACCACCCCTGGTCTAAAGTATGTCGCCAAAACAGCATTGAGTTGTGTTCCGGCATTAATGGCCAGGTTCCAGTTAAGAGAGAAGCAGCGCGTTTGTAGCACCTTCGGTGTTGCAAATGTCCATAGGCGACGGTAACCTCTTTCCATCAAGTGGGCCGTCTGCCTGTCTACTGAACTCCTGCAATAAAATAAAAATAAAAAAAAACTTAATCATGTGTATATAAATCTGTATGTATATTTATATAATAATATTAATACATAAAATATGTAACACTTTTAAAATATTGTGCTGCAAACCCTGCCCTAGCTTTTGTGCCATATTTCTCTCTCCATCCCAAGGTTGTCTGGAAGAGATCGCTGTCAGCGATAAAACCGCCATTTGTACCTAATTCTAAGCTGTTTTTGTGTACAATTTCATCAATTTTATTGTACAATAAAGTATATTCTATTCTATAAATACATATAAATCATATTTTATAAAGCTATAGTCTTAGGTTATAATAATAACATTAATATAAATTGATAGATGTATGTATATTAAAACACCGTGCGTACTTGATTACTGTACTATGTATTTAGTTTCTCCTTCTTATTATTATTATGTATTTTTTAGGGATGTGCGAATAATTCGAACTTACAAATTGTTAGTTCGGAACCGAATATTAATATTCGATTCGAATCTCGAATCGAATTATTCGAAAGGTCCCGAATAATTCGAAAAAAATGGAATAATTCAATTTTTTTCCGAATTATTATATTATTCGCTAATTTTCGAGTATTTTAAAACATTGCATGTATAACTTTTTTCTTTAAAGTTTTTTTAAACGAAAATTAATAATTATAAAAACCGAAATAAATTGAAAAGATCTCTTGCCAATATTAGTATCTAGATTTTTTTTATGTTACTGACAGAAATGAACATATATTGAAATTGAGCAATTGTTTTTCCGGGTAATTGATTTTTAATCAAAAAGTATATTATTCGTAAGTAGAATATTTTGATAGACGATGTAATGGAATTCAAATTGGAAACCATAGAAAATCGAGTGATATTTCGATAATTCGCGAATTGTTCGAATTATTAGAAATTTTTCGAATTAATCGTCGAGTTTCGAATCGAATGGTAATATTGGATTCGAACGATATTCGCACACCCCTATTTTTAGATTAAAATTTTGCTATGACTAAAAAATTATGTTATTATACGGGTCTCAAGTTAATATGTGTAGATTAGGAGGTGGGCATTGAAAATCATTGCTGTGGCGGATTATCTTCCGACACAGCGATATACGTAGTGCCAAACTCGTTTGTGGAATAGCGGCAACTACAAACACATTTTGTCTCGTCTATTTTATAATTTGTCTATGTCGCATTTGGCAAATAAAAGTTTTCTTTCTTTCTTTCTGTATTGTCATAGTTGATAAGTAGAGAGATAAACAAAGTGTGTGTTGCCATAAAAATTGATTTTTTTTTCTATCATTTTTAAGCATTGGAAGTTAAGTGTTCTCAATTTACCCACTTTCCTCTACACTATATTTGCATAATTTGAGATATTAGGGTGCAATATATCATTAAGTCAATGCTGTCACAAGATGTGTTTAAAACACTACCACCCTTCAATACTATATTAACGATGACGGCCGGTATGGTTGAGTGGGCTAAGCTATAGGGGGCCGAGCTCACTGCAACGCAGAGGCTCTGGATTCAATTCCTGGCATGGTAAATTTCGTAAGCAAACTTTCGGTTATTTACTATGGTCTGGGTGTCTGGGATCGGCCCCAGAGGGGCCCCTTGTATATTACCCATAACGCAAGCATCGCTTACTTAGTTTGGGCATGTACAATGTGTGTGTTTGTCGGAATGATATATGAATAAATTGATTTATTTATTAAATTCGGTTCCAAATAAAAATTTTGGTCCTTCGAGCCATCTTGTATGAAAGTTTTCAAGAGGCCTTTATATTGTCTACTCCGATTTACCTGGTTTCCTGTATGATACAATTAGGTAGAGCGTGAGTAGGAATGTGAAGGTGACGAGCGCCGTAATCCAAGATATCACGAACATTATCGCCACACACAACATCGATCCGAGTAGCGACAGCCACATATTGTACAACTGAAAAATTAAATATTAATATTCCTAACTTATATGAATGAATGAATCATTTATTGCTTAAATGTATGTACACAAGATGCCTTGTTTCAATACATTTTGCCTTATTAGGCGTGCAATGTCCAAATACATGTCATAACAACTAAATTTACATTAAAATATGTATATATCTATATATGGTGTAAAATATTACAATAAAATTATGTCTAGTTTTATCTGTGCAGGAACGGAGAAAGAATACAATTTCCTGCGTTGGGGCGGCCTGTTGTAAGAGGCGACTAAACAACCCACAACCAGGTGGTAGGGTATTTGCTCGACTGGATGGCGACCACCCCTGGTCTAGAGTATGCCGCCATAACAACCTTGTGTTGTGTTCCGGCATTAGTGACCAGGTTCCAGTCTCCTTTAAGAGAGCAGCAGCGCATTTGTAGCACCTTTGGTGTTGCAAATGTCCATAGACGATGGTAACCGCTTTCCATCAAGGCTGTCTGCCTGTCTGCTGAACTCCGGCAATAAAAAAAAATAAAAAAAGAAGTTATTAAATATTATTGGTCACGTCTTTATCCTTCTCATATTCATTTTCTGTATAATAAACCTTTGCCAATAAAATGTTCTTAAGGGACTTTTTAAAGAAATTTAAAAGCTGCATTCGTAACATTTCTGGCAGTTTATTAAATATGATAGGCGCCATACAATAGATACTTTTTTACTTTCAACTTTACTTAACATTGGTATTATCAATACCAAACCCAATTTCAATTCAAATTCAAAAGATTTTATTCAAAATAAGTTCCACTGGAGAACACTTTTTGAAGGTCATACATATAAGTCAAAATTTAATTTTACTTCATATTCTATGTACACCGCTTTGCAACGTGTTATTGCTGTTAAGGAGAAGAAGCGGCAAGAAACCCCCAAGCAACACGTCTAGCTAAAAACTGTTTTTCTTTAAATTTCTTATTCTATTTATATCTCGAGTTCTTTTTTTTTGATAAGTTTTATAAAGAAGTATGTCACAGAATTACATTTCGAAGAATTAATGGTGCTGTAGCAAACAGTACATGCTCAGTAAGACAAAAACACAGTAAGAGAAAAAAAGAATATTATTATAATTGTATGTCTCTAGAGACCACGGGTCATAAAAATGGCCCGGAGTTTTGGGGGGCTTGCGTGGGACCATGGGAAGACCAACACGTAGAGGCCCCTTGACAAATTTGAACTGCTAGTGGTACTGGGGCCTGGGAATATGGGGACTATGGCGTCTGCCCGTCGCAATGTTCGGGGAACATGGAAAAATGGGCAGACGGTGGCTCGCCACTCCCTAGCTATTATTATTGTTATAATAATGACGAGACGTACTAAAAGTTTGTACTGCAACATAACTCCATAAATTCCTTATTTGTTTGGCAAAATTACAACCTTATACAGACGATTGTAGAAAAGGCTGAACAAGAAGGTATACTGCTTGATTAACAATCAGGCAGTATACCTGATGAAGAATGACTTTGGACGTGCTGAAGTCATTTTGTTAATTGCTCGAGTACAGCAGATAACCTAACGGCCCACATGATGAAAAGTGGATACCAGCGTCTATAGACATTTGCAACAGCAAAGGTGTTACCAATGTACTGCTGGACTCGAATGGAGGGGGGGGGGCCTCCAACCTAGCCACTGATGCTGGGATACAAGTCAAGGCTAGTATGGTGGCATACTCTAGGACAGGGGTAGTAGTCATCCAGACAGGCAAACACTACCACCTGGATATGGGTTGTTTTGTCGCCTCTTAGAAAAGCTGGCAAGCTCAGCGATTTATACTACTCCTCCGTTCCTGCACGGATATATCCCGTAGAAGAAAGACTGGGGCGATAGAAACCAGTCGTCGGGTGGTAGGGTATTTGCTCGACTGGATGGCGACCACCCCCAATCTAAAGTATGTCGCCATAACAACCTTGAGTTGTGTTCCGGCATTAGTGACCAGGGTCCAGTCTCCCTTAAGAGAGCAGCAGCACATTTGTAGCACCTTTGGTGTTGCAAATGTCCATAGGCGATGATAACCGCTTTCCATCAAGTGGGCCGTCTGCCTGTCTGCTGAACTTCTGCAATAAAAAAGTAATAAAAAAAACCATCGCGAGGAACCCTACATAAAACGTTGTGTACACTCGTGGAATGTATGTCATCCACTCTGAAGGCTCAATACAAATTCAAATTCAAAAAACTATAAGGAACCTAAGAGAAATATTATATAGTACTTACTCGGAACGTTGGTCTCCAGCCCACAGGCTTCGCAAGACTCGCGTGGAAAGTAGAGAAGTTAATCAGAGCATACGCAGCCAAAAAGAAGTTCGAGATCAAGGGTGCTATTTGATTTAGACCACCTGGAACATTTTGAGGGTATCAATGAACTATTTCCTATAGTATACTAATTATCAGCTTCGAAAGTCATTCTTTTGTACTGCCAAATTATTTCACGTCAATATGGAAAATGAAAATGTATGAAATTACATCAAAATGGAACTCACAGATTGCCTATTGAAAGTCACTTTTCAATAGGCAAGTTGTTACTGTTAAAGCAGAAGAAAGAGAAGAAAATGATATAGGAAAAACCTCTATCTACCTATGATGGAGGAACATGAAAAAAAAATATACATACATATATAACTTCACGCCAGTTCCCTGGCGGGGAACTGGCGTGCAAAACTGATGAAAGATCACTGTCAGGCGAGAGGCTTACATTTGAATGCGAAGAAAACAAAGGTTATTGTTTTTGAAAGAGAAGAAACCAGAACGAATGCAAGGATAATGGTCGATGATGTTATGCTGGAGCAAGTGAATGAGTTTGTATATCTTGGATGTGCTTTAAGCAGGGATGGAAGGTACACCGCTGATATAGAAAGAAGAGTGAATTTGGGGAATAGTGTGAATGGAGCGTTAGGTAAACTTCTAGGCGCTAAGAACCTCAGCCAGAAGGCCCAACTCGCCGTACACAACGCGGTGCTGGTACCTACGCTCACGTATGGAAGCGAGAGTTGGGTATAGAAGAGAGAGCATGAAAGTAGAGTAAACGCGGTCGAGATGCGAGCACTGCGCAAAATCTGCGGAGTGACGCTCGCGGACCGCGTTCCTAATACCGAAGTAAGAAAGAGAGTTGGTCTGAAAGAGAGGGTCGGGGTGAAGGTGAGGAAAGGAATGCTCCGGTGGTTCGGGCATGTGGAAAGAATGACTAAACAAATATACAATGCAAAAGTGGATGGATGCAGAAGTCGTGGAAGGCCACGACACGCCTTCCATGATCAAATTGATCGTGTACTAACAGAAGGTGATGTCAGGAGCCTTAAGAACAAAAAAAATACCACAGGCGATATTCTTAAAAAAAACTCACCCATCAATATAAAAGCGGTGGCAATAATGAACGTGAGCACGTATCCTCTGACGGGTTCGTTGTTGTGTCCATAGCCCTTTGCGAAGAACTCCAGGTAGGGGTACAACTTGTCTTGGCATAACGCTTGGAACACTTTCGGGGCGGAGACCAAAGACGCGAGCGCCGACGACAATGTTGCTGCGAAACAACCGCCATAGATCAACGGCCCGAAGGCCGATACTAGACGTATTACCTGAAAATACATCTTTCACTGTCAACCATATTTGTACAAAGAATACATATTCAATTCTTTTTTATTCAAAATAAGTTCCACTGGAGAACACTTTTTTAAGGTTATATATATTGTTACGAGTGTGGGACTGGAATTAAAATGCCGTTGGAATTATTATAGAGTTTATTAGAACTATACAAACACGTATAAAACAGGTAAAAATAAAACTAAACACTACTTGTTACAATCTGCACGATCAATAACACGCGCAGAGTCCGTCACTATATCGCTTGTCGAATGTACACGTCTTGCTTATATCGTAATCGTCGCTCGACTGGCGACCTCCCCGTTCGGGCATTCTTTTATATTCAGCTTACAATAGTCACGACCGTGTAAACAATTATTTCCAAGAATCACACCTGCGCCACTGTCGGCGCAATTCCCATAAAACATAATTCTGCATACCTGCATAATTATGCCTGCGAACGTCCATAAACAAGTACAATAACAATAGGCTATTGTCTAATTGCAAATTTTAAACACAAAGAAAACAAAAGGAGATAGGCATAAAACAGTTTCGACGTTATTAGCTCAAAAGCCGCGGCAGGTAATACAATACAGGTATTGTATTTGGTCCAACTTGTAACAATATGTAAGTCAAAATTTAAATCTACTTCCTATTCTATGTAGACCGCTTCGCAATGTGTTATCGCTGTTCAAAGGAGATGAAGCGGCAAAAAACTCCCCAGCAACACATCTAACTAAAATTAATAAAAATTATTTATATACTAGCTGATGCCCGCGACTTCTTCCGCGTGGTATTTATTATTCCTTCAAACCTGTTTAAGTAATTATTTTTTTAAACTATTACACGGGAACTCTTTAATTTTTCGGGGTCACGTTGTCAGGGATATAAGCTACCATCATACAAAATTTCATTTAAATCGGTCCAGTCGTTTCGGAGATTAGCCCGTACAAACAGAGAAACAAAAATTTTGAAAAAAAATCTAAATTAGTTCTATTTCACTTCTTACATTCCCCTGATTCGGTTTTTAGCATTTTTTTTTTTTCACTGTACAGAAATTCGACCTCTACAATTTTGTTATATGTATAGATTATTTCAGGCTCTTTTTTACAAGCTTTTATTTAACTTGCAATGGATGTATGTATGTAAGTTCGGGTGGAATCTTGCAAGTTAAATTTGACCAATTTCCCGATTTCCGATTGAGCTGAAATTTTGCACGCGTATGTATATCGCGTGACAATGCAATAATATGGTACCATGGAGCTGATCTGATGATGGAGTCGGAAGGTGGCCATAGGAACTCCTGTACTAAACAAGATAGACCCGTCGTGTTTGGGCTCGTTTCACTTGTCTTGGCTAGCACTCTGCTGCTACATGATATCCAAGATCGCAAAAGGTTTTATTTAAAATAACCTTTTTAAAAAAGCTTATTTCATTTTAATAATAATTCTTATACATACATCATTACTATTCTGTAGGCCGTATTTACATGCGTTTCCTATAGCACATTGGTCGATTGTCCAATTGGCCACATCGCCTATGTCGCCAGAAGCATCACGTAGTACCGTCCAACCAGCCAACACAGCTATCAATAAATACGATATTGTCGTTAGCAAAATCGCTAATAACGTCCCTTTCGGTATCGATTTCTGTGGATCCTGCAATTGTTACATACATACAATTCAAAATTCCAAATAACTTTAGCCAGGTGGTAGGGTATTTGCCCGACGGGATGGCTACCACCTCTGGTCTAGAGTATGCCGCCGTAACCACCTTGAGTTGTGTTCCGGCATTAGTGACCTGGTTCCAGTCTCCCTTAAGAGAGCAGCAGCAGCGCATTTGTAGCACCTTTGCTGTTGCAAATGTCCATAGGCGATGGTAACCGCTTTACATCAAGTGAACAAGTACTGCACGTTTTACCCCATCGGAGTGGACAAATATTTAAATTGAGGCAAAGGTAGAAAAACTCTTAGCCCCATATTTATATAAACTAGTGGTCGCCTGTGGTCGAAATTCGACCATAATAATTAATGTCAAAGACTATATACTTCTATAATCACAGATTTCGCCAAGGCTACACTGTTAATTTGACTTGAACAATAAACAAAGGAGTATATATATATGCGTGCGTGTGTCAAATACATGGTAGTGTGTGTAATGTTTTTTTTTATTCATTTAATGTATTTTTTATGCATATTTTTTTTTAAATATTAGCATTCGTCGCTTCTTCTCTATATAAACTCTGAAGTGTGCGAAATTTCATACTCCTCCGTCCGCACAATTTTCCTAAAAATGGATACAAAGTTTTTGCTTCACATATATTAATTAATATATAGATTCCAAAAAAAAAATTTTAACTAGACAAAGTCAGTAAATACGAAGACTGTACACATAGTCCTAATCAATGAAATTTTAAGAGAAAAAATAAAAAAATGTGTAAAATGTCAATTCAAAAGAAAAAAAAATAACATTAACATCATACATACATACATATTAGAAAAAGATTACGCAAGCAAGCTGACCTTGAGATCTCCCGAAATATTGGCACCGGCTAATATTCCAGTTGCGGCTGGAAAGAATATGGCGAACACCGAAAAGAAATTGTGATCGACCCCTTCAAACATTCTGTAATCTGGTCCCATGTTGTTTTGCAACACAGACACTGGAAAAATATGAAAAAGTAACCTTAATAAACCTATAACTTCATCAAACCACAGATTTTTTTTTTTTATTGCAGGAGTTCAGCAGACAGGCAGACGGCCCACGTAATGGAAAGCGGTTACCATCGCCTATGGACATTTGCAACACCAAAGGTGGTACAAATGCGCTGCTGCTCTCTTAAGGGAAACTGGAACCTGGTCACTAATGCCGGAACACAACTCAAGGTTGTTATGGCGACATGCTTTAGACCAGGGGTGGTAGCCATCCAGTCGGGCAAATGCCCTACCACCTGGCTGTGGGTTGTTAAGTCGCCTCTTACGACAGGCCGCCCGGCCGCAGGAAATTGTATTCTTTCTCCGTTCCTGCACGGATACAAAAAAATAAAAATAAAAAGAATACAAAAAAAACAACAATATCAATCTGTATTAATTTATTAATATATAAAAAATAAATGTATGAATATTAGAACAGCTTTATCACAAAATCCCTCGGATTTTGATGATGATGTTCATTTTTACTCCAGAAGTGTCATAAGGTTATGTTTAAAACTACGTTTTAACGGTTTTAAGCGCGGTAATTTTATTTGATTTTGTTTTTTCCGACGTTTCGGCCACTTTTCAGTGGCCGTGATCACGGAAGGCACAGATGTCAAGTGTCAACGAGTATTGTTAAAGTTTTATTTAGCCTACCGCCAACTTGTTAATTTTGTTTATGGTTATTATTTACTCTATGGGAGCCTAATTTAATTTACTACCGCTTCGCAACATGTTATGGCTTGAAGAGAAGAAGCGGCGCAAGAAACTCTTCAGCAAACATGCCTAGCTCTAATAATTTTATATAATATTTTTCCTTCCACCCATTTTAATATTGTAATAATGTTGGCGGTAGGCTAAATAAATCTTTAAGAATACTCGTTGACACTTGACACCTTTGTCTTCCGTGATCACGGCCACTGAAAAGTGGCCGAAACGTCAGAAAAACCAAAATCAAATAAAATTACCGCGCTTAAAACCGTTAAAACGTAGTTTTATTAGGTTATGTTACACTAAAAAATCTAAATAAAATTTTGAGTTATCAAATTAATTAAATTTTCTATGGGCTCTCTATTTGAATTAACATTCCTGTTTGGAGCTCAAGGTTTTCGGGATGAGGGAGTTTGAAAAAGGTGAGAAAATTAAAAATACATTCTTAGAGATGCCAATCGCGCAGGCATTCTGAACACACCGAGCCAAGTATATCTTCTAGTCTAATATATAAAATTCTCGTGTGGCGGTGTTTGTTACCAAACTCCTCCGAAACGGCTGAACCGATTTGTATAAAATTTTGTGTGCATATCGAGTAGGTCTGAGAATCGGCCAATATCTTTTTTTCATACCCCTAAATGATAAGGGTGAGCCACTCTTAAATGTATTTTTTTTTGTCAAAATTTCTTATTTATATTCTATTATGATTCAGCATTGACAAATACTTACAACCCTAAATTTTCATCTTTCTAACACCAACCCCTTTATTTTAATAGCGATATAAGTACTTTAATCATTTTCTACACTGTTTGTTCAAATTGATTCGAGTCTAGATTAACATTTGGTCCCGGTAGATGGCGCTGGAATCGAGTTCCAGATTTTTATTTTTTAAAGGCAAGACAACGTCTGCCGGGTACAGCTAGTATTGTTATAAATTTTAAACCGGAAGTTATAGCAAAAAATTGGGGATAAGCCTCTCTGGTCCAACGACCTTGGAAAGGTCATTGGTCCATTTGGCCGGAAGACATCTTACGCTACACATTTTTTTTTATTATTAACATCTCTACGGACTCGAGTTCGGTGCTCTTTTTTACAACTTAATTTCTAGATTATTATTTTTTACGCTACGCTACACATTACAATGTTTTACTACCCGAAAAACAAAAACAGACAGGTCACTTAGACCTGTCTGTCAGGAAAATATTATCAGAATTCGATGTCAGTTCCTTAGGCAGTAAGTTACAACAGTTGACGTTTACATGGTTTGGCAGAAGGAAATATGAAGGAAACTTACTGTTGTACCCTACAAATCCTTGGGCGAGTTCCAATTCGCTCTTTGGCCCAATAAACGTGCCAACACAGAAATCAGCGATGGCTGCTAAAAGTATTATTAATAGCACAATCTGAGCCTTCGCTTCCCACTCCATCCCAACCATCACAATGCCAGTTAAAAGAACTATTGTTATACAACCGTATATTGCTTGATCCTGAAAAAAATGTCAAGTACGGTCTTTACAAAAATCACAATCATATTAGAAAAAAAACTTCATCATCAATGAAAAATGATATATCCCTTGAAGTATATATAGATGGCGAAATCTGTTACGATTTCCTGGCATGGGCCCGAAAGTGCCTTAAGAAACCGAATGGTTTTGTAAACTCGGCTGCAAGAAAACCAATATGTCCACTGGTCTTAGATCAGACTAGAGATCAAGTCAACAAGTACAAATAAACTAGCTTCGAGACGTTTTTGCGTCTGTAGTAGTGTACGGTCAGTACATAAATAATTAAATAATACTTTTTATATATTTTTATCATTTGTATAGGCAGGTACTAAATTATATAAAACTAATAATATTAAACGATAGTAAAATAATAAATATTTATGTTAGACATAATTTTTAATACTAAACTTCAATTCCAGATATTTCGTACTCATGCTGATCCTCACTTTCATCCGATGAACCATTTGTGTTAATTCTAATTCATTCGGATATTATATCTGAAGCCTCATCCCTGCCCTGAAATTTATTTTCTTCTTCCCCTTTTCAAAAGCACGTAGACAAACATTTTTCTATTCCTCTACGCTATTAAATGTTTCCTCAGCTAATGTCATTATAGCATTCATATTCATTGTAAAATTTTTGCGACGTAAGTTTTCACTATGCTCCATATATATTTACCTTACTTCAACCATGTTTCAACATCGAAACCATTTTTAATTAACAACTTTACTATCATATAACAACAATTAGCAACAAATAATAACATTGAACAATCAATAACAAAAATAAACCATAATTAAAATCAATTAATCCATTAATTATTAAACTACAACCAAATACACCTCACAACAATCAGCAATGTAAATAATTATTATTTATTGGACTTTCACCATTGACTTTTGATTACAAATATATTTTCATCTTCAAAAGTAACGAACCTTTTTTGCTGATTGTACAAAAAAAAATAATTTTCAAATTTAGAATTCCTGTAAATACACAAATCCTACTACTACAAACGCAAAAACTTTTCGAAGCTAAAGATATTTGAGCTGTTACCAACATTACCATTCTACTACCAGACCTGTCTCCGCCGACTGGGAGTTTATGCAGACTTCCCCGTTACTTGTCTGTCGTCGACAGTACTTGGCGTGCTCTTTTATGGTATACGTCTGCAAGTTCTAGAATGAGAATCCCTCCACTGTTTCCTCGGAGCGCTATAATATGGAACTTCTCAAAAAGGGTGCAAACAGATTCTTAATGTCCTAACGAGGTAGTCAACAGTGACTCCTTTGATTTTATTGTCCATGAGCGATGGTAACCACTTACCATCAATCAGATGGCAGCTGAGCTGGGCCATCAGCCAGATTGCTGACCTGTAAACGCAAAAAAGATGGTACAAATATTGAGACACATACCCAACTTTTGTCGACCATGTAAGCGGATTCTGGTATGAGGGTAATAAGGGACTCCCCGAATCCAACTACGTACATAGCGCAGGCCACAGCATTCGCCATCGAGAATATCAAACCGATTGAACCACCGAATTCTGGCCCTAACGACCGAGAAATCATGTAGTATGTCCCACCTAAAATCATGTAATGTAACTTAGTCAAGAGTAATTTTTTTTTGCCGTTTAGGAATGGAGAAAGAATACAATTTCCTGCGTTGGGG
This sequence comes from Dendrolimus kikuchii, assembly GCA_019925095.2. Lineage (NCBI taxonomy): Eukaryota > Metazoa > Arthropoda > Insecta > Lepidoptera > Lasiocampidae > Dendrolimus > Dendrolimus kikuchii. The sequence continues at coordinate 2,766,823 of CM034402.1, forward strand.
CGGCCTGTCGTAAGAGGCGATCAAAACATCCCACAGCCAGGTTGTAGGGCATTTGCCCGCCTGGATAGCTATCACCCCTGGTCTAGTGTATGCCGTCATAACAACCTTGAGTTGTATTCCAGCATTAGTTGCCAGGCTCCAGTCTCCCTTTAGAGAGTGGCAGCACATTGGTGTTACAAATGTCCATAGGTGATGGTATCCGCTTTCTATCGGGTATATGCTATACTATAAAAATAAAAAAAACTGCGTCAGCGTACAGCACTTTGAGTTGACTTGGAATTGCACCATGATACACCAATGTCCTTTATGAACTCATACGCACTGTGGGTAATCACAATACGGTTCCCCGTCCAAAATGAAAAAAATGTTTGTAAAATTTATTTCTAATCTCACTAAATTGCGGTTATCCGCAAACTGTTCCAATCAAATTCGAAACGTTCGGGCACAACTGTCGGCCAGCCCCGTGACTGTTGTACTCATGGGAGCTGCATACGTCTAGTCATCGCAGCGGACAACGAACTACTGACTAGCGCTTTTTTGTGCAGAATCCAGCTGAATAGCCGCAGATGGCTGTTTCAGCGATACCGGTCTTCTTAGGCTTCCCGACTCCGTGGGAGCGGACGCGTTCAGCCCGGAAGCAACACGCTCGATGAAGCACCTCCTGGGAGGTTCGTCCTCGGCTCGACCGCTGCGGGGGAATTACTCTATCGGATTAAACTGACTAGCGCAACGCGGCAGCGCACATATTAATAGTTGCTCTATCTCGCTCTCACATCACCCCTTCCGCTCACACATTGTGCTATATATTGTACTAGCTCTACGACTTGTTAATATTTGTATTTAAGGTTAGTTTTTCTAAAATAAATTAGTTCACATCAGCACTCGACAGTGAATACTTACTCTCCGTCATCTAAAGTATCATTTAACCTCTACCTCTCGCTGCTACATACTATACGGTTCAGTTTGCGGATTTTAAATAGGAATGTACCCAGTACTTCTTTGTCTGTTTTTTCTTCTTTATATAACTAATATATAAGGAACTAACCATATTAAACAGTTGCAACTTCTACTTATATCTTTAAAATGTTTTAAACTTTACACAATCTACAGTGGTTGCTCAACCGCGTATTTACGGCTGACCGTAATTCGGCTAGTTATTTAATTTCATATGAAAAAAAATACTTTACCTCCTTTAATAACTCCGTTGGTACTGATAGCAGACATGGAGAGCGCAGTTATAGTTGTCACTACCGATGTTGTCAATATAAGGAGGATTGCCTGCGCTGCCAAAAACATGATACTTCTTAATTATTCAAAACATCAGGAGACGATAATAGGCTATTATCATACCACTGCTTGAAATGTGCGTTTGGTAATAACAATGCTACTAGAATTTTATAGTACGAGCAAAACATAGATGTGTGCTTGAAGTTCACACGCGTCATCGCGCAGTACACAAATATAAGATTCACGGACAGAGCAGAGGGGAGAGTGTTGCGGTCTCGCTCGACCACTTTCCGGACTCGCATGCCATCTCTTTCGCACAACACACCGTAAGTCGTAATCGACATAATATCGACAATACTGGACGGGACCTGTGCAAGCAAACTCCCGAAACTAACTTCACTCGAAACGCATATAAGTTTTGCGCGTATCCTAAATAGATTTTATAAAACTGGTAAGTGGCCTAAAATGGTATTTTAAATTTTTAGAACTTAAATTTTAAACACGAAAAGACTAGCCGCTTTGCTCATGGCATGACTCGATAGTAAACAAATTGACTATCAACTATAAATAACCCTCTTCCATTGTATAATATTTAAAAAATATACACGAGATACAACCTATGTAATTACTATAACTGTTTGAAAAATTGCTGGTAAATGAATCGAAGTCCAAACGACAGGTGTTGTTATTTTTACCAAATTTTTTTTCAGGCGGGGGAAATGCTATTTACGCACAATACCGGTCCTTTGCAAGGGATTAGACCATAGTCGATCATGGAGGCATTCCCAGAAGGGGCAATCCAAACAATAATCAACCGGCTTGTGTGGAGACTCGAGCCCAAATGGCTAATACCCACTAAAACCACCCTCCTCTGCCCCGCGCTTATGGCAGGAAAGGCATGAGACTTAGAACGTAGTTACGCCCACACCGATCCTAGCGCAATAAGTGCCTGAGAAAGCCCCTGGAAGAGGTAACTCACTTCGACGACAGGGATGAAGACTCCTCTGCTCCCTTGATGCATAAGGGCCCCTGAAGCGTTATTATCCTAGGGAGGTCGTTATTTTTACCATGCTTTAACGCCCTGCAAGAATCCGCTGTAGTGGTTAGAGTTATGTGGCAAACACGAAAAATATTTAACATTTGGAATATACCAATTATTTTGCATCTTTATAAATCGCCATCCAATTTCTTACGGGCAATAACCTTATTTATGTATTATGACACAGTAAAATCGCGACTTACCGACACCAGCTTGTCCGACGACCCACGACAAGCGTAAAAACAGCATCACCCCCCAAATGTTGAGAAGGCATCGCATCAGAACACCTTTGATCCAACCGAACTTCACATTGGATCCCGACGCTGTTGGTGGGTCCATATCCTTTTCTAAAGTTTGACCTGGCTGCAAAATCAAATGTTTTCGAATCAGATAACGCTCATGGATTATCTTGCCTGCGAGGAGTTCTAGCATGTTGTATTATCGAGCTATACATATGAACCAGTACCTATTTAACTATTATTAGATATATACTATATTAAATGTCTAGCGTGACTAGGGTTGCCAACTATCTATATATATATAAAAATCAATTGCTGTTCGTTAGTCTGGCTAAAACTCGAGAACGGCTGGACTGATTTAGCTAATTTTGGTTTTGAATTATTTGTGGAAGTCCAGGGAAGGTTTAAAAGGCGAGTAAATATGAGAAAAATGCTTGGAATTTAGTAAAAACAACAATTTCGCTTTCCCTTAGAAACTATTCCTACCTGTCAAACTTTGATGGTCGTCCCGTCGTTTAGAAATCAATAAATTTAAAAGTCGTTCAAAAATCAAATTAAAAAGTGAAGTTTTTTTTTCAGTTTTTTTTTTTTGTTTTGAATGTCAAACGTTTGATGTTCGTTCGGGTTGAGTTTTGGCCACATTTTTTACTAAAGTTGAAACATCCTACAATTATCATTCAGCTTTTTTATTTATTGATTCTGAGGCGATAAAAAATTTGCCGGGTCAGCTAGTTTTTGATCAAAATAACGTATTACATTTTTTAAGTAGGAAAAAAATAAAGTATATGGAAGAAAAAAGTATTTTTCAACACACTTGCTCATAAAGTGGCTCTATGGTCACCGCAATTAGGCACAGAATGACACCCATTATCAAACTGTGAGTAAAAAACATTATAACTCACTAGTGAGTTATAGTTTTTTTTTTTAATTTTATTGGTTGAGTTGCTTTGTTCTTAAAAAAGTTTTTATTCAAAAAAAAAGATCGTGTTCTATAGAACAAATATATTAATGTTCCTATTGCTTGCTCATTTCATGCAACTTCTTATTTAAATAGATAATTTTAACTCGTACGTGTTTAATAAATAAAACTTTCACTCATATATAACTTTTTTTTTATCTACTAAATAAAATGAGTTTTTGTTGTTATTTTATTCACAAGTGTGTTGAAAAACGTCGTATGATACACGTGTGTATTGATGATTACCGTCCTCGGCTCTCTTAAGACCCTCGCCTACGGCTCGAGTCTCAATGGCGCCTCGGCGGTAATCACCAATGTTACACACTAGTACCATAATGTACTATTAATAAATTTTATTTATTTCTTCTCCTGGTGACACTATTTTTGTGTGCTTCTAGCATATACTAACAACTTTTCATTATCCTCAAATTTTTGGAAGCTATCTTTACATTCCCAATATAAATTTAAATAAACAAACAATTCATTTTTTTATTAAATTTATAGATGTCCTGTTCCTTTGTTCTCGCCATTTTAGATTCATTACTGAATAAACTCTTTCAGTGACAGCTGGATCGATAATAGTTCAGTAATTATCCATATAAGTATTTAATTTTACGCATCAGAGTATTTTTACATACTTTATTTTTATGCAAAAGTATAAAGTATATTTACCAAAAATAAAGTAGGATACGTTATTATAAAGTATGGTTGGCAACCCTAAGCGTGACACATTAGCTTAGTTTCAAGTATCTAGCTAGTGCTGGTGAATACTTGCATTACTTAATCATTTAAAAACCAACCATTATATCTTCGAGAATTGCTAATTCCTTATCATAACGGCAGCAAAAAATAATAAAAACATTACATTTTAAAAAAATCAGTTTCTAGATATACTTATTATACTTAGCCACTACTTGATCAAAGTATTATATATAAATTAATTTATTATAACAATTTTTATACAAATTTCATAATCGGCCCAGTAGTTTTTATGTAAATCCCGAACACACAGACCGACGAACAGAGACGAAATTAAAAAAAATGCAATCGTGTTCTCCGTCGTTTATATAGTGTATTCCAGTTTTTTTTATATAGCTTCAATGTACAGACACGCCATTTTTAGAATTTTATGATATTATAGATTATTGTGGTAGTATTAAGGGCGCGGGTTCGATCCTGGCCGGAACGCATGCACCACTTAGGCAGTTTTCTAATCTAATGTGCACATTGTTACAATTGCCACGTGCTAACAACGGTGAAAGAAAACATCGTGCAACCTGCACATCGAGATAACCGATGTGTCAGACCTACCAAGCCGCCTTGGACAAGCGTGGCGGGTATACTATCTATTCCCCGTATAATGGGAGGTCCAAGCCCAGCAGTGGGATATTTATGGGTTGATATTATTATATATCTTAATATATATAAATTACGTATCACGTTGTTTGTCCGCGATGGACTCCTAAACTACTTGACCGATTTTAACCAAATTTGCACACCGTGTGCAGTTTGATCCGATTTGAAAGATAGGATAGCTTACATTTGGACCCGGTAGGTGGCGCTGCAATCGAGTTTTAAATTTTATTTCTTCAGGTCAGGACAACGTCTGTCGAGACAGCTAGTATTATATATATATATATATATATATATATATATATATATATATATATATGTATATATATATATATATATATATATATATATATATATATATATATATATATATATATATATATATATAGATTATCACTATACGTAGGCTACAATAATCACTTTCCATCACGTAGATTGTTAGCCTATCTGTTGTACAGAACAATGCCACAGAACAATTAAAAGCCCTTTTATACTACATACACGGTGCTTTGAAGTTAGTATAGGGTACCTTGTTTCATTGAAGTCAAGTTAATTGCAATTACAAGTAATTGCTACCTCATCAACTAATTGGATCGATTGACACGGTAACGTGACACAAGACTTGTACAATCATAATGTGTCAACACGTGTAGACAATCCAATGTTAATTCTAATTAATTGAATTTGATTGGATAATGCAATTTCAAATGCACTGCTTAATGCAATTATATTTATTAATAACTAGCGAACCCGGCAGACCTTGTCCTGCCTTGAAAAAATTAATTGGATCCGATAGCAGTGCGACTTACCGGGTCCAATTGTGAATCTATACGATCCTAGCGATCATAATCGAACACTCGAGAAATATCATCAAAATCTTGGAAACCGATTCCAGCACCACCTACCGGATCCAATTGTGAATCTAATCTAAGCCATCCCGGGACCCACTCAGCAATTTAGAAGTACAGTGATATACACAAGTACAGAAGAATTATACAGATGTATTTATTTCCGCTAATCCGCATTTATTGTATTGATTCAAACGTGTGTAGCCGCAAATTGTTTCTACTTTCTTGTTAATAGGTACAAAAGCCAAACAAAGTAATAAATCGGAGATACTCCATATCAGAATCAGTGATTAACAGATCTTGCTCAAACGCATTTTAGTTGCAAGTATTTTATATACTACTAGCTTCTGCCCGCGACTCCGTCCGCGTGGAAAGTTTTATTTAACTATCCCACGGGAATTAGTCCCACGGGTTACATACATACATAACTTCACGCTAGTTCCCTTGCGGGGTAGGCACGAACAACAGAGCGCCATTTAGGCTTATTCTTACACACCTCACTTGCTTCTTTGACATTCATAACTTTTGTCATGCACGCTCGTCTGTTCTTAAGGCTCCTGACATCACCTTCTGCTAGTACACGATCAATTTGATCATGGAAGGTGTGTCGTGGCCTTCCACTACTTCTGCATCCATCCACTTTTGCATTGTATATCTGTTTAGTCATTCTTTCATCATGCATTCTTTCCACATGCCCGAACCACCGGAGTTGGTGGTTGACCAGGGATATAAGCTACCAGCATACAAAATTTCATTTAAATCGGTCCAATCATTTCGGACATTAGCCCGTAGAAACAGACAAACAAAAAATTTGAAAAAAATCTAAATTAGTTCTATTTCACTCCTTACATCCCCCTAGGTTTTTAGTATAGATAAAAACACCATCGTTTTCAAAGCATAATAAGTAATTAACGAAAACTAACAGCCAGACACACCTTAACCACATAATTATTCATACTTATTGTTACGAGTGCGGGATTCGAATAAAAATGCCGTTGGAATTACTATAGAATTTATTAGAACTATACAAACACGTATAACACAGGTACAAATATTACTGGACACAACCAGTACAAACTGCACGATTCAATAACACGCGCAAAGTCCGTCACTATACAGATTATCGAATGTACACACGTCTTGCTTGTATCGTAATCGTCGCTTGAATGCCTCACCCCTTCGTTCGAACATTGTTTTATACTAATACAATACGCCTACCTGCCAAGCGTCGACGCAATTTCCCAGAAAACGTAACCCGCACACCTGCTTAATTATTCCTGCAAACGGCCATAAGCTAGTACAATACACGATAGACTGTTTCTCTAAGTAAACAAAAGAAGTCCAAATGCGGGAAGGTAATAAACTGTGCTTTACGGCAGGTAGGTGTGCATTCACTTTTGTCGGCATGTAACATTATAAATGTATTGATTTAAAATAGCTTCGTGTAACGTCAGAGCCAATTGTCCCCTATAGTGAGAAGATACACTAGAACTACTAATAATAGGTAATAGGCAAGAACAACAGGGCATTTGACCTAAGGTCAAAAGGCTGTCTAGCCGCTAATGGGTCGCTTATTACCCGCTCATGGGAGACCATACTTGACCTTTCACCTTCGTTATACAGATCCGTGTGGGAATTCATTACTATATCGTCTATACCTTGTCATAATAACTAGTCATTATATCGCTAATCGTATCTCAAAAAAAAATATGAGTACGATGCTTTTACAGTCAGGATTTGAATTCACATTAGAATGAAAATGAGGTACCTCAAACACTAAGGTACCCGTTTTAAAAAAACTAGTGGTCGCCCGTGATCGAAATTCGACCATAATAATTAATGTCAAAGACTTACACTTCTATAATCAGAGATTTCGACAAGGCGACACTGTTAATTTGACTTTAACAATAAACAAAGGAATATACCGATATATGCGTGCGTCTGTCAAATACATGGTAGTGTGTGTAATGTTTTTTTTATTGATATAATGTATTTTTTTTGCATAAATTAAAAAAAATATTGGCATTCGTCGCATCTTCTCTATATCTAATATATAAAATTCTCGTGTCACAGTTTTCGTTGCCATACTCCTCCGAAACGGCTTGACCGATTTTGATGAAATTTTTTGTGCTTATCCGGTATCTATGAGAATCGGCCAACATCTATTTTTCATCCCCCTAAATGTTAGGGGTAGTCCACCCCTAAATTTTTTTATTATTTTTTAGACGAAATTTTTAATTTCTATTTTTTTATGATACAACATACAAAAATACATACAACCCTAAATTTTCACCCCTCTACGATCAACCCCTATTTTTTATTTGTTAATTATAAACTTTAAAATCTTTTGGCAAGATTTTTAATCTTATTTTGTCATGACCTAGAATAAAAAAAAATATATTACTCTTTTAGATTCACAATTGGAACCGGTAGGTGGCGCTGAGATCGGGTTCTGGAATCCTCCTAATCACCTGGAGCGATTTTGTTTTTGTGTGTTTGAGTGGGTACCGGGATGGTTTAGACTCGCAATTAGAACCGGTACGTGGCTCTGGGATCGGGTTCTAGAATTTTATTTTTTAAAGGCAGGACAACGTCTGCCGGGGCCGCTAGTAAACTATAAGTGTGCGAAATTTCATACTCCTCCGTCTGCGCAATTTTCCTAAAAATGGGTACAAAGTTTTTGCTTCACTTATATAGATAGATATACAGGTATATTAGCATCAAGAAGTTTTTGCGTTTATAGTAGTATTTGTATATTTACAGAACTTCTAAACTCGAAATTTAAATTTTCTTTAAATTAATTAATTAATATTAATATTTATTATTTTAATATCGTATAATATTGTTACGTTCTTTTTTTTATTGCAGGAGTTCAGCAGACAGGCAGACGGCCCACTTTATGGAAAGCTGTTATAGTCGCCTATGGACATTTGCTACACCAAATGTGCTACAAATGCACTGCTGCTCTCTTAAGGGAGACTGGAACCTGGTCACTAATGCCGGAACACAACACAAGGTTGTTTGTAATGGCGGCATACTCTAGACCAGGGGTGGTCGCCATCCAGTCGAGAAAATACCCTACCACCTGGCTAAAGTTGTTGTGAGTTGCAGGACTGGAATTAAAATGCCGTTGGAATTACTATAGAATTTATTAGAACTATTCAAACACGTATAACACAGGTACAAATATAACTGTGCACAACCAGCCCAAACGTAATGCACGATTCAATCACACGCGCAAAGTCCGTCACTAACGTCTTGCTTCGCTTGTGGCTATCGCTAGACTGACGATCTCTCCATTGGGGCATTGCTTTATACTGCACAAATACAATATGTCTCTCGCCCGCGTGGACTCAATTTCTTAGAATTACACATGGCTAATGACTGCCACAAAAGATTACAATACACAATGGGCTGTTTTTCTAATTACAAATTTTAAACACAAAGTAAACAAAAGAAGTCCAAATGCCAAAACGGTAATATCGTGTTTTTACAGAGGCAGGTGGTGAATTTGTCTTTTGTCGCCATTCAGGACGTAACAATATTATTAATTTCATATTAAATACCTGCCTATAATAATATATAAAAAGTATTAGTTTATTATGTGCTGACGGTACACTACTACAAACGCAAAACCGTCTCAAAGCTGATTTAATATCTATAATTTTGATTACTTATACAGCAGTACCTACACTATAATTAGTGTTAAAAATAAATTTGGTAAGGCAACATTGCTTGACCTGCAGAACGTCTAAATCTCTTCTTCTTAAAGCCCCTATACATTCACCGGCATGTTATGACGGTTTGTTTTCTGTTCATGCAGTCAAACTATGGAACGCCCTCCCTCCTCATGTGATTCGAGATAGTCCGACAGAAACCATCTTTAAAGAGATCATCATCATAAGATCATCTTTAAGAAGAGTTAAAGAACACTATCTCTCCTAATTAACTGATATATATGTATATACTAGGTATGTATAGATATATGTGTATGTAAGTTTATGTATGTATATCTTAATATATATAAATTACGTGTCACGTTGTTTGTCCGCGATGGACTCCTAAACTACTTGACCGATTTTAATCAAATTTGCACACCTTGTGCAGTTTGATCCGACTTGAAAGATAGGATAGCTTACATTTGGACCCGGTAGGTGGCGCTGGAATCGGGTTCTAAATTTTATTTCTTCAGGTCAGAACAACGCCTGCCGAGACAGCTAGTCTGTATATAGTTTATAATGTATTTATTTTCAATAAGTACTTTTATGTAATAACTTTAATGTACACAACCCTGCCTCTTGTCTTTCCACTCTCGCTAGACCCATAGGTTTGCTGGAAGAAAACTCTTTTTAGGGTTAAGCTCGCCTTTATATATCACCACCATTTTGTAGTTTTATTTGTTACTATTTTGTGTACAATAAAGAATTGCTCTGTTCACAGTTAAATAAGCTTTTCTTAAAAAGGTTTTTAAATACAAGCTTCTGAGATCCTAGATATCGTGTAGCAGCAGAGTGCTAGCCAAGACAAGTAAAACGAGCCCAAACACGACGGGTCTATCTTTTTTAGTACAGGAGTTCCTATGGCCACCTTCCGACTCCATCATCAGATCAGCTCCATGGTACCATATTATTGCAATGTCACGCGATATACATATGCGTGCAAAATTTCAGCTCAATCGGAAACCGGGAAGTTGGTCAAATTTAACTTGCAAGATTCCACCCGAACTTACATACATACATACATCCATTGCAAGTTAAATAAAAGCTTGTAAAAACACAAGGCAATATTTTGCGTGTTTTCCTTATTAATCTAGATTTCTGTAATTACCTTTTTACAGATAGTTTTTGAGTAGGGTATCAAGAAAAATCAAACAAAATGGAGCCTTACCTTCCTAGAGAGCGAAGCGTTGTGTAGTTCATCTAATGTTGGCCGCGGGGCCGCATGGAGTGACAACACGTTCCTATAGTTATCCAGCCTTGGTAACGCCTCTCGGGTGAAATGCCTGGACATAAGAAAGTCTTTATACGGCTGATAAAAAAAGAAATATATTATTTAAAACTACTGTGTATAAAATTAAAATAAACAGTTGAATTCTGTCCGTGCTGATCTGTACCAATTCCTGAATAATACTGTTACGAGTTGCGGGACTCGAATTAAGATGCCGTTGGAATTACTATAACATTTATTAGAACTATACAAACACGTATAACACAGGTACAAATATAACTGAACACAATCAGTCCAAACGTAATGCACGATTCAATAACACGCGCAAAGACCGTCACTAAATAGATCATCGAAAATACACAAGTCTTGCCTCGCGGCTGGTTATCGCTCGACTGCCGATCTCTCCATTGGAGCATTGCTTTATACTGCACAAATACAATATGTCTCTCGACCGCGTAGACCGAATTTCTTAGAATCAGTTCGACACACTTGGCTAATGACTGCCATAAAAGATTACAATACACAATGGGCTATTTTTCTAGGCACAAATTTTAAACACAAAGTAAACAAAAGAAGTCCAAATGCTTGAAGGTAATAAAGTGTGCTTTTATGATATGCAGGTGTGAATCCACTTTTGTCGGTCGTAACAATACTAATTCCTGCGGCTGAGGGGCCTGTCGTAAGAGGCGACAAAACAACCCACAGCCAGGTGATAGGGCATTTGCCCGTCTACATGTCTACCACCCTTGGCCTATATGCCGCTACAATAACCTTGAGTTGTGTTCCGGCATCAGCGACCAGATTTCAGTTCCCTTTAGAGGCCAGCAATACAATGATATCACTTTTGATATTACAAATGTCCATAGGCCACAGTACCGTTTAATCGTTCTCCATCAGGCCGTTAGCCTGTCTATTGTGCTCTAGCAATAACAAAAAATGCTAATTGAAGTTCTTAATTCAGTAGATTGGGGGCCATCCATAAATGTCGACTAAGTGTGACAAAGTATAGGAGGGGTCCTAAATTTCGTGACGTCACATTTCAAAATCTAATAAATTTAAGCTAATCATGGAACAGCTGTTTTAATTTAATAATTGATGTAAAATTGCAACATCTGTGATGTCACATTAGGGAGTAGGACAAGGACGGGGGAGGGGTCAAAAAATCATGAGACTCGTGTGACGTCATTTCTGGATGGCCCCTTGCTGGTTGAGTCAACGAGCGTTGGTTTGGTCTTCCGCTGGAGATATTACAGTGAATCACGAACACGTAATCGTTTTGAGGGCCTGCGTATCTAGATATAGTAACCACAAGATATAACAAAACTTATACACATACTCAAACCAACGCGCACTACCACCGCATTTCATTACACGCACTCTTCACAAACAAACCAAGACACACAAAGAGCTTGAAAATTAATAACCCAGGCACAGAAAAAAAAAACAACACAAATGGCACTAGATAGGATAATATATATAAGTATAGATATAAGGCCCACACTGCACATGCACTTCCTCACAACACCAGCATGTAACAGATACACTGTACATTAGTATAAGTTTAGTATTAAAACTAGAATAAATTAATATAATAAGTTATTGGTAAGACACAAAAATCAATAAATTAATGTCACACACAAGAACCAAAATAACTAATAAGTGTGTTAAATTAAAAAAATTAAATCTAGAAATTAAGTTTTAAAAAAGGGTACGGAAATCGAGTCCGTAGAGTTGATAATAATAAAAAATAAAAAGACCACAAGATATGTATTACAGAGTTCTACGTTACTTTGGTGCTAGGCAGTACAACGTATATACCTATTGATAGATACAGAAATATAGAAATAACTTAGACATTATTTTGTATGACGAACCCATTTATGGGAATATCCAGTCATGACTTTTAATAAAAATATCAATACATACTGCCTGATTATGTAAAGAACTTTAAATTAGGCAAATTCTAAACGAGCGAGATTTTCTAACAGCTTCTTACTACAATTAGCTTGGAGACGTTTTTGCTAATATACCCTTGTACTTGTAATGTTCCTGCTCTATCTGGGATAATGTTAGCATTAGTGACTGTGGTCAAATGCGTCTTATTTTTAGCGTTAAAAATAACGCCGCTAATGATTAGCCACATTAGTATATATATATATATATATATATATATATATATATGCAAAGATAATAGTCGATGATGTTATGCTGGAGTGCAAGTGAGTGAGTTTGTATATCTTGGATGTGCTTTTAGCAGGGATGGAAGGTACACCGCTGATATAGAAAGAAGAGTGAATTTGGGGAATAGTGTGAATGGAGCGTTAGGTAAACTTCTAGGCGCTAAGAACCTCAGCCAGAAGGCCCAGCTTGCCATACACAACGCGGTGCTGGTATCTACGCTCACGTATGGAAGCGAGAGTTGGGTATGGAAGAGAGAGCATGAAAGTAGAGTAAACGCGGTCGAGATGCGAGCACTGCGCAAAATCTGCGGAGTGACGCTCGCGGACCGCGTTCGTAATACCGAAGTAAGAAAAAGTGTCGGGGTGAAGGTAAGGAAAGGAATGCTCCGGTGGTTCGGGCATGTGGAAAGAATGCATGATGAAAGAATGACTAAACAGATATACAATGCAAAAGTGGATGGATGCAGAAGTCGTGGAAGTCAAACTGATAGTGTACTAGCAGAAGGTGATGTCAGAAGCCTTAAGAACAGACGAGCGTGCATGACAAGAGTTATGAATGTCAAAGAAGCAAGTGAGGTGCGTAAGAATAAGCCTAAATGGCGCTCTGTTGTTCGTGCCTACCCCGCAAGGGAACTGGCGTGAATTTATGTATGTATGTATGTACGTATGTATAGATATATATATATATATATATATATATATATATATACAGACGTTATCTAACAATGTTTAACAGATGAAGCAACAACATAAGCGACTGACGTAAGGAACTGAAGATATGAGGTACGCGGTAGCTAGAGGAATTGTATGATGCCTGTATACACTACTACAGTGGTGAAAACATCTCCAGACTAATTTATGTGTCATCATTATTTACCTCTAGACACATTATACCTTATAGTCATGTACAAAATGAAAAATTCTTATTAAAATAAAGTTTAGTTGGTAGCTTAAATATTTTTATACCTAAAACTCTTGCCATATTTAGTGTCGGTGACTGTAAGAGGATCATCACTATCCATCGCTGAAGCATCTGAATCATCATCTGTGGTGACATCGTCATGCTTGTCTTCTTCCATCTTGAAAAAAAAAAAGATCTACATGTAATATTAAAGTAGTAATGTTTATCAAAGGCAGGTTTCACACATCTTACTTGAAGGTCAACCGATAATTTTATCATGTTGCGATATTTTACGGTTTTCAATGAAAAATTAAATTATGTGGTCACGAATAGTAAAAACAATTCCTTATATCATCTAGTTGCCTACACCTGACTGGTTTTGTGGTTGAGTGGTGTAAGCGTTTGTCCACCTAGTTCACTGAAAAGCTGAGGTCCCGGGTTCCATTCCTCGCATATTAAATTTCTTTTTTTATTGCCTGAAGCAGGCAAACAGGCGGACGGCCCACTTGATGCAAGGTGTTGCCAACGCGTTGCCGGCCTCTAAGAAATTTTATAACGCGCTTCTTAAACGACCCCATGTCGTAGTGCAGAGAGAAAACCTCGGCGGGAAGTTCTCTCCAGATCATTGATGTACGCTGAATAAACGGTCTAAAGAACCGCTGCGTAGTTGAGCGTGGAAGCTCCAGGAAATAGGGGTGAACATCCCGTCGATGGCGAGCGGTGCAGTTGTAAAAATGATTCTTAAACGAACCGACGTTTATTTTTTATAGTCTGGATGTCTGGAATCAAACTCAAAGTTGCCTGTTGTGTACCCGGGCCACAAGCGTAACTTGCTTAGCTTGGGGATATAAAATGTGTCAGTCAGGCGATGTATTAAAAAAAGTATTTTTTTAAGTTTTTTTATTGCACGAGTTCAACAGACAGACGGCCCACCTGATGAAAGTGGTTACCACCGCCTTTGGACATTTGTAACTGTCATCTTTAATTTTTTCCATATTGTGTTTTATTCTGTGAATAACTTTTATCTGGTGATTGAAAAATCTGCCCTAAGAGAAAACTTTTTAACTAATTAATAAGTAATTAACATTATAAACTCGTTCCTTCTAATAGCCCTTTGAAAACATACCGAGTTCCATTACAGGGTCGAATATAATACAGTTGATTCATGGTATCAATTATACGGAACATTAACGGAAGCCCGCCAAGACGAAACGTGACTACGATGAATATGGCAACAGCGGGTAATGTTGCCCTAATGACAAGTTGAAACGAGGTCTGGTCAGCATTTAAAAGAGAAAGCTTATCATATAAGCCTACATAAATAGACAACATCTTTAAATAAGCAGTGAATACCTTGGCTATATTTACTTATATTACGTACGTTGATTTAAACTTTACAAGGAAGGATTCTACTCTTTACAGCGTGTTGCGAAACTCAACGTTAAGCAGGTGTTATTTAATTAGCCAGGTCACTCCAGTTCTTAATTCCAAAAGGACATTAATGTTATTTAGTTAAGTGATCATAGAAATTTTGGAACTAGAAAATTGCATAAAGTTCAAGGACTGTTTTGTATATTGTGAATATGGCAAACACGTAGATGGCCCAACTAACGGAAGACTGTTAACGTCGCCTATAGACATTTGCTACACCATGGATTTAATAAGCGGATGGCATGAAGGAGGTGAGTAGAGGGATCATAAGGGACGAAACTTTTGGAGGGGATGAGATATGGAGAGTGGGAAGTGCGCTATGGGAACTCTCACTCCTCAAGATAATGATTTTACCATGACTCTACCACGTCAACAATGTGGTAGTGACCACAAATTTCTATGTAACGCAATCTTAAATAACGCATAGGTCTGAAAGCACTTGAAAAAGTGGATGAAAATTTGTATGAGCCAGCCTTAATTCCTCAAGTTAAGCGTATGAAAAGTCAAATTTGGACTGTTGATACGATTACAATTTCTGATATGTTTTACTACATTCATGAATTCATTAACACACATACTTCAAAGCCTTAGAGCTTAATAACTAATGAAAACAGTCAACATGCCAATAAGGATTAAGCTATCCTTCATCAGCCTCTCATCTTACAGATCCCTGCGTATCAAATGACTTGTGGTCACCCCTACAGAAAGTACTGCTTTGCGAAATTCAATTCTCTACTCATCAAATCATGATTTATTATCCCTTGGCAGAATTCCCGATAGTATCCACATCTAAATATAGCCACACACGCCTCCGTCATGCATAAGTGAATCTTTCCAGAGTTATTTTTAACACTGGCTTATGAGGATGTGTTTAAGTGGATGACTGGCGTTAACATTTCTTTGAAGTTATTAGGCGATGACGCGTACTAAGCAGACAACTACATGATCCTGCTTTTAAAGAAGATGAATGAAGATCCTAATGCAGCTGAGTAGATGCTATGGATTATAATTATAACAGAATTAAACTCAGTGTGCAAAATGGTGTCCACAAGAGAAAAAGCTAACAAAGCAATAGATAATATCACTACTGTAATCTACAGTATATAGTTCACAATGTTTATAGATAACGCTTTTCTCAACCAAGTGCTGAAGCGTTTCGAAGTAGCTATTCGTACATATTTATAACATAAGACACCTACCTAAGCCGGAAAATTTCCTAAGACACTCGAAATACTAATAAGTCACTTTCACATTAGTGTATATTGCTGTTTCAAAACGAATTACGCTTTTTAAATGCCTGATGAACACTTCTTTAAATATTAATTCGTTGTGGACTGTAAATAGTTTGATTATCAACGAAAACTACACGTGCGTAATACAATGACGATTTTAATAACAACTATTTATTATTTTATGTTTAAGGCTTGGCTTTGTATTGTAGGCTACAATCGACGTCATTCAACGAAGTTCTTGTGAAAACTTGAAAGGGCACATTTGGCTATATAGTTCACGTTTCTAGCAAAAACACATAATTACTACTCAAAAACTATCAATATCCTACAACTATTGTTCATTTTAGAGTAATTTTACACATTTTTAGAAAATAAAACTGCACAACACAAAGTCTCCTTTCTGTTCCCGCCAAAAACTCCTTTTAATAACAACGGAGGGAAAAATATGCAGATAAGAAATAACCAAAAGAACATCTATGTTCTAAATTCAAACATTTAGGTTATTTAGTGGCCAGTACTATGCCACACCAAATAAATAAAAACTTTGTTGGTGATTCCAACAATGTCAATACAAAATTCGGATAACGAACAAAACCCTAACCTTACGAGTATTTCATGGGCCGTGTGGTGACTATTTTACTTACTTACTATTCACTTGCTTTTAACTCGCCATGGCTTAAGCACCTATTAGTGAGTTCATAGTTTTTTAATTCTATCTTCTTTCACAATTTATCAATCTCACTACTAACCACACGTAACGTGGTAGCGTAATGGCTAGTGCACGCGTCCCAGGCCGGAACCCATGCAACACTTAGTCAGTTTTCTGATCTAATGTACATATTGTTACAATTACCATGTGCTGACAACGGTGAAGGAAAACATCGTGATGCAACCTGCACATCGAAATAACCGATGTGTCAAAGCTGCCAAGCCGCCTTGGACAAGCAGGGCGGGGTTACACTGTCTTCTTATAAATGAGCCCAGAAGTGGGGACATTTATGGGCCGATATTATATACATATAACTATATAAAATTCTCGTGTCACAGTGTTAGTTACCATACTCCTCCGAAACGGCTTGACCGATTCTCATGAAATTTTGTGAGCATATTGGGTAGGTCTGAGAATCGGACATCTATTTTTCATCCCCCTAAATGTTAAGGGTATCCACCCCTAATTTTTTTTTTATAATTTTTTTTTTTGGATACGGCATTAAAAAATACATACAACCCTAAATTTTCACCCCTCTACGATCAACCCTTATTTTTTATTTGTTAATTTTTTGGCAAGATTTTTAATCTTATTTTGTCATGACTTAGAATAAAAGAAACATATTACTGTTTTAGATTCACAATTAGAATTGCCGGTAGGTGGCGCTGAGATCGGGTTCTGGAATCCTCCTAATCACCTGGAGCGATTTTGGTAATTTTGTTTTTGTGTTTGAGTGGGTGGTTGGATGGACCCGGATGGTTTAGATTCGCAATTAGAACCGGTACGTGGCTCTAGGATCGGGTTCTAGAATTTCATTTATTTATATATATATATATATATATATATATATATATATATATATATATATATATAACTACTATATATAACTATACTATATATAACAACTATAATATAATTATTTATTAATATTATAATATAAAGTTTGCCGTGACGTCGCTCTAGGGTCAAGCGGAAGATCAGCGTTGGTCTAATAGATCGACATTTTTGCTGAGCTTGATCCAATTTTTAGGACATAATATGTATATATCAGATACTTTGTGGTTGTTTTCTCTTTTTTATTGTATTTAATTTTTTACTTTTAATGTGTTTGTTGTATATGTCCTAAAAATAAACTTGTTTTCTTTCTTTCTTCTTTCTATATATATATATATATATATATTTGAAATCCACTATAATACGTATAGACTTGAAATTTGACATAGACCTTCCTTTCGCCAATTAGAGGTCAGCTAAGAACGGATTTTACAGCAAGCGAAGCGGGCGGGTATCAGCTAGTATATATACATATATATATATATATATATATACAATGCAAAAATGGATGGATGCAGAAGTCGTGGAAGGCCACGACACACCTTCCATGATCAAATTGATCGTGTACTAGCGGAGGGTGATGTCAGGAGCCTTAAGAACAGACGAGCTTGCATGACAAGAGTTATGAATGTCAAAGAGGCAAGTGAGGTGTGTAAGAATAAGCCAAAATGGCACTCTGTTGTTCGTGCCTACCCCGCAAGGGAACTGGCGTGAAGTTAAGTATGTATGTATGTATGTATATGTATATATATATATATATATATATATATATATATATATATATATATATATATATATATATATATATATATATATATATATATATATGTATATGTATATATATATATATATATATATACTAACGTCAAGGAAGCAAAGAATTCTGTTTACGTAACAGGAGGATATTTACATTACTACAAGGCGGATCTTATTGGAATGCATACAGTAAATTTCGCAATATTGTAAACGTTCTGAAGACAATGTAAGTTTCACACTATGTAAGTATAATAGGTATGTACCTATAATAATCCGTTTAGTTAGTCTATGAAATACTGCTCCTGTTAACATTGTCCAGCCAGGAAGTTACTTTTGACTGTGTATTCGTTGTTCTGCCCTGAACTAATAAAATTTAGAACCCGATTCCAGCGCCACCTACCGGGTCCAAATGTTAGCTATCCTATCTTTCAAGTCGGATCAAACTGCACACGGTGTGCAAATTTGATTAAAATCGGTCAAGTAGTTTAGGAGTCCATTGAGGACAAACATTGTGACACGAGATTTATATATATTAAGATATATATATCGAGGGCTTCATAACAAATGGGCGTATACGCAAAAATGCCATTTTGTTGTTGTTTACTAAAATCTATGAAATGTTACAATTTAGAAAGTCTTACCAGTATGCAAGTGTACCTAAATAGAAGGTATTCCAAATTTCAGCCTTATACAATCAACTAGTTTTGTTTTATTCACAATTTTGTCCCTTATGTAAAACTGCACTTTTGTTTGTTGTTTTTTGTTGTTGTTTGTACGCCCATTTGTTATGAAGCCCTCGCGATATATATATATATATATATATATATATATATATATATATATATATATATATATATATATATATATATAAAAGTGGCCGAAACGTCGGAATAATAAAAATCAAATAAACTACCGCGCTTAAAACCGTTAAAACGTAGTTTTATTAAATATTTTCTATGGTTATGTTTAGACTTTTATCCGTACAGGAACCGAGAAAGAATACAATTTCCTGCGGCCGGGCGGTTTGTCGTAATAGGCGACTTAACAACCCACAGCCAGGTGGTAGAGCATTTGCCCGACTGGATGGCTACCACCCCTGGTCTAAAGTATGTCGCCATAACAACCTTGAGTTGTGTTCCGGCATTAGTGACCAGGCTCCAGTCTCCCTTTAGAGAGCAGCAGCGCATTTGTAGCGCCTTTGGTGTTGCAAATGTCCATAGGCGATGGTAACCACTTTCCATCAAGTGAGCCGTCTGCCTGTCTGCTGATCTCCTGCAATAAAAAAAAGACTTATTAAAAATAGCCCACATAAATAGTGTTCCCTTGCTTGCAACTATACTTAGTGTTAGTTGCCTTGTACATTCAATTGGCTTTGATGTTGGTCGGATATTAGTTTAATACTTTATTTAGGACTTAGCGGAAAAATGAAATCGCTTATTTAAGCTCCATGTGAAAATCAGTCACGTACTCGGTGCCTCTATACTCTTGTAATAGAAATGATGTTATATGCGATACTAGATAAACGGCGAAGTAGTAATATCTACCACGTTTATATAGAATAAATGCAGGAACATATTTAGACGACCTTCTCGCTCATACGTAACGGAAGATCGATGCAAAACCAGTGAAATCCAGTAAGGATTCACCGTGGAGTATAATAATATGAGCGGGTTCCTATATATATTTTAAAATAAATATGACTGTGCATCATGGTGATAACATTATAAATTCCTATGCCAAATGAAAATGTTTTGTCAATAAAAAAATCTTGAGGAGGTGCAAGATCTATACAAGAATTTAGAATAGTCTGGCTGATGATCATAGATCAACGTGAACTTCGCCGACTTAGAGACTGATCTGAATGAGGACCTATTTGGATTAAACCAAAGTCCGGACTTCCACACGTCATTCTAAGCTTGGATGATCATTCTTAGTTTTCGTAGAACGTTTTTATATCGCCCTCGAAGCAAAAAATTAGAACAAACTGACAATGCTGGTGGTTGACTGCCTCGCAATCTTTACCGCCAGGTTTAGCTATAAAGATTGGGAGGCAGGAGGGATTTTTTTAAAAATCCCTCTCTATATCTAGTCCTGAATATTTATACAACTATCATTGTTCACAACCGCTATAACTTTTACGTCTCAGCAGTTCGCATCTATACAAATAAATAAAATTGAAGTGTCTATTTGTAATGTCCACATAAAAGATTTTTACTAAATGCATAAATATGAAAGTATACATACTTCCAGTACTTTTTTTTTGGTTTGGTTCGCAAACTGTTCAACTCAGCTTACTTTTATTTAAACAAAACTAGAGTACAGATAATATGGTTGCTGACTGGCCTTCTTGGTGCGAACACAGCATGCATTATATAAAGACATTGAGTACATAGTAATTTAGAAAAAAAGAAATTAATAATTAATGAAGTTAAACAAATAAGTAAAAAGGAGTGTGAAACTTCTTGATATGCTTAACCGATGCATGGAAAATATCAAACTCGTGGCAGATATTATTGTAGGCAGTACAAAGACGGTAGAGTGGTGAGTGTTGACAGTACACAGTGCGACATGCTGGTAGAGCGAATATTTTACGATTATGCAACTGGCATCCATTATCACAAAATCATTTTTTTTAATTTTTGTCTGCATGCATGTTTGTTTGTTCGGGCTAATCTCTTAAATAGGTGGACCGATTTTGTCAGGACTTTCACTGGCACATAGCTGATGTTATAAGAACTAACTTAGGCTACTTTTATTTTAGCAAAAAGAAATTAAAGGCCCACGCGCATGCCGTCGCCGTCGACGCACCGGGAGGCAAATTAAAGTAAATTAAATTCTAAACGGAGTAACTCGCGGGTTTTTTTTTTTTTTTTTTTATTGCAGGAGATCAGCAGACAGGCAGACGGCCCACTTGATGGAAAGCGGTTACCATCGCCTATGGACATTTGCAACACCAAAGACGCTACAACATAACAGCTAGTAAGTATAATATTTTCTTAAGTTTTCGCGACTTGTATACATAATAACACTACGTTTTAACAAGTACCACCTGTTTGGGATCCAATTATCAAAACTATTAAGACCCAAACCCAGCAAAAACCAGCTGCCAGACCTCAAGACACTGTGAGCTCTTTCTGCGTACAACGGAACACAAACCAACTTGACTGATAATTACTTTTATTTTTCCTTCCACCCATTTTAATATTATATAAAATTATTAGAGCTAGGCATGTTTGCTGAAGAGTTTCTTGCGCCGCTTCTTCTCTTCAAGCCATAACATGTTGCGAAGCGGTAGTAAATTAGATTAGGCTCCCATAGATTAAATAATAACCATAAACAAAATTAAAAATTAAATAATTAAAATTAATAAGTTGGCGGTAGGCTAAATAAAACTTTAACAATACTCGTTGACACTTGACATCTTTGTCTTCCGTGATCACGGCCACTGAAAAGTGGCCGAAACGTCGGAAAAACCAAAATCAAATAAAATTACCGCGCTTAAAACCGTTAAAACGTAGTGTTATTATAGCTAGTAAGTAAATAAAAAAATAGGTTTTTTTTAAATCACTGTATAGGTTCGCGTTTGACCATTATCTCGCTCGATTTGAGCGGAGATATGGTCTAAGATCGAGCACGCTTGCCTAGAAGGTACCTATTCACACGAGACTTGAAGACACCCAGGTTGTAGGTTTCGGGAAAAACGCCGTCAGTTAGTTCCACTCCTTTGCGGTGCGCAAAATAAAAGTGGACTCAAAGCGCTTTGTTCGTATAGGTGGTATGTATCGTATAGCGATGCCGCATTCCAGTGCGTCTGGTTGTCCGATGATAGAACGTAATCTAGGCCTAAGACCTCACCAGGGCTCATCCTAAACATTTAGTTTCCAATCCTACGAGTACAGGTTAGAGGCGCCTACTTGTCCACACCAATAAATCATAATAGCGGCGAATTGGATAAGTGCACGGTCGCCGGTAAGCTTCCTATAGCCTCGGCCGGCATCTTGCCATGCCCCTGTCTCACCCAATGGTCAGATTAAGTACTTGACCAATTGCTAAACGATCGAGCGCGATTGTGGTGGAATTAACTGTAACTGCCTTTTTCGGTTCGGTGGACGGAAATCGAATACAGGGGGAAGTAACAGAAATTACCAATTTATGAATAGCCTACCACTGAATTTCTTTCACGTGTTTTTGTATGCCAGTATCTTCAAATCAATGTCGTATGTTTAAAAATACATTCAATGGTTGTAAGGAGTCTCTTGTTTCTATTATAGTATTGTGCACACTGTTGAACTTGGGCCTACCTATGTCTAAAGAAAGGATGGCATACCCACCTTACTTGTCAAAGGTGGATTTAGATACATACATACATACATAACTTCACGCCAGTTCCCTTGCGGGGTAGGCACGAATAACAGAGCGCCATTCAGGCTTATACTTACACACCTCACTTGCTTCTTTGACATTCATAAGTTTTGTCATGCACGCTCGTCTGTTCTTAAGGCTCCTGACATCACTTTCTGTTAGTACACGATCAATTTGATCATGGAAGGTGTGCCGTGGCCTTCCACGACTTCTGCATGCATCCACTTCTGCATTGGATATCTGTTTAGTCATTGTTTCATCATGCATTCTTGCCACATGCCCGAACCACCGGAGCATTCCTTTCCTTACTTTGACCCCGACACTCTCTTTCAGACCAACTCTCTTTCTTACTTCGGTATTACAAATGCGGTCCACGAGCGTCACTCCGCAGATTTCCGTGGATTTAGATGATGAATAATATTGACATGCAGGTTTCCTTGTTTGTGTTTGCAGGTAAATAAACAGGCAGACAATCCAGCTGATGGCTAGTGGTTACCACCACATATGGGCATGTACAAGACCAAGAGGACAATGTGTTGACTATCTCATTGGGACTTTAAGAATCCGTTTACACCCTTCCTCACAGAGCCTCATATTATAACTTAATAATTATATTATAACACTATGGGAATTTCTTTATCTAGGGTACATTGTTACCAGGGATGAAAAACACATAGAAAGTAGAGTAATTGCAGGTAATAAGGTGAATGGAGTGCTAAACTCTTTTATGAAAAGCCAAAAAGTGTCTGTAAAGGCACATTTGGCTGTCCATCAAGGGGTGTTGATGCCAACAGTAATGTTTGGCAGTGAAAGTTGAGTGTGGCAGAAGAAGCATGAAAGTAGAATAAATGCAGTTGAAATGAGAGCTTTGAGAAGTATATGTGAGGTAAGCATGTGGTATTTAACCCTTATGCACATTCTGCAAAAGAATGTGACTGAACTACCATTACCAAATTTATGAATGATTTATCACATGAGACAACAAGCTAGACACAGTTTAAATTAATAACATGATAGTTGATTGAGCCATATTATACATTAATCCTAAAGCTGGAAATAAAGAAACCGGTTTCAGAGCCCTATCTTATTTTAATATCCATGTATTAGTGATTCTAGACAAAAGCCATGGTAGTTTAGTGCTGAGAGCACTCATGTCCCGAAACTCAGAAGACACAGAATCGAATCCTGGCCGGAAAGCATGTATCACTCAGACAGTTTTCTGACCTAAGTGCCTATTATTACATTTAGCACTTGTTAAGAGTGAAGGAAAACATTTTGATGAAACCTATACAATGAGAATAAGTAAGCAAAGAATGTGTGAAACCCACCAATCCACCTTGGACAAGCGTGGTATACCATTAATTTCCTATAAATGGGAGGCCCGAAGCCAGCAGTGCAACAATTATGGCTTGTTAACGAAAGAGAACTGCTAAATGGATTTTCACTTCTTACAGTTGATTACACAATTAACCAATTATAGCTGTTATTATAAAAAATGCACATAAATAGAGAAGAGATAAGACACATAGGGATGTAAGAAGAGTAAATTAAAGTAGAAAAAAGTATGGTCAATTAAAACTGCATACATATAAATGTGTGAAAAAGGTAGTCACACTACACAGGAGAGACATTTTGTGTGAGTGATAAAATAGGACCACAAACTTAGACAAGATGAAACTGTTGAGATAGATATGTATTATTATGTGGATAGAGAAAATGAGAAACAAGAACATAAATAGATTTATATGTTGTGCCTGTGATTGACAAATTGAGAGGTAGAAGATTATAGGCATACAACAAAAAATTACTAAAATGTGTAGTGTTAAGCTGTATAACTTTAATTGACGGATGAAGGAGTAAGCTGATCCTGTTGGAATGCTAAAAAGTGGTAACCTACTTACTTTACTACGGGTATTGGGTACTTTACTACGTAGGTAAAGTACCCAGTTATGCAAATAAAATGGTATCAGTGAACTACAAAAAATATAGTTTTCTAGACGAGCAAGAATGGTGGAAATATACAACAAGAGACGCATTCAGTAATGGCACCCTCACCTCAATCAGTTACAATATTAATTTAATCAAAACATTAAAAAAATATTTTGTATTCATGGAATGATAATGATATTATTATTGAATGGGTACAACATAAAAAATATTAGGATTTCTTAATATCTACTAATAAACCCACAGGGTGCCTGTCACTGGGGGCATGCCAACAATGGTATAAGTTGCCCTATATAGATATACTTTCAATAATGAAGATGATGAATACTTTTTATCATTTGGATCTTTATCCCGTTTTTACAGAATAAAGATCTGAAGTGTATGGGAGAAACCAAGTAATTACCTGAAATCTAGTCGCTGATGGCTGGTCTTTGAATCTTGAAGGTTTTTCTACATCACGGAAACTACTCTTCGTAACCGGAGATTTTGGTTGTACGATAGCACCTCCGTTTGTCATCAGTTCTGATAGCAATTTATCCTTTTCTCCAACATCTTTCGTTTTTAGCTGAATGCCCGCTTCAACGTCGTCATTTCGCATCGAAACTTCTGCAGGGTATTGAATATTCCCATTAGTCGCCGCCATAGACTTCGCCGAACTTATTTTTCTAAATCTTCCTATGATAACATCCTCTTCATCGGCAACAGGAGCGTGCAAGGTGTTTGAGGCATTATTCGCATTCTCTTCAGGTTTCAAAGGGCTCAACTCCATATCTTTTTGCGGCGTACTCATTTTAATAATTTATACGATTTTTGCTTCTTAATATCTCAATTTTCATACATGATTCCGATTTTGTCGTGACTGCTGCGTTTTTAATAAATGAACTACATAAACTTGAGATTCAATTAAATAAGTATATGGTACTAGAATATTAGATACACTTGTGACTTTTTTATATGTCCATTTAAATTACGAAGTAAGAAATATACGAAATAGAATGCAACAAAAACTGAAATAAAACCCTAATACATCTTAACTCGATAACAGCAGTTTGACAACTAAATATTAGTAAAATAAAAGTAGTAGTATAGTAGATAGTAGTAGTAAAATTCGTCACAAAGGCAGGCAAAGGAATTTTAGTCTATACAGCCAATTCGTATAGTAGCACAGTTGTATTGTAGGCTACAACCGACGCCATTCAACAGAATTCTTATGAAAACTCGAAAGGCGACATTTGACTATACAGTTCATATTTTTCACAAAAACACATGATTGCTACTCAAAACTATCATCAATATCCTACAAATATTGTTCATTATAGAGTAATTTTATACATTTTTAGATAATAAAACAGCACAGTACGACCTTCCCTTTAAGTTCCCGCCAAAACCTCTTGTAAAATAAAATATGGGTTTTTTTTATTTGATTCCACTTTGATCAGGGCTGCCACCTGTTTACAAATCCGTGCAGGAACGGAGAAAGAATACAATTTCCTGCGGCCTGACGGCCTGTCGTAAGAGGCGACTAAACAACCCACAGCCAGGTGGTAGGGTATTTGCTCGACTGGATGGCGACCACCCCTGGTCTAGAGTATGCCGCCATAACAACCTTGTGTTGTGTGCCGGCATTAGTGACCAGGTTCCAGTCTCCTTTAAGAGAGCAGCAGCGCATTTGTAACACCTTTGGTGTTGCAAATGTCCATAGGCGATGGTAACCGCTTTCCATCAAGTGGGCCGTCTGCCTGTCTGCTGAACTCTTGCAATAAAAATAAAAAATAAAAAAAATATACAAGTATTAACGCTACATAGATAAAACTTATAGAGCGCTACATGAACTGGAAAACCATTATTTTCGTCAATTGGCTATAAATCCATAAAAAGTATTTAATAGAAAATACATCATCTCTCAAAAAAATAATGAAGAATTATATTTCAATCCTATTATTCTTGAAAAATATTTTAATATGTAAAAAAAACAACATTTTCCACTCCATACTTCAATATTTACAAGGCGAAACAAAAATTCACGAGTTTAAAAGCTAATATGTCCTTCAGCTATTTACTTAAATAAAAAGTCACCAAGAATATCGCCTGTCGAGTAGTACATACCCTTTTCATAAATTCACTCAAATGTATTTGCTTTAATTATTTTCTCAATAATAAATTATTCTTACAAACCCACTAATCTTACAAACTTTAACGGCTACGTTCCATTAGGGACTCACAACAACCATGTTCACGACCGCAATTTTTCCCGTTCGACTTGCTTGCCGGCGTTACAATCGTAAACCCAAGTGGAACGGCTATTCGACCCAACTCTTGACATGGGTCGTTGTGAGCGTTGTGTGATCGAAATTAATGACGTCATTAGTGCCGGTTTCGCCACGACCACAACGATCGCGGTCACCTTATAGAACGGCTAACTGAGCATTTTGGGCGTTGTGAGCTACTAATGGAACGCCCTGAACATCGTCATGACTTTAAGATCTGAGTGAAGATACTCCACATGACTATTAACATACGTAATATCCATAGTAGTTTGTGCTATTAACATTGTAAGCGTTGCATATAAAGACAGATGGATGGACCAACATAACGAAAATAGCTTTCATAAGCAAAATGGTGACCGCTAAATATTAGGTACATTCTGCAGTACTGGCCATTTAAAATAAATATTTTTGTTTGGCTAAGATATATAATTTCAAATTAATTTTACTTTGAAAACACGAAATTCTTTTTTAAAAATTAGTCATTTATTTATTGATAAGTGTTATGTTTTCTTCGCATTTGAATCTTTTTCGTCATCATGGATAGTTAAAAATTCGAGTACATATGGAATAAGAGTACCGTCGTGGCAGCAACGCGGCAAGAGCGACAAGCAACATCAACGACCTTTATGAGCGAACACTACAATGAACGCACCACTTGTTATTGGTTTGCCCGCTTCCATTCTGGAAATTTCGACCTTTTTTTTATAGCTGGAGTACAGCAGACAGGCTGACGGCCCACCTGATGGAAAGCAGTTACTGTCGCTTATGGACATTTGCAACACCAGAGATTTCATCAACCCGCTGCCAGCCTCGAAGAAATTTTATGACACCCTTTTTGAAAAAGGTTCTACAGAACCGTTGCGTACATGAGCGAAGCGGCTTAAGGAAGTGGGGGTGAAATCCCAACACATGGCGAGCGGTTCGATGGTAGAAAGAGGACGAATACACCATTCTATACAGTTCTTCCGAATACTCCCCGTTATACAGTCAGTAGAATACGTAGAGAGAAGCGAAGTCTCTCATAAGGCCAAGCCTATCTAGACCATCTGTGAGTGTGGAATCATCAACAACGTGAATGGCTCGACGTTGAATACAGTCTAGGGGATCGAGTTGGTAGCCAGGTGCTCCAGCCCAAAAGTGTGAGCAGTACTCCATATGCGGGCTCACCTGGGTTTTACAAAGCACAAAGCGTTGCCGCGGTGTGAAATACTGCTTGGACCCGTTTAACATTCCCAGCTTCTTAGAGGCGAGTTTTGCCTTGCCTTCAAGATGGCCCCTGAACATCGTTCGCGATGTCAACACTGAGGATCCCAATACTCTTGGTGGTGGTAAGGGGAGTTCCTTGGAACTGAAGCGATTGCTCGAATGGAGTTTTTTTGGCAGAGAATACGTAGACCTATGTCTTCTTGGGGTTGAAATGGACAAGGTTTTGTCTCCCCCATTCAGAGACTCACTCTAAGGAATACTCTACTTCAGATACAAATCTAACCCAACTTTCCTCCATAAATGATCGAGGGAAGTTTGCACGACCAGAGTACTGCGCATCGCCTGTGCTATCATCCGCATTGGAATGAATGTTGCGAATAGACAACATATCATTGATATGTAAGAAGAACAACGTTGGCGATAGCACACAACCCTGGGGCACACCAGCGTTGATGGGCTTGAAACTTGAGCAACAACCGTCGACAACGACTTGAATGCTGCGCTCATCAAAAAAGCTGGATATCCAGGTGCAAGGCCCTTCGGGTATCCCAAACGATGGCCGCTCCGATAGAAGAGCCCTGTGCCAGACCCGGTCGAAGGCCTTAGCAATATCTAGAATTCTAGACTAACTGCCAGTGCTTCCCCTTTGCTCTCAATGGCTTCAGCCCAACGGTGGGTTAGGTAAACCAAGAGATCCCGAACTGAGCGACCGTGGCGGAAGCCGTATTGCCGATCGTTTAGCAGCTGGGAATCTTCGAGGTAACACAAGAGCTGCGTGTTGATAATACGCTCCATCACCATTGAGAGCAAAAAGGTTATTGTTATAGGCCTATTCGACGTGTCTGTTACGTCCCCTTTTTTGGGGGCAAGGTGTACATGGGCAATCTTACACGAAGCGAGGACACAACCCTTGTAGTAAGAGAGAGTGAAAAGTCGGGCAAGGACTGGCTGGGGACAGCTCAGCTAAACACGTCTGCAGCACAATGGCAGGATTGCCATCAGGGCCAGAAGACTTTTTGACGTCGAGGGAGAGGAGAGCACATCGGACTGCTTTTTGAGTAAAGCGCACCTCCGACATTCTAGACTCACACTCAGGGATTGTAGGTGGAGTTTCTCCTATGTCTCAAGAGTTGAATTGGCCGCAAAGATTTCATCCAGAAGATTGACTTTATCTTTGGCGGCGTGTACCAGACGGTCGTCCACTGTGCGCAGAGGTGGAAGAGAAGCCCGACAAAAGTTTCCTTGGACAGCTTTGGTGAGGGCCTAAAAAGCTCTAGTCCCAGAAGAGTAGCTAGAGAGGCGCTCACCAATTCTGCCGATGTGATCGAATTTTGCTCTTGCGAGCTGTTTTTTGAGGGACCTGGGGGCGGCATTGTATCACTTTTTCAGGTCAGAGGAACTTGGAGCCTGACGAGCCCGCGCTGCAGTCCAGGCTGGATAAGCCTGTTTCTTTAGCTTTACAGCTTCACTGCTGTGCTTATTGAACCATTGTGGTTTACTCGTACCACCGATAGGTACAGTTGAGTTTGGAATTAAACATGTTATTCGCTGCAGTACTACATCGGCGATCCAGTCTGTGCTCGGATCAGAAGCTTCCGACGAGAAACATAACTGCCTCCATGGGTAGGATGCATAGAATTCACGGAGTCCATCCCAATCTGCTGACCTGTATCACCACACCTTCCGTCGTCCAGCGGGACGAGTCCGATCGGGAATAGGAAGGGGCACCACCAAAGATACCAGACAATGATCAGAGGTTCCCAGTGGAGCACTGATGGAGATCTGGTAGTTCTCCGGGTGTATGGTCAGCAGAAGATCCAGCAAAGAAGACTCATGATCCACTCTATCCGGTATTCGGGTAAACTCCGTAATCACCTGAGTGAATCCATTGGCGAGAGCAAATTCGTAGGCAGTAGTCCCTGACAGATCAGTTCTCGGGGAACCCAACCACTCAGCGTAATGAGCATTAAAATTCTCGAGTATGACTACCTCTGCAAAAGGATACTGCCCAAAAACTTTGTCGGTCACCTCATGAACGAGTTCAAAAAAGCGAGCTGTTTCAGTCCTTGTGCATTCCCTGCCATGGGACCGATATAAGCACGCATAGATCCGGGTGGAACCACCAAAATCTACGCGTACCTACAAGATGGAAATGGTGACGAATTGTGAAGCTTGCCACCACCCCTGTACCATGAGGACCACGACCACTCTGCCAAGAGTGTGACGACGGAGAACAAGAAGAACAAGATGGAAATATCCCTATCTTCAAGGCCGTGGAGATTAGAATAAAAAAAAATATAATAAAATTAGGTTAACTTATTTCAGAAAAAAACGGCAGTTACATAGGCAAGGACCTAATAATAATTATTATTTGATTTTTTGTGAGTATTTTATTTACATAAACTAACACCTGACGGTATTTTGTAATTTGTATTTTGTATTTGTATTTTAAATACATATACTTGAAACGCTGTATTTTGTATTTTATATTTCAAAATACGTTATTGTTTGGAAATTTTAAATATCGTTTTATATAAGATCTTATAGAAAATATTATATTTAAAGTTTCCTTACTATATTTTCCTTCGCCATAAGTTCATGGTAAATATCAACCTACTATAAAAAAAAAACTATTTTATCTTATTCGAATTATATCTTGTAATTATCGAATAATTAAGTAAATGGATTCAGGTACTTATTACATTTTTACATTTCTCCTACCCTTTTTTATTATTTCCAGGCTAATAACCAGGTTGTGATCAGGAAGTTTTAGGATATGACCTTCCAAATAACTAAACATGGTGAATAGTACATTTAGCATTAAAATTTCATAAAATATTTCATTCTCTGTTTTGGCTACCCATATAGTGGTAATTTTATTAATTAACCCCTCATAAGAAAATCTAACTTTACTAATTACGAGCTAAGTTTTAACGGTTTTAAGCGCATTCATTTATTTGATTTTTGGTTATTCCGAAGTTTTTTATTATGTATAGAAGTCGCGAAAACTTAAGAAAATATAACTACGAGCTTTATAATAAAATTAGGTTTAGGGTCTAGTATAGGATACGCTCCCCTTATAGTGGCCCGAGCCCAGCAGTGGGACAGTTATGGGCAGTTATTATTATTATTATAGGATACGCTGAAAAACGGTAGATTAATATGTAGTAATATGCGAAAGCGCTTGCATGGCAGCCCTAATTTGTTTATTAACGGACAGTTGACAGTTAAGAGGTCCATTCACCGTGATGCAGTGCGGAAGGCACACGCTAGTCGAGTGCGCCGCATGGGCACCGCAGCGTTTCGAACTTGAGACTCACGTAGGTCCGGTCGATTCGCTCTGCAACCTGGTCAAGGCTATGCTGCAGAGCGGCGACAATTGGGGGGCTGCGGTTACTTTTTGTGAGACAGTAATGTCACTCAAGGAGGCCGCAGAACGCGATAGGGAGAGAAGTCCTGCAGCGCGTGCTAATGCGTCTTCTCGAGGTCGCCTGCCTTCAGCTGGCACCCGGAGAGGCCGGTACGCGCATTACTTCCCTCCCTGAGTTAGGTTCCGTTTACCGCGGGGGGCCTTTAGCTTGCTAGGAGAGCAAAGGACCTTCTACCACCGCACAACGAAGTGGGGTGTGTTCTCCCAGGGCACACTCCAGGCACTTTATTGCGCTGGATCGACTGGGCGTAACTATGTTCTAAATCTCAGCCTTTCCAACACAAACAAAAGCGCAGGGTCGACAGGGAGGAGGGGGTTTTTGTGGGTATTGGGGTTGCTCGCTCGTGCAGCAACGCTCGGAGTCTTCCACACTATTCTGTGACGTCGATCGCGGACGGAGCACTGCCAAGAGCATACTATTGCTGCAGAGTTATCGCCCCCGACCGACGCGTGTCGTTCCCCTAGCAACGACCCAGTTTGTGCGTAAATCGGTTAAGCATTTTCCCTCACCTCAAATTAAAAAAAAAAGTGCGAAAGGCAAAGCTTGCAGGTGTGAAGAGGCAGTTGCTTGGTGTTGCCGGACGCAATGCAGGCTGCAACAACATTTATATCTGTTTTGTCTTGCAAGATAAATTTTTGTTTAATTATCTGCTATTACCTTTATCAGAATAGTCAAATATTAAATGAATTTTCAAAATTTGCATATTTGTTGAAGATACTATTACGATAAGCACCTTCGAAAAGCATAATATTTTTTCCATATTTAATTGAAACATTAAGTCCGTGAGTCTCATTGCCAAAAAGTTTGTTAAAAATGTTCTATTGCATCTTCATTATTTAAATTTTTAGTAGTTGCCATTTAGTCAAAATAGAGTTGTATACAAATATGTCTCGTTTTGTTTATAATTTGACTAGATGCATCTTATTTAGCTGATTTAAATATTGAAGTATTTAAATCAGCATTCATTTCATGTGGCAGAACTAAAAGAATACAATAAAAATTAGAAGATGTATC
Source organism: Dendrolimus kikuchii (assembly GCA_019925095.2). NCBI lineage: Eukaryota > Metazoa > Arthropoda > Insecta > Lepidoptera > Lasiocampidae > Dendrolimus > Dendrolimus kikuchii. Next base: position 2,799,704 of record CM034402.1, read on the forward strand.
AATGATTAATCTAAGGTTGAGGATTTCCGACAAAAAATAATTTCATTCTGAAGCCAAGTGACGATTAACAGCGAGCGTTTGTAAGGTCTACGTAACCTTTAATTTTGCGTGAACTGACGCACATTCGTCCGATTTTATAAAAATGTTCTTGATTAAAACTTTCTAAAATTTGGTAACCCTATTCTTAATTGTCAAATTAAAAATAATCTCAGACTTCGGCAATTTCAATTTCATTCAAGTATATTTATGAACTGTCTGTAATGTAATGTAATGACAGTCTCATCCCAGTGGATCTCCCCTACATAATCGTAAAATAAAAAATGTACAGCAACTAGCGCCATCGAGTGGTCCAGGAATACCCAAAATTTATTTCCATTTAATGCTAAGTACACTAAATGGTAATTAACTTCACTTAAGATGGTGCTGTGCAATATCGTTGAATAAATATATCGCGTTTACGGGATCTTAGGAGCATTAATGAAATCACAAGTTGTGGTCATATTTGGCGTATCTCACACATTTTTACATAAAGTTATTAATTGCGAACCATTTTTTACTTTTGGCATATATTATAAAGAGTTTATATATACGTTTTTCAACTGTAATTTTATTCTATCTATCCCTTTATTCCAATTTATAAAAAATTATAACTTATAAGTACCATCTAGGGCACGTTCTTTTAGTAGCTCACAACGCCCAAAATGCTCCGTTAGCTGTTCCACTAGGCGACCGCAGTCGTTAAGGTCGTAGCGAAAACGTCTTAAATAACGTCATGATTTTTGCTAATGCAGCGCTCACAAAGAGCAATGTCAAAGGTGGGTTGAATAACCGTTTCACTTGAGTTTACGATTGTGACGCAGGCAAGCAAGTGGAACGGGAAAATCGTGGAACGGTTATTCAACCCACTCTTGACATGGGTGGTTGTGAGCGTTGTGTGATCGAAAATGATGACGTCATTAGTTACGTTTTCGCAACGACCACAATGACCGCAGTCGCCATGTGGAACGGCTAACGGAACATTTTGGGTGTTGCGAGCTACTAATGGAACGCGCTGTTAGTAGAATTTATAGAGTTATCGATTGTAGCGCCATATAGTAATATAATATAGAATATAATACTGATTGTGGCGCCATCTATCGGACAAGGTAAATGATATTTTATCCTAGAGAGGCTCTTCTATTTTATATATAGTGTATTATCCATTTGGTCAGTCTTGTCCACAGAGTATTTTTATATACTGTCAATTACTGTCTAGTGTCTTGTCAGTTGTCACTGTCTGTGTTCAGTAAAATTGTGAACAGTTATTAACGTATAACATAAGTGAATATTAAATAAATTCTTCAAAAAATGGGTTTTGATGAAGGCCAAATAGTTTTAGATAGCCCTAACGGTGCCTACTATCCGGGACAAACAGTGCGAGGAAAACTAGAATTTGATCTGGAAAAAGTTAAAAAATTTCGCGGTTAGTATCAAAATATTATAATACATTAATACATACATGCTTTTATCTGGCTATTCCGAGGTGAAGGTCGCGCCGGCGCGGCGGCGCCTTGATTTTATAGTTCGCCGGCTGTTACTTGGTATGCATATATGAAACTCGCAGACAATAAGCAAATTACACTTTATTTGTACATGCTAAAATTAGATACAGGCTGTTTTAAATGCTAAATTGTAATTATTTAAACCAATACGATTTTATATTTATCAATGAATGGTGTGAAATATGGAAAAATTAAATATATAGATGTTTGATACACGAATTTTTACTAGCGGGTTGGTGGACTGGAGAGGAGGGAAGCATACTTACCCCTACTACAATCCCTATGGTCCGGAGTTCTAGAAATCATTTTTTTTTTGATAAACATAACTTACTTTTACTTACTTACTATCACTTATTTTTTCATTAATATTGCAATTATATCACAGATCCAAAGTTCAACAATGCTTCCAAAGTCTAAAAGAAAGCCAGTAATCAACACAAATAGCCCCAAAAGAACCAAAAAACAGTGTAAGCAAAAGTAAATGTTTCATAAGGTGTCATAACTATTTGTGTGTATAAAATAAATAGTAAATGGTTATCGGTCGGTTCTGGCACTTGCTACAGCAGCAGTTACGTTTTGCTCGTGCGCTTTGGACTGCAGATAACCTAACATAACCGACTGTTCGTGCGAATAAAATAAATAGTAAATGGTTACAGTCGGTTTCGGCCTAAAGCTAACCTAACCTAAATCACTGTTCTAATCACTGGTCGTGACCTTTCATCTACTACATAACAATATTAGTGTAAATAAGCTTTTTTAAATACAAGCTTTTGAGATCCTAGATATCATGTAGCCGCAGAGTGCTAGCCAAAACAAGTAAAACAAGCCCAAACACAATGGGTCTATCTTGTTTAGTACAGGAGTTCCTATGGCCACCTTTCGACTCCATCATCAGATCAGCTCCATGGTACCATATTATTGCATTGTCACACAATATATATATGTGTGCAAAATTTCAGCTCAATCGGAAACCGGGAAGTTGGTCAAATTTAACTTGTAAGATTCCACCCGAACTTACATACATACATTCATATATCCATTGCAAGTTAAATAAAAGCTTGTAAAATAAGTGATGTTATGTTTACCAAAATTTAATATTACAAGAACTCCGGACCAAAGGGGTTGGAGAAAGAAATATACATTCCCCCCTACCCACTATGTAAAATTTGTACACCCGATATTTGAGTAGCAGCCAATATGTGTACCATATATTATCAAGATAATACTTAGGCATTTTAATTCTACTCAAGCCTACTACATTGATAAATGATGCCTAATTAATCCTGATTATGAATACTTAATGGTAGGACAATGTGAAGCAGGAAATACAACCCACCAGATTGAAAAACAAGAACATCCTAACAATTAAGAATATTACTGAAAACAAATCAAGGAAGGAATATTGTTTAGTTGTTCCATATTATTATTAATACTTGTTATAGCTGTGAATTTCCTTTATATATAAATGCATGTGCTTAAGTATTCTCAATTCTATTTTATAAGCACAAAGATTTATTTATCGTGTACATATAATAATACTACTTTACTACTACCCAAGTCTAATTTAAGTGTACTGTAAGGGCCAACGGTGGCCTCCACCATGTAGCAGCCAGTGGTTAACGAGCTGACTGGTATCTTCAATAAAAGGACTTGTTCAGAGAATATATACTTTACCTAGTCTTGCCATAAATATTGTAACAAAGAAATCTTTTTTTTCTATTGCAAATATTATTTTTAAGTTGTACAGTGTGTTAGTTTAATACATAAATATAAAACAATTTAAAATATAAAAAGCTTATTCGACGTGGTCTCAATTGGCTGCAATACAGTCCTTTAAACGTTGAGGCCAGTTATCAATAAAAGTACTCATTCTTTCCATGGGAAAATTCTTCACTGCCAATCATATGAATTGTTTTAGGGACTCCAAATTATCATGGCGTTTAGAGCAAGCCGTACTGTCTAAAACTGACCATAAATCATAATCCAGCAAATTAAGATCCGGACTAGACGACGGCCAGTCTTCAGCTCTCATGAAGTCCGAAACGTTCATTTCCAACCAAGACTGCGTGGACCGAGCTTTATGACCCGGCGCCGAGTCTTGCTGGAAGAACTATTCTTGGTTATTGAACATGGTGTTGTTAAGGGGCTTAACTACCATCTCAAGAATGGTATCGTGATACACTTGTGCCGATATTTTGATACCTTTTTCACAAAAATATGACTCAGTCACTCCTTCATAGCTAACACCCCACCAAACCATCACTGAAGACTGATAGTGCCCACGTTGCACTCTGTCGACTAATTGAGAAGCTTCCTTAGAGCTTTGAGTATAAATACGGTCACTTTGTTTGTTGCAATGTTGCTCAATTGTAAAGTTTTTCTCATCCGTAAACAATTTTTTTTCTGTGACCTCCCTTTGCGTACTGTTTCAGCATTTGTTTCGATTTTACCACCCTATTCTTTTTTAAATTATGAGTTAAGAAATGACCAGTGCGTATAGGCTGCAAGTCCTAAGTCATCTTTTAAAATACGCAACATGGTTCTAGGTGATATCTTCATTTCCCGAGATGAAATCTCTTGCTTTCGGACAGGATTTCTTCGAATTCTTTCTCTTACTGCTTTGACCACCTTTTTCGTACGAACACTACGTGGTCGGCCGTATCTTTTTCTGTCACAAACAGAGGAAGTCTCATCTATTAATAGCCCGGTACACAAACATTTGACTAATACCAAGCCCATGGAGAGTTTTAAAAATTGCATTTGGCTCCTTACCTACTTTGTGTAATGCAATCACAGCGATTCGGTTCTCTTTATCGCCCCACTCCGTTTTAATATCGCAAAATGTTGTACAATGTATTGGCGCCAAAATGAGAAAACACAATGAACAATCATATAAAAATGACAGATTCCAAATTCAAATGTAATATTTTGTTTCTCTTTAATTGTAACAATATTTATGACCAGACTAAGTATATTATCAATCGACACAACAATGTGTTCCATACGCGGCCCGATACAATTCTGTTGTCGATTGTTTTGCGAGGCGTTCCACTTTTTTTTAATTAAATAATTATATTTCTTAATATAAATAACGACTAAAAAGGTTAATCTTACAGTACCGAGTATGAATATATATGAATGTCAACAATAGCTTATCTCTGTGCATCACTAAAAACCATATTCAAATTGGTTTAGCATTCCTGATGATTAATGTTTACAAAGACAGAGTTAATATATATATTAGAGACTGTACATATATATAAAATATTATTATTAGTCTGTTTGTTAGTTATGCTCTTTATCTTCTATTCAAACCAATTTAATGTAAATGTTACTTAGAGTTTCAATAACATAGGAAAGCATATCTAGCCTTTACCACCATTTTATCGTAAGCGACAATTGGACCAAAGTATATTTTTTATTGCAAAAGGTATTCTAGCTATTATATTATTTTGAGGAGGAGCCTTCAGAACAGACGAGCGTGCATGACAAGAGTTATGAATGTCAAAGAAGCAAGTGAGGTGTGTAAGAATAAGCCTAAATGGCGCTCTGTCGTTCGTGCCTACCCCGCAAGGGAACTGGTGTGAAGTTATGTATGTATGTATATTATTTTGTTTTAAGACTTTTAATTTTTGATTCACTAGGGTCTGATCTAACTAAAACTGAAAGACTTAACAAAAAATACACTTAGGTCCAAATGTCACTTACAATAAAATTGTGGTAAAGACTCGACATCTTGTATAAATAAAATAAAAAGCCTTTTATTTCTCACATTGACACAATATTACTCTATTGTATTATATTTTATTAAATTTTCGCGACTAGTATGTATAATATACGTATGTTTTAACGATTTTAAGCGTGGTATTTTATTTTATTTTTATTATTCCGACGTTTCGGCCACTTTGCAGTACCCATGTTCATGGAAGACAAAGATGTAAAGTGTCGATGAGTATTGTTAAAGTTTTATTTTGCTTACCGCCAACTTGTTCGTTTTAATTATTTAGTTTTAATTTTGTTTATGGTTATTACTTACTCTATGGGAGCCCAATCTAATTTACCACATGTTGTGGCTTGAAGAGAGGAAGCGGTACAAGAAACTCTTCAGCAAACATGCCTACTTCTAATAATTTTATGTAATTTTAATTCCTCCCACTCATTTTCATATTAAATAATATTATTAGATCAAGGTCAACTATGACGTCACTACTACATCAAGTAATTTAGGGCGATGGCAATATATAGCAAGCTGTCGCTGAGATACGGCCACACAATACTATGCAGTTTGTAGCAACTTAAAAAATTAGGCACGCCCCTGCCGCCGGCCTGTTCCTCTTGCGAAAACGAGACCTGGTTATACGTACAAACGAGATAGAAAGAAAATTGCCTAAAAATGTCCAAACCGATCGAATATTCCGCAACTCATATAGCGACCTTGAGAAATGTAGAATATACGGAGCAATACTCCCGAAGCAATTGCCGCATTTTATTGAAATTGATCCATTATCCAAGCAATTATTATTAAAAAAAATTCCCGTGTAAGAGCACCTTAAAGAACTCTTCGTTAAGTGCGGATTTAAAGTAGGTTTCTATATAAATGTGAAGTGGTGACTAAGAGGGGGTTCGTAAGAACTGCCTAAAGCACCGTAATCTATCTGTAAATCTTCATCTGTGCAGGAATGGAGAAAGAATACAACTTTCATAAGAGGCGACAAGACAACCCACAGCCAGGTGGTAGGGTATTTGCCCGACTGGATGACTATCACCTCTGGTCTAGAGTATGCCGTCATTACAAGCTTGAGTTTTGTTCCGGCATCAGTGGCCAGGTTTCAGTCTCCCTTATGAGAGCAGCAGCGCATTTGTAACACCTTTGGTTTTACAAATGTCTACAGGCGATGGTAACCGCTTTTCATCAGGTGGGCCGTCTGCCTGTCTGCTGAACTCTGCAATAAAAAAAATTGGTTCGTTTGTACAATGCGTTTAAAATTAACTTGGACCAGGAGATTCCGAAAATACAATCTTTAGAACTTTTTTCTGTCTTTTAGAGCACCACGTGAAAACTAATGAACGGATTTAAATGAAACTCGACATGTAGCTAACTTATATCCCGGGGCGTAGTAACTTTAGATTTTTTTTATCCCGATAAATACCTCTGTTCTGTGGGATAGACGAAAATAGCAAAATAAATGGCGCTGCAATCACGTTTTTCAATTTAACAAATACCTACGTTGTCATAAACAATAAGTCATTCTTCTATTACTTCAAATCAGGTTGGCTTCGACTCACCTCTGTTTTGCTGGGCAGTTGTTTAGACTATATGGACAGTTTCTTTTTTATTATTATTGTTACGAGTTGCAGGACTCGAATTAAAATGTCGTTGGAATTATTATAGAGTTTATTAGAACTATACAAACACGTATAACACAGGTAGAAATATAACCGAACGCAATAAGTCCAAACTTAATACAGAAGATCGTAATTCAAATACACGCGCAAAGTCCGTCACTAAATAGATTACCGAATGTACACAAGTCTTGCTTCGCTTGTGGTTATCGTTCGACTGCCTCCTCTCTCCGTCGGGGCATTGCTTTATACTGCACAGATGCAATATGTCTGCCCGGCCGCGTACGCCGAATTTCTTAGAATCAGTAAGTACGTTTAAGTCCTGAGACACCTGGCAGTGATCACAATACAACAATAGGCCGTAAAAGATTACAATACACAATGGGCTGTTTTTTTTTAATCACAAATTTTAAACACAACGTAAACAATAGAAGTCCAAATGCCGAAAAGGTAATAAAATGTGTTTCTACAGGGCTGCAGGTGTGAATTCATCTTTGTCGGCACCTAGGTCGTAACATTATATAATAACGAGCTGTGCCCGCGACGCCGTCCGCGTGGAATTTGTTTTCAAAGCCCCCCGATTTAGAAACATTTTTCATTGCTGCTCCGCTCCTGTTGGTCTTAGCGTGATGATATATAGCCTATAGCCTTCCTCGATAAATGGGCTATCCAACACTGAAAGAATGTTTCAAATCAGACCAGTAGTTCCTGAGATTAGCGCGTTTAAACAAACTGTTCAGCTTTATATATTAGTATAAGATATAAAGAACCCAATTAAGTTTTTATGTAAATAAAATAAAGATAAAAAAAAAGATAAAAAATAAATTGATCGTGTACTAGCAGAAGGTGATGTCAGGATCCTTAAGAACAGACGAGCGTGCATGACAAGAGTTATGAATGTCAAAGAAGCAAGTGAGGTGTGTAAGAATGGGCCTAAATGGCGCTCTGTTGTTCGTGCCTACCCCGCAAGGTAACTGGCGTGAAGTTATGTATGTATGTATGTAAAATAAAGATACTGCTTAGGGTTTCATACGCGGCGTGGCCGCGGGGCAAACTCTAGTAATCACTAACAATGGTACTATTGATACATGATAACTGTCTCAATAATGTCAATATGTATTTTTCCAGGTATTTACATTGAGCTGAAGGGATGGTGCAAAGTTCACTGGACCACGACGCGCTCGCGTCGCGTCCGTGATCGTAGAGAGACATACACGGTTAGCCATGATTCTCACGAAGAATATTTCAATACGAAAATATATCTTGTCGGTGCAACGGATGGTGAGTATCTATCTATCTATCCCTATTAATATTATAAATGCGAAAGTAACTCTGTCTGTCTGTTCCGTTTTCACGGAAAAACTACTGGACCGATTTGGCTGAAACTCAGTATATATATATTTTCGATGCCGAGGATGAACATAGGATACTTTTTATCCCGAAAAATGGGATAGTTTCCGGGATAAAAATATATTTGTCTGTTTGTTTGTTATGCTTTTACGGAAAAACTACTGCACCGATTTGGCAGAAAATCGGTATGTATGTCATTTTCATACCGAGGGTGGAAAGGGGATATTTTTCATCCCGGATAATGGGATAGATTTATGTAAAGGTTATCGCAAAAGTGGGACAGGCTTTGGTCGGTTTTGTGATTTGCCATTTTCATCATTTTGGTTATTTTGTCCTTTTTGCTCTTTTTGGTCTTTTTGTCCATTTGGTTCTTTTTGCTCTTTTAGCTCTTTTTCTCTTTTGCTCCTTTGCTGTTTTGCTCTGTTGCACTTTTGCCCTTTTGCTCTTTTGCCCTTTTGCCCTTTTGCTCTTTTGCTCTTTTGCTCTTTTGCTCTTTGCTCTTTTGGTCTTTTGCTCCTTTGCTCTTTTGCTATTCTGCTCTTTTTGTCCTTTTTGCTGATTTTGTCCTTTTTGTCATTTTGGTAGTTTTCATTGACGGGGGATAGATAAATAAAACTAGGACTGTTTGTAATAGAGGATGAAAGTTTGGATGAGACCAATCATTTCTCAAGTTCATAGATATAAAAATGCATCATCTATAAAAATGCGATAGTAACTCGATCTGTCTTTTAAGCTTTCACGGAAAAACTACTAGGAGTACCGGATTTCCTGTAATCTTGTTTAAATGTAGTTTTAATGCCGAAAATGGACATATATACTCATGCCAGGTGATCGGATAGTTTGCGATATAAAATGAAGTGATTTTTTCGGGTGCAAATGGCACTAACATAAAAATTTTGTACATTGTAACCTGTATTAACGCCTGCTCTTTAAACAAGAAACAGGAACTAGAGGTTAACCCGCGGCGCAGCCGCGGGGTAAACTCTAGTACTACTATATACGACATTGTGAAGGATACGCGTAGCGGAATTTCTTTCCCTTAAGAAAATAGTACTAGCAGAAGGTGATGTCAGGAGCCTTAAGAACAGACGAGCGTACATGACCAGAGTTACGAATGTCAAAGAAGCAAGTGAGGTGTGTAAGAATAAGCCTAAATGGCGCTCTGTTGTTCGTGCCTACCCCGCAAGGGAACTGGCGTGAAGTTAGGTATATATGTAAATTATATCTGCATAAATATCTCTGAAAACTTAAGCAGGATAAATGATGGCTCAAGTTGAGGTTTTGTGGTTTAAGTGGACCTATCGCATTCAAAAGCGTGTCAAATATGTATGTTTCACAAGAATAAATCAATCTTACACGACAGTTAACGTGTGTTAATTATAATTAAGTATTTAAAGATATTGCTAGACAAGATAGCTTGAAGGATTAGCAAAGTCAAGAACAATAATATACAAGTACAACCGGCGATATTAACGCCCATGGAGACTTCTTCCAGACAATCTTTGGATGTAGTATAAGAATGACAATAAAAATCAGTAGTTGCTAAGCCAGCACTCGAACGATAATTTGGTTTACAAATTAATAAATAGTACATACATACATAACTTCACGTATGTATGTAAGAAAGTAGTGCGTAGTATTCGCCTTAACAATAACACAATAGAATGTTCCATGTACAGACTGACACGAAAGAGCAGGATAGAAATATAGGGCCAGACAAATGTTAAAACAAAATAGATATACTCGGGAAGAAACTGGCATAAACTCGTAGTAAGTAAACAAGGACGGGAATATTTGTTGGAAGCGATTTAAAGTTGTTCGCGTACATAATAATTAGCTTATTCCGTCACAGTTTCCACTGAAACGAGATGGCTTACATTCTTTTTTAAATGCTGCGATACTTTGTGTCCCGGGTATTTTTCCGGGAGTGTTTTAAAGTGGGTTATACATAAAAATAGCCGATTCGTATCAGATTGGTGCTAAATCAATATAATCATTGCCAGGTGGTAGGGCATTTGCCCGACTGGACGGCTACCACCCCTGGTCTAAAGTATGTTGCCATAACAACCTTGAGTTGTGTTCCGGCATTAGTGCCCAGGTTCCAGTCTCCCTTAAGAGAGCAGCAGCGCATTAGTAGCACCTTTGGTGTTGCAAATGTCCATAGGCGATGGTAACCGCTTTCCATCCAGTGGGCCGTCTGCCTGTCTGCTGAACTCCTGCAATAAAAAATAAAAAAAAATAAAAAAAATCAGGGACATTTTATATTTTCTGGGATTTACAAATTAGAAATCACATGATTTTAAGACTTGCTTCATATGACAGTTTTATATTTATTAGACATCTTTAGAACAGATTTAGTTATGAATGCCTTAAGTAAAATTAACTAATAGTGGGTTTTTACGCGAATCCGTTGTCCTGCTGAAAATATACTCCTTGATTTTCAACGCTGGCAAGATAACTGTAATCTACGTTACCTGTAGCCTGTAGCGTGGACGAATTCGCGGGAAAATCCTAGTTTTATAAAATAATATACATAATAGCAATAACAGCTCATAAACGTCCCACTGCTGGGCTCATTTATAAGACAGTGTAACCGCCCCGCTTGCTAAGGTCAACAAGCCACCTTGTTTGGCACACCCGGTTTGGCACATCGGTTATCACGATGTGCAGATTTCATCGCAATGTTTTCCTTCACCGTCAGCATGTGGCACGTTTATCGACGCGGCGCCCATGTCTTGCACATTTTATGGTAATTGCAACAATATATGTATAATCTATATACGTATTTACTAGCGATCGCCCAATAATTAATATCAAAGAATTTTTTTTTAATGTTTAAGGCAACTAGGCCTTTAAGCCAGGCGCAGTTGTATTGTAGGCTACAATCCACACCATTCAACGGAGTTCTTGTGAAAACTCGAAAGGCCACATTTGACTATACAGTTCACATTTCTCACAAAAACACATAATTACTACTCAAAAACTATCAATATCCTAAAACTATTGTTCATTTTAGAGTAATTTTACACATTTTTAGAAAATAAAACTGCACAGCACAACATCTCCTTTCAGTTCCCGCCAAAAACTCCAATATCAAAGACTATACTTCTATAATCACAGATTTCGCCAAGGCTACACTGCTAATTTGACTTGAACAATAAACAAAAGAGTATATATGCGTGTGTGTGTCAAATACATGGTAGTGTGTGTAATGTTTTTTTTTTATTGATTTAAATGTATTTCTTATGCATAATTTAAAAAGAATATTAGCATTCGTCGCTTCTTCTCTATATAAACTATAAGTGTGCGAAATTTCATACTCCTCCGTCCGCGCAATTTTCGTAAAAAGGGGTACAAAGTTTTTGCTTCACGTATTAATATATAGATTTATCTTATTATAGTGTCTATTGGATTTATAGCTTTGTCTTCTGAATGAAATACAGTGACACTGATAAAGATATACAAATATACATACATATAAAGGTAAATATCTTTGTTCAAGCTTCAGTTACGATTCTGCTTGTGTCTCTCCCCCCAAAGATTTTTATAATTCTAGACGATTCCATGCAACTACTGTGAAGCAATATATTTGTACGCTGTCATACCTATTTGAACTACATGGCTACATTAATTAAGACGTTTACTTTTCATTAAAGCAATTAAAACTATAACTTGCTAGTTCGGTGTACTCTTATTTATTTGTCTAATTAACATTTTTTGACTTGATGGAAAGTGGTTAACGTCGCCTATGGACTTTGGTAACACCAAAAGTGCTAACAATATGTTGCCGCTCTCTAAAGGGAGACTGGAACCTGGACAATAATGCCGGAACGTCATACTCTAGACCAGGGGTGATAGTCATCCAGATGGGCAAATACCCTATCACCTGGCTGTGGCTTTGTTTGTCGCCTCTTACGACAAGCCGCTCGGCCGCAGGAAATTGTATTTATTTTTTCTCCATTCCTGCACGAATAAAGATTAATTTTATTTATTTATTTTATTTTATCTGGGGAGCTAACAGCTATCATTAATAATAACTAAAAATAAGCTAGATTACGAGAAGCTATTAATAAGCCTCCACAGATAACAGTAAAAATAAAAAGAGAAAAAGAAAATGAAAATATGAAGCGACTAAACAACCCACAGCCAGGTGGTAGGGCATTTGCCCGACTGTATGGCTACCACCCCTGGTTTAGAGTATGTCGCCATAACAACCTTGAGTTGTGTTCCGGCATTAGTGACCAGATTCCAGTCTCCCTTAAGAGAGCAGCAGCGCATTTGTAATATCTTTGGTGTTGCAAATGTCCATAGGCGATGGTGACCGCTTTCCATCAAGTGGGCCGTCTGCCTGTCTGGTGAACTCTTGCAAAAAAAAAATTTTTACAAAAAAACAATAATAAATATGTGCTTATATATACATACATACATACATACATAAATTCACCCCAGTTCCCTTGCGGGGTAGGCACGAATAACAGAGCGCCATTTAGGCTTATTCTTACATACCTCACTTGCTTCTTTGACATTCATAACTTTTGTCATGCACGCTCGTCTGTTCTCAAGGCTCCTGACATCACCTTCTGCTAGTACACGATCAATTTGATCAAGGAAGGTGTGTCGTGGCCTTCCACGACTTCTGCATCCATCCACTTTTGCATTGTATATATGTTTAGTCATTCTTTCATCATGCATTCTTTCCACATGCCCGAACCACCGGAGCATTCCTTTCCTTACCTTCACCCCGACACTCTCTTTCTTACTTCGGTATTACGAACGCGGTCCGCGAGAGTCACTCCGCAGATTTTGCACAGTGCTCGCATCTAGACCGTGTTTACTCTACTTTCATGCTCTCTCTTCCATACCTAACTCTCGCTTCCATACGTGAGCGTAGGTACCAACACCGCGTTGTGTATGGCAAGCTGGGGCTTCTGGCTGAGGTTTTTAGCGCCTAGAAGTTTACCTAACACTCCATTCACACTATTCCCCAAATTAACTCTTCTTTCTATATCAGTAGTGTACCTTCCATCCCTGCTAATAGCACATCCAAGATATACAAACTCATTCACTTGCTCCAGCATAACATCATCGACCATTATCCTTGCATTCGTTCTGGTTTCTTCTCTTTCAAACACCATAACCTTTGTTTTCTTCGCATTCAAATGTAAGCCTCTCGCCTGACAATCATCTTTCATCATTGTGACTAGTGTTTGCAGTTCTGATGGCGATTCGGCTAAAAGGACGGCATCATCCGCATAAAGCAAGGTGCTTACAACTAGATCACTCATCCGCACCCCAACATCCATCAATTTTAGATACTGCATAGATATAAGTTACTTAAACTGATAAATCCGAGTTTGAATAAAACTTGACCACTTAAGAACTCGTAACGTCGATTCCAGGTGAACACCACCTCCAGCCGGGCCACTATTCGTTCCCCTTCGAGTGGCATCTTCCAGTGAGCTGCCCGTCCTCATTCGAGGGCTCCTGGGGCCGTATCCGATACCAAGCGAAGGCCGTCGTTGACAGAGCGTTCAAGTTCGATCAGGAGAAGAAAGCTGCTATCAGGGTGATCGCTCCTATTGATATGAACCTTAATCCAATGTGTTCGGTAAGTAGACTTTACATCCAATAAGTGTCGTGGTAGACGTAGTCACTTCTGATTTATGTAATACCAGCTTCTGCCCGCGACTTCGTCCGTGTGGAAAGTTTTTTTAACTATCCCCCGGGAACTCCTTAATTTTTCGGTATCAAAAGTATCCTATATGTTGACCAGGGATATAAGCTACCACCATACAAAATTTCATTTAAATCGGTCCAGTCGTTTCGAAGATTAGCCCGTACAAACAGAGAAACAAAAAAAAACTAAATTAGTTCTATTTCACTTCTTACACCCCTGACTCGGATTTTAGCATTTTTTTCATTGTACAGAAATTCGACCTCTGCAGTTTTATTATATGTATAGATTCGCTTTACTGACCTAATAATTTACGATCTTCTACCTGCCTGTTTGGACTTGTTGCATTCGGTTATCTTTGTAAGAATTGTGAATGATGTGTGTGTATGTCTAATAAAGTTTGTGAACTTTCAACTGATATTGAAACATATAATAATATGTCAAACTGCAAGCTTTGAATCATTGTGATGAAGGAGAACATCACGAGAAAACTTGTACATAAAGATTAGCGATGTATGAAACATGTTAATCCACCATAGACAAACTCGAAAGGTATGCTATCTATGCACTAAAATGGAAAGGCCCGTGCCCTGTGTGTTGGTTATAGAAAGAAAGATAAACTTTATTTGAAGAAATAGCGACGTAATTACATTATTTATACATTACTAGCGGCCCCGGCAGACGTTGTCCTGCCTTTGAAAAATAAAATTCTAGAACCCGATCCCAGAGCCACGTAGCGGTTCTAATTGCGAATCTAAACCATCTGGGTACCCACTCAAACACACAAAAACAAAATCACCAAAATTGGTCCAGGTGATTAGGAGGATTCCAGAACCCGATCTCAGCACCACCTACCGGTTTTAATTGTGGATCTAAAAGAGTAATATATTTTTTTTAATTCTAAGTCATGACAAAATAAGATTAAAAATCTTGGCAAAAAATTAAAGTTTATAATTAACAAATAAAAAAATAGGGGTTGATCGTAGAGGGATGAAAATTTAGGATTGTATGTATTTTTGTATGTTGTGTCATAAAAAAATAGAAATTAAAAATTTAGTCTAAAAAATAAAATAAAAAATTTAGGGGTGGACTACCCCTAACATTTAGGGGGATGAAAAATAGATGTTGGCCGATTCTCATAGATACCGGATAAGCACAAAAAATTTCATCAAAATCGGTCAAGCCGTTTCGGAGGAGTATGGCAACGAAAACTGTAACACGAGAATTTTATATATTAGATATACACAGAGCATATATTGAGAATTTGTACGCCGCATTTTCAGCGAACAAGGTTTGCACGCAGCATATTGCTGTGCCGGAATCATATCCGACACAACGCTGATTTTCAGTGCACACCTTCCACTTGGCGTAAGACCAGAACGACCCAATTTTGTTAATTAAATAATAAATATTAATTAATGTAAACTAATTCTACTTCTGTAATATTTAATTAGTAAAACAAATAAATACATTTTAATAAACCCAACAATAAAATACCTTGTTATTTCAAAATTAAAATAAATATTCGTGTAACAACTTGTATACAATTCGATAGAGTGCTTGCCGAGTATTACCACATTCTGTGTGCCCCGTCACTGACATGAAGCAACGGGAGTTTTTGGCGGGAACTGAAGGGACATGCTGTGCTGTGCAGTTTTATTTTCTAAAAATGTGTAAAATTACTCTAAAATGAACAATAGTTGTAGGATATTGACAGTTTTTGAGTAGTAATTATGTTTTGTGAGAATTGTGAACTGTGTAGTCAAATGTGGCCTTTTGAGTTGTCACAAGAACTCTGTTGAATGGCACCTACAGTTCAGCTGTGCTACACATAGGCTTAAGAAAATGAAGAAACTATATTGTAAACTAAGATCTGGCTTAAAGGCCTAGCTACCAAGCCACAAACTTAAATAAATAATAATAACACGAAGAACCAATGACATATAACGATATAGGTTGCTATGACAGTTTCATAGATTATAGTAACTTTCAGGAACCAATTGAAATGGGTATAACCAACTCATACTGCTGTTGGTGCATCAGCTCAGGGTCATCGGAGACAGTTGTGAAGCTCCCGGTCTCGGGTTATTGTCCCGGACAGGTCATCCCCTTGGAGGTGTACTGCAAGAATAGCAGCAATTTCGACATCTATAAGATCAAGTTAACCATCAAACGGGTGAGATTTTGAATGTCATATATAGCAACATCACACACAGCGTATGCAGCTCTGCGTTCACGCTACACAACTACAGGTTGGCCAGATAAAGCAGAAAATATTAGGGACGTCACTTTAGCACATTCGTTTGAACTCTGGCAACCCAAGCCACTCATGTGAAATTTAGTGTTGTTGTATCCGTCTTTAGTTATTTTAAGCATATTTTAGACTCCGATAGATATCCGTGCAGGAACGGAGAAAGAATACAATTTCCTGCGGCCCGGCGGCCTGTCGTAAGAGGCGACTAAACAACCCACAGCCAGGTGGTAGAGTATTTGCTCGACTGGTTGGCGACCACGCCTGGTCTAGAGTATGCCGCCATAACAACCTTGTGTTGTGTTCCGGCATTAGTGATCAGGTTCCAGTCTCCCTTAAGAGAGCAGCAGCGCATTTGTAGCACCTTTTGTGTTGCAAATGTCCATAGGCGATGGTAACCACTTTCCATTAAGTCGGCCTTCTGAGTATACAGCGCCAACGATAGGCATCGTGCCGCCACAATAGTACTTTCAGTACAAGGTCTAAAACGCCCCGTAACACAGGAATGAAATGTATAGGTAGTATAGGTAAATCAGTGTCAATTTTGGGGTGAAGGTAAGGAAAGGAATGCTCCGGTGGTTCGGGCATGTGGAAAGAATGCATGATGAAAGAATGACTAAACAGATATACAATGCAAAAGTGGATGAATGCAGAAGTCGTGGAAGGCTACGACACACCTTCCATGATCAAATTGATCGTGTACTAGCAGAAGGTGATGTCAGGAGCCTTAAGAACAGACGAGCGTGCATGACAAGAGTTATGAATGTCAAAGAAGCAAGTGAAGTGTGTAAGAATAAGCCTAAATGGCGCTCTGTTGTTCGTGCCTACCCCGCAAGGGAACTGGCGTGAAGTTATGTATGTATGTATGTATGTAGTGTCAATTTTTTTTAACCTTAATATTTGGTTTGATTACACCAGGAGATCTATTTCCGTGCGGAGCATCATCCCGGTAACCGCACGGCGGAGGACGAGATAGCTGAAATAAAGACTGGCGAGGTGCCCGGAAACACCGAAAGGAGCTGGACCATCGAAATGGAGGTACCGGCCATGGACGTATACAACTTCGACAATTGCCGATATATTGATGTTAATTATTTTTTCAAGGTAAGTAATGATCAATATTGTTACAATTTGGGCTACCTACATATTTGTAAACAAACTATTTATGACTGTCTTCTTTTGTTTACCTTGTGTTTAAAATTTGTGATTAAAAAAACGGCCCATTTTGTATTGTAATTTTTTATGGCAGTCATTAGCCAGGTGTGATTCTTAGAAATTCCATTCGACAGACATATTGTATTTGTACAGTATAAAGCAATGTCCCAAGAGAGGGATGAGGCAGTCAAGCGATAACCACGAGCGAGACAAGACGTGTGTACATTCGATCATCTATATAGTGACGGAATTTGCGTGTTGTTGAATCGCGCATTACATTTGCACTGATTTTGTTCAGTTATATTTGTAACTGTGTTATACGTGTTTGTTTAGTTCTAATAAATTCTATAGTAATTCTAACGTCATTTTAATTCAAGTCCTGTAACTCGTAACAATATGAAAAAGTGATGAAATTATATAGTACGAAATTAAACTTAAATTCATTAACTCTTCGCAAAATAATTCTATTAGTAATTCTTGTTTATGATTTGAAAATTCGTTTGTTGTTGCCTTTCCGATTATACGATACTACCCGTAAATTAGCTTCCAGACTTTTTTCTTTTTTGAGTAGTATTTGTATATTTGAGAGAAAGAGAGTTGGTCTGAAAGAGAGTGTCGGGGTGAAGGTAAGGAAAGGAATGCTCCGGTGGTTCGGGCATGTGGAAAGAATGACTAAACAGATATACAATGCAAAAGTGGATGGATGCAGAAGTCGTGGAAGGCCACGACACACCTTTCATGATCAAATTGATCGTGTACTTGCAGAAGATGATGTCAGGAGCCTTAAGAACAGACGAGCGTGCATGACAAGAGCTACGAATGTCAAAGAAGCAAGTGAGGTGTGTAAGAATAAGCCTGAATGGCGCTCTGTTGTTCGTGCGTACCCCGCAAGGGAACTGGCGTGAAGTTCTGTATGTATGTATGTATTTGTATATTTACAGGACTTTACACTCGAAATTTAAATTTCCTTGAAACTTTGTATTAAAAATTATATCTAATACTAGCTGATACCCACCCGCTTCGCGTGCCGTAAAATCGGTTCTTACCTGATCCCCACTTGGCGAAAGGAAGGTCCATGCCAAATGTCAAGTCTATACGTATTATAGTTCCTGATATATCGTGATGAGTCACTATATACGTGAATTCCAATTATATGTATATAGATTAATATTGATTATTACAACAACAGACCGCCTGGCTGCAGGAAATTGTGTTCTTTCTCTGTTCCTGCACGGATAATTTACCCGTAACACAAGCGTAACTTGCTTAACTTGGGGATATACTATTACATAGTGTGTGTTTGTTTGCCGATTATTATTATTATTTATATATTGTGTAGATATGTATTTGGGTTGATGTGTATTTGGATATGTAGAGAGAATGGATTAAAGTAGAATCACAAAACTGGTGTGCGACAGTATTGTGAATGATAGATTTGTTGCCGGTAGACCGAGACGAACACACCATGATCATCATATCAGAAGTGTTTAAGAGAGGTCAGGTAAACAGCATCTCAAATGAACGGGCATGTATGAAGAGGTTAATGAAAGTAGATGAAGCGAAAGTTGTCGGGAGCGTTGCAAGTGGACATCCGTAGTCTCTGCCTACCCCCATAGGAAACAGGCATAGTATTATATATATTAAGTACATACATACATACATACATAACTTCACGCCAGTTCCCTTGCGGGGTAGGCACGAACAACAGAGTGCCATTTAGGCTTATTCTTACATAGTTTTTGATGTTTTAAGAAGTCCCTCCAAAGGACAGCTCAAAAAAATTTTTTAAGAGGTAGCTCCAAATATTTTAAGATTTCAACAATCGCCAAAACCTGTTTTTTTATTTAATTTTTTTCTTGTTACGGTATAATTTTATAGACCAGAAAATAATAAGTTTCTGAAAGTTTCAGTTCAAAATTTGAGTAGTTAGTACACTAATGCCTTTACAATGACACTAGTGCGGTAAGTTGGTTTTTACAAATCAGTAGACGAATGTAGTACGTTACCATAGTGAAGAATTTGTTAAAACCAACAACCGCACGTGTATTATACAACGTTTTTAATATATTTGCGAGAAAACAGTACAAAGGTAATGAAACAAACATAAATATCAGTCGGAAAGTCGTTTGACGTTTCTAATATAAAAATGGCGCGCATTTGCAAATGGCGCCACGCGCGCGTTGATGTGAGAGGATAGTTAGCAATAGAAGCTTATGATGTGTGACACCGGCCGAGGCGCCGCGTCGCCCCCGCCGCAGCTGCCGCCCCGCGCCAACCGGTCTAGTTGCTGGCTGCAGCCGTAACACGCTCCCCAGCCTTGAAGTAGAATGCTTCAAATGTTGAGTGGACATAACCTGTGGGCAGTGCGAATCAAAAGACCCCTTTTAGTTTTTATTTCGGCCATTCTGGCAACTCCATCTTGGCCAGGCATGACCCTCACGATGCGTCCAACAAGCCATAGAAGAGGTGGTGTGTTTGGTTCCTCCACTAAGACCATCTCTCCGACGCGAAGGGCTCCCGAAGAAGCGCGCCATCTTGTTTTTTGCTGCAAACAAGAAACGTATTCTTTTGAAAATCGATTCCAAAAGTGCTGTTTCAATTTTTGAACGCGCTGAAACCGCTGCAGCGAGTTTATGTTGTTGGTTTCAATATCTGCTTGAGGAATTGACGTGAGTGATCGTCCAATGAGAAAATGAGATGGGGTCAGGTAAGATAAGTCACAAGGATCGGAGGAAAGTGGGACGAGAGGCCTGGAATTTAAGATGGCTTCTATTTGAGCCAAGCAAGTCGCCAATTCTTTATACGTTAAATGTCTCAAACCCAAAATACGCCATAAAAGTTGTTTTTCGAATTTTACAGCCGATTCCCAAAGACCACCCCACGCAGGGGCGTAAGCAGGAATAAATTTAAAACATATACCTTTCATAGCAGCCTCGGAGCTTTAAAGTAGACGAAGTCCTTTTAAGGAAAGAAGATAATTGGTTACAAGCTCCTACGAAAGTGGTGCCGTTGTCCGAGTAGACAGTCTGTGGCATTCCACGACGAGCGACAAAACGGTTAAGACAACCAATGAAGGCTTCCGTGGTGAGATCCGTAGCCACTTCTAAATGCACCGCCTTTGTAGCCAAACAAACAAAAATACAAATATAACATTTAAGCAGCCTAGCCCCTCTGCCTTTCCGATTGAGCATCAGCACTGGCCCCATGTAGTCTGTACCAGAATTGAGAAATGGATATTCTAGATGTAATCTTTCCATTGGCAGGTTGCCCATTATTGGCTGCACAGGTTTGACATTGAATTTCATACAGCGAATGCAAGCATGTACAGTTGCCCTGGCGATATTCCTGCCACCTAGCGGCCAATAAGTTTGACGAATCTGTGCAAGCAATAATTGAGGACCTGCGTGCAAAGAAAGTTTATGTTGCATGCCAAAGATGATTTTAGTTAAATGATGTTTGCTACAAAGAAGAATAGGGTGTTTTATGTCGTAACTATAATAAGAATTTTTTAGACGTCCCCCGACGCGAATAACACTGTGATTGTTATCCATGAAGGGTGAAAGAGAGGCAAGTCTGTTTTTTATATGTAGTGATTTTCCTGATATAAGAATATTGAATTCATTTGGAAACATGTCTTGTTGAGCAATACTAATTAATTTTAATTTAGATGTTTGTAATTCAATACAAGTTAAATGATTTTTGTATTGTGTTTTATTTTGTTTACATTTATTTATAAATCTTTGTATGTATGTAAATATTCTAATTAATTTTATGAAGTTGGATGTCCTATTAATTAATTGTAAAATAGTGTTTGTGTTTTCTATTGTGTTTGTATGTGTATGTAAGGAGATTTCTGGAAGAGAATTTGAATGGATGTTTGGATGATCAAAGAATTTAATTTCTTTATGTTGAAGAAAAGTAGGACCGGACCACCACAGGATAGATGAGCTGAGAAGGTCAGCCTGCGCCCCACGAGAAACTAGATCGGCGGGGTTGTCTTTAGACGGCACGTAGCTCCACGTCTGACCATGAGTAGTATCTTGTATCTCGTTTACTCTGTTACGCACGAAATGTTTAAGGCGATTCGAGGGCATAGATAACGAACCCAATACAATTGTCGAATCTGACCAAAAGTAACAGCGACTAATGGAAATTGTAAGAGAATTTTGTACCTTTCTACAAAGTCTTGTACCCAACAACGCCCCGCACAATTCGAGCTTGGGTATCGTAGTAGGCTTGATAGGAGCCACTCTATTCTTTGAGATTAAAAGACGTACACAAATTGTGCCATCCTCTCCAACATTTCTTATGTAGACACAAGCTCCGTAAGCACGTTCGGAAGCGTCTGTAAAGGTATGAATTTCAGTTGAAAATGAATGAATATTGGAAAACCAACGAGGAATTTTAATATTGTTTAAGCTTGAAAGTGACTTTATCGAACTAAGATATTCTTTTTTAATGTCTAGAGGAATCTCGTCATCCCAGTCACATTTATTAAGCCATAGTTTTTGTATGATAATTTTGAATAAAACTATGCAAGGGCCAATAAGGCCTAAGGGGTCAAAAACTTGACTTATAATGGAAAGTATATTACGTTTTGTAACCTTTATGTTTACGTCTATGTTTATGAAAAAGAATAATTGGTCTGACTCAGTTAGCCAATGAAGACCTAAAGTTTTGCACATTGTATTGTCTAAATTAAGAGCCTTTTCTGAGTCACCTTTGATGTTAGAAATAGATGATAAAATTTCTTGTGAATTTGATTGCCATTTACGCAGATTGAATTTGGCGGATTGCAACGTGTGAATAACACCTTTACATATATTTACAACTGATTCTATTGATGGACCACTGTATAAAAAGTCGTCAACATAAAAGTTGTTTTTAATCGCGTTTTTTACGCTGCGATCGGATGACTCATCAGCAAGGGAAACTAAACATTTAGTTGCCAAGTAAGGTGCTGATGCACACCCATATGTAACTGTGTTTAAAGTATACGTTTTTAGAGGGTCTGATTGATCAAACCTGAAGATTATTTGCTGCAGAGAGCGTTGAGAAGGCTCAATTAAGACAGCACGATACATTTTTTCGATATCGCTAGTGACAACAAACTTGTGTTGCCGGAAACGTAATAAGATGGACAGTAAGTCGTCCTGAACTGTGGGGCCAACCATTTGTATGGAATTGAAGGACTTACCGGAGGTGCTAGCAGCTGAGGCATCGAAGACCACACGCAACTTGGTGGTTGCGCTCAACTCGCGAAGAACACCATGATGAGGCAAGTAGTATTGAGGCTGGTTGGTTGTATTTTTATGTTGATTGACGGTCATGTGACCAAGATCAATGTATTCCCTAATGAAGTCTGAATACTTATGTTTAAAGTTAATGTCCCGTTCGAAACGCCGTTCTAAAGATAAAAAACGTAGCTTAGCATGAGTATAAGAGTCGCCTAGAACTTCTGGTGAGTCCTTCAGCGGCATGGTGACTACAAACTGGCCGTTGTCGGCGCGCTTCGTAGTATCTATAAAGTTCTGTTCACAAGCTAGTTCTTCATAGGATAAACAGTGCTTAGAGGAAACGGAATCAAGCTCCAAGAAGCGGGATAGAAGAGCATCTTGTGTGGCAGTAAAATTACATAATTGACGTTTGTTGTGAAGCAGCTGATGGATGCAGCCTGAAATAAGCCAACCTAGCTTGGATTCATGTAATTTGGGCAATTTTTTTCCTAGATCAATGTGATTAGATGTAAGAACGTCCCAGAAGACTTCCGCACCGACTAAGATATCGATGGGTGAGGGCACATTACATGATGGATCTGCAAGATGGATTCCCACAGGTAGATGCAGAATAGAAGTATCAAAATATGTACATGGTAAAGATTTGGTTAACTCTGGTAAAACGTGGCAATTGATGTTTAACCTGTAGTCACCGTAGTATGACTCGATTGTAAGGTTACAAGACTCTGTAGTGTAAGAGAGTGAATTATTGATGCCCGAGACTGTGGAGCTCGTGTTACGTTTTACCAGACCAAGTTTCTCGCAAAGATGTTGCGTGACGAAATTAGAAGTACTGCCATTGTCGAGCAGTAGTCGTACGGCATGCGGATGGCCATGGATGTCGCGCACCTTCACCAACGCTGTGGATAATAAGACAAGGCCGCGATTAGAAGAAGGCAAGGCAATGTTAGAAGATAAGGCAACATTGTTTTCGAGTGAAGGTGGTGGACGAGTTTCAGAGCCTACTTCTTTATGCAAAAGTGTGTTGTGTTTAAGTTGGCAGTATTTGCAATGGGATAGTCTACAATTTTTATCTATGTGTCCTGGTCGTAAACAGTTTTTACAAACTCTGGCTTCGGTGACCTTTTTAATACGTAAATCTACGCTTAATGTTTTGAAAGTTGGGCACGCAAATAAAAAGTGACTATCCGAATACATAGGGCACATAGGATTTTTTGTGTAATTTGGTTTATTTTTATAAGTTGAAGTAATATTATTAG
The DNA here is from genome assembly GCA_019925095.2 of Dendrolimus kikuchii. Classification (NCBI taxonomy): domain Eukaryota; kingdom Metazoa; phylum Arthropoda; class Insecta; order Lepidoptera; family Lasiocampidae; genus Dendrolimus; species Dendrolimus kikuchii. The sequence goes on from CM034402.1 coordinate 2,823,514, forward strand.
ATGTAACAATAAAACCTTTAGTATTGTTTGATTGAGATGCTTGCACGTTTTGCTCCTGCACTGTGTCAAGCAAATCAGCCCTATTGTTTAAAAATTTTAAAAATTGTTGTAATGAAGGTGAATTGTTACCTGCCAATGTATTTCGATATTCTTCCCACTGATGACTTGAAGCATTGTCTAATTTTTTGGACATAATAAAAATTATTATGGTATCCCAGTGATCAGTAGGCTCCCCTAGTGTGGCAAGTGCCCTTAAATTTTTATTAATTGTGTCTACCATGTTACGCAACAATGAACCATTTTCACGTTGAATATTTTGTAAGTTAAACAGTGCTTGTAAATGGTTGTTGACTAAAAGTTTTTGATTATCATATCTTTCAGATAACAGTTGCCAAGCAATCGCGTAATTTTCTATTCTCAAATCTAAACTTTGAATTAATACTGCTGCACTGCCCTGAAGGGCAGCACGCAAATAATGGAATTTATGAATGTCACTTAATGAGTTGTTATTGTGTATTAATGAAAGGTACGTATCTCGAAATCCAAGCCAGTGCTGATAATCTCCATCGAAATGCGGAAGGTCGATTTTAGGCAACCGCACGAAGTCTTGATGACGGCTTGTCATGGTGTCGTCCCCGGACGCCACGGATCCCGCCCGAAGCTGCGCGTGACCCGGAGCTAGCATTGTGCGGGCCAACGACATCGCGCTGTAAAACTGTGATTCGAAGTGTCCGCGTTCCGTAAGCTGCTCGTCAGGGTTATCCGATAATGACTCGATTTCAGTCTGTAAAGCATCATAATCAACTAATATACTGTCTATTCGGTTCATACGATACTCCAACTCCGTCAATTGCAACTCACTTAAGTGCGAACTACTACTGGGCTTAAGGCTGTTTAGAAAATTAATAAAGAGCGTTAATTTTCCCTTTATACTAGTACGTTTTTTAATAAGATTTCTGATCTTAGCGTCAGCCATTGAAGCGTGAAAGAAGATAGTTAAGCTATAAAGTTAAAGAAATAAGTAAGAAATTAGAACGAAGTAATTTGTATAGAAGGGGAAACGAAATAATGAAATGTAAAACAATGCCAAAATGAGTTCAAAGCTATAAAGAATAAATAGGCGTTCGATCGATGCGCCGGAGCCGACCGACCGAACCGCTTGTAACCAACCGGTTTGAGAACAAAGAACGCTCGGGCTAAAGCAATGCTATGCACAAACTAAGTGATAATAAATGCGTAAAGTAGGTAGAAATGATTAAATGATTTAACTGCAGTACGAGATTTGTAGCAACAATGTGTTTAATGTTTGAAAGCGATGAATGGAATGCGTGAAGTATGTAAAAATTATTTGATTGCAAAATTTATAGCAATATTTATATGAAAGTAATGAAAGAGGCAGTATGAAATATAGTTTTATGGCAATAGAAGAATTTGGTGAGCCTATGAAGAGGAGTCGAAATGCTCGGCTCTCATAGAAGTATCCCAAAAAGAAAGAAGGTTAGAAAGGATATTGGAACGGACTCACTCAGTGTTTGCTCTAATCGTCCTCTTCTTGAAGTCGCGCTTGCTGCACCTTGAGTTGACCTTGACGACCGTCCTTGGCGAAGGGCCCGGTTTGTTGAAGTCCCGTTAGAAACACCTTGAGATGACCTTGGCGTTCGCTCGGCGATCAATGACGTGTAAAAGACCTCGGCGACCTTCTTGCGAATCTTGATCGACGATGAATGCTTCTAGAATCTTGACCGTGTCGGATCTTAGAGGCGTAGCGGCGATGACTTAACCGTGACGAAGTACCTCGTAACGGCGATGAAGAACCTTGTAACGGCGACGAAGGACCTTGTAACGGCGACGAAGGACCTTGTAAAGGCCTGAGCCTGTTGAGACTCCGGTTATAAATTTGTGGACTGTACTATTATGATGAATGATGAACGTTTTATATATATATATATATATATATATTTATTGCTTTGCTGGTATTAATTACAATTAATTATATGTATATGGTGCGCGCGCGTTGATGTGAGAGGATCGTTAGCAATAGAACTTATGATGTGTGACACCGGCCGATGCGCCGCGTCGCCCCCGCCGCAGCTGCCGCCCCGCGCCAACCGGTCTAGTTGCTGGCTGCAGCCGTAACACTATATGTTACGTATACCACCATCGTCATTATCATATCAATTAATTCCTGGGGTTGTCTGGAAGAGATTGCTTTTTAGCGGTAAAACCGCCTTTTGTACATATTTAGATATAATTTTAGTCTTTAAGTTCATTTTTGTATTGGAGTACAATAAGGTGTTATCTATCTATCTGCCTTTCACTAAATTTAAAACTAAATTAAAAAGTATCTTGCTAAAAAGGGGATACTACACTATTGAAGAATACTTAAATGACAAAAATTCATTTACATAGCAGCTCGCTCCAACCTCTTATACTAAATTTTGTCTTTAGTTTTTTTTATCTTGCCATGCTTGTAAGGTATTTGTGGAGACATATTGCAGCATAACATTTTAGCACGTCATGTCATTATTATAACTATAACATTATTTTTCTTTCCTTTTATTGTCTTGGTCTTGTTGAGTATGCATTGTTTGCTACAACTCCATTAATTCTTCAAAAAGTAATTCTGTCACATACTTCTGTACAAAACTTATAAAAAAAAAAGAATTTGAGATATAAATAGAATATGAAATATAAAGAAAAACAATATTTAGCTAGACGTGTTGCTGGGGAGTTTCTTGCCGCTTCTTCTCCTTTACAGCATCAACACGTTGCGAAGCGGTGTACATAGAATAGGAAGTAAAAATTAAATTTTAACCAACATGTATGACCTTCAAAAAGTGTCCTCCAGTGGAACTTATTTTGAATAAATACTTTTGAATTTGAATATCTATTATCATATTATTATATCCTTTTTAGGCCACCGTTGTAACAGGAAACTGTCACGAAGACGGTGAAAATACCCATCGTATAATAATAGGAAGCATCCCCTTGAGAGGATTCCAGGATAATGTCGAAAATCCCATGAAAGATCAAATGCCGTCACAGCCTTACATACCACAGAATATTCAAGGCGTGAACGCGGGGTATCCCATCGTAAACCAACCGTTACCAACCAATACCCCTTATCCCGTCCCGAACTATCCCAATGGGTCTCCTTATCCCAGCTCTTATCCTCATCCTAACCAAGCTCCTTATCCATTAGGAAACCCTGGCCCGAACATTGGTCCCAATCCATATGGGGGAAGTGCCACCAATGTGTCAAACATTGCACCTAACATGGGCTATCCAGGAGGTTCTCCATACATTGGACCGAATCAATACCCTGGTTCTTCATTAAATCTACCAAATATCGCTCCCAATCCATATGGAGGAAGTGCAAATAACTTATCGAATGTTGGCCCAAATTCCCCATACCCAATAGGTCCTACGAATATTGGTGCCAATCTTCCATATCCAAATAGCCAAAGTCCATACAACAGCAGAGGACCAAGTCCACTACCATACCCAACTGGCCAAAGTCCAAATGTCCAAGGGACATTCCTGAAGACTGGAACTGTTGGTTTTGCAGTACAGACTAACGTGAAAGGCATTGATGATGCTTCCGTGCCTCTACTTCCACCAGGAGCTGGGGTTCCTCATGTGAGTAAAAGAACATAATATTTTTACTAGATCTCTTAGGTCATTATACATCTCATTACATAGGAAATATCTTATCATCATAGTGAGTTTCTTATGTTCACCTCTAACATAGAAAATTAAATGAAATGTAAAACTCACCCTGTATAGGGTGAATTTTCCAAGTGGGCCTTTTGGGCCAAATCCTAAACTATACGAAAAACACTCAAAAAAGTCAAAAACTGAAGTGGTATTACTAGATTTTTTAAAAAACAATTACCCTTGTCAGGAATCGAATCGGCTTATTTTGAAAAAAATAACGCACCTGTATTATTATACCAATTCACAGGGTAGCTTATAAGAAGCGTTTTCTGTGAAGAAATGTCAATCGGCAAACAAAAATAAAGGGTTGTTTTTGAATAAAAAAAAATTCATTTTTACGTATATTAATTAAAAATTACAATTAAATGTTGCGTTTTATATGATTGATGAATATTTTAATTTTAAACAGACGGATAATAAGAACGTAATATAATAAATTGACTAAATTATATAAAAACACTAGCTTCTGCCCGCGACTTTGTCCGCGTGGAATAGTTAAAAGAAAGTTTTAAAAAGTAAGTAAAAAAAACTTTTGAAACATTCTTCATAGGTGCTCCGCTCCTATTGGTCTTAGCGTGATGATATATAGCCTATAGCCTTCCTCGATAAATGGGCAATCTAACACTGAAAGAATTTTCCAAATCAGACCAGTAGTTCCTGAGATTAGTGCGTTCAAGCAAACAAACTCTTCAGCTTTATATATTAGTATAAGATTAATAACATCATCTTAATTTAATTGTTTTATGAATAATATATAACTGAAAGAGACCTAATAAATTGTATTTTAAAGATTTGTTGTAATTTTAATATCATCATAATCAGTAACATAATCAATAATATATCCAATAATCTAATCATAATATATATGTGTAGTCATTGTACTACATGCGGGCATTTGCCCGACTGGATGGCTACCACTCCGGTCTAGAGTATGCCGCCATAACAACTCTGAGTTGTGTTCCGGCATTAGTGGCCAGGTTCCAGTCTCCCTTAAGAGAGCAGCAGCGCATTTGTAGCAACTTTGGTGTTGCAAATGTCCATAGGCGATGGCAACCGCTTTCCATCAAGTGCAATAAAAAAATTAAAAAGTTTCGTAAATATACGAACAGGGAAATGTTAGAAGTTTATGTTTTTTTATCATTTTTTTTATTGCATGGAGATCAGCAGACAGGCAGACGGCCCACTTGATGGAAAACGTTTACCATCGTCTATGGACACTTGCAACACCAAAGTTGCTACAAATGCGCTGCTGCTCTCTTAAGGGAGACTGGAACCTGAATAGAGTTTTTGAATAGAGGTCTGCAGCTAACAGTAGGTGCAACATATTGCACGAACACATTGTTTCTGAGCAATAAATGCCTTGGATATGTATACAGAATTTTCCCATAACAGTACGCCATGCCGAAGATATGAGACGACATATCCTTGATATGTATTTATTGCAGTATTTTGGTTGCTTATTTTTTTTTTAAGTTTAAGGCTTGGCAACTAGGCCTTTAAACCACACGCCGTTGTATTGTAGGCTACAATCGACGTCTTTCAATGGAGTTCTTGTGAAAACTCGAAAGGCCACATTTGGCTATATAGTTCCCGTTTCTCGCAAAAACACATAATTACTACTCAAAAACTATCAATATTCTACAACTATTGTTCATTTTAGAGTAATTTTACACATTTTTAGAAAATAAAACTGCACAGCACAACGTCCCCTTTCACTTCCCGCCAAAAACTCCCTTTTGGTTGCTTATTTTTCCTAAATAGCAAAGCATATGTAAACTTGTCAATAAAAAACAATATTGAATATTCAAGTACAACAAACAACTTATATTATGTTGTTTTCCAGCCTCCATCAAGTTCCCCGAATCCTTATGCAAGTGCCAGCGCCCCAGAGCCATGTACTCCGGACAAGGAAGAGAGTAAGTAAAGAAATTATATATATATAAATATTGTATTATTGTGCAAACACTAGTCACAATGATGAAAGATGACTGTCAGGCGAGAGGCTTACATTTGAATGCGAAGAAAACAAAGGTTATGGTGTTTGAAAGAGAAGAAACCAGAACGAATGCAAGGATAATGGTCGATGATGTTATGCTGGAGCAAGTGAATGAGTTTGTATATCTTGGATGTGCTTTTAGCAGGGTTGGAAGGTACACCGCTGATATAGAAAGAAGAGTGAATTTGGGGAATAGTCTGAATGGAGCGTTAGGTAAACTTCTAGGCGCTAAGAACCTCAGCCAGAAGGCCCAGCTCGCCATACACAACGCGGTGCTGGTACCTACGCTCACGTATGGAAGCGAGAGTTGGGTATGGAAGAGAAAGCATGAAAGTAGAGTAAACGCGGTCGAGATGCGAGCACTGCGCAAAATCTGCGGAGTGACGCTCGCGGACCGCGTTCGTAATACCGAAGTAAGAGAGAGAGTTGGTCTGAAAGAGAGTGTCGGGGTGAAGGTAAGGAAAGGAATGCTGCGGTGGTTCGGGCATGTGGAAAGAATGCATGATGAAAGAATGACTAAACAGATATACAATGCAAAAGTGGATGGATGCAGAAGTCGTGGAAGGCCACGACACACCTTCCATGATCAAATTGATCGTGTACTAGCAGAAGGCGATGTCAGGAGCCTTAAGAACAGACGAGCGTGCATGACAAGAGCTATGTATGTCAAAGAAGCGAGTGAGGTGTGTAAGAATAAGCCTGAATGGCGCTCTGTTGTTCGTGCCTACCCCGCAAGGGAACTGGCGTGAAGCTATGTATGTATGTATTATTGTTTATTTATTATTTAACAAAATTGGGCCGTATTGGTCTTACGCCAAAAGGAAGGTGTGCACTGAAAATCAGCGTTGTGTCGGATAATTATGATTCCGGCACAGTAATATGCTGCGTGCAAACCTTGTTCGCTGAAAATGCGGCGTACAAATTCTCAATATATGCTCTGCGTATAATAATGTATAAGGAATGTAATTACGTCGCATTTCTTCAAATAAAGTCTTTCTTAAACTGGATATTTGACGGTCAAATCCACTGAGACACTTTTTATCATTGCACAAAACGTCACAGCGTCCTTGATTTTGTATGAGAGTACTGCCTTGTGACGTCATATTCTTAACGGGTCAAATGGCTTATTAATTATTGTTTAAAATATATATTTTTTAATCTTTATTATATAAACGGGGTTTCGTCACTTTGTGATAATGTCACCCCGTCCAATCTTACAATTATTTCTACTTTCTTAAACTAAGTACACAGATATAACTAAACGAGCATTCTGGCCTCCCCAGAAAATGGAGAAGACAGAATAGTTTAAACTATAAATATTAAAAAAAAAACTAAAATTATCTTTTGACCGTGAGATAGTAAAAAGATATTTTGACGCACGGTCTTTTACATTAATAGTATTTTTAGAATTTATTATAATGTATGTCAAATACCCCATTAATACGCACAGCCATCACCATAGAGATATATGTGTAATTTGATATAAGAAACGTCATAATTAATAGAAAAACAAAAAATCTGTATAAAGAAAAAATATAAATAAACTATATTTAGCGCGCATTAAAATACTGTCTAACTTTTAAAATTTGTTTAGACGATTAATAAGCAGTTTGACTCGTTCCGAAATGTCATAACTTGCTACGCTCGTACAGAACCTAGTTAACTAAAAAGTAGATTTTCTTTTACAAAACCGGCTACAAAAAATATGTCTTCAACATTTTGAAGTCGGTGTCAAGCAGATATTCCAACGTTTTGGCCACTTCCCAGTAGCCGTGATCACGGTAGACTTTCTATGTATTATGTGGGCCCTCTGTGCGCTTGCCAGCTTCGAAAGGAAAAAAAGATGCGTCCTCGTGCTGCCCATTTTCCTCGCCACTTTCCTGCTTAATGCCATGAAAGTGGAACTGGGGATCACGGGCGCTTATTAATGACTTTATTTCAACAACTTTCACAGAAACCGCTCCCGATAGCGTCGATTCTAGTCCAAACGCGCCTTATCCCTACAACCCCAATTACCACGAGACAAAGCAGGAGAGTCCGAAAGATAAGGACGATAAACAAACATAAATACGTTCATATTTTTATAAGAGAATTATTATTGATTAAGTTTTATAGGTGTGAAACTATTTAAAAATCTTTTGGCGAAAATATTACGCAGACGCCATTTGGAATTGTTGGTATATAGTTCGCGCCAAAACGTATTGCCGTTGTAAGTTAACAATAAAACTTTTTTGAAATAAACAGTTATTGCGCAGACTTCTGCTGAACTAGAGGAGAGGTAACATTTTGCGCGCGAACTATAAGGTGTATTATAATGGACGATGTTGTTTTTTTATCCTTTTAATTGCCATTCGAAACAGTTTGTTTTGTCATATGAAATAAATAATGGATTAACTTATCACAGGCAAATATCACGATTTAATTTTTAAAGGGATTCGATCAGCATCTTTAACTAGATGGCGTTATGTCAAGTAAGGTTATCGTAAGAGCGAATCTTTGTTTAATTTTCTATAGTTTTTGAAATATTATTACTATATTTAGCAATTACTGTCCAGTGCGTGGTAATTATCCGTGCAGGAACGGAGAAAGAATACAATTGACATTTACAATGATACCTGTGGGAAGAGGCGACTCAACAACCCACAGCCAAATGGTAGATTAATTGCTCGCCTGGATGGCGAGCAAACCTGGTCTAGAGCATGCCGCCATAACAACCTTGTGTTGTGTTCCGGCACTAGCAATGAGGTTCAGTCTCCTTTAAGAGAGCAGCAGCGCATTTGTAGCACCTTTGTTGTGGCACATGTCCACAGGCGATCGCACGGCATTCCATCTAGTGGGCCGTCTACAAAACAGCTGAACTCCTGCAATAAAAACGATAAAAATTAGACGCAATCCGCTGCAATAACTATAACAAAAATTGACATTTACAATGATATTAATAATCCTACTGTGTGAAACTCGTGAGGATGTCCAGCATCTTTTAATGGAGTGCAGAAAAAATAAAGATGGCAAAGGCTGATGAGAGAGTTGGGACTGAATCGTTTTGTTGTAGGTTTTTTCATACAAATTCTGGCAGAGACAGCCACAAAGAGGGCTAGTTTGTTAGCCAGCTCATTATTTAACATTTAATATATATAAGTTATTGTATGTTTAGGAGATGATGGGGCTAACATGACTATGTAGCAAAAGTCCCGTAAAAAAAATAAAAAGAATAATAACAGCCCAGATACGTCCCACTGCTGGTATCGGGCCTCCCACTATAAGGCAACGGACAATATACCCGCCACGCTTGTCCAAGGCGGCTTGACAGGTTTGACATATCGGTTAACACGATGTGCAGTTTTCATTACGATGTTTTGCTTCATCGTTGTTAGCACGTGGTAATTGTAACAATATGAACATTACGTTAGCAAACTGCCTAGGTGATGCATGCGTTCCAGGAATTCGAACCCGCGTCCCGCTACCACGACACAGCAATACGCCAATTAAGTCAGAAAAACAGTCTTAAAAATGCATGAATCACTGTCAAGGTTTGAACCTACTTCATAGAAATGACACCCTGGTCCTTTAGCCACTGAGAAACCAAGACATACTAATATACGTCTAAGAAAACGATATCCTTTAACTAATATTATTTAAATAATTTATAACAATGAGTCTAGTATTGAATAAACTTCAATACGTAATTTTTCTTTTGTAGCATTTCTGGTGTATAGCGAATTGATTTTCTAAAATTACTGCAATGTATGTCTTACTTATAAACACCTCTTAGAAATAAGAGATGGCTAATTAATGCTTTAATACCTGTCAAAATTTAACATCGCCGAAACGACATATTTCGTAAATCTATACGCATGTTAGATAAGCAACAGCTTTTTTGTTTACGAGGTGTAATCGTAATCGGACCTTACCGCTCGGGGTCAATAGTAGGGTATTGTTGGACTCCCGATGGCGTGCTCGGACCTACCAACTAAACCACCTCTTTAATCCATCTCGACGCCGTATGTCAGGACCTCGGGAACCAAAGACACATCCGATGGTCCTGACGGCGACGGCTCATAGAGCCCCTCTTACATAGAGTGGAATTTAGGTCCACTACTCAGCGCAGCGCCATCTCTAGACCAGTATCTGAACGAGAAGTATTGGTACGTAAGTACGAGGGGGATCGGTGATAGTCCCTTCTTCAACGCTCTGGTTTACGGCGGCGGATCGGCGCCGAAGAATCTGCATCCCCTTTCTGCTGCCTCCTTCTGCGACATCACCATGTCGCAGAAATTTTGAGCTGCCTTCCAAGACAGATAAGCAACAGTTAACTCAAGTTTATATATGAAAAATAGATAATATAATTGATTAGGGACTAAAGAGCTTCTTAGCTAAGAGGTAGTTAAACAGTTCTTAGTGAATCCTTATAAGTAAGACTGTGTTTTAATGTCATTCAAGTTTAAGAAGTACGTATACATTTACCGGCAACAACGCCATCTATTTGAGAGACATTTCAATCGCATCCCTTTATACTAAATGTGTTTATGTTTTAAGTATCACGATTGTGTGCCATTAAATAATGGAACTGGAAATGTGCCTTTGGTCGGTTTTTGGATAAAATCTAGTCAATAATAATAATGTGCTAATATAGTCGAAGTTATAATAAATCGTTATTTTTAAAATTCTATTCATAATTCTCGGCGTATAACTTAACATGCGGATATAGCCGCCATATTTGATTAAAGTTATATGCCTACTTGATTAGGTTAGTTTTTAATGTGTTTTATTTCATTTCAATTAATATAATTAATTATTGATATATGACTGTTACTAATTATTCATCACACTTATCTACCTCAAGTGTTGTGTAGACTGCGCCAAAAATAATGTCTCGTTGATATTAGTATCAAACGGCTGCTTAATCTATATTAATCTATAATAATATAAAATTATATTATAAAATATGCCGTGTCTGTACATTGAAGCTATAAAAAAAAAACAACTGGAAACTATATAAACGATGGAGAACACGATGCAATTTTGTTTTACATTTCTTGTCTGTTAGTTCGGTATTCACGTAGAAACTACTGGGCCAATTTCGATGTGGTTTTCGCTGATCGACGGCTAATTCTTAAACTTAAAATCTGCGCTACTTCTCATCCCGGGAATCATTTTATGTCGGAATGATTTGAAATCGCCATATTGAATAAAATATTGAATTTTTTGCGGTTTTTGTCACTGGTCGATTGAAATTTTTATGTAGTAAAATGTGCGATATTCTTATCCCGGGAATCTTGCGGGAATTTCGAGCGCGGACAAAGTCGCAGGCATATCTTAATAACTTATAATATTACACTATAAATTAATAATATTGGTTTCCGACATGTAAATAATCTATTGAACCCTATTTACAAGGGCAAAGGCAGTGTTGCTTGCTATGCATTCTTAGCTGTGTCCCGCTTACACGATTTGGCACACGGTCGCCTGTATTAAAATTGGTATAATGCGCATGAAAAAGTGTCTATTGCGCACCCATCTGATGCTAAGAGCGACATAAAGTTTGGCGCAGACTATACAAAAATTAATATTAACGTAGAAAGCCGCCATCTATTTTTTTTTAATTAATGGAACGCTATAATTATATTAACACGTAAAGCGATCCATACATATAAGGTAGAATTAAGTATTATTTTTTTAGATATTAAGGGCCGCTTGCATAAGCGTACAAAATTATGATGTTAAGCGTTTGTAGAAGTAAAAAGAGTGTTAATTGTTGTTTAGACAGTCATTAAAAGTATGATGATTAAGTATTAATAATACATACATACATAACTTCACGCCAGTTCTCTTGCGGGATAGACACGAACAACAGAGCGCCATTCAGGCTTGCATAACGATCGCCTTTGAATAAAATTAGTTAGTCATATTAAACTGCCTAAATGCATTTTACACAAAACGTATTGACAGTTCTTTAAACGTATTTAGCGGCATATTTTGCGTTGTGCAAGACGCTAATTGTATTTAAGGATGTTAAATGCGTTTTGTGTTTCTTAATAAATTTAAGCAACCTTATGCAAGCGGCCCTAAGAGTATAATTTTATAACCACTGTTACTATTTTGAAATTGATCTTATTTCGGGTTGATTTATAGTTTTAAGAGATTAGCAAGAGCACATCTAAAGTGATTAATTAATAGAAAGGATCGACAACTTTATTATAATATTTTTGTATATTTTTTTATAAGTACTATATAAAATAGATTAATATTTTATATAGTACTTATATAATATAAATAAATAAGAATTTTTATTATTGTTTTCATACAGTATAAGGTCTCGGTCGCCTTTAAACGAAATTCAAAACCTAACAAGTGCTTCTCAACAAATTTTCCAGCACAGCGCAAACAAATGTCATGAACGTTTTGTGGCAGTTTTTACAGTTTCTGACAGATACAATACATCAGCAAATGCCTTACCAAAACAATGATCACAATGTCGGTTGCTAGGTTTTGAAATTGCAGCTAAGCAGTTTGGCTTTTTCTAGTATGACCGCAGCCTTACCTTTACCTCATACAAGTGATTTTGATACCTATTATAATAAAGAAATCAGTCACTAGAGTCTATATTTAAGCATGTAATCCGTCGAATTGAAATACAAATTGTCCGATGTATCGTGATGACTTCTCAATTTTGTCGCGTATTCACTTCAGTGTCTATTCAGGGAAAAGTGCTGTAAATGTAATTCTTAGTATACCATAGTAATTGTTGGGTGCTATTTTTTTTTCTATTTTGTATGAATATTTACTCTTTGATACAATAATATTTTTACATGTAAGTACGTAAATAAAATTATATGTTATGAATTTTGTGAAATACTTGAAGTAACTTTACTTAAATAATTGACATTAATTTTGTACTTTAAGAAATAATTTTTGTATGGTATATTATAAAGAATCATATTGTTACGAGTTGCAGGACTCGAATTAAAATGCCGTTGGAATTATTATAGAGTTTAGTAGAACTATACAAACACGTATAACACAGGTACAAATATAATAAAAGTCCGTCACTAAATAGATTACCGTATGCACACAAGTCTTGCTTCGCTCGTGGTTATCGCTTGACTGCCGATCTCTTCATTGGGGCATTGCTTTATAGTTTATACTGTACCGATGCAATATGTCTGCCCGGCCGCGTGGACCGAATTTCTTAGAATCAGTTTGTATTTTAAATCCGGGCCACCTGACAGTGAGCACAATACAACAATAGGCCCTAAAAAATTACAATACACAATGAGCTGTTTTTTTAATCACAAAGTAAACATAAGAAGTCCAAATGCTGAAAAGGTAATAAAATGCAGGTGTGAATTTTTCTTTGTCGGTCGTAACAATATTTTGAATACAATTTATTTTTTAGGGCTACTAAAAGTATTGATTCTACCCATTAAGACTATCTTCAAGTTTTGTTATATGACAAAGATTTGCACAAATATATTCTTTATTGGCAGCTGTTTAAAAGCAAAAAAATGTATTATGAATGCTATTTTATAAAGTTTTGTCTTATTAGTGTTGAAATTAAAATATTTTGATGAAACATGTTATATATACTAACTGGCCTAAAATTGTGCCTATAATTAAATTTATAATTGTAATGAAATTAACCTGCTTAGTAAGTTAATATTATTACTGGACAGTGTATTGTTTTAGATATAAGATTTTTCTATTTTTACTGTTGGTTTTTATATTATGCATTTATATCGAATTAAAGACTATGTTAAAGTGGTGTTTCTTTGAAAATGTGTTCCTTTAAATCATCCGGCTCGAAGGACCATGGACTTGTACCACAAGACCACACCTCTATTTTGAAATAATACCATATATGAGATAAAAGGCTACGCTATTTACAAAAATCTTCCACACTTTGCTGTTTTTCCTTCGATAGCTTGATGTGAGTCTGGCATCAGTAAGACTCACATTTTCTAATTTAATTATTTAAAATATTGACACTGCGGTACGGTGGCTTATTTTGAGCTATTATTAAGATTTTTGAGTTGAACTTCGTAAGTTTATAAGCAGGCGAGTAGCGGTCTTTTTTTGGAAATGGAAGGGGGTAGATTTTGAATAACAATGCGATTGTGGCTACTTTTAATCTATGTAGAAGTGTCTGCCTCACTTTGTTCAGATTGGGGTCAATACGTAAATTTTCAGATTAACGCTTCGACCTTGCGTCAGTGTGCCTCGACCCTTAGACTAACGCTTGATGGTTACCAAACGTCGATTTAGATCCGAGTATTGTTCTGTACCGACTCCTCGTATACATAACCCATACTTCTACGACAGTAAACTGGAATGTGCGCTACGCGAGGTAGCCATATTCGACAGACGATGTATTTACATACACTGCTCATTTCGCTCGCCACTTTCCTGCTTGCTGCTGTGGAATCTTCGCTTCGTATCCCGAGGTCAGCGATCTTCTGCATCCCTTGTTTTTAGACCATTGCTACACATGTTATACTTCACGACGTCAAGCCAACGTTAGCTTTTTTTTTTTGTTTTTGAGGCGAGGGAAAATGCTTAACCGATTTACGCACAAACTGGGTCGTTGCTAGGGGAACGACACGCGTCGGTCGGGGGCGATAATACTGCAGCAATAGTATGCTCTTGGCAGCGCTCCGTCCGCGATCGACGTCACAGAATAGTGTGGAAGACTCCGAGCGTTGCTACACGAGCGAGCAACCCCAATAACCACTAAAAACCCCCTCCTCCCTGACGACCCTGCGCTTTGTATGTGTTGGAAAGGCTGAGATTTAGAACATAGTTACGCCCAGCCGAGGCCAACGTTAGCTTGGACCAACCCCTCGACAGGGACCCGGCATCGTTGAACATTTTTTTAAAGTTTAAATCGTGACGAAACAAACGCATCGAAATTATCTGTGTTAGGGAAGATTTATATTAGACCGGTCCGTGTCCGGGCCGGGGCGGGGCGGGAGCGGAGCCACTCCGTGCTGCACGTTTATATTACACCGGGTGCTAAACGGGCGATACAAAATGTATGTAACGTTTCAAATTCGTGCCCCGTCCGGGCCACGTACACGGCACGCTCCGATCTAATATAAATCACGGGCGATACAAAATGTATGTAACGTTTCAAATTCGTGCCCCGTCCGGGCCACGTACACGGCACGCCCCGGTCTAATATAAATCACGGGCGATACAAAATGTATGTAACGTTTCAAATTCGTGCCCCGTCCGGGCCACGTACACGGCACGCTCCGGTCTAATATAAATCACGGGCGATACAAAATGTATGTAACGTTTCAAATTCGTGCCCCGTCCGGGCCACGTACACGGCACGCTCCGGTCTAATATAAATCACGGGCGATACAAAATGTATGTAACGTTTCAAATTCGTGCCCCGTCCGGGCCACGTACACGGCACGCTCCGGTCTAATATAAATCACGGGCGATACAAAATGTATGTAACGTTTCAAATTCGTGCCCCGTCCGGGCCACGTACACGGCACGCTCCGGTCTAATATAAATCACGGGCGATACAAAATGTATGTAACGTTTCAAATTCGTGCCCCGTCCGGGCCACGTACACGGCACGCCCCGGTCTAATATAAATCACGGGCGATACAAAATGTATGTAACGTTTCAAATTCGTGCCCCGTCCGGGCCACGTACACGGCACGCTCCGGTCTAATATAAATCACGGGCGATACAAAATGTATGTAACGTTTCAAATTCGTGCCCCGTCCGGGCCACGTACACGGCACGCCCCGGTCTAATATAAATCACGGGCGATACAAAATGTATGTAACGTTTCAAATTCGTGCCCCGTCCGGGCCACGTACACGGCACGCTCCGGTCTAATATAAATCACGGGCGATACAAAATGTATGTAACGTTTCAAATTCGTGCCCCGTCCGGGCCACGTACACGGCACGCTCCGGTCTAATATAAATCACGGGCGATACAAAATGTATGTAACGTTTCAAATTCGTGCCCCGTCCGGGCCACGTACACGGCACGCCCCGGTCTAATATAAATCACGGGCGATACAAAATGTATGTAACGTTTCAAATTCGTGCCCCGTCCGGGCCACGTACACGGCACGCTCCGATCTAATATAAATCACGGGCGATACAAAATGTATGCAACGTTTCAAATTCGTGCCCCGTCCGGGCCACGTACACGGCACGCCCCGGTCTAATATAAATCACGGGCGATACAAAATGTATGTAACGTTTCAAATTCGTGCCCCGTCCGGGCCACGTACACGGCACGCTCCGGTCTAATATAAATCACGGGCGATACAAAATGTATGTAACGTTTCAAATTCGTGCCCCGTCCGGGCCACGTACACGGCACGCTCCGGTCTAATATAAATCACGGGCGATACAAAATGTATGTAACGTTTCAAATTCGTGCCCCGTCAGGGCCACGTACACGGCACGCTCCGGTCTAATATAAATCACGGGCGATACAAAATGTATGTAACGTTTCAAATTCGTGCCCCGTCCGGGCCACGTACACGGCACGCTCCGGTCTAATATAAATCACGGGCGATACAAAATGTATGTAACGTTTCAAATTCGTGCCCCGTCCGGGCCACGTACACGGCACGCCCCGGTCTAATATAAATCACGGGCGATACAAAATGTATGTAACGTTTCAAATTCGTGCCCCGTGCGGGCCACGTTCATGGCACGCTCCGGTCTAATATAAATCACGGGCGATACAAAATGTATGTAACGTTTCAAATTCGTGCCCCGTCCGGGCCACGTACACGGCACGCCCCGGTCTAATATAAATCACGGGCGATACAAAATGTATGTAACGTTTCAAATTCGTGCCCCGTCCGGGCCACGTACACGGCACCTCCGGTCTAATATAAATCACGGGCGATACAAAATGTATGTAACGTTTCAAATTCGTGCCCCGTCCGGGCCACGTACACGGCACGCTCCGGTCTAATATAAATCACGGGCGATACAAAATGTATGTAACGTTTCAAATTCGTGCCCCGTCCGGGCCACGTACACGGCACGCCCCGGTCTAATATAAATCACGGGCGATACAAAA
This sequence comes from Dendrolimus kikuchii, assembly GCA_019925095.2. Classification (NCBI taxonomy): domain Eukaryota; kingdom Metazoa; phylum Arthropoda; class Insecta; order Lepidoptera; family Lasiocampidae; genus Dendrolimus; species Dendrolimus kikuchii. The sequence goes on from CM034402.1 coordinate 2,840,294, forward strand.
TGTATGTAAAATTCGTGCCCCGTCCGGGCCACGTACACGGCACGCCCCGGTCTAATATAAATCACGGGCGATACAAAATGTATGTAACGTTTCAAATTCGTGCCCCGTCCGGGCCACGTACACGGCACGCTCCGGTCTAATATAAATCACGGGCGATACAAAATGTATGTAACGTTTCAAATTCGTGCCCCGTCCGGGCCACGTACACGGCACGCTCCGGTCTAATATAAATCACGGGCGATACAAAATGTATGTAACGTTTCAAATTCGTGCCCCGTCCGGGCCACGTACACGGCACGCTCCGGTCTAATATAAATCACGGGCGATACAAAATGTATGTAACGTTTCAAATTCGTGCCCCGTCCGGGCCACGTACACGGCACGCCCCGGTCTAATATAAATCACGGGCGATACAAAACGTATGTAACGTTTCAAATTCGTGCCCCGTCCGGGCCACGTACACGGCACGCCCCGGTCTAATATAAATCACGGGCGATACAAAATGTATGTAACGTTTCAAATTCGTGCCCCGTCCGGGCCACGTACACGGCACGCCCCGGTCTAATATAAATCACGGGCGATACAAAATGTATGTAACGTTTCAAATTCGTGCCCCGTCCGGGCCACGTACACGGCACGCTCCGGTCTAATATAAATCACGGGCGATACAAAATGTATGTAACGTTTCAAATTCGTGCCCCGTCCGGGCCACGTACACGGCACGCTCCGGTCTAATATAAATCACGGGCGATACAAAATGTATGTAACGTTTCAAATTCGTGCCCCGTCCGGGCCACGTACACGGCACGCTCCGGTCTAATATAAATCACGGGCGATACAAAATGTATGTAACGTTTCAAATTCGTGCCCCGTCCGGGCCACGTACACGGCACGCCCCGGTCTAATATAAATCACGGGCGATACAAAATGTATGTAACGTTTCAAATTCGTGCCCCGTCCGGGCCACGTACACGGCACGCCCCGGTCTAATATAAATCACGGGCGATACAAAATGTATGTAACGTTTCAAATTCGTGCCCCGTCCGGGCCACGTACACGGCACGCTCCGGTCTAATATAAATCACGGGCGATACAAAATGTATGTAACGTTTCAAATTCGTGCCCCGTCCGGGCCACGTACACGGCACGCCCCGGTCTAATATAAATCACGGGCGATACAAAATGTATGTAACGTTTCAAATTCGTGCCCCGTCCGGGCCACGTACACGGCACGCCCCGGTCTAATATAAATCACGGGCGATACAAAATGTATGTAACGTTTCAAATTCGTGCCCCGTCCGGGCCACGTACACGGCACGCCCCGGTCTAATATAAATCACGGGCGATACAAAATGTATGTAACGTTTCAAATTCGTGCCCCGTCCGGGCCACGTACACGGCACGCCCCGGACACGGCCCGGTCTAATATAAATGTTCCCTAAGATATCCGCTTTTTTTTTATTGCAGGCGATCAGCAGGCAGGCAGACGGCCCACTTGATGGAAAGCGGTTACCATCGCCTATGGGCATTTGCAACACCAAAGGTGCTACAAATGCGCTGCTGCTCTCTTAAGGGAAACTGGAACCTGGTCACTAATGCCGGAACACAACTCAAGGTTGTTATGACGACATACTTTAGACCACGGGTGGTAGCCATCCAGTCGGGAAAATGCCCTACCACCTGGCTGTGGGTTGTTAAGTCGCCTCTTAAGACAGGCCGCCCGGCCGCAGTAAATTGTATTCTTTCTCCGTTCCTGCACGGATAACATTCATCAACTTGTTCACACCAGATGAAACATCAAAGTTAATATTAAGATTTATTATAAACACAATACGAAACATTACAAAAAATATTCTGACTTATTAACTAAAAATGCAATAGACTAGTCTATTCATAAGTATTTTTAGATAAAAAAATAATTGAATAAGCAATAATTTGGTATACATTCATATTGGTAAACAATTATTATACAGTAATTCTCAGTGAACTAATTTTAATAACATAGTGCAATTACTAATGTGTATCCCGCACAACGCTTCGTTTTTAATGTAATCGCACGCGCGGAGTAAGAACGTATCTAATCTGTTTTGAAGGTAATAAAGGTGACGACACTATGGGTACCGTCCATTAAGGTGACACTATGGGTAAGTACCGTTTACTAAGTGACACTATGGGTAAGTACCGTTTACTAAGTGACACTATGGGTAAGTGCTGTTTATAAAGGTCACATTATGGGTAAGCACCGTTTATTAAGGTTACACTATGGGTAAGTGCTGTTTATAAAGGTCACATTATGGGTAAACACCGTTTATTAAGGTCACACTATGGGTAAGTTTAGTGCCCTAAGGCGCACCTTGTGTTTAATATCGCACGTGACGGCAATTTGATACATTTTACCAAATAATTAATTGCGTATTTATATCCAATATATGGTGTACTGCTAATATTGGGCCGTTTATGTAATATATTTAAGGTAAAGATGATTCTCTACGCGTAACATCAAATTCTATCAATATTTAAGTATTGGTATACTACGCCATATTTTGATACCTTAATTTAATTAGGACATATCAACATCTTAGTCTAAATACAAAAATAGGTATATAAGCAATTCTTTAGAAATCAGCACCTTATATATTATGCCACTTATAGTGTCCTGTCTTTTGGTACAGTTATTTCCCTTTTATGAATAAAATATTTTTTTCGACTATGTCAAACAACAACTATCTAATAATTTTTGAAACTAAATCTAATACATAACAACCCTGAAAAAAAAAACGCTAGTAAGGATAGGGCCCAGAAAGCCTCTATAATAAATCCCACGTGATTACCTGGCCTGGTCTACACGAAGTCGGCGATGGCCATTCCCAGAGGCCCTGGCTACAGGCAATTAGAAGGAACAAGGGGTTTTTTTTTAATTGCAGGAGATGAACAGACAGGCAGACGGCCCACTCGATGGAAAGCGGTTACCATCGCCTATGGACATTTGCAACACCAAAGGTGCTACAAATGCGCTGCTGCTCTCTTAACGGAGACTGGAACCTGATAAAGTTTCGTGGGCATTCCGGTTAATAGCCACATACCTTCACCAGGATAGGTCCCAGTGGGTGAGCCCAACACACCATCACCCGGTGATAAGACCGTAAACACATTTCTCCTCGTCAAAAAAAAGCGGTATTATATAACGGATACTTCTGGGGCCGAGCCTAGAACGTAGCAGTAAGCTTGTTTCTAAAATTTACCATGCCAAGAATCGTACCTGGGACAGCTGCATTCCATTGGGTTAGGCGGGCAGACTTAGACCAGTTAACAACAGAAGTTGCTATATTCATTCCTTATAATATACGTCTTATAATTAGTTTTGTGATGTTAGTAAATACATTATATAAAACAATTAATATATTATTCGAAAAAAGTTATTATACAAATTCTTAAACTCTATGTTAATGACAAATATAATGGCATTTAACAATGTTCAAATAAAGTAGACAATATCTCTATAATATTTCAATTTGTCAATTTCTATTTAGTTTGATTCCTTTTTGTTCCAGGCTGGGTGTAATTTGTATAATTTGTACGCACATACGTCACGTTTTCTACGTGTAACCTGGGATTAAACTAAGAAATAAAATTGGTATCTCTATGAGGTTGATTTCCTTCTTATATTTTTAATACGGCTTCGCAACATGCTTTATTTAGTTCTATGGTTTGAATTTCCAATTAAAAGATCTACAATTTGGCTTAAACCATTTGGGTCATTCTATTCTACAACAACAAAATTGCATTGTAAAAAAATTAAATCAATTCAGGTTTCGCTGTAATTTTTGTCTCTTAAAATAGAAGACGACCTTACCGACCACCAGTCGGTAGTCCAGGGCTATGATGTAGCAAATTACAAACAACTGATCCAGTGTTTGCCTGATAATTGCAAAGGTATAAAAATTATACCTGTAGATGAAGAGAACATTGAGACCATAGAAAATTTGTTGTCAATAAGTTCAACACCAACTTTCAAGAGTGCGCATAGTATTTCTTCAAATAACTTGGAATAAAGGTAGCCCGGGAATTATAAATGCTCAAAAATTGAGCTGCACTGAGTGTCATCCTCATGAAATTTGTCGCTATTATGAAATAGGACTCATTAATACTGAGCCTGATGAAAACAGCCTCCAAGAAATTCTTTATAGATAAAGAGAACGTGGAGACCATAGAAAATTTGTTATCAATAAATCCAACACTGACTTTCAAAGGTACGCATATTATTCACCAAATAACTTGGACTAAAGGTAGCCCGGGAATTTTACATGCTCGAAAACTGAGTTGCACTGAGAGTCATCCACATGAAATTTATCGCTATTATAAAATAGGAGTCATTAATACTGAGCCTGATGGAATCAGCCTCCAAGAAATTCTTTATAGATAAAGAGAACGTGGAGACCATAGAAAATTTGTTGTCAATAAGTCCAACACTGACTTTCAAAGGTACGCATAATATTCATCAAATAACTTGGACTAAAGGTAGCCTGGGAATTTAACATGTCCGAAAACTGAGTTGAGTGTCACACACATGAAATTTGTCGCTATTATAAAATAGGAGTCATTAATACTGAGCCTGATGGAATCAGCCTCCAAGAAATTCTTTATAGATGAAGAGAACGTTGAGAGCATAGAAAAATTGTTGTCAATAAGTTCGACAGCGACTTTCAAAGGTACGCATAATATTCATCAAGTAACTTGGAATAAAGGTAGCCCGGGAATTTAACATGTCCGAAAACTGAGTTGAGTGTCACACACATGAAATTTATCGCTATTATAAAATAGGGAGTCATTAATACTGAGCCTGATGGAATCAGCCTCCAAGAAATTCTTTATAGATGAAGAGAACGTTAATAGCATAGAAAATTTGTTGCCAATAAGTTCGACGGCGACTTTCAAAGGTACGCATAATATTCATCAAGTAACTTGGAATAAAGGTAGCCCGGGAATTTAACATGTCCGAAAACTGAGTTGAGTGTCACACACATGAAATTTGTCGACATTATGAAATAGGAGTCACTAATACTGAGCCTGATGGAATCAGCCTCCAAGTAATTCTTTAACACCTGTATTATCATATACTTGCGAGGAGATAGGCTCTCCAAGCTTTGATTCTTCTAGTACCGAATCTTCAGTATATGTCGCTAATTCTGACCAAGAATTTGAGTTTAGCGAGGACATTGAGTGGCTGAGATTTGATTCTCCTAGGGCTAAAACTTCAAAGCAAGTCGGTAATTTTGATCAGGAAAATAAGCCTATGGTGTCACTTCTGGCCAACCGCAGTTGCAATTTCTATTACAAACCCAGTTACGAGTTTTCGTGACGTGAGATTGATCACGAAGAAATTGTAAAGAAAAAAAATTGGAAAGTCATTGTGCAACACAACATCATTTCTGTTATCACCATTTTTTTTAAATCGTTTTTTCTTAACCCTTAAGACCATTATCGATATACCAAAAAGCCGCAAGACTAACACTATCACTATCTCGTAATATACCAAGAAAATATACCCATTTCATAAAAATCATACAACTCCTATATAAACAGAGTGAGACAACAACACAATTAACGACCACGTGCACAAACGCGACTGCACTCTCATCGCGGACACATATGTGCTAATAGTGAGCTAAAGGGTTAAATAAAGAGAAAAACACTTCTGATTCGAATTATGTTGACTTTGATTGCTAATTAAGCATTATAAAAGTAAAAAAAATCACAATGTGATGTTTTTTACTTTTCACCTTTTTTCTGTATAAGAGTAGAATGACCCATTTAAATTATATAGGAAAGGTGCAAACCGGGGCCCAATTCTTATAAAAAATATATTTTAAAGTCAGAACTATAATCTGTTTTCAGCAAGCCAAATCTACAAACAGTGCGAAGTTACGTTTAAAAATAAAAAAGGTTTAGCGACGCACATGCAGAACGTACCACGCGGAGAGTTCGGCGAGTAAAGGATCGGCGCTAATCTGTACGCGGCGGAAACCCCTGATTTGTCATAGGTTATTTTAAAAAAATACGAGAACAATTAGCCGAACTTTCCGGCGCCAAATGTACAGCAGGTGTGTCGTTAAGGCTTGGACTTATAAGTTTGGCCAAAAAAGTATACTCGAATTATTCATAAAAAAATTAAATGGCAATGCTAATACAAATGTATTAGCATTTAATTTCGGTGTAATTGTATTTTAGCTTACGAGCTTAAAACATGAATAAAACAATTGAAAGTAAAGTGAAAGGTGTTATTTTGTACAATTACCAAATGCGAGGAAAAGTAACTGAAAGACACTGAATTACTTTATAGTTTACGTTATGTATAAAAACTCTATGGTCATTTGAAATAGCTATCCTGTATTATTTTTTTAATTAATCCCGCTTTTTGAGTCTCTCTCTACTTTCATTAACCAAACTACATATTTTCATGCCATTCTAAAATATTCAAAAGTGCATGTAACTTCCGTAGAACTACGAATATGGCGGTGGAGCAGAAGGATTTACTCCTGGACGATTCACATTAGTATTACCATTCCCATAATCTTGATTTGGATACCCCGGTGAAGTTGGTCCCAATGCAAACCCGTAAGAACCAGATGATGGTCTAGAATTGTTATTTGCATTATAATTGATGTTAGGCTGCAACGGATAAGTACTTGGTTGTGTTGGATAAGTACCTGGTTGTGTTGGATAAGTACTTGGATGTATTGGATAAGTACTTGGATGTGTGGGATAAGTATTCGGTGGTGTTGGATAAGGTGTCATATGAATATTGGGTTTAAAATCTGAATTTAAAGAAGTAAGTTGACTCTTTTCGTTAACGAAGGGATTTTCCGACGGTTGCACGATTTGCACCGGATCCGGTATGGGTCCATCTGGTAAGCTGTCTTTTAACGGATGAATGTACGGCCCATTTGTAAAGCCGGATAATGGAACCAAACCAAGACAGATTTCCGCTTCATCAGTTAAATTACTACTGCAACCTGATAGTTTAAATGTTACCTGCAAATATTTTTTTATGTAAGTAATGTATATGTCCTTTTTAATAACAGAAATGTTATACTTAAAAATGATTAAAATAAGATTTAAGTTGTTAGTTTATTTTCATACATTTAAAGAATTTACTTTTAAATGCTTTAAAACATATAAAAATTAGCGTCATATTATAAATAAATAAATAAATAATCGGCAGACAAACACACATATTGTATATCCCCAAATTAAGCAAGTTACGCTTGTGTTATGGGTATATAATATACAACGGACTACTCTGGGGCCGAACCCAGACACCCAGACCATAGTAAATAACGGAGAAAATACGTTTCCGAAATTTACTATACCAGGAATCGAACCCGGAGCCTCTGCGTAGCAGTGAGGTAGGCCGGCAAAGGCTTAGCCCGCTCAACCACAGAGGCCGTCGTATATATTACCTAATAGGTCTATCTATATGTTATTGTAATTAAGATTCAAAAGTTGTTGTGAGTGAGATATCTATGCAACTCACCTTAAAAAAGTAGGCAACATCGATAATGGCACAGTTGTCCAAGTACGCTGGCAAAATGTCCGGAACTCTTAGATTCAACGAAATCGACTTCTTACTCTTACCCATGACCGCACCAGTTTTCGCCTTCACCAAAGACACTTCCGGCGGCGAATATTCACCGGGAAGCCGTTGGCTGCGATATTTCTCTCTCTGGAAATTTACCAGCATGGGACTTTATGTCGTTCATAATATAGTCTTACCGATTTCGGTAACGGCGACCCCTCAAACGTCATCATCTCGCCGCCTGTGGGCCGTAATGTGGCTGGCCAGACAGAATTTATTTTTAAATTCCCGGCCACATATCGCACAATATATTTGGCCAGCGGCGTTGTATGTACAGCTATAGGAGGGCTTGCTCTTTGCGAGTTTGACGTTTTCGAAAGCCTTGACTTTTTTAAAGATTTGTCAGTTTTATGTCACATGCAGTTAGACGATGCTTGAGCACGTCCTTATAACGCAAGTGCGGACCACCTTGTTTACGTTTCCCTTCTGCCAACTCCGAAAAGAAGACTGCTTTGTGTAAACGGTGGTCTTCCATGCGAAGGACGTGCCCACACCACCTAAGTTGTCGCTAAGTTCACAAACATGGCTTGGAAACCGGTAAAAAAAGTCGAATCGGTTATAGCCTATTATGCATATGAGAGCTTTTTTTTCGGTTTTGTTGTCACTTTAAGCTCAATTAAACAGTTTTTGAATGACTAAACAGATATACAATGCAAAAGTGGATGGATGCAGAAGTCGTGGAAGGCCACGACACACCTTCCATGATCAAATTGATCGTGTACTAGCAGAAGGTGATGTCAGAAGCCTTAAGAACAGACGAGCTTGCATGACAAGAGTTATGAATGTCAAAGAGGCAAGTGAGGTGTGTAAGAATAAGCCTAAATGGCACTCTGTTGTTCGTGCCTACCCCGCAAGGGAACTGGCGTGAAGTTATGTATGTATGTATGTATGTATGTAAACAGTTTTTGAGAACGAAATTTTATTAAACGTTATGAACGAAATTATCTGCTCCCGCAAGTCTAATCGCAGCACATATATGTCCGCTGTGACAGTCGCAGGTGGCGCTCTCGCGGTGATTGTTGTTGTGTTGTTGTCTCACTCTGTTTATATAGGATTTGTATGAGACGGGTATACATTCTTGGGTATATTATGAGATAGCGATAATTAGACTTAGGGGTAAGCAGATAATAAAACTAATATTAGTCACGGTGGCGAAGTCGGTCAGTCAGTGAAGAATAGAATAATAATTTATTGCTAGAAATGTATGTGTACATATAATATTTTCTTAAGTTTTCGCGACTTGTATACATAATAAAACTACGTTTTAACGGTTTTAAGCGCGGTAATCTTTAACAATACTCGTAGACACTTGACATCTTTGTCTTCCGTGATCACGGCCACTGTAAAGTGGCCGAAACGTCGGAAAAACCAAAATCAAATAAAATTACCGCGCTTAAAACCGTTAAAACGTAGTTTTATTATGTATGTGTACATAGTTGTTTTTTGTGTGGTAATTGTCTCAATACATTTTGCCTAATTAGGCGTGCCATTTCCAGATCTTGTAACTAAATCTAAATTGAAACTAATTAACAATAATAGTTAAATAAATTAGGTAACATTAAACGTCAAGCAAAGCATTAATTAAATAAGAATACATAGTTATCATTAGAATTTATCACTTAAATAATCCTCGATTTTATAGTAGCATTTCATTACCAAAATTTTTTTTAAGTGTCTTAATTAATAATATGGATTTTTGCTTCTTTATACTGTCTGGTAATTTATTGTATATTACTGAAGCTAAGACACCCTTGAATTCTGTCTTCGAATTGTAGTTGGTGTTAAATTCCGTTTAAAAAAAAAAAAAAACGAGCGGTGTATGAAGTTATGCCATTGACGGACTTCGCCGCCTTGACTATATATTTATAAGCCGTTAAAAATGTCACTCAAAAGTCGTGGTGGCGTAATGGCTAGCGCATGCGGCCCAAACTCAAAGGGCGCGGGTTCGATCCTGGCCGGAACGCATGCAGCACTTAGTTAGTTTTCTGATCTAATGTGCATATTGTTACAATTACCACGTGCTAACAACGGTGAAGGAAAACATCGTGATGCAACCTGCACATCGAGATGACCGATGTATCAAACCTGCCAAGCCGCCTTGGACAAGCGTGACAGGTATACTGTCCGTTCCCCTATAATAGGAAGCCCGAGCCCAGCAGTGGGACATTTATGGGCTGATATTATTATTATCTAATATATATAATTCTCGTGTTGCGGTGTTTGTTACCAAACTCCTCTGAAACGGCCGAACCGATTTGTATGAAATTTTGTGTGCATATCGGGTAGGTCTGAGAATCGGCCAACATCTACTTTTCATACTAAATGATATTTATTTTTTTGACAAAATTTCTTATTTATATTACATTATAATTTAGCATTGAAAAACACATACAACCCTAAATATTTATCCTTCTACCACCAACCCATATTTTTTAATAGCGATATAAGTACTTTAATAATTTTCTACTCTGTTCAAGTTGATTCGAGTTTAGATTAACATTTGGTCCCGGGAGATGGCGCTGGAATCGGGTTCTAGATTTTTATTTTTTAAAGGCAGGACAACGTCTGCCGGGTAAAGCTAGTGTTATTATAAAAATGTCACTTATTGAAACAGTTGTAAAGGTAAGTTCCTTTTTACATACATACATAACATCACGCCAGTTCCCTTGCGGGGTAGGCACGAACAACAGAGCGCCATTTAGGCTTATTCTTACACACCTCACTTGCTTCTTTGACATTCATAGCTCTTGTCATGCACGCTCGTCTGTTCTTAAGGCTCCTGACATCACCTTCTGCTAGTACACGATCAATTTGATCATGGAAGGTGTGTCGTGGCCTTCCACGACTTCTACATCCATCCACTTTTGCATTGTATATCTGTTTAGTCATTCTTTCAGCATGCATTCTTTCCACATGCCCGAACCACCGGAGCATTTCTTACCTTCACCCCGACACTCTCTATCTTACTTCGGTATTACGAACGCGGTCCGCGAGAGTCACTCCGCAGATTTTGCGCAGTGCTCGCATCTCGACCGCGTTTACTCTACTTTCATGCTCTCTCTTCCATACCCAACTCTCGCTTCCATACGTGAGCGTAGGCACCAGCACCGCGTTGTGTATGGCGAGCTGGGCCTTCTGGCTGAGGTTCTTAGCGCCTAGAAGTTTACCTAACGCTCCATTCAAACTATTCTCCAAATTCACTCTTCTTTCTATATCAGCGGTGTACCTTCCATCCCTGCTAAAAGCACATCCAAGATATACAAACTCATTCACTTGCTCCAGCATAACATCATCGACCATTATCCTTGCATTCGTTCTGGTTTCTTCTCCTTTCCTTAAAGTTCCTTTTTGTATTTAGATATTATATATCACGTCTTTATCCAAATTAAAAGACAGAAATAACCATCTAATTTCGACTTTAATAATGGTATAGAATTGACACTACTTTAATAAAGTTTATAAAATTCAAAAAAATATTTGATACTTACACAAACAAGCTCTAATATCGTCTTAGTGATCTCGGTGCTGCTCTCGTTATCAACGTCCACTGTAATTGGGATGTCTTGTCCGGGACAATAGCCTGTCACCGGCAGATGCACTTGTATGCGCATGGGCTTTGGGGTGCATATACAGCCGCAACCGTACTCCTCTTCAAACTCCAGGTTTATTGGATTCTGTTCAATAAGAAATGCCTCATGGCTATACTGACAGACACACTGAATCTATCCCTTGAGTATGCCGCCATAGAAACTTTTGAGTTGTGTTCCGGCATCAGTGGCCAGGTTCCAGTTTCTCCTTCGAGGCCGGCAGCACATTGCCAGCACCTCTGGTATTGCTTATATGCATAGGCGACGGTAACCACTTTCCATAACAGTTGGGCCATCAGACTGTCTGCTGTGCTTCAGCAATAAAAAAAAAAAATCTATATCATTTGCTGGGACGACCAGAGATAAAATTTCAAATTATGTCCTAGATAGACCTATAGTGGCTTTGTTTCTCAACTTGAGGGTCGCGACCCTTGCGGAGGTCGCAGACTGTTAAAAAAAATGACCTCTGCTCACGCTTCCCTCTGGCAGAGATTTGTTACATAGTTTATATTATTTTTAATATGTAATTGTATTTTCTAAAGTTAGTTTAATAAATTATAAAATGTATGTAAATCAAAAAACACCCAAATTTCAATAGAGAAGATGGTTGGAAAGTACCACCTGTTTGGGATCCAATTATCAAAACTATTAAGACCCAAACCCAGCAAAAACCAGCTGCCAGACCTCAACACACTGTGAGCTTATATAAAATTATTAGAGATAGGCATGTTTGCTGAAGAGTTTCTTGCGCCGCTTCTTCTCTTCAAGCCATAACATGTTGCGAAGCGGTAGTAAATTAGATTAGGCTCCCATAGATTAAATAATAACCATAAACAAAATTAAAAATTAAATAATTAAAATTAATAAGTTGGCGGTAGGCTAAATAAAACTTTAACAATACTCGTTGACACTTGACATCTTTGTCTTCCGTGATCACGGCCACTGAAAAGTGGCCGAAACGTCGGAAAAACCAAAATCAAATAAAATTACCGCGCTTAAAACCGTTTAAACGTAGTTTTATTATGTATACAAGTCGCGGAATCGAATAAGTACCATCAAACATATAAATAAACTATTATTATAATTCAATAGTGAAGACGTCGCAAGATTTTTTACTTAACTTTTTGCATTTTCGTGGGTCGCGACATAAAAACAGTTGAGAAACAGTTCTGTAGTGTATGAGTTAAGAATATAATAAAGTATAGTATGAGTAATTGGAAAACTAGACTGATCACTGAAAGTACTTGTGTGTATCTCATTTCAATAATCCCTAAGTCTATGCTTTAAATACTACAGTAACAACATAAGGGCAAAAAAGTAAATTTAAGAACAGCGCATATTCAATAGTAAAAATTTAAAATAGTTGAAACAAATGTATGAAAATATAAACAGAAAACCGCCTTTTCTCGCAACTTCTCTTGTACTTTATAATCCGACTTCTTAATTCGCAACAGTTCCACTTTCTAGGAGCAGGATCATAGAAGTTCATCTCCACTGTCATAACTACATATATAACAAATTACATAACGATCTGTTCATTCCCCTAGATTATGAAGCAGAAACAAACAAACATCGGAACATATTCACATATATACACACACACACACATATGTGACTAGGATGTGCCCGCGACTTCGTCCACGCTTGACTTGAAATTTTCGGTACACAAAGTATCGCAGCATTTAAAAAAGATTGTAATTTGTAACCTATTATTTTAGTAAAAACAGTGTCGGAATAAACTGATTTTTATTAATAACTTCAAACCACTTCCGGGAAAATTCCCGCGGGATTCCCGGGTTAAAAAATATCACACATATAAAAAATCACATTGGAATTCGGTTTTTTTTTAATCTGGCTATTATAAATCATTCCCGGAAAAATTCCCACGATAAAAAGTAGCGCAGAGTTTAAGTCTAAGAATGAAGAAGAGCTGTCGATCAATGAAAACCGCATCGAAATCGGCCCAATAGTTTTTACGTGAATCCCGAACAAACAGACAAGTAATAAAAAAAATGCTTTTTGTTCTCCATTGTTTATATAGTCCATTCCAGTTGTTTTTTCGTAAATAGCTTCAATGTACAAACGCGGCATGTTTAGAATGTTATAATATTAAAGATATGCCCCACCTTGATATCAGGACTGCCAGTATTCAAATCCAAAGGTGCCACTACCTTAATCTCTTTAAACAACGCCTCATTCAATACATTTGGATCCGGGAAGATCAGGGTGGCTGTGATGCTGTATGTCACGGTGCCAACCTCACCTTTGAAACTAGACGGAGCCGAGTATGGTATATTGAATTTAAAGGGGAAGGAGTGAGAACCAATCGGGAGTTGAGTGTTATCTGAAAATTAAATGTCAGGTTAGGACTTATACATAGCAATGCATGTTAGGTACATGATTGTATTAAGTCAGTTTGCAAGATGATAAAACAACACTATAATAAATTCGGCAGATATACATACTAAACCTTATATTGGTTGTGTTGTAATAAACAATTTCCATATTAGTATTATTATATTTATACGCAGTTTAAGTATTTATAAATGACTGAGCTCTCTAAAACCATTCCTTAAATTGTAAGCATAATATAGGACCAATGAATGATAGTCCGAAAAAGAAGTGTTCGCATCTTGAATTCTGCCTACTTAATTCTGTTTTGCAACTCAACGTTTAGGTGCCCGAGCTTGGTTTATAAATATTTATGAAAGCAAACATAGATGGCATAGATTTAAATACAGTAACTAGTTTCACGTCGCCACCGTTTTTCAAGGCGGCGCACATGCTAATACACACATACATTGTATACCCACAAGCTGAACAATTTATGTTATTAGTATGGGCAATGGGACCACTCATAAAAATTGATTAGAGTGGATACATAGACAATATATTTTTGTTTGTTGTTTAGTTTGTTCTGAAAAAGTCTCTATATGATATTTTCTTAAGTTGTCGCGACTTGTATACATAATAAAACTACGTTTTAAGGGTTTTAAGTGCGGTAATTTTATTTGTTTTTGGTTTTTCCGACGTTTCGGCCACTTTCCAGTGGCTGTGATCACGGCCACTGAAAAGTGGCCGAAACGTCGGAAAATCCAAAACCAAATAAAATTACCGCGCTTAAAACCGTTAAAACATGGTTTTATTAAGTCTCTATATTATTAATATGTCACACTTTTTTTTATTTTTTTATTGCAGGAGTTCAGCAGACAGGCAGACGGCCCACTTGATGGAAAGCGGTTACCATCGCCTATGGACATTTGCAACACCAAAGGTGCTACAAATGCGCTGCTGCTCTCTTAAAGAAGACTGGAACCAGGTCACTAATGCCGGAACACAACACAAGGTTGTTATGGCGGCATACTCTAGACCAGGGGTGGTCGCCATCCAGTCGAGCAAATACTCTACCACCTGGCTGTGGGTTGTTAAGTCGCCTCTTACGACAGGCCGCCGGGCCGCAGGAAATTGTATTCTTTCTCCGTTCCTGCACGGATACAAATAAATACTAGATACTAACTACACCCCATTCACATAATTCGATACCAAGATTATCATCAATCAAAAATATTAATGCTGAAGTCAGGAATATCTAAAATCGCAACAGTAACTATAATAGTCAAATGCCATCATCAAAAATTTTTAGTTAGATTGGAAAATACAATATTAATAAATAGAATATTTGTGTTCAAAAGTGATAATGAATGCTTACATTTAGGTTTTAATAAACATTGCTGCACAACTAGAAAAGTATTGAATAAAAAGCATTAATATTTTTTTTTAAACAATTGGTCAAAGTTACGGAGAGATGCACACCACAGCAAATCTTGAAGGTTTATACCAACAAAGCACTCTGAACACTATTAATGTGTAAAAAAATTATGATTAAAATAGGTCAGTGAAATAAAGGTTATTTATTTATTAGGTAATATTTTTTCTCTCTCTTGTAAAATTTGATATTTAGATCCAGTAACATTTTGTCTTTAAAGTATGACTTATTGCATTCTGTAAGAAAAAAAAAACATAAAGTACTTAGCATGCCAACGGTGTCTCCAACTAAGCACTGTGAGTATTTAAAATATTGCTCAACTCCCTTATACTCCACTACTTTGATCCTTTCTCGACCAAAATGGACTTCCTTCATGTTCTCTGTCCATAGCACCTCGGCCTCTCCAAGGCAATCAATGGTTATTGCTACAAAAAAGTATAAATCATTAACCAGTACAATGGAATTAAAACTATGTTTTAAGAGGACATTTTATTCATATGAAATAAAATGCCGCACCTTATACAATTAAAATATAGTTTTAATTATATGTAGGCACTAGTCCTAAAAAGTAAAAAAAAAATCTAGTACAATGGAAAAAAAATACTAGGATTAACGATCGCCAGATTTGGTAAGCAACACTTCGACTCCCTTGGTGTCAAGTAGACCTGTTACCCCGTTTGCCAGGTTGGCTACAAGCAAACACAAATAAAACCAGTATTATTTTTATGTGAGAAAAATAGGCAAACAAACAGACAGCCACTCACCACCTCTGGTAGCCAGTCTCCTGTAATATGTTAGAATTTTAAATATGCTGCCATATGTCAAGACATTAGCTATTGAGACACTTATGCCAGTAATGGGTTGAATCTTAAACTAAGTTGCCTGAATTTAGGGGTTATGAGTGTTCAGGGGTCAAGGGGGTCTATCTCAAGCCTCACTATATAATTTTCGCTGCCGGAAATAAGCAATAAGTGCCAGAACAGACTATCACCATTTAGATAGATAGATAGATAACACTTTATTGCTCACCAAATATACAATATCAAAAATACACAATTACAATTTTGTCATGGTAGAAACAATAGGCGGCCTTATCGCTTAAAGCAATCTCTTCCAGGCAACCTAACTTAAAGAATAATTTAACCTAATCTGGCGATGTAGGTGGTGCAGATCATTAAGTAGGTATATCATAAATACACATAATAGGTTTATTTATTTATTCATTGATAACTATTTAAAAACTGGTTACAAGTCACAGCAACCAATTTATAACCATTATTTAAATATTCATCATGAAATAAATAGTTCACAAACACCAGCTGCAGGGGGAAACTCCCATCCTCCCCTCCCTCTTTTCACCCTTCTGCACTCCCTTTTAATGCGCTAGTCCAAAATTTCACCATCCTGACCTGCTTATTTTTTATTAACTCTTCACCTCACTATTAGCACATATGTGTCCGCGATGAGAGTGCAGATTGCATTTATGCACATGATCATTAATTGTGTTGTTGTCTCACTCTGTTTATATAGGATTTGTATGAAATGGGTATATTTTCTTGGTATATTACGAGATAGTGATAGTGTTACTCTTGCGGCTTTTTGGTATATCAATAATAGTCTTAAGGGTTAAATAAAAACTACTCTTCTGCGCCAGGGGGAATTGGCGGAGGGCAATACCCCTCGAACCCTCTATTAAGTTAGTTTAAGATTATAACCCTAGTATTTACACTGCCTGCTCTGTCCTGCTTTCTGGAATGCAGAGAATCTATTTGGTGGAAGAAATAAGCAGAATAAGGGTACCTATGCAGTTGGACATTTCACACAGCCCTAGCACCTTTAGATATTAAAATAATTAACACAATTTATTATGACTACTTAAAGGTAAGCAAATGGGAGACATGTTATATGAACACTTGCTACTGATAGTTACAATTCCCTTCGTTAGCTCATCATCATTGTCACAAAAAAATGTACTTGATATTTTCCTATACTTACATATTTTTTGTAAGATCTATTGAGTTAAGTGTTCAATACATGTTACCCTCATTTTGAGACATGGGGTGGGCTATAGTTATAGGGCGCGTTTATTTATTATGAACAGATCTGAACTTTTTTAATATAAGTTAGAAGGCTAAGGTCGAATAAATAAAAATTACAGTACTAGGTGGTGTGCAGATGAGCCGCAATTAACTTGTATTTAAGTAGTAATACCGAGCATTCAATGACGTAGTGTGTACAATATTTGAGAGCTGAGCCGAGTACATTGTGTGACAGACACAGGCTGAGCCGTCCTTACACACCTTTGAATAGATTTGGTAGAAGATAGGCAACAGAAAAACATAATAAATTAAAACATACCAGAAAAGCTCAGAGGTTCGCTTAAGGTGAAAAATACGCTCCCCGACACTTGCTGGCCCGAGTAAAACACTGCTTTTGGCGAGTCCAGTTTAATTTCACCACTTCTAAAATCCGACATAGTGTTCGTAGCGTAGGTATATAAGGCACTACAATATATATTACAATGCGTAAAAGTAAATTGACAAGTTAAATAAAAATACAGAATAATTTAAAAAGACTATTTGTAGACTTTTTTATTTTGAAGTCATTATCACTATCACAGACTACTATCAGGATAATACGTATATTATGTTCTTTCTTTCTTTCTTTCGTTTTTTGGCAAGAGGTTCGTTCGTATATTATGTTAAAAGTTTTTTTTTTAACTATATGTCAGAAATTCTGAAAGTCAAAATGACATTGAATCTGTTGTTATTGTTTTATTTGCCAAAAAGATAGACTAAGGAGCTAAGATAATACAGCCTTGTCGTACGTCCATGAGCTCAGGCAAATTTGAAATTGTAGATCTGACTGATGTGACCGTCATACATATACAATGGTCTTCGTGTGACCACATGATAGATTACATTTCAAATACTTGGCTCACATTTTTCACAAATCACAAAACGACATCATTATTACTCATAAACCATCCATAAAAATATCTTACAACTATTGTTCATTTCAAAGTAATATTACACATTTTTGAAAATAAATTGCATAGTATAACCAATGTAGCCACACGTTGGTGATTTATTGCCATTTAAGCTACTCAGAGCGAGAATTGGCCACGAAAAAGCTTGAAAGGTGACTGGTCGCCTATTTGGCTACTACGAGGACAAGCCATTTAAATTAACCGAAATACAAATGAATAGGCTTTTAATAAAAAATATGGCCACCCTAAGGTCTGTATTAAAAATATTAATTTAATAATATTAATAAAAAAATATGAACATGAAAATTACTATACTATTCAATATCTGGTTGTTTTAACAATATATAATGTATATGTAGTATTGTAATATTATTCTTGGCACAAGATGTAAAACTATTTACTTTTTAGTAAGTAGTCTTGAAGTCAGTTTCTTTTTTGCTAGAAAATTTGATTTTACACTTTTAAGTTTTATATATGTTATCCCTAGTAAGGTACCTTCTAGAATGAAATGATAGCTAGATGTAACAGAACTCATAGCTCAATTTACACATTCGCGCTGTTTGTCTAGGAGTTTTGAATAAAGTTTCCTACGCTTTTGCTTGAATATTGTGTATATTTTAATTATTAAACTATTTACAATAAATTTTGTTTGTGCGTATAATAGCCGGTTTGCGACAATGTACTCTTTGCTGTGAGTCCTTAACTGTGGGTCTGCGTTCAATAGGTACCTACCTAGTAGATTTTGAGTACCTAGTAGTAGTAGAACTTGCCAAAAAGGCAGGCAAAGGAATCTTAAGCCCATACAGCCAATTCTGCTGTATAAGTCTTCGTATAGTAGCGCAGTTGTTTTGTAGGTTACAACTAACGCCATTGAAGGGAGTTCTTGTAAAAACTCGAAAGGCCACATTTGACTATACAGTTCACATTTCTTACAAAAACACATAATTACTACTCAAAAACTATCAATATCCTACAACTATTGTTCATTTTAGAGTAATTTTACACATTTTTAGAAAATAAAACTGCACAGCACAACGTTCCCTTTCAGTTCCCGCCAAAACTCTAGTAGATTTTGATTATTTCTTTTATGTGTTGGCCGTAGAGTACGAGTGTTTTCATAGTCAATTTATGATTTTGCATGTGTGTACACACCCAGCGTACCAATTTTATGCTCAGATGGACCTGTGTGTACCTTCTTAGGTAAATCGTGCAGCGACAGGTATTAAATTTTTTTCAAAAATGGTTATGGAATTTTTAAAACAAAGTTTTTTTCAGTTGATACTTTTATTACAAATTATATTTGAATACACATTTATCATTTCAAACGTATTAAAAGAAATAAAAACTTATTCTATACCCTTAGATCATATAAACGTCTAGATCACGCATCAATTGCACAAAAACGGCCCAAAAACAGTGCACCAAAATTGGTGCACTGGCTTCAATGGCTTCCCACGCCTGTTAGTGTCGTTTCGATTACTTTACTGGTTAGAGCTCTCGCAAAAAAAAATAATTATGCCGACCTGCGCTATTAAAATGTGTCGGAACTATTTTAAAACGGGAAAGGATAAGTATGAGATGTCATTTAATCGGAAAACTTAACACTTTTCTCATGATTTCTTTGTAAAAACGTGAAATTTAATTTCGACATTTTCAAGGTTATCGAATTGATTGATGTTGTCAGGTGAGAAGTGTGACTTATTTTCCAAAATTTGGGGACTTTTGTTACGATTTTTTCTTTATTTATGAGATATGAATAATTGAAAAAATCTATAGAAAACAGACATGTAATGTTTGTGTGTCCGGTTTTCTTAAACTAGTTTATATTACGTTTTAGACTTCCTACGGATCCAATTGTAGCATATTGTTGGACAAAGAGATGGATTTTGAAAGGAAGTATTTTGAATCATTTTCGGAGATATTTTTACACTATGTTTTTTATATTTTCTTCTCAACGGCACAATTGTATTGAAATAAAGTACCTAAAATAATTATATATGATCGTGACCGATAAGAAGTAAGTTGTGCGAAGCATAATTAGAAAATTTAAGAATACTTAACCATCATATAAAATTATTTCTAATCTAACCTTAGCGCTTTGGACAATATAAACTTTTTAATGTAACCTTATGACGTTTGACATAGAATTGACAGAATGCGTGCTGCAAATATCGTCAAAGAGGATGTAAAAAAAACTGAATATCGTTTAAAGCAGATGCTTCGGTCGGAGTTATCTGTACTAATATTATAAAGAGGTAAAGTTTGTAAGTTTGTGACGTTGTAGGGGGTAATCTCGGGATCTACTAAACCGATTTTTTTACTGTTGGAAAGCTACGTTAACAGGGAGTGTCATAGGCTATATAACATGACGCTTTATACCACGGGAGCGGGACAGACCACGGGTGAATCCGCGCCGGGCCGCTAGTAATATTATAGATAACTCTTTATTGTCATCATTAAGATATTAATTTTGTCTATATTCTGTTAGCTGCATCTCCATTAATTCCTAATAAAGAAATAATTTAATATATTAATATGATAAAAAACTAATTTTAGTTCAGAAAATAATCAAACTGAACTAGTTTGAATAAAAACATTTGGATATGAATATTTTTATTTCTATATAATAGCCCTTTTCAAGTGGTTTAGTTGCTCTTAAGTCCCTGCATTAAACTATCCCGTGTACCTACCCCGTAGTTCCTACTACTGATATAAACTTTGGATTATACATAAAGCCTACTACCCAATATGAACCTATCGAATCGTTCCAAGTCTACTATTACAAATAATTTCACTGACTTTTAGCGCAGGATAATCTTTGGGTTATAAATAGTCATCTAATAACCTTCGTGAACATGATGTATAATACAAAAATAATTTGCCATTATGAATAGTTTTTTTTGGATTATTACATTAGTATTGGTAATTAACAGACTTATAAATATGTACTAATATCTGTACAGACATTTTATTGCGAATTAAAATTACTATATGTGCTATGAATGTGTTATGAATTTATTTGTGCATGTATTTTTTATGGTTCGTTCCAAGACACACAACTTTTGTTGCTAATACTTTATTTAAAAAAAACTGAAACATCTGAGCAATATTAAATTATAACACATAAAGCTATTAAATCATAACGATCATTTAAACTTTTCACTTACATAAAAAAAATATTTAATTATAAAAAATGGGGTAATATTTTTTTCCTGATATCCCGAAAACGCAGAGTGAATTTAGCAACGCTTCGCGTTTTTGATGCCGTTTTTGGCGATGTTGTTTGTTAGCAATGCTCTCTCTAGACATGTTATATCTCAATGTCTATACCATAATTATTTGCCAGCTGTCCGAGTCTTACTACTATCCCATCCATTTGCCTCAAGCCCGATTTACTCTTATATTAGTGAAGTAGTAAAATAATTTGCGAAATTGGCGAGTTAAATGCTTATCGTCTTTTGGACAGAAATGTTTCTAGTAAAGTAATTAAAAGTTGGCAATAAGTAGGCATTTGTCCAAACGATGACAAGGACTCTTTTACAAAATAAATATTGTAACTGAAGCAGATGTAAATCAGACTTTACTACAGATTAAAATTTGAAATAAACCTCATACAAGTTATGTCAATTTTCTAACAATAGGAAGACAAATGAATGCATTGTAAAAAATACAAACCAGCAATAGTCAAATTTAAAAACTAAGGTACAGGTTTTGAATTCTATTACAGTGGACCCTCGGTAATTCGACAAACATTTTGCACTATCGAATTTGTCGGATTATAGAATATCGCCATAGACCCCCTATAGGTCCACGTTCAGCAGCCTGTTGCGAGGATCATTTTTGATATTTTGCCCGCGTTTGGTCCGTTGCCCCCAATGGCCCAGATTCAGTTCGAAACGAATTCCTCCTGTGTTATCAAAAAAAACCCCTATAGTCCAGATATTTTTTTAAAAGAATACCTTGTAATCCGACAAATTACAAATCAAAGTGATACATTTCTATCTGAACTACAAATCACATACTACATATATATGGAATTTAGTAAAATAAACAGAACAGTAGAGAGCTTACGTTTTATTGTAAAACTAACATCATTAATGCTATAGAACTTACAGTAGTAGCAGTAACTAAACTTATTTATGTTACTAAACAGAAATAAATTCTATGTAGTGATAGGCATGTCGTATAACAGGAGGTGTCGGATTATCGAGGTTCCACTGTATTAACATCATATAATTTCTTAAAATATTTGGCATTTTCATAGAAATATACTAAAAACTTACGGCCCTACTTATAATAATCTCGTTGAGAAAGGATTAGCCTTAAAGATTATGCCTAACAAAACTAAGCCCCAATGAATATCTTTTTTCACTTATAAACGTGTTTGCCTATTACCTGTTGCTTACCCAAGAGGACCACAGATAAACGTTTTTTTTATATTTATGGCTTGGCAACTATGGAACGGAGAAAGAATACAATTTCCTGCAGCCGGGCGGCCTGTCGTAACAGGCGACAAAACAACCCACAGCCAGGTGGTAGGGCATTTGCCCGACTGGATGGCCACCACCCCTGGTCTACAGTATGTTGCCATAACAACCTTGAGTTGTGTTCCGGCATTAGTGACCAAGTTCCAGTCTCCCTTAAGAGAGCAGCAGGGCATTTGTGGCACCTTTGGTGTTGCGAATGTCCATAGGCGATGGTAACCGCTTTCCATCAAGTGGGCCGTCTGCCTGTCTGCTGAACTCCAGCAATAAAATAAAATAAAAACTAGACCTTTAAGCAACTCTCTGCAACAAAATATTACATAGAATCCTGTTACATAAGACCGGTGCATGACGTAAACTACTTATATCTGAAGGCTAGACGTTATTTAAAAAAAAATATCTATAACTTCGAATACAAATTTTATTGCCTTATTAATAATATTACAAAAAGTTTAAATGTAGGCTCGTTAAACAAAGTTAAGTGTTATTCATAATCGAATATACTATAATATACAATATGTGTGTATGTCTGCCGATTAAAAGGAAAAAAAAAAGAATTCCGAGTGAGATTATGAAAATCTCATTTTTTAACGAGCCTACAAACCTCTTAAATAAGGGGGTTAAAATTTAATCTATGCTATATATAAATCTGAGAGCATGGAAGACAATCACCTATTAAAACGGACTAGATGGCACTAAAAGGATGGTTTCCTTTTGCTTCTTGATGTTTTATTATTTAAAACATACGTGTTAGAATAAATCAGACAAATTAAAAAAAAAACCGGAATGTTAAGATGATTAGCTCTTATAAAAATAAAGCGTCAAAACGAGTATCGCCATATGACCCGTTTTATCCTACTAATATTATAAACGCAAAAGTCTATAAAAATGTTTGTTACTCTTTCACGTAAAAATTACTGAATGGATTTTGATGAAACTTAATTTTTATTTATGTATCCTAGTCTATGGTCATATTCACTTATGTCAACAGACTAAGGTTATACACACATAGTATTACGAATTACTTTTTTAGTGTACAATTGTCGCTCCTTCCTTAATAATAATATACATATACCTATTACTATTTTACATTATAATGTTTACTTCATATTTGTAAGTCTTTTGGGTAAAGGCAAATTACATTTCGTTTCAACCACTTACAAGCTAGGAAGAACAGGCCTGACTATTATTTTATATCCCAGAAAAGGGGATAATTTCTATGAGATATGTAACGGAAAAGTACGCAAACTAAGTCACTTGGAAAATACTATTAAGTTGAGAATAATACCTTTGCATTAGTCATTATATTAATGCCAACATATTTGTATGTCTTTTGCGTACAAGTAAATTACATGTCGTTTCAACCAGTTGCAATCTAGGAAGGATAGGCCTGACTATTATTTTATATACCAGAAAAAAGGATAGACTATTTGAGATATGGCAATGGAATACTACGCAAACTAAGTCACTTGAATATAAAAAAAAAACAAAATACTATTAAGTTGAGAATAACAGCTCTGCATCAGTTATTATATTAATGCTAAGTTCCAATACAAAATCATTCATTTACCTCACCATTGCTAGATATCTGACATTACTTGTATAGAAATTATAACCAATAGTAACGGAAATGAATGAACAGTAACATATAGGAATAAGATGTAATGTCTGGTTTGCACTACTTAAGAATAGAGTTAACTTGTGAAAGCGGCAAGTTTTTTAATTTTTTTTATTGCAGGAAGTTCAGCAGACAGGCAGACGGCCCACTTGATGGAAAGCGGTTACCATCGCCTATGGACATTTGCAACAGCAAAGTTGCTACAAATGCGCTGCTGCTCTCTTAAGGGAAACTGGAACCTGGTCACTAATGCCGGAACACAACTCAAGGTTGTTATGGCGACATACTTTAGACCAGGGGTGGTAGCCATCCAGTCGGGCAAATGCCCTACCACCTGGCAAAAGAGTTGCGCTTTTATAGATAGATAACTTTTTATTGTATACCAATACAAAATTAAACTCTCCATTTTCGCAAATTAACTTCCTTCTTAACTAATGCGAATGTAAATTAGGCTTTAAGCCTGATTTGCATTAGTTATGTAGGTAATGTAGGCAAAAATGGCGAGTTAACAATATAGGTCCTCATCGTCCTTTGGACAGTCATTCACATATGGCCGGTTGCTATATCTTAATATTCATTCGCTTTTTTTTTTGTTTTTGAGGCGAGGGATAATGCTTAACCGATTTACGCACAAACTGGGTCGTTGCTAGGGGAACGACACGCGTCGGTCGGGGGCGATAACACTGCAGCAATAGTATGCTCTTGGCAGCGCTCCGTCCGCGATCGACGTCACAGAATTGTGTGGAAGACTCCGAGCGTTGCTACACGAGCGAGCAACCCCAATACCCACTAAAAACCCCCTCCTCCCTGACGACCCTGCGCTTTGTATGTGTTGGAAAGGCTGAGATTTAGAATATTCATTCGCTTGCATTGACCATTCATAAAAAAATGACAATAGGGGTCATTCACAAATTACGTCCACGTTTTCCCGACGAAGTGACATTGACAAGTTTAGGGCCCAAACTTCGTGACGTCACATTTCTAAATCTAATATATTTAAGCTTTAAAACACGAAATTTGAACTATTAACGAAAAACTTTCAAATATTTCCAACTGTATCTGTATGAGCAGTGTTTTAATTATTAAAAAATAATTTAAATGGAAATGAAACTAATTACGGAACTGTTGTTTTAATTTAATAATTTCTTGTTTTTTTTATATATTTTTATTGCAGGATATCCATTACCAGGGCGTTCCATCGCGAGGCGACCGCGGTCGTTGTGGTCGTGGCGAAAACGCCACTAATGACGTCATCATTTTCGATCACACAACGCTCACAACGACCCATGTCAAGAGGTGGGTCGAATAGCCGTTTCACTTGGGTTTACGATTGTAACGTCGGCAAGCAAGTGGAACGGGAAAAATCGTGGTCGTTGTGAGTCCCTAATGGAGTGTAGCCGGAGCTACTGTCTAATATTATCCCGCAGATACAGAAATCGGCATCACACTTAACTTGCGAAGTTCTATACACACAATGATAAGGACTTAACTCGCCAGATGCGAAAATTCGTATCGAAAACTCGTTTCTTAACCAATGCCAACATAGATCCGGCTTTGACCAGTAAAATAAGTAACAGTCATTTCTTTAATTATAATTAAAAGGAGGATGCATGGCCGTGACTTGAGGGAGTAAATTCTGTGTAACTTGAGGGTTATAGGGTGGTTGGGCGGAATAGGCCATAGGTGATGTGGGATATGGCTGAACGTATGGCATTCCTTGCTGCATTTGGTTCATAGCTTGACCTGGCCCTATTAGAGGGAGGTTTCCGATAATAATACGACGAGAGTCCTCCACATCACTGTGACAACCTTTTACTTCTAAACGCACCTGAAAAAATTAAAAGAAGAATTTGGGGGATTTTATTTTTACTAGTGTTATGTATACAAGCTTTTTCTCAAACTAAAAGAGGATACATTTGTATATGAGCGTGACGGTCACGCGAGTTCAGTGCTTTTTGCTCAACCCAAAAATCGCCAGTATCTAAAGAAGTTTTCACTCCAAAAATTGTTATCGGTTGTTCTTGTAGCTTATTTTGCGAATTGAAATAAAAAAAGCAGACAAAGTCACGGGTGGTCCTGTTATATGATAAAAAATCGTAAAAGTGTTAAATGTGAAACTCACGTAAAAATAGTATTGCAGGTCAATAAAGCGACTTCCGTAGAGATTGTAGACATCGACTGTTGGAATTTTGAGTTCAACTGTAAAATTCTTGGTCGTGTTGGGTTCTACGGGTCCAGTGGATAGTTCCATGATCTTCACAGCCTCATCCTTAGTACCAGGTTCACATTCAGCGTGGTAAGTTATTTTCTGTAAAGTTCCAATGTCATTGATATAACAAGACAATACCCTAAATCCACATTAATAGATTAGTATAAGTTGAAAGAATGACTAAACAGATATACAATGCAAAAGTGGATGGATGCAGAAGTCGTGGAAGGCCACGACACACCTTCCATGATCAAATTGATTGTGTACTAGCAGAAGGTGATGTCAGGAGCCTTAAGAACAGACGAGCTTGCATGACAAGAGTTATGAATGTCAAAGAGGCAAGTGAGGTGTGTAAGAATAAGCCTAAATGGCACTCTTTGTTCGTGCCTACCCCGCAAGGGAACTGGCGTGAAGTTATGTATGTATGTATGTGTATGTATAAGTTGACAAAAATTGTTTTAAAGAAAATTAAAAATACAGTGTAACCTGCATGTAACGTCACTCGATTTAACGACAAACTCCGTTAAGCGCCGAAATCACTTGGCTTTGGTTGGTTTAGCTCGTCTTTCACCGGCCGGCGGCTACACTGTGGAGGCAATCAGGCCGCAGCTGATGGAATGGGTCACCCGCGAAAGCAGAACCCTGACCTTCAGGATGAAACAGATATTTACCGGACACGGGTGTTTCGATAAGTATCTGTGTCGCATTGTAGGCTGCTTGCCTTCCCCGGAATGCCGCCAGTGCGGCGCACCCGACACGGCGTTTCACACGCTAGTCGAGTGCGCGGCATGGGCGCCGCAGCGTTTCGAACTCGAGCCACAAGTAGGAGCGATCGACTCGTTCTGCAGTCTGGTGAAAGCCATGCTGCATAGCAGCGATACCTGGGGGGCGGCGGTTACTTTTTGTGAGACGGTAATGTCTCTCAAAGAGGCCGCCGAACGAGATAGGGAGACGAGTATTATTGCGCGTACTAATGCGACTCCACGCGGACGCCAGCGGTTGGCTGGCATCTGGAGACGCAGGTATGCGCATGACTTCCCACCCTGAATAATACCGCTTCGGGGGGCCTTTAGCTATCAAGGGAGCAAAGGATTGATCACCCCCGCTGACGAAGTGAATGTGTTCTGATTCCCGGGGCACATTCAGGCACTTTTTGCGCTGGATCGGACTGGGCGTAACTACGTTCTAAGTCTCAGCCTTTCCTTCATAAAAAGCGCGGGGCACATGGGAGGAGGGTGGTTTTAGTGGGTAGTGGATGTTGCCCGTGCAACTTCTCTGAGTCTTCACACAAGCTGGCTTGATTATTGTTGGGATTGCCCCTTATCAAAGGGGAAAACCTTCATGATCAACTATGGTCTAATCCCTTGCAAAGGACCCAGTATTGTGCGTAAATAGAATTTCCCCCGCCTTAAAAAAAAAAGCTCGTCTTTCATACAATGATACACTATATACAAAAACCAAACCTGTTAAAAAAAAAAAGATATTCATTGATTAGGGTCTGATTCTGATTCTCTTACTTAAGAGATGGCTAATCGTTTCTTAACGATATTATTATAAGTAAGACCGTAGATAGGTATATTAGATTTTGAAATGTGACGTAATTCATGGACACACCCTAATACGCACATCAAATCTGTAGCAATCTACAGAATTTTAATCCGGTACGGAATTAATATTTGGTATTTTCTTAAGTTTTCCAAACGCGACTAATACGCATAATAAAACTACGCTTTCTTTTGAGCGCAGTGTTTTATTTCATTTTTATTCCGACGTTTCGGAATTTTGTCTTCCGTGGTCACGGCAACTGAATATTACCACTATTCAGTAGAAGTTTTATTATTAATAGCAATTTTTATTTACCACGTTGCGGCGTGCCTTGTGATAGGGTTGTTAGAAGCAGTGGTACAACATTTTCAACGTTCCTATTCAGGCGGCATCTTTACTTGGGACAGTTATGTCACAGTATTTGTTATATGTTTATAGATTGGTTACTCTTTCAGAGGTCAGTTCATTAAAGAAAGCGCGGAACATCGACAATTGAAGACAGTTTATCCGTGCAGGAACAGAGAAAGAATACAATTTCCTACGGCCGGGCGGTCTGTCGTAAGAGGCGACTTAACAACCCACAGCCAGGTGGTAGGGCATTTGCCCGACTGGATGGCTACCACCTCTGGTCTAAAGCATGTCGCCATAACAACCTTGAGTTGTGTTCCGGCATTAGTGACCAGGTTCCAGTCTCCCTTAAGAGAGCAGCAACGCATTTGTAGCACCTTTGATGTTGCAAATGTTCCATAGGCAATGGTAACCTCTTTCCGTCAAGGGGGCCATCGGCCTGTCTGCTGAACTGCTGCAATAAAAAATTTAAAAAAAGAGTGAACATGGATACTTACGCTGAATATATAAGGCCTAGAAATAAGTTTATACAAATAAATAAATTTCAATTTGAATTTGAAGTTATCTTATCGAGCAGACGCCCTACTCAATAGAAAAATCTTTTAATTTAAAAATTATTTACTTACATTGTGCATTTTTTTTAAAGAAAATTGTAAATGTAATCGATACGACGTGTACATATACATACATACATAACTTCACGCCAGTTCCCTCGCGGGGTAGGCACGAACAACAGAGCGCCATTCAGGCTTATTCTTACACACCTCACTTGCTTCTTTGGCATTCATAACTCCTGTCATGCACGCTCGTCTGTTCTTAAGGCTCCTGACATCACCTTCTGCTAGTACACGATCAATTTGATCATGGAAGGTGTGTCGTGTACGTGTACATATAATTTTATATTATTGTACTAAATAAATACTTATGACTTATTAATTCTCTAGGGTTCGGGCTTCTATAGAGTTCCAAAGATAACAAAAAAAAATGCGGAGGAAATATTGCACTAAAATATACATACGACCTCCACCGCCTTATTATGGGTTCAGATGGCAAATGAGTGTTGCCATATGAAGAATATAAATAAACAGCTAGCGACATTTGCTGGTTAGACTCCTTACGTACCTTTTGAATGTTCAGCTTTATGCTTTTAATCTTCACACTACTTCTGTTAGTGCATGCGACGTCCACAGGTACCACTTCTCCACAACAAAACCCTGAACGCGGTATGTGCACAATCGTCTCTGAAGCTCCAGAACTTATGCACCAGCAGCAATAAGAGTTTATCATCTCGAAGTCAACCGGTTCCTAAAGTGGTAAACGATTGTATTAACAACGAGAGTTTTCCCCGCGGCGTCAAAACCCTAGTATGTAGCTATATTTTACTTACATAAAAACTTAATTAGGCTTTTTTATATATCGCGAACAAAGCCGCGGGTAAAAGCCAGTATACAGTGATGGATATCAATAGGGGCACTAGAAACTTTCGAAGGCGGAAAAATTTGAAGTGTCAGCAAAAAAAATCTGCTATAAAAATAAATAATTTTCAGAAGTTGGGAAGTTATTGGTTTCATGCGAAATCTTAAAAAATCGAGTCCTCATTGGATATTTACGATTTGAAGTCTAGTTTACAGTGTTAGAATCTTTTAAAAAATATGAATTAATATTTTAAAATCATAAATTGAGAGAGAATGCTCTGGGTATATCTATTCATTTACAACCTACTATTGTAATAAATTCTAAAATAATGTTGCGATATTAGATTTTTACCATGATCAAAGATATCATGGTAAAAATAATTAAAACTTCGGCCTCAATCGATTTTAATTTAGTGTTTTATTTTACTGCATACAATTGTTAGGGATTTTGTTTATTTACATGTATTAGTTTTATTATAATTTGTATATATAATTTATAGTTAATTTTTAAATTAGTATTATTTATAGTAGTTATAATGTTATTAATTAAAAGTAAAATAAATATTTGACCTTCACTGGGGCAATAGGTCGAGTAATACGCATTTCTAAATAAATTCAGTTTCTTTTTTAAACGTTGCTTGTACTCGTTAAAGTCATGATGCACAAAATTAAGAATGCTGTCGCGTTTTGTACGATAATAAAAACTGTTTCACTTAATTTTATTGTCAACTACCCTCATTCGGAACACCGAACCATAGAAATGATAATAATTATTATCATTTCTATTGTTCTTTTCATGATGATTTTACACATTTAATACATTCTTTCGGATCTTTTTTATATTGCAAAGCTAGTAAACAATTAAATTCATTTATTCAATGCTTAATGTAAGTACATAGACATAATTATACATTAACCCCTTTTAGGGTATAGCATGGTTTGTAAATTAACACTTAACATTATATATCAGTATTATTATTATTCAATTATTGTACAATTATTACTAAAATCTATTATATATATATTGTCTAGTATCAAAATGTGTCTTTTAAATAGTTGTTAGTTGAATACTATTACGTCTTCTTTATCAAAAAGATCTTTAATTTATAAGCAGCGTGCAGAAGGTTTGCCGATAACTACTTATTATTATTGTATTGTAATACTAATTATTGTTGTATATACTTATGTAAAGTATAGACAATAATAAATTTATTGCAACAACTATTTATGTAACCTTTTTTGTCAACCCTACTAACCATCGAAGTGTGATATCATGAGGCTATCGGCTAACCTGCGCACGGGTAGTATACCTTTAAATTCAGTCATAGTTTTAATGTTTTTAAGAAAGAGAGGAAGTTTGTTGTTAATTTTTATACCCGACGGTTATAAATCGGTTTTATACAAGCAGACGGCCCAGTTAATGGCACCAGGGGCGAAGCCAACAGGGTGGCAGCCTTTAGGATGGGATAGGGGGGTGAGATAAAGGGCTCAGACTGGAGGAATAGGATATAAAGGATGCGACAAGGGGATGCCCTGGAGAAGATGGGATGGGGGGGGGTAACAAGTGGGCCATCAAGCTCTCCGTCATCGCGCGAAACACGATTAACTCAAGTCGAACCATTTCAAGCCAAAAAAAAAGGAAAAGAAAATATTTTATCCGTGCAGGAACGGAGAAAGAATACAATTTCCTGCGGCCGGGCGGCCTGTCGTAAGAAGCGACAAAATAAGCCACAGCCAGGTGGTAGGGCATTTGCCCGACTGCTGGCCACCAACCCTGGTCTAAAGTATGTCGCCATAACAACCTTAAGATGTGTTCCGACATTAGTGACCAGGTTCCAGTTTCCCTAAAGAGAGCAGCAGCGCATTTGTAGCGCCTTTGGTGTTCCAAATGTCCATAGGCGATGGTAATCGCTTTCCATCAAGTGGGACATCTGGCTGTCTGCTGAACTGCTGAAATAAAAAAAATACAAAACCCTAAATGTTATATAAGGTCGGTTAACCTTGTACGTCCGGTGGAAGGGAATAAAAAACCAGTTCACGCCGATATTATGTTCCAAGAGCTAGCTATTAAGGTCCTAAGAGCTGTAATCAAGATACTGATTCCAGCATGACTACCACGTATAAAGTAATAATTATGATTCAATATCCATCTGGCGATAAGAAGACATGAGGACGAAACCTACAGGATAGCAGCTGTCGAAAATCTTATCTAAAAGGGCTGCTTATTTATTTATCGATTATACGGTTTGCTTATAATATGTTGTAAACACTTCAATTAAATTTATTTTTATAGGTACAGATTAAATAATAATAAAATTAATTAAATTTCTATTACACAATTTCTAACGTTTTAAACTATATTAATATTAAACAAATCTATATATGTGTAGGTAATAATTTTCCATTTCTAGACAAATTCCCCTTCCATTCGCTTTTATAACACTATAATCAAAGCAGCAAAATTCTGAAAATGATGAAAAATGGCGAATATTTTGAAAATCTCACATATACACTTTCATGCCTACAAATTACAATGTTCGCATTGATTAGGCAATGTCTAATTGCATAGAAAAGGTAGTCAGGAAAAAGAAATAGCAGAATTTACATAATTTCATCATATAATTACTAAGAATTTGACGGGACTTTCACTGGCAGATAGCTGATGTTATAGGGAGTAACTTAGGTAACTCTTTTTTCGGGTTCCGCGAAAAAAAATCCATGCACAGCTAGTTCCAACTATAACATTACAAGTGCGAACGTTAGTTTGTTTATTAAACATTCATGCCTTAACTACAAAACCGATCATAATAAAATTTTACACATATGTTAGGGGTACAGAAAAGGACATAACGCGATAACTTTCATCCAGAAAAATATAGACGAATATAACTAAAGATGACGCTGTGATTGCTTTTTTTTATGCCGCCTTGTAATTCACTAAACGAACGCCATGGCAACGCGAACATAGTTTTGCGGGCACAACTACACACAAAATATACGTATAATTCTATTTAACTTACCCTACAATAAGGATTGCTATTCAAATCCAACGGAGCAACAACTTTGATGGCTGCCAATTTCTCCTCGTTTGTATTGAACGCTTTGTCCAAAATCACTCTAACTTGATATCTGATGTGGCCATGAGGGCCCTCAAACGATGAAGGGCAGTTATTCGGAAGTAAGCATTCGAAGGGAAAAGTGTGATGCCCTTGATTGAGTTGTGCTGAACCTAAAATCCAAAAAAAAAATCCTTTTAATAAAACAGACGTCGCCAAACGTTTAGTGAACGTCTCATGCGACCAAAAGACTGGCGTCTATTTTGCTCAAAGATTAAGCGTTGACATGCAGCGTGGCAACGCTGTTAACCTTTTGGAAACACTCCCGGTAAGTGACAGCGGTTTGGGACCAATATTTTATCTTTAGATATTTTCCCTTTTTTATTTAATTTTAGTTAGTAATTTATACTCTAAACCGTGCAGGGACGGAGAAAGAATACAATTTCCTGCGCCCGGGCGGCCCTGTCATAAGTGGCGACAAAAACACCCCACAGCCAGGTGATAGGGTATTTGCCCGTCCGGATAGCTACCACCCCTGGTCTAGAGTATGCCGCCATAACAACCTTGGGTTGTGTTCCGGCATTAGTAACCAGGTCCCAGTCTCCCTTAAGAGAGCAGCAGCGCATTTATAGTACTTTTGTTGTTGCAAATGTCGCGTTTATGATCCTTAACATTGGTTGCTGTTACGACACAAAATCTAAAATTATATGTTTTATTTTCTACAAAAAATGGGGGTCGTACACACCATTTTTTGGCGAATTCGAAGACTTTACATATTCTGATCGATAGAGGAGAAAAAATGAAGTAGGCATTAAAAAGTAAATTTCGCCGAAACGGCGGTTACGTCCTTTAAGACCCGAGGTACCGATTTATCTGCGAAGTTTAAATTTGCCGCCCGGGGCTGGATCTAATTACTCAAATATTCAAAGTTAATACTTTAGCTAGAGAGCTTTAGAAGGACTTGAAGTCGGCCGTAACAAAGAAGCTTGTTATATTCCAACTTCCAACTGCCGACAACTATAATAAATATTTTATCAGTCGCGTAATGGGCCAGTCATTCAAGGACATATTATGAATCATTTTGTGTCAATGTCCCGCCGTGCTAGAGTACAAATTCATGGAATTCTCTAAATATTTTACAAACAAAAATAAATTAAGTAATTATCTGTAGGATTAATAATTATTTAGTAAGTTCATATTATGTATATTTAAGTAAAACTGCATCAGCAGCTTTATGTGACAAAAGAATGATTTATATTTTATTACGCATACTTAATAATAATTAATAGTGGTCGCCCGTGGTCGAAACTCGACCATAATAATTATTGTCAAAGACTATACTTCTATAATTTAATTTGACTTTAACAATAACAAAAGAGTATATATGCGTGTGTGTGTGTGTGTCTAATACATGGTAGTGTGTGTAAAGCTTTTTTTATTGATTTATGCATAATTAAAAAAAAATATTAGCATTCTGCTCTCCTTCTCTATATCTTATATATAAAATTCTCGTGTCACAATGTTCGTTTCCATACTCCTCCGAAACGGCTTGACCGATTCTTATGAAAATTTTTATGCATATTCAGTAAGTCTGAGAATCGGCTACTACCTATTTTTTTTTTATATTTAAGGCTTGGCAACTAGGCCTTTAAGCCAGGCGCTGTTGTATTGTAGGCTACAATCGACGTCATTCAACGGAGTTCTTGTGAAAACTTGAATGGCCACATTTGGCTATATAGTTCACATTTCTCGCAAAAACACATAATTACTACTCAAAAACTATCAATATCCTACAACTATTGTTCATTTTAGAGTAATTTTACACATTTTTAGAAAATAAAACCACACAGCACAACGTCCCCTTTCAGTTCCCACCAAAAACTCCCTATCTATTTTTCAAACCCCTAAGTGATAAGGGATGTCCACCCCAAAATTTATTTTTTTATTTTTTGGATAAAATTTTATTTTTTTAGGATACAGCATTAAAAAATACATACAACCCTAAATTTTCACTCCTCTACGATCAACCCCTATTTTTATTTGTTAATTATAAAGTTTAATTTTTTGGCAAGATTTTTAATCTTATTTTGTCATGAGTTTATCCGTGCAGGAACGGAGAAAGAATACAATTTCCTGCGGCCGGGCGGCCTGTCGTAAGAGGCGACTTAACAACCCACAGCCAGGTGGTAGGGCATTCGCCCGACTGGATGGCTACCACCCCTGGTCTAAAGTATGTCGCCATAACAACCTTGAGTTGTGTTCCGGCATTAGTGACCAGGTTCCAGTTTCCCTTAAGAGAGCAGTAGCGCATTTGCAGCAACTTGGTGTTGCAAATGTCCATAGGCGATGGTAACCGCTTTCCATCAAGTGGGCCGTCTGCCTGTCTGCTGATCTCCTGCAATAAAAAAAAAAAAAAACTTAGAATAAAAAAATTATATTACTCTTTTAGATTCACAATTAGAACCGGTAGGTGGCGCTGAGATCGGGTTCTGGAATGCTCCTAATCACCTAAAGCGATTTTGGTGATTTTGTTTTTGAGTGTTTGAGTGGGTAACCGGATGGTTTAGATTCGCAATTAGAACCGGTACGTGGCTCTGGGATCGGGTTCTAGAATTTTATTTTTAAAGGCAGGACAATGCCTGCCGGGGCCGCTAGTAAACTATAAGTGTGCGAAATTTTATACTCTTACGTCCGCGCAATTTTCGTAAAAAGGGGTACAACGTGTTTGCTTCACGTATTAATATATAGATGTAATATAGCATATAATTATTATAACAAAATAAAACAAAGCTTTGGAAATGGAATTCACTGAAATGCTCTTCAATCCAAGAAATTGTTTAAAGCATAATAAAACAGTAGCAGGAATGACAATCCACCAGTAAAAAGATAACTCTAGAATCTAGAACACGATGCTCCAGAAAGATCCTTTTTTTATTGCACGAGTTCAGCAGACAGGCAGCCGGCCATTTGATGGAAAGCAGTTACCATCGCCTATGGACATTTGCAACACTAAATGTGCCACAAATGCGCTGCTGCTCTCTTAAGGGAGACTGGAACCTGGCCACTAATGCCGGAACACAACTCAAGGTTGTTTTGGCGGCATACTCTAGACCAGAGGTGGTCGCCATCCAGTCGGGGAAATATCCTACCACCTGGCTGTGGGTTGTTTTGTTGGCTCTTACGACAGGCCGCCCGGCCGCAGGAAATTGTATTCTTTCTCCGTTCCTGCACGGATAGAATATTAAAATTGTGACACCATAAGGCATTATTCTTATTGAAAATCAAGGAGTCTGTGACGATTTGAGGAATGATACAAAGGTTCTCAGTTTGATTTGACTGTCAAATACCCAATTATTATAAAACAGTTGGTAATGAATAAACCTTTGTTTATATGTGGAGGAAAATCATTACGTCTGCCTTTAATAGTACATAAATTGTCAATAAATAATACAATAAATATTGTGCAACTAGTAGAATTCAGAAATGCTTAATTAACGACGTTTTAAATTCGCATCGCATAATTTTTATCTTCAGCTTCCTGTGGTTTGTAACATGACATTGTGTATTGACTTATTCATTTATTAAGTCTTTTTATGCTGGGCTACAGAAAATTTAATAGGTATAGAGTTAAGATGACATGGTATTAAAGCTAGAAGAAAAAATGTAGGATGGCTAAACTCGAAATAAGTAACTGGTGTAACGTGATACTGATTTCACTCAAATTTAAAGAATAGTGGTTTTATTCATATAGAGTTAGACTAAGTTTGAACGCTTCTGTAAGAGCCATAAAGAAGCGTTTAAGCTTTTTTTTTGTT
Organism: Dendrolimus kikuchii; assembly: GCA_019925095.2. NCBI lineage: Eukaryota > Metazoa > Arthropoda > Insecta > Lepidoptera > Lasiocampidae > Dendrolimus > Dendrolimus kikuchii. The sequence continues at coordinate 2,876,762 of CM034402.1, forward strand.
TTTTTGTTTTGAGGCGAGGGAAAATGCTTAACCGATTTACGCACAAACTGGGTCGTTGCTAGGGGAACGACACGCGTCGGTCGGGGGCGATAACACTGCAGCAATAGTATGCTCTTGGCAGCGCTCCGTCCGCGATCGACGTCACAGAATAGTGTGGAAGACTCCGAGCGTTGCTGCACGGACGAGCAACCCCAATACCCACTAAAAACCCCCTCCTCCCCGACGACCCTGCGCTTTGAATGTGTTGGAAAGGCTGAGATTTAGAACATAGTTACGCCCAGCCGATCCAGCGCAATAAAGTGCCTGGAGTGTGCCCTGGGAGAACATACCCCACTTCGTTGTGCGGGGGTAGAAGGTCCTTTGCTCTTCCTAGCAAGCTAAAGGCCCCCCGCGGTAAACGGAACCTAACTCAGGGAGGGAAGTAATGCGCGTACCGGCCTCTCTGGGTGCCAGCTGAAGGCCGGCGACCTCGAGAAGACGCATTGGCACGCGCTGGAAGCGTTTAAGCTTACACTAACTCTCTATGAATAAGACCACCTACGATCTTGTTACACGATTATTCTATAATCTTGATTGTAAGCAATGCGAGAAAGTATATTGTAGAGAATTAGCAGTACATTCCAATAAGCTGACATTTATAATACAAATAATTTGGTCCCGACCTCAAAAAAATTATAAGAAACAATGAATTTGTGAATCTTGCATTTTGGTTTAAGTTCCATTAGAGACTCACAACGACCACGATCACGACCGCGATTTTTCAGTTCCACTTGATTGCCGGCGTCACAATCGTAAACTCAAGTGGAACGGTCATTCGACCCGCCTCTTGTTGTGTCGTTGTGAGCGCTGCGTGAGCGAAAATCATGACGTCATTAATGACGTTTTCGCCACGACCATAACGACCGCGGTCCTCTAGTGGAATGGCAGACGGAGCATTTTGGGCGTTGTGAGATACTAAAGGAACACGCCCTTAAGGTGTCTCATATCATTCCTATGTCGAGTGAAGTGCGAATGCACATCACTATGGCCTTTAACATACTACACAGGTACGATAATATTTTATCTGCGTATAAAAAATTAATTATCTGAAATACCACATATTATGCAGATACGATAATATACAAAATGATACATTCCCTGGAAATTCTTCAAACTGCCAAGCCGCGTTTGTTCGTGAGGATTGTTTATACCTACACAGAGTATTAAATGAGTTCCCGTATAATGCTTCTGGATTTGATGGACAGCCCATCAGAAGAGGATTCTCATTTTGAATTTGATGCGCGAGTTTCATTGACTAAAAGTTGACGAATTTGGATAGAGTGACATAAAAAGCTTAAAAAAGATGTGTCAGATAACAAATTTACAATGTAGGTATTTTTCAAAGCACAGAGCCACATTTGTAACGATTCATGATTTGATTAAAGAAGATATTTAATAAAATTAGAATAAAGAACAACGATTTTGTTAAAATTACAATCATACAGTCTATATAACACAAAAATAAATGGAACATAAATGGAATATGTACTTAAAAACAGAAAAACCAAGCCAAAAGTTCTAAAACGAAAACGAATTTTGAAAGAGAGAGTAAGCTCTCTTGGGCCGGCGCGCAACCACTTGTCTTTATCATCAGGCAAAATCCTACCTGCCATATTTATATCTGCAGATATGTTTGTATAAACTCTATTGTCACCCATACTATCTTACTATATCGGTGGGTGCCTACAGATACTTTATACGATAGTATATATTATCTGCGCTGTGTGTGTTAGTTCATTGAATCATTGAATTGCAATCTGCATAGTGTGTTACACGCTTAACAAATCTAAATAATGCTTTTTGTTTACAGTTCTTCAAGTACCGATAGTGTTCGGAGAAGTGCAGTTCATAAACATCAACTTAAACACATACCGCCGATACTGCCAGCAAGATAAACAGTTTTGTTTAAGTAGTCCTCTTCAGATCTGTGTTCTGTTCTAACGTTCTCCGACTTGCCAGATTCCTTTTTGTTTTCTGTGTAATACACTTCACAGTAGCCCCTTATCACAGCGTATATGCCTGGAAATTGATAAAATGCTTACTTACTTAAGCTTACATTACTAAACATTGTTTGAACAAAAACAATTACGTGGTAGAGACATGCTGGAATCATAATCTTGATTAGGGGCCATCCGTAAGTTAGGTCACACGAATTTCGTGATATATGGAGCCCTCCCCCGTTCTAGTCACAACTGGTCACATTCGTGAGACTCCTCCCTACCTAGTATGGCATATTTTGTAATTTTTCATCAAGAAATGTGACGCTATCTATACTAATATTATAAAGCTGAAGAGTTTGTTTGTTTGAACGCGCTAATCTCAGGAACCGCTGGTCGGATTTGAAAAATTATTTCAGTGTTGAATAGTACATTTATCGAGGAAGGCTATAGGCTATATTATATTTTCAAAAAAATTAGGGATCCGTACTAAAAGTCCAATAATGTAACCCAAGGTGTAAAAAAATGACCCGAAATAATCCTTACACGGCGTGCACTGCGAAAACTATTGATTATAGAACAAAACAATGTACTATCACTTTGCAGAACATATAATTGTCTACAAAAATATGCGTAAACATATGTCTAACTATTGTAATTATCTCACAATAAGTGTTTTCTTTTATTTTTTTAAATAATTAAAATGCCGTCGCTTCGAAAACTCTTTATTTTATACCTTGGTATTAATCCTTATCAAAATAAATTACTGCATATTCAAGACGAATTCAATACCTTTCTAGAACTTTTTGAATTATTCAATTCGGATTTTGGACGTTTCATTCAAAACATATCGCGATATTTAAAATGTAAGTATTAGTGTCGTAGCCAAATATACTATTATATTGTTTGATTGAACGCGCTAATCTCAGGAACTACTGGTCTGATTTGAAAAATTCTTTCAGTGTTGGATAGCCCATTTATCGAGGAAGGCTATAGGCTATATATCATCACGCTAAGACCATTAGGAGCGGAGCACCAATGAAGAATGTTTCAAAATCGGAGGGTTTTGAAAGCTAATTCCACGCGGACGACGTCGCGGGCACAGCTAGTAGTACATATAAGTATACAATAAATATTTTAAAGTTGAAATAGCTGAAGAAATTTATAAATAATCGAATACAATAAAAGAAAACTTAAATTATTTGTATTGTATTCTACCCATAGTCCCTCAAGACTGTAAGTAGAATACTGAGCCTAGATCACCGTCTTCTATGGGTAAGGTGCCCAGAAGGCTGGCTACATTCCCTCGCTTGATCGCCATACTGATCCGTTGCCCGAGTTAAGCACCAGCCTTCTGATCACTTGAAGAGTCAATGAATTGTTTTGATAAATTTTGGTACAGGCTCATGGCCTCAGGACCCTACGGTCCAAGTGTCTCGACAGCAAACGGCACAAACATATAACTCTCACTGAGGGTTGCATATTTGCGCCGCTTGAGTGATTCAGCTGTTTAGACGTGGTTGGTAAATGGGATGTCAATTAGTCATTCCGTCAGGACGTCTACCTACCATCGTCACGTACAATACGTCAAGAAATTATTAATTTAAAACAGCAGTTCCGTAATTAGTTTAATTTCCATTTAAATATTTTTTTAATAATGTAAAGAATAGTGTTTAGTGTCGGGGTGAAGGTAAGGAAAGGAATGCTCCGGTGGTTCGGGCATGTGGAAAGAATGCATGATGAAAGAATGACTAAACAGATATAAACCAAAATCAAATAAAATTACCGCGCTTAAAACCGTTAAAACGTAGTTTTATTATGTATACAAGTCGCGAAAACTTAAGAAGATATACAATGCAAAAGTGGATGGATGCAGAAGTCGTGGAAGGCCACGACACACCTTCCATGATCAAATTGATCGTGTACTAGCAGAAGGTGATGTCAGAAGCCTTAAGAACAGACGAGCTTGCATGACAACAGTTATGAATGTCAAAGAGGCAAGTGAGGTGTGTAAGAATAAGCCTAAATGGTACTCTGTTGTTCGTGCCTACCCCGCAAGGGAACTGGCGTGAAGTTATGTATGTATGTATGTAGTGTTTACATTATTAAAAAAGCTCATCCGGATAGAGTTGAAAATACTTTTAAGTTTTTCTTTAATAATTCAAATTTCGTGTTTTAAAGCTTAAATAATTTTGAAATGTGATGTCATGAAATTTAGGAGCCTGTCATACTTCGTCGACGCCCTCCCCCCTTAACGTGTAACGTTATTTATGCATGGCCCCTTATAGAATATCGGTATGACACCGTTAGCGAGCTAATCATGTTTCATACAATGAGTGACAGTTCTGATGGTCCACTTCTCTATCCCCCTTTATTTTTTTATAGCGTGAGTTCAGCAGACAGGTAGACGACCCACCTGATGGAAAGCGGTTACCGTCGCCTATGGACATTTGCAACGCCAAAGGCGCTTCAAATGCGCTACTGCTCTCTTAAGGGAGACTGGAACCTGGTCACTAATCCCGGAACACAACACAAGGTTGTTATGGCGGCATACTCTAGACTAGGGGTGGTCGCCAGCCAGTCCAGCAAATACCCTACCACCTGGCTACGGGTTATTTTTGTCGCCTCTTACGATAGGCCGCCCGGCCGCAGGAAATTGTATTATTTCTACGTTCCTGCACGAATTTACTGCATGAACTACTTTAGATAAGTTATTTATAAATATTTTTGCTTACTATATATCAAAAAATTATATAGGGAAAATTATACTACTGTTGCCACTCCAGTACTTACGATAGGCACCCTATTATTTTACTGTAAAATTAAGAAATGTTACCAATGTATTTATTTTCTAGCCATTGATAATAAAAATAAGTATGGCTGCAAAATACAAAACTTGGGGATAATAGTACATTATGGTACTAGTGTGTAACATTGGTGATTACCGCCGAGGCGCCATTGAGACTCGAGCCGTAGGCGAGGGTCTTAAGAGAGCCGAGGACGGTAATCATCAATACACACGTGTATCATACGACGTTTTTCAACACACTTGTGAATAAAATAACAACAAAAACTCATTTTATTTAGTAGATAAAAAAAAGTTATATATGAGTGAAAGTTTTATTTATTAAACACGTACGAGTTAAAATTATCTATTTAAATAAGAAGTTGCATGAAATGAGCAAGCAATAGGAACATTAATTTATTTGTTCTATAGAACACGATCTTTTTTTTTAATAAAAACTTTTTTAAGAACAAAGCAAATCAACCAATAAAAAATTTTAAAAAAAAACTATAACTCACTAGTGAGTTATAATGTTTTTTACTCACAGTTTGATAATGGGTGTCCTTCTATGCCTAATTGCGGTGACCATAGAGCCACTTTATGAGCAAGTGTGTTGAAAAAAAAGTTATATATGAGTGAAAGTTTTATTTGTTAAACACGTACATTTAGAATAAGAAAATTAAATTGAAACCTGATTAGTAAAAAAATATTTTATTTAAACATAAATAAATAATATTAGTAAGATAATATCTATTTAAGTGACTTTATTTTGTCTTTAAATCTTAAAAATGATTATGTTTTGAAATACCTTGAAGTTTTGTAGGCTTAACCCTTAAGACAATTATCAATATACTTATTGATATACCAAAAGTCGGTGCTCAGTAATTTTCAAAAAAATATAGTAATTATGTTTTATGTTTTACTTGGTTAGTTTTTATGTTTTACTTTGCACCGACTTCAAGATGTTTTAGATAATATATATTAATAATAATAGCTTTAGAAATAAGTTATTTTATACTTTTTAGGTTTTTATTTTTGAAGTCGGTTTTTTTAAACGAAGTTTTTTTATTTTATTTGTTACTTTTTAGTGTCTAGCTATGTATGGGTAGACCTACGAAAGGTGCCGCGCTCCTTAAAAAATATAGGTCCCAAGAAACGGGAACAAAAATATGTTCGTAAAATGAAAACTACTGGGCCAAACTATGTCAAATTTTTAGGGGACCAAATGGCAGCTATTCCGCGTCGAACAAAAAAAGAATCACGTAAATCGGATCATAAATCTCAGAGTAATCGGTGAACATACATAAAAAAAGCAACAAAAAAAAATCCCGACGAATTGAGAACCTCCTCTTTTTTTGAAGTCGGTTAAAAAAGCCGCAAGACTAACACTATCACTATCTCGTAATATACCAAGAAAATATACCCATTTCATACAAATCATACAACTCCTATATAAACAGAGTGAGACAACAACACATTTAACGATCACGTGCACAAACGCGATCTGCACTCTCATCGCGGACACATATGTGCTAATAGTCAGCTAAAGGGAAATAGTTTTGACCACTCGTGAATCGTAAATCGTACATTGTGAGGAAGTAGTTTTTTTTTCTAAAAACCAGTTTCTACTAGTTTGAGTTGGAAAAAACATTTTGCATTATTAATTATTTACAATTTGTAACAGGAAAAACACACGTATGATTTCGAGACGGTTATTAATGCGCTGTTATGATACCCATTAACCAAATAAGTAGGTAGAAAAATAATCATACGCCAAAATTTATGACCCCTATTGGCTGCGCGATAGGCATTTCTATACAGAATTAGGTTTTGCACTGCTTTCTTCAACTAACTTTCGGTTACTTGCGAGACCACAAAATTCAGAGTGGACTTTATACTACATAATATCTAGGTACCTTTTGAAATAAAGTATGAATAAAGTTTCGTAAGTACAAAACCTGTAACCAGGGCTGGGCAAAATACATGGTTTCCTTTAATTGAAATACAAATTACAAAATACTGTCTCGCATGTATTTAAAATACGAAATACAAAATACTTTTAAGTCGGGTATTTGAAATATAAAATACAAAATACAGCGTTTCAAGTATATGTATTTAAAATACAAATACAAAATACAAATTACAAAATACCGTCAGGTATTAGTTTATGTAAATAAAATACTCACAAAAAATCAAATAATTATTATTATTAGGTCCTTGTCTATGTAACTGCCGTTTTTTTCTGAAATAGGCTAACCTAATTTTATTATTATTTTTTTTATTCTAATCTCCACGGCCTTGAAGATAGGGATATTTCCATCTTGTTCTTCTTGTTCTCCGTCGTCACACTCTTGGAAGAGTGGTCGTGGTCCTCATGGTACAGGGGTGGTGGCAAGCTTCACAATTCGTCACCATTTCCATCTTGTAGGTACGCGTAGATTTTGGTGGTTCCACCCGGATTTATGCGTGCTTATATGGGCCCATGGCAGGGAATGCACAAGGACTGAAACAGCTCGCTTTTTTAAACTCGTTCGTGAGGTGACCGACAAAGTTTTTGGGCAGTATCCTTTTGCAGAGGTAGTCATACTCGAGAATTTAAATGCTCATTACGCTGAGTGGTTGGGTTCCCCGAGAACTGATCTGTCAGGGACTACTGCCTACGAATTTGCTCTCGCTAATGGATTCACTCAGGTGATTGCGGAGTTTACCCGAATACCGGATAGAGTGGATCATGAGTCTTCTTTGCTGGATCTTCTGCTGACCATACACCCGGAGAACTACCAGATCTCCATCAGTGCTCCACTGGGAACCTCTGATCATTGTCTGGTATCTTTGGTGGTGCCCCTTCCTATTCCCGATCGAACTCGTCCCGCTAGACGACGGAAGGTGTGGCGATACAGGTCAGCAGATTGGGATGGACTCCGTGAATTCTATGCATCCTACCCATGGAGGCAGTTATGTTTCTCGTCGGAAGCTTCTGATCCGAGCACAGACTGGATCGCCGATGTAGTATTGCAGCGAATAACATGTTTAATTTCAAACTCAACTGTCCCTATCGGTGGTACGAGTAAACCACAATGTTTCAATAAGCACAGCAGTGAAGCTGTAAAGCTAAAGAAACAGGCTTATCCAGCCTGGACTGCAGCGCGGGCTCGTCAGGCTCCAAGTTCCTCTGACCTGAAAAAGTGATACAATGCCGCCCCCAGGTCCCTCAAAAAACAGCTCGCAAGAGCAAAATTCGATCACATCGGCAGAATTGTTGAGCGCCTCTCTAGCTACTCTTCTGGGACTAGAGCTTTTTAGGCCCTCACCAAAGCTGTCCAAGGAAACTTTTGTCGGGCTTCTCTTCCACCTCTGCGCACAGTGGACGACCGTCTGGTACACGCCGCCAAAGATAAAGTCAATCTTCTGGATGAAATCTTTGCGGCCAATTCAACTCTGAGACATAGGAGAAACTCCACCTACAATCCCTGAGTGTGAGTCTAGAATGTCGGAGGTGCGCTTTACTCAAAAAGCAGTCCGATGTGCTCTCCTCTCCCTCGACGTCAAAAAGTCTTCTGGCCCTGATGGCAATCCTGCCATTGTGCTGCAGACGTGTTTAGCTGAGCTGTCCCCAGCCAGTCCTTGCCCGACTTTTCACTCTCTCTTACTACAAGGGTTGTGTCCTCGCTTCGTGTAAGATTGCCCATGTACACCTTGCCCCCAAAAAAGGGGACGTAACAGACACGTCGAATAGGCCTATAACAATAACCTTTTTGCTCTCAATGGTGATGGAGCGTATTATCAACACGCAGCTCTTGTGTTACCTCGAAGATTTCCAGCTGCTAAACGATCCGCTTCCGCCACGGTCGCTCAGTTCGGGATCTCTTGGTTTACCTAACCCACCGTTGGGCTGAAGCCATTGAGAGCAAAGGGGAAGCACTGGCAGTTAGTCTAGAATTCTAGATATTGCTAAAACCTTCTACCGGGTCTGGCACAGGGCTCTTCTATCGGAGCGGCCATCGTTTGGGATACCCGAAGAGCCTTGCACCTGGATATCCAGCTTTTTTGATGAGCGCAGCATTCAAGTCGTTGTCGACGGTTGTTGCTCAAGTTTCAAGCCCATCAACGCTGGTGTGCCCCAGGGTTGTGAGCTATCGCCAACGTTGTTCTTCTTACATATCAATGATATGTTGTCTATTCGCAACATTCATTCCAATGCGGATGATAGCACAGGCGATGCGCAGTACTCTGGTCGTGCAAACTTCCCTCGATCATTTATGGAGGAAAGTTGGGTTAGATTTGTATCTGAAGTAGAGTATTCCTTAGAGTGAGTCTCTGAATGGGGGAGACAAAACCTTGTCCATTTCAACCCCAAGAAGACATAGGTCTACGTATTCTCTGCCAAAAAAACTCTATTCGAGCAATCGTTTCAGATCCAAGGAACTCCCCTTACCACCTCCAAGAGTATTGGGATCCTCAGTGTTGACATCGCGAACGATGTTCAGGGGCCATCTTGAAGGCAAGGCAAAACTCGCCTCTAACAAGCTGGGAATGTTAAACGGGTCCAAACAGTATTTCACACCGCGGCAACGCTTTGTGCTTTGTAAAACCGCTCATGTACGCAACGGTTCTGTAGAACCTTTTTCAAAAAGGGTGTCATAAAATTTCTTCGAGGCTGGCAGCGGGTTGATGAAATCTTTGGTGTTGCAAATTTCCATAAGCGACAGTAACTGCTTTCCATCAGGTGGGCCGTCAGCCTGTCTGCTGTACTCCAGCTATAAAAAAAATGGTCGAAATTTCCAGAATGGAAGCGGGCAAACCAATAACAAGTGGTGCGTTCATTGTAGTGTTAGCTCATAAAGGTCGTTGATGTTGCTTGTCGCTCTTGTCGCATTGCTGCTACGACGGTCCTCTTATTCCATATGTACTCGAATTTTTAACTATCCATGATGACGAAAAAGATTCAAATGCGAAGAAAACAACACTTACCAATAAATAAATGACTAATTTTTAAAAAAGAATTTCGTGTTTTCAAAGTAAAATTAATTTGAAATTATATATCTTAGCCAAACAAAAATATTTATTTTAAATGGCCAGTATTGCAGAATGTACCTAATATTTAGTGGTCACCATTTTGCTTATGAAAGCTATCGAGCGCTATTTTCTGAAGAACACACCCATTAATAAGGTAGCTAAATGTATTTTGTGAAATGTATTTTGCAATCATAAGTATTTGAAATACTAATTACAAAATACCTCAGCGTCAGGTATTTGAAATACTAATTACAAATTACATTTTTAAGAAGTAATTGAAATACAAATACAAAATACGTATTTGTATTTCAATTACGTATTTCAATTACAAGTATTTCAAATACTGCCCAACCCTGCCTGTAACACATCACTTCTGCGGTGTATAATCTATAGAGACGACATCTTGTTACACTACGATACGATCTAGCGTTGTTTGTTTTAATAGTATGGTTAGACCGCCATTAAGCGGCATAGATGATACATTATAATTGTAAGTTTAGCGCTGTAGCGCAAACACACGAGTCTACAGCACGTTCGGTCCGCGCAGGCATCAAGTTCGAACTTTTTTGTTTTGAAAACTTAGTACGTAGTGTACATAACTCAATGTGTAAAAATAAACAATTCAAGATTGTGTCGGCTTGGATGGCGGGGATGAAGGATAACGGTATTGTCAAGAATTGCGCAGGCGGACGCGTCCATTGCATGTGTTATCAATTTAAGTATCTAAAAATAAACAGACTTACAATTCGGGGCTTCCCCTCAAAATAGTTCTGCAATAAACCTTAATATTTGAATTTAAATAAAAACAGCTCGTAGCGTGTTACCGCTGGGCTAGGGCCGCTCCATTTTTAGGGAAAACAGGTAATCACGGCATACCCGCCATGCTCGTGCAAAACGGATTAACGGATTTGACACATTTGTTATCTTCATGTGCAAGTTTCATCACGATGTTTCCTTTGCTGTCAACACGTAGTAATTGTAATATGCACATTAGGTCAGAGAATTAATGATATATGGTGCAGGTTTCTTGGCCAGGATTTGAATCCACATCATTTGAAACTTGAGTTTATAATATACACATACCTACCAATCTAACCATTAAGCAACCATGGCATACTTGAATATAGTTATGTATTTTATTAATTTTATATTATTTGAAATATCCAAAAATACTTTTGTTTAAAAATAATACTGTTATTGGTCATTAAAGTTATGTATGAATGTCAAAGAAGCAAGTGAGGTGTGTAAGAATAAGCCTAAATGGCGCTCTGTTGTTCGTGCCTACCCCGCAAGGGAACTGGCGTGAAGTTATGTATGTATGTATGTATGTAAAGTTATGTATTATAATATTAACTATAAATGTGAAAGTGCATTATATATATATGGGACTTATGGATGATGGAAGGCTATACTTATTACAGTTGTTTATAAACTTTCTCCCATTATATTTATGTATTATGTGAGAAACTTTTCCATATACTTATATACCTATATAATAAAATAGAAAAAAAACGAATAGTCTATGGTGCTACTTACCCCTAAAATTCAAAATGGAGCTAAGATCAAATTCCAGTTTTCCGTACACCATTTGCCCAGGCTGGTACACACCGTGCGCATTGTCAAATTTAATAGTACCATAGCTGAATCCTACTTTTCGTCCCATAGTTAAAGGAAATTAGTGTATCCCGAGTCCTGTTAAATGGTTCGACAGTTAATACCAGTTGTAGCCCACCCGTAGGACATAAATATTTATACCATGTCATACAAACTGATGAAATACCTACTGCTAACGCTCTGATATCAACAGTGAATTATTATTGCACTTGTGTTTATTTATTTTATAATTATAACATGGTAGAAAATATATTTCTGATCTATGGCCAGACTGAATAAATTTTATACATTTCCATAGCACCAATACATATGTATACATGAGATTCAGCTCATATAGCATTTAACAAACTTACGAGAACTCGATTCTGTAACTTGTAGACAAAACATTAAACAAAAGAGATTGCAATGTTTATTTTCTAAAATTACAATAAAAACGGGTAGTGGGGATAAATATTATAAGTCTTACCTATTTTCTTTAAAAAAACTTATAAACTAAAGAGCTACAACTTTTACTTTTTGCAAAAATTTAAATCATCTAACCACGTACACGTCCAGCCTGGCCACTAGAAGAACAACAATGAAATATGCACGAGTGGATTTAATTTAACTTTGAATAAGCTCTGCACTTAATTCATTCTGAAGTTTGAACATATCAAAGTTTTTGTGGGAACTTGAAAGGTAATGTTTTCCAGGGTATTTGGATTATGTTTCTATAGATAATTTCAACTGTTTAGTGAAACAATGACTTTCAAATTGTTGCGAGAACTAAGTTCTGCATTTTGATTGAGGCTTGACTTGAATAGAATACTTCCTCTCGAATACACTGGCTAAATATAAATACAATGCAAAGCCATTTGAGTTTTTAATAAGGAGTAAGAAACTATGTCTATGAAATAATGTTAAGAAATAGAAGGAAGTCCCGTCCAGAAAATTATCTATAACGCGTTTAGTCCGACTACAAGTTTTGGCGATTGCGACGACTGCGTAACATTTTCATGTCCCATGGTCGACGTCATTACAAACGAGCAGTTCCGGGTTAACCCGCCTTTTTATTTTTTTTAACTAGGTGAAATCTGTTTGAGCTCTATCCAGCATCTCGACGTCAATAACGGTGGGTAAAAACTCCCGCATCGCCTGCTGATGGCGAAGCCGAAGATCTTAAGACGCCATTCGGCGCCTACGTGTCCTCTTTTAGCGGGAGTGGAGCAGGCTGGTGTGCTCATGCTCTCGCTCCGCCTCCTCCTTGGCGAGCATGACCCACTCGGATCAGCCCGCTCGCGGTTAGCACAGGAGGTTGACGTGTACCGACAAATAAAGACAGACGTAGGCGTCACGACGCCACCAATTACAATCTCTCCACGTGCTTGCGAGGTTAGATCATATCTACGGAATAGACTAGGCATCATGTTAAGGAGTTCCTTTCGCCATTTCTTCTTTCACAGCCACACACACACCTAAATCACTATGCGAAACTGCAGTAACAAAGTGTAGGCCGCTTCAGGTCTCCGGTCACGACTCACCGGGACCCTTTCCCTCAAGTTTCCTAACACCCATAACCATCAGTCCATTGTTGTCGCCCATTTAGCATAATTATCTCCTTTCATGGCAGTAGTCCAGGTGCAGTATAGAGCCTCGAGCATATTGCTCCCGCGCTCGAGCGCTTTCGCGCTTTCGCAAAACTCTGTAAAGCTATGTATGAGGTTTAACCAACAACATAAAGTCAACTCCTAAAAAAATACTCACGGATCTACCAATGTAGCTAATCTTAAAAAATAAACTACTTAATTTTGTAAATTAATACATAATATTATGTATTAAATTACAACATACAATTTTAGTATATTATACTCTTGCAAGGTACTCTCCTCAGTTGCGATAATGACAGGCAGCAACTTTAATGGATGTATTCAGGCCGCTGTCTCTGCGGATCGTGGTCTGTTTCAAGGTCGCACCTATACATTATATTTGTAACTGCTGCCGCCTCGTGTGTCGCTCGTCGCTGATGCTGTGATTCGTTTGTCACAATTAACCGATAAGTGGGACGAATCGTGCATTTATGTTTCATATGTTTCATACATTTGCTACTAGGGAAGTTGGGAGTATGTGGCACAACCGCTTTGTGGCGTAGCTCGGTAGCTCATCGCTAAACCCAAGTTCCTGGCCAGGCCGTTAACTGTTTCTCAACAGAAAAAGGAAAAAAAACAAAAATCTTAGAAGTAAAAAATTAATATTTTTTTAAAGATATTTGAATATTGATATATGATCTAAGATTTTTTAAACTATCGATTTATATTAAGGCTTCAGTGCAAATGAGGAAAAAAAAATGAAAATAAATTACACATATCATAATATATATAAGCGTTATCTATGGCTGACAATAACGTCTTCGACAGGGAGTTTTTGGCGGGAACTGAAAAGGGACGTTGTGCTATGCAGTTTTATTTTCTAAAAATGTGTAAAATTACTCTAAAATGAACAATAGTTGTAGGATATTAATAGTTTGTGAGTAATAATTATGTGTTTTATGAGAAAAAGTGAACTATATAGTCAAATGTGGCCTTTTGAGTTGTCACAAGAACTCCGTTGAATAACGTCGATTGTAGCCTACACAATACAACGGCGCCTGGCTTAAAGGCCTAGTTGCCAAGCCTTAAACAAAAAAAAATATGTCTTCGACAGCAATTATATTCAACATGTCAAAGTCAAAGTTGTCATATACCTAATATATATATACTATATATTTTTAAGTAAACTTCAGGTTTTTAAAAGTTTCTTCAATTATATACATATTTTATAAAGCAATAACCTGACGTCTAAACATGGGGAAGCTCGACGTAGCAATTTTACGGTATTTAACTGGTGAAGACTTTCGGGTTTTAACTGCAGTTAGTATGATCCAGATGTTGTAAATTATAACCTAAAATAATGGTTAAAAGATAAAAGGTTAACAAAAAAATCCATGCATAGCTGGCAACCTGAAGGGGTGGGGGGTGACTCCCCCAACCCTTCATTTTGCCTTATCAAGATGAGTTACCATGAAACTTACCAAATCCCCTTCAGGGCTACTCTATATTTTTTTTATTAAAAAAACCTGACTGGCATCCGTAAATTGTGGAAGGTGACTCCCGTACACACTCCTTCCCCCTATTCAGGGTGTGAAATTCTAAATGTTACCTTCATAAACTGCTATGTTTAAATAAAATCTAGGGGGCTGTGGTGTTTTGTGAAATGATAAAAACAGATTCAGTTGATTTGACTATGGACTATATAATTCCAGGTGGAAATGGGGATGAAGAATCATGAACTTGTGCCTGGATCTCTTGTCGCTTCCATAGCAAACCTTCGTCATGGTGGAGTACATAAATTAATGAAAGATCTATGCAAACACAGACTGCTAACTTATGAAAGAGGGAAACATTGTGAGTTTACTTTAGTTTATCATGAAATAGCAGTTCCGGCAGACATCCTGTTCTAAAAAAATGCAAATCGAGAATCTATTTCCAGATCAAAGCCATCTACCAGATCCAATTGTGAGTCTAAATCATCCCATAACCAATATGAACATACACAAAAATTTTCACCAAAATTGGTCCAACCATTTAGACAGAAGACATATAAATCTATATTAAAACTAGGGCTGCATCTAAATTAGACACTACTGCACAATGCATAACAGTGTACCTAAGTGATAAGTGGCACATTAAGTATTTATGAGAATGTCTTTTTGTTTAATTATTTTCAATTTCTAATTGTAATTATTGTAATATATTACAATTAGGGGACATTTTCCTGAAATAAATTTAAAAAAAATATATTATGTCAACCCATCCATCCAGGCAAGCTACAAAAATACTGTGATTGGATGAAAGTCCAATAAAAAATAGAGCAGTCAAGAATTAAAGATTTTTTTTAATAAGAACAATCAAAATACCCATAGTACCATCTAGTTATATATGATGTAGAAGCTTTTCAGAGTTACTTATTACCTGGCTGAATATGGGCTTAATGTCTTTCATAGGCATGAGAAGTAAATACCAGTTTCACATCAGGACCGGCAAGTATTGCCAAAATCACTTTTGAAATTGCAGACTGGATGCTTTCCACTACAAATCTACAAAATATTCATCTCCCCCGCTATCCTATTGGTTAATATTTCTCCATTTGTCCGTTCCGCAGTGTCTCTCCTATTCAATGGACAAGTAGTCTTAAGCCTTAAGATAAGTTTCCACCAGAAATTTTCGCACACGTCTTTGAAATTGGCTTTTAAGAAAAATATACATATTATGAAAAAATAAAAAATATTACGGGGCAAGCCGGAGGAATAGGATAACTGTATGGAATGGGGGAGGGGCAAGTGGGCCATCGGAACTCTATATATATATATGCATGGCCCCAAAAATATATATAAAAATTCCAAAAAGCTGAAAGCTCTAAAAATCACATATCACAAATTTAAAAAGTATTAATATAAAAAAAGCTACTATAGTGTAAAGGAGTTCCTTAATGATAAGTTAATTAAGTTATAAATATAGGTGATAAGATAAATTGTAAGGGTCTTATGCATAGAGAGTTAAGGTAATATTTCCTTAAATTTTCGCCACTAGCATACATAATATAACTATGTTTTGATTTGTTTGATTTTTATTATTCCAAAGTTTTGGCCAATTTTCAATAGTCGTGATAATGGAAGACAAAGATGTCAAGTATCAATGAGTATTGTTCAAGTTTTATTTAGCTTACTGCCAACTTGTTACTAATTATTTAATTTTGTTTATGGTTATTATTTACTCTATGGGAGCCTAATCTAATTTACCACCGCGTCGCAACATGTCGTGGGTTGAAGAGAAGAAGTGTGCAAGAAACTTTTCAGCAAACATGCCTAGCTCAAATAATTTTATATAATACTAGCTGATACCCGCCTGCTTCGCGTGCCATAAAATCTGTTCTTAGCTGACTTCTACTTGGCGAAAGTAAGGTCCATGCCAAACTTCAAGTCTATAGGTATTATAGTTCCTGAGATATCATGATGAGTCCCTATATACTTGGATTTCAATAATATATGTTATATATAGATTAAAACAGGTGGGAGGTAAAATAAAAAGAAATTGTCAGTCAAGTTGGTTTGTGTTTCAGTGCATGCAAAAAGAGCTCACAGTGTCTTGAGATCTGGCAGTTGGTTTTTGCTGGGTTTGGGTCTTAATAGTTTAGATGATCGGATCCCATACTTGCCAACCGAGAAGATGGTTATTGGTATTGAAATTTGGGTGTTTTTTTGATATCAATAGCCTCACGCATCATTCTCAGTATGAAACAATTCTCTTTTGCGGGGATTTGTGTGTTTTTTTTTTAAAAACAATGATTTTTATAGCAGAGTTGAATTTTTTTGCTGATGTTCCTAATTTTGCCGCACTCGAAAATTTCGCCGCCTTAGGCACTAACCCCTAGTGCCCCTAGTGTAAATCCATTACTGTTCCAGAATAGCTCTACCGCATATTAAAATACACAATAACATGAAACAATGACTTTATATTTACAGATGATGGTTACCGTCTCACCAATGCTGGCTATGATTACTTGGCACTCAAAGCACTAACAAACAGAAAAGTGATAGCGTCTTTTGGCAACCAGATTGGGGTCGGTAAAGAATCAAATATCTACACAGTGGCTGATGAAGACAGGAATCCGTTGTGCTTGAAACTTCACAGGTATGCAATGTATTTTTTTTATAAAAAAATGTTTGTACAGGCAGTACTAACATACATGGCTGCTCTTAGTAACATTGGATGTGCTGGTTGCTGTTAGTTTGCAGTTAATTTGTAGAGAGTGTAGAGTTTTCAGATGAGAATGATACTGTTATGTATTAATAATGTAAAAGTAATTTTCAAAAAATGCAGACTGCCATTCTTAAAGTACGCGAGATATTGTCTTCCAGATATTATCTTCCGAAATTTTGTGAAAACATAAAATATGTGTGTCATTCTCTATAGTTTTTATGTATGTATAATATGTATTTGTACATACATACATACATAACTTCACGCCAGTTCCCTTGCGGGGTAGGCACGAACAACAGAGCGCCATTTAGACTTATTCTTACACACCTCACTTGCTTCTTTGACATTCATAGCTCTCGTCATGCACGCTCGTCTGTTTTTAAGGCTCCTGACATCACCTTCTGCTAGTACACAATCAATTTGATCATGGAAAGTGTGTCGTTGCCTTCCACAACTTCTGCATCCATCCACTTTTGCATTGTATATCTGTTCAATCATTCTTTCCACATGCCCGAACCACCGGAGCATTCCTTTCCTTACCTTCACCCCGACATTCTCTTTCTTACTTCGGTATTAGGAACGCGGTCCGCGAGCGTCACTCCGCAGATTTTGCGCAGTGCTCGCATCTCGACCGCGTTTACTCTACTTTCATGCTCTCTCTTCCATACCCAACTCTCGCTTCCGTACGTGAGCATAGGTACCATTGATTTTTTCATGTGTATTTATTACTACATTATGCTTGGACCAGCAAAATTCTATTTATTTTTCAAAATAATAAGAAACAAAAGTGTGACAATTGAATTACTTAGTTAGTACATTTCGTACTTTTTTTTAATATATAGTACAATTGGCTAAAATATAGTACGATAGTATATTATAGTACGATTGGGAACCCTAACATTATATAACAACCCTAACATGCGCCAGCGCGTGCTGCCCGCTGACATGTTGGAGGCATGTCGGCGGCTTACGTCTGCAAGCGCTCAGTCCTGGCGACACTCGAGTTGTATTTTTTGTTCCTCACATCGAGCCGCCGACAAAAAGTTGCCGACTTAGGTCCGTGTGTCGGCAGCTTTGGCGTGTGTTGCGCGGTAGTGAATTGTGACAGCGCAGTGGCACCAAAGAAAACGAGACTGCACAGCTATCTTATCCTCTATATCCATCTATCCTACGGAAACAATATCATTTAGTAGAATAAATAATATCGTAAGTGGTGACCCAGGTTATAAGCTAACTCTGTGTCGAGTTACATCTAAATGTATCCAGTAGTTTCACATAATACTCTGACAGACAGACAAACATTTTAAAAGTTGTATTTATCGAAACTGTAGCTCTGAATTACAAACGACTAGACTTATTTCTTTTTTTATTCATTGTACAAACTGGACACTCCCGATTTATTATATTACACATGTAAATCGCGCGCAGAAGGTTTGTCAATGTCTACTTGCTGTTATATTATATTCTTATGTAAAGTATATACAATAATAAATTTATTGCAACAACTAGTTATGTAACCTTTTTTTCAACACACTTGCTCATAAAGTGGCTCTATGGTCACCGCAATTAGGCACAGAATGACACCCATTATCAAACTGTGCGTAAAAAACATTATAACTCACTAGTGAGTTATAGTTTTTTTTTTAAATTTTTTATTGGTTGATTTGCTTTGTTCTTAAAAAAGTTTTTATTAAAAAAAAAGATCGTGTTCTATAGAACAAATAAATTAATGTTCCTATTGCTTGCTCATTTCATGCAACTTCTTATTTAAATAGATAATTTTAACTCGTACGTGTTTAATAAATAAAACTTTCACTCATGTATAACTTTTTTTTATCTACTAAATAAAATGAGTTTTTGTTGTTATTTTATTCACAAGTGTGTTGAAAAACGTCGTATGATACACGTGTGTATTGATGATTACCGTCCTCGGCTCTCTTAAGACCCTCGCCTGCGGCTCGAGTCTCAATGGCGCCTCGGCGGTAATCACCAATGTTACACACTAGTACCATAATGTACTATTGTCATCCGTACTGAACATCGACGCGTGACATCATGAGGCCAAAACTAAAATGTATTTTTTATAATTCACTAGCTGTCCCGGCAGACGTTGTTCTGCCCTGAAGAAATAAAATTTAGAGCCCGATTCCAGCGCCACCTACCGGGTCCAAAAGTAAGCTATCCTATCTTTCAAGTCGGATCAAACTGCACACGGTGTGCAAATTTGATTAAAATCGGTCCATCGCGGACAAACAACGTGACATGTAATTTATATATATATTAAGATTAAGTCAAGCGTAACATACAATTGATTTGCAGATTGGGCCGGACGTGTTTCCGTAACGTAAAGGGCAAACGCGATTACCACGCCCACCGCAACAAGGCGTCTTGGCTATACTTGAGCCGGATTTCGGCCACCAAAGAGTTTGCGTACATGAAAGCATTGCACGAAAGGGGATTCCCCGTACCAAAGCCAATCGACTTCAACCGGCATTGTGTTGTTATGGAGCTAGTGCATGGTGGACCATTGTGAGTAGCAATTTATTAAGTTCTTCTCTATCGCTCTTTTTCAATTTTATAGATAATAAGGTAACAATGTCAATTTATATAAGTAATAGGTATTTATCGTGTACTAGCAGAAGGTGATGTCGGGAGCCTTAAGAACAGACGAGCGTGCATGACAAGAGTTATGAATGTCAAAGAAGCAAGTGAGGTGTGTAAGAATAAGCCTGAATGGCGCTCTGTTGCCCGTGCCTACCCCGCAAGGGAACTGGCGTGAAGTTATGTGTGTATGTATGTATGTAATATGTATTTAATTTTTTAATATTTAGTTATTGTTATGGTAGTTTTTTTCTTTCTATTTCCATTTTTTTTTTAATTTTTGTATGTTCACTTGATATATATATCTTTTTTAATTTGCCTGTGTCTGTGTATGTCACTAATGGCCCTAGAAGAAGATCAGCTCTGGTTATCTTAACGGGCAATTTTGCTGAGCTAAGACCAATTTAGGACTACATTTACATATTGTTTTAATTTAAATAGTTTAAGCGTTTCAAAAGGTTTCAACTCATATTACATACATATATTGTAGAAGAATGTGGGAGGGAGTAATTCATAAATATAGTTTTGGAATATTAAATAGTCTTATATAAATTAACAAAATAAATTAAAGTAGCAACTTAAAAAAATATACAGATGAATTGAGAACCCCCTTTTTGAAATCGGTTAAAAACTAAAACTAACTTAAAAGTACCCTAAGTTATATAGCACGTTGAGAATATCATGGGATGCATGGTTCGTGCATGATTAGAGGAAAGGTAGTCAAAAAACCATAATCTTCTAGCCCGAAAATATCATCAGTACCTTCTCGTTAAGAGTGAACAAAAAAAAAATGTGTTATTTATGACCAACACTAATTGTCTATGATTACAGGTTAAAGGGCATTGCCCAGTTTGTTAGGAGAGTCGGGCTTCATATAAAATGATACGAGCTTTTTGTAGAAAGAATTTGTAGAAAATTCAATAATTATCATATACACTAAAAATATTTAATATGTTGGACCAGGTTCAAGAGAAATCTTAATTTTTCTAGAGCAATATTTCTTAGAACCATAAATTCAAAGTTACAACGATCAAAAATATGTTTATGTGATTCCTATGCTAGGTTACAAAAAGTTCTATATTTTTACTAGAATATGAAAAAATTGTGTGTGTGTGCAGTTCACATGCAGTAGAAGTGAAATTTCAGATAATATACTCACATACAATTCTTCTCTAACTTTTATTAATATAAATATAATTCCTTTAGCCTACATCCGTCAACATATTATAATTCAAAATTAACTTAAGTATCACTCTCAATTTTTCAATGAGTCTAAAAAATTATATTATCAGTTTTATTCTTATTGGGCGTTCATCCCCACTTCCTTGAGCCGCTTCGCTCTTGTACGCAACGGTTCTCTAGATCGTTTCTCTTGCGTACCGTGGGGATTTGGAATGAGCTCCCAGCCGAGGTTTTCCCTCAGCGCTACAACATGGAGTTTTTTAAAAAGGGTGTCATAAAATTTCTTCGGGGCCGGCAGCGCGTTAGTGATACCTCTGGTGTTGCAAACGTCTATAGGCGACGGTAACCGCTTTCCAACAGGTGGGCCGTCTGCCTGTCTGCTGTACTCCAGCGATTAAAAAAAAAATTCGGTCCAAAGTGGACCTTGACTCTAATCTGTGCTGCACAATGTAAAACTCGTATTTCATTCTCTAGCAGGCGTTAGTCTTATAGATTTTTATGTTTTTAGTGTCACTTTTTCGCTTCATCGAGTTTCAAATCACAACGGTTCTAAAGAAATTTCACTTCAATAATATAAGATTTTAGAAAGAGATTTGGTTAAAGCTCGTCCGATTTCAGGGGGCCAAAATGGGCATTGTCTTTAATCTTGTCTGAATCAATTGTTTTTTCTGAAACATCGTAAATATTATTTTTGAGTTTCCTAAAATACAGATTACTTGTAAGTAATTTTATCACATCATATCTACAAAAGTGTGGTAATGACATTACATGCTACATGCATGATAGCTTCTCCATTTAGGTACCTTATATCTGAGATGAGTTTCTTTCTACTGTTTCCCTCGGGATCAAGTCTCTATTCTCAGAGTGCCTCCTGGCAGAAGCCTCCTCCATCTGGTGCCAGTGCTGCCTGTCAAGGGCAGCACGTCGCCGGTACGGACCAGCAACAAGCCGGATCTCATACTCCTGAGCTCCTTAACGTGTCTCTAAAATTTGTTCCAGGACTCATGTGACGTCATTAGAAGACCCTGAATCCTTGTACGACGACCTGATGAATCTGATCGTGCGCTTGGGCAACTGCGGCGTAATACACGGCGACTTCAACGAATTCAACATAATGATCAACGAGGACAATCATCCGATTATCATCGACTTTCCACAAATGGTGTCTACTTCACATCCTAATGCTGAATTGTGAGTATTGATGTTATTTTTATTAAAAAACTAGCTGATCCGGCAAACTTCGTACTGCCTTAGAATTGATAAATAAAAAAGCTGAATGATAATTGCAGAATGTTTCAACTTTAGTAAAACATGTGGTCAAAACTTAACCGGAACGAACATCAAACGTTTGGCATTAAAAACCAAAAAAACTAAAAACATCTTCACTTTTTAACTTGATTTCTGAACGACTTTTAAATTTAATTGATTTCTAAACGACGTGACGAACATCAAATGTTTGACAGTTAGTAATAGTTTCTAAGAGAAAGCGAAATTGTTGTTTTTACTGTATTCCAAGCATTTTTTTCATATTTACTCACCTTTTAAACCTTCCCTGGACTTCCACAAATAATTCAAAACCAAAATTAGCCAATCAGTCCAGCCGGTCACGAGTTTTAGCGAGACTAACGAACAGTAATGATGTATATATATATATATATATATATATATATATATATATATATATATATATATATATATATATAGTTACGAGATGCAGGACTCGAATTAAAATGCCGTTAGAATTATTATATAATTGATTAGAACTATAAAAATATATACTAGAACTATATAAATATAACACAGGTACAAATATAACTGAACACAATCAGTCCAAACGTAATGCATGATTCAATAACACGCGCAAAGTCCGTCACTAAATAGGTTATCGAATGTACATAAGTCTTGCCTCGCGGCTGATTATCGCTCGACTGCCGATCTCTCCATTGGGCCATTGCTTTATACTGCAACGATACAATATGGCTGCCCGCCCGCGTAGATCGAATTTCTTAGAATTAGTTCGACACACCTGGCTAATGAATACCATAAAGATTACAATACACAATGGGCTATTTTTCCAATCACAAATTTTAAACACAAATTAAACAAAAGAAGACGGTCATAAAAGCGCTTCAATGTTATTAGCTCAAACACCGACCGGTACTAAATGTGCTTTGTTTACAAATATGCAGGTGGCTCAAATTGTAACAATATTGAATCTCTTCTCCACTTTCAATACAGGAAAAAATATCCTATAATAGATTATTCTGCACTTAATTTTATCAAAAGATTTTTCTTGTGGCTACTATAACATTTTGGTTTAATTGAGTTGAGAGCTCTCTGTATCAAAATAAAATATACCTACTGAAAAATCTATTAATATCAAAGCGGTTTATGCGCATACCAATCAGCTGATTTGACTAGTGCTTGACGAAAACAATAGTTTACGTTCTTTTTTAAATGCTGTGGTCCTTTGGAATCCCGCGGGAATTTTCCCGGGTATGGTACAAATTAATTGATTATGCAATCGACTAATTTGTACTATATTAGCTGATTTTGATACGATTTCACTTGAACGACAGCTTAAGTCCTTTTTCAAGTGATCCGATAACCTATATTCTGGGAAACCCGCGGGAATCTTCCCGGGAGTGTTTTAAAGTAGGTATTATACATAAAAATTAGCGAATTGCGACCCGATTGATAGTTAAACAATACAATCCGGAACTTATTATATTTCCCGCCCGGGATTTCCTATCTTCGAAACCACGTGACATTAGGATTCGCTTGATATGACAGTTTCTATGTTTATTAGACTTCTATAGTAGAATAGATTTAGTTACGTATGCCTTTAGTAACACTACTTATCACGGGTTTTTACGGCAATCTTCGGAATTCACGAATTCTATTTCTTACCTGTCCTTTACTAATTCTTACCTACTAAAAATCCATTGTCCTGCTGAAAATACTGTATGTAATACTAATATTTAAAATACTGGCAACATAACTAATCTGTAAGAATAAGCCTAAATGGCACTCTGTTGTTCGTGCCTACCCCGCAAGGGAACTGGCGTGAAGTTATGTATGTATGTATGTATGTATAACTAATCTACGTTACCTGTCAAGCGTCTACGCTTTGCCTTAAAATTTGCCCGCGACTTTATCTATAACTAGCTGCGCCCGCGGTTTCGCCCGCGTGGTGATGGAAAATCGACATATTTTGAATAATTCATGCTATATCTTTATAAATTATAGCCTATGCGTTATTCTTATATGTAAGCTATATTACTGTAAAGTTTCATCAAAATCCATTGAGTAGTTTTCGCGTGAAAGAGTAACAAACATACATCCATAGATCCATTATTACAAACTTTCGCGTTTATAATATTTATAGAGAATAGAGAGAGAGAGGTATATATATATATATATATATATAGAGAAGTCGCGGGAAAATTTTAGTTTTACATAAAATTCCAGTTTCAATATATAAAATTATTTTATATGTGGATTACAAACAGATATTTCGACCGAGACGTGAGGTGCATTCGTGAATTCTTCAAAAAGCGTTTCGGTCATGAGAGCGAGCTATATCCGAAGTTCGGCGAGTTGGAGCGAGACGACGAATTGGACACTGAAGTAGCTTGTTCTGGATATAAAAGGACCAAGGATGTTGATAACGAGCTTTTGGATGTGAGTATTTAAAGTCTATAATATTTTAAAATACTATAAATGTCGTGCTTGACATGACAAGAGTTATGAATGTCAAAGAGGCAAGTGAGGTGTGTAAGAATAAGCCTAAATGGCACTCTGTTGTTCGTGCCTACCCCGCGAGGGAACTGGCGTGAAGTTATGTATGTATGTATAAATGTCGTGTCTGTACAATAAAACTATATAAAAAGAAAAACAACTGGTTAACACTATAATAAATATAATAATAATTCCCGCAGGGGGGCTTTGTGGCGAAGCCTTAGGTGAGTAGCGACACCTCGTACCTGACTCCGGGGGCCAAGACAAGACCCCCACCTCCGTGCTTGCCTTAGCCAGCCGGCACGGAGTGGAGATCGCTAGAGCTAAGACTCAAGCTCCAGGGGTGGAAGTGATAAATGGCATCACGTCAGAAGTAGCTTCGATGAACCTGCAGCCCACCTCTACACCCCTTAGCCACTCACACCCATGTTGCCCCTGTCTTTACGGCATTTTTTGGGGCCCATTCAGGGAGTGGCGAGTCACCGTCTGCCCATTTTTCCATGTTCCCTGAACATTGCGACGGGCAGACGCCATGGTCTCCATATTTCCAGACCCTTAGTACCAGTAGCAGTTCACCCCAATAGCCCGATACTTTTTGTCCTCAATTCCCACAATAGTCCTACACTGGCCGGGGTTTGTCCTTGGGTGCACTACTATATGGTGTAGACAGGGATAATCGCCGGTCAGTGTCACGCCACATTTACATTAAATTTGTCAAAGGGCCTCTACGTGTTGGCCTTTCCATAGCCCCACGCAAGCCCTCCAAATGTCCGGGCCATTTTTATGGCCCGTGGTTTTGAAAGCCATACAAATATAATAATAAATAATACGAATAATTTCGAATAATTCGATAATATTCGGGAACTTTCGAATAATTCGAATTTTCGTAATTCGAAAGTCGAATCGAATACTAATTCGACTCGGAACGAATAATTCGTAAGTACGAATTATTCGCACACCCCTACTGATGAATATTTGCATTAGTTAAGTAGTTAGATTACTTGTGAATAAGTCCTTATCATTTAACTGTTTAAATAAATAATATTTTCTAAGTTTTCGCGACTTGTATACATAATAAAACTACGTTTTAACGGTTTTAAGCGCGGTAATAATAACCATAAACAAAATTAAAATTAACAAGTTGGCGGTAGGCTAAATAAAACTTTAACAATACTCGTTGACACTTGACATCTTTGTCTTCTGTGATCACGGCCACTGAAAAGTAGCCGAAACGTGCAAAAACCAAAATCAAATAAAATTACCGCGCTTAAAACCGCTAAAACGTAGTTTTATTATGTTTAAATAAATGTTTAGCCAAAGCCATTGTTATGCTATTTTTAAACCTTTAAAGAAGTCACTTATAAAACAAGTTGGGAGTTTTTGGCGGGAACTGAAAGGGGACGTTGTGCTGTGTAGTTTTATTTTCTAAAAATGTGTAAAATCGCTCTAAAATGAACAATAGTTGTAGGATATTGATAGTTTTTGAGTAGTAATTATGTGTTTTTGTGAGAAATTTAAACTGTATAGTCAAATGTAGCCTTTCGAGTTTTCACACGAACTCCGTTGAATGGCGTTAATTGTAGCCTACAATACAACTGCGCAACTATACAAAGACATAAACATCAGAATTGGCTGTATGGACTAAAGATTCCTTTGCCTGTCTTTGTGGCGAATACAACAACTACTACTACTGAAACAAGATGTAACAATAAAATGCATTTATTCTTTTAGATTTTATTTTTTGTTCTATTTCTATTCATATTGAAAAAAATGAATCAATCATCGAATTCTGGCCAAAAATTTAGAAAAGGTCGGTAAGGATAGATACAATGGTTTTCATAAACAAATATTTTGCTTTTTGTGTTATTATAGTTATATAAAGTTAATAAACACAAGAATGAACAATTAACCCTTAAGACAATTATCGATATAACAAAAAGCCGCAAGACTAACACCTATCACTATCTCGTAATATACCAAGAAAATATAATAATAAGTTTGAAAATTATAATTAAATAAAAATTGATTTTAACCAAATCCGTAGAGTATTTTTGAAATATAGCCTATATTTTCATTTTCAATATTATTATAGGAATTTGTAGTGAAATGACAAAACTGAACGTTTTTACCACCCTTCCACGGAGGGTTCTAAACATATTTGGCCAATTTGTTATTTTTGCTTTCAATGCGAAGAAAACAAAGGTTATGGTGTTCGAAAGAGAAGAAACCAGAACGAATGCAAGGATAATGGTCGATGATGTTATGCTGGAGCAAGTGAATGAGTTTGTATGTCTTGGATGTGCTTTTAGCAGGGATGGAAGGTACACCGCTGATATAGAACCCATTTCATACAAATCCTATATAAACAGAGTGAGACAACAACACAATCAACGGTCACGTGCACAAACGCGATCTGCACTCTCATCGCGGACACATATGTGCTAATAGTGAGCTAGAGGGTTAACCCATTTCTATCAATTAAAAAAAAATCAGTCGAAAAAAGATAAACAAAAAAATAATTGACATCAAAATATAAAAAATACATTCAAAATGCTATAAGAAAAATAGTTTTTTTTAACACCAATAAGACTGCAACAAGAAATCTGGCATTGATCGAGATTATTTTGTTACAGGAAATGGGCATTTGTCTGCAAGTGAGTGATAATGAAAGTAGATCTGAAGATGACCAATTCGAAGATGCCGAGCAAGAGAGAACTGCCAATTACACAGAAGATGAACTGGCTACATTGAGAAAAGAGGTAATCTTAGAACAATTAACGAAAATGTCTCTATCATACTTTCCATAAGTACTGAACTAAATTAATGTGGTGGTGATATTAGTAGAGCTGTTTCAATTTCTTAAACAAATCTTTAATCTTCTTTTAACATTATAAATTATGTTTCTTATTCGAAATATGTACAGTAATCATATATATATATATATTGTTCATAAGTATATAAATAATATAAGTAGTATATAAATAATAAAAATAACTTTGTACTCGAAAACCCACACTACACTCACTAGAAGAATAATGTTCCTAAGTCCCCAGAATACAGAATTCTCGTTCTGTAGACAATTCAAGTTCATGTTTATCAAGTCGCTACATCACCAATTTTAGAACTACCTCCAATTTTTTGTTGTAATTTTTATTTGTAATGTAGAACATTTAATTTGTTATAAAATTTAGTTATTACGTCACTGGAAGCAACTAACACCTAGGATACAGGCTCGGCCTAATCTAGGTGTTAGTATCTAGTCTTAATTTTAAGGCAAAATTTGTTATATTTTTGGTGACAATAAAACTCTTGTATTATTATTTATTTATTATTATATTATTAACATCTATATATGGATAACTATCCGTGCAGGACCGGAGAAAAATACAATTTCGATAGGGTATTTGCCCATCTGGATGGCTACCACCCCTGGGCAACCTTGAGTTGTGTTCCGGTATTAGTGGCCAGGTTCCAATATCCCTTAAGAGAACCAGCAGCGCGTTTGTAGCACCTTTGGTGTTGCAAATGTTCATAGGCGACGGTAACCGCTTTCCATCAGGCGGGCCGTCTGCCTGTCTGCTGAACTCGTGCAATAAAACAAAAATGTAACATATTATTTAAAACATCTTAACAACTTCTTGAAATAATACATCTTAGTTATTATAATCCCATTCTCCTTCGTCCGGGCCAGCTCTCAACATACCCTACCATTTGATCGCTTCTTGTCTTTTTTCCATCATCTTCTATTGTATTATCTGTTCTGTCTTTCATCGTCTATCTTTCTTGCTCACACATCGTTCAGAAACACTCTCACCTACTCTATGCAAAACCACTCATACATTCAGAAGTATTCACAATCCCACATTAAAGACGAAATAAAAAATCTATAATTGATTATATATTAGGGGCCCATTAAAAGGCCACGTAAATTGTTAGACCAAAAACGTCAAATATGTCAAGAAAATAATAAATAGAGACTTTGGTCTCATCCACACGGTAGTAGCTGACTCGACCTTCTTGGGAAGTCCATAGCTACTAAGTAAACCGGTGTGGGCAGGGAGCTGGTCGAATTCCTTGCCATCAGATATGTTGAAGCCTAACAAGCAATCATCTCCACTCAGTGGTATGAGAATAGTTAAGATGAGTAACAAGTACATTAAGGTCTTAGAAAGTTGTGTTCGTGACTGAAAAATAGAGAAGAAGATTAAAGGAGTGTGAGCATGTAACGAGGAGGGATATAAATGATTTGATAGAGTGTTTAACTTTGTCAAAGAAGATGAATTGTTCAAAAGAAGACATGAACATTTATGGAGTGACAAAGGATGTATGAAAAGATTGAAAGAATATAACTAAAACAGATAAAAACTTAAATGGTTATCTATTCGTCTTCGCCGGAATGTGCACTTACTCTCCCTTTGTACAATATCCTTTTTGATCCTTGTACTCCTCCGTATTGAAAGGAACGTTTTGATTTCCTACATCTTTCTCATTCCCGTTATTTGCGCTCTAGTAATAATCTCTCCCTAATGACATCTGTACACACTTCTTCCTTCGTTGATAACTCTTTCACGGTACTGGCTGTCCCTTTATGGAACTCACTGCCACTCAACATCAGACAAGCTAAATCCATGTTGTCTTTTAAACTGATGGTTACTAAATATCTTTGGTCCTCGCAAGTCTAAAACATACTGCTGAATCTATATATAGTATCATAAATCTTACTTTTGTATAGTATATAATTATTTATTTTATTTACTTTTTATTTATTGTCTTCACCGCCACTGTTGTCTTAATAATTTCCTTAGTTTAGGGGGGTGCTTGGAAGAGATCACTTTAAGCGATAAGGCCGCCCTTTGTTCGACATTTACTGTACTTAGTTTTAAGAACGTAGTTTTAATTTTTGATGAACAATAAAGTGTATTCATTCATTCATTCATTCATAACAGTATAGAACAATAAAAAAAGCATACTGTATTGACCCCATATAATAAAGGGGTCAGTAATCCAAATCAATTGTGAACTTTGGATCGTCTTACAAAAAGCTTTATATATTTTGTATGATCGTACAAAATTATGATGTTAAGCGCTTGTAGAAGTAAAAAAAGAGTTTTAATTGTTGTTTAGACAGTCATTAAAAGTATGATGATTAATTATTAATAATGTCAGAATTTATTGTGACATATGATCACATTGCTATTGGAATAAACTGAAATGAATACGAGAAGATAGACCATGTTACTGTTAAATTGCAGTTTACTGTTAAATAAGCACACTTTGTGCACCATGACATTCACGAATTAAGATTTTTATTACATCTTTATTAGGTGGACGCCTCGATAGAAAGCGACGAAAAGAAAATGATAGAAATTGCATCGAAAACAATCAAATCAATTACAGACAATGAAATGAATGCAGTAATACCGAAAATAGATGAAACAGAAGAAATTCCGACACTAGTATCTCAAGAGAAGATAGGAGAAGACACAGAGAAGGATATAGAAGAGAGAAATACACAGAAATATAGACTGGCGATGATAGAGAAGGCGTTGTCTGACGTAAGGTCAATGAGGACATACACCTCGGCGAGCACAATAGCCCCAGAAGTAGTGAAGCAACAGGTTAAGAAGAATCTTGAAATTAGACAGAAGAAGATGGAGAGGAAGAAGGCAATCGCGAAGGGAGAAGCTAGTGCTGTGACACGCCAGAGAAGGGATAATAGGGAGACGATCAGGGAAAGTCACGGCTTGTGGGGGTGGGATGAATAAAATAAATTTATTGTTTATTATATTGTTTTTTTTTTGAGAAACAACTGGTCATTTGCGTATCAGGTTCGTAAACTGAAGGTTCGTTATTTTACGTATTGGAACCTAGAGGGTCCGGGTTCCATTCCTTTCATAGTCAATTTCGTAAACGAGCTTTTCGTTATTTACTATGGTCTGGGTTAGGGTTGCCACATTTGTTTGTAAAAATATGTTTTTTTGTTTTTAAGCTGTAAAATAAAGTAATTTTGGGAAATTTATATGAAAAAAGTAGGTACACATTTATTTGTCAATTTTATTTATTTATGTAGTAAAATTAAATTTTAAGTTATATGTTTGACCTTTAAAAAGCGTTCTCAAGTGGAACTTATTTTGAATAAAAACTTTTGAATTTGAACAAAAATCGCGACAACTGAATTAGCGATGAAAATATAATACATTACGTACTATATAATTTTTCTATAATACATAGTACGATGCTATATATTATAATACGGTTGGCAACCCTAGTCTGAGTGTCTACGATATGGCGCTGTCATTACTACACACAAACATAATATTTAGTTACTCAACGTCATCATTTTCCGCAGAAGCTGTTTCTGTTGTAGTTGTGATATCCTTTTTCCCTTTGACCCAACTGTGTTCTCGAACGTATAGTAGCTGCAGATATGCCTCCACACATAATATCTGTGGAAAAATATTTCCACGACTAATTCAATCGTTAAAAAGAAACATAGACACTTCTTAATACAACGATTGCGACTCCTTTCGTCACTGCATTATCTCTGTAGTTCCTACTACTAGAATTTCCTATTTTTTTAAGTACTGTATAATTTTCAAAGACACTTATCTAGTTTCAAGCCGTGGTAGCTTAATGGTTAATGCAGCCGCTTCTCAGATTTGAGTGAAGCGGGTGCGAATTCTGACTTGAAAAGCCAACCTAATGTGCACAATTGCCACGTACTATGAAGGAAATTGTGTAGAAAACCTTTTTTTTTTACATGGGGAAATGCGTTACCGCACCGTCAGCCGCGCGGGGATCGACGCGGCCGGTGTGTGGGGCTCCCCTGACGCCGATTAATCAATACGACCGGCGCCGGGTATGCCCACTAAAACCCCATGGGAGCCTTCTTCCGCCTGAGTACCGGGGTCACGGTGTGTAGCTGTGGCCTTTATCCGCAACCCCGGCGGGCGGTGGGCCGCCCCATGAACAGCGGCGGCCTCTTCTGAGTGGGCCGGGGAGGTAAAACTTCCCCGGCCCTGAGAGGGTCGCGCGGCTACCTCTCGCGGCATTGGTGCGGGCGTGGCCGCAACGCCCGCTGTGTGTAGAAAATCTGCACATCGAGATAACCGATGAATCAAACCTACATTGTCTATTCACCGATACAATTGGGATTTACAAGTTATGAGCTGTTTTTGTATAGTTTGGATGAAATATTTTTTAAAGGTACTTCGGTAATTTCAAAGTTACGTGAAGTGATTTTGTTTAGATATTAATTGCACTCGTATCTCCTATCACTGTCCTTTTGGAAGCATCTATGAATGCTATAAACATCTTCCCTCCGTGGTAAAGCAAATTCAAATTAACGCCAATAGCCATAGACAATGCTACTATTTCAAATACCTTTCTTTCTAAGTTATCGAAGACATCCAAACGGAAAGTATAACCAAAGACACTTGTCGAAATCTTGGATTCATGTACTGCTAAAGTATCTGCTGTATATAACGGCAAATCCTTGATAGAATATCTTCCAGCTTCAATAGGGCAAGACATTCTGAAACAATAAAATATATCGGACGTTAAGCAGTGACTAAACTATAGCAACTCGCTAAGTCTCCACTCAGACAAAGTAAGAAGGTTAAGAAGCATATTTGTATGCGGTGTTACGACAACGAATAAGTTGAGAAACTAGTACCTAAGTACATCATGGGATCTTTGAAAGATGCACCTGTGACTAGAAATCTGAATAAAGAAGATTATGATAGTAATGTACATGTTCTCTAGAAGAATGAAAATGAAGTTGATAAAAATAATGTTAAACTGGAATATTAAAATATAAGAATAAAGATTAACAAAAAAGATGATAGTGTAAAGGATAAAATGATGGTTCGTGATGTGACAAAATATATAACCCAGAACAGAGGGGTGTGAAAGCAGAAGATATACCGTCCCGACGATAATCGAGTAGAAAGAAGTGAAAGAGAGGAGTGTTTTGTGAATTTTATTTCAATATATTTCCAACTAATTGATGAGCACGTCATCAATTGTCTGGGAAATTGTTATACCTATACATATTATAATGGATAATATCTGCTCATAATCTTTCACTTCTGGATTTAGGCCAACCCATTCGAGGACCACGGGTGGTGTCTATACCAAGAGTCTTGTCCTAGGTCAATTACGCATAGGAGCGTCAAAGATGCAGTACCTACTGGTCATTTTCTTTGGGTGTCCAGTAAAAGGGTGTGAGTTAGAGGCGCAGGTTAAGGTTAAGTGGGTAGTTTGACGGTCAACATCCTCGGCGCCTCCGCTGGAGGTCACGTTGGAAATACGGTATCTCAAGAGTTTCACACATCCCTCGGTGTAAATCCTTACCCCAGGCCCAAGGATGGTGTCCAGATATTCTGACATTGACAGTATGGTAACTATACGAATATGGATTTTAGGTCAAAAACTATCTAACATGCTTCTCTTTGCTAAGTCTGTTAAATGAGACGTGGCTACCTTTTCCATTGAACTACCACGACTCGATTACCTTGGTTCAACATAGTGGAACAAAATACTGTAGACAGCTTCACCATCCTCCTGATAATTAATACATCCGTCTCTAATATACAAGAAGGACTTGAAGTGATCGCACGTGTCTATATTGCGAATGTCCAGACACTTCTTCATTGTTGCCTGAAACATTTTTTAAACTGATTGAAACTGTAAATATACAAGGGCGAATCAAAAGTTCTTGAAATCTTGAAATTATTCCTTGCGAAAAAAAATGTTTTTCTTGAGTCGCGAAAAACTCTTCTACTGCAGCCATAACCGCGTCATTATTGTGAAGTTAAGTTCCACGGATTTCGTCTTTTAAATTTAGGAATAAGTGCAAATCACTTGGGGCTAAGTCCAAAAAATATGGTGGGTGGTCAACGAGATTGAAGCCAGCACAGTGGATTGCGTTGACCTCAATTTCTAATCGATGACCGGGAGCGTTATCGTGAAGAAACAACACGCCCGACGACAGTTTTCCACGACGTTTTTCTTTAATCGCTCCACACACTTTCAGTATTAAAATTTTATAATAGGATCCAGTAATCGTCTGCCCTTTTGGCATGTAATCAATAAAAAGAATTCCTTTACTATCCCAAAACACTGAGGCCATAACTTTGCCAGCAGTAGGAGCAACTCGAAAATTCTTAATGGATGGAGAGGATGGTCGTTTCCAAGACATGCTTTGTCTCTTAGTTCAGGATCGAAATGGTGGCCCCACATCTCATCCATAGTAACAAGGCGACGGCAATAATTATCCGAATCACGCTGGAACATTTGGAGATTACGCTTAGAAATTTCTAAATGTCGCTTTTTGTTTTTGTCGGGTAACATTCATGACACCCATCATGCCGACACTTTTGAACCCAAGTGAATCAATTAAAATGGATTGAACGTTACCAAAAGATATCTTTAGGATCTCAGCTATATGTTTTATAGTTATTCTTCTGTCTTCCAAAACCAGATTCTCAACGTTTTTGACATTTTCTTCCGAAACGGAGGTTAAAGGCCGCCCAGAACGCGGGTCACCTTTACAGTTTAATCTACCTCTTTTAAATTTAGCTACCGAGTACGCAACCGTAGAATAGTTACGACATCATTCCCTAATGCATGCTGAATGACCGAAAAAACTACTTTCGTAGACACTTTTTCAAGCTGAGATATTTTATCACCGCACACACTTTTATCCATAATTTTGCGTTTTTAGCAACTCTTAGCAACTTTAGCAAGGAACTGGCAAAAACAAGTGACAGTTAGCGTAAATATTGTGTGATTGACACTCTTTAATTTGAATATCGAACTTCTCTCAAAAAGGTTTTATATATATGCACTTCTAAGAACTATGTGATTCACCTAGGTAATTCTTACTTTTTTGCACATTTGCTTGTTACTAGTTTGATTTACGAAGCTGCTAGAATAACTGCATTAGTGGAGTGATTATTCCTGTTCCCCACTCTTTACACATCCCGAGTTATACGAGTTAGGACCGACTTAGAACTTCATTTCCTAGTTGTATTTTCTTATTTATAAGTATGTTTTCGTTTGTATGTAGTTCTAAATAAATAATTTTTCTTACTTCTTTTTTCATTCTAACAAAATAGGAACCCCTACTGCCATAGGTATGATGGGTTTTTGTCTAGCATTGAAATAAACAACCACAATACCTTAACACTCCATCCATCTTCAATATTGTCAGTGATGTTCATTTCACCAGTCAATGAGGTGTTGAATGATTTTGTGGATAGGCTGAATTCAGACACAGTTATTATAGTACGAGGTTCATCATAGCACGGTCCAACCCTAGTAACCAATAGGTTTGTGCGAGCTGAAGAAATATGTACGAAGGAGAATAAATAGAAGATGACCAGTTGTGTAATGGAGATTACGTCTTGATAAATATTGTAAGCATGGTTAAACAATGTAGATGTAAGACTATGTATGGCGCGGATATAAGACATTGGTCTGCTGGTAGACCTCTACTGACTATAACCAAGCTGCAAGATTTCGAGGTAAGAGCACAAACATTATTAGATATAGTCAAATTTGGATAAGTGTGGAAGGACGTATAGTATTTGAACTGATTTGTAAATGATGAATTTTTGATGTAGTTTTAATGATTTTATGGTAATAATATTTTTTTTTATTAAAATTACGCTTTAGTTTACTGATAGATTAATAATCCATAGTTTATAATTCATCCATACTAATATAAAAATGTGAATGTAAGTTTATTATAGTAAATTATTTGTAATATTAATGTGTGTGCAGTGTGCCAAAAATAGGTAAATAACCCTCTTAACTTATTTTTAACGTGTCAATAAACCTTATATATCTATTATGAATACACACAGTAAACAATTTAATTTGATAACCTTTTATTATAATCTCTAGACCACGAGCCATAAAAATCGCCCCGACTTTTGGAGGGATTGCGTAGGGCCATAGGAACGCCCCACGTAGAGCGACGCCCTTGACAAATTTGATGTAAATGTGTCGTGAGATTGACCGGCGATTATCCCTGTCTACACCATACAAAAATGCACCCAAAGACCCGGTCAGTGTAGGACTATTGTAGAAAATGAGAACAAAAAGTACCGGGCTATTGGGATGAACTGTTAGTGCAAATAGGAATCTGGGACTATGGGGACTGTGGCGCCTGCCCGTCGCGATGTTCAAAGAACACGGAAAAAATAGACAGACGGTGACTCGCCACTCACTGCATGGGCCCCTAAAATGCCATATATAGGCGAGTGGCTAAGGGGGGTAGAAAGGTGGGCTGCAGCACCGAAGCTACTTCTGACGTTATGCTATTTATCACTTCCACTCCTGGAGCTTGAGTCTTAGCTCTAGCGATCTCGTCCGTGTCGGCTGGCTAAGGCACGTATGAAGGCCTTGCCTTAGCCCCTAGGTGTCGCTACTCATCTAAGGCTTACGCTACAAATAGGGCTGCGTGATTATTATAATTAAGTTTAGTATTGTGTGTGGCCGATCTCAACGAACATTTATTCCGCATCTTTTACACAATGTTGCTAGATAAATCCCGTGGAATTATGGACTCAGATAAGATATTGTTTATGTAAATATTCTTTTATCTTTCTGTTTCACCATTATTTTTTCAAAACAAATTTATCACTGACCTTGACAGTAGGTATATGTCACCGTTAATGTTAAATGTTAACAACGAAGTAACTGGATAAGATAAAAAACAGGCAAATAATAATTGCTTATTGTGTAATTAAAATGTATTGATTATTAATAACATAGATCACATACAACGCGTTCCATTAGTAGCTTACAACACCCAAAATGCTCTATGAGCCGTTCCACAAAGCGACCGCGGTCGTTGTGGTCGTAGGGAAAACGTCACTAATGACGTCATCATTTTTTATCACTTAATACTAATACAAGGTTACTAATACGCTTGTGTTATGGGTAATATACAACGGACTACTTTGGGGGCGAACCCAGACACCCAGACCATACTAAGTAACGGTTCTATCTAATTATAATGCTAATTTATTCACATACTAGGATAACAACATACCGGTCCGGTCCGGTCTAATATAAATCTTCCCTAAGCGTGCGTGTATACGATGCTGTGCCGCCGCTAAGCCGCTGAACTGTTTAGATAAAGAGCGACCGCGCCGTCGCCACACCGCCGACTGTCGCTATCAAGCAGACGTCAGCGGTGGAGCGGCGGTACAAGAGGGCGGACAACGTTCACATATACACAGAATTTCATAGAAAAGCAGCGCGGAGGGTGACGTGCCGCTTAGGCTCAGCGTAAACGGGCCACCGACCACAGTCACCAATTTTTTTTTTAGATGGGAAATCCGTTTGACGCCTAAGCCGCGACAGGCACAGAAGACCCGTGTGCGGGATTCGCCAGATCGGGGGTGGCACTAGCATGCTTAGTCAGAACTGGTGCTATGCTATTGCCACTCCCCAGTTAGGATACCCACTAAAACCCCTGGGTTTTCCGTCCTGCGCTTTATGCCAGGGCTACGGGTAAATGGGATTCCCAGCTCCGCCTGCCCTGGCAGGCGTGGGCCTCACGCACAGACCTCTTCCATTGCCAAGGCACTTCTTTTGTCCCCCGGCAACGTCTATTAGTCAGCGTGTGTGGCGGTTTGTAACGCGCCCCACGGGAGGAGAGGTGAGCGCGCGCGGAACACTCACGCTCTCATCTGGCCACAGCCACCAGTGGTAAGTGACAAGCAGTTGACACTTTCTCATACACTAGCTGTGCCCGCGACGTCGTCCGCGTGGAATTTGCTTTCAAAACACTCCGATTTTGAAAGTCTTCATTAGTGCTCCGATTCTATTGGTCTTAGCGTGATGAAATATAGCCTATAGCCTTCCTCGATAAATGGGCTATCCAACACTGAAAGAATTTTTCAAATCAGACCAGTAGTTCTTGAGATTAGCGCGTTCAATCAAACAATATTAGTATATTTGGCTACAACACTAATACTTACATTTTAAATATCGCGATATCTTTTGAATGAAACGTCCGAATTGAATAATTCAAAAAGTTCTAGAAAGGTATTGAATTCGCCTTGAATACGGAGTAATTTATTTTGATAAGGATTAATACCAAGGTACAAAATAAAGAGTTTTCGAAGCGACGGTATTTTAATTATTTAAAAAAATAAAAGAAAACACTTATTGTGAGATAACTACAATAGTTAGACATATGGTTACGTGATATTTTTTGTAGACAATTATATATTCTGCAAAGTGGCAGTACATTGTTTTGTTCTATAATCAATAGTTTTCGCAGCGCACGCCGTGTAAGGATTTTTTCGGGTCATTTTTTTACACCTTTGGTTACATTATTGGACTTTTAGTACGGATCCCTAATTTTTTTGAAAATATAATATAGCCTTCCTCGATAAATGTACTATTCAACACTGAAATAATTTTTCAAATCGGACCCGCGTTTCCTGAGATTAGCGCGTTTAAACAAACAAACAAACTCTTCAGCTTTATAATATTAGTATAGATTTAGTAGGGACTCGCCGCGCACGTGTGGCCGGTTGCGACTACGCATTACCACGGGAACAAAATTGGCGGTGGCCTGGTAACCCATCATATATATTGGAGTGGTTTCTGCAATCAGGCTGCCTATGTGCACGCCTTGCCTTAATGGAGTATAGGTAGAATACAGTATAATATTACATAATTAATAAATTAGTTTTTTTATAATAATAAAACTACGTTTTAAGTTTTTAAGCGCGGTAGTGCTTTATTTGATTTTTATTATTCCCAAGTTTCGGCCACTTTTCAGGTCACGGACGTAATTAATAAATTACCGCGCTTAAAACCGTTAAAACGTATGTTTGTTATGTATACTAGTCGCGAAAGTTAAGAAAATATTAGATATTTTAACTAAATTAATAAAAACTAACTTACTATATAAAATGTTTCTTTACTGTATTAATTTATAATATTGTAAATAAAATAAAAACAAATTCATCGTTTAAGGTTCTTAAAGAAGCCTACAAAGTTACTCTAACTCAACATGAATAAGACCGTTAGGTAGGTAGCTGTTAATTTAGATCTTGCTAACAGCTGACGCTTTACAAGCATACGGCATTTGCCTGCCTAGGGCTAAATATGCATGAACATAAAACAATGAATTATGATACTTCTCATTTCGAAAAATAATATAATCTCCGCGACATTGGATTCAAAATTCATGCAAGCAAAGCTGCATAATAAGCCTTTTTTTTATAACACAGGAGGAATTCATTTCGTATCATAGTGTGTCCTTCTAACTATGAGGAGTGGGACCGACTTGCGCGGAGTGTGTGCGAAAACTGCTACAGGCGTTCCCAACTACTCCGGTAAACCTAAACCTGCGTCCCATACCCGTGGTTGTGTGGAAGAACATGAGGTCAAGAGCAAGGCTACTCCCATGATCAAAGGTGCAACAAGCTTTGGTTACTCGGGGATGCAAAGTGACCCACTTTACTAACAGAGGTTGAACCCGTCGTATCCGCACGATTCGCGGACCCGTGCGATGAAATCATGGGAGGAGATTTTGCGCATCTCTACTTCTCCGGAAACCAGCCTGACGACAGCGCCCGGCATTCGTAGCTTTCCCTCTCTCTCTAGTGGACTTCTATTGCCTCGCAAAAGCATAATAAGTCTTAGTTGTTGACCCTAAATTCACAGTGCACTATGTTACCCTCATGGCTAGTTTCACCTTCTACGCTAGATAGCGTTACGAGTATCAAATGGTCTTTATTCGTTTTTCACGATACAAGTAAAGTAATATTACTTTTCTACCAATTGTAAAATAAGATAGGTAAAGAAACTTGTTCATACTGCTTTGTCTGACATATTAAATCTTTAGTATAGCTCAGGGCTCAGCCAAATTGTAATTCTTTAATTTACACTAATCAACAGTTATTGTGTCAACGCAAAGGACCATATTTCACTACACAGCTTACATTTCTCATACTCGGGCTTCAGATGGGTTAATGTTATAGTTATTGACTATGGTTAAGTGCGTCTTATATTTACTGCTAAAAATAACGCCGTTAACGAGTAGCTACATTAGAATATATAAACATACGGTAACAACACCGGCCCACAAAAACAACCATAGACCCTTAACATTTTTAGGGTTTAAAATGTTAAGATTCGGATTCAACGTGTCGAAATACATAAGAATAGATGGGTCTAGTCAAAAGTAAGAACCACTTTTTAGTTTTTGTGGGCCAGTGCAATTAATAACAATATCGTAACACAAATAACGCATTAGTGGCCGGTTCCTATATCTTACCAACCGTTCATTTGCCTTACTATCAGTTAAAATTTAACATAATACACTCCAATAATATCAAAATTCAACCTACCATGGTAAGCGAAGTGATTGAATAGTAAGATATTGGAACCGGCCATAAAGACACATTCTTGTTATACAAAATCTAAATATATCCTACAACTATTCTTTATTGTAAATAATGTCTAACATGTTTAGAAAAAAAAATTGCACAGCTCTACGTCATCCTTCAGTTCCCTCCAATTAAAAACTGACATTCATTCATTCTCAGTCTGCGAATGTACATAGAGTACAAAAAGTACAGACGGAAACTGAATAAAACGAAAATAATTTAGTAGCACTCTGTGAACGGAGTGGGATACACGTGGATAAAATGTCGGCCGATAACCTAACTGCGTTACTTTACAAAGCAAAAGATTTAAGATTGGTATGTAAATAACATTGTTATATGCGTAATAACTTGTACACACGTTATTCAAGATTTATTTAAAGTGTATCTATAAGCTTTTCGTGAATATTCAAATTATGTAAATTGAGTTTAAAATTGGTTTTACGCGATCTAAACTTCGTAGCGTCCTAGTTTGCAGTAGAGGATATTAATATTGTAAATGTTATTTAGAGTATTTCAGTAATCCTAAATCATTTAGATCTGCTTTTGTGGTTAATCGATAATTTGACCAAGCACAAGACACTGCGTAAACAACTTTTACTTGTATTAAAGATCGACGTCAAAATATATATTGTACAATATTTAGGTATAATGTATTAAATTCTTATAATGTGTTTTCGTATGCTTTATTGTGTAATCGTTACTGGGTTGTAGTTTGTTTATGTGAATATCTGTTATATACTTATACCCCCTTCAAGTTTTTACTTGCAATGGTTTTTGACTATTTTTGTAGTTGTACAAAAGGTTTCCCACATTTTATTTTTATTTTTTATTATTTAATTTAATGACCAGTGTCTTATCTTATATATAAAAATCGTAAATCTCGCTAAAACTCGAGAACGGCTAATTTGGCTAATTTTGGTTTTGAATTTTTTGTGGAAGTCTAGGGAATGTTTAAAAGGTGAGTAAACGTTGCCCTTGTTTTCTACGGCATTTTTAAGGGCCCATGCAGGAAGTGGCGAGTCACCATCTGCCCATTTTTTCATGTTCCCGAACACTGCGACGCGCAGACGCCATAGTCCCAATATTCCCAGACCTCTAGTACCACTAGCAGTTCACCCCAATAGCCCGGTACTTTTTGTTCTCACTTCCCACAATAGTCCTACACTGGCGGGGGCTTGTCATTGGGTACATTTTTATATGGTGTAGACAGGGATAATCGCCGGTCAGTATCCAAGCCACATATACATGCAAGTTCTCCAAAAGTCCGGGCCATTTTTATGGCCCGTGGTCTTCAATGACAAAAAAAAATATAATAATAAATATTCGGGCTTTTTTGCATTGCAACTTGGCTTGCGTATACTTTGGCCAGTGTACCACGGAAACTATTACATACATTTTGTAGGACGATGGCAAGAGGCCGGATGGAATGTCACTTATTCCTTGGAAGATGGGATGGCCGCTTGTTTGGGATGCGACCTGTGTTGACACACTGGCCCCGTCACATCTTCCAATGACCGAGTCAGGGGCTGGCAACGCTGCCGCTTCAGCTGAGGACGTCAATCGGCACAAATATGGAGCCTTAGGAAGGGGGTTACTTATTTGTGCCGTTTGGAGTTGAAACATTAGGCCCGTGCGGTCCGTCGGCAAAGAGTTTCTATAAAGACATGTAAGAAACTCTTTAACACTACCCGTGATCAGAACGCTGGCTCATATTTTGCACAACAAATAAGTATTGCCATACAGCGTGGCAATGCAGCCAGCCTTCTGGGCACGCTCCCCGTTGGCAGTGATCTGCTACATAATGTATTTTAGTTTCAATATCTTTGGTTTTTTTATTTTTACGCATAATTAATTTTTTTTCCATTTATTTGATATTTAATTTCTCTCAATTGTATCATTCCTTTTGTAGGATTAAAATAATAATAATAAAAATTCTATGTTCATTATCTATCATACATCTTCCTTATTGAAAGTATAGTATTATAGGCATTGAGATATAACATGTCTAGAGAGAGCATTGCTAACAAACAACAACGCCAAAAACGGCATCAAAAACGCGAAGCGTTGCTAAATTCACTCTGCATTTTCGGGATATCAGGAAAAAAATATTACCCCATTTTTAATAATTAAATATTTTTTTATGTAAGTGAAAAGTTTAAATGATCGTTATGATTTAATCGCTTTGTGTGTTATAATTTAATATTACTCAGAGGTTTTAGTTTTTTTTTAATAAAGTATTAGCAACAAAAGTTGTGTGTCTTGGAACGAACCATAAAAAAATACATGCACAAATGAATTCATAACACATTTTAGCACATGTAGTAATTTTAATTCGCAATAAAATGCCTGTACAGATATTAGT
Organism: Dendrolimus kikuchii; assembly: GCA_019925095.2. Taxonomy (NCBI): domain Eukaryota; kingdom Metazoa; phylum Arthropoda; class Insecta; order Lepidoptera; family Lasiocampidae; genus Dendrolimus; species Dendrolimus kikuchii. Next base: position 2,919,238 of record CM034402.1, read on the forward strand.
ACATATTTATAAGTCTGTTAATTACCAATACTCATGTAATAATTCTAAAAAAACTATTCATAATGGCAAATTATTTTTGTGTTACACATCATGTTCACGAAGGTTATTAGATGACTATTTATAACCCAAAGATTATCCTGCGCTAAAAGTCAGTGAAATCATTTGTAATAGTGGATTTGGAACGATTCGATAGGTTCATATTGGGTAGTAGGCTTTATGTATAATCCAAAGTTTATATCAGTAGTAGGAACTACGGGGTAGGTACACGGGATAGTTTAATGCAGGGACTTAAGAGCAATTAAACCACTTGAAAAGGGCTATTATAGAAATAAAAATATTCATATCCAAAAGTTTTTATTCAAACTAGTTCAGTTTGATTATTTTCTGAACTAAAATTTGTTTTTTATTATATTAATATATTAAATTATTTCTTTATTAAGTATTAATGGAGATGCAACTAATAGAATATAGACAAAATTAATATCTTAATTATGACAATAAAGAGTTATCTATAATATTACTAGCGGCCCGGCGCAGATTCACCCGTGGTCTGTCCCGCTCCCGTGGTATAAAGCGTCATGTTATATAGCCTATGACACTCTCTGTTAACGTAGCTTTCCAACAGTAAACTAATTTTTAAAATCGGTTTAGTAGATCCCGAGATTACCCCCTACAACGTCACAAACTTACAAACTTTACCTCTTTATAATATTAGTACAGATAACTTCGACCGAAGCATCTGCTTTAAACGATATTCAATTTTTTTTACATCCTCTTTGAAGATATTTGCAGCACGCATTCTGTCAATTCTACATCAAACGTCATAAGGTTACATTATAAAGTTTATATTGTCCAAAGCGCTAAGGTTAGATTAGAAATAATTTTATATGATGGTTAAGTATTCTTAAATTTTCTAATTATCCTTCACACAACTTACATCTTATCGGTCACGATCATATATAATTATTTTAGGTACTTTATTTCAATACAATTGTGCCGTTGATAAGAAAATATAAAAAACATAGTGTAAAAATATCTCCGAAAATTATTCAAAATACTTCCTTTCAAAACCCATCTCTTTGTCCAACAATATGCTACAATTGGATCCGTAGGAAGTCTAAAACGTAATATAAACTAGTTTAAGAAAACCGGACACAAACATTACATGTCTGTTTTCTATAGATTTTTTCAATTATTCATTTCATAAATAAAAAAAAAAATCGTAACAAAAGTCCCCAAATTTTGGAAAATAAGTCACACTTCTTCACCTGACAACATTAGTCAATTCGATAACCTTGAAAATGTCGAAATTAAATTTCACGTTTTTACAAAGAAATCATGAGAAAAGTGTTAAGTTTTCCGATTACATGACATCTCATCCTTATCCTTTACCGTTTTAAAATAGTTCCGACACATTTTAATAGCGCAGGCCGGCATAATATTTTTTTTTGCAAGAGCTCTAACCAGTAAAGTAATTGAAACGACACTAACAGGCGTGGGAAGCCACTGAAGCCAGTGCACCAATTTTGGTGCACTGTTTTTGGGCCGTTTTTGTGCAATTGATGCGTGATCTAGACGTTTATATGATCTAAGATTATAGGTAAGTATATTATATCAAAGTTTGATGACAACCGTTTCATTAAACTTAACTAACCCATGTTATATCTACATATATTGTACACAAAGCATATTTTGTAATCTTTACATAGTAAACATAAAAAAGTCGATTTCCGCGTCTGTTTGCCTGCATATCCGCTAACTGCTCTCTGGTATGCGAGGGGCTGCTCGTAGTCTGAGGTGGTACTAGTATTAAAACGATGTGGTCCCAATGTGAATGATGTCTTTATTGTCGTCGTTTAATAAAATTACAGTCTTATATACTACATTTATGATACGTGTGCAAATACTTAATTATTATGCGCTGGCCCCCCCTTACGGACCTTCTGGACAATACAAATAATACATACTACACCTCCTAAACCACGCAACGAATTTTTAACCGGTTTTCACCATCACTTATATAGTTTTTTACTCATTATTTATATATTTAAGATAACCTATTTTTTTTATATATAAGTAAAATAGAGCTACGTCCTAAGGTTTGACTCGCATTATAGCCATAGACAAAACTCTAATAAAAAATAAAATTATGTATGTAAGAGTATAATTTATTACAATCATTTGAACAAAGTTATTTCCTTTTATACAAACTAATTGTTAAAGTTTATGTAATAATTGTATCGCAATATGTAAACCAGATTAATAACCTTGGCCTGACCGACGGACAACGAGGTTTTCACCGTTTTTAACCGGCTGTTAAACCAACATTAGCTAGATAGAAAAGTTTTTGAAATTTCAGTTGGTTACCCATCGGTAGTTGCGTATACGAGCTGCAAGATGAACACCCAACTGGCAAACAGTGTAGTGATATAAAAAGAACGGAGGCTCTATATTGAACAATACTGTTTGGAACACCACAAATTATACAAATTGGTAGAATTTTTTTAGATTATAGAAAACCGTTCGATGAACGTATTACATTGACATTAAGCTGGGTCACCGCCAAAGAAAAATTCCCAACTTTTGTATTGTCAGCAAATGTTGGTGACAAATGTTTCTGAAAGTACAATGACTGTGTTTCCATTTTTGGCGGTAAACATCAAAAGAAGGCGCTTGTTGTCCATATTCATTCGCGCAGTGAAGACGCTGGCAGTTGGGAACATTGGTTGGAAACAAAACATCTGCCTACACAATATCATTGTCGTCCGAATACATGTCGCCAACAATACGGGTGAAGACTGCTATTCGTCAAGTGAAATGTTTCTCGAATGTTGGCGACTTTTTTCAATTCGGTGGAGACACAATGAAAACATAAGTTGGTGAGGTTTTGTAAATTTGCAGACAAGACAGACAGTGCAGTAAATAGCCTTTTATGCGCCATATGCGAGCTTCTATAACTGCGCCCTTGTTTTTTTAGATATACGTACCCTAGCTAGAGCAATGCTATGTATAGGCCTACTTTATTTCATTTAGAGTGATAAAATAACGCACAAGGACCTTGGTGTTCGTGGACCAATTATCTAATATTTTGGAAGAAAAATCTATTTTTTTAAAGAACTAGCACATAAAAATGAGCGCGATGTTTTGTCTAATTTAACAGACGTTTTTGATGATACTGGCATGTAGGTACTTATATGTTGGTATCGAGCAGTAGGTGCACAGCGAGAACTTATCAGGAGTAAACCGAATAAAATAATAGCCCTGCCTGGTTTGGGCATTCTTGCGCCCAGCAGAGTTTACGCCCTGTGCCTGGGCACCGGTGGCACCGCCCTATTTACGGCACTGAAGACAGATGAAGGTACAGATATGTATCCATCCGGACCTACACGCTTCTACTTTTTAGAAAGAAAGAAATAAAGAATTATTTTATTTAGGACAAATAAACATGTTAACAATACTGAGTAAAATAAAAGATAACTGCATCAATATAAGTCTTAAAATTGGACCCAGACTCAGCGTAATGCTAGCTGCTAAGGCCAGCGCTGCTCTTCCGCCTGGGGCCAGCAGGTAGAGTCACGGAGGACAATACAACACGAATAATATATCAAAACGGGTTATTAGACATACTTACATCGAAATGATAATAATAAACATATATACATAGATATATAAACATAGTGAGATACGTGAACAAAAAACAAGTATGTAAATAAAACAAACAGATTATTATATTGGTAAAAATGGTCATAAAGCACTTGTATCATGCTTTAAGTTACTTTTCAACACACTTGCTCATAAAGTGGCTCTATGGTCACCGCAATTAGGTACAGAATGACACCCATAATCAAACTGTGACTAAAAAACATTAAACTCACTAGTGAGTTATAGATTATTTTTTTTAATTTTATTGGTTGAGTTGCTTTGTTCTTAAAAAAGTTTTTATTCAAAAAAAAAAGATCGTGTTCTATACAACAAATAAATTAATGTTCCTATTGCTTGTTCATTTCATGCAACTTCTTATTTAAATAGATAATTTTAACTCGTACGTGTTTAATAAATAAAACTTTCACTCATATATAACTTTTTTTATCTACTAAATAAAATGAGTTTTTGTTGTTATTTTATTCACAAGTGTGTTGAAAAACGTCGTATGATACACGTGTGTATTGATGATTACCGTCCTCGGCTCTCTTTAAGAGCCTCGCCTACGGCTCGAGTCTCAATGGCGCCTCGGCGGTAATCACCAATGTTACACACTAGTACCATAATGTACTATTGTGCCTTTTGGTGTTCGCAAAGGAATTTCTTTAGTGTGACCTTAGATCATATAAACGTCTAGATCACGCATCAATTGCACAAAAACGGCCCAAAAACAGTGCACCAAAATTGGTGCACTGGCTTCAGTGGCTTCCCACGCCTGTTAGTGTCGTTTCGATTACTTTACTGGTTAGAGCTCTCGCAAAAAAAAATAATTAGCCGGCCTGCGCTATTAAAATGTGTCAGAACTATTTTAAAACGGGAAAGGATAAGGATGAGATGTCATTTAATCGGAAAACTTAACACTTTTCTCATGATTTCTTTGTAAAAACGTGAAATTTAATTTCGACATTTTCAAGGTTATCGAATTGATTGATGTTGTCAGGTGAGAAGTGTGACTTATTTTCCAAAATTTGGGGACTTTTGGTACGATTTTTTTTTTTATTTATGAAATATGAATAATTGAAAAAATCTATAGAAAACAGACATGTAATGTTTGTGTGTCCGGTTTTCTTAAACTAGTTTATATTACGTTTTAGACTTCCCACGGATCCAATTGTAGCATATTGTTGGACAAATAGATGGATTTTGAAAGGAAGTATTTTGAATCATTTTCGGAGATATTTTTACACTATGTTTTTTATATTTTCTTATCAACAGCACAATTGCATTGAAATAAAGTACCTAAAATAATTATATATGATCGTGACTGATAAGATGTAAGTTGTGTGAAGGATAATTAGAAAATTTAAGAATACTTAACCATCATATAAAATTATTTCTAATCCAACCTTAGCGCTTTGGACAATATAAACTTTTCAATGTAACCTTATGACGTTTGACATAGAATCGACAGAATGCATGCTGCAAATATCGTCAAAGAGGGTGTAAAAAAAACTGAATATCGTTTCGGTCGGAGTTATCTGTACTAATATCATAAAGAGGTAAAGTTTATAAGTTTGTGACGTTGTAGGGGGTAATCTCGGGATCTACTAAACCGATTTTAAAAATTATTTTACTGTTGGAAAGCTACGTTAACAGGAAGTGTCATAGGCTATATAACATGACGCTTTATACCACGGGAGCGGGACAGACCACGGGTGAATCCGCGCCGGGCCGCTAGTAATATTATAGATAACTCTTTATTCTCATAATTAAGATATTAATTTTGTCCATATTCTGTTAGCTGCATCTCCATTAATTCCTAATAAAGAAATAATTTAAATATTAATATGATAAAAAGCAAATTTTAGTTCAGAAAATAATTAAACTGAACTAGTTTGAATAAAAAACTTTTGGATATGAATATTTTTATTTCTATAATAGCCCTTTTCAAGTGGTTTAGTTGCACTTAAGTCCCTGCATTAAACTATCCCGTGTACCTACCCCGTAGTTCCTACTACGGATATAAACTTTGGATTATACATAAAGCTTACTACCCAATATGAACCTATCGAATCGTTCCAAGTCTACTATTACAAATGATTTCACTGACTTTTAGCGCAGGATAATCTTTGGGTTATAAATAATGAACATGATGTGTAACACAAAAATAATTTGCCAATATGAATTGTTTTTTTAGAAATATTACATTAGTATTGGTAATTAACAGACTTATAAATATGTAATAATATCTGTACAGACATTTTATTGCGAATTAAAATTACTACATGTGCTGTGAATGTGTTATGAATTTATTTGTGCATGTATTTTTTATGGTTCGTCCCAAGACACACAACTTTTGTTGCTAATACTTTATTTAAAAAAAAACCTGAAACCTCTGAGTAATATTAAATTATAACACATAAAGCGATTAAATCATAACGATCATTTAAACTTTTCACTTACATAAAAAAATATTTAATTATAAAAAATGGGGTAATATTTTTTTCCTGATATCCCGAAAACGCAGAGTGAATTTAGCAACGCTTCGCGTTTTTGATGCCGTTTTTGGCGATGTTGTTTGTTAGCAATGCTCTCTCTAGACATGTTATATCTCAATGAGTGTGACCCTAAAGAGTGACACTGATGAGGCGTTTCTTATAGGTGGAGGAATGTTATTCCAGCACTTTGTTGCTGCATAACGGAAACTACCTCTGAATACAGCTGTTCTGTAACGTTCCATTCTAATCTGTATTGCACACTGACGACTTTCAATTTTCCTTCTATTCCTTCTATTTTTAGGCAGTTTTTCGGGTGTAACGTAGATAGTGTTAGGTGAAAAATGAGTTCTCATACATATTTGGTATTGAAAAGATAATACATTAATTATTTAATAAAAACTTTATTATAGAGATAACTTCGATAGCAGATTAAATAAACTGTTCCCGTAATATAATTTAGATAACGAATTTAAGTAAACATCAAACATTTTTTTATGATTACATAATTCTATGATAATATTGTTTAATGATAACGTCGTTAAGATTCACAATTGCGCAGAATAAACGATTAAAATACCTAATCGTATTTTACGATTATGTTCCTATTCTATTCTAGGTATAGAGCGAATTGTTCAAGCGGGCCTTCTTAGGGCTAAATCCTAAACTATGCTATAATAGCGAAAAACACTCAGGCCATTTTGATGAAAATTAAAGTGGTGTCATTAGACTTTTGATATTGAAAAAATAAACATAACTGTTTTAGTGACCAGGTTCCAGTTTGCCTTAAGAGAGCAGCAGCGCATTTGTAGCAACTTTGGTGTTGCAAATGTCCATAGGCGATGGTAACCGCTTTCCATCAACAGGGCGTTCCATTTGTAGCTCACAACGCCCAAAATGCTCAGATAGCGGTTCCACAAGGCGACCGCGGTCGTTGTGGTCGTGGCGAAAACGTCAGTAATGACGTCATCATTTTCGATCACACAACACTCACAATGACCCATTTCAATAGGCGGGTCGAATAGCCGTTCCACTTGGGTTTACGATTATAACATGAGCAAGCAAGTGGAACGGGATAAATCGCGGTCGTGAACGTGGTCGTTGCGAGTCCCTAACGGAACTTAGCCCAAGTGGACCGTCTGCCTGTCTGCTGATCTCCTGCAATAAAAAAAAATATGATACTAAATCATAGTGTAACTTGTAAGTATCAATTTCTGTGAAGGAATGTTTAACGGCAACCAAGGAAAAGGGTTATTTGTGAACAAAATGTTCTATTTTCAATATATTTATCCACAGCGCGTTCCATTTGTAGCTCACAACGCCCAAAATGCTCCTTTAACGATTCCACAAGGCGACCGCGGTCGTTGTGGTCGTGGCGAAAACGTGTAATAACGTCACCATTTTCGATCACACAACGCTCACAACGACCCATGTCAAGAGGTGGGTCGAATAACCGTCCCACTTGGATTTACGATTGTAACGCCGGTAAGCAAATCGAACGGGTCGTTGTGAATCTGTATTGGAACGTAGCCTCAATGTATATAGCAATGTGTTCAATGCGATATTATTATGAATTGTTAATGACGTTCAACATTGACAGATAACATATGTATATACAGTACTGTAGCTAATCATTAACGGTGTTATTTTGTTAACGCTATAGACAAAACACGTTTGGCCACAGTCACTAACACAAATATTATCCCAGATCGAGCAGTAACATCATGGCGAAATTAAAAGGGTAACAAGTTCAAAATGTCAAGACATTCAATTTTGTATTTTGTTTTTAAATAAATGGCGATAGTCTTTGAACTGTCAACGAAACTGTATATATTTTGATATGTTATCAAATGAAAGCTATAATTATTTGTTTTTTATTTTATTTTATTTAAGTTTATGGCTTGGCAGCTAGGCCTTTAAGCCAGATCTTAGTTTACAATATAGTTTCTTCATATTCTTAAGCCTATGTGTAGCACATCTGACTTTAGGTAATCAGCTAGTGGCATTCAACGGACTTCTTGTGACAACTCAAAAGGCCACATTTGACTATACAGTTCCCATTTCTCACAAAACACATAATTTATTACTCAAAAACTATCAATATCCTACAACTATTGTTCATTTTAGAGTAATTTTACACATTTTTAGAAAATAAAACTGCACAGCACAACATCTCCTTTCAGTTCCCGCCAAAAACTCCAATTATTTGTTTTGTAATTAATTTTCCATAGATAATTATATTCTCTCGATTCAGCTTACTCATGTTTTCCAATAAATCTTTATTGAATTTATTTCTGTCACTATGCGAAATTTATAAACGACAAATAGACGAAAGTATTGATAGCATTTTGAGTTTAAAAAAAAATGCAATTTTGGCCATGACAGTATAATCGCGTTAAAATGAATATCTATGTACGTATTTGAGTTGGCTATCAATAGATACATGGAGGCGAGAGTTTTTCAGTATATATTATTATATTCGTGTAGGTGAGTGTTTGTGTATGTGTAGTATTATAAATAAAATTTTGAAAATTGTAACGATGTGAAACTTCTATACAGAGGGGGGGGGGGGGGGTGTATTAGGATTTTCTATCACTGAAGAGCATTACGGCCGCGTGGAGGAGCGGCATATATTTAAAGTAGACTATGGATGCGTTTTTTGGTTCCGGATCGAATTCAGTTTTTTGTTTGATAAAATAAAATATATTTAAATAAAAAATGCATTCATCAAAATGTACCTAACCTAACCAAATCATAATTTGCAGTAAACCTGTGAAAAAAGCGAAATCTGTGCGGGGACAATGAAATTTTCAAATTGGACAAGTACATTAACAATTTGCCCGTAAAACTTCAAGTTAAAATTTTGTTGCGATTCGTTTCGCCACTTGTCCGTTGCCATTCGTTTTTCTACTTGTCCGTTGAAGTTTCACTTCTACTATGTGTACCAGCACACATTTTAGTGTGTGAAAGTGTGAAATGTGTGGCTTCAAGTCATAAAAACCACCCCATTACCTAATAAGTATGCGGTGCAAAATTCTGAGTAAAATAAAGGTGCCGTAGAACTTCAAAATACCTTCAATGTTAATTGGTTTGACGTTTGAAAAATGTTAAGTATTTTTTTATTCTCGGGCTTCACCTGCGTTAATAATACGGTTATTGACTGTGGCCAGATGTGTCTTCTTTATAGCGTTAAAAATAACGCCGTTAACGAATATCTACATTGGTTTATATAAATTATATATATAAATGTGTGTATGGGGTAGGTTGGGGCGTGGTTGTTAAAAATTGGCTCGTTTGAATTAAAACAGATTTTTGAATAAACACTTTAAACTTTATACATCTTAGAAAACACCTTAAAAAAACAACTTAGTCTTAACACAGACAAGCAACCAACCACCCGCTTACGATTTCAATCTTCATTTTTCTTTCAATCTTTACCATTCATCTCATTCAATCTACACTTTCATTCCATTACACGTCCAACCCATTTTTAACATTCCTACACACATGGCACTAGATAGGACTATATATAAGTATAGATATAAGACCAACACTGCACATGCACTTCGTCACAACACCAGCATGTAACAGATACACTCTACATTAGTATAAGTTTAGTATTAAAATTAGAATAAATTAATATAATAAGTTATTCTTAAGGTACACCAAAACATAAAAATTACTACATATAATGTCACATACAGTAACAAAAATAAACAATAAGCGAAGAAGAAATTAAGTAGTAAAAAAGGGTACGGAACTCGAGTCCGTAGAGATATTAATAATAATAAAAAAAACATTCCTACACATGTATTCCTGTACATGTTTTACAATTTATAAGCTCGGCCCTCGGGAGTCTCTATAGAGACCGCTATAAGGAAATCGGTATTATGACGGTCGCCTGCCAATATATTATTAATAATATAATTTATATTCGTAATAATTTGAATGCCTATAAACTATATAAGGATATTCACAATTTCAACACCAGGCATAGTAATAGACTGATATTGCCATCTTTTAGATTGCAAAAAAGTATTGTCCTCATTCTTGGGGGTTGGTTTATGCTTCTTCAATAAGATTCCGAATGAAATGTTAGATCTGCCTTTTACTAAATTTAAAAGCAAATTAAAAAGTGTCTTGCTAAAAAAGGGATACTACACTATTGAACTTTAATGACAAAACTTGATTTACATAGCAGCTCGATCCAACCTCTCTAATACTATATTTTGTATTACATTTTTATCTTCGAAGTAAGAAAGAGAGTTGGTCTGAAAGAGAGTGTCGGGGTGAAGGTAAGAAAAGGAATGCTCCGGTGGTTCGGGCATGTGGAAAGAATGCATGATGAAAGAATGACTACACAGATATACAATGCAAAAGTGGATGGATGCAGAAGTCGTGGAAGGCCACGACACACCTTCCATGATCAAATTGATCGTGTACTAGCAGAAGGTGATGTCAGGAGCCTTAAGAACAGACGAGCTTGCATGACAAGAGTTATGAATGTCAAAGAGGCAAGTGAGGTGTGTAAGAATAAGCCTAAATGGCACTCTGTTGTTCGTGCCTACCCCGCAAGGGAACTGGCGTGAAGTTATGTATGTATGTGTATGTATGTATTTTTATCTTGCCAAGCATGTAACGAATTTATGGAGATATGTTGCAGTATAAAATTTTAGTACCTACATCATGTCATTCAAATTCAAAAGTTTTTATTCAAAACAAGTTCCACTGGAGAACACTTTTTGAAGGTCATACATGTAAGTTAAAATTTAATTTTTACTTCCTATTCTATGTACACCGCTTCGCAACATGTTGATGCTGTAAAGGAGAAGAAGCGGCAAGAAACTCCCCAGCAACACGTCTAGCTAAATATTATGTTTCTTTATATTTCATATTCTATTTATATCTCAAATTCTTTTTTTTATAAGTTTTGTACAGAAGTATGTTACAGAATTACTTTTTGAAGAATTAATGGAGTTGTAGCAAACAATGCATACTCACTAAGACCAAGACAACAAAGGAAAGAAAAATAATGTTATAGTTATAATAATGACATGACGTGCTAAAATGTTATGCTGCAATATGTCTCCACAAATTCCTTACAAGCATGGCAAGAAAAAAAAAATTTAGTATGTATACTAAATTTTGTATAACGTTGTTTTTTGTTACAACTATAATAATATTCTTCTTTCCTTTTATTGTGTCTGTCTTACTAAGGATGCATTGTTTGCTACAGCTCCATTAATTAGTCGTAAGGTGATTGTGTAACACATTTCTGTATAAAATTTATTAAAAAAAAGGAAAATTTTGAGTTAATCAATTTTTAGATAGACGTGTTGCTGGGGAGATTCTTGCCGCTTCTTCTCCTTAACAGCACGATGCGAAACGGAATACATAGATTAGGAAGTAACATTAATGTGTTCTCCAGTGGAACTTATTTTGAATAAAAACATTAGAATTGGAATATATGCGTTATTTGTCCATATTTTTTTTATTGTATACGTTTAGTAGACAGGCAGACGACGCCGCTTCTGGCGGCAATCGGTTACCATCGCCTATGGACATTTGGAACACCGAAGGTGCTACAAATGAGCTACCGCTTTCTAAAGTCAAACTAGCACCTGGCCATTAATGCCGGAACATAACTCAAGATTGTTATGGCGGAAAACCTTAGACTAGGACAGTCATCCAGATGGGCAAATAGCTTACCACCTGGCTGTGGGTTGTTTAGTCGCCTCTTACGACGTCTCTGTTCCTACACGGATAAAATTTTGCGTCATTAACAATTAATAATAATATGGAATCATAAATTACGCGTCAACCCATCGCTACATCTGCGTGAAACGGCCTATAACTATAACATTATCCTAGAAGAAATAGTAAGGTTAAAGATATGGTACCTATTTTCGATTCAAATATAAGTTTCATTGTACAATATTTTTGAAGGTCATGCAATAAATAAGTTAAAGATGAAGTCTACTTCTTTTATAATAATACATCTAAGAATAAAACTACTATTATATACATATTAACAGACTAGCTGTTACCCGCGACTTCGTCCGCGTTGAATTTAATTTAGTTTGCCTTCCGGTGCGACGACGGCGGCGGCGTGCTCGTGGGTCTTGATTTTGTTTTCTAAACTAAAAGTAGCCTAAGTTACTCCTTATAAAATCAGCTATCTGCCAGTGAAAGTTCCTTCAAAATCAGTCCAGCCGTTTCACAGATTCGCCGGAACAAATAGACAGACAAAAATTTTAAAAATTGATTTATGATGTAAGTTCCGTATATACTTCCATAAGCATTTAGTAAAAAGCTGTTATTTTGACATTACAAACAGACACTTCAATTTTATTTATTTGTCTAGATATAAAATGGATTCCAGGCCAATGTCGGTAGAGAACGCTCCCAGAATGCTGGTCACATTTCTACGCTGTATGACAATGCTGCATTGACCAAAATACAGGCCAGCCTTTTGGTCAGTCTTCCTACCTACATCCTACTCTCTGTACACCACTTCGCAACGCGTTATCACTGTTCAAATTAAATATTGATAGTTTAAACCAAGTGGCAAAATTATTAGACGATTACCGCCTCCATGTGACCATGTGCGTGGCCGGACACCCATTTGCCGCTTTTTTAAATGAAGAAGTTTTTAAGGCTGTAAACAAATTGCCCAAACAGAAGCCGCAAATGGACACAGATGATGGAGTGTACACTTCATTCATATTGTTTGCTGCCTTTGTTTGATGTACGGCATATTTTATGTTTGCCATAGATAGCCGTGGCATTCAACTTGACTTCGAATCATTCCTTTGCTAACAACTGTACATTTACTTTGAAAACAATGTGTTCTATATGACAGCTTGTAATATAACAATTCATTCTCGTTTGATAGAAGTCTTATGTTACCGAACGGCTGCCCTGTACTTGGGGCAACGCCATCCAGCGCGAGAATGCGGCCAGCCTTTTGGGCACGCTCCCAACCAACAGCGACTTGGGAGATATATATTATTTGTATTTTTTTAGGAAATTGTATATAATTTATTTCATACCAAAGTTTTCCCGGCAACGTTGCGCGTCAAGCCCTAGTGAGTAACTCTATTTTACTTACATAAAAACGCAATTAGGTTTTTATATATCGCGAGCGAAGCCATGGCTACAGATAGGATAGAATATTGCTAGAAGCCAAAAAATAGTTCATATTCTAGACGTTATAGTAAGGTTTTACATAAAGTATACAAAAATACTATGTGGGGTATAGTGGGCCGAAAATGCGGCGCACTAGACACTGCGTTTCACACGCTGGTCGAATGCGCTGCATGGCAACCTCGGAGGTTCGAGCTCGAGGCCATCGTATGGCTGATCGATTCGCTGAGTTTAGCGGAGTAGTTGGTTCCGCCTAGAGTCTTCGCACACGCTGCGCAGCGCTTATCGCCGCGGTCCGGCCCCACTCCCACAGCCGACAGAGACTCAGTATTGTATGACATGTATTCCCCCTGCGCATAAAAAAAAATAGCACCATTAGTAATTACACATATCAACGAAAGACGGAGTGACAGTACAGCCCTCTATGCATAGACTCATTGAACTGATTAATAATATGACAAAGTAGTTCTCACATCTTGCATGACACATCGGATTGATATTCTAACATATATATGTCTGTCTGCGATTTATTTATAAAATATGAAATATTCGGTTTTGTATAAAGAAATTTAAATGACAACTCTTTTGTATTACAGGTTCAAACACCAATACCAGAAATAAATGATGATGGTAAGTTCTTATCCATAACTTATCTAACTTTACGTTTTTTCTCGTTCGGAAAAACTACTGAACCGATTTGGGCAAAACTGTGTATATATATAATTTTTTTTCGATGCCGAGAATGAACATAGGATACTCTTTATCCCGAAAAATGGGATGGTTTCCGGGATAAAAATATATTTGTCTCTCTATTCGTTATGCTTTTACGGAAAAACTACAGGACCGATTTGGCTGAAATTCGGTATTTATGTAATTTTAATACCGAGGGTAGAAAAGAGGTACTTTTCATCCCGGACAATGGGATAGATTTATGTAATTATTGTTATTATAAATAGGTTATCCCAGAAAGTAGGATAGGTTTTTTTGTGATTTGTCATATTGATCATTTTGGTATTTCATTGCTTTTCATTTCAGTTTTTTTAGTTTTTCATTTTGGTTTTTCGAATGTATGTATAACTGTACTCGAATGTAAATTTCTGACTTTGACGGTCTCTGTGATTGAGCGGGCTAAGTCTTAGCCGGCCGAGCTCACTGGAACGCAGAGGCTCTGGGTTCGATTCTTAGCATGGGAAATATCATAAACGAACTTTTCGTTATTTACTGTGGTCTGGGTGTCTGGGATCGGCCCCAGGGTGGTCCATTGTGCATTACTCATAACACAAGCGTAACTTGCTTAGCTTGGGAATGTACAATATATGTGTTTGTCTGCCGATTTAAATGATTTTTAAATCTCCAGAGGTCCTGCTCCGGATGGACAGCGTGGGCATTTGTGGGTCTGATGTCCACTACTGGCAGAGCGGCCAGTGCGGCCATTTCGTCCTCAACGAACCTATGATCATGGGTCATGAAGCTTCTGGAGTAGTGGCAAAGGTATTTAAAGATTATAATATGTTCTTTAATTTATCTAAGCTATGTCAGGTATCCATGAATATTCCGGTTTTAGACTAATGGTTAAAGTAAAGTCTAGGCCAAATTGTAAGTCTCTGACTGACAAGAAACAAGGGAGTTCTTATTGCAGTTTGTAAATGTACACCAAACAGTTGAGACTTTCAACAGCAATATACGTCATCATCCGAGTGTTAAATCCTGTTTGCGTCCGCCAAGAAATATTAACCAATAGGATTGCATAAAAATTGCGTCAATGGACAGGCAGCAAATCCTATTGGTTAATATTTCTCCGTTCCGTAGCCTCGCTACGCTTCAGTGGAGAGGCAGCCTTAGACGTGCGTGCGGGAACACAACCAAATCCTATGTATGGACCATTTGAACGATGTGATCCCCGTGTCATCGTCTATGGCTCATGTTGTTGTTAGGGCGGAAGGAACTGGTGATAGTTCCGACTTCTGCGCCCTAAACTATGGCGACGGATCGAGGTCAAGAAAGCTGCGTCCTCCTGTACCGTTTCTGCTGCCTCTTTGTGCGACAATATTTCTTCTGCCTTACCTAGTTTTGTTTTAGTGTTGGCACTAACACCTCTTAATGGAAGCCAGACGTGTGTTCGTAAGTTACTGACTGTTAATAAAAAAAAATTAGCGTCCGTTCACCCGCTACCTTGTTATTACTCTTCTTTTAATATTACATACATACATACATAACTTCACGCCAATTCCCTTGCGGGGTAGGCACGAACAACAGAGCGCCATTTTGGCTTATTCTTATACACCTCACTTGCTTCTTTCACATTCATAACTCTTGTCATGCACGCTCGTCTGTTCTTAAGGCTCCTCACATCACCTTCTGCTAGTACACGATAAATTTGATCATGGAAGGTGTGTCGTGGCCTTCCACGACTTCTGCATCCATCCACTTTTGCATTGTATATCTGTTAAATCATTCTTTTAATATTATTTTCATTATTTCTGTCTTTGCCAATTTATTATTAACTAGCTGTGCGCGACTTCGTCCGCGTAGATGGTTTTTTCGCAGAACTCTAAAAATGTAATTGTTAGTTGGCATAAGTTTCTCCTTATAACATCAGCTATCTGCCAGTGATAGTCCAAATCGGTCCAGCCGTTTCAGGGATTAGCCGGAACATCCAGACAGGACATTTCAGACAGAAACAGACACAGACAGAAAATTCTAAAAATGTCATTTTCGAAATCTCCTGGTCCGAATTAAGCTCCCTGATTTTTTTAGATTTTTATTTTGACATTACTAACTGACACTTCAATTTTATTTATCTGTATCGATATAGTCTTTGAAATTCAAGGGAGTTTTTTGGCGGGAATTGAAAGGAGACGTTGTGCTGTGCAGTTTTATTTTCTAAAAATGTGTAAAATTACTCTAAAATGAACAATAGTTGTAGGATATTGATAGTTTTTGAGTAGTAATTATGTGTTTTTGCGAGAAATGTGTACTATATAGCCAAATGTGGCGTTTCGAGTTTTCACAAGAACTCCGTTGAGTGACGTCGATTGTAGCCTACAATACAACGGCGCCTGGCTTAAAGGCCTAGTTGCCAAGCCTTAAACATAAAATAATAATAATGAAAGTCAAGGCTAACTACATTTTACTAACAGTGCCTTTAAATCTGACGACATGTTATTTAATAGATTATTAATATACAAGTAGGTGTGTCTACTACATAGATAAAACGCGGAGCGAATGGCGTGGAAACAAGAAATTGCTATATCAATTTTAATATGACAAAGCATAATATGACGAATAGAATGGAATTGAATGGAGCGTTAGGTAAACTTCTAGGCGCTAAGAACCTCAGCCAGAAGGCCCAGCTCGCCATACACAACGTGGTGCTGGTACCTACGCTCGCGTATGGAAGCGAGAGTTGGGTATGGAAGAGAGAGCATGAAAGTAGGGTAAACGCGGTTGAGATGCGAGCACTGCGCAAAATCTGCGGAGTGACGCTCGCGGACCGCGTTCGTAATACCGCCGTCCGATTATAAGCCTCGGCGAAAGGCTCTCGTGCGACGACCGCGTAACGTCCTCACGGACACCTCTCATGGCAACAGTTCAGCCGAGGTAAAACTCCTTAGGGAGCTCCCTCGAGCAAGTTGCCCCCCCCGGGCTCGAGCGCCTTCGCTTCGCGAAGGCACTCGCCCCAAAAACCCCGGTAAAGTTGTAAGGTCTTCGGACCAACAACATAAAGTCAAGTCCAATAAAAAAAAAAAAAAATCGTAATACCGAAGTAAGAAAGAGAGTTGGTCTGAAAGAGAGTGTCGGGGTGAAGGTAAGGAAAGGAATGCTCCGGTGGTTCGGGCATGTGGAAAGAATGCATGATGAAAGAATGACTAAACAGATTTACAATGCAAAAGTGGATGGATGCAGAAGTCGTGGAAGGCCACGACACACCTTCCATGATCAAATTGATCGTGTACTAGCGGAGGGTGATGTCAGGAGCCTTAAGAACAGACGAGTGTGCATGACAAGAGTTATGAATGTCAAAGAAGCGAGTGAGGTGTGTAAGAATGGGCCTAAATGGCGCTCTGTTGTTCGTGCCTACCCCGCAAGGGAACTGGCGTGAAGTTATGTATGTATGTATGTATGTATGTATGTATAATATGACGATATAAAAGAAATAAAAATTACATCGTAATTATTACTTACTTCCTTACTCCGTTGGCTCAGTGACCCAAAGTGGGTCTTGGCCTCCGAAACGAGAGCCTGCCACTTTTCTCTGTCCTGTGCAGTTTCTTGCCAATATTGTCTCGTAGCTCCGACAGGTCAACCTCCACTCTGTCCTTCCAGCGATATTTGGGACGGCCGACCGGACGCCGACCTACCGGCCGTCCTAAATATGCTTTCCTCCCGCTGCGATCCTCTACCATCCTTTCTACGTGACCAAGCCAGCGGAGGTGGTAATTATTACGTAGGAAATATATTTAATGTAATTTCTTATACCTAATGATACACTAATAATTAAATACAAATATATTATATCAGATGAATCATTTTTTATGAGCCCCAGTTGAGTGTAATCCTTATTGGTATTTGTTCATTTACCATATTATAGGTTAAAATCTTATACTAATATATAAAGCTGAAGAGTTTGTTTGTTTGTTTGCTTGAATGCGCTAATCAGGAGCTGCTGGTCTGATTTGATTCTTTCAGTGTTAGATAGCCCATTTATCGAGGAAGGCTTATAGGCTATTTATCATCACACTAAGACCAAACTTTTTTTAACTATTCCATGCGGACGAAGTCGTAGGCAGAAGCTAGTTTAACATAAGCTCCATACAAGAAATGTCAAAGCTCTACCAATAGTTAGGCAAGTAAATGAATAAGAACCGGCTATTAGTCGTCTTCAGAGAACGTATGAGTGGATATTTTCAAAATGAGCATACCCCACCTTTAGCTACAGCTCTAACTCATCCGTGCAGGAACGGAGAAAGAATACAATTTCCTGCGGCCGGGCGGCCTGTCGTAAGAGGCGACAAAACAACCCACAGCCAGGTGGTAGAGCATTTGCCCGACTGGATGGCTACCACCCCTGATCTAGAGTATGCCGCCATAACAACCTTGTGTTGTGTTCCGGCATTAGTGACCAGGTTGCAGTCTCCCTTAAGAGAGCAGCAGCGCATTTGTAGCACCTTTAATGTTGCAAATGTCCATAGGCGATGGTAACCGCTTTCTATCAAGTGGGCCGTCTGCTTATCTGCTGAACTCCTGCAATAAAAAAATAATAAAAAAAACACCAACACTTAGTAACTTGTAGCAATAGACAACTTATACTTGACCTATGAATTAGATAAAAAAAAAAAAAATTACATATATAGAAGTAAATTAATAATTCTTACTATATAAAAGTATGATATTTTTTTTTACGTAATTTTCGTGTAACAATTTATTATTTAGCTGACGTTTTGAAATTACGTACTAAGGGCATTCAGAGTAGTGAAAAGTGTGCCCTTAGTATGTAATTTTAAAAGTCGTATAGACATAAATAGAGCCACGATACATAGTATCCATAGTAGTTTGTGGAGCCACGTGCATCCAACATACGTCAAACACGCTGCGCGTGCGCTACGATTGGTGTCACAAACTACTATGGATACTACGTATATTGGTGTTTAAACAACACGAGTAGACACACCTTCATTAGTATTTAGTTACTTACCTATTATACATATACTACTTGGCGCTCGTTTTGGCAGGTTATTGGCCATGAACTTTAATTCGACGCCTAGAAATATGCTGTAGAATAAATTTAAGAATAAAAACATATTTGGAACCTCTTTCTGACTGACAGATATACATGATAAGTAAGTAGTTCTTGTCTACCTTGGGAAGTATCTCATTTCCGCAAAGGACACGGTTTATCAACATTTATACTCATTCAGTTTTTTTTTTTTTTGCGAAGTTGTCGATGAAAAATACAATATAAACTTAAAAATAAACTAAAAACTATATTAAAAACTAAAACTAAATAAAAAGAAGGAAAAATAGCTAAAGATAAAATATTGGTACCAAACCACTGTCACTTACCGGGAACGTTCCCAAAAGGCTCGGCGTTGCCACGCGTTGTATAGCAACGCTTAATCTATAAACAAAATTGACGCTAGCCTTCCGGTCGCGTGTGACGTATACGAAACGTTTGGCGACGTCACGATAGACCTTTAGAGCGTTAGGACCCCACGGACCCTGAGTTTCCACCCCAAATGTGGTAAATGTGTGCCATTTCCAATGGCGGCATATTTGCGGCGCTTGAGGGCCTCCTGTTCGGCTGCAGCAGTACCGGCGGTGGCACTTCAGTTTAATCAATTATAGATAGATAACACTTTATTGTACACCATTACAGAAAACTTACATACATACATACATAACTTCACGCCAGTTCCCTTGCGGGGTAGGCACGAACAACAGAGCGCCATTTAGGCCCATTCTTACACACCTCACTTGCTTCTTTGACATTCATAACTCTTGTCATGCACGCTCGTCTGTTCTTAAGGCTCCTGACATCACCCTCCGCTAGTACACGATCAATTTGATCATGGAAGGTGTGTCGTGGCCTTCCACGACTTCTGCATCCATCCACTTTTGCATTGTATATCTGTTTAGTCATTCTTTCATCATGCATTCTTTCCACATGCCCGAACCACCGGAGCATTCCTTTCCTTACCTTCACCCCGACACTTTCTTTCAGACCAACTCTCTTTCTTAATTCGGTATTACGAACGCGGTCCGCGAGCCTCACTCCGTCAGAAAACTTACGAACTAGTATTATACTAATTGTGTACAAAGGGCGGTCTTATCGCTAAAAAGCGATCTCTTCCAGACAACCCGTGGCAAGAATATTGCTGATTAGGAGTGGCGATGGTGTTAAACATATAATTATTGTACGATTACTTACATTTTACAATTATATATGAGTTATAAATTGAGATTAATAAAATTCGGACCGTTTTTCATATCACAATAAAAGAAAGGTTTGCACTAAAACTCAGCGTTGTGTCGAATATTATTCCGGCACAGCAACAAGCTGAATGCAAACATTGTTTACTAAAAATGCGTCATTTTTACAAATTTGATTATAAAATATATAAACAATGTAATTGCGTCGCTAGTTCTTCAAATAGTCTTTCTTTCTTTTCTCTCTTTCTTCACACTGTTTCAATTATAAGTTTATATTTACACGTTTCTCAAATCAAATTAAATAAATAATAAGTACGTGTAATAAATTTTTATGTTTGCGATTAATAAAAATTTAAGTTAATTCGTCGAATAATGATAGGCAATAGCAAAAGTAGCCACAATCTTATTTTAAACCACGTTAATATTTTAAACAATTATTTTTACTTCTTATTGATAACTGACGGCCTCTGTGGTTGAGCGGGCTAAGCCTTTGCCGGCCTACCTCACTGCAACGCAGAGGCTCCGGGTTCGATTCCTGGTATAGTAAATTTCGGAAACGTTTTTTCTCCGTTATTTACTATGGTCTGGGTGTCTAGGATCGGCCCCAGAGTAGTCCGTTGTATATTACCCATAACACAAGCGTAACTTGCTTAATTTGGGGATATGCAATGTGTGTTTGTCTGCCGATTATTATTTTTGGGTTTTTTTCTCCTTTTTCGTTAAAAAAAGGGTAAGATCTATGACGCGGACTGCAGTCAAGCGCCATAGCTTAAATCAGTAGGGTATATGAGAATTATTGCTAATTCGAGCAGAGGTTAAGAATTATTTTTATTTTTTTATTAGTAAGAAGTAGTTACATGTATGTACTAGAAAAAAAAAATATCAGCCACTAAACGTCCCATTGCTGGGTACGTGTCTCTTTATTTCGAGTAACGAGCACTACTATCGCAACGATTCTCCAAGGCAAGATGGACGTGTTTCACACACCGGTGATCTAGATGAGATGTCCACGTGATGTGATTCCTTCACTGCTTGTTTCGAATAGCCCAAACAAGAATGACAATGTCCATACAATGTAAAAATAATGTACAAAATAAACGTATAAAAGTTGTCCTATAAACTCTATGACATAATCCAATGATAATAATTGTAAACTAAAACATTGATCAGTCACAGGCTAGTAAATCTTATACTAATATATGAAGCTGAAGAGTTTGTTTGTTTGAAGGCGCTAATCTCAAGAACTACTGGTCTGATTTGAAAAATTCTTTCAGTGTTAGATAGCCCATTTATGGAAGGATATAGGCTATAGATCATCACGCTAAGACCAATAGGAGCGGAGCACGGATGAAGAATGTTTCTAAAACCGGGGGTTTTGAAAACAAATTCCACCCGGACGACGTCGCGGGCAAAGCTAGTCTGAGATATGAGGAAGTAAAACAATTTTTACAAGTTTCAAGGTTTATTAAAATCGATATATTGATTGCTTTAGTGGCGTTAAATTTAATAAAAGTTGGCTCATTGTGTGGTAAGAAACACACAAGAGTTCCGTAGAGGGAATGAACGTCCGCCATTTTTTTCTTATTTGGCCATGGAACACATATTTTTTTTGCATTTAAGCGAAACTATCCCTCTCTCTTTGTTTCTTCTTCCCCCAGCCATTTTGGCTCAGTACATGTTTTTTTCTTCCATACTTCTGGCATATTCTTAGATCTTACAAATACATACGGTACATTTTTGTTCTCACAGACATACATACATAACTTCACGCCAGTTCCCTTGCGGGGTAGGCACGAACTACAGAGCGCCATTTAAGCCCATTCTTACACACCTCACTTGCTTCTTTGACATTCATAACTCTTGTCATGCACACTCGTCTGTTCTTAAGGCTCCTGACATCACCCTCCGCTAGTACACGATCAATTTGATCATGGAAGGTGTGCCGTGGCCTTCCACGACTTCTGCATCCATCCACTTTTGCATTGTATATCTGTTTAGTCATTCTTTCATCATGCATTCTTTCCACATGCCCGAACCACCGGAGCATTCCTTTCCTTACCTTCACCCCGACACTTTCTTTCAGACCAACTCTCTTTCTTACTTCGGTATTACGAATGCGGTCCGCGAGCGTCACTCCGCAGATTTTGTTCTCACAAAGGATAGGAAATATGTAAAACTATCTCTAACGGCTCAGCATCTGCAGCCATGATTATGAACTCAGAGATTCCTCGGTTAAGTCTTGATGGCCTCATTGGCTCCTTTACGGAGTTCAGGATTTCAGGATTTTAGCAGTTAGTGGAGCGTCCGCAAGTGGATACGCTTTTGGGTTGATTTCAGCTTCAGTCTAGAAAGAATAAATAGAAATATTTAATCTAGCATCAGTCAACATAACTTAGAAACACATGCGTTTTTTTTATTGTGTTTACTAAGATTTGAATGAAGGTTCGAAGTTGTGTCCTCTATCACACAACAAATCATCGTGTTCACATAATCCATCCATCTTTTTTGGTCTATCTTTCCAAGATCTTACTAACGATACGACACACAACTATGTGTACATCGAAAAAAAATTACATGTAAGGCGGATATCCCTAATTTTAGTTGTAGGGGAAAGCGGGGTTAAAAGTTCCGGTTTTTAATCAACCTGAAAGTAACATTTTAATACCTGAATCCGGAAACCTACCTCTAGTATACTGGAACTTAGAGGTCTGGTTCTTGAGATCGGCCTCAGAGTTGTCCATTTAAGGTGGGGCTTCATCTGGAATAATGTTAAAGATTTAGACCGTTTCACGCAGATATGGCGGTGGATTTAAGGCATTATTTGAGGTGCGACATTGCTAATGACAATAAATATTGACAGATAACGTATGTTTGTATACACAAGTATGTGTCTATGCCTTAACGGCTTTATATTTTATTTTAAGATGATAAGAACTTATTCGAAAGTTGATTATTTATCTAATACAAATCAGGCTTAACACAAGCATAGGGTGCGGTATAGATATACGGCACATTTATTTATTAGTTGAGAAAAATTAATTTTGGGTGGTTATAAAAAAAAATAACCACGAAGGCTAAAGCGGGTGCTCAGCTTCGCTTCCCACCAACTATACTAAAAAAAGTTCGGATCTGTTCATAATAAATAAATGTGCCGTGTATCTATACCCCATCCCAAGCATAACTTGCTTAGTTTGAATTTTCAAATATTATAATATATTTATACACAACGTGTCTTTCTGTGATTCTTTCAGATCGGCGCAAAAGTCAAGAACGTACAAGTCGGTGACAGAGTGGCAATAGAACCTGGGGTACCTTGTAGATACTGCGAGTTCTGCAAGACCGGTCGCTACCACCTTTGCCCCGATATCCTCTTCTGCGCGACTCCTCCTGTTCATGGAAATCTGGTCAGATACTACAAACATGCCGCCGATTTTTGCTACAAGTAAGTTCGGGAGCAATCCAGGCTCCAAGCTTAAATTTAATGGTTCAAAAGTACATTAAATTTTAACAACGTCCGTTCCAGTTTTTGAGATACATTTTGTTGTTGATTAATTAATTAGTGTTTTTTTATGATTTCGCAATCTAGCTGTACCCGGCAGACGTTCTCCTGCCTTTAAAATATAAAAATCTAGAACCCGATTACAGCGTCATCTACCGGGGTCAAATGTTAATCGAAACTCGAATCAACTTGAACAAACAGAGTAGACAATTATTAAAGTACTTATATCGCTATTAAAAAAATAGGGGTTGTTGGTAGAAGGACGAAAATTTAGGGTTGTATGTATTTTTCAATGCTAAATCATAATGAAATATAAATAAGATATTTTGTCAAAAAAATAAAAAAATATATTTGGAGGTGGGGTTATCATTTAGGGATATGAAAAATAGACTGGCCGATTCTCAGACCTACCTTATATGCCCACAAAATTTCATACAAATCGGTTCAGCCGTTTCGGAGGAGTTCGGTAACAAACACCATGACACAAGAATTTTATATATTAGAATATAATAATTCTTAATACTAGCTTTAGAAACTAAAACTAAATTATAAATAAATTAATATAAAGTATGTAACACTTCGCTGCCAGAGGGAAGCGTGCCCAGAGGGCTGGCTGCATTGCCACGCTGCATGGCAATGCTGATTCGTTGCGCGCAATACGAACCAGCCTTCTGATCACGGGTGGTATCAAGGAGTTTCTTACAAATTTCTTTGAAGAAACCCTTTGCCGATGGACCCCACGGACCTAAAGTTTTAACTCCAAACGGCACAAATATGTAACCCCTTCCTATGGTTACATATATGCGCCGTTTGAGATCTTCAGCTGTTGAAGCAGCGTTGCCAGCCCGTGCTTAGTTACTGGAATATGTGATGCCGCCAAAGTGTCAACGCATGTCGCGTCCCACACAAGCGGCCTTCCCATCTTCCCAGGAATAAGTGACGTTCCATCTGGCCTCGCCCCTTCGTCGCGCACCAAGCCATTTGGCTCTAAGAGGGCTGGTAAGCCGACGCTGACAAGAGCTCGGCGGATGATGTTGTATATACGTTAGTTATTTGAATTCAAATTCAAAAGTTTTTCTCCAATCTGATGTGGTGACACAAAATCGCTTTGTCAGCAGTTTTCGCGTTCGGGCAAATACGACGCGCGTTCGTCAGTCAGACCTGTGTATTGCGACAGATCGGTTTTGTCTTGAGTAACACATCCGCCCGAACGCGCGTCGTATTTGCCCGAACGCGAAAACTGCTGACAAAGCGGTTTTGTGTCACCACAAATCGCACTTAGAAAGAAAAAGGAAAAATATTTATTTTGGTTTTTACAACACATAGCGAGACGCATTGAAAAATAATAATAAAACGGACAAGTGGCAAAACGAATCGCAACAAATTTTAACTTGATGTTTTACGGGCAGATTGTTAATGTACTTGCCCAATTTGAAAATCTGCCCGTCCGTGGAAGTTTCACTTCTACTTTGTGTCCCAGCACACATTTCGATTTTTCGCAGGTTTACTACAAATCATGATTTGGTTAGATTAGGTAGATACATTTTAATGAATGCATTGTTTATTTAAATATATTTTATTTTATCAAACAAAAAACTGAATTCGATCCGGAACCAAAAAACGCATCCATAATCTACTCTAAAATTATGCCGCCTCTCACCACGTCTAGTCTAAATTTATGCCGCTCCACCACGCGGCCGTAACGCTTTTTCGTGACAGAAAAATCCTAATACCCCCCGTCTATATAGAAGTTTCACTTCAAAAAATGGATAATATACTAATTATATAGCAAAACAATATGTCTCATGATAGTACAAAATAGATGCAGTCCAGCAAATGCCAGGCAACAGGTGCCTGACGTTGGTTTTCAACTGTATCCTGGGACAAACGGATGTCGCACTGTTATTTATTTACTTAAATATAGCGTTCTCGGCAGACGTTGTCCTGGCTTGAAGAAAAATTTAGAACCCCATTGCAGCACCGTCTACTGGGTCGAATTGTGAATATAAACCACTCGAACAGACGTTAGAATATTAAAATTGAGGTCAATAATCGAGATTAAAACTATCCTATCTTTTAAGTTGGACCAAATTACACATAGTTAATTTCATCAACATCGGCTTAGTACTTTCGGAGTTTATGCGGACATACATCGTGACGTGAGATTTTATTATATATAAGATATAGTATGAATAATAATAATTTCACTCCACCAAGTGCTGGATAACATTTTTTGACGGTCATACATATTATATGTAAGATAAAATTTAAGTCTACGAGTATTTCCTATTTTATGTACACCGCTTCGCAGCGTGTCAAGTAACAAGTCTAGCTAAAAAATCTTTTACGTCATATTTATCTATTTCAGGCTTTTTTTTAAATAAATACAAAAGTATGTTAACACTTTTCGTAGACTTAATGAGGTTGTACCAATTACGTTGATATTGACGTGTCTGTCTGTTTGCCCGCTTCAGGTAATAAAAAATAGTTATTTATGATACTAGTGCGGTAAGTTGATTTTTACAAACGAGTAGACGAGCTTTCCATAGTCATGAGTTTGTAAAAATCAACAAACGCACGTGTGTCATACGTTTTCCAACACATTCCGCGAGAAAATAGCACAATAGTTAATGAAACAAACATACATAAATATAATTCGGAAAGTCGCAACAAACTTTTAACGTTTCTAATGTGAAAATGGCGCCACGTGCTCGTGGTGAAGATTCGAACTACATATTTCGTCTCATTTTCTCTATAGTATTAAAGTGAGACAAATTTATTTGATCAAAAGGACTTCCAAGGAGGTTTGATTATTCAGCTTATTTATTTTCGTAATGTAAAACTCCTTGGTGAAATTCTTACATTTTTTACCGCACCTGCCGTTGTATGGTGCGGTAATTTTTATGTCTCCAACAATGTATTCAGACTTCGTATATACATCTTTTGAGCAAATATGTTGAGAAATATATATTAAAATAACAATGTATTGTATATTCTTTCTAGGTTACCTGACCACGTATCGATGGAAGAAGGTGCGTTACTGGAGCCCCTGTCAGTGGCGATTCACGCATGCAGGAAGGGGGGAGTGACCGGTGGCCAAACAGTGCTGGTCCTTGGCGCTGGCCCGATTGGACTCCTCATCATGCTTACTGCCAAGTCTATGGGGGCTACAAAGGTCCTCATCACAGGTAACATGTTGACATGACTTTTTCTTATACCGCGTACAGACAGGGCCAATAAAGCTCAATCAATGGAGTTCGTTGAATTCATCGTCGAGCGGTTCGGGTTTATTTCCGAGTTTCAATTTTTTTTTATTGAATGCGTTCAGCAGACTGGCAGACGGCCCACCTGATGGAAAGCGGTTACCATCGCCTATGGACATTTGTAAAACCAAAGGTGCTACCAATGTGCTGTCCCGGCCACTAATGCCGAAGCACAACTGAAGGTTGTTATGGCGGAATATTTTGGAGCTGGGGTGGTAGCCATCCAGGCGGGAACATACTCTACTACCTGTCTATGGGGTGTTTTTGTCGACTGTTATGACAGGCCGCCCCAACGCAGGAAATTCTATTCATTTTCCGTTCCTCCACGGAAATGATGGATCGACCAAATTACTTCGTTC
The DNA here is from genome assembly GCA_019925095.2 of Dendrolimus kikuchii. Taxonomy (NCBI): domain Eukaryota; kingdom Metazoa; phylum Arthropoda; class Insecta; order Lepidoptera; family Lasiocampidae; genus Dendrolimus; species Dendrolimus kikuchii. The sequence goes on from CM034402.1 coordinate 2,946,572, forward strand.
TAGTGGTCGCCCGTAGTCGAAATTCGGCCATAATATTTAATGTCAAAGACTCTACTTCTATAATCACAGATTTCGCCAAGGCTACACTATTAATTTGACTTTAAGACTAAGCAAAAGAGTATATATGTGCGTGTGTGTCAAATACATGGCAGTGTGTGTAATGTTTTTTAATTGATTTAATGCATTTTTTATTCATAATTTTAAAACAATATTAGCATTCTGCACCCATTCTCTATATAAACTATAAGTGCGCGAAATTTCATACTCCTCCGTCCGCGCAATTTTCGTAAAAAGGGGTATAAAGTTTTTGCTTCACGTATTAATACATAGATAAACATAAACTTGAATCGTTCAATGTCATTGAACGACGTCGTATCCTTTCAATTCTGTGCCTTTCAACCAAATAAATACAACTTGGTTGATCGATCTAATATCAGTATTAGCGTTACTCGGTGGATTGCCGATGAACGTCAACGAATGATCATTTTGTCTTCGTCGGTCCTGTGTGTACGCAGGCTTAGTATGTACTTATGTTATTTTGATGAAAACTACGTTAAAGTGATTTTTAGCTGAATTCATAATTTTCAGGCCGACTTAAGCGCTTGTGTAAACGGCACTGCCGATACGCCGCCACCGCGCTGCTATTCTGTAAAATTTTGTTTATATGGGAACGTTGTTCGCCCTTATAGAAGGGCAAACAACGTTATATAACGGCGGTATAGACCGTCGTCTCATCGCTGACGCCCGCTTGACAGCGGTGTCATGTACGCACGCGTTTACCATTTGTTTCGTAGATACCTTTAGAAATAAAAATTATCCTCTGAAAAGTCCCTAAATCTTATATTTATGTTTAATAAAATATAATAAACATAAAACTGAAGAGATGACATTGGGACACTTGGTTGGAACGAAGTTCTCTTAATAAGTCTTAAAAATTCTTAAAATTATCAAAACGTCTCACAAATGTTAATAAATATCGAAAACTATCGACGACTATCTTAAAGTATCGAAAAGTCGCAAAACAAGCATACAAATTGTATCAAAACATAATAAATATTGTAAAAACTCGATTTTAAATCAACACGAAGCACGTGAGCGACGACAGCGCCCAAATACGGCCGAATAACAATAGCGGTTACTAAACCTTCTATTTTCAAAACACATATAATACTGATGAATATTATTTTATTTTAATTCTTAATCTATTGCAATAAATTTCATTTTCAGCATTTTTTATTTCGCTTTATACTTTTTTTTGTAACGTGCGATAAAGAACTCAATTCCAAAACTTCGTTCCAAAATGAAAGTCCTAATATTGATGTTTTGTAGATGTGTTCCAATCTCGCCTGGACTTCGCTAAGAAGCTGGGCGCTGACCACACCCTCCTGGTGAAAAAGGACTCCAACGAGGCCGAGCTGGTGGTGAAGATCCATGAGCTCCTCGGCGGCCACCCTGATGTCTCCTTCGACGCCAGCGGCGCTCAGGCCACTGTCAGGCTATCGCTCTTGGTAAGTCCTCAGTGGCTTCTTGTATTCATTTAAATAAAATAGTTTTTCGGAATCTTCTAAGCCGAAATAGTCTTTCAACACTTTGGTTTCAATATATTTTTTAAATACATTATACAAACTTGACATGCTTTATATAGTTACATTTATTATAACTATAGATAGACGTATTTTTAAAACAGGCGACGAAGTCGGGTGGTGTGGCTGTCCTGGTCGGCATGGGTGCCGTGGAGCAGACAGTGCCTCTGGCTGGGGCTCTCGCTAGGGAGGTTGACATCAGGGGTATCTTCAGATACGTCAACGAGTGAGTACCATACATTCATTATTATAAACATTTGAACGAGTGAGTACTGTACACCACTATTAGTATTTGATCGAGGAACGAGGAAATATACCATTATTAATATTTCTACGAGTGAGTACCGTACATTCACTATTAGTAGTATTTGAACGAGTGAGTAGGTTGCATATACCATTATTAATATTTCTACGAGTGAGTACCGTACATTAACTATTAGTAGTATTTGAACGAGTGAGTAGCTTACATATATCATTATTAATATTTCTACGAGTGAGTACCGTACATTCACTATTAGTAGTATTTGAACGAGTAAGTAGCTTACATATATCATTATTAATATTTCTACGAGTGAGTACCGTACATTAATTATTAGTAGTATTTGAACGAGTGAGTAGCTTGCATATATCATTATTAATATTTCTACGAGTGAGTACCGTACATTAATTATTAGTAGTATTTGAACGAGTGAGTAGGTTGCATATACCATTATTAATATTTCTACGAGTGAGTACCGTACATTAACTATTAGTAGTATTTGAACGAGTGAGTAGCTTACATATATCATTATTAATATTTCTACGAGTGAGTACCGTACATTCACTATTAGTAGTATTTGAACGAGTGAGTAGCTTACATATTTCATTATTAATATTTCTACGACTGAGTACCGTACATTCACTATTAGTAGTATTTGAACGAGTGAGTAGCTTACATATATCATTATTAATATTTCTACGAGTGAGTACCGTACATTAATTATTAGTAGTATTTGAACGAGTGAGTAGGTTGCATATACCATTATTAATATTTCTACGAGTGAGTACCGTACATTAACTATTAGTAGTATTTGAACGAGTGAGTAGCTTACATATATCATTATTAATATTTCTACGAGTGAGTACCGTACATTCACTATTAGTAGTATTTGAACGAGTGAGTAGCTTACATATATCATTATTAATATTTCTACGAGTGAGTACCGTACATTAATTATTAGTAGTATTTGAACGAGTGAGTAGCTTGCATATATAATTATTAATATTTCTACGAGTGAGTACCGTACATTAATTATTAGTAGTATTTGAACGAGTGAGTAGCTTGCATATACCATTATTAATATTTCTACGAGTGAGTACCGTACATTCACTATTAATAGTATTTGAACGAGTGAGTAGCTTGCATATACCATTATTAATATTTCTACGAGTGAGTAACGTACATTCACTATTAGTAGTATTTGAACGAGTGAGTAGCTTGCATATACCATTATTAATATTTCTACGAGTGAGTACCGTACATTCACTATTAGTAGTATTTGAACGAGTGAGCAGCTTGCATATACCATTATTAATATTTCTACGAGTGAGTACCGTACATTCACTATTAGTAGTATTTGAACGAGTGAGCAGCTTGCATATACCATTATTAATATTTCTACGAGTGAGTACCGTACATTCACTATTAGTAGTATTTGAACGAGTGAGTAGCTTGCATATACCATTATTAATATTTCTACGAGTGAGTACCGTACATTCACTATTAGTAGTATTTGAACGAGTGAGCAGCTTGCATATACCATTATTAATATTTCTACGAGTGAGTACCGTACATTCACTATTAGTAGTATTTGAACGAGTGAGTAGCTTGCATATACCATTATTAATATTTCTACGAGTGAGTACCGTACATTCACTATTAGTAGTATTTGAACGAGTGAGTAGCTTGCATATACCATTGTTAATATTTCTACGAGTGAGTACCGTACATTCACTATTAATAGTATTTGAACGAGTGAGCAGCTTGCATATACCATTATTAATATTTCTACGAGTGAGTACCGTACATTCACTATTAGTAGTATTTGAACGAGTGAGTAGCTTCCATATACCATTATTAATATTTCTACGAGTGAGTACCGTACATTCGTATTAGTAGTATTTGAACGAGTGAGTAGCTTGCATATACCATTATTAATATTTCTACGAGTGAGTACCGTACATTCACTATTAGTAGTATTTGAACGAGTGAGTAGCTTACATATTTCATTATTAATATTTCTACGACTGAGTACCGTACATTCACTATTAGTAGTATTTGAACGAGTGAGTAGGTTGCATATACCATTATTAATATTTCTACGAGTGAGTACCGTACATTCACTATTAGTAGTATTTGAACGAGTGAGTAGCTTGCATATACCATTATTAATATTTCTACGAGTGAGTACCGTACATTCACTATTCGTCATTGGATCTAGCATATACCATTATTAATATTTCTACGAGTGAGTACCGTACATTCACTATTCGTCATTGGATCTAGTACATGGTTACTGCAACGTGACGCTCTCGTGCACAGCTCTCCTGGTACACCCCGGGAAGCAGAGTATACCTCATCATCGAGCACTGCACTACCTTCTCCCTCTCTTTCTCGGCGGCTTCCAAGGAAACCGTCTGAGCAGTGTCTAAATTGATTTAACTCTCATCTATCCCATTATAAAAATACGTTTAAATACTATCTCTCGTAATTCTAGATACCCAATCGCTTTATCGATGGTATCCAGTGGAAAGATCAACGTGAAGCCGCTGGTCACGCACCACTTCAGCATGGAGGAGACCCTCGAGGCCTACGAGGTGGCCAGGCAGGGCGCCGGCATCAAGGTCATGATCCACCTGCAGCCAAGAGACTCCAACAACCCACAGAAGTTCATATCTTAAGAAAAAGAATTTATTATTGTCAATAAGTTTAATAGGTGGGCAAATAACTTGGGCATTGTAATAGGTAATAATAAAATTTGAGCTGTCTTTTAATTTCGATGGAATTGGGCCAAAAAAAACGAATTTATGTAATACTTCCAACAACTCGGAAGGGTTTAAGTAATTGGTCACAATATTTATAATCAGAGAACCTTACCACGTTGACTCTTCACAGTCGACAAGCATTTTTAGAACACCTCGTCATCCCTCCAACAAGTTTACAGTCTAGCAACTTCAGCATGTTGGCACAACCGATAACGGATTCAAGTCATTGATAAACTAATTTAATTAAAGGGCTATGAATGAAAAGAATTTAATACATTATTGTTTGGAAATTTTATATAAGATATTATATAAAATATTATACTTAAAGTTTTACATGTAATAAAATAAACCGAACGCAGTATAAATCTACCGAGTCTGCCAACATGATAATAATATGTAGTGAATACCGTCTATATACAATTGAGAGATTTTGAATTATTATCTGTACACAATTACCACATATTAGAGGTAAATATTATTACATAAAATTATAGACAACTACTCTATACAAAACAGGCGCTAATCACCGAATAAATAAAAATATAACATTATTATTCAATTAAGAAAATGGCCGATTGTATCGTTTAGAAGCAAGAGGGTACATAACAATAGTACATTATGGTACTAGTGTGTAACATTGGTGATTACCGCCGAGGCGCCATTGAGACTCGAGCCGTAGGCGAGGCTCTTAAGAGAGCCGAGGACAGTAATCATCAATACACACGTGTATCATACGACATTTTTCAACACACTTGTGAATAAAATAACAACAAAAACTCATTTTATTTAGTAGATAAAAAAAGTTATATAAGTGAAAGTTTTATTTATTAAATACGTACGAGTTAAAATTATCTATTTAAATAAGAAGTTGCATGAAATGAGCAAGCAATAGGAACATTAATTTATTTGTTCTATAGAACACTATCTTTTTTTTTGAATAAAAACTTTTTTAAGGACAAAGCAACTCAACCAATAAAATTTAAAAAAAAACTATAACTCACTAGTGAGTTATAATGTTTTTTAGTCACAGTTTGATTATGGGTGTAATTCTGTGCCTAATTGCGGTGACCATAGAGCCACTTTATGAGCAAGTGTGTTGAAAAATTAATTATTAATTTTAAAAAGAAACATGACTAGTACAACTGCTACTGAACAACTGTAACACTTAATCGTTATAATATTTTGGTAAATTTGCATAAAGGCGGAACCCGAAAATTATGCGTTTTTTTATATACAAGATTATAATTATGGTTTGCTATGGTACAATAACGAAATTAAAATTGTCGGAAAGCCTTCATTTAGGCACATAATTAATAAACAATACAAATTACCTTAGAATATACACAGACTGCCTACTATGCTAGTATTATTATTGTAAAGTAATAGGGCACGTTGCTAAACACTTATGATTTTGAGCACAAACACATAAGTTAACTTAAAAACAATCAATCTTACTTTATTAAATTTTAAAGCACATTTTATTAGGTTAAAAACTACAAAACACTTCCCAGATAAAACCGCCATGCTACATAAAGTAAACTACACTGCTAAAGAGTGTTGAGGCTGCTAAAGACAAATCTTTTTATTGTAATTTAGTTCATCAGAGTGGCAGGCAAAGGAAATAAATCCATACAGCATTGTCTGATGTATTCTTAATAAAAAAAAAGGCTGTTTGGCTTTGCTTGCCACTCTTTAGGTTGGCTAAGCTTCACACTAGAGCTCAAATATGCAATGCCAATTTTAGCAACACAAAAAATAGGTTGTGAGGAGCGGTTGAAGGTTGCGACCAATGAGAAGGTCAGTGGGTTAGGTTAGGTTAGCTTCAGACCAAAGCCGCAGGCAGAATCGACTTTAACCATAATTAATGGTAAGCAGTCGGTTCTGCCACTTTGCTACTTGTTAGGCAAAGACACTAAATCCATACAGCATGAATATCAATATTTTTCAATCAATCTGAAGATCATTGGATGACATGAAAGTATGGAATTTTAGATTTTTCACATTATTGTAACTAAGATAATTAATATATTTTTCTAGTTTGTACATATAAATACCGACTACATGCAATACCAATGTAAGCAGAACAAAGTATAGGTGTAAGGGGTCGTCGAAGGTGTAACCAGTGACAAGGACAGTGGGTTAGGTTAGGTTATCTTTAGACCAAAGCCCACGAGCCGAGCGAGCGAAGTGAGCGTGCCGCGATAGCGGCCGGCGAGTGGCAGAACCTACTGGTTTCCATTTATTCGTTGATAATTTTAATAAAAGTTAAAGTCGGTTCTGCCACTCGCCGGCCGCTGCCGCGGCACGCTCGCTCGGCTCGTGGGCTTTGGTCTAAAGATAACCTAACCTAACCCACTGTCCTTGCTATAACCTTCAAACACCCCTCACACCTATATATTGTTTGTCTAACATTAGTATTGCATGTTGTCGGTAATTATATATACAAACTACAAAAATATAATAATGATCTTAATCACAATAATGTGAAAAATCTAAAATTCCGTATTTTTATGTCATTCAAAGATGTTCAGTTTGATTGAATAATATTGATATTCATGCTGTACGGATTTAGTTCCTTTGCCTGACATTTAGCAAAGTGAGGTAAAAACTTTGTCTCTCAATATTATTAATCTGAGGTTTTACTTACAAATTACAAAATGTCGTGATTTTTTAGCAATGCCGTAATATTTGATTTTATAATTATTAATTATTTTGATCATGTCATATATGTTACATTTGCAGACTAATCCCAAAATTAAAATAATTGTGTTTTTATTATAATTAGTAGGTAAGTCGTCACGCTAAAATTGAACATTATTTCTAGCGATATAATGCACGTATTTCGTAATTAATTGTATTGTTTATTAATTTTTTGCCTAAATGATGGCTTACCGATGATTTTAGTGTCGTTATTGTACCATAGAAAACCATATGTAAAGTCTTTGAATACAAAAAATGCGTAATTTTCAGGTTCCGCCTTTATGCAATTTTACCCTTTTTTTAAAACTCCTTTCGAATTTACTATCCCAGGTAATAAGCATTGGACTAAATATAGCAATATTAAAAAAAAGTAGTAGTCATTCCAGTAGCAGCATTCTCCTAATGTTTTCATAATGTATGTACAAAGAAAGAAGAAGAAGAAAAGAGATTTATTGACATAAAAAAACGACGCTTTACATAAAAACACATAATACATTCACAATAATAATAGTGTCTATTGTTATTCCTTTATTAAGGCTTAAATTCTAAAAAAGCCAAATTCTAATCTGACGCATGTGCGATGCAATTAACAAATCGCACTTCAGCGTATAGTCTTGTGGATTCTAAAATACTCTTTAATTCTAAATTCGTCGATGTCTCATTCCTTAGTACTTTCTTCCATTCTGCTCAGCTATTCGTTAAGAATAAACCAGCCATAAAGTTTGTTTGTAGACTATACAGGATCAGCCGTTTTTTGCCCTACTCATAGCCGGTTCTTATATCTTATTATTCATTCACTTGCTTTACTATCGGTTGAATTTTGAAATTAGTGGTATGGAGCTTATGGCAATTTTTAACCGATTTTAACCGGCCATGAAACTACAACGAATTATCATCTAGTCACAGATAATTGAATATTTCAATGTTGTAATATTTTTTATGCATTTATTTTTAAACAATTTACCAAGTCCAGAAATAAATGAAATAAATAATGTATAGAACGATAATTATGTATGTGTATTGTTTATATCTATGTATGGCATACAAGCAATCTTACTATGAGGACTGAAATGATTAAAAATGTGTATTTTGTAATAAATATTTTTTTCGACAAATCGTGTTATTCCCTTTTTCCCTTTACTGTGAGTAGACAGTCTTATCTTTGAAGTAGACTGCAATATACCATTGCACTAAACAAGAAAATGATGGTTGAAAAACTGTTTTCACTGTGAGTCGTGTGTAGGCAGATTTAAAAAAAAAATCATCACGATGTTCCAAGACAATATTTGGTAGCGACGTGGTAAAATAAATTGGAAAGATATTTGCTTTAAAAATGCTGTGGCCCCCCGCTTAATTTTGAAGCATTAAGTGGAAAAGTCTGTAATAATCACGACGTTTAGACAGCATTGGTTGCTAGGTGGTAAGGGTATTTGCCCGCCTGGACAGCTAGCACCCCTGCTCTAGAAAATACCGCCATAGCAACCTTGAGTTTTGTTACGACAACAGTGGCCAGGTTTAGTCTCCCTTTAGATTGCCACGGTACATTGGTAGCACCTTTGGTCTTATGAATGTCTATAGGCGACGGTGACCGCTTCCCATCAGATGGGCCGTCTGCCTGTCTGCCGAACTCATGCAATAAAAAAAACCCATTTGGTAGATATGGATCGTCTTCATTGCGAAACTTGCAAACTGACACACGACCCATCTAATGGAAAGTGATTACTATCGTACGTACGTACGTTTGCAACAACTAGGTGGGAAACCAACACTTTGCCAGCCTTTACGATGAGATAGGTGGCTTAGAGGAGCGATACTCAACCTTTTTATTATAAAGGCCCCAACACAGATTCAATTAGGTGTTTGTTTTATTCGTTGTCAGCCAATCACCGTCCACAGCTGGACGTAGGCCTCCCCAAGTCGGTGCCACTCATCAGGATCCTCTGCCTCATCCAGCGCCTACCGGCGACATTGCGCAGGTCGTCAGTCCATCGGGTTGGAGGGCGTCCGACACTGGGTTTACCGAGACTCGGTCTCCACTCCAGGACTCGTTTGCTTCATGATTCATTTATCCATAAGAGAAACGCCCAACATGGCTCGCTCCATAGCCCGTAGAGCGACTTGAAATTTGTGGACCAGTCTTACTGTCAGTGTCCATGTCTCGGCCCCGTAGGCCAGGACGTAGGTTTTTTTATTGCTAGAATGTAAAAGAGGTTTGCGACCCACCTAATGGAAAGTGGTTACCGTCATCTATGGACTTTTGTAACATCAGAGGCGTTACCAATGTAATTGTACAACAATTAGTATGTGTTGTGGATCGAGAGGATATCTTTGAACAATAAATTATGGCGATTAATTAAGATAATTTTTATTTCTATCACACAACATTAATATACAATTTATTACACAGCACTTTACAGGCAGAAGAGAGAAGAGAAGGAGGGGGGACGTAAAACATTATAAGACGCTGTCGTCCTATGACAGTGACATTTTATTTAACAGTGTGTCAGACGGGCCATTTCCAAAAGCTCAGCGGACTGCGGGTTGAGTATAACTGTCTTAGAGGGATCAGACAGAAGGAATTGGATAGAAGGGATGGATAGGGGAAACTGGATAGAATGGGGGAGGGACGGCCCATCAGAATTCTCACTCCTACATATATAGAAGCAAATCTCGTGATTTGCTCGTGTAAAGTTAGAATAAGATTAAATTTCAGCTCAACTAAAGATAATACGGGCAACCTTGAAGAATACAAATGTTTATTAATAATAAATACTTGAAACTCATTACGCACTTGTAACATCATGTATTACAGAATTTAAATAATACTCAAGATAAGATTATATTGTGTGTACATTAATTAGTCTTGATAACATATTGGTCCCGTCATATTCTATCGTTTATTTAACAAGAGACGATTTCGCACTGGACTTAATTAACTACGCTTAATTAACTTATCAAGACAAGCAACAAAGAAATGCGATAGAATAACATGATTAATAATACGAGTAGTAGACGGAACGGGGGCAAGCCGGGGGCCCTGCGCTGCCAAATACAACTGACAAATAACAAAACTCATCATTACCGCAGCTTTGACCACAGGACGCATAAGGGTTACAAACCACTGACGCACACGTACGCGGCGACCGGTGAAGTCGGCAAGTGAAACCCACTCACATTTGGGGACGGATAGCGTGCTTGAGAAAGGGATGAGGCTATATTTGCAAACAAATTTAAATATATGACATGTAAAAAAAATAGGCTTAACACAGAAACAGCAGCACTAGACCGGTTTTTGTGGCGTTCTTTCCGGCAGACTTATGTCTGCTGAAATGATGATGATGATTGAGGTAAAAATATACGCGAGCGGGGGCGGCATTTTTCTGTTTTGGCCCCCCTCGAAAAAATTCAAGAACCGGAGCTCATCAAACTTGCTCACAGCCCACTTTGGAATGTGGTTACCTATGACATTTGCGACACAAACGCTACGTTCACACGGAGACATCAATTTTTAAGCCGGATTTGATTCATGCAGGATACATACGGTTTAGTCACAATATAATTTATATGTATGAATTTACACGTGCTTTCGGGTTTAAGATCCGGAAAATAATAGAAACGGGCAAAACCTAACATCCGATTTTGCGACTGCATTCTCAGCAATCGGATTCAGTCACACGGCAAAATAATGAATACGGTGCAGTGACAACAGTGTTACGGGCGAGCGAGGGTACGCCCTTAGGATTTTTTTTTTCAAACACATATTGTATATCCCCAAATTAAGCAAATTACGCTTGTGTTATGGGTAATATACAACGGACTACTCTGGGGCCGATCCCAGACCATAGTAAATAATGGAGAAAATACGTTTCCGAAATTTACTATACCAGGAATCCATCCCGAAGCCTCTGCGTTGCAGTGAGGTAGGCCGGCAAAGGCTTAGCCCGCTCAACCACATAGGCCGATTTGAAGTAAACACCAGTTTTTTTAAATAAACGCTTTTATTAACTTAGACAACCATACTTGATTCTTCTCCTCAGGATTATCCCCACAACTAACGTCGCACTGTCACCACAATAAGATATCTCACTCACAATACCGTCGCCGATATTGCGTAGTACCTCCTGTTACTGCGGTGCTCACATCCGAATATACCACGCGTAGCTCGCTTCTGCGCTCTACTTCTCTCCTTCACTGAATTGCCCACTAAACTCGTCACTGTCTTCTATTAAACTTCTCTTACAATTTTCTGAACTCGTCACTATCTTCTATTAAACTTCTCTTCCAACTCTTTCGTATCGCACTTGTCGCTTCGCTGTCTTGAACTGTACTGAACTACTCAGTAGACGCGCCTTACGCTGCTTACATACATCATTTCAATCTTCTTTTCGTTATTCTTTTATAGATAGTAATCTATCCCTTTCTAAACATCTATCTATCTCTGTCTTTTCCTTCTTGAACTCTCTATTCTATCATTTTTGTTCATCCTCTATCCCGTTCTAAAATGTATCTGTCTTGTCTTTTTCTTCCAGAATCTTACACATTTTTATGAAAATTCTTAAACCAACTAGATCGTTCCACCATCGGCTACACCCACTTGTCAAAATTTCATTTACCATAATTTCACCTAATATACTGGTCAACATACATAATATTGTTTCTCATAATTTTATATTTCATATTCGTTGTTTACTATATTAGTCACGTGCTAGAAACTTTGTTTCCCATAAAGTCAATTTCAATAACATCATTTGTTATCATCATTGTTAGACGTAATTATCATATGCCATAACATCATTTGCCATCGAAATTGCTTGTAGAAAAAAATCATAAAATCGGTTTAAACTAAACGATCAATAGGTTTAGGTTTGGTTAGGTTAGGTTAGAAGATGAAAAACAACGCACGAACCGAGCGAGCGAAGCGAGCATGCCGCGGCAGCGGCCGACGAAGTGCTAGAAAGCCAATCGCTTTTTAGGATAACGGCGTTAGGTTAATTTTCTACGGAAGCAACTTTTAGTATGGCGTTGAAATATTCTGTGAAATAATATTATTACAATTAATAAAATGGATAACAATACGTATGGCACTCGTGTCATTATGGAATCTAATGTACGGGCAAACAAGAGAATGTCACATAACTGTTATAGTAAACAAACAATTCGGGCAAATGAAATTCGGGCAAGTAAAATTCGGGCATATGAGTATTATTGCTTATATTTTTGGGGGCAAACAATAGACAACCTTCCACCATCACTCGCCAGAATAGCATTAGATGCGTTACACGAGCGCAGATTCGGTTTGTTACCGAATGCCGCCAAGAACCAGGTACGGCAGGTGGTGGTTATGGCCGCGCACGCGTTGGGGCGGTTGGGTACTTTTAAATGGCAATGAGAGACATGAAAACAAAAATTGTTTTCCTGCAAAAAAACGAATTGCATGTTCACAAGGTGACTAAACATTCGGTTTTTTGCGGAAAGGCAAAACCGAATGCCGTGTGATCAGAGCATTCGGTTCCGCGGTAAAAATGCGATCCGGCAAAACTTGACTTCGTGTGAACGTAGCGTTACCAATGTACCTGCTACCAATAATTCTGCTACACTCAAAGTCACTATAAAATGATTCATTAAACCTTTAATCTAGACGCCTGAGTTCACAGCTCCTAGCAAAGTAAACAGTACCTACCTATGACAATACATGACAGCCATTTTAGGTTTCGAAAATATCAACTTCCGCACAATAATTTAACAATAAAACTTAAGTGTAAGTTAATTAAGGTCTCTAAGCACAAATAATGGAGACAGAACCCAAAAATAGACCTACCTCGTACACAAATCGATAACCTGAAATAATGTTTGGCAAAACCCGCCTATTTTCTCATTGAAATGAAATGAAATGAAGTATTTATTCTTCCATAAATGTAGTTGTATACAGGTGTTATTCTTAGAAATACATGGTTCAGTATATTTTGCCAGTTCCACTGGTGTGCAAGTAAGCAGGATCTTAATAGTCGTTTTTTAAATAGTTAGTTCGTATTTATTTTATTAAGTACTTTTTATGTAACCTGGATAATATTTATTACCTTTATTTATTAATTATATAGATATCTGTTTTTGATTCAATTATTATTGTAATCTGTGTATGTCAATTATTTAATGTCTAATTTCAATATTATTATTAATTATGTATTGATATTATGTTTCAAATTTGTCATTTAGGAATTCGTTTGGGAATTCGTTTCATTGTCACGCGGTTGCTTATTTAAATAGGTATTATTTTAAGATCGAATAAGCATCATCGTCTCGCGATATCATTATCTTATATTAAGTACATAAAACATAACATTCCGTTTTAATATTTTATTCTTAATAAAACATTGTGACAAGATTGAACTAAAAATGGCGGAAAATTACGCAGCAGTGCTTCACGGACCGTACCATATTAAAATTGTAAGTTTTACATAGTTTTTATTTTTTTAAGAAAACTTTAAATTTATTTTCAATAATTCAAAGGAAGCAAATCGATAAACTAAATATATAATTCAATTAGTTTCTAAATAAATTATTAAAGAAAACTAACTTAAAAATTTACTATAAATTACAAATATACAAAGCTAATTAATATCGTAGTCTTTAAATAAACTATATATAAAAATTAAAATAAAACTAATACATATGAATATAAAATAACAAATTTATGTACACTTAAATAAAACAGTATAAACTACAATCGGTCCAGCCCGACCAGGGACCGCTGTCGCTGGTAAATTATAAAAGACCTGTAACACTGTAAAAAAAGATATCTTAATTTATACTATATATATATTTTTTATTGCAGGAGTTCAGCAGACAAGCAGACGGCCCACTTGATGGAAAGCGGTAAACATCGCCTATGGACATTTACAACACCAAATGTGCTACAAATACGCTGCTGCTCTCTTAAGGGAGACTGGAACCTGGTCACTAATGCCGGAACACAACTCAAGGTTGTTATGGCGACGTAATCTCTAGACAGCCATCCAGTCGGGCAAATACCCCACCACCTGGTTATAAAATAATACTATATTCTACTTATAATGTAATATACTTATATATACCGCTAAAATATTAAAGTATAACACTGTACAAAAAAAAGGAAACTTAACTTATATTCTACTTATAATTCCTTATGAATATAAGTATAATACTGCGTCAGGTCATCTGTCATCGTAGTCAATGGGTAAGGAGGGCATTTTTTATTTGCGCCTTTAGACAAAATAGACAAAATATTTAGGTCTGTATGTTTATCACCAAAAATGTATGTTGTGTCTTGAAAACTTACACGCTATATTTTTTATTTATGTTGGATTATTATAACGACTAAAGGCAATTTGTGTTGGGCTGTTAGTTTCATTGATAATGTTACATAGTTATATTATCACGCTTTTCTAAAATAAAGATTTTGGACCTCACATAAACAAACTACTTAGGAAAATCTCTTGTTTCAATAATTTTATTTCATAATTACTCGAAGGATTGAAATATTTTTTATCTGACTTTTGCTCAGTAGGTAATTTATAACTTGTAAGTTAGACATGGGTTTTTTTTTTATTTTAAACCAGCATCAAAACTCATTGATTCCAATTCTTACAGGAAAAATGGCCCATGCCTGAAATAGATGAAAACGGTAAGCCAGTTTTGTCAATATCATTCGTCGTCATATCCTAGTTATTTTCCTGGCGACAATCTTAATTGTTATATAGTAATCATTCTATTAATTTTCTTATATTCTTGAACTGTCTCTTAAGTAAACGTCTGCAATAAAGTACATTCTATTCTGTTCTATTCTATTCCATTGTATAATTAAATAAATTTCAATTATTATTTTTTCTCCATTATTTTATTGCAAGGGAAAAGTAGTGAGTCTGACGGCCCAATTGATGGAAAGCAGTTACCGTCGCCTAGACATTAGGAACACCAAAGGTGCTATTAAAGAGCTGTTGACCTCGAAGGGGAATTGGAACTTGGCCACTTGTTTTTATAACGCAAGAGAATTTCTTTGAACACTGGTTGCGCCTCCTTATAAATTCTTCCTTCACATAGTCGCCATCAAGAAAATAATAAACTTTTAAATGAAGAATGCGCAAAACAAGAAACATTCAACTATTAGTGCTGTCACTGCAATACATACACAGGGCGTTCCATTAGTAGCTCACAACGCCCACAACGCCCAAAATGCTCAGTTAGCTGTTCCACCTGGAGACCGCGGTCGTTGTGGTCGTGGAGAAAACGTCACTAATGACGTCATCATTTTCGATCACACAACGCTCATAATGACCCATTTCAATAGGCGGGTCGAATAGCCGTTCTACTTGGGTTTACTATTGTACCGCGGGCAAGCAAGTGGAACGGGATAAATCACGGTCGTGAACGTGGTCGTTGTAAGTCCCTAACGGAACTTAGCCACAGAAAAACGATTGTTAGAACATAAAGGCTACCTTCCATTAGGGACTCACAACGACCACGTCACCGATCGCGATTTTCCACTTGCTTGCAGGCGTTACAATCGTAAACCCAAGTGGAAAGGCTATTCGACCCACCTCTTAACATGGGTCGTTGTGAGCGTTGTGTAATCGAAAATGATGACGTAATTAGTGACGTTTTCGCCACGACCACAACGACCGCGGTCTCCAGGTGGAACAGCTAACTGAGCATTTTGGGCGTTGTGAGCTACTAATGGAACGCCCTGAAAGAAAAATAAGCCACTAAAATTTAATTTAATGCTCATAAGCAAATCCTAGTGAGTGTGTGAACCCCTGGGGGACAATTACAGTGTGGCGGTGGACTGGTGGCGAGGTAAGTTACTCGTCCCTTGCTTCTTCTTCCACGTCCCTTTGCCTTCCCCGGCCATCGCATCGCGCCTGCAGGCACCGTTCTCGGGCCCTTCGAGGTAAGGGTCGAAATGTAGGCATAAGGCCTGCATCGAGGGTGTGTGGGATTTTTAGCGACCGCGCTCCACGCGCTTCTCCACGCTCGCTTCTAAAATAAAGCTGTCGCGAGAAATGCCCGCCGAACTACCCACTAAACCTAAACCTGCGCCTTATTCATCGCGCTTTTACGGGGAGTCACGGGATATACTCGTAGTACAGAGTTACTGAATAGTAACACCCCTACGCTCTGTAACTGTTACCAACGACGAGTAGACGTCGTTGACGGTTGTGTCCAGATTGCGAATTTCCGACACAAACGCTCAGACGAAAATAAGAAGAAGAAGAGAAAAGTAATAGACGAAGCCTAGGTGAACAAAAGCGCCAAATGAATTGAAGCATTTTTTTAAACTTATGTAGGTAATATACACGTGGTTTGCGTCTGTGTGGTTAATAAGTAATGTGTCCACTGGACATCATTCCACGTCTATCAGTACTAATGCGATTAATTTAAATCGATTTAAGTTCTCGTAACGCACTGCGGCGCGATTGGCATCCGTTAGCCGCTTCACTTTGAGAGTCCGAGAATCCGTTTTTCTATTTATGGTTTAATGACAAACGCAGATGAAATTGTATGCGTGAATGCAATACAGGGGAAGGCTCTATCGATCATATATTTTTTAACTGTCCCCTTTACCCCACATCCCTATATGATATCCTGCCACCTAAAATTCCAAGACCCACTAATATTAAAACTCTCCTTTCCCTTATATGTAATCGTCTTATATTTAATGCTCTAACCAAATATATTTCCGTTAATAATATAGAATTATAAACCTATAACAAATTTTGTGTAAAAAAAAGTGTTGTCATATATGTGTATATATTGATTTTACTAATACTGTTTCAGGTGGTGGCGGTGAACTAATTCTAGAACAAGTTTTTATTTGTTTTCCCCCCTCTTTTTGTGTTTTCTTATCTAACTGGTCATCGCCATAAACCTTGCCTTTTCCACACCTGACGTTGGCGGTAATGGTAGTTCGACCACGAACAAGCCTCTTGCCAAAAAACAAAAAAATAAAAGTGATATTGTATGCAGCCGTTATTATCTTTATTATTCTTAACATGCTATGTCTGTTACATTGAAGCTATTTAAAATAAACAACTGGAACAGACTATACAAACGATGGAGAACACGGTGCTATTTTTTTAGATTTCTTGTCTGTTTATCTGTTTGCTCAGGATTCACATAAAAACTACTAAGCCGATTTCGATACGGTTTTCGTTGATCGATGGCAAATTCATAGACTTCAAATCTGTCCTTGTTATCCTGGGATTTTTTCTGGAAATGATTTAAGATGACGAGATTAAAAAAATCAAATTCGAATGTGATTCTTTCACTGATCGACAGCAAATGTTATGTCGTAAAATGTGTAATATTTTTTATCCCGGAAATCCCGCGGAATTTTTCTCGGGAGTGTTTTGAAGTTGTTCCGATGCTTAAAATTAGCTTATTTCGAGATAGTTTTCACTAAAAGGATAGCTTATAGTCTTTTTTAAATGCTGCAGTACTTTGTGTCTCGGGAATCCCGCGGGAATTTCAAGTGAAGCGTGGACAAAGTCACGGGCATATCTGTTGTGTACTTTTTGATTGTATTTATTATGGGTAGAGATAAATTATAAATGATAATCATAATATGGACTGACTTTAAACTGTTTATTTTAAAAGATACAAAATTAAATATAAGAATATGACTGACCGACATGACACTCAAAGACCAAAGAGAAAGAACATAAACATAGACAATACAAGCTTACAAACTAGTGATGTGAATACACCACAATATCCTAGTACATATGTTTATAAAAAATCTTGTAAACAATTATTGTTACATATTTGCAGAAGTTCTAGTGAAAATTGCGTGCGTGGGAATATGTGGGTCTGACGTGAAACTTTACAGCTCAGGGAAATGCGGCAGGGATATCCTTGACGAACCGATTGTCATTGGACATGAAGCCGCCGGAGTTGTAGTCAAGGTAAGGGTAATTATTATCATTGTCCCCAGTCAGCCTCAGTCCCCTGCTGGACATAGGCCTTAATAAGTTTTTTTTTATTGCTGGAGATCAGCAGACAGGCAGACGGCCCACTTGATGTAAGCGGTTACCATCGCCTATGGACTTTTGCAACACCAAAGTTGCTACAAATGCGCTGCTGCTCTCTTAAGGGAGACTGGAACCTGGTCACTAATGCCGGAACACAACTCAAGGTTGTTATGGCGACATACTTTAGACCAGGGGTGGTAGCCATCCAGTCGGGCAAATGCCCTACCACCTGGTTGTGGGTTGTTAAGTTGCCTCTTACGACAGGCCGCCCGGCCGCAGGAAATTGTATTCTTTCTCCGTTCCTGCACGGATAAACTTCGCCACAAAAGCCCCCTGTGGGCTTATTATTATTAATATTCGGGTTAAAGAGAACTTTATTTCTCGTACAAAAATTTTTAAAATTCACTTAAACTATGAGAACATTTAAAATATAAGTTGTTAAAAATAAGTTGTAATTTGTAACGAGTTAGAAAGCACAAATACTAAAAGTTGCAGGTAGTTTCGGTTTATTTTATTTTTTGTACATACAAGTCACAAGTTGATTCGAACCAAAAGAAACAAAGATATAGATTTCGTGGAAGTGGCTTTGTGTAACTTATTATCTTTATTTATTTATTTATTTTAACTTTTATAGTGTATTTATTTTTATATGTGTAATGTGTTATATAATCATATTTGCAGTTATTGTATATATATATATATATATATATATATATATATATATATATATATATATATATTTTATTGCGAGAAATTTATGTTTTATCTTAGTAATTTAAAAAATTTGTAACACGTGATTAATATTAAATATTAGAATTTAAATTTGTCATCCCAGAAGCATATTTCATTAGGTACAAATATAAGAGCTGAAAGAAGTATTATATATTTCAAGGTGGGATCTAAAGTGGATACTCTGAAAGTAGGAGACAGAGTGGCCATCGAACCAACTCAGCCTTGCAGAGCTTGCGAATTCTGCAAGCGAGGGAAATACAACTTGTGTGACACTCCGAGATATTGCTCGTCGATGGGCGCACCCGGGAACCTCTGTAACTATTACAAGCATGTTGCTGACTTCTGTCACAAGTAAGTCATAATTTGAGGTTACTTTACTTAGAGTCCTCTACAAATTTAAAATTATGATCACTGCAAGTTTTTCACTGAGGCAGATAGTAGGTATAGAAGAACAATAAATAGCGATACATCGAGACTATTTACAATTTAGATTTACAAATGATAAAAAAGCCCGTTTTGTATATTTATATTGTTATGACCGAATGCCGACAAAAGACAAAATCATACCTGCGTCTGTAGAAACACACTTTATTACCCGCCGGGCGTTTGAGATAATAACATTGAAACTGTTTTATGACTATCTTTTTTTGTTTACTTTGTGTTTAAAATTTGTAATTAGAAAACAGCCTATTGTGTATTGTACACGTTTATGGCCGTTCGCAGGCATAATTACGCAGGTGTGCGGATTACGTTTTCTGGGAAATTGCGTCGACGCTTCTCAGGTAGACATATTGCATCGGTGCATTATAAAGTGATTGCCCAATGGAGAAAGAAGCAGTCTAGCGATAGGCACAAGCGGGACAAGACGTGTGTACATTCGATAAGCTAGTATCTAGTGACGGACTTTGCTCGTGTTATTGAATCGTGCATCGCGTTTATACTGGTTGCGTCCAGTTATATTTGTACCTCTGTTATACATGTTTGTATAGTTCTAATAAATTCTATAGTAATTCCTACGGCATTTTTATTTCAAGTCCTGTAACTCGTAACAATATGTATGTTACTAGCGGTCCTCGCAAACGTGGTCAGGACCTGAAAAAATAAAAATCTAGAAGAACCCGGTTCTTGTGCTACCTACCGGTTCCAATTGTGAAAGAAAGGGTGGGACTTAAAGTATAGCGCCATCTATTTGAAGCTTATGTAACTTAATTGACAGCAGAACTCATACGCCGACCTCTCGATTAAAAAAATTCAAAAAAACATTTTTGATTATAATTTAAAAATAAACCTATCTCATATCCTAAGTTGGAACAAGTCCAGCAAAATTCATCAAAATCGGTTGAGTAGTTTCGGAGTTCATCGAGGTCAAATACTGTGACATGGAATTTTTATATATATAGATTGCTGTGACGAAATTATATTAATAGGAAGGGGCTTTTTTTAAAATTGTGAAACTGGTATTCACGCAGATGTCCAACCTAACGCCGAAGTGGTTGTCGTTATCTAAAGACTTGCAACACCAGGGATGAAGCCAACGCGTTGCTAGCGTTTGAGATGACATAGAACGGATGAAATGGGATAAAGGGATATGAGAGATGGGATAGAGGGATCCCTCTCTCCCAGTCTGTCTGATCAGACAGGAGGAATGGTATAGAGAAAAGGGGACGTGGGCCATCGGAATTTCCTCATTTATTTCGAAAACATACAATAATTAATATTCTTAAATATGAAACACAAAATTAATAAGCACCTCTCTAATATTCGAGGTCTGCACTCCAATCTCGTTGCTGTCCACCACCACCTCGAGACAGAAAAACCCGCTCTTTTATTCCTCTCGGAGACGCAGATAGGTCCGCCGTCCGATGTGGCGTATCTTTCCTACCCAGGGTTCACCTTGGAGCACAATTTTAAGCCACGTGCGGGCGTATGTCTCTATGCCCGTGATGACATCTGCTATCGGCGTCTCCGCAATCTTGAAGACCCCAGATTTTCCGTTATATGGGTTATGATAGATACAGGTATAGAAAAAATCATTTATGCTTGTATCTACAGGTCACACAAAGGAGATCAGGAAACAACCAGGCTCACCGAATATCTTTGTGAGGCGGCCGATGCTGGACAACAGAAATACCCTGCGGCTCAGTTAGTGCTACTGGGTGATTTTAATGCCCACCACCAGGATTGGCTTTACCCACACCAGTTCACTGATCATGCTGGGAGGGAGACGCGCAAACTAGCATTAGCGTTAAATCTTACCCAGCTGGTCCAAGGAGCGACAAGAGTACCAGACGTAGCTGATCAAACGGCCAACTGCTTGGACCTCTTGCTGACATCTGATCCAGACCGTTATTCTGTGTCGATATCATCGCCTTTGGGCAGTTCCGACCACTGTCTGGTGAAAGCTGTATCTATGTACCCCCCGCCCGATCTCAGCTCTTGTGGCAACCGGCGAGTATGGAGGTACAATGCAGCTGATTGGGATGGGATGCGTACATTTTTTGCGTCCTATCCTTGGAAGCCTCTTTGCTTCTCTTCCGAAGATCCCTCAGCTTGTGCGGATGCGATAACTGACGTAATACGCCAAGGCATGGAGTTTTTTATTCCATTTTCCGATGGAGTTACGTCAAGCAAGGCAAAAATGTGGTTTGGGGCTGATTGCAGACGCGCTGAGGCAGTCAAGCATCAAGCGTATCTTGCTTGGGTACACGCCCGTAATCGCAAAACTGAGGACATAACGGATAAGAAGAAAGCATATAATAAGGCTGCCAAGTCATGCAAAAGGACATTACAGAAAGCACGATTTGACCACATTGGCCGCACTGGGACTAAACTTGCTTCTTACCCTGCTGGCAGCAAAGCATTTTGGTCCTTAGCAAAGTCAGTCGAGTCGAACTTCTGTCGCCCCTCACTTCCTCCACTGCTGCGGCCAGATGGTTCGCTGGCCCACAGTGCTGTAGATAAAGCTAACTTGTTTGCTTCATTCTTCGCGGAGTCTTCGCGTCTAGACGCTATGGGCACACTACCTCCAAGTCTGCCGCAATGCGTGTTGCAAATGCCAGAAATACGCATTCGTCAGACTGAGGTACGCAAAACGCTCCGCAATCTAGATACGAATAAAGCTAGCGGACCTGATGGAATCCCAGCCAGAGTTCTAAAATCCTGTGCACCAGAGATCTCTCCCGTACTGACTCGCCTATTTCGCCTTTCATTGAAGACTGGAAAGGTTCCAACATCCTGGAAGCAGGCAAATGTACAGCCGGTACCCAAAAAGGGCAGTCGAGCCGACCCTGCCAACTATAGACCAATTTCGGTTACGTCGATACTCTGTAAGAGTATGGAACGTATCCTAAATGCTAGGCTACTCACGCACCTAGAATCAAATGATCTCCTCAGCGATCGGCAATACGGTTTTCGTCAAAACCGATCCACTGGGGATATTCTAGCGTACGTCACACACATTTGTAGCGAGGCTATCGAGAGATATGGCGAAGCGCTCGCGGTCTCTCTCGATATCTCAAAGGCATTTGATAGGGTCTGGCATGACAGTCTCATCGCCAAACTTCCAGCCTATGGCCTGTCTGCTGGTTTGTGTGCTTGGATATCGGACTTCCTGAGGGAAAGGTCAATCCAAGTGGTCGTTGATGGTTGTTCCTCCGATCGCTTGATGATTAACGCCGGTGTCCCTCAGGGGTCTGTGCTCTCTGCAACGCTTTTTGTGCTGCATATAAATGATCTGCTCCTTAAGCCCGGTATCTTTGGGTATGCAGATGACAGCACAGTTGTAGAGAGATATATGTCTCATCCACGGGCAGGCGGAGCCGAAATCCAATCCTTGCGGACAGACATGGTTGAAAGATTGAATCTGACCCTGAAAGCAGTATCCGATTGGGGCGATGCTAATCTGGTCAAATTCAACACAGCTAAAACCCAAGCATGTCTGTTTACGGCGAAAAAAAGTCAGTTTGAACTAAGTCCCATTTTTCGAGATGTACCCATTCCGATAACCGACCAACTTCAACTTCTTGGCATTTCTTTAACATCCACTCTCAATTTCGGCTCCTATATTGAAAGTGTAGCTCAGCTGGCTGCTAAAAAGCTAAGTATACTTACAAAGGTGAGTCGCTACTTCACTGCAGAGCAACTACTTAATCTTTACTGTGCTCAAGTAAGATCTTGCATGGAGTACTGCTCTCACCTTTGGGACGGCTCAGCCAAATACCAGCTTGAGGCGCTGGAGTCAATTGAGAGAAGAGCCAAGAGGTTGATTGGTAGCGACCAGCTTGTCAATACAAGGCTTCAAAGCTTAGAGCATCGACGCCGGGTTGCTAGTCTGTCGGTTTTTTATAGGATTCATTTCGGAGAGTGTGCGGTTGAACTGTTTGACCTGATTCCCCCTACACCATTCCATCTTCGGACCACAAGACGCTCTGGTTTGCGCCATCGTTTCACAGTGGAAACGCTACCAGTGCGTACTAAACGTTTCGCCTCCACGTTCCTTCTGCGTACGGCAGAATTGTGGAATGCACTACCAGAGTCCGTGTTTCCAGAAAAGTACAATCCGGGAATCTTCAAGTCTCGTGTGAATAGGTATTATCTAGGTATGGACGATAACCTAAGCATGGAGGAAGGAGCAGCCGTCCAACCGTTGGCGATTGCTATTCACGCCTGTAACCGTGCTGGCATCCAACTTGGTTCCAACATTGTGATATTGGGTGCTGGGCCAGTAGGCTTGTTATGTGCTATGACTGCCAAGGCTATGGGCGCTACTAAAATTGTAATCACTGGTAAGTGTAATACTCAATTAATTTCTAGTTTACATGTTAAAAGACAAATTATCTAGATGTGTAATCGGAGTTCAATGTTCTACTGCTGGGCTGAGGCCTACCATTTTTTTAATTATTTTTTTATTGTGTAGCAGCGAGAGACAGAGGTTAAATGATACTTCAGATGGCAGAGAGTAGTATTTACTGTCGAGTGCTGATGTGAACTGAAGTAATTTATTTTGGAAACGGTAACCTTAAGTACAAATATTAACAAGTCGTACAGCTAGCACAATGTGTGAGCGGGACGGATGATGTGCGAGCGAGATTGAGCAACTATTGATATGTGCGCTCGTGCGTTGCGCTAGACAGTAGTTCATTGTCCACTGCGATGACTAGACGTATCTATGCAGCTCCCATCGTTGCATGAGTTCAGCAGACGGCCCACCTGATGGAAAGCAGTTAGCGTCACCTATGAACATTTGCAGCATCAAAGGCGCTACGTGAGACTGGAACCTGGCCACTAATAATGAAACACAACTCAAGGTTGTTATGGCGACATACTTTAGACTATTTACTGTGGTACGAAGAGTATACCCGCCACGCTTGTTCAAAGCGGATTGGCGGGTTTGACTCATTGGTTATCTGAGTTATCTCGATGTCAGCACGTGGTAACTGTAACTGTTGTAAAAATTGAGTTTCGGACTAGAGTGCCCTAAACACTAAGCTACCGCGGCTGCTTACTGCATAATAGATGCTAATTAATACTAAATTTAATATTGCACAGCTTTCTTCAGCTAAGTGATCTCTAAATCATAATTACGTGTAGTCTAACCAATAGAAATATTTAAGCGTTTGTATATAATCTACTTCTAATACTGTGTATATAAATTTGAAAATAAATAATTGACTGATTTGGTCCAAGAAAACGTATTTTATATACTAAGATGTTGATTGCATGTCTAGGGATGTTTTTTTTTTTCAAAAAACGCGAGAGGAAGACTTGTGAATTGTCTTCTTTCATAACACTGTATAACATTATCTTTTACAGACGTAGTGCAATCTCGCCGAACTTACATACATACATTCATTGCTAGTTAAATAAAAGCTTGTAAAAAAGGACGTCTTCAATCGGCAAAGTGCATATTGTAACTAAACACGAGTAATTGTTTCCTTCAGTTTAAATTTAAACACTTCAGAAACGTCCTGATTGGTGTATATGAAAGTTGAGTGTGTGCGTAGATGTCAAAACTCTATGAGCCGTTCAAAGCAAAATGTTAGAGAACCGATCAAGGAGGAATTTGGTTGACAGTACATTAATTTTGCAGGTTACAAGAATGGAGAAAGAATGCTGAAAAATAAACCTAAAATTAAAAACTAGAACTAAATAAAAAAGGAGGGCATAATCCATAATATAAATAAGCCTAGTTTAAAAATAAAAATAAAAGAACCTGTATCAAGGCCCGCAAACGAAAATGGGCCCATCGCAATAAAATTATACATACATACATAACTTCACGCCAGTTCCCTTGCGGGGTAGGCACGAACAACAGAGCGCCATTCAGGCTTATTCTTACACACCTCACTTGCTTCTTTGACATTCATAACTCTTGTCATGCACGCTCGTCTGTTCTTAAGGCTCCTGACATCACCTTCTGCTATCACACGATCAATTTGATCATGGAAGGTGTGTCGTGGCCTTCCACGACTTCTGCATCCATCCACTTTTGCATTGTATATCTGTTTAGTCATTCTTTCATCATGCATTCTTTCCACATGCCCGGACCACCGGAGCATTCCTTTCCTTACCTTCACCTTCAATAAAATTATAAGTTGTGTAATACTACTAAAACCGGCAAAAACGTCTGTCAGCCGTTGAGTCGCGTATTCTGGGTTGCGATATACGGTTTTGAGAGCCTTTGTGATTAATTGAGCTAAGCCTTTAAGACCGCTCGATTCACTGAAGAACAGAGGTCCCGCGTTCGATACCTGGATGACGCGTAGGACTCCAAGACAACTTGGAAGGCGATGGTTTGCTACTTCATCTTGAAAAAATTCGCAATACTTTTTAAAAATTAGTTGTAGGATATTGATTGTTTTTAACAAAAAAATATGTATTTGTATTGAAAATGTCAGCTGTTTAATAAAACTAGTGGTCTCCCGTGGTCGAAATTCGACCATAATAATTTGTTGTCAAAGACTATACTTCTATAATCACAGATTTTCGCCAAGGCTACACTGTTAATTTGACTTTAACAATAAACAAGACTATATCCGTGGCTGGCGTGAATATGTTGACATGTTCAAAATGTCAATTTTACAGGGGCCCAATTTTAAACTTTGTCTAGTAATGATAAATCGTGTTATTCTACTATTACCAAAGGAAAAATCTTAAAAAGTTATGAATATTTCGGACTGTCAATTTTTTTTCTATAAAAACACAGGCGTAGGAAGCGTCTAAACGAATAGAAAAAAAAAGATGTATGTCGAGATATCAATGTATTCCTGCCAGCCACGGATATATGCGTGTGGTGTTTGAAAAATATGCTAGTGTGTGTAATTTTTTTTTTATTGATTTAATGTATTTTTAACATTTGTACAAAGTACATATTAATGAGATTTAAGTGTCAGTAAAAATCCTAAAAAACTATTCTATCTTCTGAATTCTCAGAGAAGAATAACTCTTCGATTATTAAATAAATGTAATTTACGGCCGATTTTTCAATCACGAGACAAGTCATTCTATAGAATAAAACACATGGGAAGTTGAAAAATGACAGTTGTATTAATAAAACATTTGAATTGTTTCATTTTTGAATTCAGTCAGTATTGGTGGCAGTTGCTTCTTCCAAATAAAACTCGATGTGGACTGTATGACTTAGTATTGGCGTTATTTACAATTAAATTAAAACTATACATAGACGAGTTACAGAGAATATAATGATGAATGGCAGAGAGTAGAGTAGAGTAGTGTATGTATTCGAGCAATTGAGCAATAATTCCGGCCTCCAAGGCCGCTTCTTATATCCCCCGTTCTGTCCGACGCGTAGCTGCTAACTGTGCGAGCTATCGGCGTCGGCGGTATGCGGGGCGTGGAGAGGTGTGCTCCGGCGGGCGGGTCACGGGGATGCTCTCTCTCCGCAAGTCAGGTTATAATTTATGCGACTGAAAACTTTTACCAGATTGAAAAATCGGCCCTTAATGTATAACAGATATCCACCGGCACTAGAAGCAGTTGCGAGCGGAGCCATTGACTTGAAGAAGTTCATCACCCACCACTATTCCTTGGAGAAGACAAAGGAGGCCCTGGACTTAGCCAAGTCCGGGGACGCCATGAAGATCATCATTCACGTACAAAATTGAATAAAAATCAACCCTAGTTCTTCTCACAGTAGCTATATATATAAAGTGTATTTTAATAGGTACATAATTATGTATCATTGTTTATAATAATAAAATTATATATTACTATTTATTTATTACTCAACTAACTTATTGTATTAGTGCTGGTTTAGCCGACTTTTGTTGTCCTTCCTATACTCCACAAAGGTCGTCTGGAAGAAATCGCCATGGGCGATAATTGTACTTGTAGATTAATGTTCTTGATTTTATGTAGCATTTTTATACTATACAGTATATTCTATTCTATACTATATTATATAAACATGGGTCAAGGGTTCTTCTTTCACGATACAAGTTCAAAGAATAGATAGTAAAATACAGAAACCGCAACTAACGAGTATTAAATAAAACTAGATGGCGTTGTTCGATATCTTTTTATTTTAAATGATCAATTGCACAGTTTATGAAATTAAAATAGTAAATCAACGACCTTTAGTTACATGAGGTATTTTTAATTCACAATAATCTCTGTAACGATATAATATTACGTCCAGGGAGCATTTGCACGAATCTCCCGAATCCATTTGCGCGCATCATTGGCCTGGAGCTTTTAAAATTTTGCCACTTTTCAGTCAGATTATAATTTATTCGACGGATAACTTTTATCTGATGATTGAAAATCGGCCCAAGTCTAGCGACAACCTGCGGAATGTACCGCGCGGAAACTTTGGCGACAGAAGGATCGGCGCTCATCAGAACTTGGTGAAGTTTCCGCGCGGGACGTTCCGCAGGTGTGTATTTCAACATTAAGCCTCAGATACACTTGAGCGCAAATGAGCAACATGTTGCGAAACATGTCCCTCAACAAATACGCGGAACGTCCCGAGACAAACGTCATGGAACATTTTGTATGCACTCAGAACGGGGCCGAGCAAAATGCCCCGCGTCAATTAAAATGTTGCGGAACACTGGGCAACGTTGCAGCGTCACGTAAATTGTTGCTCGTCATTTTGTCTCCTATACTTTGTGTGCTGTAGCATTCCTTTTAACTTTTGTAAGTTAGCGCGATTTTCAATCATGATTCACAGTTACATTGCAACTAATTTGCACTCTAAATCACCATCCCAGAAACAATAAAAAGTGGTCTGTACTTTTGACCAGATCTATTCTTATTTCGAGGCGTTGAATCCGAATCTGTCAGTTTCGTCCAAACACCCTCAGAATTTTGAGAGTGTATGGACCAAAAGACCGAAACTGGGGTCAGTTTGGTCCAAACACCCTCAGAATTCTGAGTGTATGTGTGTGATAGTTTTGCTACGATAGATAGTTAACATTCCTTACAGAAACAGAAGTTTACGTATATCTTAATTTTTGTTTTAGATCTAAAGAGTATACATACATGTATAATTATACAAATTTAATCGATTAAACTGCCTAAACTGATATTATAGTCGGAAACTTAGGATCGTAACGTCTTCTGTAACCCTGTTGTTCTAGTTCAGTATCGTGGTCAATAAAAGGAATTGTATAATGTCACTTGCCTAGTAATGTAATATTGACAGCTGTCACCTGCGCCATGCTACAATGCCAAAAGAACAGTGTGTATCGGAGGTTTAAATATGAAGTCAGATTGTGCCTTAATACGCGCTCCACATTCTCGCTGGAATGCGAATACGAGAATGCGGAGGGTCCTTTACATTGAAACGAGATTCAGCTGCACCTTGCCCCCCTCATATATAGCTCGCATAACTAACGGATGATCTCAAATGCAAATATTAATAATTTAATTTGGATGATTTGAAAACCCCTGGCCTCGTGTTAACGACTGCGTTGGTGCGAGGGATCGGCATACTCCCTATTTGGCTGGCACCTGGAAACAAAACAGGGAATTCCGTACTATACTGTTTCCAAGCGTTTATTTCACTTTTGACGATTGCACGTCTATCAAGTTGTTTCTTGACAGTAAAGCCCACATGAAACACATGATATAATTATCGTACTTTATTGTCGTGGGTGACGTATTAGTGATGTTCTGTGAGTCATGTAACGCACAGACTATTAAATCATCGACACTACACATAGGCTACATTCCATTAGAAACTCACAACGACCACGTTCGCGACCGCGATTTATTCCGTTCCACTTGCTTGCCGGCGTTACAATCGTAAACCCAAGTGGAACGGTTATTCGACCCACCTCTTAACATGGGTCGTTGTGAGCGCTGTGGGATCGAAAATGATGAAGTCATTAGTGACGTTTTCGCCACGACCACAACGACCGCGGTCGCCATGTGGAACGGCAGACGGAGCATTTTGGGCGTTGTGAGCTACTGATAGAACGCGCTGGTAAATAAATCAAAAATAATCGATTTGAAAATAAAAATAATACTGCAATTATTACAAGTACCGTTTTAAATAACTTTTTTTAATATATATAAAACTTGTTTGTTAAAATGTTTGTAAAATTTATTACACGATATAGTATTTTTAGCAACAGTATATACCTTTAATTGAAACTTATTTATAAATGAAGTCGATTTTAATTACAAATCGAGTCCATAATGCATTAGGACATTACTAATTGATTAGTCATCGAGCTGTCAAAAGTAAAACAAATGCTTGGAAAGGGTATAATAGAAGCGTTTAACTGTGATCCGTGCTAATATCATTAATGTGAGTTTGTTTGTTTGTAACGCTTTCACGTCTTAACTACTCAACCGATTTAGTCATAGACGAATCAGTTTGTCTCGAATAGGCATCGAAATAGATCAACGGATTTTAATAAAAATTTTAGGAATTACAAAAGAAATTTTGCACTACATTTTCAGACACTAATATCTTTAATTTCGATGGCTTGTAGGTTTCTGAGGACAACTATGTGTCTATCTTAGTCTGTGACTTGTTGCTTTTGGATTATTATTATGTAACCTGATATTTATTTTTCCCAAATTCTTCACATTTTTTTTTATATAATCGACAAACAAGACACGTTGTATATCCTCATGCTAAGCAATTTACGCTTGTAATAAATCTTATACTAATATATAAAGCTGAAGACTTTATTTGTTTGAACGCCCTAATCTCAGGAACTACTGGTCTTATTTGAAAATTTCTTTCAGTGTTAGATAGCCCATTTATCGAGGAAGGCTATAAGCTATATATTGAATGAAGAATGTTTCAAAACCGGGGAGTTTTGAAAACAAATTCCACGCGGACGACGTCGCGGGCCCAGCTACTATGTAATAAAATTACGAAAGTTCATTTACGACATTAATTTGAATCTATTAGATTACATTCTACATTTGTAAAATTATTACACCGTTTTAGACGAGGTAACGTAATTATCTCTATGGAATAAACCATAAACCAAAAATTAAAAATCACTGTGGCCCACAAAAAATCAAAAGTGATCTGTACTTTTGGCCACATCCATTTATTCTTATGTATTTCGATAAGCTGAATCGGAATTCTTCAAAATATAGAGGATGTATGAATCAAACTGTCCCCAGATACTGGTTTTCGCTCCATAAACCCTCAAAAGGTGTAGAGGGACCAAACTGACCCCAGATTCGGATCCAGCGAACGGACCAAACTGACTTCAGATCCGGATCCAGCGAACGGACCAAACTGACTTCAGATCCGGATCCAGCGAACGGACCAAACTGACCCCAGATTCGGATCCAACGAACGGATCAAACTGACCCCAGATCCGGGTCCAGCGAACGGACCAAACTGACCCCAGATCCGGATCCAGCGAACGGACCAAACTGATCCCAGATTCGGATCCAGCGAACGGACCAAACTGACCCCAGAGTCGGATTCAACGCATCGAAATACATAAGAATAGATGGGTCTGGTCAAAAGTCCAGGTCACTTTCTAATTTTTGTGGGCCGGTGAAGCGTTACCTGTATTAGCTGCCCTCCCCCTGGCGCTGGTGGCGCCCCCCCTTCCTCGCGGAGTGTAAGCCCCGCGTGCCGCCTTCATCTTCGCCGCCGAAGGAGTCTTACGTTTGAATCTGTAACGTAACAGAATAAATTAATCGGCCAAGTGCGCGTCAGACCAACAACTAGAAAGTTGAGATGACAATACAACGAATATGTCTAGTTTAATCCACATAGATCCAGTAGTTTCAGAGATGACTGATGACCAAGTTTTTTTCTTCTAGTTGGCTGGCTCACGTTGTTCTAAAAACCCAAAGAAAATAAAAATCTAAAACCCGATTTCAGCGTCACCTACCGGGTCCAATCTATATACAAATAAATAAAATTGAAGTGTCTGTATGTAATGTCATAATAACAGCTTGTTACTAAATGCTTATGAAAGTATATATGGTATTTGTACCAATTTTTTTTTTTGTCGGTTTGGATCTTCCGGCTAATCTCTGAACCGGATGGACCGATTTTGACGGTACTTTCACTGGCAGATAGCTGATATTACGAGGAGTAACTTAGGGTAGTTTAATTTTACTTTTTAGATTTCCGCAAAAATATTCCACGCGGACGAAGTCGCGGGCACACCTAGTTGTAAATATAAAACCATCCAGGAACCAACTCTAACACACACAAAAATTTTCCTCAAAATCGGTCGAGCTGTTTTTGAGTTTAAGCTAGACTAACGAACAGCAATTGGTTTTTATAAATAAGTGTGTGTTACTCAACAGATTCTGACTCACTTTTTCCTTACACCACCCCTTCCTCTGTAGCTCTTGCGCCCCCTCCAGCCGGAGGAAGAGGAGGCAGAGACGTTTGCGCTGTTCGCCAGAGCACCCCAATCGGTGTCCGAACCCGACCCGTCTTCTTGGAAGTCATTCTCTTTGGTCTGCTGTTCTTGTTCCAACTCATCCTGGTGCTGCATTAGCAGACCTAAAAATGTCAAATACAACACTTAAACCGCCTGACATGATTTAAACCAGAAACGAAAGAATTCAAGGTTTATATATCTTAATATATATAAATTACGTGTCACGTTGTTTGTCCGCGATGGACTCCTAAACTACTTGACCGATTTTAATCAAATTTGCACACCGTGTACAGTTTGATCCGACTTGAAAGATAGGATAGCTTACATTTGGACCCGGTAGGTGGCGCTGGAATCGGATTCTAAATTTTATTTCTTCAGGGCAGAACAACGTCTGCCGGGACAGCTAGTAGTATATATATATATAAAACCTAAGTATTTTTTATGTGCGTAACATAGACCTACTACTACCTATGGTTATATAGCTACTACCACGTGGCGTAGCCGCAAGGTAACTATTGTAAATAAATAAATTGACAAGGTGCCAGCAATGCTAGTTGCCCTATATTAAAAAAATAAATATGAATTGAAAATTTTATAAGTCATGTTTTTTTACATCAAAATTCTAGAGGCCTAGACTAGAAAACTTGTTGATTCTGGTCAACAATACAATTATAGGATATAAGGGCTTGAATTCAGAATTAAATTTTTGAAGTTTACTTCTTAAGAAATGATTTTCTTATAAGGCCCCCTATATAGAAATGTTAAGAGTCATGTTACGCTTTTCTTATTATACAATTTCGAGCTTTAATACTATGAAATAAGATCTAAAATAATATCCATATTCAAAGGCAGTCGTACTTAACGAGAAACGCCTGTAGTGCAACGCAGCTGACACTCGCACATTTTCTTGGAACACAATACTGCAAGGTAGCAGTATTTCAAAAAGCATTTCCAGGAATCATCACTTCGTTTTAATTTTGCCAAACATGTAAGGAATTTATGGAGATATGTTGCAGTATAAACTTTGAGTAAATCTTACATACATACATACATAACTTCACGCCAGTTCCCTTGCGGGGTAGGCACGAACAACAGGGCGCCATTTAGGCCCATTCTTACACATCTTACTTGCTTCTTTGACATTCATAACTCTTGTCATGCACACTCGTCTGTTCTTAAGGCTCCTGACATCACCTTCTGCTAGTACACGATCAATTTGATCATGGAAGGTGTGTCGTGGCCTTCCGCGACTTCTGCATCCATCCACTTTTGCATTGTATATCTGTTTAGTCATTCTTTCATCATGCACTCTTTCCACATGCCCGAACCACCGGAGCATTCCTTTCCTTACCTTCACCCCGACACTCTCTTTCAGACCAACTCTCTTTCTTACTTCGGTATTACGAACGCGGTCCGCGAGCCGTTAGTAAATCTTGTCATTATTATAACAATAATAACATTCTTCTCTCTTCTTACTGTGTCTTTGTCTTATTTAGCATGCACTATTTGCTACAACTCCATTAATTCTTTGAAAAGTAATTCTGTAACATACTTCTGTATAATACTTATATATAAAGAACTGGAGATATAAATGGAATAAGAAATATAAAGAAAACAATTTTTAGCTAAGACATGTTGGTGGGGAGTTTCTTGCCGCTTTTTCTGCTTAACAGTAATAACACGTTGCGAAACGGTGTACGTAGAATAGAAAGTAAAATTAAATTTTATCTTATATATATGACCTTCAAACAGAGTTCTCCAGTGGAACTTATTATGTTAAAAAAAAAATTGAATTTTAATCGTTAATTATATAATAATGGCGCCCCAAGTTGGGCGCCATTATAATGTAATAAATAGTACATTATGGTACTAGTGTGTAACATTGGTGATTACCGCCGAGGCGCCATTGAGACTCGAGCCGTAGGCGAGGGTCTTAAGAGAGCCGAGGACGGTAATCATCAATACACACGTGTATCATACGACGTTTTTCAACACACTTGTGAATAAAATAACAACAAAAACTCATTTTATTTAGTAGATAAAAAAAAGTTATATATGAGTGAGTTTTATTTATTAAACACGTACGAGTTAAAATTATCTATTTAAATAAGAAGTTGCATGAAATGAGCAAGCAATAGGAACATTAATTTATTTGTTCTATAGAACACGATCTTTTTTTTTAAATAAAAACTTTTTTAAGAACAAAGTAACTCAACCAATAAAATTTAAAAAAAAATCTATAACTCACTAGTGAGTTATAATGTTTTTTACTCACAGTTTGGTTATGGGTGTCATTCTGTGCCTAATTGCGGTGACCATAGAGCCACTTTATGAGCAAGTGTGTTGAAAACGTCATTTTAACGACAGAAGTGATTATTTGATACTATTGTGGCTACGTTCCATTAGAGACTCACAACGACCACGTCCAAGACCACGACTTTTCCCATTCCACTTGCTTGCCGGCGGTACAACCGTAAACCCAAGTGGAACGGTTAGTTGTGAGCGTTGTGTGATCGAAAATGATGACGTCTTAGTGACATTTTCACCACGACCACAACGACCGCGGTTGCCTTGTGGAACGACTAACGGAGCCTTTTGGGCGTTCTGAGTTACTAATGGAACGCGCTGTATAACTAAAAACAAAATAAAACTACTACAACACAAAATTCTCGTGTCATAAGAACGACTGAGTGTAGACATGCGCTCTGCCGAGGCGGGACAAGCAAGAGAAGTGGCGGGGGGCGAGGCAAGCGACGATTCTTGGAAATACTTCTCCAAATAATGCTAAGTTACAATACTCTTTATTTTACACCAACATAATGAAAAGTAACACATCTTGATCGTGATTAATTGTACAGTGAACTATGGACAGCAAACATTGCAAAAAACCTCACCGGTCTTCTCTAACGCATAAGCAGATGTGATCTTGAGCAGTTCCGCGCCGTACTTGTCGTAGTTGGCGCGAGTGATGTGGGGCAGGTTGAGCATGTCCGCCTGCACCTCGGGCAGCCTCACGGACATGGCCTTCAGCGCCGCCTGAGGCATCACAGCCGCCAGCGACGCCCCACGAGCCTCTCCCATTTCCCTACATTCATATAACACCGGCCAATCAATATCCAACGGCAATCGAGCAACAAACTCTATCCATCCAGGTCATGAAGTACTATAAGAATAATATGCCTGTGTTGCCAAACATCGTAAGCGACACAATAGAATAGAATATATTCATTGCGTAATGCATGTACAGAAATGTTGCGGTTTTTATAGTTTCAATGCATTCTGCCCATAATTGGGCGTGCAAAATAATTATTACAATAATGAATTATAAACAAACATTTCATACAATCAAACATACAAATTACGTTTTGATCATTAAAAAAAATAATTGACAAGTAATAATAATACATATAAATAATAATTACATTACAGCATGTCAATTACATTGTTACAACCGAGGTGCCGACAAAAGTAGATTCATACGTGCATACCATAAAAGCACACTTTATTACCTTTCCGCATTTGGACTTCTTTTGTTTACTTTGTGTTGAAATTTGTGATTAGAAAACAGCTCATTGTGTATTGTAATCTTTTATGGCAGTCATTAGCCAGGTGTGTCGAACTGATTCTAAGAAATTCGGTCTACACGATCGGGCAGCCATATTGTATCGGTGCAGTATAAAGCAATGGCTCAATGGAGAGATCGGCAGTCTAGCGATAGCCACAAGCGAAACAAGACGTTAGTGACGGACTTTGCGCGTGTGATTGAATCGTGTATTGCGTTTGGACTGGTTGTGTTTAGTTATATTTGTACCTGTGTTATACGTGTTTGTATGGTTCTAATAAATTCTATAATAATTCCAACGGCCTTTTCAAGTCCTGCAACTCGTAACAATATTTATATAAATTCATAAGATTTTATCGTCCATAAACATGTCTATATTGTAGTAAAATTTTAGTGGTCAGTAGTGAATCTAATTTTTTTAAACTAGTGTACATGGTAGCTCTCTAAGAGACTATGGAAGCTTGTTTGTATATGAAGGCCCCTTCGTCTAATCGAAGAAATTAGACATGTCTGTTTTATTGTAACATACACATAAAATAATTTAAATCGTAATACAAAAATCGTTATCCAAATCTGCGATACTGACAAAATTATGAAGACACTAAAAATCAGAGATCTATGAGTAACATATTAAAAAATTACTTGTAAATTAGGTCGCCTTTAAAGTTTTATGTATGTCACTTACGATGTTCTTCCATAATAAGCTCGATATGATCCAAATTCAATGTAAGAACAGATAATATTATAGATAATTAAAATGTAGCTTACTCTTAAGTCAAGGAAATAAACTAGGAAAATTATGTAAATAGAATCACTGGAAGTATAATGAAATTAAGAAAGAGATGTATGACTAGATAATTCTCTTGATAATGGAAATAATTATTTCACGAAAGAACACTTCTTCTTACTCATAAAATTCGCAAATAACTATATTTTTATCAATAGATGAGATAGTATTTTTCGAATAAACAGGAGGACCGAGTTATATTTACATTAGTTAGTAGCAAAATTTTTTTGGTGTTTGAAACTTGACACTCACAATGAAAAATTGATACTACTTAAAACTCGCCTGTTGCACGTTGAACATCACTTGCTGCTTAAACGTCAGTTTTCAAATTAAGCTAGCTTCTTAAGTAATGTAAATCAGGCTTAAACCACTTACCGACAAGCTTCGACCAGATCGGCGTAGCATCTCTCCTCCAGTCGTTTGATGAGGGCGTTGATGGGCGTATCCTCGCAAGGCTGCGCCGGCGCATTCCCCACCACCAGACTAGCTTTCTTCTCCACCTTCATCGGGAATATTATACGTAGACCACCATTCATTAACCTAAAGCGTTATATACAATCATTAAGTAAATTCATGAATACATGTATGAATTTTCCCTGCTGACTGACCTCTGAAGAAAAACGGCAGGTTTGATAGTCAAAAATTTTATGCAGCAAATGGCAAATGTAATAGTTAGTGCCTTACTGCATCAGACATAAAAAAAAACCTACCTAAGTGGTGCTCGCACTTTTTCAGAATTATACCCAAGTTATATAGAATGAGAACAAAAGCATGAGAATGTGTGCTTAAAGATATTAAGCGATCGCGATTTATTCCACATATTAAATAATAAATGTTAAAAAGTAATGAAAAAATACGTATCTGTGTTTTTAGATCTTTATTAAGCTTTTGATTCCTTGTCTAAACCCATTAATTTAATTCAAAATAGAAAACCCTTACACTAATGATGTTATATTTGTATAAATGCTATTAAAGTTGTTAAGATCACCTTAATAATCATAAACATGCCAAATTAAATATATAAGTTAATATATCCAATGGTGTTCCGCAGGTATACATCTTAGATCCAAATGTTTTTAATGTATATAGGAGAGGTATCTAACTACTTACTCTTCTACTCTAAAAATAAACTTCTGCACTCAAGAAGTTAAAGAAAAATATAAGACATAATAAAGTTTATTATGAAATTTATAATGAAGAAATGGACTTTTTGGTAATTTTAAATGATGATAAGTTATTTTTTTACTATACTATTATTAACCTGTGTGAATTATGGACTACAACATTCGACTCCGAGGACAGTAGTAAACGAATTCTCACCTATCGACATTAGGACCCAAAATGACGTAAGCACTGGCAATGTCGTTGTTTACAACCAACTTTTCTGCTAATAAACCGCGCACAACCATTTGTCTTAGGAGACGCGTTGGGTCGCTGCGTTGCCATGACTTGCATCTGAAAAACCATAGTGGCGTTTATTTTGTATTTTACAAATTCATTTTAATCATATTTGTTTTATTTTAATGAAATTTACAGAATATCTGACATCAGTGGAATTACCGTAAAAGCAATTTTTAATAGTAATCAAATATACATACTTTCCATGAATGGGATTTTTCTGCAACGAAATTAATCTCTGTTGCATAGATCCTTTTAAAACATCAGCAATATGTAGCAAAGTAAATGAAGCACGAGAGGTACTGTTCACTTCTCTGATACAGCGAACAATCAACTTGCATTCTTCGGTTACATCTACAGGCTGCAATTCCAAATTAAAAAACTCATAAGTAGTCTTTTCCTACTCTTTCAGTAACTCTAGAGCCTAAGGATTAATTACTGTAAGTCCACAAAACAAATGCTTCGGCAAAAAGGTCTGACTGCAATCAAATATCTTGATTTAGACTTTACAGTAATGGAATGCCTAAGTGGATGAAAGGGACATAACTTAATTAGTAAACCTTGAGAAAAAGGGTAAAGGAGTTTTGATTGATTTGTATACATCAAAACTCTTACAGCTCTAATAAATAATACCTAATACTAAGCTTAAACGAAGTTAAAATGCAACTGTAATTTAAAAAAACTGTAATCCTTATCAAAACACGAAACATTTTCAAATCCCTATGCTAAGGAATAGTCTTTTTTTAAGACAAAAGTTTGCCCATGAGCTTCTGAACGGATTCAAACTATCTCCTTGCTAAATTTCTTTAAGATCCTATCAGTTAGTTACGCGTTAGAAGAGACATTAGAAGATAACAGAGAAACAAATAAGAGTATTTCTAATCTATAAATTAGTATGGAGAGTATTATATTACTGACAAACAAATGAAAATTTAAAATCTTACGGTCTTATTTATATTCAGCTGAAGTAAGTTTGAAGGATACATTAATGGTTCTTAAAGAAGCCTACAGACTCACTTAAACTCAATATGAATAAGACCGTTAGTGTACACAAGATCAGATTATAGCGTACCTTGAACTCTTGCGCATTAAGGCAGTTGTCGCAAGAAGTTCTTTTACTCTGCTTGCATAACTCCCTATTGAACTTCTCCCCCAAGTAGGAGAGAACTTGCGCGCGCCTACATTCTGTAACGCTCTCACACACTTCCACCATACGCAGGAGATTCTCTTCGTGGACGCGTTTCGCTGCTGCGGTCGTGTTGCGATCCACTACCAAAACATACTAAACTCTCAATATGCTGTTACTGTCCAAAGAAACTTGAATACTCAGATACAATAATAATTTTTTGGGGCTCATGCAGGAAGTGGCGAGTCACCGTCTGCCCATTTTTCGACGTTCCCCCAACATTGCGACGGGCACGCGTCATAGTCCCCACATTCCCAGACCCCTAGTACTACTAGCAGTTCACCCCAATAGACCGGTATATTTTGTTCTCATTTGCACAATAGTCCTACACTGGCCGGGGCTTGTCCTTGGGTGCATTATATGGTGTAGACAGGGCTAATCGCCGGTCAGTGTCTCGCCACATTTATATTAAATTTGTCAAGGGGCCTCTACGTGTTGGTCTTCCCATGGTCCCACGCAAGCCCCCCAAAAGTCCGGGCCATTTTTATGGCCCGTGGTCTTCAAGGGCATACAATATTAATAATAATAATCGGAAAACAAACACACATATCGTATATCCCCAATTAAGGAAGTTACGCTTGTGTTATGGGTAGTATACAACGGATTACTCTGGGGCCGATCCCATACACCCGGTTCATAGTAATTAACAAAAAGATCGTTTAATTTACCATGCCGGGAAACGAACCTAGCGCTTTTCGAAAGAGCTTTTGAAATTTTTCTTTTTAAAAATATATAAAAAACTAGGATATGCCCGCGGCTTCGTCCACGCTTGACTTGAAATTTTCGCGGGATACCCTGGACACGATGAAGAGAATGTAAAAAGAATGTAAATTATCGATTTATTAAAATTGTGCCTGAATAAGCTAATTATTATGCACCCGAACAACTACAAACCGCTCCCAGAATAATTCCCGCGGGATGTCCAGGATAAAAGTAGCGCAAATTTTCAGTCTAAGAATTTGCTGTCCGCATCGAAATCGGCCCAGTAAGTTTAACGTAAATCCCGAACAGACAGATAAGAAATCTAAAAAAACTTGCATTGTGTTTTCCATCTTTATATATATATATTTCTTTTGTGCGTGTGTATGTGACTGAACTCCTCCTAAACGGTGTGTTCAGGTGGATTCGAGAATGATTTAGATTCACAATTGGACTCGATAGGTGGCGCTGAAATTGGGTTCCAGATTTTATTTTTTCAGGGTAGGACAACGTCTGCCGGGACCGCTAGTCGTTTATATAGTCTATTCCAGTTGTTTTTTTAAAATAACTTAAATATACAGACAGGATATGATTAGAATTTTATGCTATTATAGATAAATTACTCGATACTCACAGTCCATTAGTCTCCTATATCTGACTACATCTGAATAAGAATAGAAGAGCAGACAGGTGGCCGGCTCACCATCCCTGCCTGCTCTGCCCGCTTCCTGGTAATACCCTTCCACGGATTTGGGCATGGAGTGATGGATGACGTATCGCACGTCCGCCTTGTCTATGCCCATGCCAAACGCTATGGTCGCGCATATCTGCCAAC
The DNA here is from genome assembly GCA_019925095.2 of Dendrolimus kikuchii. NCBI lineage: Eukaryota > Metazoa > Arthropoda > Insecta > Lepidoptera > Lasiocampidae > Dendrolimus > Dendrolimus kikuchii. The sequence continues at coordinate 2,986,923 of CM034402.1, forward strand.
GAGGAAAAGTGAATTTTATAAAAGGAGAAACTGGATAACGTAATTGTAATCAAAGTTGAGTTTTAGTAAATACTTTTATTGTGTCATTGTTAACACAATAAAAGTAACCGCTAAATCGACCAAAGTTGAGTTTTTGCAAATGCTTTTATTGTGTTATTTTAATCTCAGTATTAAAATAACATAATAAAAGTAACCGCTAAATCCGCTAAACTTGAGTTTTAGCACACACTTTTATTGTGTTATTGTAATCTCAGTATTAACATAACACAATAAAAGTAACCGCTAAATCCGCCAAAAGTTAAGTTTTAGCAAATGCTTTTATTGTGTTATTTTAATCTCAGTATTAAAATAACACAATAAAAGTAACCGCTAAATCCGCAGAACTTGAGTTTTAGCACACACTTTTATTGTGTTATTGTAATCTCAGTATTAACATAACACAATAAAAGTAACCGCTAAATACGCCAAAAGTTAAGTTTTAGCAAATACTTTTATTGTGTTATTTTAATCTCAGTATTAAAATAACATAATAAAAGTAACCGCTAAATCCGCAAAACTTGAGTTTTAGCACACACTTTTATTGTGTTATTGTAATCTCAGTATTAACATAACAAAATAAAAGTAACCGCTAAATCCGCCAAAAGTTGAGTTTTAGCAAATGCTTTTATTGTGTTATTTTAATCTCAGTATTAAAATAACACTAAATCGACAAAAGTTGAGTTATAGATTACTCAATACTCACAGTCCATTAGTCTCCTATACCTGAATAAGAATAGAAGAGCAGACAGTTGGCCGGCAAACCATCCCTGCCTGCTCTGCTCGCTTCCTGGTAATACCCTTCCACGGATTTGGCCATGGAGTGATGGATGACGTATCGCAACACACACACGCACATACTTTTATTGTGTTATTTTAATCGCAGTGTTAACATAAAACAATAAAAGTAACAGAAATCGGCAAAAGTTATGATTTAGAGAATACTCTCGATGTGTTTTTTAAATATAGTTTGTTTATCTTATTATTATTATTGGTAAAATATTGAACATAATTTGTACTGCTGTTATATCGAATTTTAACCACTAATACGTGCTGCCTGTTTCTATTATCATTACTCTGAATGCTACCGTGGAAGTTACATATATACAAATTGTCACGCCTGTCTCCCACTGGGGAAGGCAGAGACGATGGATCTACACCTGCTAAAGTCCTGATATATTGTACTAAAACTTCTTCAACTGTATCTTAATGTTTATGAAGAATTATTGGAATAGTAAGCAATAAGATGTATTTTCTATGTATATGTCACCGTAAAATTGTAAATATCGTTAGATTATAATCTATCCTGCGAGGTTGTAAACTGTTTAAATACTGTGGACTATAAACACACTGCTTACAATTTAACGTATTATTTTCGCTAGATTGTAATCTGTCGAAAAATAATGCGTTAAATTGTACACAGTGTGTTTAGTTCCAATAATTCGCCAGTTTACAATCTCACAAGATAGATTATAATCTAATGGTATTTACAATTTGAGGCTAATATATATTTATTTGTCGGGCTCACACAAATAATAGCTCACCACTTTGTGTCTGTCGGCCACCCATGCCGCTTGCACTTGATGCCTCTTGCCGTCGGCCAGACCCGCGTGATACGCCGCCGCCTGGATGCCCGCCTTGCGCAAGTCTATGGTAAGGTTCTCGCATTCCTTGCGTGACAGACAATACACTATGCCGCTGTCCCTATAATATCAAAATTTAAAGATTTTATTGAAAACTAGGATATGCCCGCAACTTATGATTCCCGGGCTCTGTTCCCGCAGGAATCCCGGACACAAAACATCACAGCATTAAGCAAAAATACTACACATTTTATTACATAAAATTTTGTATCGATTTCGTAAAAAAAAGTAGGTAAGGTACTCATTATAACATCAGCTATCTGCAAGTGAAAGTCCGTCAAAAGAAAGAAAAGAAAGAAGAGATTAGCCGGAACATCCAGACAGACAAAAAAATTCAATTTTTTAAAAAAATATAAATAACGTATATACAGTCATATGAATTTAGTAAAAAGCTGTTATTTTGACATTGCAAACAGACACTTCAATTTTATTTATTTGTATAGATCTGTTAGAGTCCATCCCTATTAAAACTTATGTACCCAGTATAAAAAATTATGATACTAATAGGTTGGGGAAAAAGTCTTTTCGCATATAGTGTGTATGAACTTGTAATAAGATCTCTTTGGCTATACCATTTGTATCTCGCTGGTTTTGGTATCACTAAATAGTTTTTATTTTAAAGAAGACAATTCCAAATTCAAATTAGAAAAATGCGTGATTTTCATTTGTTTTCTTTATTGTTAAAATGAGTGAATATAATGAAGAAACTCGATACATTTTAAAATTTTACTACAAAAAAGGTAAAAATGCAACACAAGCCGCGAAAAAAATTGTGATGTTTATGGACCTAATGCAGTATCTGTGAGAGTAGCGCAAATTTGGTTTAAGCGTTTTCAATCCGGAAATTTTGATATCAAAGATGCACGTCGCTCTGGTCGCCCTGTTACGGACAAAATTTATGCCATTTTTGAAAAAGTGGAGCAAGATCGGCATATTAGTAGTTAAGATGTAGCTGGAGAACTGGGAATTGACCACAAAACGGTTTTGGCGCATTTGAAAAAAGCTGGGTACACAAAAAAGCTCGATATTTGGGTGCCTCATGAGCTCACTGAAAGAAACCTAATGAGCCGTGTACTCATTTGTGATTCTTTATTACGACGTAATGAAACCGAACCATTTTTGAAGAAGCTGATAACTGGTGATGAAAAGTGGATCACGTACGACAAGAACGTGCGAAAAAGATTGAGGTCAAAGGCCGGTCAGGCTTCACAGACTGTGGCGAAACCCGGGTTAACTCGCAACAAGGTGATGCTGTGTATATGGTGGGATTGGAAGGGCATTATTCATTATGAGCTGTCACCGCCAGGTAGGACCATCGATTCTGAACTGTACTGCGAACAACTGATGAGATTAAAGCAAAAAGTTGAGAGAAAGCGGCCGGAATTAATCAACAGAAGGGGTGTGGTTTTTCACCATGATAACGCTAGACCTCACACATCTTTAGCCACCCAGCAAAAATTACGAGAGTTTGGCTGAGAGGTGTTAATGCATCCGCCGTATAGTCCTGACCTTGCGCCTTCAGATTTTCACCTGTTTCGGTCTCTGCAGAATCCCTTAGGTTAACATCACGAGAGGACTGTCAAAACCACTTGTCGCAGTTTTTTAATCAGAAGCCTCAAAATTTTATAGCAATGGGATCACGTCCCTACCTACAAGGTGGCAAAAAGTTATCCAACAAAATGGCACCTACATACTTTAGTCAAATGTAAATAAACTTTATAAAAAAACCTTTTGAATTTTTATATAAAATCCGCAGAAACTTTTTCCCCAACCTAATATACAAATAGTGCCGTAAATAGGGTGGTGCCACCGGTGCCCAGGCACAGGGCGTAGACTCTGGGGGGCGCAAGAATGGCCAGACCGGGCAGGCCTATTATATTTTCGGTTTGCTCCTGATAAGTTCCCACTGCGCGCATAGTGTTCGATTCCAACACATACGTACCCTACATGCCAGTATCATCAAAAACGTCTGTTAAATTAGACAAAACATCGCGCTCATTTTTATATTCTAGTTCTTTAAAAAAATAGATTTCTCTTCCAAAATATTAGATAATTGGTCCACCAACACCAAGGTCCTTGTGCGCTATTTTATCATCCTGAATGAAATAAAGTAGGCTTATACATAGCAATGCTCTAGCTAGGGTACGTATAATATCTACAAAAAAAAACAAGGGCGCAGTTATAGAAGCTCGCATAGGGCGCATAAAAGGCTATTTACGGCACTGTATACAATCTACAAAATTCCTGAAAAAATCAATACCAAACCAATGATATTTAATAATCTTACCTAACAAACTTCTCTCTTATAATATTAACAACATCTTGATTAACACTTTTTGGCTTCTTCTCCAATATCCTGTACGCCAGATTCGGCCTGTTGAAACTGCACAAGAACCACTTGCAGTTGGTGACCTAAAATTTAATTAACATTGAATTGAATATTATACATTGTATGCTTTTGATCACAACAATTTAAAGTTTGCATAGATATTATGCAAATCGAAGGTCCACGTTTTAAAGAAAATTGTATATGGTTACACCATAAGAAGAGGAAGAATGTTTGGACATTTATTACGACACGACGCCCTTCTTTTTAAGATAATAGAAGGCAAAGTGTATGCAGGGTGTTTCAGCAAACGAAACACCTGCTTCAAACCGTTATAGTATACCGGGAATATATCTTAATTAACATGCATTATAATTTTATTATTTAATAATAACAAAGATACAGGAAGAAAAAAAAATTTTGGTTGTGCTTCTCCTTAACATTTTACACTAAGAATGATCGAACTTTGCATAAAACATTTGGTAAGTCCGTTGTCCTTTAATAATGCCGCCAAACACAAACACGCCGACAAAGCAACCGCGCAACCGGCTTACCGATAGATAGTCGGCGTTTTTATAAAGTTCAGCTGACAGTTTGTGACCTCAACGATTTGTAAACATTGTTAAGGGGGATCCTATCAAAAGTACGTCGCTGCTGAAGTTAGTTTTCATGCGTTTTTTCAATACCGGATGAATAAATTGGAAAAGAAAGAAATATGTTCATTTTAAAATCTTTTACTGTACATGTTCCACCTGGTTTTATGCGAAATTATGGTGATAAGAAGTGAAAGTTTAAACGGTCATAACTCTAAAACTAAATTTTTAAGATATTTTTCCTTTTTGTAACTGTACGCTAGTGTTATGCCCTTTCACCCATTTAAGTAGGTGTTCCGTTTGCTGAAACATCCTGTATATAGTGTGTAGTGTCATATAAAGAAGTGAAACAGCTGGTTGAGAATTGAGAGAATTGGAGAAGGCTCCACCGGCAAACTTTAAATATGATGATGATGATGATGATGATGACACCACTAGTTTGATTGGTATTAAGTCCAGAAGAGTAGCTGACAATTTTTTTGTCATTGCCCTAGCATAATAATCCATAGTTCCATGCGAAAGTATCTCTGACCCCATAGACAAGTGCCATTAGCGTTAAACGAATAGAATGAAATGTGTCATTTCCATATATTTTGCATTCTATTGCTTTAGTGCTAATGCCATTTGTGTACAGGGTCGGTCCACTTGTCTATATGTCTATGACGCTTTTACGCAAAAACTATTGAGTCAATTTTGCTGAAATTAGGCACATATGTGGTCTCAATATCGCAAATGGAACATGTATACTTTTTATCCTGGAAATTGGGATAGTTTCCGGGATAAAATTGAATAAATTTTCCATGGATGTATAGCGCCTGGACAAACATTTTACGCAATATAACAACCTGTGCGAATGCTTGCTTTCACGACAAACTAGGGTTTAACTAGAGATTTTAAAACTTTATAACACTTCGGTTGCGCATGGATGTAAGTTTGTTGTTTTATGATTGTTACTTCTTTACGGCCTTGGGCATAAACTGTTTGTCACGAAGTTTGTCATAGATGTCAATAACGGAGGTGAGAGTAGGGTAATTTTCATCCGAAGATTTATGCGAGGGAAAGGAACATTTAATAAATAATTATTGTTTTTGAAACCAATCAGCTGTGCAATTTCAAAACCATGCATCTCACATTTTGTTTAGATATTGTTTGAGCATTAATTGTTTTACTCCACAATTTGCCGATATAGTGAAAACTGTCAAAATATACATAGCAGTATCACAATCAGTAATTTAAATTGTTTTGAAATTGCATGTCATTAAAGTGTCGAAACATTGTTTTTTACTGGTGGGCCAGATGGTAAGGCATTTGCCCGACTGGATGGCTACCACCCCTGGTCTAAAGTATGTCGCCGTAACAACCTTGAGTTGTGTTCCGGCATTAGTGACCAGGTTCCAGTCTCCCTTAACAGAGCAGCAGCGCATTTGTAGCAGCTTTGGTGGTGCAAATGTCCATAGGCGATGGTAACCGCTTTCCATCAAGTTGGCCGTCTGCCTGTCTGCTGATCTCCTGCAATAAAAAATAAAAATTGTGACATTTCTTGCAAACTAATTGATAAATTTTATTTTCACAGAGAATATCGGAACTGGGTTTTAATAAACTAAAAACAATATAGATTGAACAAAAGGGAGCATTTTCGTTTCTTACAATCTCTTCCCGGTAACCACCTACCTACACTTAAAAGAAAAAAATACAGGTCATTACGGCTGTTATGAAGTCGGATATTTTTTGGCAAAGGTACACGGGCCAACAAAGTTGCCATAATGTTTGTGCAGGCGTTCATTATTTGTACTAAGTGAACATCGTTTAAAATGCACCTATCTGTCTGTCTTCACTCCATTACGTGTAACTTTTAAGGTATAAATCAAGGTTAACCACGTATCCCGAATTTTTAATTTTTCTTCCCTAAGTTCTCTCACAACGGCATATAAATAATCTGTAAATTATAATACATGACCATGTTTCCGAATATCGCAAGAAGCTTAAATGGTTACCCATTCGCCTTCGCCGGAATGTTCACTTACTCTCTCTTTTGTATAATATCCTTTTTGATCCTCATACCCCTCCATACTTAAAGGAAATTTTGATTTCCTACATCTTTTTCATTCCCGTTATTTGCGCTCTAGTAATAATCTCTCCCTAATGACATCTGTACACACTTCTTCCTTCGTTGATAACTCTTTCTCGGTACAGGCTGTCCGTTTATGGAACTCACTGCCACTCAACATCAGACAAGCTAAATCCATAATGTCTTTTAAACTGATGGTTACTAAATATCTTTGATCCTCGCAAGTCTAAAATATGCTGCTGATTCTATATATAGTATGATAAATCTTACTTTTGTATAGTATATAGTTATTTATTTTATTTACTTTTTATTTATTGTCTTCACCACCACTGTTGTCTTAATATTTTCCTTAATTTAGGGGGTTGCTTGGAAGAGATTGCTTTAAGCGATAAGGCCGCCCTAAGTTCAACATTTACTGTACTTAGTTTTAAAAATACAGTTCTAGTTTTTGGTGAACAATACATACATACATAACTTCACGCCAGTTCCTTTGCGGGGTAGGCACGAACAACAGAGCGCCATTCAGGCTTATTCTTACACACCTCACTTGCTTCTTTGACATTCATAACTCTTGTCATGCACGCTCGTCTGTTCTTAAGGCTCCTGTCATCACCTTCTGCTAGTACACGATCAATTTGATCATGGAAGGTGTGTCGTGGCCTTACACGACTTCTGCATCCATCCACTTTTGCATTGTATATCTGTTTAGTCATTTTTTCATCATGCATTCTTTCCACATGATCGAACCACCGGAGCATTCCTTTCCTTACCTTCACCCCAACACTCTCTTTCACTCTTTTGGTGAACAATAAAGGGTTTTAATTCATGCATTCATTCATTCTGTACCTATAATCATATATAACCTTAAGTTGATGCAATATATCCATACGGACTCTCGGGGTGGCGGTGGCTGTCAAAGCCATGACATTCGCAGTTGGGTATCGCTCGCGCAGCACATTCAAGCGCTTGTAGTCAGGCCTAAAGTCGTGGCCCCATTGCGACACGCAGTGGGCTTCGTCAATCACAAATCTATGAACAAATAATTGGGCACTTGGCACATTTTACAATCAATTACACGAGTGTGAATATCAACGAATCATAGATGGCAGGACAATAGCAATCAAAAGACACAAAAAATAAAAATAAACTACAGTGTAAACTCTATATAACAACACTGAAGCTACTGTGCATTTCATGGCGGTATAGAGAGTTGTCGTTAACTGGAGAGAAGTCTGTTATTTTTGTCTACACCAGTAATTTTGTTGTATTTTTTTACTTATTTTATTCATATCTTGCGATATTTAGGCATCTTGGTGATAAAGGAAGTACTTAGAAATTTCAGTATTTCGGAATTTCTTAGAAATTTCGGTATGCATGATGCCGACAGTCGAGTTTATTACGGGCTAGGACAATAAAGTGATAAAAGAACATACACAGCTGCACAGTTTTTACTAATTATGGCCTTAAGAGGTGCTTTTTATTACTTATATAATTGTTGTCGTTATTGAGAGTGGGTGGAATGCTATATAGAGTGTATCATTCTGTGGAAGACAAGCTAAACCAACCAAAGCCAAATGATTTGGCCTCTTAAGGGAGTTTGTCTTTTTTTACATCAGACATAGGTAATTAAAGTTTATTCATATGTTTTTAATATTAGAAATAATAAAAAATATTAGTAATAATTTAAAACATACCTAGCAATCTTTCCTCTGCTATACAATGTGTCTAAAACCGACTGGAATTTGGGTGAACTGCTGATTTTCTCAGGTGTTACATACAATAATTTTAGGAGTGGCTCTCGCATCGACAATTTATGATAAACCTCGTCACAAGCCGCCAAGGACACATCTCCTAATAAATGAGCTGCTGGAATCTAAAAATATCGAGATTTGGTCAAACTCCTTCCACAGCTCTTCAGGGGTTCCATAAATATTTGGCAAAGTTGCTACCCTTTTCGTCACATCTTTCTGTCCATCTGTCAATATTTGCCACATTATGTTTCTCAAAAACTGCTAGCTTTATATGGATGAAAATTGAAAGGAAGGTGTAATCAATATGGTGGTAAAAAGTTACATGGTGAAATGATCCGTAACTAAAGAAAAAGACAGAAAGAAAATTGTGGACATTTATGCCTAACAAAAGTAGAGATTGCTACAATTTTTAATATTATTTCTCATTATCTCTACTATAGATATGAAATTAATTCCAAAAAGTAACACAATTTTCAAGTACACCAATACTTTAAAATCTATCAATCAATGTTCAATTAAGAAATCCTGAAAGTGGTATAATATTTGACTACAAAAAATTCTTATATCTCAATATTAGAGAGAGATTCCTGATTTTTTTATTTTTACTTATTCTGATGGGGAGCTATAAAATTGTAGAAAATATGCTGACTTATAATACTTAAAAACCAAAAACCTTGAAAAATAGTAGAGACAGAGATAACAGCACCCATAAAATTTTTAAATTTACATAGAAGGACATAGAATAGCTTAGCCTTAGGCGAGACTTCGCGTCTCTCAGCGTATTCTACCGACTGTATAACGGCGAGTGTTCCGAGGAACCGTTTAGAATGGTGCCTTCGTCCTCTTTCTAGCACCGCACCGCTCGTCATCGATTGGGAGCTCATCCCCACTTCCTCGAGCCGCTTCGCTCATGAACGCAACGGTTCTGTAGAACGTTTCTCTTGTGTAATGTGGGGATTTGGAATGAGCTCCCAGTCGAGGTTTTCCCACAGCACTATGATATGGAGTTTTTCAAACAGGGCAGGAAATTAATTTGAGTCGTATAAATTAGTAACATCTCTGGTGTTGCAAAAGTCCATAGGTGGCGGTAACCGCTTTCCATTAGGCGGGCCGTCAACCTGTCAGTTGTACTCCAACTATAAAAAAAAATGCGTCTCGGGACGCCCGACATTATATATTTAATATTGATATTGTTTAACTTAGTGAGAGAGAAGCCTATATACCGCTGCTGTATGCGTGAGAAAAAAGGAAAACAGACAGATTGGAGCCGTAACGCGTTACATAACGAAGCGATTTATCCTGCCCTAAGAAGTTATCACTTCAAAAACAAGACAAAAATAGTAATAAATAAAATATGCTTACATCCAAAGACAGTAGCTTGTTTACTTGATCCATAATCAAAGATTTTAAAGGTGATATAACAATAGTCACACCCGGAGTCAATATTGCTGGTAGTTGGTAGCACAATGATTTGCCTGAATTTTTACGTTTTATTAGAATTAATACAGAACCCAAAAAGATAAAATCATCAGTGACCAATGACATGATTGAGTTGGAAATATATACTTACCACCACCAGTAGGCATAAGGACGAAGCAATCATGTCCTAATAATGTAGCGTTTATAACTTGTAATTGATTCGGCCGAAAGGACTTGAGGCCAAACTTTTCTTTAAAAACTTCCATCATTGGTATTGAATGTGGGTAGTCCATTCCATCGAATTCACCTGTAAATTATATTATGACCAAGATAATTCAATTTCTTTATGTTTACAACAAAAATCTTTTCTGTTTTCATAGTAATAATAATATATGTAATTTTGCAATGTTTTTTATTAAGTTACAGTTGTCTGGCGGCTAGCTTTAAGTGATAAGGCTATCCCATATTGTATCTATTTTAACTCAAATGGTATGTAGTTTTCAAAAGGGAAAAATACCTGTTATTCCATCATTTTTAGTACCAGCATGAAAATCACCCATGCCTTCATATTTGGGTTTATCATGCACAACAGTCTGCTCCATAAGGTTAAGTTCTTCATTTTGTGTGACAGCTTTAATATCATCTTCGAAATCTTCGACCCTATATTCTGGCCACCCATCTTCATCTAATACAAATTCTTTATCATTGAATATTTCAGTATTACTCACGTCACTTATGTTCACTACACTTCCATTATTCATGTCGATGTCATCGTCAAAGTCTAAAGGCACTTGATATTCTGCTTCTTCGTCAGCATTTGTGTTAGGAGACACAGAAGTACAAGGCTTATCCATAAATAAATTTCTACTAAATTGTGGAGGCTGAAATCGCTCTGAACTATTTGCTATTGGTGGTACCTTAACAACCTCTTGAACTTGTACAGGTTTTAAATTTTCAGAAGCATTTTTCAATCTTTCAATAGTACTTGAAGGCACATCTCTTATTGGCGTTTTATTATCATCAAATGCTTTAGAAGGTCTTTTAAACACAAATTTACCTTTTTTACTGTTAGAATTATCTGAGTTTTCAATAGATTGGTTTAGACTATTATCAGAATCATTCAATGGTGAAAATACATCGAATGGTAGTGACTTTTTAGCAAGTATATCTGAATATATTGTCTTTATAGGCCCCTTTCGGTTAAAATTAGATAACTCTGGAGTGGATGTATCGGAATTAGTAAGCCTAGTGCTATTTATATTTGCAGGTACCTTCTCAGATGTTTGACTAGATTGAAAATCAAAGTCCTTATCATATTCTACAGGACAGTTTATCACATCAGTAATACTATTCCTAAAGTTGGTTTCTGGTGATTTCTGAGCATTTTTACTTAAACTACTACTTTTGAATTTTAAAGTTGATTTCAATTTGAATTTTAACTGGTTTAATTTTGCATAAGTCTTAGTGTCATAACCTATATACTTCTTCTTTACAGAACTGGGTATTCTATCAAATGCTTCACTTATTTTCTCTAAGAGGTCAATGTACATTGTTTTGCATTCTTCTTTGTCTTTTGTAGTAATTTTATTCTAAAAAACCAAATATCTAAATAAAATAAATGAAATAAAAATGGATAAGTGCAACAATATTCTTTGGTATAGTTTTACATACCTTACTATATCTATCTGAAGCTGATTTCTTTGAAATTCTATTTATTGTCTCTTCTAGCTTTATATATTCAGTTTCAACATTTTCAGGAGAATCATTCTTTTTTGGACTATTTTCTGGTGTTTCCAACACCTTCTTTTTGTATGAACAATTTTCTACATTCTCCTTGGGTGGGGTAGGTGTGGGGCTTATTCGTATTGATCTGTTTCTTTTACTTTCAGGAGAATGTGAGTATTTCTTACTTAATACTGATGGGAAGTCAGACATTTCATCCTAAAAGAAATATATAATTTAAGTACAAAAGTACAAATAAATAAGTCTAAATGATATTTTTTTGTATGGTTGTCTATTTTTACTTTATACCCCTTTTTTTATTAACAACTCTATGGACTCTAGTTCCCCTTTTATTACAATTAAATTTCAGAAAAAGTCTAGATTGTACACGCTTATTTGTTACTTTTGTTATTGTGTGTAAGAATAACTTATTATATTAATTTATTCTAATTTTAATACTAAACTTATACTAATGTAGAGTGTATCTGTTACATGCTGGCGTTGTGAGGAAATGCATGTGCAGTATGTATGTCTATACCTATATATATTATCCTAATAGTGCCATGTGTGTTGTGTTTCCTTTCTGTGTCTGGTTTATTAATTTTTAGGCTCTTTGAGTATTTTGGTTTGTTTGTGAAGTGTGCGTGTAATGCAATGCGGTGGTAGTGCGCATTGGTGTGGGTATGTGTGTAAGTTTTGTTGTTAGTTGTGTGTTTGTGACTTTGTGTGGTGTTATAATTTATTGTTTAATTGTTGTGACAATGTGTGGACTGGGAATTGTTGTTGAGAAATTTTCAGTTGGTGTTAGTGATTTTTACTTACTTTACACCACTTAGAATAAACTTGTCATATTGTGTTTGGGTATGCATGTATTTCCAGTAATGCCGAGCAACAAAGAACAGTTTTTATCCCAAAATTGGGATTGTTTCCACTGGATATGGATTCCAAGTTTACACTAGCAAATCATGGTAGAAATCTATAGTAAAAACAAACTTACTAGATCCATTAAGTCCAAAGAATCATTCTCATCTCGTGACTCATTATTTAGTTTAACCTTCTCAGGTGAACTCTTACTAATTTTGGTATTTAATGCAGGTGTACTAAATGCTTTTTGTAGAATTTTTTCATTATTTCTTTCATCCTGAAAGTGAATAGGTTTAAAAGTAACATAAAAATGTGACAATTCTTTAGTACCATCCCATAAATGTCCTAGTGCTGAGCTCAGGCCACTTTTTATGGCTCCTGTACTGAAGACAGGTTTATGATCACACTCCAGTGCTTATCTGGCTCTTTGATTACTTGAAATGATTATTCTTACATAAATGAAGTTGTATACAGGTGTTATTTCTAGATATACATGGGTCTCAGTGTCACAGCTGATAATCTTAAGAACAACTCAGACTCGAAATATGAAACTTGTATCACATATAGATGTCTGTGTATTTACAAAAATGTAGTGCAAGTTATGATTTTTTTAATATCAGAAGTAGGTCTGGAATATGTCAAAACAAAAATTTGAGAAATATATTTGAGTAGGTACCCAATTAAAGTACTCAAGTAGCACACTTTAATTTTTTTTTTCCAATTCTAGTAAACAAAAATGTGTTAAATATGACTATGCATTATTGAATGATGATGAGATATTTCAATAATATAGTTTTAATAATGAAACATAAAAAGATATCCATACCTCTTTTAAAGTATTGTGGACTAAATTTTTCTTAAGTGGTGGTACAACTGAAAGTAATGACAATTATACACTATATATCATGAAGTAATTACATGAAAATATTTAAACATTTAGTCATAAATCTCCTGTAACATATGAAATAATTAAGTTATGATACGGAAAGCAAATTTATTTTATAAGCTATGGTCTTAATTGCCTCCTTTTACCATATCAGAAAATGTCTATATTAATCAAGCTTTTTCACAATTTTCCATAGTTGAATGCTTTGTTTCACAAAATACATTTCTGCAAGACAATACATCTGTATCACATAAATTTGAAAGAATTATTGTTCCTTATAGCATTAACTTTTTTATATTATAAATCACAAATACTTACAAGTAGATGAACTTGATGTCTTAAAGACAAATTTAGACTTTTTCTCTGAGACCTGCTCATTAGTTTTAATGCTGTAAATTAAAAGGAGAACCATACATAATCTATATATTCAATTAAAAGTAAAGATCTGATCTGTTAGTTAAAGACTTGCAATCTTACACATATTGAGCTGGAGTATGTTTGTTGGGTTCTTTATGGTCCTTTACAAAGCCTACATACATACATATTTACATATTGTCACGTCTGTTACCCATTGGGGTAGGGTAGGCAAGGAGGATGGATTTCACAGGTGGAAAAAGTGAGAAGTGGGAGTGGTGGAGTAAGTTTGTAGGCTTCTTTATGGTTTTTAATGTACATACATACATACATAACTTCACGCCAGTTCCCTTGCAGGGTAGGCATGAACGACAGAGTGCCATTTAGGCTTATTCTTACACACCTCACTTGCCTTGTTTTTAAATGTAACTTACATATATACATATTGTCACACCTGTTTCCCATTAGGTTAGGCAGAGAGGAGGGATTCCACCTGCTAAGATTAATTCTTAACTAAGCCTGCAGACTTACTGTAACTATTGATTTACAATTTATTATAACATACTGATGAATAAGACCGTGGGGGTGCGGTATAGATATACGGCACATTTATTTATTGTTTGAGATGTAAAATTAACTTTGGGTGGTTTTAAAAAAAATAACCACGAAAATTAAGGCGGGTGCTCCGCTTCGCTTCGCATCCGCCTTAGCCTTCTAACCTGTATTAAAAAAATTCGGATCTGTTCATTCATAATATATAAATGTGCCGTATAACTAACTATACCCCACCCGACCGTTGACTTTTATGTCTTTTCATTATTATTGAATGTGGGTAAATTTACTCACATATTGTATAAAGTAAGTGAATCATGGGTTTATGAAGTTGAAGATGTTACTCATAAAGGTTTATGGGTAACATTCAAAAGATAATTATGGAAAATAATTAATTAGATTTTGATATAATATGGCAGTCGTTCCACGTTCAGTGAGCGGCAACAAGTTGTGAAAAGGCCCATAATTTATTAATACTATCAAAATAAATTAAAGAATTGTTTTTATTACTAATACATACTTATTTGATGTCTCCCGGCTATTTTTTCCTATGAAATTCATTATCGATGCTTGCTTGTTGGATAGAATACTTTTCTTTGTCGCCATAACATGAATAAGAAATCTTTTCTTGCAATTTTATTCTATTATATTAATATTTTCACTACAGCGGTCTCACTATTATTATTTTATTTTTTAACTAGTCTGTCGTTAAAGTACATGTATTCTGTGCTTATCTGATCTGATTTCATCTGTTAGACAGCTGACAGTAGCAAAATATACTAGTCTGTGGCCGAATGCGTCTAGTTATAATGTTAAAAATAACACTGTTATTGAATAGCCACATTAGTAATAACGCATTAAACCCATCGCCTTTATTTGTACGACACGACCTTTAACTGTATGTGAGGAGTTTCTGGTGGGAACTGAAAGGAGATGTTGTGCTGTGCAGTTTTATTTTCTAAAAATGAACAATAGTTGTAGGATATTGATAGTTTTTGAGTAGTAATTGTGTTTTGTGAGAAATGTGGACTGTAAAGCCAAATGTGGCCTTTTGAGTTGTCACAAGAACTCCGTTGTATGGCACTAGCTGATAACCTATAGTTCAGCTGTGCTACACATAGGTATAAGAAAATGAAGAAAATACATTGTATCTAAGATCTGGCTTAAAAGCCTAGCTACCAAGCTATAAAATCCAAAAAAAAACTGTATGTCATATTATTAAAGATGAAACCCCACCACCGTAAGCTTCTTGCCACCACCACCATGGCTCTATTTCTTCAGAAATAAGACAATGGCATCGAATTTGACAGGCAAAATTGGTTATGGTCGTTATGGATCATAAAAGTACTCTTTGGTTATGGATTTTTCATTTGTTGTGAATTGCGAATGTGCTTTTTTCAAAAAGATCTAAATAATGTATAGGAAAGTACTTTTTCTGACTAGAAAAGCTTGTTGTACCGGCATAAAACTACAATGCCCCAGTTATTCGCGACAGAAAATATGGTTAATTACTGCAAATTCGGCTAGGTTTTATTCTGCCGAAAATTTAGGTTAGTGTCTGTCAGTTCGTAAGTAAATATCAAAAAATATTGTAATCGCTTAAAATATAATTACTACTACTCATAATTTGCTTTAAATTCCGGAACTTTCTGACCTTCAGAAAGCAATTTTCCTTAGTTCTTTAGCTTTTATACATAGTTATTTAAATTGCCTTTAGCTATACTCGTCTAAACTTTTTAAACCAACGACATCCTTATTCCTTACACTTTCTGGTGGTGATGAGTAGTACATGTGTAAGCCGGTACATTTGTACTGATATGGCTCAAAATTTGAAAAAGTATGACTTCAAAAATTTTGTAGCGCTACGAGGCTTATGCTACAACAGCACAATAACACATCTATCGATATTTACAATACAAAGAGGGACAACATGACATGTCATAGTATAGCTGCTGATAAAATGAGTTGACCGAGACTGATTACATTCAACTCTTAATTACCATTTCTGAACTAGAAGTTTTGAACGGTATAAATGAGGGAATGATGCTCACTGCATGGAATATTATGTACACATTCGCAGAGACCTGCTTTGTAATGTTGTTGGACATTGAAAAATTAAACTTTTTATCATCATAATATAAGCATAATTATTCTATCTGAATATAGCACATGGGCCTAGCTACTCTATTCCTTATATATTTTATAAAAAAGTATCCAAGATCATGGTTAACAATCAAATAGTAAACTGTACTCATCCAACATATTCTTTTCTCATTTTTTCATGAAATAGTGTATAATAGTTTTAGTAATCATTTTACATAGTTCCAATAAAAAATTATAATCAATTTATGATATCTATTATCTCACTCTAATTTTGTAGGTGATAAAACTAAAGAACTAAAAGATGGTGAGAAAGTGGACATATTAGGTAGGTTCTTCCCACAGACTCCACTGAACACAGAAGATACACAGAAAATAAAACAGGAGCAGGAGCGTTTTGAGAAAGAAAAAAAAGAGAAGTCAGAGGAGAATGAAAAGAGTTGGCGGCGGATGAAAATGGGGTGAGTAGTTAAAGAACAAATGGTGCAGCCTAGTGTAGTCCGTCTGGGCTGGAGATGATTGAGCAAGCAAACCCACAGCCCTGTGAAGCAATGTTCGAGGATCGGCCAGGGGTTTTAGTGAGCATCTTAAATGGTGGCATTGCAATAGAATCCCTAGAGGGATGTTAGTGCCACCCTGATGAGGTGAATCCCCCATACTCCCTGTGACTTCTCCTTCTCATGTGGCTGATGGTCCTCAAACAGATTTCCCCGAGTAATAAAAAAGTAGTAATATATAATCTACCACCAAATGAGACAAGACATGCTTTTTGGCAATAAAGTTACGAAACTCTAGGCCTCGAGAGATTTGTGTCAGTGTATTTTTTAAAGTGACATTAACAGAATTTTGTGTGTGTTAAAAGGCCAAGTTCAAAACAACTTATTCAATGAGTAATATATTACTTTTTTTTTTATTGCAGGAGTTCAGCAGACAGGCAGATGGCCCACTTGATGGAAAGCGGTTACCATCGCCTATGGACATTTGCCAATGGACATTTGCACCAAAGGTGCTACAAATGCGCTGCTGCTCTCTTAATGGAGACTGGAACCTGGTCACTAATGCCGGAACACAACATAAGGTTGTTATGGCGGCATACTCTAGACCAGGGGTGGTCGCCATCCAGTTGAGCAAATACCCTACCACCTGGCTGTGGGTTGTTTAGTCGCCTCTTACGACAGGCCGCCTGGCCGCAGGAAGTTGTATTCTTTCTCCGTTCCTGCACGGATAAAATTACTATGATCCTGTGGTAAATGGCCATTATTGACAATTATTATTTTGCATAATGAGCATTGGAACAATAAGACCAGTTAATGGTTATTATGATGATAGATGCGCATCCCTACTGGCCCGCGTTCGCGGCAGGACCAACAGCACGCTCACTCTTTTTGTAGATCGATGGGACTCACCACTGCTACGTAAATGGGTGCAACTGCACATCCAGTTAAATGTATGGCTTTGTTTGTTTTCTGCCGCCTTGCGGCCCGGTGGTAGAGTCCACACCTGAAATCATTTGGCATACATGTCCCTTTGACGCCGTGGAATAGAAACATTTATAATAATTATAGATCACTATACCCGCATCAGCGGGTGAGATGCCCTAGTATGTGTTTTATTATTTGTTGTGCCTGAACTAATTTTGGAATTTAAAATTTTATGACAATGGTATAATTTATAATATGAAACTGTATGATATGGAAATACTCAATTTCTGAAATAAATGAATTATTATTATTATATACATTATGTAAACAGTAGAATTGGTGCTGGTTGGCGGTGACATACTTACCATGATCAAATTGAAGATGTTTTAAAGAAAAGTCATGTGAAAAGCACTTTAAGTAAGCATGTATGTATGAAGAGATGAATGAAAGTTGATAAAGCGAAAAATAATTGTCAGGATTGTAGCAGGTGAAAATCCATTGTTTTTGCCTACCCCTACCCCAATGGGAAACAAGTGTGATGATATGCATATGTAAACAGAATCAAAGAGCACACTATGCCTTCTTTCATAGTAATTAATCGAAAGATTCTTCATAAAGTTAGATCTTTTGGCTCAGATAAATACCATACTTTAAAAAAAAAAATGGTATCATAATCTTCAATCTTCATTCGTAGGAAAGTTTGTGAAGTGTATTTTATGATTAATGAATACTTGTTTCCATGAGAATGCTATTATAGATGTTTACATTTAAAATACCTTGAAATGTACTGCAGAAAATGTTTAATATTTTTGTCCTATTGTCTGTAGGATACACAGTTTGTGTAGTTAAAATAGGTCCAAACTGCATAATTCTATAAATACATTGATAGATATAATTGAAGATATAAAATTCCAGTTTTTAATGGTGGACGTCTTGAATAAAACTCCTGATATAAGTACACATTGACTGACACTCAAGTCGATTACAAAAATTTATAGTAGTTAATAGAAATCGAATATTAAACATAAAATATATCTATGTACTGAGAGTGAGAGATATGAATGGCCAATGAATGTTGTGACTGAAGTGAAGAGTGAGTGCTTGTAGCAGCCCTTCAAAGCCATTCTTTATCTCTTGATGTATTTCTGTAGTTTAGCTGCTAATTGAGTGAGATATGTTTGTATATGTAGCCACACATATGATGCCCATGGTAGCTTAGTGGTTAGCACATGCCTACCAAAAGCAATTGTTTGAATCTTGGCTAGAAAGCATCTGTGTATATTGTTATAATTACGACATGCTAGCAGTGAAGCAAAACATCATGATGAAACTACACATTCCATAACCAATGTGTCCAACCTGCCAATTTGTCTTGGACAAGTGTGGCGGGTGTATTTATAATAATAATAAAAAGGTTTTTAAATACAAGCTTTTGAGATCGTGGATATCATATAACAGCAGAGTGCTAGCCAAGACAAGTAAAACGAGCCCAAACACGACAGGTCTATCTTGTTTAGTACAGGAGTTCCTATGGCTACCTTCCTACTCTATCCAGCTCCTTGGTACCATATTATTGCATTGTCATGCGATATACATACGTGTGCAAAATTTCAGCTCAGTCGGAAACCGGGAAGATTCCACCCGAACTTACATACATAAGTACATCCATGGCAAGATATATGCTGCCATCGGCAACATATGAGTTGCAGGGGAGGTTGTATTCTGGCAGTGTGGTCCGGAAGGCGCTCCTTATTCAAAACAACAGTTAAATGTTGTCTTAAATGAGTGCTATTTAGTATAAAATGAGTTGTAACATGATTTTAAAACTAGCTATTGAGGGCTTTTAGATGTTTAAACTAATGAACTGAAAGTATTTATAAATACAGATGTTTATGGACAATTGTTTCTGTTGGCAGATTTGCAGTGTTCGGTGGAGCCTTAACTATGATGGGTGCATGCCTAGTGGTAGAAATGGGTGCGCCACGTCGCGATGACGATGGCCAAACAATCGAGGATGAATTCTCCAGTATGCCCATAGTATTACAGTATTTAAGACGCACATGGAAAGAACTAACTTTCTATGAAAAGGTAATGTAGGATGTTGGCATAAATATTTTCTTTAATGTCTTTCGGATAGTCATTAATTGGGCCTGTCATATTTTCAATCACCAGCTAAAAGTTATTTGTAGATCAAAATACAGTAGTGTTATGAGAATGTTTGCCAGTTTTCAAATTGATTCATATAACGTTCCGCGAGCACATGTTACCTTTTCAAACTAAGCCACAGAATAGACTGGTCCACAGAAAATTGTGGTTTAACTATTTCACAATAAAGTTTAAAATTAATTAGATCAAAGTTGTTTGATCAAATTGATCGTGTATTAGCAGAAGGTGATGTCAGGAGCCTTAAGAACAGACGAGCGTGCATGTAGGACTATTGTAGAGAAGGAGAATTATTTTATTAATAATTTTACTTATAGATTCATAACATTTATAATGCATTGGTATTCTCAGATGATAAAGGAGCCGTCTCGTGAGAAACTCCTGCCAGACCCTCTGCCAGCGCCATATCAGCCCACTTACACCCTTGTATTAGAATTCACAGATGTCTTAGTGCACCCAGACTGGTCCTATCAGACTGGATGGAGGTAAACAATTTGAGTAAAATTGTGCTTTCGTAATATTTATATGTTAATTCTTCTAAGATTTATATAATACACATGTGTTGAATTCTTCCTATAAAAAAAATTTAATAGAATAGTTTTTTTTTTATTGCAGAAGTTCGGCAGACAGGCAGACGGCCCACTTAATGGAAAGCGGTTACCATCGCCTATAGACATTTGCAACACCAAAGGTGCTACAAATGTGCTGCTGCTCTCTTAAAGGAGACTGGAACCTAGTCACTAATGCCGGAACACAACTCAAGGCTGTTTTGGCGGCATGCTCTAGACCAGGGGTGGTAGCCATTCAGTCGGGCAAATACATGGCTACCTACCACGTGGCTGTTGGTTCTTTGGTCGCCTCCCGGCCGCAAGAAATTGTATTCTTTTTCCGTTCCTGCACCTATATAGTTAGATACGGATATAGCATGGATATAGAATATAGTTTATTGTACAAAAATGCTACATAAAATCAAAAACATTAATCTACAAGTTCAACCGGCGGTCTTATCGCCCATGGCGATTTCTTCCAGACAACCTTTGTGGAGTATAGGAAGGACAACAAAAGTCGGTAGTTGCTAAACCAGCACTAGTACAATAATTTAGTTTATTAATTAATAAATAGTAATACATAAAGTAATATACATACATACATAAATACATACACACATACATAAATAACTTCACGCCAGTTCCCTTGCGGGGTAGGCACGAACAACAGAGCGCCATTTAGGCCCATTCTTACACACCTCACTTGCTTCTTTGACATTCATAACTCTTGTCATGCACACTCGTCTGTTCTTAAGGCTCCTGACATCACCCTCCGCTAGTACACGATCAATTCGATCATGGAATGTGTGTCGTGGCCTTGATACATAAATAGACATATTATATTATATACATACAAAAGTAAACAATAACACTATAGCTTGAGGTAGTAATCTGTAACTAATCTGTTAAAAAAAGAAGCGTAACACGCACTTGGCCGGTTTATATTGTTACAGATTCAAAAAACGTCCCGGCGTCGATCAGTTCCTGCAAGCGGTAGCCAGTTCGAACTATGAGGTTATAATTTTCACGACAGAGAACGCTTTCATGATATGGCCGGTCATAGACAAGTTAGATCCGGAAAATAAATTCGTCACATATAGACTGTTTAGGGATTCAACACATTTCATCGACGGTGTCCATGTAAAGAATTTGGATGGACTCAACAGGGATTTGTCTAAGGTAATTCCTACTAATTTAGAAAGAAAGAAAGAAAGACTTAGCGACGTGTTTACATTCCTTATATATTATTTATATATACAGAGCATATTTTGAGAATTTATACGCCGCATTTGCAGCAAACATAGTTCGCACTCAGCATATTGCTGTGCCGGAATCATATCCGACACAACGCTGATTTTCAGTGCGTAAGTGCCTTTTGGCGTAAGACCAAAACGACCCAATTTTGTTAATAAAATAATAAATAATAATAATAATTAATAAAACTAATTCTACTTTGTAATATTTAATACGTAAAATAAATAAATAAATTAATTAATACGTTATATAATAATAAAACTACGTAATAAATAAATACGTTAGTTCAAAAATTTAGATAAATACTCTCGTAACAACTTGTATGGAATCAATTTATTTATTTGTTTATTTATATTATATATTTATTTGTTTGTTGTTTCTCGAAACAATTATAATATTTGTTCTTCATTATTAAATAACTAAAAAAATCGTGCTGGCTTAGTAAATAAGTTACTCATCTTATTACAAGCTTTTATTTAACTTGCAATGGATGTATCTATGTATTTATGTAAGTTCAGGTCTTGCAAGTTAAATTTGACCAACTTCCCGGTTTCCGATTGAGCTGAAATTTTGTACGCATATGTATATCGCGTGACATTGTAATAATAATGTACCATGGAGCTGATCTGATGATGGAGTCGGAAGGTGGCCATAGGAACTCCTGTACTAAACAAGATAGACCCGTCGTGTTTGGGCTCGTTTTACTTGTCTTGGCTAGCACTCTGCTGCTACATGATATCCAGGATCTGAAAAGCTTGTATTTAAACAACTTTTTTTTTTCAATTTATGTGCATTTGAATCCTAATCATAAAACTAGTAGTGTCACAAGAGCAGTTTTCATACTTAATGTATATTGTTACAATTTCCAAGTGCCGATTGTGGAGTAAAATATAATGATGAAATTTGCACATTAAGATAATCAATATGTGAAACCCGCCAGTCCACCTTTTTTTTTTATTGCAGGAGTCCAGTAGACAGGCAGACGACCCACTTAATGGAAAGCGGTTACCATCGCCTATGGACATTTGCAACACCAAAGGTGCTACAAATGCGCTGCTGCTCTCTTAAAGGAGACTGGAACCTGGTCATTAATTCCGGAACACAACTCAAGGTTGTTATGGCGACATGTTTTAGACCAGGGGTGGTAGCCATCCAGTCGGGCAAATGCCCTACCACCTGGCTGTGGGTCGTTTAGTCGCTTCTTACGACAGGCCGCTCGGCCGCAGGGAATTGTGAAACACTTTAGACAAATATGGTGCGTGTAATGTCCGTTACAGTAATAATGGGAAGGCCTGAGCCCAGCAGTGGGAGATTGATGAGCAGATTTTTTTAATGATACATATTTTTTAACTAAGGTATACAATATTTCAATGCTTTATTTTTCAGGTAATAGTAGTCGATTGGAACAAACAAGCGACAAAGTTCCACCAGCAGAACTCCCTAATCCTGAAGAAGTGGAAAGGCGCAGACGAGGACACTGCATTACTAGATTTGGCCAACTTGTTGCAGAGTAAGTTATAAGCCCCTTCTATTGAGTATTTGTATTATCTATACAAATAAATAAAAATTGTAGTGTCCGTTTGTAATGTCAAATTAACAGCTTTTTTACTAAATCTATATGGATACATTAAACATTTTGTCTATCTGTATGTTTGTTCCGGCTAATCGCTGAAACGGCTGGACCGATTATGACGGAACTTTCACTGGAGTAACTTAGGCTACTTTTATTTTAGCAAAAAAATATTGAAAGGCTTTTCGCTGTGGCGACATCAGTAGCGTGCGCATGCGCCACCGCTGTCGCCGCACTGGAAGGTAAATTCCACGCGAGCAAAGTCGCGAGTAACAACTAGTGTACTATATTAGTCATGAAGGAAAATATAAAGAGATGACAATGGGGCGGGCTGTCGTAAGAGGCGACTAAACAACCCACAGCCAGGTGGTAGGGCATTTGCCCGACTGGATGGCTACCACCCCTGGTCTAGAGTATGCCGCCATAACAACCTTGAGTTGTGTTCCGGCATTAGTGACCAGGTTCCAGTCTCCATTAAGGGAGCAGTAGCGCATTTGTAGCACCTTTGGTGTTGTAAATGTCCATAGACGATGGTAACCGCTTTCCATCAAATGGGCCGTTTGCCTGTATGCTGAACTCCTGCAATAAAAAAATAATAAAAAAATCACCTCCATAAAAATGTAACTGGTAACAAACCCTACAACCACAGTTGGCACTAGTGATGGCACATTTCATTGATCAACGGTTAAATAACGGTGATTAAAATAAATCACATTTCAAGTCACAAGATAGCGATTTGATGGCTAGTGTGTCGTCTTGGCAAGTGAAAACCTGCCATAGTGTTTAACGTTTACATATTCTTTCTAAATAAAGTCTACCCATATCCGAAACTTTTATATCAGATATGGTTACGGTTTTGGACAGTTTTTTCATTTTGGATATCCAATAATTTCGGTTAGCTCCATAACATCCCAGTTAGTTATGACTAGTAGTCGCCCAGTGGTTGAAATTCGACCATAATTAATTTAAATTATAAGTCTGAACATTATTAAGGAACTGTTATCAAAGACTATACTACTATAGTCACAGATTTCGCCAAGGCTACACTGCTAATTTGACTTGAACAATAAACAAAAGAGTATATATGCGTGTTTGTGTCAAATACATGGTAGGGTGTGTAATGATTTTTTTTTTAATTGATTTCATGTATTTTTTTATGCATAATTTTAAAAAAAATATTAGCATTTTGCAATCCTGTATATAAACTATAAGTGTGCAAAATTTCATACTCCTCCGTTTTTTTTTTTATGTTTGCGTATAGGCAAACTGGCAGACGGGTCTACTTGATGGCAAGTGGCTACCGTCGCCCATGGACATCTGCAACACTAAGGGAGCCGATGCGTTGCCTACCTCGTTGTCATATTGTAGCACTCTGGGAATACCGCGGGAGGGAGCTCATTCCACAGCTTGCTCACATATGGCATAGAAGAGCGAGCTCCACGTACAGTGGATAACTTCCAGGTGTCGAGGAAGTGTGGATGAACTCCCAGTCGCCGGCGAGCAGTGCGGTGGTAAAATGGCGATGTAGGTACCAAACCAAACAGCTCCTCAGAACACTCCCCATTCTACAGACGCTAGAAGGCGCTTATAGCGCCTACGTCTCTTCTGAGACTTAAAGGTTCTAAGTCGTCTGTAATAGTTAAGCTAAATAACAAATAGATATAGAAAAAATATAAAAGTGTAAATTAGAATTAGTACCAAATGTAATAGAAATAATAGTTTTGAAAAGAAAGAAAAGAAAAATAAGAAATAAAGAACCTCTTACCCTGTGTATAGTAGTTATAAGATAAATAAAAAAAAATAAAAAAAGACCTCTATCTTGACTTATGATGGAGAAGGCGAAAAAAAAAACCCGTCTGTAAGTTCGGGATCGTCGACAATCCGGACCGCTCGGCGCTGCTAGGAGTCAAGTGGGAGCAGCTGGTACTGAGGTGCCCCAACCCAGAGATGGCAGTAGTACTCCACATGGGGACGGACTTGGACCTCCGTCCGCGCAATTTTCGTAAAAAGGGGTACAAAGTTTTTGCTTCACGTATTAATATAATGATCAGATAAATTAATACGATCTACCGTTTCTTTCATAGCAATAGCGATGTCCGAGGTGGCGGACGTCCGCGAAGTGCTGACCTACTACAGCCAGTTCGACGACCCGATCGCGGCCTTCCGCGAGAACCAGCGCAAGCTCATGGAGCAGATGGAGGAGAGGCAGAAGGAGAGGGAGACCAAGAAGGATCAGCCACTCACCAGCAACTGGCTGCGCACGTTCACCAGACGTTAGAGTCGCGTGAGTCTAATCGATGTAGTTAGTCTTCTATATCGCCCGACAGGATTCGAGCCTGACTGGCGTAATTAAATAATTTTGTTTCTTTTTCTTTTCGTTTAACAGAGCTACTCCAAACACTTTGTTTAAGTTAATATTAATTTATATTGACCACTTAACAATATGTCGATGTTATCTTATATTAATAAAAAAAATAAAAAAATGTAAGTACTCACATATTATACCGCTTCGGGGGGCCTTTAGCTATCAAGGGAGCAAAGGATTCATCACCAACGCTGACGAAGTGGATGTGTTCTGATTCCCGGGGCACATTCAGGCACTTTTTGCGCTGGATCGGACTGGGCGTAACTACGTTCTAAGTCTCAGCCTTTCCTTCATAAAAAGCGCGGGGCACATGGGAGGAGGGTGGTTTTAGTGGGTAGTGGGTGTTGCCCGTACAACTTCTCTGAGACACACAAGCTGGTTGATTACTGTTTGGATTGCCCCTTATTAAAGGGTAAAGCCTCCATGATCAACTATGGTCTAATCCCTTACAAAGGACTCAGTATTGATCGTAAATAGCATTTACCCCGCCTTAAAAAAAAATCACATATTTAAAAGTGTCACCCTAGACTTTATATTAATGTTACCATGAGTATAATAGTATACTTTATATCGGCTGTAACCTGTGTTGAGTGCCAGTTAATAAAAAAATTACAACCATTAGCCAGCTGTCGAGTTGATGGATAACATAGCTATGGCTATCTTGTGTTCAAGCGCTATTTAGCTGGTTTTTATAATAGGTAATCATTTCTAGTGTGTGTATTGTAACATGATAGAAAGTACCTATCTTAGTTGATTGATGGCCGGTTCCTATACTTATCTTACTATTCATTCCCTTTCCCTGTCATCGGTTGAATTTTACATTAGTTGTATGGAGTTCATCTCAAATATTAGCCGATAGTAAGGCAAATGAACGGTCGGTAAGATATAGGAATCGGGCCTGACTGTTCACTTCCCTCTCCAGAATTTTCAACCAAATAATGTTATAATTACATTACTCTTATTTTTGTTTTCAGTGTTCAAAGAAGACGAATGAAAATAAGATTGTTACCGCATGTAATCTGAAAAACTAGACACAGTTTTCTACAAAGCTAAGTTTTAATTGTTGGGTATAAACTCATTATTTAAGGCTCAGCATGGTCTGAGTGTTTCTTATGAAATGTCATTTTGCTTTACCAATGAATTATAATACGAAGAATAATAATGGCCGAGGAAAAAAGTAACGCTAAAAACTCCAAAATCCAACACGACTGCATGGCGTCAAGTCTTCTCTTTTTCTTTTTCTATTCTAAGTTCCTATTCACTTTTTGACTTATTTTAGTGTAAAAATAATATTTTCTACAAAAACCGTCAAAAAGCTAGTAGTACAAGCAAGACTTAAATGCGTCCGTGAAATTCGTTCACGTCATCGTGCAGTACACAGTTATAAGGTTCACAAACGAGTCGAGAGGGAGGAGTGTTGCACTCTCGCTCAACCGCTATCCAGACTCGCATGTTATCTTTTTTCACAACACACCGTAAGATATAATACACGTTAACTTGGGTCTGGACATGCACAAACTTACGTAACTAACTTCACTCGAAGCGCATTAAAGTTTTGCGCGTACTTTGCGCCATCTAGTCGTGAGATATTCAGAGTTATGTTATTTACTGGACGAGTGTTTTGCTTAGTCTTACACTTACTCGATGGGTTTTACTACAAAAGACACCACTATTTCTAGATGGGTATTGAAGAAATTTAACTTATTTTCAAAATATTACATAAACTTTCCTATGTTATTTTTTTTATCAATGAAAGCGTATATCCTACTGAATTTATATGTATGAAAATTCAATTATGAAATATTTTTTTTTAATTTTGGATAGTTCTTAAGATAGTCAGACGCACAAATGTCGAGGAGTAATAGACGTTTTATGTCAAAGAACTAATATATATACGAAGGAAATAATTTTTCGGGCCCTTCGGAAAGTGAATCTTAGATGTCTTTCGGTTGTCCAGATTTTCAAATGCCTAGGTCCAGATTGTCATATGTCGTCGTGTGATGTTTTACAATTAAAGCATTGTAAAGGAGCCTCCGAAACGATCAATGTTAATTGTCAACATCGATTTCATTAAAAATAACATAAAAATATTATTTTTGAAACATTTGACAGGTGACATTGACACAGAAAAGTCAATCGCAAAACATTGACAATCCTTTTGGTCCTTTAATGTGTAGAGGCCGCGCCACAAAAGAAGTAACTGAAAGGAAATAAAGGAACTAAAAGTGGCAGCTCCGCTATTTGATAGAAAAGTACCCAGAAACTAAATTTAAAAAAACTTTAATTATGGAATATTCTGTTTATTATTCACTAATTGGTTTGCGGATTAGCAAATAATTACTCTGGCAGCATTAAGTACGGCGATTGTAGCGCCGCGGTCTGTGTGATTTCTTTTGTGGCGCGGAATCTATTCTTGTTTTCTAAAAATATATAGATTAAAAATATAAACGTACTGACAGTTGACATTACACCATTTGTAGGTTTAAAATAATTCCAATTAGATAATTATGACATTGTTAGTTGACGTTAGAGTTGGGTAGGACATTATTTTAAAATGTACTGTACTGAATCAGTACAATGTACCAATTCAAATGGGCCGAGGAGATTTGTATGGTTTGTACTGCGGCAGCATATTTGAAGCGATGAGGCCGGTGAAGCGGTTAGCGTCATTCCCTCATTTGTCCCGTATGAAATTTCTAGTTCGGAAATGTTCGTTAAGAATCGGAGGTTATCGACCTCTGTTACCTCAATTTACTAGCAGTCGTACATGTCATGTTGTCCCTCTTTGTCATGTGAATATCGGTAGAGTCGTTATTGTACTGTCGTACTCGTTCTGTCCTTCATCTTACATTTGACTCGTGACTAGCAGCTCGGACAAATTTTTTGAAGTAGTACAAATTTAAATGTTGAAGCGTATCAGTACAAATCTATTTTGTACGGAACCAATGTACTGCCTCACACGTGTACTCATCACTAGTTGACATTGATCGTCTCGGAGCCCGTTATGATAGAGTAAAATATATCAACTTAGACAGTTTATAAATGTAGTGTTTGATATTGTTTCAATTTGAGCCACCTGCATCCGTAAACAAAGCACATTTATTACCCGTCGGTGTTTGAGCTAATAACATTGAAGCGCTTTTATGACCGCCTTCTTTTGTTTGCTTTGTGTTTAAAATTTGTAATTGGAAAAACAGCCCATTGTGTGATTTTTAGAAATTCAATCGACAGACATATTGTATTTATACAGTATAAAGCAATGCCCCAAGAGAGGGGTGAGGCAGTCAAGCGATAACCACGAGCGAGACAAGACGTGTGTACATTCGACAATCTATATAGTGACGGACTTTGCGCGTGTTATTGGATCGCGCTTTACGTTTGAGCTGATCGTGTTCAGTTATATCTGTACCTGTGTTATACGTGTCTGTATAGTTCTAATAAATTCTATAGTAATTCTAACGGCATTTTAGTTCGAGTCCGGCAACTCGTAACAATATGATAAAAGATACGAGATGTATTTTGCCCAAGTGGATAGATTTTACTAAGATTCGAGTGAGTTTGTCTTGTATTCAGCAAACAGTCTGTGTAAGCTCATGCTTCTTTATGAGTATGGTGACACTAACTCGCAGGTATACTTATCGAAATGAACTAAAAACTTTATCGTATCCCATAAGTTTTTTACTGAATGATTGTCATTCTCTTCCTTGACATTAGTCGCCCAGTTCCAGTTTTCCATTGGTGTTTCAAGTGTCTTTTTTTTTTATTGCAGGAGATCAGCAGACAGGCAGACGGCTCACTTGATGGAAAGCGGTTACCGTCGCCTATGGACATTTGCAACACCAAAGGTGCTACAAATGCGCTGCTGCTCTCTTAAGGGAGACTGGTCACTAATGCCGGAACACAACTCAAGCTTGTTATGGCGACATACTTTAGATCTTTTTACCAACTGGCTGTGAGTTGTTCTGTCGCCTCTTACGACAGGCCGCCCGGCCGCAGGAAATTCTATTCTTTCTCCGTTCCTGCACGGATAAAAAGTGTCTATAGGCGACGGTAACCGCTTTCCATCAGGTGGGCCGTCTGCCTGCTGCTCTGCCAGACGATGAACTTGGGGAAAAATGGTATATAAAATAAAGAAGTCATACATTTTCATGAATGCATTTAGTTTTGACATAAAGTAGCATGAGTCGTAGCTCAAAATGGAAAGACTGTTCTGAATACTAGTATAAGTAAGTGGAGCAACTAATTAGTTTATTGATTTAATATTTTAATTGAATTACTCTATAATATTAAATATTTTTTTAAACAGACAAGTGAAGAAGGCAATGATTTGTCTAATTTAGAAATATACTGAGTTTTAATGGCAACTTGAATAATGATGCTTTGCTGCGTGTCTTTAATTTCAAAAAATGTAATGTCTGTTTTTAACTAAGAATTGTATGTTTGTGTTGAAAATCTGAACTGTTTAGTGAAATGTGCCTTTTCGAGGTACTACAGAAATTCTCGGATCGCGTCAGTCAATGGTACACAATTTGGCTTGAATATTATTAAAGAGTAGAATATTCATTGTACTTGACAGTTTAATAAATTTGAACCAATTAATTTAATACTCTAGACAATTTCGTACGAGTTTGTTTCTATAATAATTAATTGTACTTATTTATATTAAAAAAAAAATGTTTAATAGTATGATTTTTGATTGTGCATTTGTAAGTTGAATGTGTTAATGTTAAATTTGTATGTACGGCCTGAGAAAACAAGTCGTTAGTACTTTTGAAACAAACGTCCGTTGGGTTTCTCTTTTTTCTTTCATCTTCGGCATAATGTATTTTGCTTCCATACTCCTCCTGTATTTTGGCATTAGTCATGGGAAAAATCACTCACCAAGAAGAAAAGAGTGATATATATCTTCTTGATACAAAGATATATATCACTCTTTTATATCTTTAACTCTTTACAGTGAATAGTGTCAGTGTCAATTGCAGACAAGATGAGTTATTATCTGTGAGTGATATACTAGCAGAGCCGACACTCGTACCTGTGGCAACGCAAAATATCCGACATTTAAATAACATATACGCCATTTAGATGGCCTTTGACTTTAGTAAATAATTTTGTAATTAAAAATCTTTGCTAAAATAAAACTGATATGAAAAAAATATAAACAAATAAAGTGAAAAAATATAATAAAATTATAAATAAATAAATAATAAATAATCGGCAGACAAACACACCTGTTGTATATCCCTAAATTAAGCAAGTTACGCTTGTGTTATGGGTAATATACAACGGACTACCCTGGGGCCGATCCCAGACACCCAGACCATAGTAAATAACGGAGAAAATACATTTCTGAAATTTACTATACCAGGAATCGAACCCAGAACCTTTGGGTTGCAGTGTGCTACGCCGGCAAAGGCTTAGCCCGCTCAACCACAGAGGCCGTCAATTAATTACATTAGAACAAAATTACACCATAAAGCTATAGTGTTACGATTTATTGTGGCTTGCTATTATATTCGGTTTCCTCGTTCATTTACTACGCATGCGCAGTGTGCGGGCTCATCATTCTTTCTCTTTTCTTTCTAGTTTCTTCTCATTCGGATCTATAGGCATCGCGCGGAACAGGAATGAACTAAAGAGTTAAAGATATAAAGACATATTTTGAACGCAAGTGATATACAGATCTAATCACTCTTCGCGTCGGATATATATCTTTTGAGTTAATCACTCAGGAGTTACACACCGCTGTTTCGCATACATTATCTGTCACATAACAAATAGTGTCATTCGTCACATCATCCCTATCTTTTTTAGTCTACACTAGGGTTGCCAACTATACTTTATAATAACGTATCCTACTTTATTTTTGGTAAATATACTTTATACTTTTGCATAAAAATGAAGGAACAGGACATCTATAAATTTAATAAAAAATGAATTGTTTGTTTATTTAAATTTATATTGGGAATGTAAAGATAGCTTCCAAAAATTTAAAGATAATGAAAAGTTGTTAGTCTGTGCTAGAATCACATCAAATAATGTCTCCAAGAGAAAAAATAAATAAAATTTTGAAAAATACTTTTTTTTTCTTCCAAATACTTTATTTTTTCCCTGCTTATAAAATGTAATAAGTTATTTTTCTCAAAAATAGTTGGTGACCCTAGTTTACACTCTTATATTCACCAATCTTCTAATGTTATAATCTCAGTTCTATGATTTTTATCCCTTGTAATGACATGTTTTCTTTAGGTCATGTTTGTGCCTCGCGTGTGCAAGGTTTATTGTAAAAACTCAGTCACTCTAGATAGGAAATATATGATAGTTGTTTATTATTATTAATTGTTTTATTTGTTACAATAATATTAGCCTACTAGAAGCATCCATCATTTTATCCTTAGGGCAAAGATCTAGCCCTCTTTGTGAGCACTGTAACAAAGTAGAGAATCTCGTGCATATTGTTCTGGAATGTGGCCAAACCCAACCAATTAGAAGGACACTCTTGCCAGACTCGTCATTACATAGTGGAGGAATAAATATTATTTTAAGCAACCCTTTGAGCGAGGAGGCTGGATTATTATTTAAGTTCATGATTAAAATATTTAAAAATAGAGTTAGTTACAGTTAAGTTTAAAATTATATTTATTTAATTTATTAAAAAATGTAAATTTGCCATCACCTATGAGGCTGATATCGTCATTGGTGACGAAGTCTCAATAAAAAATTAAATTTAAAAAAAAAAAACATTTTATCCGTGCAGGGACGGAGAAAGAATACAATTTCCTGCAGTCAGGTGGCCTGTCGTAAGAGGCGATATAACAACCCACAGCCAGGTGGGAGGGCATTTGCCCGACTGGATGGCTACCACCCCTGGTCTAGAGTATGTCGCCATAACAACCAGGTTCCAGCTCCCTTAAGAGAGCAGCAGCGCATTTGTGGCACCTTTAGTGTTGCAAATATTCATAGACGATGGTAACCGCTTCCCATCAAGTGGGCCGTCTGCCTGTTCGCTGAACTCCTGCAATAAAAAAAAGAATCCTTCTGCTGGATATTCCCATTGTTTTTAAAGCAAAAACTATACCAACCACACGTGCCTAAAGCAGACAGATGGGTTTAACACATCGGCAATCTTAATGAGCAGGTTTCAAGACTCACTTTGCAGGCATTTTGATGCTAAATAAAAAATCCAATTTCAAATCTCATTCCTCTTTATTCAAAGAACTGGCTAGCTTCTTCTATAGTATCATGTTCCTGATTCTGTTCTTTAATCCAAATATCTAACAATCCGGACTCTAACTCGTCATTCTCAAAATCATCGTAAATATCTTGCTCATTGAATTTGCTATCTTTCAAATATTTACTCTCTTCAAACTTGTAGTCCCCTGGTACTTTTTTCAATCTCTTCCACAAGTTTCTTATATTCACCACTTTTGAAACTTCAAACTCCTTCGATTCTACTTTATAACTGTTACTCCATTCATATAATTGTTCAACACTATCATCATCTATGAACATGGTCATGTGTTTAGGAAATAAGGCATGTGAAGATATATCACCTAAAGAATTCTGCATCAAAATAAAGTATTTTTCATCCTGCGGCACAATAGTCATACCAGTTATCGCTGTACTCAACCTATTATTAATAGGATTTTCTAATTCACAAAACAGCGACTTTTGATGAGCTTCCCTTAACGTACTGAATACACTTGGAGGTCTATACGGTATAGAAACACTACTAATATCAGCTTTACTCTCCAGTCTCTTAGCATAATTATTAGTAACACACATATCTTCACACCATTGGCTTGATAGGAACACAAATTCCCTGTCAATTTCTGAACTGCATATAGACATGTACGTAGGAGGACATTGCATACCATGCATCCACCGTTGGACTGGTATAAGTTTATTACTAGCATTATATCTCATATCCATAAGAAACAGATGGTGTTCAGTACCAAAATACAGCAACGGTCTGCCTTTACAGTGCTTTGCAACAGTTATGTCGTTACAAAGAAATTCATCGGCGACTTTCTCTATATCTTTCCACCTTTGAAAAGCATTGTTTGTTCTCTTATCATATAAAACAATGGAATCCTTGGTTATGTGAGTATAGTAACATCTTTCTGAAGCAATCACTGAGCTCCAGTTGTTAGTTAATGTCTTAATTCGTCCCCTCAGTTGCTTATTTCGTCCTGTCATTCGGTCTGTATTAACAATAGTCAATTTGTAATCCAAAGTTGTTACATACAATATATTCTTATGGTATTCATCAAAAGATATACTTGTGAAAGGAAGTTTAGATTCTATGTCTTTTAATTTCTCTATACAAATTTTGTCATCGCTTTCTGTGAGTTTCAGTATAATTATTTTGTTCTTGGTTCGAACTGCTATTAAGTTTTGGCATGACACAGTTTCTAGTATTGTATCTTTACAATCGTAGATTAATTCCTTCTCATAATTTAATATTAGGTTGTCTTTGGAGAATGGTGTAACCCCTAAAAGCATAAGTAAAATTAATTTTAATGTTTTTTTTTTATTTTTTTTATTGCAGGAGCTCAGCAGACAGGCAGACGACCCACTTGATGGAAAGCGGTTACCATCGCCTATGGACATTTGCAACACCAAAGATGCTACAAATGCGCTGCTGCTCTCTTAAAGGAGACTGGAACCTGGTCACTAATGCCGGAACACAACACAAGGTTGTTATGGCGGCATACTCTAGACCAGGGGTGGTCGCCATCCAGTCGAGCAAATACCCTACCACCTGGCTGTGGGTTGTTTAGTCGCCTCTTACGACAGGCCGCCGGGCCGCAGGAAATTGTATTCTTTCTCTGTTCCTACATACATACATACATAACTTCACGCCAGTTCCCTTGCGGGGTAGGCACGAACAACAGAGTGCCATTTAGGCTTATTCTTACACACCTCACTTGCCTCTTTGACATTCATAACTCTTGTCATGCAAGCTCGTCTGTTCTTAAGGCTCCTGACATCACCTTCTGCTAGTACACGATCAATTTCTCTGTTCCTGCATGGATAAAATACGGATAATGTCATGGAAGAAGAACATAGAGAATGAGAGTTGCCCAGTGAAAAACTAAATGTCAAATGTTCCTTAAATACTATTATTCGCCTCTTGGTTTTTTATGTTAGGGGCTAGTTAAATGGGAGTCCGTTATCTGGCTCGCACATAAACAAATTTTTGAAGATATTGAACTGAAAAATGTTACAATGTACAGAATTTACTTACACAAACACAATGAATAAAATTACGAATGTTAGCATAACCCTGTAGTAGGTCTTAGTTATAAATAAAGGAAAGCTTTAATAAAAACTAGCTAACATTATATATCTAATGATGAGCATGGCGACACAAACAAGAGCTTCGTGTTACAGAGATGAATATGTTGCAGTGGATGTGTGAAGTCACGCGAAAGGACCGCATCAGGGACTTAACCTTGACAGCTGTCATGTATGTAATATAGCAGATAAACTGCAAGAGCATCGGTTAGCTGGTACAGGCAGCCACATTTTACAGAAACCAGCCAGTTATGTGGTGGACAAATGGTTAGCCTTCCACCTCCATCAGGTCCCGGTAGGAGGCTTCGGCCCAAGAAATGCTGGCTTGATGTTGTAAAGGATGACATTGTGTACTAATAGTCGTACAATTAGGGATGCCGAAGATTGCACGAAGGGCTGACGAAAAAGTAGGAAAGCAGCAAGACTACGGGCTTCGAAACAGACACTCAAAATGCAACATGGATTTAATACTAGTATTATGATGATATCTTCATACTTACATAAGCAATTCAATTCACTGTGCAATAAATAATCAGATCCGTGGAAATTGATCAGTTGCATGTTACCATTGCCAGCGTAATACCAGTTATAGTTGCTATCAAAAAACACATCTGGGTTCTGTTCCCAATGCTCAGCCATTTCCACAAATGCTTTGGGACATTCCAGCACATTGTCATTGTGCCATTTGTATCTGCGTTTGTCAGATGTTATGGCTGTAAATAGAGAAAATCAAACTCAAGACTGCTTTCAGTGTTTTTCGCTATATGCTATAGTTCAGGATTTGGCTGTGAAGGCCCACTTGAAAAATTCCCCCAGTTTATGAATGCCAATAGAAAAATGTAAATATAAAGTTATATGTATTATATACAGAACAAAGTAGAATCACAAAACAATTATATTTTTTGTTTTCCTATTTGTCATCTGCAATCGACTGGAGAGCCATAATCAGTTAGGTTCAATGTATCACTTTGTTGGTCTACTCCAGTGAATACTCAACCATTACAATATATACATACATACATAACTTCACGCCAGTTCCCTCGCGGGGTAGGCACGAACAACAGAGTGCCATTTAGGCTTATTCTTACACACCTCACTTGCCTTTTTGACATTCATAACTCTTGTCATGCAAGCTCGTCTGTTCTTAAGGCTCCTGACATCACCTTCTGCTAGTACACGATCAATTTGATCATGGAAGGTGTGTCGTGGCCTTCCACGACTTCTGCATCCATCCACTTTTGCATTGTATATCTGTTTAGTCATTCTTTCATCATGCATTCTTTCCACATGCCCGAACCACCGGAGCATTCCTTTCCTTACCTTCACCTTCATTACAATATATCAGGCGGATTATAGCCTTTGGTCTAGGTTTAATATATGCCATCTCTTTAGTCAATGGATTTCGTTGTTTCTGTCGAGTAGTACTCTGGCGAAGCTATTGCTGTGATACTGTAAGCGGGATTTATATACTGTGCTGTAGTATTTTACTTCTTCCTTTACAGTAGGTATATTTAAAAACAATTATATGACAGCATTATGAATGGTAGAATTGGTGCCCATAGATGCGAGATACACACCATGATCAAATAAAATAGCAGAAGTGTTAAAAAGTTTACCTGACCCGGTAAAAAGTATTTCAGATAAATATGTGTGTATTATGATATATTAATGAAAGTAGATGGAGCAGTTGTTTGTCAGGATCATCGCAAGTGGAGATCCAGTCTCTGCCTACCCCCATGCGAAACACATGTGATTGATAATGCATTTTAGAAATGTTTTTTTTTCTTATTTTGAAATACTTTGTATTATGTCTTAACTCCACACCTCCCAACAGACTTACTATATTATAGACTAGGATTCACCCGCGACTTCATCCACATTGGATGGGTAGCAAAAATCAGTTGTTTCTGAAAAACACAGAAAATTTGAATCAGTAAAAAGTGCATTGGAATCACTATTTTTCCGACCTGGCCACTTTAATCTGCACCTAAGAAAATTCCCGTGGGATTCCTGAGATCAAATGTATGGCAGATTTTAAATCAAGGAATTTGCTGTCAGTCAACGAAAACCGCATTAAAATTGGCCCAGTAGTTTTTTTTAGTGAATCCCAAACAAACAGACAAACACAAAGGACTACACTTTTACAATTTTACAGATAGATAATAAGGTCTTTGTATTTTCCTAAGGAAATAATCCATCTTATGTCTTTGTAATCTGTTATCCTTTGAAAATGGGATTGTCTCAGTGAGACATGGATGCCAAAATGATGAAAGCTCATATGGGTATAGCTGCATATGTCTAGTCATCGCAGTGGACAACGAACTACTGGCTAGCGCAATGCAAGAGCGCACATATTAATAGTTGCTCTATCTCGCTCGCACATCATCCGTCCTGGTCACACATTGTGCTATATGTTGTATTACCTGTATGACTTGTTAATATTTGTACTTAAGGTTACCGTTTCCAAAATAAATTAGTTCACATCAGTACTCGACAGTGAATACTACTCTCTGCCATCGGAATTATCATTTAACCTCTACCTCTCGCTGCTACATGGGCAGAAACCCTATTGGTATATAAAAGTGAAACATACTATTCAACCTCCTATATGTCCTCCATTTTAAATTCCAGTCAATCTTCTTGGCCATAGTCTCGGTAACAGGATCTTTTACATGCATATTTCTGATTTCTGTAATCATTTTTGGTTTCATACTTTTGTGAGAAAAACTTTCAAAATATCCAGATTTAAGACCACCGTCCCATTCTTCGTGAAATGCGTTTAAAGGGTGGCCTGGTACCAAGTAGTGTAATGTATCACATCTCCTGGTCTGACGGAGATTCAAGCAGTAAAATTTATAAGCTTTACTATGTTTGTTTTTCGATTCTAAATATTCAAATATTTTTTCTACTGTTGCATTATTGTCCAGCGAGTCAGCTGCAAATGTATCCAGCTTTCTTTTCTGTAAAACATAATTTAAATTTTTTTCTTTCTAATAATTACAAGTAATAACCTAAAAATGAATCAAACACCTCAGACAAAAGAATAAAAGTATCAACAAGCTTTGAGCCTATGTGAAGAAGATGCATTTTACAATCTTGTGTGGATAAATTATGTAGTATATACATGATTTGTGTCTGTTTGGGTATTAGTAATGTATTCGCTGGAAATCCAGTGCCAAACCAGAATGACCCATTATTATAACTATACTGTTAAAACTTAAGATCTTATTCATAATGAGTTAGAGTACTCAATATAAATAAGACCTGTCTTTTCCCTTTCCTTTCACCATATCCCAATTATTTGTGGTTGGCACAATATGTCTTTTGTTTGTCTCAGCCTTTCCTACATAAAAAGCGCAGGGCACATGGGAGGAGGGTGGTTTTAGTGGGTGGTGCTTGTCCATGCAACTTCTCTGAGTCTCCACACAAGCTGGTTGATTACTGTTTGGATTGCCCCTTATTAAAGGGTAAAGCCTCCATGATCAACTATGGTCTAATCCCTTGCAAAGGACCCAGTATTGTGCGTAAATAGCATTTACCCTGCCTTAAAAAAGAAATGTTTTTGCTTCCACACTCCTCTACTCTGACATACGTCTGTCACCACACATATCATCCTTCACACAATCCATCCATCTTTTTTTTGATCTACCTTTACATTTGTACCCATCTAACTTGTAGTTTAACATTCTTTTTGTCACATGACTTTCATCCCTCCTCACTATATGCCCATACCAACTTAATCTTCTTCTTCTCAATTTTTCAGTCACAGGTGCAACTTTCGAAGATCCCCTTATGTAGTCATTTCTCACCTTATCCATACTTGTAACACCACACATCCATCTCAACATTCTCATCTCAGCTGGTCAATATAAATAAGACTGTTAGGCTATAATTATGTGGCCAGATTTTTTTTTTAAAACAAGTACAATAAATCGTAATTAGCTTAACAGTATTTTATGGCATTGATGTATCACGCAGATGAGGTTTAAGTTCCAGAGAATGATCATTCGCCTTTTAGGCAGTTTATAAGACCTTACCGAAACAGTATTACAATTAAATATATGGAGAGAATAAAGGATACTTTTGTGAGGAAATCTAGATACTGAAATTAACAATGTGAGGGACTGACTGTACAAAGTTAGACATCAGTCAAGAAGTTTGTGAACATACATTTTGTGTAAATAGCTCTCTATGCACCTGATATATACCTTAGGTGATCACAGATATTATATACACCTGGAATAATGCTACAACATGGCTTTATGAAAAGAAAGTGTATTTTTTCGTATTCAATAAGTATTAAATGTTTATAAACATCCTCCAAAGCTAGGAAGAGATCTGTTGTGAAATTTGATAAGTATATAATATTTGAAATTTCGCTTATGAGCATAGCATATTTTTTGTTTAGGACAAAACATTAATAACTAATAATTTCGACAAAGTACGTAATCAAAGTACACGCCTCCGGTGCATCTGCGAGTATTACAGTCTAATCTGTGAGAAAAATATATTTTCAAATAATACTTGCTCTTATATCAAGTTTGCTATCATTAGCCATTTCACTATTATTCATTATTTACTTGATTTTAAACAATTATGATCACGGAAATCTAAAATTAAAAATACGTACATATATATACTGACTAGGGATGCTCGATGATCATCGATATTAAAACATAAAACATCGATGTTTTAACATCGATATTACAT
Organism: Dendrolimus kikuchii; assembly: GCA_019925095.2. Lineage (NCBI taxonomy): Eukaryota > Metazoa > Arthropoda > Insecta > Lepidoptera > Lasiocampidae > Dendrolimus > Dendrolimus kikuchii. The sequence continues at coordinate 3,026,568 of CM034402.1, forward strand.
TATATAAAATATCGTAACATCGATGTCACGGACACATATCGAAATTTAGTCGCGTACATAATAATCGAAATCTATGAACGCTTCCACAGAGTATTTATCAAATAAATTCTGATTCTATCAAAAACACAAAAAAATCTCTGTCGTTAGTTCGTAGGGATGCAAGTATCGAAAGCAAAAACATCGATGAATCGATACATCGATGTTACAGAACAAACATCGATGTACACTACACATCGCCCAAAAGACATCGATGTATCGAAACACCGAAGTTCGATTCTTTATTTTAAATATCTATCAAAAAGTAAAATTTTGTATATTATATATTGTTTATAACAATATTATCTATTGCTATTGATTAGGTAAGTCTTTAGAATAAGGAAAGTGTAGAGTAGGGGCAATAAAATTACATTTAACGAGTTTCATGGTAGTTATTGTTGCGGTGTCAAATAGTCGGTGTAATAATATGTTTTTGGCTTTTTCGTGAAAAATACGTTTAAAACTCTATAGTTCTTGATCCAGAGGTTATAACTTAACTCAAAGATCATGCCTTCGTGCTTCGTGAGTGAATAGTTCCGAGGTGCTGCTCACTTACAGTGATTGACAGTGAACGAATTGATCTAAAACAAGATCCTATGCAAGTTTGGGACAGTGTTATTGGTTCTACTTATCCAAAGTTAAAAAAATTTGCGGTGAGATATTTAAGCACTATTGCGACATCAACGCCATCTGAGAGATTATTTTCTAAGGCTGGTTCAACCCTATATCAACAGCGTAATAGGTTGAAAGGTTCTGCGCTTTCCAAGTTATTATTTTTACAGTCAATTGACAAAAAGTATTGGAACTTATAAGGTGTCCCTATGCCCTGATATCTTCAATTTATCTTTCATTTTGTTGAATTATAAAAACGTTGTGATTTTATGGCTGTTTTATTAATTGATCAATGTTTGCAAGAAACATCGATGTTGACTGACATCGATGTTTTGTGCTTAATAAACATCGAGAATCTATGTTCTGCTATCGATGTCATTATCGATGCCATCATCGATGTTTTTCCAACATCGAACATCCCTAATACTGACATCTGACATATAGGTTACTAGGAATGTGCATTTCTTGTAGTTTAAAAAAAATATCGATATGACGATTTTCGATTTATCGAATACTACGGGTCATAACAACCTTTTTTTTTTTAAAGTACAGGGGGAATACATTTCATACCATACCGAGTCCCTCTCGACTGTGGGGGCGGGACCAGACCTCGGCGAGAAGCACCGCGCAGCGTGTGCGAAGACTATGGGCGGAACCAACTACTCCGCTAAACCTAAACCTGCGTCCCATACCCGGCGCTTGTGTGGAAGAACATGAGATGACGAGCGAAGCTACACCCATTGTTCAACCGCGCAACAAGCTTAAATCACCCCACGGGTCATACCCTGGTGGATGTCTATTTTACTTACATAAAAACTTAATTTGGTTTTTATATATCGCGAGAGAAACCGCGGACAAAAGCTAGTATATACTTAGTCTGGTCATAAATACAGTTACAATTAAAAAGAAACAAAATATTACATTTGAATTTGGAATCTGTCATTTTTATATGATTGTTCATTGTGTTTTCTCATTTTGGCGCCAATACATTGTACAACAAAAATGGAGTGGTGCGATAAAGAGAACCGAATCGCTATGATTCCATTACACAAAGTAGGTATGGAGCCAAATGCAATTTTTAAACCTCTCCATACGCTTGGTATTAGTCAAATGTTTGTGTGCCGGGCTATTAATAGGTACAATGAGACCTCCTCTGTTTGTGGCAAAAAAAGATCTGGCCGTCAACGTAGTCTTCGTATGAAAAAGGTGCTCAAAGCAGTAAGAGAAAGAATTCGAAGAAATCCTCTCCGAAAGCAAGATTTTATCTCGGGAGATGAAGATATCGCCTAGAACCATGTCGCGTATTTTAAAAGATGACTTATGGCTCGCAGCCTATAAGAGACGCACTGGTCATTTCTTAACTCATAATTGAAAAAAGAATAGGGTGGTAAAATCGAAACAACTACTGAAGCGGTACGCAAAGGGAGGTCACAGAAAAAAATTGTTTTCGGATGAGAAAATTTTTACAATTGAGCAACATTTTAACAAACAAAATGACCGTATTTATGCTCAAAGCTCTAAGGAAGCTTCTCAATTAGTCGACAGAGTGTAACGTGGACATTATCCGTCTTCAGTGATGGTTTGGTGGGGTGTTAGCTATGAAGGAGTGACTGAGCCATATTTTTGTGCAAAAGTATCAAAACATCGGCACAAGTGTATCAAGATACCATTCTTGAGGAGGTAGTTAAGCCCCTTAACAACACCATGTTCAATAACCAAGAATGGTCCTTCCAGCAAGACTCGGCACCGGGTCATAAAGCTCAGTCCACGCAGTCTTGGTTGGAAACGAACGTTTCGGCCTTCATCAGAGTTGAAGACTGGCCGTCGTCTAGTCCCAATCTTAATCCGCTGGATTATGATTTATAGTTAGTTTTAAACGCCATGATAATTTGGAGTCCCTAAAACAATCCATACGATTGGCAGTGAAGAATTTTCCCATGGAAAGAGTGCGTGCTTCTATTGATAACTGGCTTCAACGTTTAAAGGACTGTATTGCAGCCAATGGAGACCACTTCGCTTTAAGCTTTTTATATTTTAAATTGTTTTATATTTACGTATTAAACTAACACACTGTAAAACTTATGTTATTTGCAATAGAAAAAAATTTTTCTTTGTTACAATATTTATGGCAAGACTAGGTATAAACCTAATTGAAAAAAATACCTAACTGTTGGTGAAAACCGCTTAAAATCCATTGTGTGGTTTAGTATCTAAGACTAAAACATTCAACACATAAAAATATACAAAAGCAACAATTTCCCTAATGCAACATCAGTACTGGCCAATCTGTTAATTGATACGTGCTAGATACACAGATTCGAACACGTTAAAATTAACCCTATTAAATCTAATCGGAGATAAGTATTAAGATATACATTTTAGAGTCAGGATGAAAAAAAAAAATTGTTTTAGAAACTTCATATAAGATAAGCTTGACAACGTATAATAAAATCACTTGGATTTTATAAAATCCTGTGTTGAAATTGAAAGTATAACAAAGTATTCTCTATACTATTTTGTTCGGCGACGGCTCCAACGCTTTAATTTGGTTAACAACAACAACAACAACAACAATACTCTTTATTGTACACCAACTTAATAGTAACACATTTACATATCTTAATATTAGGTAGTAGTACAATGGGCGGCCTTATTGCTTAAAGCAATTTCTTCCAGGCAACCATGTTAAATCAGTCTTTTTATTGTGTTGTTGTTAAATCAAATCAGTATTATATTTTAGGTTATCAGGAATATGTTTAAATTAATATCAATGGATCTTTAACACATTAGAATGCAAAAAGTTCTGTTTAATTAGGTACAAAGATTTTAACAAAAACGTCGCCCACGATATGTTAAATAAATATTAAGGGTGTATCGAGATTTTTTTGTTATTGCTCTACTATAGCCAACAGGCGAACGGTCCACGTGATGGAACTAGTAACCGTCGCCTACCATGTACTTCTGGGCTCGAAGGGAGTCTGGAACTTGGTCACTGATGACGTGTTGTTTTGTTAGTTAATAAGCGTTATTTTTTCTCTGTTTCTGCAACGCCAATGCCAAATATGTTTATTTCAATCCAAAATCTAATGAATATAAGTTTGGATTTATTGACCACAACTACACCGAAGAAGAAAGAAGATGTCCCTTAAATCCCTTTCCTCTGCTAAATATATGTTTCACTGATAAATGAAAAATCGTTTCCTACAGTATTTAAATTGTATTTTAAATAGAAAATAAAGCACAATACCAAAATAAATAGAAGTCTTCTGTATAACAATAATTTAACACGTTAAATTACAAATACCTAACTCAAAGACATCAGAACTGGATGAAATTAAAATCTACGATAAACACACAAAACAATACAGCTTATACATTGTACATTATTTCAGGGAATGATAAGGCAGCAAAGACTGTCAACACTAAAATTGAATAAAAGGCGACTAAAACGTCTCTTTTCATCTTTAATATCGAGTCAAATTCTTCTGTTCCAGGACAATTATTTAGTGCACTCACTCCATTGTTCAATGTATATTTTTGAGTCATAGCTTTCTTAGGCATATCGACAGGAGTAAAAAGTTCCACGCAAGTTTCTTGACTTAACTTTTCCTTATACACATAAGGGACAAGTGAATTATGAGAATCGTTGGATTTTTGTAATTTTGGCGGTTGTATAATCATCTGCTTGTTTTCAAATGAAGACATCGCGTAAGTTTGATATCCGGAAAATGTAAATATCGATTGACTAGAGGGCTCGCTCAAGACTCCTATCAGCGAATTGGTTACGTTCGTGCTATGATTTAAAGTGACAGGCAAGAACTCAGAGGGTACATCTGTAAAATTACTAACGTACTCGCGTTCTAGAAAATTTACGCTCACTTCCTTATCAACACTCGCAGGCTTCACGTTCTCCACAGTGTCAATTTTACTTGGATTTCGCATGTCTTCATTAACATCTTCACGTTTAGATAAATAATACGTAAAAATGGAAGGGCTAGATTCCAGTTGTTTCAATTTGTCTAGAGAAGGTATAGAGGTTAGATCGCGAGAGCTATCTTTTGCACAAGTTTCCAATTCTGCGGCGTTATTTAGCTTTGGTTTCAGCTCTTTCTTTTGTAGTTTCTGACAATCAGTATTAGCTATTTGCGATTGACATGATGTTATCTTTTGAATTTCATTAAGAAGTCCAACAAGCATGTCTAGCGATGTCGTATAATCAACGTCATCACCATGTTCATGTGTTTTTGCATACGTTGCTTTATCTTTCACTTCTTTTGTATGTTCTGCAATCCCCGACGACGGAGTCTTAAAATCATATGATGATATTTCTACAGATTTGCTTTCAACACTTGCGTTGTCTTTAGTTTTAATATCATCTTCATGTGAAATATTTAGACTCTTTAAAGTTTTCATCTTAACACTTTGTACTATTTCAGTAGCATTTGAATAGCATGTGGTGCATTGCGTTACTTCATCAGATTTACTACTGTTGAGATGAAAATTATCAGTCTTAATCGCATCCTTCATAAGATCGTCCAATGATACAAGTTTAGAACTGGAAGTACAAAGTGTGTTTCTGTATTTGGGAAAAGAATACCCAACTGTTGTAATCTGCATAGGAAAACTGGCAAGTCTCCAATCGATATGAGTTTTAGATAAAACTGAAAGAGATTTTAACTCGCAAATGCTCTCACCTTTGTTTATTTTGACATGTGGTAAAGTTGTATTCTTCAAAACAGGCAGTTCAGCGTCACCACTCTGTAGTGAGAATACTTGTCCCATCGATTGTTTAGGAGTCAACGTCAAATATTTTATCCTCAATCTTTTTTGAAAAGCTCCTACCGACTTTCGACGGTTCAATGCGTTCTCCAACTTCTGAATTTCAGTAAATGAATTGAAAGGCTGTACACTGTGTTTTATAAGTTCATCTGGGCTAATGACATATTCTTCCTTATTTTTAAGAGTTTCAGCGTCGTTAACTGCCGTTTTAACGTTTTTGTCTCGGAATATATCTATTTGATAATCAGAGTCTATTGAAATGCGCTCATCTTCTTTGGATAGACTATCGTTAAACGAATCTTCAGTGTTGTTTCTACTATATTTGAAACTAGTTTCTACACCTTCAGAAAGAACGGCAAGGCATGGAGGATTGGCCTCGATTATCGAATCTATTATTCGATGCAATTTGCTACCTAGTTCGGTTGACTCCTCTGGGTAATTATTTGATACTTCTGTCGCTGAAAAGTATTGTTAATTGAATAAATTTTGTTGAACTGAATAAATAATAAATGGGTTTGCACAATTTATTAACCTACCTAGACTGATGTCTGTTGGAAGTAGCGGAACGCGCGATTTTAGCGGACGGTGTAAGGAATCGCCAACAAGCGCGCGACCATAATGACTGTTCACGTATGATTCCACAGCCACCATTCTTTTCCTGAAATAAAACTCAATGATCACTAAGCACTGTTAATGAATAAAACTAATTAAAATATAAATGTGACTCACAAACTTTCTGGGGCTTTCGGCAACTTATGTTTGTATGACGGCGCAACCACTGACGACTCCGTAGATTTATGAATATGATTAGTCACTGGATATCGCACTGTTTAAATTAATTATAATTTAATAAAAAATGGATTTTAATTTTTTATACTATGCCTATATAATAAAATAACTATTCTAAAAATATCTATAAATAGTTCAGGATATACAGAAGTCAAAAAACAAAAGGGACAAAAAAATCTAAAATTCACCTTTACACACCTAAAGGTGGCACAGAAGGAGCATGTTTAACGGACACAGCCGAGGTAGCTTCTGTTCTTTTTATTTTGTTTCTTGAGCTAGCTGACGCTGGAGGTCTCTGTGCTGAAAGAGAATTCGAAGCTAATCTTTGCAATCTATTGGTCATTAAATTTCGTCCATATTTAGTATGATATTCATCGCTATGGGCTTGGACGTACGATCGTTTTGGTTGAGCCAAGGCATTTAATCTTGAAGGGAATTTACATGGTCCTCGTACTGCTTCCCCTCTTGCTTCTTTTGCCTGGTCTATTATATCAGCTAGCTTTTTTCGAAATATTTTGTCACGCTTGTCTTCTATAGTTATTTGATAGTGTGGAATTTTTGGTACATCTGTTTGTATTGCACGAGGGTTTTTCTGTCTAGGCGTGATTTTTTTCAATTTATCGACATCAGCATCTTTGTTTTGATCTACTCTAAATCTCCGTAGAAAAGAATTTTGTCGTGTACCACTTTTAATATCAGCTGTAGGTGTATCCCCTTTCTTTGATACTAGTTTAGGTTCTATAGGTCTTTGTCTAGTCTTTTGGACGTTTTCGAACTCGTGAAGTATTTGTGATATTGCTCTCAAAGGATTTTCCGGCACTTTAATCGGTGTGTTAATAACTACACGCTTCTCTTTTTTTATTTTATCAAGTATAGGAGCTTGTACTTTAGTATTAATAATAACTTTTGGGACTACTGATGGAGGCGTTACTGATTGTTTATTGGGAATTGATCTTTGCGTGGTCTCTTCAACATTTACCTTATCAAAACTGAAGCAGCTAGGAACTGAAGAAGTTTGATAATGTTTTAAACTAGTGCCACTATCACTGCCCTGTATCGTAGAGCTGCCATGTGCTTCAATAATAACTATTTCCTCGTTATTATAATTTGTAATTTCTCCTTTAAGTGGCTTGACATCAAGGACATTGTTCTTTTTAATTTCTTTCATTAGATCATATATTTGTTTGATACTTTCCCTACATTCCATAGCTGACGAAGTCTTTTTTATTTGGTTATTGTTATTGATCTGTATGTCTTTAGGACTATTTGCAGGAACCGTATTAATTGAGCTGTGAGTCTTAATCACATCTAGCGGGAATGTACTTTTCTTATCTTCTTCCATTTGTATGGATTCTTTTGCCCTAAAAATAAATAAACTTAGTTAAGCATTCAAATTCAATTCTTTCAAATTTGTTACGATTACCACGTGCTAACAACGGTGAAGGAAAACATCGTGATGAAACCTGCACATCGAGATAACCGATGTGTCAAACCTGCCAAGCCGCCTTGGACAAGCGTGGCGGGTATACTGTCCGTTCCCCCTATAATGGGAGGCCCGAGCCCAGCAGTGGGACATTTATGGGCTGATATTATATTTATTATACAAACATTCAAAAGCATATAATATGTATAATACAATGGAGCATAAAGTAAAACTTACATTGACGTCGAATTAGCATCCTTCTTGCTGTCGAGATCTGATTCCGATGGGCCTATCAATTGAGACAGAAGTGATAAGTTAACCCTAAAATCGTTAGATACGGCAGATGTAGAAGCAGATCCCAAATCTTTTGGAACACCATTATTTAATTGTTTTGTTTTTAAATACATCATTTCAGTTTCGGCCTCATCCAAATAATAGCTTCTGTTTATGTATTTTGTACTATTTCTATCGGGTGTGTCAATAGACTGTTCACATTCACCTTCAGTATCATTTAATGAGATTTCAGGGATAATTTGTTTCTTCATACTCTTAGCTTTACTTTTAAACGATTTCGTTTCCGAAGGTATATTTTGCCCATAAATGGAATTGTAAAAAGACTTATTTGTTATAGACAGTTTAGTTACAGAATTAGACGATTGAGGCATTGTTGCGCTTTTGCCGTATTTTTTGTTTATTTTGTATCTTTCTCCCATAGCCAGTTTCTTTCGCTCACGTTTCTCCCTAATTTCAAGTAGCTTTTTACGTTTCTTCTCCTCCAGAGCATGCGATTTGTTCTCGTATGGAGATTTTATTCTCATTCGAGTGGGCGATTTTTGTTTATACGCCTGTTGATTTACTCGAGGAGATAAATCTTCGCCACTTTCTTCGGGCAATGATGTCTGCATATTAAGACTTTGCATTTTCATTCGAAGTTCATCTGGAGATATTATATTCAACGTCTTAGTTATAAAGGCTTCTTTTCTGTCAAGTAGATCTCTTAATGCATCATTAGATTCATTAGACTCTTGGTAACTATGACTTTTTGATGAATTCCCTTCATTCTCAATACAAGTATACTCAGTACTATCTAGTATAAAGGAGCCTTCATGATGACTTTCATTTCCGTTATTTCCATTTTTAGACATTTGATTATTGCAATCAAGACAAGCATTGGATTCGTTTTTGTCAATTTCAACGATTCTTACCCTCTTCTCTTTGTTAACTTCTTTCTCATCTTCAGGTTTGATACAAGGCAAAGAAAGCAGTTCCCGAGAATATGATCCTAAAAATATTATAAATTATACTAAATATTTCAAGGTATATAAGTTATAAAATATGTATCTTACATAATTACCTTGTTGAATTGTAGGCACTGCTTGTAGAATCATGATTGAACTAATATTACTTATCACTTGACCTGACTCAAATCTTTTAAGCTGCAACACGACGTCTACCCGTGATTTTGTATCCTCTTCCATAGATTTCACGTTTTCTCTTTTGCAGCTTATTATCAAATTATCAGCGCAATGCTTGCTAAACAGCTTATAAGTTCCGCAGATCAATTTAGGAACTTCAAGTACTATTTCCTTTTCTAGGATTTTAGATAACGATCTCACATCTACTTCAGAGTGTACAATGTCGTCCCAGGACAAAATAAGTCCGCTCGCTTTTCTCTCAACCTGCAAAGGAATGCTTGTGGAGGTTGCTAGAACCTTAGTATTTTGATGATTTTGAGCGTTATCTACTTCCTTCCACATTTCTTTTGCTCTGTTAGTGAGGTAATCACCATTGCTTATACGCTTAAGTTGTTCTATGGTTTGTTTTACATAATGAATAATGTTATCCATATAAAAGTTGTAGTTGTCTTCAAGTCTTTTGCAGCAGATATAATCAAGAAGAGAGGTTGGAAGAACACTTTCTTCTAATCCATTTTTAGTAGACATTAACTTCAAGCTCTTCAGTTGTTTTTTGATGTAGGAATCTTGAAAGAGGAAATGTTTATCGTATTCTGTGCTTAGTTGAGAAGATTGAATTTCTAAGTCTCCTAACTTTTGGCAGAGAGTATTTTCAAAGGATGGTCCGTTGTTTAATAAGTCTATGCGTTCTTTATTTAATATGAATGTGTTTTGTATGTCCTCTGTACTGTAAATTTCGCCCATTTCAGAACCATCAGACTCGGGATCATCAGCGTAGACAACAGTTTCAACGTGTTGGTTTGGTCTTCTTACTTGATTGATATCGTTGGCATTGGACATTAGTTTGGTGCCTATATCGATATTCTTGTACAGTATGACCAAATCTCTCGTGGATAGATCTTCCTCTGTAAAATAGTTTACATAAATATAGTATTTGAAAAGCGGAAACTCTGGGAAATATCAAACGAATTACAAGATTGTTGACAGCTACTTTGTGCCAAGAATGACAATACAAATTCGTGGCGATTCAGGGGAAACATGTAAAACTCAAGAATCATTCGTGCTAGAGTTATAGCTTATAGAGTTTAGCTCCTAAATTAGCCAAGTCTGATAAAATCTAATGATACTGCGAATCAACAATTTTGTACAGCGGATAATGAAGTTAAAGCTTATACTAGGCTTGTTTTCAAACCATTATTTTTAAAGCAGGGTTATGTAATAACAAAAACAGAGTCGGAATCTATAGTTAAAACACGGGCACCATCTGTACCGGGCCCATAAATAAGTTTAGAAGGGTTAAACTACATAGAGCAGATATTATATTTTTTTAATTTTGTAACCATTTACTAACTAAATATAATGTATAACATTAGATTAACAAAAAAACATTTTTGGTTTGTTTTGGTATCAAGTTAAAAGGAAAGTATGCACTGAAGACCAGTGTCGCGACACCGTGCTAGGATAATAAATGATGCGCAAAGCCTATATTAAACTGTGCTTTCAAAATAGCGCATCGATTATGCGATATTTCTCGCGCGTTATTCCCGCCGTTTACTATTGGCGCTAAAAAAACATAGTCGTTGAAACCAACGCGCCAAACGACAAAATCCTTCTGATAGAATTGACGACTCTATAAATAGTATGTGATTAAAGTGTATGACAGAAGTTCTCTTTTATTTCCTGCCCACACTCAATAAAAACATCACCACTACACCGAGCAACATACACCACATCAATGGTGATATTCAACTTCTTCAGCGGCGTTGTGTCGGATATAATACTAGCCCAGCAATAAGTCGAGTGCAAACCTCGTTTGCTGGAAATGCAGCGGACAATTTCTCAAAAGATGCCACATGTTTTTTTAATCACATGTAAGCAATGTTTTTCGCGCACTTACCGGCGTTCTGGAAATCGTGATCCCCTGCCATCAGCTCGAACAACTCGCTGGCGGTCTGATACTCGTGCGAATGGTCCTTCTGAATACTACCTTCCCCTGCACCCTCACTATCAATCTTATTTATCAACATATTTTCTACATAAAATTTTCACTTTTCAAATAAAGCATAAAAATATTTCCAAAAATAATTAAATTTGAAACAATAACAAAAATGCACGTTATTATACGTTTTATAATTGAAAAAATTTTAAGTCGACATTTTCGAAAATGATTCCGACAGCAAAATTTATGTCAGTTGTGTTTGAAATTGGAATGTCATGGCAATCTGGATTTACGGCCAGTATCATATTATTTTAAATAATAACGTCGACGAAGGTTCTAATGGTTTGATGAACATATTTGAGAACGCGTTGCCGGGGAAGCTTAATAGCTAGAAACGCACTTGCATCTCATTTATATCATGCAGGTTCGAATCCTAACCGGTTGCTATCCCTTTATTTAAATAAAAGTAGGCATGAACCCAACAGTGGGATCTTTGTGGGTTGATCATTATATGTCCTCTGTGGATGTCTTTCGTATTCTAGAACAACTTTTAGAAAAATTATAATCCATCCAAATTAATAAGTAGTTTTCAAATGCACGAGTCCCATTAAAAGCCCACCGTTTTAATTTTACAGATTATGCCTAAAGCCTAAAGTATGATTTCTTTATTGTTTTAAGACACAGTCCTTAAAGGATTTATAATATACAGGTGTAATAAGAACTAAAAGGATTTTGATATAATAAGTTACAACATATTATTTTATGAAAACATTTATTATTTAAAATAACATTCATAAGTATATTATGCATAATAAACAATGTACAATAGTCAATATTACTGTTTCATAATTGTTCCGTACATATTTGAAACAGTCGGGATAATTAATTTATAGTTTTTGAATAATATATCCAGAAAAGTAAATAATCATTTTAAAACACTGTATTTCATTAACTTTGGAATGTAAAAAAATGATAAAATATTCGATACGAGTCAGTCTTAAAAAAAGTTATTATTAAAAACATTTTTTTGATTACATTCTTACTTGGAGCAATATAATATAGGGCAAACTACACTATTATTGGCATCCGACCCAATGATTGGCACATCCTCAATTTATCCAAGATATTAAAAATCTTAATATTTTTTTATTTTATATACATACATACATACATACATAACTTCACGCCAGTTCCCTTGCGGGGTAGGCACGAACAACAGAGTGCCATTTAGGCTTATTCTTACACACCTCACTTGCCTCTTTGACATTTATTTTATATCTATACAATAATATCATTATTATACTTGGCTACAAAATTTTCAAAAAATTAAGGGTGCGCGCAACTGGACCACCGACCACGGCCACCAGTGGCGACCACGCGCCACTGCGCAAACAAACGTGGCGCAGCCAGCCACACGTGTGCAGTAAATCTCTACAAAATGTATGAAAAACGTGTGAACTACTTGCTGCTAGCCAACGGTGACTGTAGTCAGTGGCCCGTTTGCGCCGAGCTTAACATTTCTTAATATCTATAATATAATAAAGTTCTAAATATGCCGTGTCTGTACATTGAAGCTATTATAAATTCGGGATTCACATAAAAACCACTGAGCCGATTTCGATGCGGCTTTCGCTAATCGACAGCAAATTCTGACTTAAAATTTGCGCTACTTTTTATCCTGGGAATCACGCGGTAATTTTTTGGGGAATGATATAAAACGACCAGATAAAAAAAAACGAATTTTGATGCGATTTTCTCGTTGATAGTAAATTTAATGTAATAAAATGTGTGACATTTTCTTATGCCGGGAATCCCGCGAAATTTTTCCCGGGAGCGGTCTGAAGTTGTTCAGGTGCATAAAAAATTGCTTATTCCGACACAGTTTTCACTAAAACGGTACTTTACATTCATTTTTAAATGCTACGATATTTTAAGTCGCGGGACTTTTCTCGGGAGTGTTATATTACTTCAAATCGAGTTGGCTTCGACTCACCTCTTATATTTTGCTAGGCAGTTGTCTAGATTATGTGGATTTAGTTATGTTTTTATATTATATGTAAAAAACCGAATTAAGTATTTATGTAAGAAAATAAATCTACTGCCTAGGGTTTGTGACACGCGGCGTAGTTGTGGGACAAACTCTAGTTTTGAATAAAATAATACGGTGCCAGTCATTGTACTAGGGTGACAACAATAGTACTAACAATATACATTTTAATACCTTTGCATGCATAATTATAATTTCAGATAAAACTACTTAAAACTAAATAAATATTGAGGATTAATGATAATAATCAAAATATGTATATGTTAGTCTGAAGGCTCAATAAAATTTCAATTGCAATATACGCTAAAACATGGTAAAAGGTGTAATATAAGTTATAACTTAAAAGAAATATATTAATGCTATATTATTTTAGTTTTCTAAAAATCTCGTGCAGATCTATCAATAAAAATTCAAATAAATACTTTGGTACATTTTTAAGCTGGGGTTCTAAACAATGATTCCAATAGTTCCGGCTCTGATAAATCCTTCTTGTATTGTTGAGATAACTCTTGGATCAAATGACGTCGCCTCACGTGCGGAGGCTGATAGCTGAAATAATGATACAATCTCAGCTCAGCTGTACAATTTCAAAACTTAGTAACTGACATTAGTTTTTAAATGAAAGTTTGCATATCGAGATCCGTTTCCTATCTCTTATACTTACCAATTGCCATACTATCGGTTAAATGTTGACATAAGCTCCATACATATCCCATCCTTTCTATCCCAATCTCCTATCCCAATCCCACATCCCATCCTTTCTATCCCAATATCTATTCCAATCCCATATCCCATCCTTTATATCCCAATCCCATATCCCATCCTTTCTATCCCAATACCTATTCCAATCCCATATCCCATCTTTTATATTCCAATTCCATATCCCATCCTTTCTATCCCAATCCTATATCCCATCCTTTCTATGCCAATTCCATCCTTTCTATCCCAATCCCCTATTCCAATCCCATACCCCATCCTTTATATCCCAATCACCTATTCCAATCCCATACCCCATCCTTTATATCCCAATCCCCTATTCCAATCCCATATCCCATTCTTTCTATACCAATCCCATACCCCATCCTTTCTATCCCGTTTCTCAGCTGGGGAGTTTCTTGTCGCTTCTTCTCCTTTAAACAGCGATAACACGTTGCTAAGCGGTGTACATAGAATAGGAAGTAGATTTATATTACATAAGTATAATACAAAAGTAGAACTAGTTTAACAACATTAGGTCGTTTTGGTCCTACGCAAAAGGAAGGTTTGCATTGAAAATCAGCGTTGCGTGGGATATAATTCCGGCACAGCAATATGTTGAGTGCAAACCTTGTTTGCTGAAAATGCAGGTACAAATTCTCAAAATTTGCTTTGTGTATCTTATACTAATATATAAAGCTAAAGAGTTTGTTTGTTTCTTTGATTGAACGCGCTAATCTAAGGAACTACCGGTATGATTTGTTAAATTCTTTCAGTGTTAGCCCATTTATCGAGAAAGGCTATAGGCTATATATCATCACACGCTAAGACGAATAGGAGCGGAGCACCGGTGAAGAAATGTTTCAAAATCGGGGGTTTTTTTTAACTATTCCATGCGGACGAAATCGCGGACAGAAGTTAGTAATTTATAATGATAATAGTGTGAATTATCCAAAACATAACGAATTTCCATCGCCACGCGGGTGAAACCGCGGGGCGCAGCTAGTATAGCTATAATCCTTCTGTTCGTGTGTGTCACTGAACTTGACCTGATTTTTTTAAATCAGACCAGTAGTTCCTGAGATTAGCGCGTTCAAGCAAACAAACGAACAAACTCTTCTTCAGCTTTATATATTTTGCGTGAAAGAGTAAGAGACATACATCCATACATTCTTACAAACTTTCGCGTTTATGATATCAGTAGGAAGTAGGATATATATTTTTTTTATAAGTTTAAGGCTTGGCAACTAGGCCTTTAAGCCAGGCGCAATTGTATTGTAGGCTACAATCCACACCATTCAACGGAGTTCTTGTGAAAACTCGAAAGGCCACATTTGACTATACAGTTCACATTTCTCACAAAAACACATAATTACTACTCAAAAACTATCGATATCCTACAACTATTGTTCATTTTAGAGTAATTTTACACATTTTTAGAAAATAAAACTGCACAGCACAACGTCCCCTTTCAGTTCCCGCCAATAACTCCCAGGATATAAAAATGAGGACTCACAGATCTGAATTGAGCCTGCTCCGCCTGGCGCAGTCCAGCGCGTGCCGCCTGAGGCAGTCGGGCAGCAGCGTGGGCGCGAGCAGCGCGCCGTCGGCGAGCACGCCCGCGCTGCCGCCGGCGCTGCGCACCACCACCAGCCCGCTGCGGCGTGCGCTCACGCAGATCGTCACCACCTCGTGCCGCCGCCACGGCAGCCCCGTCTCGCAGTAGCGGAGGAGCTCGTCTGGCGGACATATATATACTATACTAGCTGACCCAGAAACTTCGTACCGCCTCAGAATCAATAAATAAAAAAAGGTTGATTTCTGAACGACTTTTAAATTTAATTGATTTCTAAACGACGGCACGAACATCAAATGTTTGACAGGTAGGAATAGTTTCTAAGGGAAAGCGAAATTGTGGTTTTTACTAAATTCCAAGAATTTTTTTCATATTTACTCACCTTTTAAACCTTTCCTGGACTTCCAAAATTAGTCAAATCAGAGACTAATGAACAACAATTGATTTATATATATATATATAGATTAATATGTCAAGCAAAAACTTTGTACCCCTTTTTATAAAAATTGCGCGGACGGAGGAGTGTGAAATTTCGCACAATTATACTTTTTATAGAGAAGAAGTGCAGAATGCTAATATTTTTTAAAATACATTGTGTGTCAAATACATTAAATCAATATATTTGACACACACACGCATATATACTCTTTTGTTTATTGTTAAAGTCAAATTAACAGTGTAGCCTTGACGAAATCTGTGTTTATAGAAGTATAGTCTTTGACCACAGAACCTTAATAATATTCAAACTTATAATTTAAATTAATTATGGTCGAATTTCGACCAACGGTCAACCACTAGTGCTAATAAATAAATGTCTGTTTGTGATATAACAAAATGTAAATTTTCTTATGGTCGTATTCATATTGAATCAGAGTAAGTTTGAAGACTCCTTTAGTATAAATAAGGGTTAATCTACACAGAACCGATTTTATAATTTTATTTTATTTTATCATCATTTGCTAGTTATTAGATTACAAAAAATCTTTTTGGTTCGTTTTTGTATCAAACTTATTAGATTAAACTTGTTAGAGTAAAGCTGAGTGTGCATAGACACTTAAATGATGATTAAAATAAAATAACCGCTAAAACTATAAAACTTATATCGGGTGTTTCAGCAAACGGAACACCTACTTATTTTTTTTTATTGCAGGAGTTCAGCAGACAGGCAGACGGCCCACTTGATGGAAAGCGGTTACCATCGCCTATGGACATTTGCAACACCAAAGGTGCTACAAATGCGCTGCTGCTCTCTTAAAGGAGACTGGTACCTGGTCACTAATGCCGGAACACAACACAAGGTTGTTATGGCGGCATACTCTAGACCAGGGGTGGTCGCCATCCAGTCGAGCAAATACCCTGCCACCTGGCTGTGGGCTGTTTAGTCGTCTCTTACGACAGGCCAGCAGGCCGCTGGAAATTGTATTCTTTCTCCGTTCCTGCACGGATAGAACTTAAATGGGTGAAAGGACATAACACTAGCGTACATTTACAAGAAGGAAAAATATCTTAAAAATTTAGTTTTAAGAGTTATGACCACTTAAACTTTCACTTCTTATCACCATAATTTCGCATAAAACCAGGTGGAACATGTACAGTAAAAGATTTTTAATCGAACATATTTTTTCTTTTTCAAATTTATTCATCCGGTATTGAAAAAACGCATGAAAACTAACTTCAGCAGCGACGTAATTTTGATAGAATCCCCCCTAACAATGTTTACAAATCGTTGAGGTCACGAACTGTCAGCTGAACTTTATAAAAACGCCGACTATCGGTAAGCCGGATGCGCGGTTGCTTTACCGGCGTGATTGTGTTTGGCAGCATTATTATAGGGCAAGGAACTTATCAAATGTTTTATGCAAAGTTCAATCATTCTTAGTGTACAATGTTAAGGGAGAAGCACAGTCAAAGTTATTATTTTTTTTCCTGTATCTTTCTTATTATTAAATAATAAAATTATAATGCATCTTAATTAAGATATATGCCCGTTATACTATAACGGTTTCAAGCAGGTATTCCGTTTGCTGAAACACCCTGTATATATATATATATATATATATATATATATATATATATATATATATATATATATATATATATATATATATATATTTATTGTAAATTTTTGCCATTTATGTAGTTTTCATAGACGGGGGATAGATGAATAAAACTAGAACGGGTTGAAATAGAGGATGAAAGTTTGTATGAGACCAATCATTTCTCAAGTTTATAGATACAAAAATTTATCACCTATAAAAAAATGCGGTAGTAACTCGATCTGTCTGTCTGTTAAGCCTTCACGGAAAAACTACTAGGAGTGCTGGATAGGTTTTGCTGTAATTTTGTTTAAATGTAGTTTTAATACCGAAAATGGACATAAATACTTTTTATCCCGGGAGATGGGGTAGTTTGCGATATAAAATAAAAATGAAGTGAATCTTTCGGGGGCAAATAGCACTAACATAAAAATTTAATACAACGTAACCCGTATTAACACCTGCTGTTTAAACAAGAGGCATGCGCCAGAGTTTGGCCCGCGTTGCAGCCCTGGGGTAAACTCTAGTATTTTCATATATCGCAGGATTCAGAAGATACGAAAACAATGTAAAACTCACCTATAGGTAAATTTAGATGGTCTTCGAAGTCTTCCAACCATATTATGAGTATCTTGGTTGTGAAATCTCTGTTTCGTCTGCCACTGCCTGCGAAATGTAAACGTCTTTATAAATATGATAATTATTAAAGTAAATAATAAATATTTTTTAAGATACATTGTTTAACATTCTTTCATAGAAAGTGAGTATAGCTCATCAGAGCCTCTCTACACCCGACCAGAACCAGATCGCCCCGCTCGCGAGCCGCCCACGCGTGGACGACAAATGAGATATTTGGTGATAACCAAACTTTCGTAATTTTACTGTTAATATTGGTGTAATACAGAAGTGAATTCTGACAATTTATACCTACAAAAATGCTTTTTGTTTTATAGAGCTGGAGTACAGCAGACAGGCAGACGGCGTGGACGTTTGCAGCACCAGAGATGTAACTAACACTCTGTCGGCCTCAAAGAAATGTTATGAAACCCTTTTTAAAAATCCCTATATTGTAGCGCTGTGGGAAAACCACATGTGGTAATGCGTGAGCGAACTTCATTTAGCTAGCCATGACTGTGTTGGTATGATTGTCGCACATATGATAGCGCCACAACGACATGTGCATCGGACCAAAACCGAATGATCATTCGTCACGACGCCCGCTCGCTTTTATATCCGAGCGATAGTGAAACGAGCCGAATAGCAATCATAACCATAGCCAATATTTTTATATTTTTTATATTATGAACAACTCTACGGACTCGAGTTCCGTACCCTTTTTTACAACTTAATTTCTAGATTTAATTTTTTGAATTTAACACGCTTATTAGTTATTTTGGCTCTTTTGTGTGATATTAATTTATTGATTTTTGTGTTGAGGTGTACGTATCTTACGAATAACATATTATACAAACCGGCCAATATTAATAAGTATATAAATGAATCAATTTGAAAATTGGCGAACATTTTCATACCACGACTGTACTTAGGACGTAATCGGTCCGACTTTTTATTTGTTGCCAGTACTCACCGGTCAGTCCAGCGGGCTGCTGCTTGTCGAGCTCCAGCGACAGCGCGCGCACCTTCTCGTTGAGGCTGCCCCGCCCGCGGTCGCCCTTCTCCGACTCGCTGATGCTCCTCTCGTACGAGGGCGCGCCGGAGCTGTTCGAGGACACGTCCCAACACGAACCTGCCGCCTTCTCTGCCCCCCTGGTACGTGCATATGTTTAACTAGGATACGCCAGCAACTTTGTCCACGCTCGACTTCAAACTCCCGCGGGATTCCCAGGACACAAAGTACCGCAGCATTTAAAATAGAAGATAAAGAAATCTCACATTTTATTATATAAAATTTGTTATCAACCAGTGAAATGAAATCACATTGGAATTCGTTTATTTTTTTAAATCTAGCCATTTGAAATTATTCCTAGAAAAATTCTCGCGGGAGTTTGCTATCGATCAGCGAAAGCCGCATCGAAATCGGCTTAGTAGTTTTTACGTGAATCCCGAACAAACAGGCAAGAAATAAAAAAATTACATCGTGTTCGCCGACGTTTATAATCTATTCCAATTGTTGCTTTTTAAATAGCTTCAATGTACATATACACGGCATTTTTAAAATTTTACAATATTATATTAGATATGTTATCTATGGTTTTGTTATCTGTGGTGAAATAGCTATGTTGTGCGATTACAGTCCACATTAGATTAAAAAAGAGCTCAATATACATTTTTAGACTAAGACGTGCGTGCTTTTACTTGAAATAAAAATCCCACAAAACAAATAAAAAAATATTGAAAATAAAATGAAATTCAATTAATTTCCTTACTTGGTAGACATGCAGGGCCCGTCGACGTCGGACTTGATACTTTCGTTTTGTCGCTCCTCGCCATCAGAGACTTCATAGCCAGAGGGCACCACGAACGCAATTTCGTTCGTCGAATCCGACCAATATAAAACCTAAAAATAGATTGTTTTGGTCTAGTTTGCTACTTATTTGATAACTATCTGTGACATCTCTTTTGATTAAACAAATTTAATAATAATTACACCGGTCCACGAAAAGTAAAGTGGTCTTTACTTTTGATCAGACCCATCTATTCTTATGTATTTAGATGCGCTGAATCCTAATCTGAGGTCAGTTTGGTCCCCCTCGACACCCTCAGAATTTTGAGGGCGCGTGGACCAAACTGACCCCAGAGTCAGTCTTTTGGTCCATAAAGCCTCGAAATTTTAAGGGTATACGGGCCAAACTAAACCAGATTCAGTCTTTTGGTCTATAAAACCTCGAAATTATGAAGGTGTTCGGACCAAACTGACCCAAGATTCAGTATTTTGATCAATAAAGCCGCGAAATTTTGAGGATGTATGGACCAAACTGATCACAGATTCAGTCTTTTGGTCCATAAATCCTCGAAAGGTTGAGGGTATTTGGATGAAACTGACCCCAGATTCGGAGTCAGCGCATCGAAATACATACAGAATAGATGGTCTGGTGAAAAGTACAGACCATTTTTTATTTTTTGTGGTCCGGTGATATTATTAATTAAAACGCAGGGGGGGATGTGTCATGGCTAGCGCACGCGTCCCAAGCTCAAAGGGCGCGGGTTCGTATCGTGGGTGGAAGGAATGCACCACTTAGGCAGTTTTCTGACCTAATATGCACATTGTCACAATGGGGATTGTTCAAAAAAAATTACCCTCTGATTTTATATTTTTATTATGTAAAATAGGGTATTTTAAGATACTAATTTGAATATTTTTGTGTTTTAAGAGGTAGTTTTTTTTTAATTCGATTTTTAAACAAATTATCCGATGACGTCATTGGGGACAACTTTACATTAATTCATTTGCCTATAAAAAGAAATTAATCCTATTAATCTGTGCTACTATTTAAATGTTACTGTCATTGTTCATTATGACACATCGTAATCATTTTAGTGTGGCCAGCTTAGCAATTTTATCGGTAGATTTATTTTATATATTTTGGTGTTCAACATTTATTATTTTCTAAAGTTACCGTTAAGTTATTTAAAGTGACCTTTAGTGAAAAATCAATATAATATAACTTAAACTGAATAATGTACAGTTAGACTGAATACCATTAATTGATAATCAGGCATAAATTACCTATTAGACACCATTGCGATGTCATTACTTTTCTTAATTTGTAATAAAGTATTCTTTCGGCGATTGCAACAGATAAAGCTCATTCGACCACTAAAATACTTTGATTTGGTATCACATTTAGGTTATCATTTTATAATGTCTGATACCTAGACATAATCTCATTATCCAATGATGTTGTCAATCCAGTTAAAATAAAAAGGTTGTATTGTCAGTTTCAATTGAGGGGGAGGGGGGGGGGAGTATTATTAGTCAGACCTTTAAAAAAAATATCAGTCGTTAGAACTGCACTTCAGAGATAAAAACTTGGTATCTGAGTGTGACGGTCGTGCGAATTCAGTGCATTTTCCCCATCCTAGAAGTATCTACCGAAGTTTTCAATTTAAAAATCATGGCGATGTTCGATAAGGTCTTTTTTAAGTCAATATGTTGGGAGTTACTTTCCTACACACACGTGTGTACCTACAAGAATTACAAACTTTAGTAATTTCACTATTATCAACCTGGCAACATTGGGTATTTAGGCTTTAGATCGGCGGTTAATGCAGCATTTCTAAATTTTAATATTATTCATTACAATTAATTTCGTCCTTAGAAAAATCTTCTAAAGTCATCCGACAAAAAAGTGAACTGTTTTATTAATGAAAATGTATTAAATATTTTCTCTTTCTAAACATGGCCGGATCTTCAAATAGGAGTGTTAATTTTGTAAAGGCTGATACGCTAAACCTACCTAACATGTAATGTTATTAGAGTACATAGCTATACTCGTAGTACATATTGGACAAATAAGAGGAGCTAAAATCCTGATGTAAGTAGTTTTGTGAAGGTTTCTAAATTCAACATGTTCGTCCATAGATCTTCCTTCCTTCTTTCCTTTTATAACCTGTGTAGTATATTACTATTCCTGTCTGTAAATTTCATCCATATAAGAAATCAGTAATGTTAATTATTAGTTAATATACGATTGATGTAAGTATACTTTGTGTTGAAGTCAAAATTCATCTAAAATGTGCACCTATTTATAGAAAAATAGCTACATGTCTCACTCATTCATTAGAAACTGATTAAAATAATATTAATTACTTATTTGATAATTTGGTACAATCAATAAATCAGCAACCTATATTACTTTCTTAATAATATATAATACAAGTAAAGTATCTCATATAAATACATACAAATAAAGGAACAGACATTGCACCACTGCCCTGGCGGTTAGATAGTGTGTTTGATTGCTAATGTATGTTATGGATCTGATCTTATACAACAAATTACCGGAAAATAAGAAACTCTCCAGTAGTTTTAAATATATTCACTTGCCGGCTTAAAAGTGATTAATTAAGCACATCTATGGCTTGAAGGATTTCATGGAATATGAAGATTTGTGACAAATACCTTAATGATTGTAAATCTCTTAATAATATGATTTTGATGTGTAACTTAGTTACTAATATGAAAAATTATGAGTTAAATAAGGACTATGCGAGTAATTATATAGACACTTTATATCTTTTTTTTTCAGGTTCAGAAAAAATTAGCAACAACTTTTCTGCATAAGCAAGGGTTATGCTTGATCATAGAATTTTATGACTTATCCACTGCAGTTTACATGAAAACTTTATGTATAGAAAAAACCAAATGCTAGCCTGCAGAAAAAAGAAAAAGATAAAACTGAACATTTCTGAAAAGTTTATATAATATGTCCTAAATTATTATTAATAAGTGTTTAAGTAAATAAACAAGTTTAACTGCTAAAAGTTATTTATTATTTCATCTTGCAAAATAATAAGTCAAAAGATATATTTTATTAATCAATTCATATAAATATATGGCATATACAAATTTATAACTCACAATAGTTTGCTTTCAGTATAGAAACCATCTTATTCTTATAACTCGTAATGTGAACTCTTAAGACATCAGTCAAAGTAAAGCTAAAATATTTTTGGAGGAATGTTAAATATTCATATATTGTTTACATGAATTATAACTAATAACATCTAGATTTATGTATATATAAAAATAAGTTATTTAAAATAGCCATCCTTGTTTTCAATTAATTAAGCTTTAAAGATATAGGCCACTCTTTTATGGTGGTACTAATCTTTTCAATCAGTTTCCATTTATTGATTTGGGCTCGCTTGAGATAAATTCAGGTTCTGGTGAACTTTTTATATGCCATTAGCTCCAATGCAGTTCATAAAGAATACTCCAAAGAATTCAAGTCAGAACTCGACGAAGGCCAACCTATGCTCTGAACAAAGTCTGACAAATTGGCTTGCAACCAATGTTGGATTGAATTAGCTTCATGGGAGGGTACAGAGCCCTATTGGAAAATCCACTGCTATCCAGCGAATAAAGTATCACTTGATGCTTAAATCATTGTTTCCAATATGTGATTTTGGACGTCCTTCTAACTTCCGGCGCAAGGTGTATTGTTTTGCCAGTTAAATTTTCTTCTACCGTGATGATTTTCTCATCAGTAAACAGGTTATTTTTTGGATCGTATCTCTTGAAAAGATTTCGATATCGCTCCAATCACCATTTACGAAGACGCTCGTTTATATAATGCACTTTTCTTTGACTTTTAGTTAGAGACCATATGTAAGTATTCTCTTTACAGATATTTAAGAAATATTGGTCTGAAGAGATAATAAATACATAATTTAATTCTGGAGTACGTCAAATAAAATGTTTGTTTATGTTGATGTTGTATGACATAAAAAGGAAAATGTCGGTCCTGTTGTATTTTCAAAATGAATGGCTACGGTATTCATATGCATTTCACCACACGTAAATGACGTCATAGGATTTAGTAAGGTCAAATAAAGGTCAAACGCATTTCTTTCAAAATACAAGAGGATTGTACGTTTTTTGGAATTTTAACTAGACAGAAATGATTAGGAGCATTATTCCTCGAAATGGTTTTTCAAAAAGCTAAATTGAAAAAAAGTGAACAATCCCCATTACCACGTGCTAACAACGGTGAAGGAAAACATCGCGATGAAACGTGCACATCGAGATAACTGATGTGTCAAACTTGCCAAGCCGCCTCGGACAATCATGGCGGGTATACTGTCCGTTCCCCTATAGTGGGACTTTTATAGACCGTTTTTATTATTTATTTTATATAATAGGGGCTTTGTGGGGAAGTTTTAGGTGAGTAGTGACACCTCGTACCCGACTCGGGTGGGTCAAGACAAGACCCCCGCTTCCGTGCTTGCCTTGGCCAGCCAGCACGGACTTACTCTTGGCTCCAGGAGAGGAAATGATAAACGGTCTAACGTCGGAAGTAGCTTTTGTGAACGTACAGCCCACCTCTCGACGCCTCCTAGCCACTCACACCCATGTTGCCCCTGGTCAACCTTGTACGGCATATTTTCGAGCCCATGCAGGGAGTGGCGATTCACCGTCTACCTATTTTATCCATATTCCCCGAATATTGTGACGGGCAGACGACATAGTCCCAGATCCCTAATTCCCCAATAGCCCGGTACCTTTTGTTTTCACTACCTGAAATAGTCGTACACTGGCCGAGGCTTGTCCTTGAGTGCATATTTATATGGTGTAGAGAGGGTAATTCCAGGATAACTCACCTGTTCCCTGCCATCATAAATAGCCGGTGCTTTGTCGGACGGCGGCGTGGGATTGGCGGGCGGAGTGCGATGGGTGTCGCAACTGGTGGTCACGTGGCCAGTCCACCCGGGGTGGCCATGCACCCGCACCGGGGTGCCCAGACTGAAAATACAATACAATATTCTTTATTCCACACAAGAAAACAGTACACATCAGAATTAATAATCTTCAACTCATACAATCCGCGTTCTTATCCCTAATAGCGATTTCTTCCGGAAAACCTTCTGGAGAATTGAGAAAGAATTGTACATATTTAATAGTAAAATACGAAGTCAAAAGTATTTTTTTAAGCATATTATCTTTTATGTATGTTTTTATTTCTTTTATTATTGCCAAAAGCTGGCAAATAGGCCTGATGGGAAGTGGTCACCGCCACCTATAAACGTTTGCAATATCAGGGGCGTTGCCAACGCGTTGCCGGCCTCGAAGATATTTAATTACGCCTTTCCTAAGTGACCCCGTGCCCCATGGCTACGTTCCACTGGTAGCTCAAAACACACAAAATGCTCCAACCAACAATAGGCGGCCTTATTATCGCTTAAAGCAATCTCTTCCAGGAAACATAACTTTAGCAATAGTTTAACCTAATCTGGCGATTTAGGTGATGCAAATTATTAGGCAGAACTTAAACAGACATACTTAATAAATTAAATATACATATTTATAAGATATATATGATGTTGTGTGATGATGATGTTGTAAGGGGGGTGGGGGGGGGTCTCTAGCACGTGATAAAAAAAATTAAATGGAACATGAAGATACGATGAATTATATATATATATATATATATATATATATATATATATATATATATATATATATATATATATATATATATATAAATCAATTCCTGTTCGTTAGTCTCGCTAAAACTCGAGAACGGCTGGACTGATTTGGCTAATTTTGGTTTTGAATTATTTGTGGAAGTTTAAAAGGTGAGAGAGAGTGAAAAACAACAATTTCGCTCTCCCTTAGAAACTATACCTATCTGTCAAACATTTGATGTTCGTCCCGTCGTTTAGAAATCAATTAAATTTAAAAATCGTTCAGAAATCAAATTAAATTCAAGTGTTTTTTTTGTTTTGAATGCCAAACGTTTGATGTTCTTTCCGGTTAAGTTTTGACCACATTTTTTACTAATGTTGAAACATTCTGCCATTATCGTTCAGCTTTTTAATTTATTGATTCTGAGGCGAGTACGAAGTTTGCCGGGTGAGCTAGTGAAAAATAAAATAAATGGCGGTAAACTCACCCCCTAAGCATACGTATGAACCCCGTTGGCACGGTTTGCGGGCTGTTCGCGTTGCTGACGATCTCCGCGGCGCCGGTTTGGCCTGCGCGCGCGCAGAACACGTGCGCGGTGACCGCGCTCCTCGCGCCGCACGCGTCGATGCGCCGCAACGCCACGCCGAAACCGGGCAAGGCGTCGTCCAGCGCGATCAGGCGAGGCGGACCACCCTTCAGTGGTTCAATTTAAATATTCATATATAAA
This sequence comes from Dendrolimus kikuchii, assembly GCA_019925095.2. Taxonomy (NCBI): domain Eukaryota; kingdom Metazoa; phylum Arthropoda; class Insecta; order Lepidoptera; family Lasiocampidae; genus Dendrolimus; species Dendrolimus kikuchii. The sequence continues at coordinate 3,052,732 of CM034402.1, forward strand.
AATATTATACAACGATGACTACTGTAATACTTGCAACAACTCAGAAGGATTTATGGCAATAAAAGAACAGCAACTGGTCATAATATTTATAATCAGAGAACCTTACCACATTGACTCTTCACAGTCGACAAGCATTTTTAGAACACCTCGTCATCCCTCCAACAATTTTACAGTCTAGCAATCTTAGCAAATTGGCACAACCGATAACGGATTCAAGTCATTGATAAACTAATTTAATTAAAGGGCTATGAATGAAAAGAATTTAATACATTATTGTTTGGAAATTTTATATAAGATATTATATAAAATCAAATTGATCGTGTAATAGCAGAGGGTGATGTCAGGAGCCTTAAGAACAGACGAGCGTGCATGACAAGAGTTATGAATGTCAAAGAAGCAAGTGAGGTGTGTAAGAATAAGCCTAAATGGCGCTCTGTTGCTCGTGCCTACCCCGCAAGGGAACTGGCGTGAAGTTATGTATGTATGTATATAAAATATTATACTTAAAGTTTTACATGTAATAAAATAAACGGAACACAGTATAAATCTACCGATTCCGCCAACATGAAAATAAAATGTAGTGAATACCGTCTATACTCAATTGAGAGATTTTGAATTATAATCCGTACACAATTACTACATATTAGAGGTAAATATTATTACATAAAATAATGTTAAATTATAGACAACTACTCTATACGAAACAGGCACTAACCACCGAATAAATAAAAATATAACATTAATATTCAATTACAGAAATGGTCGGTTGTATCTTTTAGAAATAAGAGGGTACATAACAAAATTAATTATTAGCTTTAAAAAGAAACATGACAAGAACAACTATGCTACTAAATAACTGTAACACTCCATTAACCGGACTGATTGTTGTTGTAGGATAATAGTAAATCCGGATAATTGAACATAGGAACAACAGAGATTTTTGTGTATATTATTAAACTGTACCATTTTTTTTTTGGGTTGGTATTTTTTCATTATACTCATTATTTCATTTTTATTATTACAACCTACATTTTTCACTTTCTTGTGCTTTATATTTGAATCTTTGGTACTTATACGTTTTTAATAATTATTTGTCTTGTTATATTTAGCACGGGTTGCATGACGTATGATTTAGAAGGTGAGCACTGAAAATCGGTGCTGCGTCGGACAACGTTTCTATAAAGATCTATATCTTACATATAAAACTGAATCTTAGAAATGTATGTACGCACATAACTTGAGAACGACTTTACCGATTTTGATTAAACTTTTTGTGTGTGTTTGGGTGGGTCCCCGGATGGTTTAGATTCACAATTAGAACCGGTAGGTGGCACTAGAATCGGGGCCTAGATTTTTATTTTTTCAGGGCAGGACAACGTTTACCGGGACAGCTAGTATCTCTATAAAGATAGAGTTGGAAATATTTTGAAGTTTTGAAGTCCATAAATCAAATTGAGACTCGGGCATTTGTTTTCTGTTTTAGTTATCATAAGTCTCTCGTGTCATTTGTTTAAAGTGAAAACGTAGAATCTGAATAATGTGTTATAATATATCTTAAATACGTAATGATTGAAATGTAATATATTGCACTAAAATATAAAATAATTTTGAGCTTGGTAAAAATAATAAACCTTATAATTATCCTAATACTCCTGATATTCTACATTTTATCCCATTCTCTCGTAGGAGACTTTTCTGAAGTATCACGTTTGCCGTGTGTTAATTGCACACAGACATACTTTTTAATTTTTATTTTTTTTATTCTTTGAGTTCAGCACACAGACAGACGGCCCACCTGATGGAAAAGCGGTTACCATCGCCTATGGGCATTTGCAACACCAAAGGTGGTGCTACAAATGCGCTGCTGCTCTCTTAAGGGAGACTGGAATTTGGCCACTAATGCCGGAACACAACTCAAGATTATGGGGGCACACTCTAGATCAAAGGTGGTAGCCATCCAGACGGACAAATACCTTACCACCTGGCTGTGAGTTATTTTGTCGCCAGGTAGGACCGGCCGCCCGGCCGCAGGAGATTGTATTCTTTCTCCGTTCCTGCACGGACTTACCTTTTTATCTCCACCAACGTTCAAATATCCGAAATGAGACAGGAACAGTCTTGCTGTCTGGAACTCGGTCACTGGTTCAGGCGGCACGTACTCTTCGGGTACCTTCGCATCGTAAAAACAGTTATGTATGAATTTCATATGTATATCGGCAAACAAACACATAGCTTTTATATTCTCAAGCTGAGCTAATTGTAATGTAGTGGAACACTTATAAGCCAATAGATGGCGCTGTGCAATAATTGAGGTCGCAAACGTTTCCCGACACGTACATATATACAAACTTCCAACAATAAAAGAAAGGCCTAAGCCAATCATGCTCCCTCCACGACCCCGCGAGGGCTGCCAGGAGACATAGCCCCCCATAGGACAGACTAGGCGTGTTGCTGGGGAGTTTATTTTGCCGTTTCTTCTCTCCCAGCCATAACAAGTTGCGAAACGGCAGTAAAATCCGCCGATCCCGGTCCGCCGGGATCCTTCCCCTCGGGCTTTATATTACTCGTCGCCCGTTCTCAACTAGCTCATTGTGTCGCCACTGTCGCCCTATGGTGGGCATCATCAGATTCATCCCCCTCTCATGGCAACAGTCCAGCCGGGGTAAAGCCCCCTAGGAAGCTCCCTCGAACACGTTGCCCCGGGCTCGAGCGCCTTCGCCTGGCGAAGGCGCTTGCCCCGAAAACTCCGATTAAGTTGTGAGATCTTCGGACCAACAACATATAGTCAAGTTCAATAAAAAAAAGAGCGTAAGCCTTCGAGGAACTACAATAGCCTCGCTGGAAGATTTTCCTTTGAGACGGAGGAACATTCCATCTCGCTCCTCCACCCTATACGGGGCACTCTCCTCAATAATAACCTCCAGACTAAAATATCAGAAATGTCACTCCATAGTGTAAACAAGTAGGAGTCGAATTCGGGACCTCTGTTTAAAAACACTGACAAACCACTGAAATAATCTGACTTGACATTTAAATATTTTCAATATTTTTAAAAATTGGGTTCCTTTGTGATAATAGTTATTAATAAACTCACCGCATTATCTTCACTCTCTCTGACGCGCTTCTCGATGGCCGCCTGCTGCTCCAGCAGCTTGAAGAGAGTCGACGCCTCGGGGTCGTTGAGCTGGCGCAGCACCGCTTCTAAGCTCGGAAATGCTGCATCCCTATTCAGCAAGATATTTATTTTTCAGCTCGCCTATTGTCATGCAAACTATATTCCTTTTGTGTCTAAAAACTTATAATTATTCAAAAAAGATATAATACAATTGGTTTACCACTTTCTATTAAAAACATAGCATGACAACGTCAAGTTTCTTTCTCAGTAATCATTCGAGGTTTAAAATATTTATTACCAGATCTAAATTACACATTTTCTTACAGAAAGTCAACATTTTTTTAAATATTAAATACATAATTCATTTTGTAGAAAATATTATAAAATTATCACTCGATATCGCGTGACGGTTGTCACATCGAAACACTGTAAACACTCGACGTCGCGTGGTCAGAAATAAGATTAGCGAATGCCCTTACACTGCGCAGGACGGTGCCGGCGGTAGCGGCCGGCATGTGGGGTGCGGGTGAGGTCGCTGGTCTCGAATGTCTATGGGCCGCGGGCACGGGAGGCCGCTGCCGCGCACCGCACAGCGCGCCGCTCCGCGGCTGCGCAGCGACCACGCGTACCGGCCCCAGCCGCTGCGGATTATCACTAACAAACGCACAAACCAATGTAAGACTAATAAGTTATCCGATACGTAGAACTTTTACTGTTATGGTGGGTATGCACTTTACAATACAACAACATGAACTGTAGGTTAAAATGGCCACTTTCACAGGAGAGTTCCGATGGCCTGGCCTTCTATCCGATCCCCTATTCCATTCGTCCTCTGTGATCCGTCTATCCCATCTTCTTTATCCCGTCCCTTTTATCCCATCCTAAAGGCAGGCAACACGTTAGCTTTCATTAGGTGGGCCGTCTGCCTGTTTATCAGTTTCGCAATAAAAATACCTTGTTACACATCAGCCAATCAGAGCAGGCCAGCCGATCTTAGCCACGCCCCCTATCGGACGCCCGGTGGGGAGAGCGCTATATATGACCGAGTGAGCACATTGTGAGTTACTTTTCCATAGCAGACTTAAGGAAAAGAGCTCACCAATAGCTGTGAATACATATGTCGAGGTTAAATAATACTTCAGATGACAGGGATTAGTATCCACTATCGAGCGCTGATGTGAACTGATTTATTCTGAAAACGGTAACCTTATGTACAAATATTAACAAGTCGTACAGCTAGTACAATACATAGCATAATGTGTGAGCGAGATGGATGATGTGCGAACGAGATATTAATATTGGGCGCTCCTGCGTAACGCTAGCCAGTTGTCTGTTGTCCGCTGCGGTTACAGGATGTATACAGCTCCCATACGTAATATGGTGATTATAGTTTACGCTTCGTTTATACCAACCACTACACTACTAACTTTTAGAACATACCAATGAGAGTAGGTTGTGGCTCTTGACTATTCGCCAATGGCTCTTCGAGTAGTGACAGCAATATGTTTCCATCAGCTATGTAATGCCTGAGGCGGCCGTGGCCCAGGGCTGCCAACCATCTCTCGTCCAAACGACACCACGCTTGCCCGTTCGAACTGCTGCCAACCTGATAAGAAAATATTATATTCTAAGTTATGGCAATTCAAACGGATACGGAAAAGAGACTTTGTATAATTTGGCAAAAATTTTCAAATAAGATTAAATAGATGTAACGTATAAAATGTATTAGTCTTGACGTGAGTTAAGCGAGTGGCGACGCGAAGGAACTAAAAAAAGACATCTAGATTTTAAGGCGTTTAATGAACTGAAGATTACATGATTTTCTTACAGACTATATTGAAACCTTACACTACTGTTACGAGTCGCGAGACTCGAATTAAAATGCTGTTAGAATTACTATAGAGTTTATTAGAACTATACAAACACATATAACACAGGTATAAATATAAGAGAGTGTCGGGGTGAAGGTAAGGAAAGGAATGCTCCGGTGGTTCGGGCATGTGGAAAGAATGCATGATGAAAGAATGACTAAACAGATATACAATGCAAAAGTGGATGGAAGCAGAAGTCGTGGAAGGCCACGACACACCTTATGACAAATTGATCGTGTACAGCAGAAGGTGATGTCAGGAGCCTTAAGAACAGACGACCGTATAAATATAACCGAACACGACAAGTCCAAACGTAATGCAGAAGGTTGTAATTCAATAAAACGCGCAAAGTCCGTCACTTATTAGCTTCCCAATTGTTGTACAAACGTCTCGCTTCGCTCGTGGTTCTCGCTCGACTGCCTCCTCCCTCAATCGGGCCATTGCTTTATACTGCATAAATGCAATATGTCCGCCCGGAAGCGTGGATCGAAGTTCCTAGAATCCGCTTGTACTTTAAAATACATAACACCTGGCTAATGATTACAATACAACAATAGGCCGTATGCCAATAAGTAAACAAAAGAAGACGATCATAAAAGAATTACAATAGTTTCAATGTTAATATTTATTAGTTCGAATGCCGACGGGTAATTAATGTGCTTTGTTTCAGATATGCAGGTGGATTTTGTTCTTGTCGGGACCTGAATTGTAACACTACTAATAAATCTAAGGGCCTAAGCCTACGTAACTAATGTCTATTCAAATGTATTGGAATATTTGCGAAAACATTTTATTAATATTAAAAACAAAGCACGAACGAAAAAATGGAACTACACTACACATCATTTAAAAGAATATTCTATTGAGAAAAAAATAAATAACCTATATTATATACCTACCTAGACATACCTATATAGACTAGAGTCAAATATATTTTATAAATAGTAAGTAAAAATAAACAACAAAGCCCTCACCTGTTCTAATATGAGCATAAGCAAAGATTCGGCCGCATCTCTCACTCTCATCGATACTGGCTTCAATTCTTTTTCATCTTTCATCTTTGGCGGTTCACCAGGTTTACCTGAAATGTCAAAGTATGTTTTAGAGATGTCCCATATTGATTGTTTCAGAATTATCCACGTCACAATTAAAAAAACAAACCACTATGTTACAATAAATTCTCAAATATCAGGTATTGAAGCGTAGGAAGTCTTCAATGAAGCACCCTTTGGCTTGAAATGCATATATTCTCAATAATTTGCGATTTTACAATAATTTTATAAAATAGTTGTTGCGCGTAAAGTTGTTCGGTTTTTTGATATTCGAATATTGGCGGTTGGCCGTAGACAATGAGCGTTTTCATAGTAAAAGGTTAATATTGCGCGTACACACCGGCGCGTGCGTATTGGATTCATGTCCGATTACATCAGTGTGTATCATCCTTGGTTAATCGTGCGGCGACAGGTATTAAAATAACATATAAGATATAAGAAATAACATATAACATAGAAATAATTAATTTTAGTAACTTTTCAAACAATAAATAATTAATGCGTTAAATGACTCCTTTTACTTGTTGTTAAACTCATATACAACCTTTATGTCGCCATTGCTGGCGAGATAAAGAAAAAAAAATGACATTTGACGTTTATGTTTGGAACGTGTTGAAAAATGTGCTCAATAATAATTCGTTATTGAAAAATATGTAATGTAAAAATTTACCTAAAATATATTATAATATTGTTCAATTGAAAAATCTGGAGTTTCCTTGAAAGACCACGGCACCTTGGTACGCTACCAGCTTTTTCTCCACTTGTACCTCCTTATGACGTTATAAGTAGATACGCTCTTACAAAATCTGTCCGCTGCTCCCCCTTATTTTCACAACTTTGGGATTTAATATCCCGTCATTTAAAAATGACTATTTTAGACAATATACTAAATCTATGGAATATCACAAGAGTTTCGTTCCTGCTAAAATGAATACGAATCCCAAAAAGTAGTCTTCGTTACCTTGGCTCTTAGTGCCAGAGATGCCAAGCTCGACGACCTCCATGAGCGTGGCCAGGCAGTCCGGGTGCGCTAACAGCGCCGGGCACAGCCACGCGGACAGGCAAGAGTACGCGGCCACCACGCACGAGTGCAGGTCGCGGGAGTGCGCCTGCGGCGGTCGGCTGCACTGGACCGATATGTAGTCGCAGATCCATCGGACGGCCCGTTTCCTTTCTATCGCCTCTGGACGATACGAAATCAATCATTTAACTCCGCCGCCGCACAAACTCTGGCCTTCGTTCTCCTGTCACACGTATGGTCAACACGCATAATAAACTGTTTAAACACATACAGCGCGTTCCATCACTAACTCACAACGCCCAAGCCTTCGTTCTCCTGTCACACACACGTATGGTCAACACGCATAATAATAAACTGTTTGAACATATACAGCGCGTTCCATCAGAAACTCACAACGCCCATAATGCTCCGTTAGCCGTTCCATAAAGCGACCGCAGTCGTTGTGATCGTGGCGACAACGTCACTAATGACGTCATCGTTTTCGATCACAGAACGCTCACAACGACCCACGTCAAGAGGTGGGTCGAATAACCGTTCCACTTGGGTTTACGATTGTAATGCCGGCAAGCAAGTGGACGGGAAAAATCGCGGTCGTGAAAGTGGCCGTTGAATCTCTAATGGAACACAGCCATAGAAAGGTTTGCCAATTCACCTTCCAAATTCAAATTCCTGCTTCACAAAACTAACTTCTTGTTTTTTTTTTTTAATTTCTTTCCCTTCCTTCTATTTATAATAAGATATAAAATGTGATTATTATTATATAAATATATATTTAATATTAATAATATATTTCTATTTTAACTTATGGATAGCGTTGTGGGCTGCATTATTACTTAATATTTTAAGGTGTAACTTTGTATTTAATTTTTAAAATGCAGCTGTTTGTGGTTCTAATAAAATAAAAAAAACTCAGTAGAGTCTTATAAACTACATGTGTGCGCCAGGTAAAAAAACGGCGGCGGCGACGCGGGGCCGGCGGCATGACAATTTTAGGCTTTTTAAGTTGCTTCGAAAAATAGTCAGAAACAAAATTCGGGCACCTAAAAGTCTGAGCTGCAAACCGGGATAAAAAGGCAGAATTCAAAGATGCAAACACTACATCTATTATTTTCAGGCTATATCATCCATCTACTTACATCTATTATATATCATGCCAAAATTTTAACAATTTAATAACGGTTTAACAGAACTGTCATTTTTAAATACTTATGACGCCTGAAGTCGTGGTAGCATAATGACTAGCGTATATACGCGTCCCAAACTCAAAGGGCGCGGGTTCGATCCTGGCCGAAACACATGGACCACTTTGTCAATTTTCTGATCTTGCACATTTTTAACAACGGTGAAGGAAAAAACATCATAATGAAACTGGCACATCGAGATAACCGATGTATCAAACCTACTAAGCCACCTTGGACAAGCTTGGCGGATTTACTGTCTGTTCCCCTTTAGTGGGAGGCCCGTACCCAGCAGTGGGATTTTTATGGCTTATTATATATATATATACTAGCTGTCCCGGCAGACGTTGTCCTGCCCTGAAGAAAATTTGAAACCCAATTGCAGCATCACCTAACGGGTCCAATTGTGAATCAAAACCATCCTCGAATCCACTTGAACACACACAAAAAAATTCATTCAAATCGGTCCAGCCGTTTAGGAGGAGCTCACTGTCAACACACGTACAGAATAATTATATATATATATATATATATATATATATATATATATATATATATATATATATATATATATATATATATATATATATATATAAAGATATATATGTTGTCTGTAAATATAAAATTAGTATAGAAATTGTTTATAATTAAACCAATGTCTTAGAGCCATCCAAAAATTACATCCACCACAGCTGGTCACATTCGTGAAACTCCTTCCTCCCCAATGTGTTTTCATATATTTTGCAATTTTACATCAAGATATTATTAAATTAGAACAGCAGTTCCGTAATTATTAATTTTATTCGTGCAGTAACGAAGAAAAAATACAATTTCCTGCGGCCGGGCGGCCTGTCGTAAGAGGCGATAAAACAACCCACAGCTAGGTGGAAGGGCGTTTGCCCAACTGAATGGCTACCACCCCTGGTCTAGAGTATGCCGCCATAACAACCTCGTGTTGTGTTCCGGCATTAGTGTCCAGGTTCCAGACTCCCTTAAGAGAGCAGCAGCGCATTTGTAGCAGCACCTTTGGTGTTGCAAATATCCATAGGCGATGGTAACGGCTTTGCATCAAGTGAGCCGGCTGCCTGTCTGCTGAACTCATGCAATAAAAAAAATAGCATTAATATATTGTATTTTGAAACGTGACGTCACGAAATTTAGGACCCCTCTCACCCCTTGTCACACGTGGACGTAATTCATAAAGCCCCCCCCCCCCACTACCGCACGAGCCACGCGGAAGTAGCGGCGTTGGTAGCGGCGCCCCGTCGCGTTAGTCTCGTCATGATCATCCAAGCGTTAAATCGCAGTTGCATTCGGAGCGTTCACTCCGATGCCCGGGGGTCCGCTTTCCTACTTTTTCTATTCCACTTCGCGCGGTCTTTAGCGTCCCCCGTTTTGAGACCATTGGTACGCATGTCGTACTTCATCTTCATCCTGTCTCTATATCTATTATAGATATAAAGTACTATAATGCTTTTTTCTGGAATTCTAACTCACAATGTTTTTCATACTTACCTATCACATATTCTAGAAGGCATGAAAATAAAACTGACTTTAATATACAATCTTATTTAAAAAAAAAACAAATCAGCAAAAGTGTGTTAAATAATCGCTATACTTAAGTATAGACATTTTAATTGTACAAATAAAAGTGAAAAATAAATTCAATAAAAAGTGAAATTTTAGACGCTGTTTAAGAATGAAAATACCTACATGTTTCTGAAACAACAATTGTTATGAATAACAAAGAAACTAATACAAACCTGGCTTGGACGAATGCAGCTTGGCTAGACCAGAGAGGAGTTCTAAAGCGGCGAGCGACACTTGCAAATCACCCTTCCACGACGAGATCAGTCGGTGGCATACTAAATACGTCGCGCGCACTACTAGCGCCGCACCTATATTACACACTCACTGGTATTAGTATCACACATTTAATTTATTACACATGTCAGATATCTAACTTCTTTTTACTGCTGGAGTCCGGTATACAGGCTAACAACCACCTGATGGAAAAGTGTTACCTTCGCCTATGGACATTTGCAACATTAAAGGTGCTACGAATAGGCAGGGGGTCTAAAAAGCTCGTCATGGCTACTTTAATTTCTTATACTTCAGTGTAAACTATGCTTTAGTTTGAACCTTTCTTAGAAGTAGCTCATAAAGATGTGATCTTCCATTTAGTCAGCAATTTTTAAGAGACTTAGTTACGTAACATATTGTTACGAGTGTGGGACTCGAATTAAAAATGCCATTAGAATTACTATAGAATTTATTAGAACTATACAAACACGTATAACACAGGTACAAATATAACTGGACACAACCAGTACAAACTGCACGATTTAATAACACGCGAAAAGTCCGTCACTATATAGCTCATCGAATGTACACACGTCTTGCTCGCATCGTAATCGTCGCTTGACTCACCCCTCCGTTCGGGCATTGTTTTATACTAAACTATACAATACAACACTCGACCGCGTGGACTGAATTTTCCAAGAATTACACGTGGCTAATGACCATCATAAAGGATTACAATACACAATAGGCGGCTTTTCCAATTACAAATTTTAAAGACAAAGTAAACAAGAGAAGTCCAAATACGGGACGGCAATACGGCAGGCAGGTGTGCATTCACTTTTGTCGGCATGTAACAATATAATAGGTTAATTAGGTCATACATCAACGTTATCTATAGTTCGTGACAAGTGGACATGGCAATCGGGGTATGAGGTGAGTCGTGTAGGTGGTGGGGAGGACCCGCACACCAGCACAGAGCCAGCTTTAGTGCTGCACGTGTCTGCATCGATCGCGTTTATCGATTTCAATCTCGCTCACTTTGTTACTTGCGTAATAGTGATGTACTGAAAATGACTTCGGTCCTCTTCGTCGCGTGTTAAAATAATAAAACCAATAATTCATTCTCAAGCACGGGAACTAGCCAGAAAAGTATCAGAAAATTGTGACATCGAACTGAAAATAATTCTTATATATACCCTATCGATGTGACAATGAATAGAACTATATTTTAAGACATTACATGAAATAAAATGGTGGTAATAAATAGACTCTCATTTTGTTGTGTACCAAAAAAATATCGATATCGATTACTTGGTATGTGACGTCACATCACTAGAAAAATGCCATGTCGACTTGTCTCGAACTTCAAAATCGGACATGCAATTAGTTTGCTTCGATTCCTATCATTCTAGCTTTAAATACTTGTTGACTTCAGAGCGTCTACTTAGGTGCCTGGAGTCCTCCTTACCTAGCTTTTTTTCCACAGCTGCCTTCAATTTTATACCTCTATACGATTTTCGGTAAGGCGTCCTTTTTAAAATTTCCATTCCCGATCACTCTCTTCAAACACCCTTACTCATTATTTATTATTTACAACAATGACATTTTAGTTAATATATTGTAGATAAAACTCCCAACTTTGTAATTATTCATGCATACTTTATAGTCAAAACTAGAAAAAAAAAATACCTACCAATTACCTATTTATTATAGACATAGTATATTTAGGCAATGACATGAACATGTATTGAAATTATAAGTAAATATAAGAGCAAGCAAAACATGAACACTGAAAAGAAAACAAGCATGGCGCACTGCTTCATCTCATTCAAGATCTACAGTGTTACGAGGACGATATTTGATACTGCTTTAATATTACTTTACATTAATACAATATCAGTAAACTTTTCAAAACAATAACTTATTATAATTTATAATTTTCATAGCAACATAAATATTTTATTAATAACTATTCCTATAATACTAGGAATAAGTTATATTGAAGAATAATTCTGACTTTCTTGTCTTCTGTTTGAATTTTCTACACTATACCGGCTACACAGAATATGTAGTATGAAAGAAAATTTACTAAAGTAACACGTCACATTTCTGAGAAATGTATAATGCAGAAACGTAACGCTTTATAAGAAAGATTTCGCTCATACGATACTTGTTCGTATGCCAGCTATAGATTCGTATAGTTATAACAGTTTGCTATTTTGAAAAACAATTAAAACTACGGACAGGCCAGACTTTATTTAAAAATATTCAATTCAAAATTGTTATCTAAACAATAGTGGTAATTACTTAAACGCAGTATAGTAAACAGATGAAATAAAAATCAATTCAATTCAGTATACTCAATATTATGTTATTTACAATCGTATAAATATTCATAAGACCTATTTTGATATCTTGGTTAGCTTTTTCTAGTGTTTTGTTAATAGCAACTAGCAACGTCCATGCATTATATTTCATCAAATATCGTCCTAGTGTTTGTCGCAAAAAAACGTAATAATTACCGAAAATAGGCGAGGATGGGTCTAGCTCCCTAACATCGGCAGCGTAGTCGTCTAGCGAATGCGCCTCCGCGCTGCCTGACGCGCTGCCGCTCTCCGAACGCGCTACAATCATCCCACCAATAACCCCCTTTAAACCGACCTCCTTAACTATGTTCTAGCCTGGTACCATAAGCTATTTAGTCCTTCGTGAATAGTTAAATTTTAGATACTTATATATAAATGAAATCACATTAACTTCAAAATAACCTACTAGACTATGTGACAGCCTGGTACTCTTTAGAATTATTTGTTTAATAATAATAATTATAATGAATCGCTATCTGAAGGCGGCCTCAGATTGCACTACATACAACCAACCCATCAATGCACCTGTTAAATCGACCTTTTGAATTATATTCGAACCTGGTACAATAAAGCATTTAATACTTAAATTTTGGATTCTTATGCTTAAAATAAATTAGTGTAGTAGTGTAAATTATCTATAAACCAACCTCCTAGACCAGGGATTCCCAAAGTAATCGATATCGACCCCCTGGTGTCGAAATCGGTTTCCCTGGGTCGACATAAATGAAAACTGATTTTGGGGGTCGACGAGGTTTAAAAATCAGCCTCTATTAATTAACACAGGTTCTTATTTGAAACTTTCAAGATCCTGTATAAGTAGTGTTACCTGTACCAACTTGTTATAAGAATGATTAATATTTTAGTATGGAGTATCATTGTTGTATTTTTAAAAAACTCAAAAAGTCGATAAGCGTGCACTGTACGTTACTGCACTGCACCCCTATTTAATTTGTTAAATTTTGATGAGAAAATAATATCAAGTTTACTCACTTAACCAACCGCAAACTTTTTAAATTGGTAGTATTTTGTATCAAAACGAAAAAAAACAGATATTTTAAAAGTAATTTGGCTATGGGGGGTCTGAGATATCAGTTCATTTTCGAAAAGGGGTCTCTTGCCTAAAATAGTTTGGGAATCCCTGTCTTAGAGTATGTGACAGCCTAGTAGTGGTACTCTTCACAATTTCGAATATCTTGACTTGTTATAGGAATATTTCATAGTAACAGACAAGAACCTAATTTGTGGAGATTAGCTTCTTAATATAGATAGACTAATAATCTCTATTAATCTTTTATATCAATAGTTTCAATTAATATTTTTAATTAATAATTTACAAGAATTAAAATCTACCTTTAAGAACAATCATCATACATAATTGAAGGTGTTTTATGAAATTGATTTTGCACGGATTTCTCAGATTCGCGTTATTTTCAACAAATGTTTATACCTAAGTTGATATGAGTAACTCTATATTAATAGTAATAATTACTAAAATTTCTTTTTACCCATAGATGTCTGCTTTGCAAATTAAAATGTAGCGTGTGTATGTGCTGTCTCTCTGAGCTACAGTGTTGATATGTGGTCGAAGTTCGGATAGTGATAATTTCAGCTCGTCACGTGACAATATGCGAAGCTTATGTGTTGAATATTGAAAAATTAAATAATTTGAGTGTCGTTTGCACGTACAAAAATATTTTTGTGCTAAAAACACGTATCATTTGTCAAAAATGTATCCATAATAAAAAAAAACTTAATTAACTGTTATAACAACAAACCAAAAAATCGGAATTGTTAAGTTTCTCATTCTATTTCTAAAAGCATAATTAGAAAAATTCCAAATGAACAAAATGATTTAGGTTAACATTCGAATATCCTGTAACCTTTTTGTTATTAACTAACAAATGTCAATACAACTATTAAATTTCTCACTTCTACATAATATTTAAGTCTATATACTTCATGTTTACCAATATCATAAAGAATATTTAACATAACTTTCAATTATTACGAAATAAAAAAAATGGTTTTTTTTTATATGAATAAACTCTGTGTTGTTGTAATTGTTATTTGGTAGCAATATTAAAATCCTTTTAACATTGATACTTTATTACATATCAAAATTAGAAGAGGATTGACCAAGTCAAACAAATGACAAACTGGCCATTTTTAAAAAATCAACATGACGTTTCGTTATTTGACATAAAACATGCAAGCGACACTCAAATATTATAGACAAAAATTGGTGCCCAAAACAAACAAACAAATGTAGTTGACTTACCTTTATTGTCAGTGCTGTGTGAGACGTTTGAGCCCGGTGGAGCGCTTTGGGTCTTGCCAGAGCCCGTACAGGCGTTGTGCCGTACGCACAAGTAAAGAGCACTCAACAAAGGCACCGCCAAGGCGTCCGTGCATTCAACTTGAACGGCTGATACGCAAATCAAAGAGATCTTGCCACGTGTGAAATCGCCTAATGTCAGACCGGCACTATGTTGGACAGTAACATAAGTACATAACCATTAGCACAAAAGAATATAAGACTCTAAATCTCAGATACAATGCAAAAACTTGAATCTCAGCAGAAATCTATTTTATAAAATTGTAAACATGCCGTGTCTGTACATTGGAGCTATTTAAAAAAAAAAACAACTGGAATATAAACGATGGAGACCACGATGCATATTTTAGATTTCTTGTCAGTTTGTTCGGGATTCACGTAAAAACTACTCGACCAATTTTGATGCGGTTTTCGCTGATCAACAGTAAATTTTTAAACTTAAAATCTGCGCTACTTTTTATCCTGTAAATTCCGTGGGAATACTTCTGCGAATTATTTAAAATGACCAGATAAAAAAATCAAATACCAAAGTGATTTTTTCACAGATTTATAGCAAATTTTATGTAATAAAATGTGTGATATTTTTTATCCCAGGAATCCCGCGGGAATTTCCCGAAAGAGGGAGCATAAAGATTAGCTTCTTCCGACACAGTTTTTACTATAACGATAGCTTACATTCTTTTACAAATGCTGCGGTATTTTGTGTCCCGGGAATTCCAAGTCAAGCGTGGACGAAGTCGCGGGCACATCACAGTAGGAAAATAAGTACAGTTCGCGACAGGTCGAGATCGCAATTTTCTAGTGATGTGAAGTCACATACCAGATAATCGATATCGATATTTTTTGGGTACGCAACAAAATTAGGGGCAAATTATTACCACCGACTTATTTTTTAAGTAATATATTCAAACACAATTCTATCCAGGATATTTATAACAATTATTTTTCCATTCATGTCACATTTTTCTGAATAAAATTCGTGCTTGAGAATGGATTATTGTTTGCTTGACTTGTCGCTAACTATAGACAAGTGGTTTTTTCAAAAAATCAAAAAGAAATCCAAAACTGCATCTAACAATCTAGTTTTCTAGAGTCAGAGGGGAGTGTTCAATAAAAAAAACACAAGTAAGTGATTATGGGAGCTTTTATATTTTTAATCTTTAGACTACCGATACTTAGACGTAATAAAACAGGCCAAGTGCCTGGAGTTCAGGCACAGATGACGGCTACGTAGAAGTGACAACTGTCCGCAGCTTTTATCATTTATCCTCGGAATACTAAAACAGTATTTAATGGAAATTATCATATACTAGAGTTTACCCCGCGGCTGCGCCGCGGGTCAACCTCTAGTGCGTGTCTCTTGTTTAAAAAGCAAGTGGTACAGGTTACATTGTATTAAATTTGTATGTATTTGCCCCCGAAAGATTCACTTCATTTTATATCGCAAACTATACCACCCCCGTCTATATGTAAACTACATAAATGAAAAAACTTGTCAAAAATGACAAAATAGATAACATGGTCCAAGTGGTCAAAGTGGACCCAGTGGACCCAGTGGACCCAGTTGACCCAGTTGACCCAGTTGACCAAGGGGACCAAGTGGACACAGTGGTCCAAGTGGACCCAATGGACCAAGTGGACCCAGTGGACCCAGTAGACCCAGTGGACGAAATGGACATAATCACAAAACCTGTCCTAGTTTCCGGGATAAACTTTACATAAATCTATCCCAAAATGTATCCCATTATCCGGGATAAAAAGTATCCCTTGGGCACTCTCGGTATTCAAATTTTATATGTACCGAGTTTCAGCCAAATCGGTCCAATAGTCTTTCCATAAAAGGATAACAAACAAAAAGACAAATATATTTTTATCCCGGAAACTATCCCAGTTTTCGGGATAAAAAATATCCTATGTTCATTCTCGGCATCGAAAATATATATATACTGAGTTTCAGCCAAATCGGTCCAGTAGTTTTTCCGTGAAAACGGAACAGACAGACAGACAGACAGACAGACAGAGTTACTTTCGCATTTATAATATTAATAGGGATTTCAAAAACTACTTAATGGATCTTGTTTCAAAACAATGTTCATATATTTGACTGAAAATTTTATTTAATAAAATTGTAAACTTAATGAAACTACAATTTTTAGAAACCTTGGTCTATCGAAAGTCGCGACCACACATTGGATTCAACTTTGCATCCAAGCTTGGCTACATTTATGAAATGGCCAATATTGAACCCAACACAACGGCTTTAATACCAACTTTGTAGCCAAACACTGGAAACAGACAAGCGCATTGGACTAGAGCCAGTTGTCGTCTGGAGCGAAAGACGAAAATGACGACATTGCGTGACCGCTGCATAAACAATACATTGATATTACTTACTATTCATTACATCCAGGAAACTCTGGTACCGCCAATCCTTTGTAATGATATGGGAACGCTACCAAAGACAACAGAGCACTGATGGCAGCCTTGCGCAATTCCTTTTTGTCTATGGACCCACATTCTAACTTCGGATCTCGCTCAGATAAAATATTGTCTAGGGCTGTTATAAAATCTGGTACTAGCACAAGCACTCCATCTAGGTCCAATCTATAAAAGAAAGCGTGTGTCAAGTATCATTCTATCGAAAGTATACTTTCTTTACAATCAGCATAAGCCCTAGGCCGTGATAAAAACGTCGTATACAGTCGTCATTACTGACGTACAAACGTATTTAAATGAAATTCGACACAAAACTAGCTTACATCCTGGGTCAACAGTTAAAATAATTTTTATCCGACAAATGACGTTTATTCTAAATCTGAGTTACTTGTTTATGTATCATAGATCTCTGTAACTTTTATTTTGTTATCGTCTCCTCATTTATCTATAATTTTTTTGTCATCTGTGGAATCTTATGACTAGTTTTTATTTATATACTTTGTAATGTAGTTATAGACCACGGGCCATAAAAATGGCCCGGACATTTGGAAGGCTTGCGTGGGGCCATGGGACGGCCAACAGGTAGAGGCCCCGTGACAAATTTAATGTAAATGTGGCTTGACACTGACCGGCGGTTATCCCTGTCTACAACATATAGTGATGCACCCGAGGACAAGCCCAGGCCAGTGTAGGACTATTGTGGGAAATGAGGACA
This sequence comes from Dendrolimus kikuchii, assembly GCA_019925095.2. Lineage (NCBI taxonomy): Eukaryota > Metazoa > Arthropoda > Insecta > Lepidoptera > Lasiocampidae > Dendrolimus > Dendrolimus kikuchii. Next base: position 3,070,624 of record CM034402.1, read on the forward strand.
CAATAGTACCGGGCTATCGGGGTGAACTGCCAGTGGTACAAAGGGTCTGGGAATATGGGGATTATGGCGTCTGCCCGTCGCAATGCTCGGGGTACATGGGTGTGAGTGGCTAAGGGGCGTAGAGAGGTGGGCTGCAGGTTCACCGTAGTTCAATGTAGTTATTATTATTACAGTTGTTAACCCAACGGCTAAAATAAAATGATGACGTTGGTCAACCTGAATATGTCCGGTGCGTTGTAGACGACGGCCGCAGCCGTGTTGGGGTCCCTGAGGCCGCGGTGGATGGCCGCGTAGCAGCGCGCCAGGTACGGGGCTAGCACCTGCTCGCGGCACTGCTTCGAGCACAGCACGCGGCACAACGTACCCAAAGCTTCGGCACGACCTAACACCATACATACAATAACAATGGAATTTCTGATAGGCATGTAGCTACGCAATTTTGGTTCCAATACTAATAATAAAAGAATAAGAAAATATATACAGCATGAAATTCTTCTGAAAAGGACTTATAATGCATTTTACATTTCGGGTGTCGATATGACTTAAGCTAGACCAAGAAATAGATAGACGGCCTGTGTGAAGAATAGTGAAAACTTGGAGTGCGACAAAAGACATATGCCAGATATAAAAAAATATATGAAAAAAAATAAAAAGAGATATCTGAGGCAACTTTTGTATTTTATGACGAAAAAGATTTGTGAATAAAAACAGACTTAAATACCCGGTTGATAGCTCAGCATGTTCAATTTGAACGCAGCGTCAGACAAAGACGGCGGCGGTGGAGTGCCTTCGGCTCGTTCTAAGAGAAACACATGAATGTCAAAGTAATTTCATACTGAGATAGTATCATCCGTCACTCGTAATATAAGTCTAAAAAGGTCGACATGGCAATCGAGGCATGAAGTGAGTCGCAGAGGGGACGCGCCCCGCACACCGCCTATTTACTGCTGTACGAGTGAATCAACCGTATTTATCGATTTTGATCTCGTTCAAGATGTTGTATAATAGTTGTGTATTAGAAATGTATCTCGTGTCACATCGTCACGTATTAAAATAAAATTAAAAAAACAATAATCCATTCTTAAGCACGTGTTCTAGTCAGTAAAGTATCAGAAAATTATGGAAAATTAAAGTATCAAAAAAACACTGGATAGAACTGTGTTTGAAAGTATTTCTAGAAAATATATCTGATAATTAAATTCTCATTTTGTTGCGTATCGACACACGTCACATCACTAGGAAATTGCCATGTCGTCCTTTTGCGGACAACAGTATTGGCAGTCCAGTAGCAGTTTCGTAAGAATGTAATGAATTAAACTGTCTACACATTATGTAAATCAGAGATCTGTATTTAATTAATTTAATAATACATACGTTGATTATTGTTGTATGAAGGCGTGGTGCCGATGAGAGCCGCCTCGAAGAGCCATTCACCGAACAAATGAAAGATCGAGTTCACTTTAGGGCGTAGCGGTGTTAATGGTGGTTTCTCTGTTTCACCTGTGTAAATAAATAAATGCCATACATTCTTAGTAGTTTCATGGAAGAAGAATGCTAAGGTTTCACAATCGCCCAGTAAGAAACGTTAAGTTCCTCGTAATACACTCTGCAATCACAATTGGCACCAACTCCCATTGTTTTTATAGAAAATCTCAATTAAAACTTTCAATCAACGTTTGTCTTTTCTAATTAAATCAGTCGTAAATTGAAACTTCTAATTAGTTGCTCACTTGTCAACTAAATATATTCATGAAATGTACGAAAGTAAAAAACAGCTTAGAAGTTTAAATTTATGTTAAATTTATTTAAGTAATAATTTATTAAAAATTTTAATTAAGATTCTATATACACATAAGAATGGACTGTTGGAAGAGTGTGTTATGATTTACCTCTTTTACTAGGCGATTATCATACTTAGTACTCTTCTTCCATGGTAGTATTAGTAAATTCTCGACTCTTCTTGAATCCATATTTATGTATTAAAACTAGTTCCACAAGTACCTTGAGACGTCAAAGAGTTAGGTGGTGTGGTTGGGGCCACACTCACTGGCCTGCTGCTCGTCAAACCGATGAGGGAAGTACGCGGAGTACCTACATTACGATACATTATTAAACCACATCTTGCCAATAATACTGTAACGATCAACCTTGACAAATCTTTGTGCTAGTTCTCGAATAATAATAAAGAATTATTGAGAACTTCCAATGTCTCACGATATATATAAATGTGAAAATAATAATTAAAATAGTAAAATGAAACATACATGTGAATTTTAAAGCCAAAAACTACCATCCCAGTTTTACAGTCATCTTTTAAATTATAAATAAGAAAAGTATTTATTACTAATACCAATGACAATGTAACACGAGCAGAACTATCTTATTGCTATTATCGATCTCTTCCCTAAAACCTTTTATTTGCAACAATTTTTAATGTACTAAACTGTCCTGGTCTTGTATCATTAAATGAAATGCCTGTTGGGTGACAACTACATTGTATTAACACTTAGTAATGATAAATAAATAATACTGTCTTCATAAATATAAACTATAATTAACAAAATATACAATAAACGAAAAAAAAAATAGTAACAAGCAACTGGGGCATGCAAAATCCAAAAGCTAAATGCAAGGTGCTCGAACAATAAACCTATAAAAAAACTTAAAAAATAAAACTGAATCCACAAAATGAAACTTTCAAGCACTAGATGATAATTAAAAAAAAGAAAATGTATTTGAAACCAATAATGCAATGGTGCGGTTTTTAAAATATTTATATATTACTCTTACATCAAGACACTAATACTGGAAAAATATTATTTCACAAAGTCCCTATCATTGAGAATATATTTTTGTCTGGAATAAATAATTGAAAATTTGTCTGCTTAGAAGAATGAGACAGAAGATAGAAATACTTTACAATAACGAAAGCATTAGATAACTAGTAATTTTTAGTGTGTATGACCCATTGACATATTTTAGACAATATATCTCCAAATATATAGTGTCTCGTTCAGCAGCCGGTTCCTATATCTTACTACCCATTAGTTTACCTTACGTAGGATCTCTTTGGAGAGTTGAGGCTATGACATAAGAAGAAACAAATACCTAACATCATTTATGGAGAAAATGATATCGGATTATTTTAATAATTGTTAAGAGTTTTATCTACGTTACTTTCGACAAAACCACCGAATCGCCCATACTACTAGTTAAAACTTGACATAAACTAAACACAAGTAACTTGAAAATAAATTGAAAACTCCTCTACGAAAAATAAGAAATAATGTTGTATAATATTCTTTTCAACACACTTGCTCATAAAGTGGCTCTATGGTCACCGCAATTAGGCACAGAATGACACCATTATCAAACTGTAAGTAAAAAACATTATAACTCACTAGTGAGTTATAGATTTTTTTTTTAATTTTATTGGTTGAGTTGCTTTGTTCTTAAAAAAGTTTTTATTCAAAAAAAAAAGATCGTGTTCTATAGAACAAATAAATTAATGTTCCTATTGCTTGCTCATTTCATGCAACTTCTTATTTAAATAGATAATTTTAACTCGTACGTGTTTAATAAATAAAACTTTCACTCATATATAACTTTTTTTTATCTACTAAATAAAATGAGTTTTTGTTGTTATTTTATTCACAAGTGTGTTGAAAAACGTCGTATGATACACGTGTGTATTGGTGATTACCGTCCTCGGCTCTCTTAAGACCCTCGCCTACGGCTCGAGTCTCAATGGCGCCTCGGCGGTAATCACCAATGTTACACACTAGTACCATAATGTACTATTATTTATAAGCCATTTTATTACTTCATATAAATAATGTTATTGTTTGGGACTTAGTAACCTTGCTAAGATGTCGGGACTCACCCGGGAAACTTTAGTCGCGCACCTGCTTGATGGCTAAAGTCATCGCTGCAAAGTACGTCAATTTTCTACCAACGACAAGGTGAAAAACGGACAGTGAGATGTAGAAATCGGTTTAATATAGCGTGCTCTTACTTCTCTCGACTGGCTTGTCCCGGGGCCTGTTGGCGGACACGCTGAAGGACTTGGCGAGGCGGCGGTGCGCGGGGGGCGTGACCTCGCCGTCATCGGCCCCGCCCCCCTCACCGCTCGCCGCGCCCCCCTCGCGCCCCACGGCCCACCACCGCTCGCCGCCCCGCCCTGTCACCCACCGCACACCCGTTGCACTACTCACTCTACTCAATGTACACTGACCTAATGTGCAATCAACAGGTTTCCTCCTCTTAAATCGTGCTGCGCAGGTTTACCGATGAACACCCACTCCCGCTTCAACCAACCAAGATCGTAGCTTGTACAGTTTTACACTAATAGTAAGACCAATTTTAGTAGCGCTGGAGATATAGGAAAGTGTACGTGTGTAAGCAGAGGAGAGCTAAGAATGTATAGCAAGCAACACTTTGCCATTGCGGTTTGCGAATAAAGTTCAATATAGATTATTAAGCCATCGGAAACCGGTCTACATTTTTCTGTACACACGAAAACTGCCAATCGGAATTATAATTTGTATAAAACTGTACTTATTAGACGTACGTGTGTTGCATGCGGGAGGGTGGGTAGTCATCGGCAAAATTTCTACGCACAACACATACACAATAACAACCTCAACAAAAATAAATTGTTACTGTTAGTCGTTAGTGTTTCTTAAGTTTAATTGTTATTACACTAAGCAAGTTCATTAGATACATTGACACAACGGACAAGACATAGTTACTTCACTGCAATATTGTAAGGACAGAATATTAAAAAAAATACGTTTATATGAAAAAATATAACAATTAACATGACCTGAAACTATATAAAACTATATTTATTTCGCGGCTTTTAGATAATTTTTAGAAGCATATAGGACCACCTTGTATTTCTAAAATAGGCATTAAAATTGAACTTGGAACAAAAAAATCATCGATTCGCGAAGGAAACCTCTTCATTGCTTGTTGTGCTTTATTTTACAAGTGTACATAATTATATGTATCTATACAGAAGAATCTCATTTTCAAAAATTGTAGGACTTTGTATTTAACAAAAAAACTATTTGGCGCTCTAAATATCATTTTATACAAATTTAAAGTGCCAGGTGTACAAGCTATAAATATACGTTCTAACATTCTACAACATATCCAGAAACATAAATTTAAGAAGATAAACAGGATGTTAATAATCCCTTTAAAATAGTATATAATACAGTACATTAAAAACAACCAAGGATAAAAATCAAAAAGGTACACAACAAAGCATACTTTAAAAACAGGCCATATACTTTAAAATTTATCAAACCTATGTTACAGATGACAGTATCAAGAATAAATGTCATCGTGCGTATAGTCCGCCACAGGTCGACATGGCAAATCACTAGTGATGTGATGTAACATAGCAGGTAGTCAATATCGATAAATTTGTCTTTACACAACAAAATCGAAGTATAATTATTATCACTCTTTTTATTTCAAGTAATATTTTTTTAATTATTGTGTGATTGACAGAATATTTATAACAATTATTTTTCAGTTCGATATTACAATTTCCTTATACTTTTCTGGCTAGTTCTCAGGCTTGAGAATTAATTATTGCTTTTTTTAGTTTAACACGTAATATAGAAACCACCGAAGTAATTTTTAATACATAACTATTATATAACAAGTAACAATGTAAGCGAGATCCAAATCGATAAACACGGTCAATGCGGACTCATACAACACTAAAGTGGGCGGTGTACGGGGCATCCCCTCCACGACTCACCTCATACCCTGAATGCCATGTTGACTTGTTGTAAACTATGCATGTCTACTAAATTGTCCCAACTTATACTTATGTAGCAGTAGCAGACTAAAGATTAACCTCCTTTTTCATAATAATTAGATATGGTTTACAGGCTCGTTAAAAATAGTAAAAAAATAGTGTGGTGTGTATAAACACAGAGTGCAAACGGCATCACAGTCTGAATCGAGCCTAAACCTTCTATAACTACTATACATAGTATTGGAGTGTTAAAGCCAGTTTTCATAGTGGAGTATTTTCAATATAATATGTAGATTAGCAGTGACAAGTACCAAGTGCATTAATATACAGTGAAGTGCTAAAGATTCTAAAATAACTATTATAATTCTTTAAAAAAATAAAGACTATATTTCACCCATTATAACAGATAATTTTAGCTTCTTTACATAGAACTTTTACACATACATATCTGAAATTTTGATTTTTTTGTAATAAAAATACCAACAGGTTCGATCTTGACCTTTTACAGAGATATTGTGTATTAGATATAATATTTCTGGATTGGATATGTATCTTTCTACAAATGTGCTGTCATCATCTGTATACCCAGACTCCGGCTTGAGCAAGTCATTAATGTGCAACAGAAAAAGAGTTGCAGAGAGAACAGATCCTTGAGGGACTCCGGCATTATTTGCCATCTGATCGGACGAGTGGCCGTCTACGACCATTCTAAATTATTGTAATACAGTAATAAAGACGTTTCTTAGAGTAAAAGGTTAGATTTATATCATTTTAGGCAAATAACTGGGAATGTATTTATGTACAAATGGACACTTGTGATTATAAACCATACAGATTGAAAAGTATTTTCGATTGCACGACACATGCAATTTGCACGAATTATATTCTCAATCAAAAAAACAAACTGCTCTGTGGTGGTTTCGTTATTAAAGGTCCAAACACACTGTAACATACCACAAATATAAAAGAAAACTTTATCAAAGCAAATAAAACTCCAAATCTAGCTAGCAGTTAGTCTAAACTACAAAGTGTAAGAAAAAAATGTTCCACCACACTAGAAACTTAACTAAACACTCACCAAGGAAAGCATCTACGTGTGCTGCGATCCCCTTCATCGCTTTGTGGAATATGGAAGGCAATGCTTGAAGACAGGGGTGTTGGCTTGGGTCTTTCGCACCTTCCTCTTGGGTTATTGAATACTATGAATAACATGATTAACTTATTACAAAATAGGGTTCAGAGTAAGCCTGTACTGTAACAACTTTAAGTGCACTAATAATAACACTGGCCCACAAAAAAAGAAACATAGTCTGTACTTTTGATCAGACCCATCTAATCTTATGTATTTTGATGTGCTGAATCCAAATCTGAGATCAGTTTGATCCATACACACTCAAAATTATAAGGGATGGATGGCGAGGAAGAATTGATATGGTGTTCCTCGGTGCAACCACTGGTTTTTTGACAAGTAAATAATCTATATTGCACTTTATTCGAAAGCGGAAATGGCAGTGTTGTTTGCTATGCATTCTTAGCTCTGTTTTGCTTACACGATTCGTACACTGTCGTACGCTATTAGAATCGATCTACGCAGGTACGTCGGGAGGAATAATAGTATTTGTGTAAAACTGTAAGTCAACATTTGTGTGACAGTACCAGGCAATCAAGTTTGATAGAAGTTAGAACTCTTATAATATGTAAGGTGAATTTTTGACGGCCTCTTTGGTTGAGCGGGCTAAGTTTTAGCCGGCCGAACTCGCTGGAACCGTGAGGTTCCAGGTTCGATTCCTTGCATGGCAAATTTCGGAAACAAACTTTCTGTTATTTACTATGATGGACTGGGTGTCTGGGATCAGCCCCAGATGGTCCGTGGTATATTTATTACCTTTATTAACACAAGCGTAACTTGCTTAGTTTAGCTAACAAAAAAATAAATTGTGTGACAGTACTAGGGAATCAAAAGCGCGACAAAAGTACCTGCAAGAAGTCTGGTGTTTGGCTGATGACGTGCGGCCGACACAAGTCCACCGGGTTGCCGATGGTGTGCAGGATGCGGTACCAGCTCTGCATCACCGCCTCGGTGCTCATGTCGGCTGGTATCAGATTCGCGTCTTCTTCACCTGAAAGTCAACCGAAAGGGTAGTTGACAGTCGAATGACTTGAGATACTTTTTATCATCTATATAAAACTTCACAAACTCCTATTTTATAAGATTGTAGCAAGTTATACATATATAAGTTAAAGAATTAAATAGCATATTCACCAATGTATAATTAAACAGAAGTTAATATTATTATTAAAAATATATTTTAAAATAATGACAGCACGAATTTTAACTGCTGGATTTGCGGCACCACATACATATTTAGTCTTCTTAATGGCTTCTTCTTGTTTTTATAAATGTGCCCTAGTTTTTAAGATTACAGCTGTTAGCCCGCCAAATACAATACAATAAAATAAAATATTTAGAGGGGCCAGACACTATACCCGCCATGCTTATTCAAAGTGGATTGGCAGGTTTCACACTTCGGTGATGTTTCGGATGTGCAGATTTCATCAAGATAACATACTTCACGGTGTTTTCCTTCACTATAGGCATGTTATGTATGGTAATTGTATCAATATACATTTGGTTATTAAAACTGCCTCAGATGTGCATGCTTGTTGGCTAATATTAGAACCCAAGTCTTTAGAGACAAGACATGGTTGTATTAACCATTATACTTTTATAGTCACCACTATAATCAGTTATCATTATGTGGGCCGTGAGCCTGTTTGCTGCATAGTACGCGCAAAACTTAAATGCGCTTCGAGGGAAATTAGTTCCGAGAATTTACGCAGGTCCAGTACAAATATTAATGTTTATTACACCCCATAGTGAGTGGTGTGAAGATAGCGTGCGATTGCTAATAGCAGCTGACCGAGGGCACAACACTCCACTGTCTGTAAAACTTATAATTGTGTTCTGATCAATGATGTCTACGAACTTCAAGGACGCATTTAAGCTTTGCTCGTATTATAGTTCAACATAAAAAAAGCTACTATGATTTCAGTTTGTTCGTTCGAAGTTTATCTGAGTAATATATTAAGAACAGAATATCGAGTGACTCACTGATGGGCATCGCGGGGAAGAGGGGGCCATACATGTTCTTGAGCAGCCTCGCGGTGAGGCAGAGCGAGGCGCGCGTCCACTGCTCGGTGAGGGGCGCGCGGTGCCGCCACAGGGTGCACTGCTCGCGCAACGTGCGCCACAGCGGCGGTGACGGAAAACATCTGCGGGGATAAAATACCCACTCTCGCAGATTTGTATCTTATACTAATATTTTTTTTTTTTAATCTTTATTACATAAATGGGATTTTGTCACTTTGTGATAATGTCACCCCATCCAAACTTACAATTATTTCTACTTCCTTAAACTAAGTACACAGGTATAATAACTGAACGAGCATTCTGGCCTCCCCAGAGAATGGAGAAGATAGAATACTGCTCCAGTTACCCACATTATAATCGATCGGAAGCTGACGCCGCAGAGCCTCGCCACGGACACACTCCGCCAACACGTGATAGATATCTTCAACTTTTTGGCATTCAGAGCAATTTGGTGAATTAGAAACCTTCATCGTATATTTGAACTTGTTTGAAGGAATGTGCCCGGAGCGAAGTCTTAGTAGAGCTACAATAGTTCTCCTGTCCAATTCTACAGATGACAAGGCGAACCGCGGGCATCGAGGTAGTCGACATTGGATGGTTTTGTACCATATGCCCTTCGAAAGTGACCTTTCATCAAAAATATTCTTGCCACTGTTCTCTGATATGAACTTTAACACAACTCAATGTTTCTGTGTAGGTTGGAGAGCAGTGATTTATACTAATATATAAAGCTGAAGAGTTTGTTTGTTTGCTTGAACGCCCTAATCTCAGGAACTACTTACTGGTCTGCTTTAAAAATTCTTTTAGTGTTAGATAGCCCACTTATCGAAGATGGCTGTAGGCTATATATCATCACGCTAAGACCAATAGGAGCGGAGCACCAATGAAGAATGTTTCAAAATCGGGGGGATTTTTAACTTTTTTTTTAACTATTCCACATGCATGAAGTTAAGGGCAGAAGCTAGTTATAAATATGACAAATGTCAAAAAAACGTGGATTGTTAATAGCCGCAGTCTGGTCAGCCATCCAGCTGACCACAGTATGCAGTTCATTAATGAACCACATACTTTCATACCGCAGCGAGCCGCAATGGTAACAGATACACATGATTGAGTACCGACTACACAAAACCGAATAGTGCATATAAAAATAAATTAAAAGTATACATTCTTCGTTGGCGCTAATGCCACTTGACTCCAGGGCCAGAACTTTACAAGCTAATAAAATTTCAGGCTTTTTTAATTAAAAAAAAATTAAGAAATATTCTTTTTTGATATTATAGTTGCAAGCCCAATTAGAAACAGTTCCTTATATAAACATTAACATGCCCATGTCTGTCCTAATGTATACATTACCTGTGACATGCAAGTATCCACACTTCGAACAGAACACAGAGCACCCTTTCGCAGAGTTGTTCGGCCGCCGAGTGGTGGGGGGCGGGGGGCGAGAGGAGCGCACTGGCCGCAGACAGGAGTAGGAGCAGGAGGGATCGCCACTCGTTCGCGCCAAGGGACGCCCCGTCGGCGAGGGCGCGAGCAAGCCTGAGCACCCGGTGGCACAACACCGCCTGCTTGCTTATCAGATCACCACCTGAAATGTGAAAGTAAGTCTTACTATACGGCCAAAGCTTTCTTGCACGACCACATCGAAGGCCAATAATGCGATCTCTACCAAGCTCTTTCAGTAATCATTCATACAAATTATTTTGTTACGTCTTGTATTAGTATAAATTAATATAATTACATGTCTGTACATTGTAGCTATTAAAAAAAACTGGAATAGACTATATAAATAATGGAGAATATGCATGCATGATGCAATTTTTTTTTGAATTCTTACTACTGGGCCTATTTAAATGTAGTTTTTTATTCTAGTAGTATTGTGGAATTTTTCTGGGAACGATTTAAAATTTAAAAAAAACGAATTCCAACTTTTCCTTTTTTTTTATCCTCAAAATCCTATGGGAATTTTCCATATCAAATGTGGATGAAGTTGTGGGAATATCCTAGTACATAATAATAATGAAGTAAAGATATGTTGCTGGGAAGTTTGTTGGGCTGCTTCTTTTTAACGTTAACTAAAATTGCTTTGGTAACGCCGGCAGATTTATGATTTTCAATAAGTAATCTCAGAAATTCTATTTTGAAATAAATACATTAATTTTCAGCAAAAAGAAAAAATGACAAGAAATGTCTCCATCAAAGTTTAAGTGAAGAAAGAAAAAAAAATATTTGAAGAACTGAAGAAGGACCTCATCACCGACTTAAATTAAAAAAATATGCTGAAGTCCTATTGGACTTGCACTGGCTTTAAAATCAGGTAAATATCAAGGCGATCCAACTCTTTGAAAGTATAAACCTATTAAGAAGATTCAAAAGGTCACATCCGCTTTTATAATAAATGTTTACAAATAACACATAAACTGTTACTGGACACATTCTTAGTAAGTTATGTCTAGTTATTTAAGGTTAAGTTAAAATAATTCATTGGTCAATATTTTAAATTAAAATGTAATTCTAATGCTGTATCTGTAGATGGATCATTTATGGAAAAAAAGTTTCCACCAAGGCATTGGATAATGATTAGTTTCTAGGTAGCATATGCTGAAAATCATTGCTAACTCTAAAAACCGACGAGTTACAGTGACACTGCCACCTAGGCCAGCAGGATGAATTTCATACAAAGAAACTTTCCATCATTTATCTTTGATGTCACTGAGATCAAACTTAGAATTATGCAAATGTTACCTATACCACAGAGCATAACTTGCAATTTAAGTAATATAGAACTTGTGTTGGTTTGCTCATAGTTTTTAACTAAAAGTGTAGTAAAATAATTATAGTGAAAAATGTGGCTAAAACTTGGCAGTGAGAATATTTTTCCATAATTATGTTTTAACCATCAATCATTTCTTTGTGAATTAACTCACCCAATTCCATCTGATATATAAAAGCGAGTGCTTGAAAAGTAAAATAAAAAAATAGAATGATTATATATTTAAGTATAATTTGTTATTTACATACCTAATTTTATACACAAATAAGACTTAAGTATAATGTACATGCATACCCATGGCTGTCACTAACTTCACTTATTTACTCTGTACATAGTATAAAAGAAAGCTTGCTGGCTAGATAAGCAAGGGTTATATACTAGAGGTTGACCTTAGCCTAAACAAAAAAATAAAATTAGAAAAGAGGCTGCCCACAACTAACATTATAATATTAACTTACTCTCATTAGGCCGTGGGACAAAGAGATTCTGCAAATGCTTCAATATCTGCCTCGCGTATTTATGCGGCGAGGCGGCGACGGGCGGCGGGACTGCGGGCGGAGGGGGCATCGCGGGAGGCGCGGGCGGCAGGAGGGGTGCGAGCCACGCGCAACATACGCGCACACAATCGCGGAGCGACTCGTGCTCTTGGAGGGGCAATGAGAGGCCGAATCGGATCACTTCTAGCACCCATTCCACCTTGAAAGGCACAACAGAAAAATTGGTTAACTATTTGGCAGACCTCATATGGCAATTTTGTAGAGCTGCCAAACATCCCCCTGTTTTCATACTCTTTTCTTAACATTTCACAATTAGAGCACATAATTAAATGCACTACAGCATTTGATTTGATTTTTATTTCATTTATGACAAAAATCAACAACTTCGATTGCAAAAAGTATAAAAGGAAGACTTTACCTCAGCGTCTGTAGTGAGAGCACTGGGTTCATGTGATGCCAGTTGCTTGACAACAGCCAAGACTACTTCTCGCCCCCCAACAGCACCCAGTACTCCATGGCCGCCACCCTCCAGCGGCAGAGAACTCCATTCTGAATACATGCCTCCACTGTCTTTAGCCTGAAATTAAAAAAGCATAAATATACTAACATAGCTCATAAAATTAACAAGCTGAAGTGAGAATGGGCTGGCCATTTCACCACACTTATTTATCAAGACAACATAATGATTACAACTTGTTGAATTATACATAGCATAGAAAACCTCTGGGGTTTATATTAGTGCTATGGGTATCTATGTCCGTAGCATTTAACAATTATATGTTTCGTTTAAAAAGTGCATTTTAAGTTTATTTTTAATATTTATTAATGTAATGCTTTCCCTAAACTCAACAGGTAACTTGCAAGAGCAGTTGCAGGACCAATGATCTATGCAGTGGAAACCATGACTTGGTAAATGTAATGTAGGATATGGACCAATGACATGTAAGGACACTATTTAAGGCTGGATAATGAAGGCAAACTGGGGTGGCCTACATCCAGCAGTGAAAAATGATTGGCGAAGAATTATAACAGCCAGTTGTCAAGTTCAAGAGAATTAAGTTAATAAAGAAAATATTTATATGGGAGCACCAAGCGGCATAGATATATGGAAGGTAATCAATTGAAGAGAGGAGGTAATGTCAAGAGCCATAATGACCAATGAAACTATTCCAAGACAGCCAAGTTTGTAATGACAGTATAAACAAACATCTTTTACAATTTTATATTAGTACAAATTACTCCCACTTTTATCTCCTCTTATTGTCTTATGAAATATGATATAATTTTTAACATGAAAAAACATAATATGATACCAGCTCACAAAATCTAAGAGAAAGTAATGCCCAAATTAAAATACCTATACTGCGGCTCAAGAGGGTTTACTGTAGGTGATAAATAACAACAAATTCAATAATGTAGTGATTAATATAACATGTAATAGAATTCTTATAGAAAGTTTTACAGGTAATATAGCAAAAGGTATATTATATATAGACTAATCATAGATATTAAATAAAATAAAATCTTACCTTATGATTGACTCTATTGAAAATTCCCACATTCATAAATAAAACTAACGGTAACGAGATACAACAGGTCACTGTACGCTTATAAGCTATCTAGCGACTATTTTATACCATTCTTTTATTCGAGCCAAATGAGAACTTGCTGGAAATTTTATTTACCAATATAGCCAATACTTTTCTGAAAAACAAAATTAGTTTATAGAAAATATTTATTTTTCAAAATGAATGATTTTAAAATATCAAAATCAATGTACTAGAAAATCTATTTATCCATGTAAAGGATAGAATAATTGGCCTGTGATAAGAATGAGAGAGCAAGGAATAATTCCTATGATATATATTTCAAAGTAAGCGTAACTGGAACACAGAACATATATGAACTGGAATCTAGAATGAAATGACAATTTGTTACATTGGGCGCGTTCCTGCAGTACCTCACAACGCCCAAAATGCTCCGTCTGCCGTTCCATGGCGGCCACGATCGTTATGGTCGTGGCGAAAACGTCACTAATGATGTCACTGTTTTCGATCACACAGCGCTCACAGCGACCCATATCAAGAGCTGGGTCGAAGTGGACGTTGACTACAGGGCATTATGTTATAGGTACCTATCCTAGCAGAATGTGGATTCTTGGTGGATAGTTACGTTAGTAACGTCAGATCACTAGTCACTACAATTTGGATAATAGTTTTAAATTGTTTTTGTCGCAGTTTTAACACTATATTTAAATGAGATTACTTTTTCAATGACACTGCCAAAATTGTCGGTTATTATTTTCAGTTGTGGCTAGGTAACCAATTTATTTAAATTGAGAACACTAAAGTTTTTCTCTAGGGCTAGCTACAACTCCAACACATTAATTCTCTCTATCAATTTACTATGGCTATGTTCCACTAGAGACTCACAACGACCACATTCACGACCGCGATCTTTCCCGTTCCACTCGCTTGTCGGCGTTACAATCGTCAACCCAAGTGGAACGGTTATTCGACCTACCTCTTGACATGAGTCGTTGTAAGCGTTGTATGATCAAAAATGATGACGTCATTAGTGACGTTTTCACCACGACCACAACGACCGCGGTCGCCTTGTGGAATGGTTAACGGAGCATTTTGGGCGTTGTAAGCTACTAGTGGAATGTGCTGATTGAAAAAGGCTCGATTTTCAAATCAACCAATAACATTTGTGTTGTGTCCTTCGTCGTTAATTATATCCATGCTCCATCATCCGTTTCATTACAGTTTATGATTGTAACGCCCGCAAGCTAGTGGTATGGGAAAAATCGTGGTTGTGAACATGCTCGTTGTGAGTCTCTTGTGGAACGTAATCTGAGTAGTATAAATAGAATTCGCCACAAAGGCAGGCAAAGGAATCTTAGTCCATACAGCGAATTCTGATATTTGTCTTCGTATACATAACGCAGTTATATTAGAAGCTACAACCGACGCTATTCAACGGAGTTTTAATGAAGATTTGAAAGGCCACATTTGACTATACAGTTCACATTTCTCATAAAAAACACGAATCCTCAAAAACTATCAATATCCTACAACTATTATTAATTTTAGACTAATTTTACACACACCAAATAAAACTAGTTCCGTAATCTGTGGGCACCTTTATTTTTAAAATGTGTGGGGGTTTTTGGCGGGAATTGAAAGGAGACGTTGTGCTGTGCAGTTTTATTTTCTAAAAATGTGTAAAATTAATCTAAAATGAACAATAGTTGTAGGATATTGATAGTTTTTGAGTAGTAATTATGTTTTTGCGAGAAATGTGAACTATATAGCCAAATGTGGCCTTTCGAGTTTTCACAAAGAACTCCGTTGAATGACGTCGATTGTAGCCTACAATACAACGGCGCCTGGCTTAAAGGCCTAGTTGCCAAGCCTTAAACTTTAAAAAAAAATATTAAAATGCGTGGGTGTGCAATAAGTGGCCATGATTTAAAACTACATTTTTATTTACAAACTTTATTACAAAATATCAGTATTTTATACCAATAACTATTTTTTTAAATTATTATTAAAAAGTATTCTGCAGTATTTCCATAAATTTAAGGCCTAACAATACATAATAATAAATCTAAACCAAAAATGGATACTTATGACCTAGAAAAATAACAGGATTATCAACCAATATCTATAAAAGTTGACAATTTCAAGAGTAATAATGCACATTCATATTATTTACATGAGTTTTCAGATTATTTCAAAGATTCAAACATAGGTTATTTAATTAAATAGTCTAAAATAATTAGGTATTAATTTTAAATTAAGCATTCCAATTACTTCAAACTATAAACTTTTAAAGCCTAAAAAATTATAATTATTTTTTAAGATTAAAGTTTTCTTAATTAAGTACACTTATAGAGTTCCTATATCTTAATATTTATACATTTTCATTACTATAGGTAGAAATTTGACATTATTTTTATGGAGATCATGTCTAATTTTAATTGATATTAAGGCAAATGAATCATAAGTAAGATATAGCAACCAGCTATTATGTATGTCAAATTCAAATCAGTATGTTATTTGTAACTTAACTATTTGATTATTTAGTTGGTTAGTAGCTTAAATATTGATGTTTATTATTGTGTGACATGTTAGATCATTTATATGACATATATATAATATTTTATAAAAGTAATTTATATTAATACCATTCAATTATTTTTATGAACTGAAATTTATTCATCCCCTTTTCCAATGGAGACAATTTCTTCATATTTTAGCCGCCATTTCCTTGCCTCTTCTTCTAATTCTCTTATTTTTTTCTTTTCCTCCTTCAGTTCATTTTCTCTTTCTTCCAACAGGGTTTTGAATTCATCAAGTCTCTTAACTTGTTCAGTCTGTATAGTGTTAGCCAAAACTGTGGTTTTGGCATGACTAACTGCATCTTCTGCTTTCTTTATTATTTGTTCAGCCTTGATACCGAGTTCGTCTTGAATAATCAGCATTGATACCAGACGCCGAATAACAAACGACAGGAAAATGGCGAACCCTGTTATATAGAAATTTCTTTGGGCTCTAAACAGCTTTATGTTACCTTTCATTTCAGTATCCAGGTGTACATAACTGCTGTCTGGTGTGTGAGAGTATTTACGCATTTCCCTTATGGCATCTATTAACAATAAACACATTACACCAAGTAAAGCATAGAAGTACCACTCCGCATGCTGCTTGAACATTGCAAATAATCTCGACTTGAAAAACTGATGCCACCTCCTTGGACTAAATATAGGCAACATCATTATTGTTACTACAGCAATCTCGAAATAAAGAAAGCCGGCGATTAATGTCCATTGTATTGACATTTTTTTTCGTAATTTTAATACCGGCTTTAGAGTCCAATTTATTATTGCATTTAAATTTCACAGACTACTATGATACTACCACAAACTACTATGGATACTACGTATGATACTACATTGAATTCTAGAGCACAAGACGACTATAGACATGGACACTACGTATTGTAGAAAATGTGTGACTTCTTTACGCACGGTTTTCAAATCACACAATATCTTGGTACAAAGTACTCTGTGCTTGGTACTATATGTTGACTCCCAGAATATCCGGGAACGAATTGTGTACCAAACTTTGTAAAAGAATATTTATTACACAATTTAAACCTTTTTTTTTTTTTTTTTTTTTTTTTAAATATGGCTGCAATGCCATTTATGCATTGATTTTGCCAATGTCGAGTAAATAGAAAAGTCAGGTGACATAAAAAGGAATTTTGGCCGGTAAATTAAAAAGAAAAAGAAAATTCTGCCAATCTAATACACAACAATAAAAATAATATTTACAACAAACCATAACAGCAAAACAAAATAAATAATAATAACTTTAATCTAAGTATAATATATATATACAATAAAATTAATATATATATATATACTATACAATCTATTATAAGATAATTTTATTCACAGTCAAGAATTTACAAAGAATATATACAAATGATTTATGCGATAAAGTTAAAAGAACACTACTTTTAACAGGACGAGAAACCTATAGACAAATTGATATGGATTTATAGAAAAAAAAAACAAACAGATCGCATTCACACAAGAAAAAGAGCAACTTATGCCGATGTCGTATAAAGAAATGAGACAGAATGATTCTATTTTTGTTTCACGAGCGTGCCACGGTTTAGCATACAGGTTTGCTCTTTTGCTAAAATGCTAAACAAAGTTTAACACTTAGATCATATAAACGCCTAGATCACGCATCAATTGCACAAAAACGGCCCAAAAACAGCGCACCAAAATTGGTGCACTGGCTTCAGTGGCTTCCCACGCATGTTAGTGTCGTTTCGATTACTTTACTGGTTAGAGCTCTCGCAAAAAAAATCATTATGCCGGCCTGCGCTATTAAAATGTGTCGGAACTATTTTAAAACGGGAAAGGATAAGGATAAGATGTCATTTAATCGGGAAACTTAACACTTTTCTCATGATTTCTTTGTAAAAACGTGAAATTTAATTTCGACATTTTCAAGGTTATCGAATTGATTGATGTTGTCAGGTGAGAAGTGTGACTTATTTTCCAAAATTTGGGGACTTTTGTTACGATTTTTTTATTTATTTATGAAATATGAATAATTGAAAAAATCTATAGAAAACAGACATGTAATGTCTGTGTGTCCGGTTTTCTTAAACTAGTTTATATTACGTTTTAGACTTCCTACAGATCCAATTGTAGCATATTGTTGGACAAAGAGATGGATTTTGAAAGGAAGTATTTTGAATCATTTTCGGAGATATTTTTACACTATGTTTTTTATATTTTCTTATCAACGGCACAATTGTATTGAAATAAAGTACCTAAAATAATTATATATGATCGTGACCGATAAGATGTAAGTTGTGTGAAGGATAATTAGAAAATTTAAGAATACTTAACCATCATATAAAATTATTTCTAATCTAACCTTAGCGCTTTGGACAATATAAACTTTTTAATGTAACCTTATGACGTTTGACATAGAATTGACAGAATGCGTGCTGCAATTATCGTCAGAGGATGTAAAAAAATTGAATATCGTTTAAAGCAGATGCTTCGGTCGGAGTTATCTGTACTAATATTATAAAGAGGTAAAGTTTGTAAGTTTGTGAGTGACGTTGTAGGGGGTAATCTCGGGATCTACTAAACCGATTTTAAAAATTCTTTAACTGTTGGAAAGCTCCGTTAACAGGGAGTGTCATAGGCTATATAACATGACGCTTTATACCACGGGAGCGGGACAGGCCACGGGTGAATCCGCGTCAGGTCGCTAGTAATATTATAGATAACTTTTTATTGTCATAATTAAGTTATTAATTTTGTCTATATTCTGTTAGCTGCATTTCCATTAATTCCTAATAAAGAAATAATTTAATATATTAATATGATAAAAAACAAATTTTAGTTCAGAAAATAATCAAACTGAACTAGTTTGAATAAAAACTTTTAGATATGAATATTTTCATTTCTATAATAGCCTGTTCAAGTGGTTTAGTTGCTCTTAAGTCCCTGCATTAAACTATCCCGTGTACCTACCCCGTAGTTCCTACTACTGATATAAGCTTTGGATTATACATAAAGCCTACTACCCAATATGAACCAACCTATCGAATCGTTCCAAGTCTACTATTACAAATGATTTCACTGACTTTTAGCGCAGGATAATCTTTGGGTTATATATAGTCATCTAATAACCTTCGTGAACATGATGTGTAACACAAAAATAATTTGCCATTATGAATAGTTTTTTTAGAATTATTACATTAGTATTGGTAATTAACAGACTTATAGATATGTACTAATATCTGTACAGACATTTTATTGCGAATTAAAATTACTACATGTGCTATGAATGTGTTATGAATTTATTTGTGCATGTATTTTTTTATGGTTCGTTCCAAGACACACAACTTTTGTTACTAATACTTTATTTAAAAAAAAACTGAAACCTTTGAGTAATATTAAATTATAACACATAAAGCGATTAAATCATAACGATCATTTAAACTTTTCACTTACATAAAAAAATATTTAATTATAAAAAATGGGGTAATATTTTTTTCCTGATATCCCGAAAACGCAGAGTGAATTTAGCAACGCTTCGCGTTTTTGATGCCGTTTTTGGCGATGTTGTTTGTTAGCAATGCTCTCTCTAGACATGTTATATCTCAATGGTTTAACAGCTGAAGTGCAAATAGCTATCGTCGTCCTATAATATAGTTTTTCCGTAGTTTATGTTAAGTAATTCATAATCTTAGATCATATAAACGTCTAGATCACGCATCGATTGCACAAAAACGGCCCAAAAACAGCGCACCAAAATTGGTGCACTGGCTTCAGTGGCTTCCCACGCATGTTAGTGTCGTTTCGATTACTTTACTGGTTAGAGCTCTCGCAAAAAAAATCATTATGCCGGCCTGCGCTATTAAAATGTGTCGGAACTATTTTAAAACGGGAAAGGATAAGGATAAGATGTCATTTAATCGGGAAACTTAACACTTTTCTCATGATTTCTTTGTAAAAACGTGAAATTTAATTTCGACATTTTCAAGGTTATCGAATTGATTGATGTTGTCAGGTGAGAAGTGTGACTTATTTTCCAAATTTTGGGGACTTGTTACGATTTTTTTTATTTATGAAATATGAATAATTGAAAAAATCTATAGAAAACAGACATGTAATGTTTGTGTGTCCGGTTTTCTTAAACTAGTTTGTATTACGTTTTAGACTTCCTACGGATCCAATTGTAGCATATTGTTGGACAAAGAGATGGATTTTGAAAGAAAATATTTTGAATCATTTTCAGAGATATTTTTACACTATGTTTTTTATATTTTCTTATCAACGGCACAGTTGTATTGAAATAAAGTACCTAAAATAATTATATATGATCGTGACCGATAAGATGTAAGTTGTGTGAAGGATAATTAGAAAATTTAAGAATACTTAACCATCATATAAAATTATTTCTAATCTAACCTTATCGCTTTGGACAATATAAACTTTTTAATGTAACCTTATGACGTTTGACATAGAATTGACAGAATGCGTGCTGCAAATATCGTCAGAGGATGTAAAAAAAACTGAATATCGTTTAAAGCAGATTCTTCCCTCGGAGTTATCTGTACTAATATTATAAAGAGGTAAAGTTTGTAAGTTTGTGACGTTGTAGGGGATAATCTCGGGATCTACTAAAACGATTTTAAAAATTATTTTACTGTTGGAAAGCTACGTTAACAGGGAGTGTCATAGGCTATGTAACATCACGCTTTATACCACGGGAGCGGGACAGACCACGGGTGAATCCGCGCCGGGCCGCTAGTAATATTATAGAAAACTCTCTATTGTCATAATTAAGATATTAATTTTGTCTATATTCTTTTAGCTGCATTAATTCCTAATAAAGAAATAATTTAATATATTAATATGATAAAAAACAAATTTCAGTTCAGAAAATAATCAAACTGAACTAGTTTGAATAAAAACATTTGGATATGAATATTTTTATTTCTATAATAGCCCTTTTCAAGTGGTTTAGTTGCTCTTAAGTCCCTGCATTAAACTATCCCGTGTACCTACCCCGTAGTTCCTACTACTGATATAAACTTTGGATTATACATAAAGCCTACCCAATATGAACCTATCGAATCGTTCCAAGTCTACTATTACAAATAATTTCACTAACTTTTAGCGCAGGATACTCTTTGAGTTATAAATAGTCATCTAATAACCTTCGTGAACATGATGTGTAACACGAAAATAATTTGCCATTATGAATAGTTTTTTTAGAATTATTACATTAGTATTGGTAATTAACAGACTTATAAATATGTACTAATGTCTGTACAGACATTTTATTGCGAATTAAAATTACTACATGTGCTATGAATGTGTTATGAATTTATTTGTGCATATATTTTTTTATGGTTCGTTCCAAGACGCACAACTTTTGTTGCTAATACTTTATTTAAAAAAAACTGAAACATCTGAGTAATTTTAAATTATAACACATAAAGCGATTAAATCAACGATCATTTAAACTTTTCACTTACATAAAAAAATATTTAATTATAAAAAATGGAGTAATATTTTTTCCTGATATCCCGAAAACGCAGAGTGAATTTAGCAACGCTTCGCGTTTTTGATGCCGTTTTTGGCGATGTTGTTTGTTAGCAATGCTCTCTCTAGACATGTTATATCTCAATGATCTCAATGTTCATAATATATTTTGTTTTGAACAATTTAGACTTACTATTTCAACCTTTTTTTAAAAAAAACATTGTGCGGTGTAGCTTTAAAGGGTGTAGAAGTGATAACGGAACGAAAATGCCAGGATTGTTTTTTCATTCGTAAGTATACTACTGTTTATCAGTTAATAGGCATTCAGAAACATTTTATAATGTTCATATATTGTATATAATGTACTCTAGACATAAATTTATCGTTAAAAAAGCACAAAAATAACAATTATAAAATTTAACCTAAAAGCTTTAGTGTGGCCAACTTTTCTATAAATTAAGCCCATTATTAGAGGAAATATTAATATGTATTCTGCATCGTGTATTAATGATATATCTGAAAAATTTAATGGCTTGTTGCAGTTTTCCTGAACCTGATAATTTACGTCGGAATTGGATTGTAGCTACAGGACGAATAGATTGGACACCAAAACCGTCATCAAAAATTTACAGTAGACATTTTGACAATTTCCATGCACTATCTTGAACTGCGTATACATCACGCAATAGTAGGATTTGAACCTACTCATAAAGTTAAAAACATTCATACGAAGCTTGTTCTATTTAAAGGTCAATAACGTGTAAATTGAATAAAAGCTAATTAAAAATAAATATGTGCTATTATTTATCCACAAAGCCAGAACCTACTATCACATAGAAACGGCAGTTATTTAGAACCACATAATCATCATCCATCGTCACTCTTCTGCCCTCATCGCAATTAATTTGAGTTAGGCAGCATATCTTCTCCGCATCGCATGCCTTTACCTATGGATGAAAATCGATTTGTCAGGTTCATTTTACAGGCCTCCTTACATACAAATTTCTAATTTTTACAAATTATTTTTTCTCACACGGTAACCCTAAATATAGTGACGTTTCTTTTTTGTCTTTTTCTGCGACACACTATAGCGGTGTCCAACGGTGGTCTATAGGTTTCTCCACAAACTACTATGGATACTTGGGTTTCTCTGACTACGGTTTCCAACTTTAGACTTTGTGTACAAAATGTTGCCATCTCCAGATTAAATTTACGAAAATTCCCCATAATCGCCAAAAAACTTAAAGGGTACTATTTCAGAAAACTTTGCCCCATACATATACTTAAATGAAAAAAAAAGGAAAAGTGCCTATCGGACCACGTAGATTGAAGGATTTCTTGGAGGCGACTAACTTTCATTATTTGTAGTGGTGGATATTGGCAATATCTGGTGGAGTGCTTGTGCTTTCTTGTAGTAGGGCTGTAGGGTGAACAAAATACACCTTGTTGCTTACAGGGATTTATTCTCGTGCTAGTTAAGCTTGGATGCTGATCCCTGGGTTCAACTTAGTTAATAGTAAATCGTAGCGAGGTAATAGCAACTTGATCATAAAACATTTATGAGCGTTATTTATAGTAATATGATAATATTAAAGTAAGCTAAAATAGGCCGCAGCGTCAGCAAAACTCTCTACTTTGAACCGTACATACATACATACTTCACGCCAGTTCCCTTGCGGGGTAGGCACGAACAACAGAGCGCCATTTAGGCCCATTCTTACACACCACACTGAACCGTACAACATAATAACAACAACCTACAAGTCTCACTGCTGCCTTTGGGCCTCCCTTATTGTTATATTGTAGGGGAGCGATCAATATACCCGCCACGCTTCTCCAAGGTGGATTGGCAGGGTGATACATGGGTTATCATAATTTACAAATTTTATTACGACATGGAACACGTTTCCTTCACCATAATCTTCACATAAAAGAACGATATCTAAATTCTGACTAAAAATATAAAAACAAAAGAATATTAAAAAAAGAAAAAGTGGCACTACTTAAGCAGGTTATTTTAATGTTCTTTAGTAATTGTAGCAAAACGGAAGCCTTATGAGATCATAATGTGTCTTTGAATACTGTCCCAGTCATTAAATTCTGAATTTTTATAATCAAATCAAATTATAAATAAATGTGTATACGACAAAATTAGAAACTCTTTTTTTAAGGTCGGTGAAAAAATAACAAAATTTGTTGATCAGAAGTCCTTGAATGTGCGTGGTCCGATGCACATATGTCCAATTTTTTCATTCAATTCTATGTACGGGGAATCCCTGAGTAATATAATTTTGGGCATCTTTGGCGGTTGTGGGTGTTCGTAAATTCAATCAGGATTGACAGTGACAGCACTGACAGCTGGCAGCCTACAAAAAAAATAGAAATGTCAATCTCTTTTTCGCTAATAAAAATTGTTAGAAAAAGAATTTGTTTAAATTAATGTTTTAAAAATTATGACTAGTATAGAATTGGATATATGGCGAGGAGAGTGGGGATTGGCTTCGATAGATTTGGAATGTCTCAAAGTTTTAGTAAGTAGAAGTTCCTATACATAACCTCAAAATATGTAAATATGCCGGCAAGATTATGAAAAATATGTATATTTCACAGACTTATATGAAATTTATCGGAGTTCCAGTTCGAGTTAGGGAGTCAAGCAACCCATTTTTCACCCCTAAAGGTACTCTTCCAGTTATGAGAGACGGACGTAAGTTGTTAACCAACTTTGAAGAGGTCGTCGACCATTTGAAAACATTGGTAAGACTTCGCTTTTTTAATGACTGAATTTGTTATCTCACTCATACTGTATATACTAGTGTCGCTTGCGTTTTGACACAGAGTGGCATGAGATTAAGGGTAATTTGAGTTTAGGGGTAACATACACCTTGTATATTGCCACTAGACCTGTCATTTGGGTTAGGAGACAAGTTCATAAACAAGTATTGAATGAATAATGAGAAAAACTAAAATACATTCAACAAACAAGGTTATGCCACTTTTGTTGATAACAAAGTGTGATTTGTGTTTAGGAATACACTTACACTTAATATATAGACACTAAAACTGTTTGAGTTTAGTAGACAAGTTCTGAAATAGTATATTGATTTTTAAGTACAAAAATAGTTTTTTTTTGCTTATATATTGCGACAGTGATTACAAATTGCTCGCTTGGCTTGTGGGCTATAGTTGAAAGTTACGACCAGTGACTAGAATGGTGACTTATGTTAGACTTTAAAGCAAAGCGCACGAGCCTAGTGAGCGTGCCGCAGGAGCGGCCGGGGAATGCTAGAACAGACTGGTTACCATCATCACAATATAACTAAATGAACAAATGATAAAAATTAATATCTCAAGAACTACATGTCTCCTAGACATGGGGTTGCAGAAGAGAGATGTACTCCCTGCCTCTGCTCCCCCACTACTTTAAATTCAGTGACCACTAATCTAAAGTTTGTCCATTAATGTATTTACCTGTCTATTCTAGAAATATGACTACTATTGCTATGATTCCTTTATTTCTATTAGACCTTTCTATTGGTATTATTCCATTTACAACTAAATAGTAGACAGGCAGTCCAATCTCTATGTGTATGGCTAATGTTTGATATATTTATCCTGTGTCTCAAAAATAATTAAAGAATATTTAGCTATTATTATCTAGTCTGGTTATAAGTGACAGTTATAGAAAATTTGTTTCTTTGGTGAACTAATTTATCTTTGTGATGGAGGGATACACGTTTACATTTAAATATTTTTCAAAAGTTAATAGATATTTATTTAAAAATTAATATTTTCTTTGTAGCACTACAGTACAGATGTCCATTTGAATACAAAACAAGCGGCTGAAGCGAGTGCCTTCACCCA
This sequence comes from Dendrolimus kikuchii, assembly GCA_019925095.2. NCBI lineage: Eukaryota > Metazoa > Arthropoda > Insecta > Lepidoptera > Lasiocampidae > Dendrolimus > Dendrolimus kikuchii. Next base: position 3,096,286 of record CM034402.1, read on the forward strand.
GTACCTAAGGGATAAACTGTACCCAGCATTCCAATATGCTTGGTGGGTTGACGAGAAAAATTATGGTGAACTAACAAGACCGACATATGCCAAAGCTTTACGTATACCTTTCAATTTCTATTACCCATCACGGTATCAAACTGCAGCTAAGGAGATGATAGATGCACTGTACGGAGAGCATACTGACCTTAAAGAGATTGAGAAAACCGTAAGTTATGGAATTAAATAGTTATTACTGCAATTTGAACATATATTAGTTGTTTATACTTAGGATGGCAGATGAAATAGCTGAACAAATATTGTTTAATGAATACAAGTGGCATAATACAATAAATTGTTAGGAGATATCAGTGTGTTATAATAATATGCTGTTTTTAGGGTTTTTATATCTAATGTTAAACAACATTTATCCGTGCAGGAATGGAGAAAGAATACAATTTCCTGCAGCCGGGTGGCCTTTCGTTAGAGGTGACAAAACAACCCACAGCCAGGTGCTAGGGTATTTGCTCGACTGGATGGCGACCACCCCTGGTCTAGAGTATGCTGCCATAAGAATCTTTTGTTGTGTTCTAGCATTAGTGACCAGGTTCCAGTCTCCCTTAAGAGTAGCAGCGCTTTTGTAGCACCTTTGGTGTTGCAAATGTCCATAGGCGATGGTAACCACTTTCCATCAAGTGGGCCGTCTGCCTGTCTGCTGAACTCCTGCCATAAACAACACAAACTTTTATAGTTGTGGTCTAACTTTGATGTCTGTCTATGTATCACAGTTGATTATCTCAGGGGCTAGAGTTATGGAATTTGGGTTATTTATTGAATGTTATAGAATTTGTGAGAATATATTTTTCTTAAAAGAAGGCCTAAAAGAGAACTTTTAAAGTTTAAAAAGTTGATCTACATCATTGAGCAAGTAAAAGAGCTTTTACACATTTCAAAGTTATTAATTTTCTTTTGTTTTTTATTTTTCAAGTTATATCCCAAAAAAATGTGGCAAAAATCATAGTCTAACATCTGAAAATGTTGAAAAAACTAATTATTCCAACTTTATCTATATGTTGAAGAAATATATTATCATATCATGTTTATTTATAACTCTATAAGAGTTATGAATGTCAAAGAAGCAAGTGAGGTGTGTAAGAATAAGCCTAAATGGCGCTCTGTTGTTCATGCCTACCCCGCAAGGGAACTGGCGTGAAGTTATGTATGTATGTATGTATGTATAAGTAGACAAATTTTGCATAAATAATATTTTATAATAATATTGATACTTAATACAAAAAATGTTGTAGTCATATTCAATGATGCATTGTATAAGACTTGGTTTCACCTACCTAGTTAAGATGTTTTTAATATTTGTTCTTGTGTCTTGTAATGGCATAATCTGTAAGCATAACAAGGACTGTAATGAGTAAATAAATAACCATGTTTACTATTTATTAACTAGCTTTTTTTTCAATATTTCTAGCTGTATTCAGAAGCAGAAAAGTGCCTTAAAACATTGTCAGATAGGCTAGGAGAGAGTGAATACTTCTTTGGAAACCGTCCATCGTCATTCGATGCTATAGTCTTTGCTTATCTGGCACCACTTGTGAAAGCTCCATTCCCAAATGCCACATTAGCAAACCATGTTAAAGGAATTGCTAATCTCAGTAGGTTTGTGGCTAGAATCAATCAGAAGAACTTCAGGCATGTTACTGATGGTAAGTCCATCTGTACTTGTTTACACAAATGCATTATAGTTACAAATAAGTTATAGATAGATAGATAGATAACACTTTATTATACATCATTACAGAAAACTTACTAACTAGTATTATACTAATTGCCTACAAAGGGTGGTCTTATCGATAAAAAGCGATCTCTTCCAGACAACCTGTGGCAAGAATATTGCTAATTAGGAGTGGCGATGGTGGTATACATATAATTATTGTATGATTACTTACATTTTAATAATAAATATATAACTATACTATATATACAAATATACACATAAGTTATATACATATACAAGATATGGTGATAACATGCAACTCTATTTAAACATAATAAATATGTAACTATATACAATATAATATCTACTAATTATATAAAATTACATATCATTATATTGCAGATAGTATTTCCTGACCATGTTCTTAAATGTTATTAGAGATTTAGCTTGTCTGACAGCAACAGGCAATGTGTTCCAAAGTTGGACAGCCTTAACCGTGAAAGAATATGTATTTATGTTATATGTATTGATTAATTATTTACTAGATACATTAATTTGAAAATGGTTGGTTTGTTCCCTCTTCATGACTTTAATATGGACATATTTCCACACATGCATAACCACTTTCATTAAGATAAAAATAATTGCGGCAAGAGCTTCCACATGTGTGAATCAGGATATAGCTGGCTGAGCAGCCGATTCCTGAGTAAAGACTGTATCTTGGTAAACGAGCTAGGATTTTCGCCAGGTCAGTGGAAAACCAACCTTTGGTAGGTCACTGATAGGAGCTCAGAGGTGGGAGTGGATGAATGTATGTCTGGTGACAATTGTGGAGGCTATAATCCATTCCCTGAAAAATGAAGGGTCCATCCTGAGCCTAGTAGTAGAAATCTTATAGCCCCTTCAATCAATCTGGGGTCTGCCAAGTTTTATGAATGGCTCACCTGGTACTACATATTGTATAGTATAATGAATCATGTAAAACATCTCTGGTGCTGCAAATATTCATAGATGACATAACGAAGGTGACGAACGAAATAATAATAAAGAAGACGTTTTTCCGAGCATACTGTCAGTCCTTCTACACGTGCAGCCTGTGGGTCAGTTATACGCAGCGGGCATACAGCGACCTACGTGTCCAGTATAATAATGGACTGAGGGTGTTGTTGGGGCTGCCATGGCGGTGCAGCCCGTCAGGGATGTTTACAGAAGCGCGAATCGATGGCTTTGCGGCCATCATTAGAAGAGACGCGCATCCCTACTGGCCCGCGTTCGCGGCAGCACCAACAGCATGCTCACTCTTTTTGTAGATCGATGGGACTCGCCACTGCTACGTAAATGGGTGCAACTGGACACCTAGTTAAATGTATGGGTTTGTTTGTTTTCTGCCGCCTCGCGGCCCGGTGGTAGAGTCCATACTTGAAATCATTTGGTATACATGTCCCTTTGACGCCGTGGAATAAAAACATTTATAATAATTATAGTGACGCGGGTGTAATGCCCTAGTATGTGTTTTATTAATTGTTGTGCCGTGAACTAATTTTGGAATTTAAAATTTTATAACAATGGTATAATTCATAATGTGAAACTGTATGACATGGAAATGCTCAATTTCTGCAAAAAATGAATTATTATTATTATTATAACCCTACTTTTCTACGGGTGGGGCATCAGCCAGTCTGCTGTATATTTTAATAGTAAAAAACACCTAAATAAAATAATCTTGCGACCCACAGCACCTTATGAATATGTCTATCTGGCCCTTATAAAAAAATGTTCACGTGGCTGTCTTATAGACTAATGTATAAAAAGTAACTATAGGTACTTATACATATAAAATTATTAAATATATTACAGAATACAATAGACAAAATGCAAAAAAACAATCAACAGGCACACAATCAGAAAGAGAGGCTGCCAACTTCCCAAATCAAACTCGTAATAAAATACTAGCAGCTCTGTTTGCTGCTATCGCTATGACTGGGTATGCAGTAGCCAATGGCATGTTTCAGGTAAATATATTTTTTGGTTAGTTTTTTAATGCATGCAGTTGATATTCAGTTTATACATCTATCCACAAGTTAAATTCTTATTCATTCTCAGTAACACTGTTTTATAGTATAGCAATCTATAATAAAAGTTTTATACTAGAGGAAATAATAGACAAGTTATCTCTAGAATAATATTAATGTAGGGTAAACTATACGATCGTTGGCACCCCATCCAATGATTGGCACCCCATCCAATGATTGGCACCCCATCCAGTGATTGGCACCCCATCCAACGATTGGCACCCACTTAATTTATTCAAGATATTAAAAAAATATCTTAATACATTTTATTTTATACCGAAACTTGAGTTAATCAGATTATTGAGAGTTCTGATGGTCCGCTTCTCTCTCTCCATATCCAACCGTCCATCGCCCATCCCCCTATTCCAATCTCATATTCCATTCCCCCTGTCTGATCCCTTTATATCATCTCCCTATCTAATCTTTATCCCACCCCAAAGGCTGACAACGCGTTGGCTTCGCCATACGTATTGCCGTCTGCCGGTTTGCCAGCTTCGAAATAAAACAGTTCAGTATTATAATTATTATCATTGTGTGCCTACAAAATTAAAAATACTAAGGTTTATTATTATTATTAATCTATACTATAATAAATCTGTAAATGGTTCGAGTTTGTAGTACAATGCATTTAAAAATGTGGAAAAATCAGGGGGGATAATAGGGACCAGGAGATTCTGAAACTGCAATTTTTAGAATTTTTGTCCGTCCGTCTCTTAAAACCAACACGTGAAAACTACTGAACAGATATAAAAGAAACTCGACACAAAGCAACTTATCCCGGGATGTAACTTAGGATACTGTTTTTGCTGATAAATGACGTCGTTTCCGCGGGATAGACGACGAAAGTATTGAAAATGATGGCGCTGCAATCGCGTTTTTCAATTTATTAACAAATACCTATGTATCTATAAACAACATGTCATTCGTTGTATTACTTCAATTCGGGTTGACTTCGACTCGTCTTTATGTTTTACTGGGCAATTGTCTAGATTATATGAACTTAGTTTCTTTGTTATTATTATATGTAAAAAACTGAGCCATATGTCATATGTCAGGAGCCTTAAGAACAGACGAGTGTGCATGACAAGAGTTATGAATGTCAAAGAAGCAAGTGAGGTGTGTTGTTCGTGCCTACCCCGCAAGGGAACTGGCGTGAAGTTATGTATGTATGTAAAAAACTGAATTAAGTCTTTGTGTAAGTAATGTAAAGCTACTGCCTAGAGTTTGACACTAGGTGCAGCCTCAGGATATAATTCTAGTGTTTTGAATAAAATCATAGTGTGCCAATCATCATACTGGGTTGCCAACAATAGTATAGTTTCCCCTATATAAAGTTTTGTAGTCTGTCAATTGATCCATACTAACTTGTAAATTTCTCCTCCGCACAGGACCTGAAAGATTTCGAACATTCCGGTGATTACAATGATATGTTTGAGAATGAAGAAGATGATAACTGACATTGATGGACAACTACAGATTAAGCACGAAGGATTTGCATGAGAACACCACCACCATTTAACAAATGGCTTGTTATTTACATAGACATAGACGGTCAATATTTGTGTTCATTTACAATTTACGTCAATCTTAAATGCAGTCAGTTGGGTTACTTGATATTGTGTGTGTATCAAACGTTGCATTTAATAATTTTTTTAACTTTTAAATGTTTGATTACATTTTTAATTGTTTTTTTGACCATTAGTTAATTTGAATTGTTTTTACAATACAGTCGTTGTTTGGAAAACTTTCTAATGTTAGCTGTTTTATGGATACAAGAGCTACTTCCTCCACTTTGATTGAATTTACTTATCCAAATTTCTTAATTATAGTTTAAAAAAATAATTTCATAATTTTTCTTGTTTATAATGCGGTCGTTTCGTCAGATCATGTTGCGTAATTAAAATTGGATCCTGTTAGAACCAATTTAGATTTCACACTAGTAAACTTAGCTTTTAAATGTATGGAGCCTCCAGATTAGTTGCAAAGGGATCATTATCATGGTGTGTTCGTAATACCGTGTATTGCATAGTTAACTCTTGTTAAACAAGAGGGGCTATAAAGCGGACTACAACATTAATAAAATACTGGCCGTAACATATTGTATTATTGTTTCCAAAAACTGTCTACAATTAAACAATGCTTAAAATATTTCTTTTTATTGTAACTACCATAACAAATAACTCAATACTAATGACAAAGAGAATTAGGGTTATTATAGCTTTTTTAAAAGCTTTTCTAGTCTTAACCTCAGTAAAAATCTTGAGTATATTGAACACGAAAAGTAATATCTTTACATAGCAAACTTAAATCAAGTGATAAAGACAGTCAATCTAACATCAATCTAGCAAAAGGGTGTATGTTAAACATTGTAAATATAAGTGAACATGATATTATTGATCATTTCAAAATAAAGGTGTTTTAACTATGGTTTCGTTTTAGTATGTCGTAGTTTTTAGTTAATGAGGTTATTCACTTTTCAGGGCCGGTTCCTATATATTACTATTCATTCACTTTTTACATTCACAACCATCGGTTGAATTTTGACAGTATATACATGGAGCTTTGTCACCGATTAAACCAATATTAAGGCAAATGAACGGTCCGTAAGATATAGGAACCGGACTTTAGGCAGTTGGTTGTAGTGAATCGAATGTTACTAATATTATTTTGTCTGTTGTAGTGTTTAGCTCAATTATAAGACTGTTAATGGATTATCATACATTTTCACCTTCAAGTGAATTGTGATTTGGTTTAAATCTGGATACTTACATCAATCGGGTGGCGCAAAAAACCCACTTTTTTTGAGTCGTCTCGAATGAAAAAAATGTTTTTGTTGGTTGGTTTTTGATGTTTTAAGAACACCCCTTCAAAGGACAGCTCAATTTATTTAAAAGTCGCTTAAAATTTTTTAAGATTTTAAAAATCGACAAAATGATTTTTTTTATTCCAGGTTTTTTTCTCGTTACAGTATAATTTTATAGACCAAAAACTAATACGTTTCTGAAAGTTTCATTTCAAAATATAGATTTTAAAAGGTTGCTCATAATATTTTCAAATTTACTAGTGCATTACTCGCACGAAAAGATCTAAAGTAAAGCACTAGTAAATTTTAAAATATTATGAGCGACATTATGATATTGACTCGGAAATAGATACAAATTGTATTTGAAATAGAACAATTTTTGCAACATATATATGACTTAGTTTTGTTATATTTATAATTAGATAACCATTGCATAAATTCAATCAATTCGTATGATTGTGAAGTATCAAAAAGTTTTATATAAAACCTTCGAAACAAATCAAACTCTTGGCGATTTGAAAGAAGAGATTAAATTGTCAATATTTCAAAACACACCTGAAATTATAAAGTAGTTTACATTGGTATTGCCAAAATTGTGTGTAGTGTAGTTTGGTCATAAACATACAGAATGGGCTGAGTAATCTTTGCTATGTCTCTTTCTAACGATCACTGTAGAAAGAGACAAAGCGACTGTGCAGCCAATAATTAACATTATTCCGTAGATTCGTAGAGAATTTTAGAAAAACGCACTGGCTGCACGATCGTTTTGTCTTACATTTTTTGTTTATTTTCACTTCACAGTTGATTAGGGGTTGGTCAGTCAATTATCAATATTATCGGTCAGTTGATCATCAAGTATGACGGTGTAAGATTTAATTAAGAATTTACATTCTTTAAGTCACTGAATACTGTGGTAGTCTGGAAAATTCAAATTCAGTATATACATATGACTTGCATTTAAATTTATATAACATATTTTAGGAAATTTTTGAACCTAAATATATTGTGGTACTAAATCTGCTCAATAACTATTTATTTGAAAATTCTAATAAGGATTAAAATATTAATGTGCAAGTTTAAGTTAATTAATTTCAACTGTCAACTTTAGATTTGGCGCGAAAAGTAGTTATTGAGAAAACTTGGTACAAGGGTAGGTATATTAGTCTGTTGGATGGCTTTGGCTACTTAGTGAATGTAACACGATTTTGATTTATGAATGGTGAAGATATATCGTTTTAATTTATTACACGGAATATTAATAAAGTGGTTCGTTGAATATTGCATTTTTACTTTTAACCAGTAGTGAGCAACCAGCGCGGCATTGGCACTGATTGTACAAAATATCCAGGTAAATTTTATGCCCCTGCTGCATCTGGGATAATGGTAGTGTCAAAAACTAGCGCAGATGCAGCTGGGGGCTTAATATGAAATTATTATTAATTGTAAACGACGATGCGAGCGAGTGATGTGAAAGATGCGAGCACTGCGCAAAATCTGCGGAGTGACGCTCGCGGACCGCGTTCGTAATACTGAAGTAAGAAAGAGAGTTGTCTGAAAGAGAGTGTCGGGGTGAAGGTGAGGAAAGGAATGCTCCGGTGGTTCGGGCATGTGGAAAGAATGCATGATGAAAGAATGACTAAACAGATATACAATGCAAAAGTGGATGGATGCAGAAGTCGCGGAAGGCCACGACACACCTTCCATGATCAAATTGATCGTGTACTAGCAGAGGGTGATGTCAGGAGCCTTAAGAACAGACGAGCGTGCATGACAAGAGTTATGAATGTCAAAGAAGCAAGTGAGGTGTGTAAGAATGGGCCTAAATGGCGCTCTGTTGTTCGTGCCTACCCCGCAAGGGAACTGGCGTGAAGTTATGTGTGTGTGCATGTATGTATGTAAACGACGTTAAACATTGACAGATAACGTATGTATATTATTACACTGTAACAGCGAGAGGTAGAGATTAAATGATACTTCAGATGGCAGGAGAGTAGTATTCTCAGTCAAGTGCTGTTGTGAACTGAAGTGAACCAATTTATTTTGGAAACGGTACAAATATTATCAAGTCATACGGCTAGTACAATTTATAGCATAATATGTTAGCGGGACTGCTGATGTGCGAGCAAGATAGAGCAACTATAAATATGTGCGCTCTCGCGTCGCGCTAGCCTGGACGTTATCACAAAACGGCTGGCCCGGATCAGCTCGCCCGCGGTTAGGACGGCAGGCTGGCAGGCACGGACAGACAGACTCCACGTCCCTGCGAGGGACGCTAGGAGACATAGCCCACAGGATAGACTAGGCGTGTTGCTGGAAAGTTTCTTTCGCCGTTTCTTCTCTCCCAGCCATAACACGTTGCGAAACGGCAGTAAGATAGCATAGGCTGCCGCGAACCACCGATCCCGGTCCGCCGGGATCCTTTCCCTCGGGCTTTATATTACCCGTCGCCCGTTCTCAATTAGTGCTTTGTGTCGCCTTATGGTGGGCATCATTAAATTTATCCCGCTCCCATGGCAACAGTCCAGCCGAGTTAAAACTCCTTAGGGAGCTCCCTCGAGCAAGTTGCCCCCCGGGCTCGAGCGCCTCGCCCCAAAAGCCCTGGTAAAATTGTAAGGTCTTCGGACCAACAACATAAAGTCAAGTCCAATAATAATAAATAAAGGCCTAAGCCAGTAGTCGTAGTTCGCTGTCCGCTGCGATGACTAACTAGTCTTTAAAACACCGTTGTACGGGAATTGGTATCGTCTCGGGAACTGTAGGTACTAAGCAGCCCATATCTACGCTTTGCATTGTTGAAAACACCGCCCGCTAAGCTGCTGTTCTACACATATTTCTCTTCTCTGGTTTGGGAACGAAGCGTAAATCATTTATTGTAATATTTTTCAACAGCGCTTGTCACAATGGAGCTGGAAACGTACGATGTTGATTCACAGACTACGCATCGCCAAGAAACATCTGGACAGAATCAAGAGGATAAAAGAAACAAATAAAGACCATAAAATAACTTAAAATCTGTCTCTTATACTCATGTTATATTCTTTCTAAGCAAAGGCATTGTCTTATATAGCAGAATTTTTGTCTTTAAAAGTTGTATTTTATAACTCCTAGTGAAATTTATTAGATCGAATTGATGTTATACAAGTTTGCTGAATAGTTAGTTGAAGATAATTAATATTTTTATTATCTCATAGATTAAATAAAACAGAAAAGACAATTAAAGAGTAAGTTTAACTTAGAAAATTAAATCTTTTATTTGTTTACCACAAAACAAGCGATAATAAATTGCTGTATTTTCTAAACATGTGAATGCCTTTTAAAAGCATGTGAAGCTTCATTTTTGACTTTGCTTGACTACCACATAGCCTTAGTTTTTGTTCCGAACCATAACCATAGACAAGATTGAAAGTGGAACTAACGTAATATCTCTTTTGTTACGATGCAGTAAGTACTTACACTTGACAAAACTAGCGAGAGACAGAAGATTGTAGAGGAAATATTAACAGCACATAAAAGTCCCACTGTTGGGCTTGGCATGCTTATTCAAGGCGGATTTGACACATCAGTTATTTCAATGGGCTGGTACCTTCATGATGTTTTCCTTCATATGTTACAAACCTACCAAGAGGTGCATGCTTTTTTTTACTCGAGTTCTGCAGACAGGCAGACGGCCCACCTGATAGAAAGCGGTTACGATCGCCTATAGACATTTAGAACACCAAAGGTGCTAATAATGTGCTGCCACTCTCTAAATGGAGACTGGTACTTGGCCAATAATGCCGGAACACAACTTACAAGTTGTTATGGCGGCACTCTAGATCAGAGGTGGTAGTCATCCAGACGGGCAAATACCCTACCACCTGGTGGTGGGTTGTTTTGTCGCCTTTTACGACAGGCCGCCCGGCCGCAGGAAATTGTATTATTTTTCCGTACCTGTACGAAAAAGAAAGCTGCTTTCCGTCCAGCACTCGAACCTGCTTGATTTGAGATGTAAACGCGTGGACTACTACGCTTAATATTAATTATGGGATTAGGGATATTAGGTCGTTAAAAAACAATGTACGGTGTTCATTTTTATATTATTTAAGCGACACGCGATAACAGTTCGTAGAATCATATAATTACATCAATATTACAATACTCTTACAAATTAAAAAAATATTACAACTATACACAATAAACATTCGTTTCAACAAGTCAACAATTGTCTACTCGATCGACTTGACAATAAATAAATAGATAACTAACTTACAATGTACTTATATAATACTTTTTAAGTCTGTCGTCAGCCTATGAAGCACTTTGGAAGTTTTTGCTATTTTACGTAATGAAATATCAATTTTTAACAATATATTTAACGGACATTACACACTGTTTCAATACATGTAAACAAAATCATGTGAAAACTCAAACGACACTCAGTTTAATTATAAACACCGGCACGATTCTTAAGCGATGAGCTTGGCCTGCGCACAAGCAGGGTCTACACATTGGTGAATTGGTTCAAACAGTTTTGTTTGGGGTCAAACAAATTTGGGGCAAGTATATAATTTTGCCTCTGCGATGTAAAAATTCGAGCCAAGCTCTTAAACGTATCTAATAATGACGACGGTCCGGACGTCATGTTACTTCATGCATAATAAATTCTTAGGCAATATTATTGACGCTGCGGACAAGTAAAATTTCAGTTTCTTTTTCAAGGTATGAATTTAAAATATTATCACGCGGGGGCACGCAGTGTCCTTAAAGGAAATTGCCGAAAATATCGAAAATTGCCATAAAAACTGGAAAATGAAAAAAAAACAATTTTGGTAATCTTTCCAAAAAAAATAAAAAAAATTAAATAGGTTTTTTGGAGTGGAGTTACAAACAAAAAAACTATAGATTTACAATTTTCGAGAATTAGCGTGCTCCCAAAACAGAAGTGACAAAAAAAGGCCTGCATATAATTATATTTGTTTCTTTTAAGAAAACGTACAAAAACATAATATTATCGATATGTCAGATCGTATCATATTGACTACGCTTATGCGCAGAGCTAGTTTTACTATTCCGCCGACCGCTCAAGATCCGTGCCGAGAACTAGATTCTGTCTCACGCAAATACCCTTTGGGGCGCTAGGGTCGCCCAACGGAATCTCATAAAGATACCAATTTAATAGTATTAGTAGGTAGAATAAAAATATAATGTAAATGTAGCATTTCGATTAAAACACTTGATAAAAACAATTGTACTGGGCTGATTCTGCTGAATAAGCTACCTTTTTTCTGCCGCGGGACTTTCATCGTGAGACTCTATTAAGGCGTTCCACCAGTAGCTCACAACGCCCAAAATGCTCAGCTAGCCGTTCCACAAGGTGACCGCGATCGTTGTGGTCGTGGCGAAAACGTCACTAATGACGTGATTAATTTCGATCACACAACGCTCACAACGACCCATGTCAAGAGGTGGGTCGAGTAGCCGTTCCACTTGGGTTTACGATTGTAACGCCGGCAAGCAAGTGGAACGGGAAAAATCGCGGTCGTTGTGAGTCCCTAATGGAACGTAGCCTATACATGATATAAATTGAGTGAGTTTGGATACTAAGCTCAAAATTAAAACTCGAAACTATGCTCCTATGGATTATAAAACATGGAAGGTATATAAACATACTATTGTATATAGTTAAAAATAAACAACTGAATATGGCTGTTAATTGTAGCTGCCTTCAATACAACTTGTAACAATAGAAAGAAACATTATTTTTAACGGATTAATAGCAAATTTGGCATACGTACTAAACCTGAACTTTTGTTTAAATCAACGTTGAGAACAGTTTTCTTAAAGTGGGTTAGTGATGGTGTCATAAAAATGTAAACAATATGATCCGGCATAAAGTGGTCTTATGTGGCTTAAAAAAAAACATTTGGTCTCTCATAAACAAATTCCAAATTTTTTTATGCAAACTAAATTCTACTGAAGTAATTTTTCTGAGACATCTTGCTTTAGAAGTCAAATAGACTTCCTACTCTGTGTACATATTTCGTAGCTTGTTATTGCTGTTTTACGGAGATAAAGTGGCACAATTTTTTACGGCCACACACTAAGCTAATTAAAAAAAATATCATCAATTCTTGATGCGAAGTGTAACATTTTCTAATTCACTCACTAGGCCTAATGATCGAATATTCACTTAGGCCCGTATTCTGGTACTATATCGATTTGCAAATCGACGCTTGAGACTATTTTTAGGGTTCCCACCTCAATGCGCTTGGCCTCTAGTGCAGTACGTAACAGCGATACTGTGTTAGCGGCCGGTATATCTTAGAGCTGACTCGGGTCTCAAGTGCAGTACGTAACAGCGATACTGTGTTAGCGGCCGGTATATCTTAGAGCTGACTCGGGTCTCTAGTGCAATACGTAACAGCGATACTGTGGTAGCGGCCGGTATATCTTAAGAGCTGACTCGGGTCTCTAGTGCAGTACGTAACAGCGATACTGTGTTAGCGGCCGCTATATCTTAGAGCTGACTCGGGTCTCTAGTGCAGTACGCAACAGCGATACTGTGTTAGCGGCCGGTATATCTTAGAGCTGACTCGGGTCTCTAGTGCAGTACGTAACAGCGATACTGTGTTAGCGGCCGGTATATCTTAAGAGCTGACTCGGGTCTCTAGTGCAGTACGCAACAGCGATACTGTGTTAGCGGCCGGTATATCTTAGAGCTGACTCGGGTCTCTAGTGCAGTACGTAACAGCGATACTGTGTTAGCGGCCGGTATATCTTAAGAGCTGACTCGGGTCTCTAGTGCAGTACGTAACAGCGATACTGTGGTAGCGGCCGGTATATCTTAGAGCTGACTCGGGTCTCTAGTGCAGTACGTAACAGCGATACTGTGGTAGCGGCCGGTATATCTTAGAGCTGACTCGGGTCTCTAGTGCAGTACGTAACAGCGATACTGTGTTAGCGGCCGTTATATCTTAGAGCTGACTCGGGTCTCAAGTGCAGTACGTAACAGCGATACTGTGGCAGCGGCCGGTATATCTTAGAGCTGACTCGGAATTCTAGTGCAGTACGTAACAGCGATACTGTGTTAGCGGCCGGTATATCTTAGAGCTGACTCGTAATCATTCAAAATTGAACCGAATAAGACTTATACCATTTGCAATACGAATATTCAGTATGTGTTGCAATTAATCCGTTAAAAATTGTACAATTATTACTCCTATTAAAAATATTATAAAAACCTAATAATTATTGTTATATAAGATAATATACAAAATGAATTTGGTATAATAATTATGTACATCAGGCGACAACATTATTATTATTTATTGGTAACCAGTAAGTTACGATCACTCGTACTATATCGAGTCATCTGTATGATGTGAACAGAACCGTTTATTCTGTTCATATTGACACTTTCGGAGCTGTACCGACTGCTGTAAGCCTTAAAACAACTGACCAAACATTAAGGAACCACTTAAAAGGAGTTCGCTATCTCACTGATATTACCACATTTATTATACATACATCAATATTCAATATATGCTATAATATTATAAATGCGAAAGTTCGCATCGATGTTTGTTTGTTGCTCAATAACGGCTAAACACATCTGGATGAAATTTATCACAGATAGATAGTCTGGAATAAATAATAATTTTATCATTATAGCAGAATGTGATGTCAGGAGCCTTAAGAACAGACGAGCGTGCATGACAAGAGTTATGAATGTCAAAGAAGCAAGTGAGGTGTGTAAGAATAAGCCTGAATGGCGCTCTGTTGTTCGTGCCTACCCCGCAAGGGAACTGGCGTGAAGTTATGTATGTATGTATGTATGACAGATTTATCATAAGTAAATTGAGTCGATTTATAATTGTAAACAGCCGCAACGCATGCACCACTTAGGCAGTTCTCTGACCTAATGTGCATCTATTTTTTTCACAACAATTGATTTTTATATAAGTATAGAGAATGTATATGAATCAATATCCCATGTTCGGTTAAGAGGATCGATGGGTCAAGGTCAGGATTAAATGAAATAAATAATTAAATTATATACTGTCTATAATTTACTTTGTACGTACGACTCAACTCGGAAGGTAACGTGGGGGCGACTGACGACAGTGCCGCGAATATCCACATATTAAATTTTTTGCCGAATTGCAACTGGCGCTAGCCGTCACATCCCATTTATGTGAAACATTCCTTATCATATTATCGTGAATTATAGAAGATTTCAGAATATATAAATTGACAGATTCGATCGTGTACTAGCAGAAGGTGATGTCAGGAGCCTTAAGAACAGACGAGCGTGCATGACAAGAGTTATGAATGTCAAAGAAGCAAGTGAGGTGTGTAAGAATAAGCCTAAATGGCGCTCTGTTGTTCGTGCCTACCCCGCAAGGGAACTGGCGTGAAGTTATGTATGTATGACAGATTTATCATAAGTAAATTGAGTCGATTTATAACTTTAAACACCCACAACGCATGCACCACTTAGGCAGTTCTCTGACCTAATGTGCATTACAATTACCAAGTGCTAACAAGGGTGAAGGAAACATCGCGATGCAACCTGCACATCGGGATAACCGATGTGTCAAACCTGCCACAACGCCTTGGACAAGAGTGGCGGGTATACTGTCCGTTCCCCAATAACGGGAGGCCCGAGTCCAGCAGTCGTCTGTTTCTAGGCTGTTATTATTATGTATGTCTTTGTAGACCACGGGCCATGAAAATGGCCCGGACTTTTGGAGGGCTTGCGTGGGGCCATGGGAAGGCCAACACGTAGAGGCCCCTTGACAAATTTAATGTAAATGTGGCGTGACACTGACCGGCGATTATCCCTGTCTACACCATATAATAATGCACCTAAGGACAAGCCCCGGCCAGTGTAGGACTATTGTGGGAAATGAAGACAAAAAGTACCGGGCTATTGGGGTGAACTGCTAGTGGTACTTGGGGTCTGGGAATATGGGGACTATGGCGTCTGCCCGTCGCAATGTTTAGGGAACACGGAAAAATGGGCAGACGGTGACTCGCCACTCCCTGCATGGGCCTCATTATTATTTTTATTATAACTTCAAAAGTATGTGAGCGAGATAGCGAACTCCATCACCAGACAAGAGTTAATCAGAGAATACAATGAGAAAATTAAAAATGACATTTGCATCAATAAAACGGTTGAAATATTTCGTTTTTTAATTTATTTTATCCGTGCAGGAACGGAGAAAGAATACAATTTCCTGCGATCGCGCGGCCTGTGGTAAGAGGCGACAAAACAACCCACAGCCAGGTGGTAGGGCATTCGCCCGACTGGATGGCTACCACCCCTGGTCTAGAGTAGTGTTCCGCAAAGTATGTACCGCGGCACACTGGTGTACCGTGGTCATTAATTGTGGTCAATAAAAAATGATTTTTATTTGTGGTGTACCACCAACAATTCTCGTGTTCCTAGATGTACTTTGAACACAAAAAGTTTGCGGAAAACTGGTCTAGAGCATGCCGGCATAACAACCTTGAGTTGTGTTCCGGCATTAATGGTCAGGTTTCAGCGCCATCTACGACTCCGCCGGCACATCGGTAGATAGGTAGCACAATAAAAAAAAATATAAAAAAATTACTCAGGTTATAATTTATTAGACTGATAACTTTTATCTGATGATTGAAAAGTGGGTCCTAAGTTTAATAAGGATAATATAAGTATTATAAAAATTTCATGTTCCAGGCAGTCTGTGAATGCTAGCTTATATACATACATAATAAAAATCTCAAATAAATTCTACATTTAGAATATAAATATTTCCAAACAATTCGCAACTTTTGTAATCCCGGCCTTACACCGATTTCACTCGCCTAAGCCTCTAAGGTTAAACGTACACTACGTTATCAATAACAGAGTCATCCCTTCACAGTCGAGTCGGGCACAGAAAAATAGTAGTGTGCGGTTAGCCTTAGATGCTTACGCGAGCATAACCTGCAAGTGTAAAGCCGGACTAACGCTTAATGTATCACTTATAAAAATATATTATGTACTCAAATATATTTGTTCCTAATTATAATTCTTTACCATTTCAAATTTCAATCAATTCCTTTTCAAAGAGAAATCAGAACAATGTACACAAGTTAGAATATTAACATTGTAATAATAGCTTAAAGACGCGATACACTTGCTCGCATTAGATCGCTTGACTCTGTTATCGTGATCGTTTACGATCCGATACTGAATTCAAAAGGGAAATTTTACTTATTCGCTTATATTCCTTATCTGGTTAATCCCAGTAGTGAGTAACTATAACTATAGGTCGATAAGTTTGCATATGACACTTCCATAGTCGTAGGGGCAGGTATGACAGACGGGATAAAAAAAGTGCGACAGAGACAGTGACGTTTAATTGGCTCTCCTGTCAAACGTCCTTGCTGACCTCGCAATTCTTTTCACGCCCGTGTCATGCATACCATGCCGCATCGGGGTATCATGTAGGTACTCTTGCCGCCTTAAAGCATGTTTTTAATAAACAATATATTGTTCTGCGTTTATGTATTACTGCTGTTAATTATTGCTATTAAAGACATAATCTTATTACATTATACATTTTTATATATCACTAGTTGTGAGTGAAAAGGACGTAGAATACTTTTATCCTTAGACGGCCTCTGTGGTTGAGCGGGCTAAGCCTTTGCCGTCCTACCTCACTGCAACGCAGAGGCTCCGGGTTCGATTCCTGGTATAGTAAATTTCGGAAACGTATTTTCTCCGTTATTTACTATGGTCTGGGTGTCTGGGATCGGCCCCAGAGTAGTCCGTTGTATATTATCCATAACACAAGCGTAACTTGCTTAATTTGGGGATATACAATGTGTGTGTTTGTCTGCCGATTATTTATTTATTTATTATTTATTTATCCTTGAGATGAATGAATATTTGAAAAAAGTAAAATTACGTTACCTCGTCGGAGTCTCGCGCGCATCCATTATATTTTTCGTTTTAAGAATGTATTATACGACCTTTCCATTATTAGACTATTTTATGGTTCTGACTCGAGGCTTTAAGACTACTTGCCAAACAACGGAGTTCTTGTGACATCTCAAAAGGTCAGTTTTAAGTAAATATGTACCACAAACACAATTCTTGCTCACTGAAAATTCCAGTAATTAAAAAAAATATTTTTTTTTTCTTCAAAATAAACTGCAAACATCATACATCAAGTTCTCGTTAAAAAATATATGCATAATAATTGTTCACTTGCTGGAATTAGGGTACATAAATGGAAAGTTATAATTTCATATTCTTTTATTACCTGTCAATTAAAAATATTTTTTATTTCAAAACAAAATTTAGAAATAAGCATGATAAAAATATAAGCGAATGAGTTTAGACAGTCCCTTATAGTGACTATGTTATATACAAACACCTACATATGTACGTCAAATTTTAAAATATGTAATAGCTATGTTATAGTTCTCGCAAAATGGCTGGTCTATTGTAGCTACAGAGTGCAGCGCAGTAGTTGATTTGGTTATGGAGTAATCTACTGCGCAGTTGCTAAATTAATAACTTAACTTTAACGAGAAATATGATTTCTATATTTATTTATACTCAACGGATGACATATTAGCAAAATATTATAATGACTTTGACGAACGGTGTCTGCCGGCGTCCAATGCAGCCTAGTGCCTGGAATTAAATTACACGTATATAGCGGAGGTGGTTCAAACGCACTAGTGACTGAAAGAAATTATCAACATATCATTCCAGTTAGACATATGGACCGCGTTGAAAAAAGGCGGCGTCGGCGCGCTGGAGGTTTCATCAGCGTTGGCAATATGATTTTATCCACACAGTAACGAGAAAGAATACAATTCCCTAGTGTGGGATTCGCCAGATCGGGGGTGGCACTAGCATTCCCAGTCAGAACTGGTGCCATGCTATTGCCACTCCCGGTTAGGGATACCCACTAAAACCCCTGGGTGTTCCGTCCTTCGCCTTATGCCAGGGCTACGGGTATATGACCTGGCCTCTCCGCAGCCCTGGCGGGCGTGGGCCCCGCGAGGCCTCTTCCACTGCCGGGGGACTACTTTTACCCCCGGCATCTTCAGTCTTTCTAGGCGTGGGGCGGTCTGTAACTCGCCCCACAGGACGAGAGGTGAGCGCGCGCGGAACACGCCACGCCCCCATTTCGACGGCCTGTCGTAAGAGGCGACAAAACAACCCTCAGCCAGGTGGTAGGGCATTTGCCCGACTGGATGGCTACCACCCCTGCTTTATTTAGAGCATGCCGCTATAAAAACCTTGAGTTGTGTTCTGATATTGGTGGCCTGGTTCCAGTCTCCCTTTAGAGAGCGGCAGCACATTGGTAACAGCTTTATATTATAGATAATTACTTTTATTTTTCCTTCCACTCATTTTAATATTATATAAAATTATTAGAGCTAGGCATGTTTGCTGAAGAGTTTCTTGCGTCGCTTCTTCTCTTCAAGCCATAACACGTTGCGAAGCAGTAGTAAATTAGATTAGACTCCCACAGAGTAAATAATAACCATAAACAAAATTAAAACAAAATAATTAAAATTAACAAGTTGGCGGTAGGCTAAATAAAACTTTAACAATACTCGTTGACACTTGACATCTTAGTCTTCCGTGATCAAGGCCACTGAAAAGTGGCCGAACGTCGGAAAAACCAAAATCAAATAAATTTACCGCGCTTAAAACCGTTAAAACGTAGTTTTATTATGTGTACAAGTCGCGAAAACTAAAGAAAATATTAACACCTTTATTGTTACAAATGTCCATAGGCGATGGTAATCGCTTTCCATCCGGTGTGCAATTTGTTGAACTCATGCAATAAAAAAAAACTAAGAGGTGACATTATGTACTTGTAGATCCGTGAGAGTCGGAGTATGTATACATTAAATGGTTGAATTAAGTTCGCCGAACTTTTGGTGGCGTAATGCGTCGCATGATGTGTTGATCGCTATTCAAAATACATTGAATGCGTTCTCAAGAGATCAGCCGCTAGACGAAAGGTTCGGCATTACGCCGAACGCTACGTAATTTCGGCTTCGACATTTTGCCCAATTTTTAGTGCCGTACTTTCGCTACCATTTTTTTTGTTGCATAAGTTCATTAGATAGGACGACGGCCCACCTGATGGAAAGCGGTGACCAGCGCCTCTGAAAATATGTAACAACAAAGGTACATCAATGTGTTGCCGCTCTCTAAAGCGACAGTGGAACCTGGCCACTAATGCTAGAACACAACTCAAGGTTGTTATGGCGGCACACTTTAAACCAAGGGCGGCAGCCATCCAGACGTGCATCTATTTTAATTTTAATTATTCTCCCTCTCACTTTTAATAAAAAAATACAAGGAATTCAATTTTATCCTATTAATCAAATTATATTTTACATACATACATACATAACTTCACGCCAGTTCCCTTGCGGGGTAGGCACGAACAACAGAGCGCCATTCAGGCTTATTCTTACACACCTCACTTGCTTCTTTGACATTCATAACTCTTGTCATGCACGCTCGTCTGTTCTTAAGGCTCCTGACATCATCTTCTGCTAGTACACTTTTGCATTCACCCCGACACTCTCTTTCAGACCAACTCTGTTTCTTACTTCGGTATTACGAACGCGGTCCGCGAGCGTCACTCCGCAGATGTTGCGCAGTGCTCGAATCTCGACCGCGTTTACTCTACTTTCATGCTCTCTCTTCCATACCCAACTCTCGCATCCATACGTGAGCGTAGGCACCAGCATCGCGTTGTGTACGGCGAGCTGGGCCTTCTGGCTGAGGTTCTTAGCGCCTAGAATATTTTGAATAATAATTATTATTATTATTCTTTTAACTTGAATTGGAGCTCGCAAATACCCTACCACCTGGCTGGGAGTGTTTTAACGCCTCTTACGACAGATGAAATTGCATTCTTTCTCCGTTTCTGCATGGGTAAAAACAATCCAGCAACACGTAATATGTTGTGTGATACGTCGATGATGGTTACCCCGTTGGATGGGGAGACGCACCACTGGCTCAATCGCCATGAGGGCAGTACAAAATAAGACGACGAGGTATTATACTCTAGATGTAATTACTTGCTTAATTAATTTAACATTAAAGTTAAGACTATACATACAGACATCTTAACTGCTATATGAAAATATGTAAAACCTAAACATGTTCGTAGACGCATCTCCGAAGGTATTCTGTTTTAACAGATTTTGGCACGTACATGGACTACTCAGTTTTAACCTTGCTAATTATACAGTAGAACCTCTTTAAGCCAAACCTCGATAAGTTAAGAACCTCCCAAATTCGAAAAAAAAGTTGTATTCCCTTTCATTCAACCCCCAAAACCTCCGTTGCTCGAAATCTGAACCCTTTAAGTCGAAATAATTAATGATAAGCAAATTCAGTACTTATTTTCTTCTTCTTCTTTCTTATTTTAACTCGTAAATTAAATTGGACCTCTTCTTATTTTACAACCTCTATACATATAAATATAATATAAATCTTAACATCTACAAGTCGAATGTTTCCTTACAAAATACGCTTAAGACGAAACTCTAAACTCGAATCTATTGGCATCTATCTCCCTTGAAGTTCGATTTACAGAGAGTAATGGAACATTTACAAGCCAATAGATGGCGCTGTACAATAATTGAGGTCGCAAACGATTCCCGAAACGTACAAAGAATATATATAAATATTTTTTAACAATAATAGTAGGGTCTAGGCCTCCGAGGAACAGCAATAACCTCGGAAGATCTTCCTTTGAGGCGGAGGGGTATTCTAAAGTTGGGTAGGACACGATTTTAAAATGAGTTTGTAAGAGTAACATGACATTTTGTACTGAACCAGTACAATGTATCACTTCAAATGAGGCGAGGACATTTGTATGGTTTGTACCGCGGCAGGACATTTGATGCGATGAGGCCGGTGAGGCGGTGAGCGTCATTCCCTCACTTGTCCCGTACGAAACTTCTAATTCGGAAATGTTCGTTAAGAGTCTGATGTGATCGGACTCGGTCGCCTCATTTTACTAGCAGTCGTACATGTCATGTTATCCCTTTTTGTCATGTGAATATCCGTAGAATCGTTAATATACTGTTGTCCTCGTTCCGTCCTTCCTCTAGCATTTGACGCGCGAGTAGTAGCCGGACAACATTTTTGAAGTAGTACAAATTTACTGCCTTACACGTGTACCTACTACTCATCTCTAGAGCATTCCATCTCGCTCCTCCACCTAGTCGGGACATGCCTAAAAGAGGTTCTACTGTATATAGCAATAAATGATTCCAAGTACGTGACGTAACACGTGACACTGGTACTTACTTTGACGGATGAGGTTAATCGGGCGCGTTGAGCAGCGACTGGGACTCGATGAGCTGGCTGGCGTCGATGAGGCTGAGCTGCATCGCGTCCAGGTTGCCGGTGAGCACCTCCCCCTCGCTCGCGCTGAACGGGTAGAAGCGCGTGACGAGCGGGCGCCGGCTCTCCTGCGACTCGCCGTTCGAGTGCCGGTTAGACAAGATGCTCAGCGACGAGAGCTGATCGTTCAACCGCTGGATCTGCGGAGAGCATTACGTATATTTGGATAATCAAACGACTTGCTCGCTAGGAAGGGTAGGTCACATAGTATATATGTGGTATGGAAGGTAGGCACAGAACTGAGTGCCAAATAGTATCATGTCCAAATTGCCGGTGAGCACCTCTTCTTATCTTGCAATGAAGGGAAAGAAGTCACAAGGTGATATTGGCCCTTCTGCGACTCACTGTTCTCTTTCTCAACTTTCAAATGCCGCTTGGACAAGATGCTCAGGGACGCAAGCTGATCATTCAACTTCTAGATCTATGGAGAGCATTATGTATATTTGGATAATCAAACAATTTGTTCGCTAGGGAAGGTAGGGAGGTCACATAATATATATGTGGTATGGAAGGTAGGCACAGAACTGAGTGCCAAATAGTACTACGTCCAAATTGCCAGTGAGCATCTCTTCTTAACTTGCTCTGAAGGGAAAGAAAGAAGTCACAAGGTGACATTGGCCCTTCTGCGACTCGCTGTTCTCCTTCTCAACTTTCGAATGCCGCTTGGACAAGATGCTCAGGGATGAGAGGTGATCGTTCAACCGCTGGATCTACAGAGAGCATTACGTATATTTGGATAATCAAACGACTTGCTCGCTAAGAAGGGTAGGGAGGTCACATAGTATATATGTGATGTGTAAGGCAGGCACTGAAATATAGTGCCGTGCCGGATTAAATGTCGGCACAGAACTGAATGCCAAATAGTCCAAATTGCCGGTGAGCGCCTCTTCTTAATTTACAGTGAAGAAAAAGAAAGTAGTCACGAGAAGCCATTGGCCCCTCTGGGGCTAGCTCTTGTCCTTCTCGACTTTCGAATGCCGCTTGGACAAGATACCTTGAGACGCAGTTAATTGAGATTTATCTAAATTAAATAACAATTGAGTGTCACTAAATGGTTGATTTTTTATTATTACAAGTTATGCCGCGATTTAACAATGGCAGCAAAAAAAGTTGGAACACGAGTCACATGTATTATATCTACGGTTCGCTTAGTTTTAAAATTTCTTGACAGCAGGGCAAATCGTTTCCCAGGGACGAATAGTGCTGTTTTCATCCCTGTGATTAGGTAGCTCCAAGCTTACTTTCAGTATATGAGAAATGAAAAGCAGTGTGTGTTAACCTCGGGGGAAAGGCCTATTTAGGCACTCGAATTAGAAGCACCCTCACTACGCTCGTGCATCAAACCATCTCATGAATATTTAGGTCACGTGTAACAATCTACTGCTGCGTGGTTCAGGAGGAGATAGCGGATATACCCACGCTCAACTACGCAACGGTTTTCTAGAACGTTTATTCCGCGTACAACAATGATCTGGAGAGAACTTCCCGCCGAAGTTCTCCCTCTGCGCTACGACATGGGGTTATTTACGGGCGTTATAAAATTTCTTAGAGGCCGGCAACGCCCCTGGTGTTGCAAACGTTCATAGGCGACGGTAACCACCTTCCATCGAGTGGGCCGTCCGCTAGTTTGCCTGCTTCAGGCAACAAAAAAAATATATACAGACAGAGCGAAAAGCGACTTTGTTTTATACTATGTGTACGCGCCATTCATTCCATTCGTTCGTTCCTTCCTATTCCATACCCAAAATCTCCCCCCTCTACCTCCTTCCCGCCAAAAAACGAGACGTTGCTAAATTCGCTCGCTATCCACGTACGCGTACTAAATGTTTCTACTCAAAAATATATATATTTTTTTTATTGTAGGAGATCAGCAGACAGGCACACGACCCACTTGATGGAAAGCGGTTACCATCGCCTACGGACATTAGCAACACCAAAGGTGCTACAAATGCGCTGCTGCTCTCTTAAAGGAGACTGGAACCTGGTCACTAATGCCGGAACACAACACAAGGTTATTATAAGGGTGGTCGCCATCCAGTCGGGCAAATGCCCTACCACCTGGCTGTGGGTTGTTTAGTCGCCTCCTACGAAGTTGTATTCTTTCTCCGTTCCTGCACGGATAGGATGTTAGGATGTTATACCGGTGCCAGCTCGTTAAGCTATCGAAGGACACGACAAACTGTGCAAGGTGCGTATCTCTTTATCTATACATCAAAAATAAAATATATATTCAATAAAAAAAATATAAAATCTTGCAGATCACCGCCAGCGGGGCCTAGGGTCCAAACTACCGGTGGTTAGGGCTTATTTTATTATTATTATTATTATATTGCGGTCCGCTATGTGGAACCTGGACTCTACAATCATAGTACCGATAGTAGTGTCAGTGAATGGACTAATAGCGAAGAGCCTTGATCGCCACCTTGAAAGGCTCTCGCTTGGTATCTGGTTGAAGGGTCGGATGCAGAAGGCAGCTGTGTTGGACACGGCCCGTATTGTGAGGAGATTCCTGCGTCTGGAGCCTTAACCACCGGTAGCCTGGACCCTAGGCCCCACTGCCGGCGAAGATCAGTTTTTTATATTTTTTTTATAAATAAATTTGTATTTTTTATAAGAAAAATGTAAAAAATTTGGAAATAAAATATATATGTAAATAATAATGCAAATGTGTGGAACATTATAATAGTGAAGATAATATACTCAGGAAGTTGTGTCGGAGAAGGACGAGGCGCGGGTGTATTTGGACAGACATTTGTCTATCCCCGTAGTGTTTCAATTGTAGATTAGTAGGATATTTTATATATTAAAATACTGACAGATTAGTGTTCCCCCTTGTTCCTGTTCCCACCATCGCCGGCTGGAGTACCAGGTAAGTACCTAGCATATTAAGTACCAAAATTTACCTTGTGGGTTTGTGCCGTCGGGTTACCGATCCCGCCGTGTACGGTACACTATATTAAGATAAGAGGCCTGAAAATAATCAGTTTATACCAGCAATGTATATCAGTGTCAACTTAAGAGTGTATGTCATGTTACCTCTCTGAGAACAGTGTAGTTGTGCACGTGGTACTGCACTTGGCCGGCGTGCGGCGCGTCCAGGGGCAGCAGCCAGCGCTCGTAGCACTGCGACCAGAGCTCCACCCCCGCCACCGAGGCGCAGGGCTCCAGCCTGGCCAGGGTGGGCGCTGCCTTGCTCGGCAGAGACGCTTGCGCTGCCAAACCAACAGACAGACGAACCAACCGTAAAGCATTTTGTCTTAAATACAAGCTTTTAAGATCCTGGATATCATGTAGCCGCAGAGTGCTAGCCAAGACAAGTAAAACGAGCCCAAACACGACGGGTCTATCTTGTTTAGTACTGGGTTCCTACGGCCACCTTCCGACTCCACCATCAGATCAGCTCCATGGCACCATATTATTGCATTGTCACACGATATACATATGCGTGTATAATTTCAGCTCAATCGGAAACCGGAAAGTTGGTCAAATTTAACTTGCAAGATTCCACCCGAATTTACATACATACATAGGTACATCTATTGCAAGTTAAATAAAAGCTTGTAAAAAGAAAAAAATATATATATTAATAAACAGGCCCTAACTAACGCTGGTTTTCCATTAGTACCAAGCAGTGCCATCACCTTCACGTAGACATCCTGATGACATTTTATACTGAACCAGTACAATGTACCGCTTCAAATGAGGCGAGGACATTTGCACGGTTTGTGTCGCGGCAGTACATTGGAAGTGATGAGGCCAGTGAGGCGGTAAGCGTCATTACCTCGTTTGTCCCATTCCAAACTTCTAGTTCGGAATATTCGTTAAGAATCGGACGGGACCGTCTTCGGTCACCTCATTTTACTAGCAGTCGTACATGTCATGTTGTCCCTCTTTGTCATGTGAATATCCGTAGAGGCGTTATTGTACTGTTGTTCTCGTTCCGTCCTTCCTCTTACATTTGACGCGTGAGTAATAGCGGGACAAAAATTTTGAAGTAGTACAAATTTAAATTTTGAGACGTATCAGTACAACTCTATTTTGTACAGGACGAATGAAATGTGGCCTTTCGAGTTTTCACAAGAACTCCGTTATACGGCGTCTATTGTAGCCTACAATACAACTGCGCCTGGCATAAAGGCCTAATTGCCAAACCATAAACTTGAAAAAAAATAATTAAACATTCTTAACAATCAATTTTACTCACATAACCTCTGGGTTCTGGATGTGTTTGCGTTTTGTCCGGTATACAGTGGATTGTAGAACAACGACTTGTCTTGTTCGGAGAACTGCTCACCCCAGTCCCACACAGGCCGTTGCACGAAATTCTGTTGGATAAAATACTTATTACTAGTATTGAGCCGTCACATCGTACATGTGGGCAGGTAAAAATGGTTACAGTTGTTTTATGAATATTTAAAATCTAACAGTATTTTCTGTAGAGCACTGGATATCTTTAATATGAAAGTGCATAAATCCCAGAAATACATGCAAAATGAACTTAGGAAATTCTGGGAAATATAAGAGTAACATGATCAATTTTTATCTATGTGAGCGATTCTCGGGAATAATAAATACGGGATTCTCACGGCATGATTTACCGCAGCATTTTAGAAAGAACGTAAGCTACCGTTCTAGTAAAAATCAAATCGAAATCAACCATTTTTATGTACCTCAACAACTTTATACAATTCCCGGTAAAAATCCCGCTGTATTTCCGGGATATAACATACTGCAAATTTCAAGTCTTGATAATTTGCTATAGATAACCGAAAACCATATCGAAATCGGCCTAGTAGTTTTTACGTGAATTCCGAACAACCAGACAAGTAGTCTACGATTTCTTTTAGCGAGTTCACCATCGTTCCTATAGTCTATCCCTGCTGGGTTTTTTTAAATAGCTTCAATATACAGACATGGTATTTTTATAATTTTACTAGGAACAACTTTATAGCGCTTCTGGGAAAATTCCCTCGGGTTTCCCGGGAAAAAGCTACCACACATTTTTTTACATAAAATTTGCTATAGATCAGTGAAAAAATCTCATTGGAATTCGATTTATTTTTCAATCTGGCAATTTTAACTCATTCTCAGAAAAAAACTCGCGGGATTTCCAGGATAAAAAGTAGCACAGATTTTAAGTCTAAGAATTCGCTGTGGATCAGCGAAAACCGCATCGAAATCTGCCCAGTAGTTTTTAGGTGAATCTCAAATAAACCAACAAACAGAAAAGAAATCTAAAAAAAATTGCAATGTGTTCTCCGTCTTTTATATAGTTTATTTCAGTTGGTTTTTTTTTAAATAATTTCAATGTACAGACACAGCTTATTTAGAATTTTATAATACTATAGATAGGTATCAATTTTTTTAAACATCTTTGTAGTATCATAACCATCCATTGTTCCAAATGAATAAAAAAGAACTCACCTTACTTATGGCTAGTTCTCTATCTCTGGCACAGTTAAACAGGAACGTGTCAAACAGATGGTTATTTGCACAATCCCACAACGTGGTCAGATAGGTCTCCGTGAACTGGAACTGCCCAGGGAACTGTTGTGTCAGTTGCCAAACGCAGTCCAGGAATAACAGGAACACGGGCGCGTGTTGCGCTGATGGGGAATCCTTGGAACTGTCCTTGGGGTTGCCTGGCCTGGGGAGGCCAAACCTGAAATAGACAGGGTGAATGTGACGTAGATACTCCTAGATACTTTTCTAGGTAATATTGGAATGAAAAAAAAACTAATAAATAATTTGTGAAGATGGGGAATCCCACTAACGATCCGAACTGTCATTATATGGTATACTACCAAAGGCCTTTTTTAAATTTTTTTATTGCAGGAGATCAGCAGACAGGCAGACGGCCCACTTGATGGAAAGTGGTTACCATCGCCTATAGACATTTGCAACACCAAAGGTGCTACAAATGCGCTGCTGCTCTCTTAAGGGACACTGGAACTTGGTCACTAATGCCGGAATACAACTCAAGTTTGTTATGGCGACATACTTTAGACCAGGGGTGGTAGCCATCCAGTCGGGCAAATGCCCTACCACCTGGCTGTGGGTTGTTAAGTCGCCTCTTACGACAGGCCGCCCGGCCGCAGGAAATTGTATTCTTTCTCCGTTCCTGCACGGATAAAAGCCTGGCAGAAGTTTTCTCTGTTGTGGGCTCAGCGGGTTACTGCTCCACCACGACAACGCGCCCGCCCATACCGCGCTCAAAACGAGGGCCTTGTTGGACAGCACGCCGGTCAATCTTCTGGATCACCTTTCTTACAGCCCTGAGCTAGCACCGTGTATCTTCTTTTTATTCCCGAAAATCAAAAATCAGCTCAAAGGGATAGAATTTTCGTCGCCGGGGAAGATGCGCTGTCAGCGTTCGAGCAAGCTGTAAACGAGGTGTCTGCGGCGGACTGGGAAGTCTTGCGAAAACTGGTTCAGACGCTTGAAACTATTTTTTTGTTTGTTTCATAAATGGGGTTTTGTCACTTTGTGGTAATGTCACCCCGTCCAATCTTACAATTATTTCAACTTCCTTAAACTAAGTACACAGATGTAATAACTGAACGAGCACTCTGGCCTCCCCAGAAAATGGAGAAGACAGAATACTGCTCCAGTTACCCACATTATAATCGACCGGAAGCTGATGCCGCAGCGCCTCAGCCCCGGACACACTCCGCCAACACGTGATAGATATTTTCAACTTTTTGGCATTCAGAGCAATTTGGTGAATTAGAAACCTTCACATCATATATTTGAACTTGTTTGAAGGAATGTGCCCGGAGCCAAGTCTTAGTAGAGCAACAATAGTTTTCCTGTCCAATTCTACAGATGACAAGGCGAACCGCGGGCGTCGAGGGAGTCGACATTGGATGGTTTTGACCACATGCCCTTCGAAAGTGACCGTTCATCAAAATATCCTTGCCACTGTTCTCTGATATGCACTTTAACACAACTCAATGTTTCTGTGTGGGTTGGAGAGCAATGATACAAGATACCGTCAGTCGTGGCCCGCTTGAAAATTTGTACAGAGGCTGGTTGTTCGCGCCAACACCGCGACATCTAAGGCACAACACTACGTGTAACATCACTACACCCCGCGCGCGGCAGTGACCTAAATACCGCGACGAAGTGCGCACACGCCGGTTCACGTGACAAACAAATATATTAAGTGCAGTGTTAAAAATCAGCTCTCACCAATCATCAAAAGTCGTCACCATCACTAACAACCAAGTAAGTTCCCTTCTTTTCATCCACAAGGTGTCGGCGACATCACTGGCGGAGAGTGCTTTGAAAATATATTTACCTATAGAACATTTTTTTACTCACTCCGTCACTTCGCAAGATCTGCGGAGTGACGCTCGCGGTCCGCGTTCGTAATAGCGAAGTAAGAAAGAGAGTTGGTCTGAAAGAGAGTGTCGGGGTGAAGGTAAGGAAAGGAATGCTCCGGTGGTTCGAGCATGTGGAAAGAATGACTAAACAGATATACAATGCAAAAGTGGATAGATGCAGAAGTCGTGGAAGGCCACGGCACACCTGCCATGATCAAATTGATCGTGTACTAGCAGAAGGTGATGTTAGGAGCCTTAAGAACAGACGAGCTTGCATGACAAGAGTTATGAATGTCAAAGAGGCAAGTGAGGTGTGTAAGAATAAGCCTAAATGGCACTCTGTTGTACGTGCCTACCCCGCAAGGGAACTGGCGTGAAGTTATGTATGTATGTAACATTTTTTTTATTTTCGCTAAACGTTCCGAGCCCCACTTATATTTGAACTTTCAGTTTCAGTGACATTAGTTTGTCGCACGTCACACCTATTGCCCGTCTACACTTTATAATTTACCCGTGCAGGAACGGAGAAAGAATACAATTTCCTGCGTTGGGGCGGCCTGTCGTAAGAGGCGACAGAACAACCCACAGCCAGGTAGTAGGGCATTTGCCCGACTGTATGGCTACCACCCCTGGTCTAAAGCATGTCGCCATAACAACCTTGAGTTGTGTTCCGGCATTAGTGACCAGGTTTCAGTCCCCCTAAGAGAGCAGCAGCGCATTTGTAGCACCTTTGGTGTTGCAAATGTCCATAGGCGATGGTAACCGCTTTCCATCAAGTGGGCCATCTGCCCGTCTGCTGATTTCCTGCAATAAAAAAATAATAACAATAATAACTAAGCATGTATAAATTAGGATTAATTCGGACACACGTTATTTTACTCCCATTTTATCGATTGATTGTGTTGACACTCGTTTCTCTCCTCGATTCAAAGGACATGGTAATCGTACTACACCTAAATACCACAAAATAACCAATTAATCAATCCATTGTTTTAAAATTTAAATTGCTAGTTTACTTTCATATTCCCTGCTGATATAGAAAGAAGAGTGAATTTGGGGAATAGTGTGAATAGAGCGTTAGGTAAACTTCTAAGCGCTAGAAGGCCCAGCTTGCCATACACAACGCGGTGCTGGTACCTACGCTCCCGTATGGAAGCGAGAGTTGGGTGTGGAAGAGAGAGCATGAAAGTAGAGTAAACGCGGTCGAGATGCGAGCACTGCGCAAAATCTGCGGAGTGACGCTCGCGGACCGCGTTTCTAATACCCAAGTAAGAAAGAGAGTTGTTCTGAAAGAGAGTGTCGGGCTCCGGTGGTTCGAGCATATGGAAAGAATGCATTTTTTTTTTTTCATTTTATTGCAGAAGATCAGCAGACAGGCAGACGGCCCACTTGACAGTCGCCTATGGACACTTGCAACACCAAAGGTGCTACAAATGCGCTGCTGCTCTCTTAAGGGGAACTGGAACCTGGTCACTAATGCCGGAACACAACTCAAGGTTGTTATGGCGGCATACTCTAGACCAGGGGTGGTAGCCACCCAGTCGGGCAAATGCCCTACCACCTGGCTGTGGGTTGTTTAGTCGCCTCTTACGACAGGCCACCCGGCCGCAGGAAATTGTATTCTTTCTCCGTTCCTGCACGAATAAAATGAATGCATGATGAAAGAATGACTAAACAGATATACAATGCAAAAGTGGATGGATGCAGAAGTGGTGGAAGGCCACGACACATCTTCCATGATCAAACTGATCGTGTACTAGCAGAAGGTGATGTCAGGAGCCTTAAGAACAGACGAGCGTGCATGACAAGAGTTATGTATGTCAAAGAAGCAAGTGAGGTGTGTAAGAATAAGCCTGAATGGCGCTCTGTTGTTCGTGCCTACCCCGCAAGGGAACTGTCGTGAAGTTATATACGTATGTATGTACTTTCATATTCTAAACTTTCCGTACTTTGGAGCTGGGTCATGTAATTAAGGGTTCTTGAGCAGTATTCTATTAATAAATAGTATACAAGCCGTGGTGGCTTAATGGTTAGCGCACACGTCTCAACCTCAAAGGGCGAGGAATCGAATCCTGGCTGGAAAGCAGGCACTACTTATGGCCAGTTCCTATATCTTACTATTCATTCACTTGCCTTACTAGCGGTGGAATTTTGACCTGATTTGTATGGAGCTTATGTCAAATTCTAACCGATAGCAAGGCAAAGGATATAGGAACCAGAAACAATGAGGCCAGTGTTGTTTAAAATTATTTCTTTAGGATTAAGACTTGCGAGACTACCTAGTGTTATCTATGATTTAGAGATTTTATATTCATATTAATTTAAAAAAATCAGTGCATAATAATAATATGTGCAAAAAAACCATATTAACCAATTGAACATTAAATCGGGTTGGTCATTTGTAGCCGGAAATGTGTGAAAGACAATATGAAGATTTATGGTGACGAGGAATCATGGAAATACAAATCGGGGTTTACCTATCACAGAAGGGGTGTCCCAGTGCGACCCATTCCTTCTGGATGAGGGACTGGAATCCCGATATGGTCCTGAAGTGGGGGTCTACCAGCATCTGGGTCAGACAAGACACCACTGCGCAGTAATCCACACCGTCACCTGAAATGAGTGTAATAAAATTTTGTACACTCAAGTTAAAGACCTTATGGGTTAATTGTTAATTCATTCGTACACTAGCTACTATCCGCGGCTTCGCTCGCGTTGTAAAAAGATACGTATAGTACTGTCTTAAGTTTCGCGACTAGTACATATAATAAAACTACGATTTAAAGATTTTAAGCGCTGTATATTATTTGATTTTTATTCCGACGTTTCGGCCAATCTTCAAGCAAATACAACCTACGCATTTATAATATTAGAGAGAGATAGAGAGGAGAGAGAGAGAGAGAGAGAGAGAGAGAGAGAGAGAGAGAGAGAGAATACTTTATTGCACAATGGGCGGTCTTATAGCTAAGAAGCGATCTCGTCTAGACGACCCGTGTAGGAATAAAACAGATTCAATTTGTCAAAGGTGGTATGCATAAATATTATACGATATGCAGTTACTTACATTATATTTTATTCAATAATGAACATATAAGTATATGTAGGAATCGTGTTTGTTATTATAAAATAACCATATGACGGAAGCAGTCAATAACCGGATAGATTATTCTTTCACGTAGTATTCGGAAGTTGTTTAAGCGGATATCAATGTAGAAGCATTTATTATTAAGCTAACGGGTATCGGAAATGGAGTAACCGGATGTTGGAAGTTAATATGTATGGCGGAAGTTGGTTTTCTGAAGGAAGTGTAAATAAATTAAATACATAACTATACAATACATACATACATAGTAATAATTTAATAATAATACAATATTAGTTTATAAGCAAAAGTTGGTGAAAATAATAATAATTACCTTCTTGCAACACAACTGTCACGTTGTCGGAGAGATGCTGCGCCGCATCGTCGGCGAACGATATGCAGTTCGCCACATACCGGAGCCACTTGCTCGAATCGAGGAACGTGTAGTATTGCGAGTCTTGGATCTAAAATTCATTCAAATTCACATCAATCTCGCATTATTTATTCATCGAAATAGATAGACGGGCCACCTGTGGGCTAGATCTAAAAAAAACTAAACCTTGTTTTCTGTTATGGGAGCTGCATACGTCTAGTCATCGCAGCGGACAACGAACTACTGGCACGCGCGACGCGGGAGCGCACATATTAATAGTTGCTCTATCTCGTTCGCACATCATCCGCCCCGCACACACATCGTGCTATATATTGTTCTAGCTGTACGACTTGTTAATATTTGTACTTAAGATTACCGTTTCCAAAATCAACTAGTTCACCTCAGCACACGACATTGAATACTACTCTCTGCCATCTGAAGTATCATTTAACCTCTACCTTTCGCTGCTACACTCTTATGAGATTAAATTATGAAAGAAAAAAGGTTTATTTCTAGGACGAATATACACATAATTTATTACAATATTTTTTAATTTGCAATTCATTTACCATTATCAAACTGCATTATATTGTACTAGCTGATGCCCGCGACTTCCACCGCGTGGTGCGGTTTTTTTGACTATCCCACGGGAACTCTTTAATTTTTCGGGATCAAAAGTATCCTATATGTTGACCAGGGATATAAGCTACCACCATACAAAATTTTATTTAAATCGGTCCAATCGTTTCGGAGATTAGCCGGTACACACAAAGAAACAAAAAATAAAAAATAAAATCTAAATTAGTTCTATTTCACTTTTTACATCCTCCTGTAAGTGAGGTGTGTAAGAATGGGCCTAAATGGCGCTCTGTTGTTCGTGCCTACCCCGCAAGGGAACTGGCGTGAAGTTATGTATGTATGTATGTATGTACATCCTCCTGACTTTGTTTTTAGCATTTTTTTAATTGTACAGAAATTCGACCTCTAAAATTTTATTGTATGTTTAGATATACTGATGTTATTATGTCCACCGTGACTTCACTTTACGGTCCCAGACGGAAGAACAGCGCTGGTCCTTGTTGGCTAGCATTACCTGAGTCTGGGCCCAATTTAGGACTTATTTTGTTTCTATTGTCTTTCTATTTCTATTAACTTAGTTTTTGTCCTAAATAAAATATTTTTCTTTCTTTCTTTTCTTTCATAGGTAAAATAAGCATGTTTGGGCAGCATGGTCGCTTAAGCGACAAAGCCCTTTAGGTATGAATAAAAAAAAAGCATGTTTAAAGTAATAAAATAATTTTTTTTAAAGGAAAAACAATCACAGACTACATAGAAATTTTAATGTAAGTTCCAAAAATTGGATCAAGCCCAGCATTATTGTTGGTCAATTGGACCAACGCTGATCTTCTGCTTGAGCCTAGAGCCGTTTTAGTTAAATTATGTGTTAACATTATTTGAATTTAAAATATTTTCTACTTTAATATCTAATTTTACATGATCTAACGTTGACTAAGACTTTAAACCAAAATTAAAAATTATGCATTATGCATGTGTAGTGGAACATTTACAAGCCAATAGATGGCGCTGTACAATAATTGATGTCACAAACGTTTCCCGAAACATACAAAGAATATATACAAATTTTCAACTATAACAAATGGGCCTAGGCCTGCGAGGAACAACATTAGCCTCGCTGGAAGATCTTCCTTTGAGACGGAGGAGCATTCCATCTCGCTCCTCCACCCTATACGGGTCACCCCTTCACATGTTTACCAGGGACGGAAAGCACGAAAGAAGAGTAATTGCAGGTAATTCCATCAAGGGGTGTTGGTGCCAACACTAATATACGGCAGTGAAAGTTGGGTGTGGCAAAGAAACATTAAAATAGAATAAATGCAGTTGAAATGAGAGCTTTGAGAAGTATATGCGAGGTAAGCATGAATGA
The DNA here is from genome assembly GCA_019925095.2 of Dendrolimus kikuchii. Classification (NCBI taxonomy): domain Eukaryota; kingdom Metazoa; phylum Arthropoda; class Insecta; order Lepidoptera; family Lasiocampidae; genus Dendrolimus; species Dendrolimus kikuchii. Next base: position 3,131,006 of record CM034402.1, read on the forward strand.
TAGATACGGAATAGTGTAATAAGGGAATATTGTGGATTGAAAGAAGATGTAATAATAACCAGAGTTGAAAAAGAATTGTTAAGGGCATGTAGAGAATAGATGAAAGTAGAATAACAAAGCAAGTGTATGACAGCATTGTGAATGGTTAGTTAGTGCCGATATATTGCGACGTACACATTGTGGTCAAATATCAGAAGTGTAAAAGAGAGGTCAAGTAAAAATGCATGTCAAATAAACGTGCATATATGAAGAGGTTAATGAAAATAGATGAAGCGAAAGTTGTTTGCCAGGATTGTCGCAAGTGGAGATCTATAGTCTCTGCCTACCCCCATAGGAAACACACATACATAACTTCACGCCAGTTCCCTTGCGGGGTTAGGCACGGACAACAGAGCGCCATTTAGGCTTATTCTTACACACCTCACTTGCTTCTTTGACATTCATAACTCTTGTCATGCACGCTCGTCTGTTCTTAAGGCTCCTGACATCACCTTCTGCTAGTACACGATCAATTTGATCATGGAAGGTGTGTTGTGGCCTTCCACGACTTCTGCATCCATCCACTTTTGCATTGTATATCTGTTTAGTCATTCTTTCAACATGCCAGAATCACCGGAGCATTCCTTTCCTTACCTTTACCCCGACACTCTCTTTCTTACTTCGGTATTACGAACGCGGTCCGCGAGCGTCACTCCGCAGATTTCGCGCAGTGCTCGCATGCGCTCCCCATGGGAAAGAGGCGTGATAATATGTATGTATGTAAAATTGTCATTTAATTATGTTTAAATTGAGAACAAATGCTTAGAAGCAAGCACCTAAAGTGAAGCCAGATAGTCGAGGCTTGGAACCGGTGTTTATAACCGGTTTTAGTCAACTACTTCGTTCAGTGTGAAAACATTAAATAGAGTGTAATATAAACCTTAATTTGTCGGTTTATTCCGCAAGAAAAGAAGTATCATTCTATCTCTCTCAACATGCGTTTATGTGCGAGTGAAAACTTGCTGCGCCACATGGCTGCGCTCTGAAGGTGTGCGACAAACACCGTTCAAAATTGTTTGAAACCGGTTTATTCAACAAAACCTATTCTACGAACTTTTGTTATCAATAACCGGGTGATTGAGCTTAAAGTGAAAACAAAATCGAAAAGAAAAGTTCCTATGTACTTAGGCTATAACCGGTTCGACTTTATTAACCGGTTTTCAAGCCTTGACTGTGATCGACTACAAAAATAGTGTGTGTTGTATAAAAATGATCTAAGGAAAGACAATCTTAAGTACTTTATCCATCGGAACCCTAAAATCTAGGACTAGAATAATATAATGTGACATAAGCAGTGGCATAGCTTGCCTTAGACGGGCTCTGTATCAAATGTGTTTAGGGGGGCCCAAAGGAAGGGTAATGTTTTTTTTTATAAAAGAAACAACAAAATGCTCGAATTGAATTAAAATAATTATAAGTTATTACTTTATACTTAATGCTCCTAGGAGCTAAGTTAAACAAACAATTCAAATAAAAGATACACTTTTCTCGCCTTTTTTTCGGCAAGCTTATTTAACAAATCATCCATAGCTGAAGATGATTTCAGTTTTTCTAGATTTTCTGCCTCTACAATGACAAGTCTGATAGCCGTGTCTGTTGGCCCAGCAGTTATTCTCATAAATGTTATTAATCTACAAAAGACAAACACACATGGCACTAGATAGGACAATATATATATAAGGCCCACACTGCACATGCACTTCCTCACAACACCAGCATGTACCAGATACACTCTACAATAGTATAAGTTTAGTATTAAAACTAGAACAAATTAATATAATAAGTTATTCGTAAGATACATACATCTCAACACAAAAATCAATCAATTAATGTCACACACAAGAATCAAAATAACTAATAAGCGTGTTAAATTAAAAAAAAATCTAGAAATTAAGTTGTAAAAAAGGGTACGGAACTCGAGTCCGTAGACTTGTTAATAATAAATAATAAAAAATCTACAAAAGATTATATTACATTTTAGGAATTTTTGCTTACACACTGGGGGCCCCGGATCATTGATACGGATAATACGGCGGTAGCAACGCCCCTGGACATAACACTACTTACCCAGAAACCTCCAAGTGTCGTCGGCGTGCACAACTCAACAAGTTTCTTGTACGAAGCCTGCAATGTTGCTAAAGGTGGCAATATACTGGGTCCACCATTATTCGTAAAACTGTTTCCACACAGATATAACACGTGTGGAGGGGTCAATTTAGGATGGGATCGACGGACCTGAAAAATGTTTACGTATAAAAATTATTCAACATTAGGATAGTTTTCAAACAGGAAATAATATCTCAACAAATCCTGCGGGATATGGGTCCAGTGTTTACGTAGCGAAGCTGCGGGAAATACCCAAGATATGATTATTTTAGGACTCCAACTATACAAATCCCAAACAAACAGGAAAATTGCTTCTAAAGAACTTGAGAAGATCGGGCATGGAATTTCTTGAGGAAGGAAACTAAATGTATATGAGCTTTGGACTCCTTAAAATAGTTATACAATATTTTGCTTTTGTGAAATCTAAAGTGGAAACAAAACAAAATCACACACACATGCATATGTTATGTGTGTCTTTACACACACAAATCTGTGATTATAGAAGTGTAGTCTTTGACAACAGAACCTTAATAATGTTCAAACTTATAATTTAAATTAATTATTATGGTCGAATTTCGACCACGGGCGACCATTAGTAATAATGAAACGATGTCATTGAAATAATACCTAAGTACCTTAACCAATTACGATCGATTCCTATATCTTACCGACCGATAATTTGCCTTACTAATGATTAAAATTTGACATAGCTCCATATAAGTAATGTCAAAATTCAACCGAGAGTAAGGTACATACATACATAACTTCACGCCAGTTCCCTTGCGGGATAGGCACGAACCACAGAGCGCCATTCAGGCTTATTCTTACACACCTCACTTGCTTCTTTGACATTCATAACTCTTGTCATGCACACTCGTCTGTTCTTAATGCTCCTGACACCACCTTCTGCTAGTACACGATCAATTTGATCATGGAAGGTGTGTCGTGGCCTTCCACGACTTCTGCATCCATCCACTTTTGCATTGTATATCTGTTTAGTCATAGGTAAGTAAGAGTAAGGTAAGTGAATCAAATCAAAATGAATTTATTGTCAAAAAAATATACGGGACACCAAGTACATGTGTAACTGACTAACAATTTAAATCTCTAAAATTAAATTATGTTTAAAAATAGATGTTAACGTATTTGTGTGTGTTGTGTGCATGCGCGTGCATATAATGGAAATTAATATTCTGATATATATAATAAGGTTGATTGATTTATATGATATTATATAATAAGTTCTTAGTTTTTTTGGTAATCGAGTTGCATAAGCCACTTTTAAATGAAATAGTGGTCGCCCGTGGTCGAAATTCGACCATAACAATTAATTTAAATTATAAGTTTGAACATTATTAAGGTTCCGTTGTCAAAGACTATAGTTCTATAATCACAGATTTCGCCAAGGCTACACTGTTAATGTGACTTCAACAATAAACAAAAGAGTATATATGCGTGTACATTTGGACCCGGTAGGTAGCGCTGTAATCGGGTTCTAAATTTTTTATCTATAATTAAAAAAAAATATTAGCATTCTGCACTCCTCTATGTAAACTATAAGTGTGCGAAATTTCATACTCCTCCGTCCGCGCAATTTTCGTAAAAAGGGGTACAAAGTTTTTGCTTCACGTATTAATATATAAATAGTAAGATATAGAACCGGCCATTAACTGACACAACTGCAGAAAATGCTAGAACAAACAATCAAAAACTATTGAACTGTACCTGTTCCAACAAAACACTCTCAGCCGTCGCCGAGTGTTCTGTGGGCAATAGCTCCCCACTCCTCAACAGAGCCGCTCCTTCGGGCCTACCCCAGACCCAAATCGGCACCCTGCCCGACCGAAAATGCCTCGCGGACTCCATCAGATTATAATCCAACACCGTACTGGGAACTATTAGGGTCTCTCCAGCTGTCAACATGAAGGCATCCGACGTCCCATTGATACAGGTTATCCTCCAATGGGGGCATTCGCACCTCTCGAGCTCCCTTTTCCAATGACCGGGCTGTGAGAACATGTTTAGATCTGACGGCAAAGTGGGGTAGTATTGCTCTCTACATTCGTACGCGAACAGCAAGTCGTGGCGTTTCGGGAACGCGTGGTGCATTAAAGCCAGCGCAATCTTTCGGCCGTGGTCGATTGGGGAGTTCGCGAAGCTGAACGTCATAACTTTCATATTCTGAAAATTGATAAATTATCATATCGACGGGAACACCCTTAGTGCTATTAGGTATTTGGCACTATTATATAATGCACTATTTACTTGTATTAATCCTTTCATAGGTAACTTACATCAATATTTTTTTTATTTTTTTATTGCAGGAGCTCAGCAGACAGGCAGACGGCCCACTTGATGGAAAGTGGTTACCATCGCCTATGGACATTTGCAACATCAAAGGTGCTACAAATGCGCTGCTGCTCTCTTAAGGGAGACTGGAACCTGGTCACTAATGCCGGAACACAACTCAAGGTTGTTATGGCGACATACTTTACACCAGGGGTGGTAGCCATCCATTCGGACAAATGCCCTACCACCTGGCTGTGGGTTGTTTTGTCGCCTCTTACGACAGGCCGCCCGGCCGCAGGAAATTGTATTCTTTCTCCGTTCCTGCACAGATATAATTTAATTTAAGACCCCAATTAAAAAATGTTGTAATTTAGAATGATCCAATGACTTTTAGAATAATGACATAAACTTTTTTTAAATCTTTATTTTGTTAGTAATTATTGTGACATTTTTTTTTCAATTTTATTCAATATTGACCTAATGTAAATTAAATTGACATTTTATTTATGTAATTTTCGTATAATTGTATATATTTTTTTTGTAATTAACTATTTGAGCCAATTTTTTATTTTTATTATATAAATTATTTTTTAATAAAAAAAAAACAAAAATTAAATGGCGCGGACAATAGTAAAAACAACACTTCTCTTTTCACTTAAAAACAGTGCGCCGCTAAACTCTTAAACGGTGGGACCGATTTTAATGAAATTTTGTTTTTATTCAAGTGGATTCAAGAAAAGTTTAGATTAACATTTGTTCTCGGTAAATGGCGCTGCAATCGGTTTCTAGATTTTATTTTTTAAGGCAGGACAAGGTCTGCCGCGTACAGCTAATCTATAATATTACAAAATTGTAAACATGGTGTAGATTGAAGTTATAAAAAAAACCACACCGGAATAGACTATATAAACGATCGACAACACGTTGCAATTTTTTTAGATTTATTTTCTGTTTGTACGGGATTCATGCAAAAACTACTGGGCCGATTACGATGGGGTTTTCGCTGATCGACAGCAAATTCTTAGACTTAAAATATGCGCTGCTTTTTATCCTGGGAATCCCGCGGTAATTTCAAGTCAAGCGTGGACGAAATCGCGGGCATATCCTAGTAATACATATTGTACGGCTATGGCATAAAACATATTAATACTCCTTAATATCTTGAATAAATTGACTGAGTGCCAATAATGGTATAGTTTACATACTTTTTCTTTATAAAAGAGCTTGGGTATTAATGTCTTGCTAACATCTTGCTTTCAAATTCAAATGGAAGAAAGAAAGAAAGAAAGAAAATATTTTCATTTAGGACAAATTACATTATACTAATTGTTACACAAAAAACTAATAATAAAACTACGTTTAACGGTTTTAAGCGCGGTAATTTATTGATTTTTATTATTCCGACGTTTCGGCCACTTTTCAGTAGCCGCGATCATGGAAGACAAAGATGTCAAGTGTCAATGAGTGTTGTTAAAGTTTTAATGTAGCCTACCGCCAAATTATTCATTTTAATTATTTAGTTTTATTTTTGTCTATGGTTATTATACTCTATGGGAGTCTAATTTAATTTAAATCAAATAAATGACCGCGCTTAAGACCGTTAAAACGTAGTTTTATTATGTATACTAGTCGCGAAAACTTAAGAAAATATTATACATTAGCCGTGGCTAACCGTTTCACGCCGATATTCTGTGAGAGCGTTCTATCACATCAATCAAGACTGCCCTAAGAGCTGTAATCAGGAATGATCACAGCATGGCTGACAACTTGCTACAAACGCCATTTTTATTTATTGCTGAAGCACAGAAGACAGGCTGACGGCCCAACTGTGAAGGAAACTGGTTACGACCGCCTATGGACATTAGCAATAGCAGAGGTGCTGCCGGCCTTGAAGGAGAAACTGGAACCTGCCCACTGATGCCGAAACACAACTCAAAGTTGTCATGGCGGCATACTCTAGATCAGTGTTCGGCAAAGTATGTACCGCGGCACACTGGTGTACCGTGGTCATTGATTGGTGTTAATTTGAACTTTAGGTTTGTTGATTAATAATAAATATTGTTTCAATGATTAATAAATAATTATATCCGTGCAGGAACGGAGAAAGAATACAATTTCCTGCGGCCCGGCGGCCTATCGTAAGAGGCGACTAAACAACCCACAGCCAGGTGGTAGAGTATTTGCTCGACTGGATGGCGACCACCCCTGGTCTAGAGTATGCCGCCATAACAATCTTATATTGTGTTCCGGCATTAGTGACCAGGTTCCAGTCTCCTTTAAGAGAGCAGCAGCGCATTTGTAGCACCTTTGGTGTTGCAAATGTCCATAGGCGATGGTAACCGCTTTCCACTAAGTGGGCCGTCTGCCTGTCTGCTGAACTCCTGCAATAAAAAAATAAAAAAAATAAACGTTGATTAATTTCACTTAAAAAATGATTTTTATTTGTGGTGTACCTCCAAAAAATTTCCTTTTCCTAGATGTACCTTCAATACAAAAAGTTTGCGGAACGAGGGCTGTTAGCCATCCAGTCGGGCAAATGCCCTACCGCCTGGATTTGTCGGATATTATAATCGAAAGATTGAAAAGTATTTTGCGAGTACGAAGGCACGCTGCTCGCCTGACTCACGCGCTAATCAGATTAGATAAATGACCGAAACAGATACAAACACGTGTATTCCATCTGCAGGAATTTGATACACAATAAACCGTGTTCATTTTTATATTATAATAAAATAATAATAATATCAGCCCATAAATGTCCCACTGCTGGGCTCGGGCCTCCCATTATAGGGGGAAGGGACGTATACCCGCCACGCTTGTCCAAGGCGGCTTGGCAGGTTTGACACATCGGTTATCACGATGTGCAGGTTGCATCACGATGTTTTCCTTCACCGTTGTTAGCACATGGTAATCGTAGCAATATGCACATTAGATCAGAAAACTGACTAAGTGGTGCATGCGTTCCGGCCAGGATCGAACCCGCGCCCTTTGAGTTTGGGACGCGTGCACTAGCCATTACGCTACCACGACTTCTATTCTATTTTTATATTAGCTCGATAAAATTAAATACCAAGATAGGATATACCATCAGATTAGTTGGTTGAGATATATGAACAAAGATGCCTTTCATTTCTCCCAAATCACTTTTAGCGAAATCAAGAGTTAACATGTTCATTTTTCAAAACAATATGGGCCTTACTTATATCGTTTCTTAAATTTAAAGAAACTGCTCAGCAGTTGATTAGTGAAAATCTTACCCATAAACTCCTCTTTAGTCACATTGGGTACAACCTACGCTAATCATTCAAATTTCGTTTAAGTGTGCTCCTCTTATATAATATTATGATATAACTTATGTGTATATTTGTATATATAGTATAGTTATATATTTATTATTAAAATATAAATAATCGTAATAAGGAATGCTCCGGTGGTTCGGGCATGTGGAAAGAATGCATGATGAAAGAATGACTAAACAGATATACAATGCAAAAGTGGATGGATGCAGAAGTCCTGGAAGGCCAAGACACACCTTCCATGATCAAATTGATCGTGTACTAGCGGAGGGTGATGTCAGGAGCCTAGAGAACAGACGAGCGTGCATGACAAGAGTTATGAATGTCAAAGAAGCAAGTGAGGTGTGTAAGAATGGGCCTAAATGGCGCTCTGTTGTTCGTGCCTACCCCGCAAGGGAACTCGCGTGAAGTTATGTATGTATGTATAAATAATCGTACAATAATTATACGTATACCACCATCGCCACTCCTAATCAGCAATACTCTTGCCACGGGTTGTCTGGAAGAGATCGCTTTTTAGCGATAAGACCGCCCTTTGTACACAATTAGTATAATACTAGTTCGTAAGTTTCCTGTAATGGTGTACAATAAAGTGTTATCTATCTATATATCTATCTCTTAGGTAAATAACAGATAATACACGTTTATAAGTGAAAAAAAGATATTCATTGATTATGGTCTGATTCTCTTACTTAAGAGGTGGCTAATAGTTTCTTAACGAGATTATTATAAGTAAGGCCGTAAGTATACCGAAACAAAATTAGATACATCTGACTAAAAATACTCCACACGACAATATTATGACAAAAAAAAAACATAGGAACGTGTAGAACAGTGTTGCCATCTTTTTTTGAAGAAAATATAATATTTTTGTTTTTAAGCTGTAATAATGTAACTTTTGGCAAATTTTGATGAAAAAATGAGTACATACTAATTTTTAATTATTCATTATATATTTTTTTATTTCATTATTGAATTTTCCATGTGCATTTATTATTACTTTTTGCTTTGGCCAGCAAATATCTATTATTTTTAAAATAAGTAAGTAAAAATATGAACAAAAGGCGTGACAATTGAATTAGCGATGAAAATATAGTACAATTCGTACTATATATTTTTTCTATAATATATAGTACAATTGGCTAAAAATATAGTACGACAATAGATATTATAGTACGGTTGGCAACTCTAATGTAGGATAGCCACTCTTAAAAAGATTGTTTCTCTATATGTAAGCATTATAAAGTTACATATAGAATAAGTACATATTCCTATTAAAATTCATTCATATAGTAGCTTACGAGAAATATGAATGAGATACAGACAGACAGACATGTAAATTTCATATGGATTCCATCTTTGTCAATATGGCTAATGAACCCTAAAAATATTTTTTTTTCGTAAAACTCCGCTTAAGTTTTCTTTAGGGAAATAAACCGATAAAAGCGACAAGTACTAGGACAACACAAACCTCATAGTATGTTTACCTTACAAATAACTTGTAGTCCTTTCACTTTTCCTGGCATGTCTCCGTATGGCATCAGCCGTTTCCGCCTCACGGGCCCGCCGTCCGTCAGCCATACCGCCCCTACAGCTGTGAGTGGCACATCGTGGGTTCCTAGTAGATAATTTCGTTGGCACGTTACCTGCTAAATAATATAAGGTAATTTTTAATTCATAGCCGATGAAAGTATGTCTGTTCAGCCTTTAATAGGGTAGAGGACAGTCAAATCCACCGCGATACTTGTTATCACCAAAAAATGTCGCAGCCTCGTAAACTTTATACGACGAGCGTACCAACTAATGACGTCATCAGTTTGTACAAGTAAAAGTAAGATGATATAAAATATTTACATAATATGTTAATTTAATGAATGTTTATTATAGGTAAATAATGTTAAAACTTATTAACATATGTCCACATCCCTATTTCGCGTTGTCGACGATCCCATACTCATCATACTCAGAGGATCTAGATATGTTCGTCTTCTTTTTACCACCGCACCGCTCGCCATCGGCTGGGCGTTCATCCTTAATTGCATGAAGCACTACACTCAAGTACACAACTGTTTTCAAGAAAGTTTTTCTTGCACATCATGGAGATTTGTTTCAAGCACCCACTTGAGGTTTTTACCTGAGCTACTAGCATATGCGGGCTTTTAAAACAGGTATCATTACATATCTTCAACTCCGCGGCAGCGTGTTGGTAGAGTACCTCTGGTGTTTCAAATATCTATCTATAGGCGGCGGGAACCAGTTTCGTTCAGGTGGAACGTTAGCCTGTCTGTTGTATTTTAGCAATAAAAAAATCACTTACTTCATTGTTGCTTCGTTGTGACGACACAAATGACAGTTTGTAGTTTGTGATGAATAGTGACCCGGTGCGACCTCGATCTCTCTCGCTGAGAGGCATCAGCATCACAACACTGAGAGCCTCACCGGTCACCAGCTCACCTGCAAGCAAATAAATACATATGTAGGGTAAACCAAACCACTGTTGATACCCAACTTCAATGGTTAGCACTCTGTTAATTTAATCAAAACATTAAGTCTTTTAATTGTGTAGCCATACAGTGATCACAATAACATTATTTTATAAGATTTCTTAATATCTTGAATACATTGAGAGGGCGCCAATCACGCGGGTTACCAATAATTATATAGTTTCGCCTAATTCACATTCGTTATTTGTCAATGTGTACTCGTCAGCCATTCGTAGACCACTGCTGAACGTAGGCCTCCCCAAGACGGCGCCACTCATCCCTGTCCTTCGATTTCCTCAGCCAGCGCCTACCGGCGACCTTGCACGGGTCGTCGGTCCATCGGGCTGGAGGGCGTCCGACACTTCGTTTACCGAGACGCGGTCTCCACTCCAGGACTCGTCTGCTCCATCGGCCATCGGTACCGCGGCAGTCGTGACCGGCCCACTGCCACTTCAACTTGCTAATTTTGTGAGCTATGTCGGTTACCTTGGTTCTCTTACGGATATCCTCATTTTTATTTTATCCATAAGAGAAATACCCAACATAGTATGTGTAGTATTTATATACTCGTACCTTGTGTTTTCTTACTAGATAAATTTTTGGATAAAATTTTAGTTAAATTGTGTCTTTAGATGACTAATGTAAAACATTTTCTACTGTAATATCTAACTTTAGATGTGGTTTAAGTCGTCTAAAACATTAATACATCAGCAAGGGCGTATTAGACCAAGCACAAAGTTACACCAGTATACGTATTACTGGAATAACTTTACTCTTTGTATTTACTCTTGGATAACGTCGATTGAATTTTCGCGTGCTAGGAATAAGTAATACTCCGTTTTGTTACGCTATTTTAAATGAACGAAAGAAGAACAAATTGATAAACCGACTAAAATTCATGACATACTACTTTCTTCCAGTCGACGCGGTCAGAGTGACAATTTAATTTCTCAATATAATAAAGCGTGAAGTATACTTTGTGATTATGGTTTACTGTATTTATCTTTTTAAAATAAATATTTTTATTTAAAATGTGTCAAAAAATCTATTTCTTTCCCTAATCCATCTTGGTCGCTTGGCAAATATTCATCATCACTATCGGAATCTTCGACCATGTTTCTCAAGCGTTCCATTAGTTGGTTGGCACTATTGGCAGATATACGAAACCTTAGATATTTATCTAGAATTTATGTGGTAGGTATAAGTCTTATATACACACTATCATACGTGATAGAGACATGTTGGAATCTATATCTTGATTAGCTCTTAATGTCGGCTCGATCGGGGTAATGCCATGCTCGCATAGAATATAGGTGTGATATGGTTAATCTTGAGCTAATTGTGTTTCATGCGATGAGTGAGAGTTCCGATGGCCTCTTCCTCCTACTCCTCCTATCCAATTTTACCTAGTATAGTAAATTTCGGAAACGTATTTTCTCCGTTATTTACTATAGTCTAGGTAACTGAGATTGGCCCCAGAGTAGTTCGTTGTATATTACCCATAACACAAGCATAATTTGGGGATATACAATAAAGTGTGTTTGTCTGCCGATTATTATTATTACTATTCCAATCCCATGTCCAATGCTCTCTATCCCATACATCCTGTCTAATCCCTCAACTCATTCGCCTATCCATCCTAAAGGCTGGCAACGCGTTGGCTTCGCCCCTGACGTGGCGAAGGTCTACAGGCGATGGTAACCACTTTCCAGTACGTGAGCCGTCTGCCTGTTTGCTAGGTTCGAAATAAAAAAAGGTCTAAAATATAAAATAACGCAAATTGGGATGCAACTAACACACACAGTGACCCGTGCCTATAGATGTAAAGGCGATTCTTTGCCCGGTAATAAAAAATTACCTAAAAATACAATTTACTCTTGGAGTATATTCATTATTCGATAACATTTCTTTCGGATCTCGGATCGGATTTACTCTCGGATATCTATCTTATTCTTAGTTTAGTATTTAATTTTTATTGCAGGAGCTCAGCAGACAGGCAGACGGCCCACTTGATGGAAAGCGGTTACCATCGCCTATGGGCATTTGCAACACCAAAGGTGCTACAAATGCGCTTCTGCTCTCTTAAGGGAGACTGGTACCTGGTCACTAATGCCGGAATACAACTCAAAGTTGTTATGGCGGCATACTCTAGTCCAGGGGTGGTCGCCATCCAGTCGAGGAAATACCCCACCACCTGACTGGGTTGTTTTGTCGCCTCTTACGACAGGCCGCCCGGCCGCAGGAAATTGTATTCTTTCTCCGTTCCAGCACGGATAAAAATAAAAATAGTAGTAGGTAAAACGTAAAATTGGTTTACTCAGTTAATCACGATTTATTCTTAATTATAATTTACCCTTTATTGGTCGAATCGACCCTAAATAGTGTAATTCATTGCAAACATCCTGTTTGTAATGTACAAAAATGATCTGCTAAGGAAAAAAACGTATATAAGGACATATTTATTGTCACCGTACGTCCACAACACTATAGGTTTACTTATCTGTTGGGGTTAGGTCCTAGTTACGTGTTAAAAATATTGTCTCGAATTAAAATGCCGTGTGGAATTATTATAGAGTTTATTAGAACTATACAAACACGTATAACACAGGTACAAACATAACCGAACACAACAAATCCAAACGTAATGCAGAAGGTCGTAATTCAATAAAACACGCAAAGTCCGTCACTACTAGATGTATTTTACTTACTTTCTTTTCATTTTGTTTTCTATTTGCTTCAGTATCTGTCTGTGTATGTCACTTGAATGGCCCCAGCGGAAGATCAGCGCTGGTTAACTTAACCAGCAACATGCTGAGCTAGGACCAGTTTAGAGCTACACTTGCTTGGTTTTTTTAATGCATGTTACATTGTACATTTATTTATTTATGTTGTGTATTGTATTCTCATTTGTGCTGTAGTTCTAAATAAATGATTTTTCTTTCTTTCTAGATTCCCAATTGTACACACGTCACGCCTTGATCGTAGTTGTCGCTGAACTGCCCCCTCTCTCCATCAAGCTGTCGTTTTATACCTCACAAATACAAATGTGCCCGTATCGTAGTCGACGTAATCCGCCACACCTGGCTAATGATTCGGCCGTAAACGATTACAATAGAACAATAGATTGTTCTCTAGAAAAGTACATAGACATAGACAACACTTTATCTGTTGGAATTTGTCTTTGTCGGCGCCTAAAACAAAATTTATTTTCATAAAAAAAATCATACAACAAGACATATAGTTACTTGGTAAAACAGCTGATACACAATCCGAAGGCGGCCTCATCGCTAAAAGCGATCTCTTCCAGGCAACCTGACTCAAAGAAAATTCTTAAATTATCTGTAATTATTATTACAACAAAGAAACTAGGTAAAAAAAAGGCGGCCTTATCGCTAAAAGCGATCTCTTCCAGGCAACCTGACTCAAAGGAAATTCTTAAATTAAAAATGGCATACATGAACAACAGATTACAGTCTAAAGTATTGTAAACTAGGACATACATTATTGCGTAAGACTTACATAATGATTCCTAAGTGAATTTTTAAATATGGCAAAGGATTTAGCTTTTCTGACATCAGTGGGCAAAGAGTTCCAAAGTAAGACAGCCTGCATGGCGAAGGAGTTGGAATAAAATGTTGAAGAGTGTGCAGGTGCCATTAACAGGAGATTATTAGTGGAGCGCAAATTGAGTGTATGTGACGTATGAAGGAAGTTGAAACATTCCTTAAGATAAGGAGGGGTATAAGGTATAAACAGTATACGATATAGTAAGTTGAGAAGATGAGCATTCCGGCGAAGTGAGATAGGCAACCACTCGAGCTTTTTGCGATATTCAGAAACGTGGTCATATTTTTTTAAACCAAATATGAACCTTATGCAAACATTTTGAAGACGCTCGAGCTTAATAAGTTGCTCTTGAGTGAGATTAAGATAGCAAGCATCAGCATAGTCGAGGATGGGTAGTAGAATTGATTGAGCAAGCGAAATCCTAGTGAATTTCAGTAAGAATATCAAAGTCTACGTGATTAAACGCACTGCTGAAGTCTAGCAGTGACAGAATAGTCACCAAACCTTGGTCCATGCCTTGGCGTATATCGTCAGTGATTTTAATCAGTGCAGTGGTTGTACTATGGCCCGGGCGAAACCCAGATTGATGAGGATTCATAAGGGATTGTGTGTTGAGGAATATGGTAAGTTGTTCGTGCACTAGACGTTCTAAGACTTTAGAGAGAAAGGGAAGGATAGATATAGGACGGAACTCTCAAAAGGTTGAGGGATTAGGTTTCTTAGGTAAAGAATAACCTGGGCTTCTTTCCACATAGTGGGAAATATACCAGTTGATATGGAGCTGTTGACTATATGAGAGATGGTAGGACTGATTATATCAATTATGGGGAGTATCATGTTTCGACTTATTCCGTCATTGCCGACTGCGTTAGAAGTAATTGACTTTATAGCTTTCTCAACATCACAAACCGAAAATTGATTAAAACAAAAGGGAGAACACTGTGGAGTGGGAAGAGAAAATATCGAATTAAGTGTTTTTGACTTAATTGTCAAATTGAAATCAGATGTGGCAGCAAAATGCTGATTCAGAAGATCTATATTTAAGTTATTAGAATTTGAAACAGACGTGGTTTTACCGACTCCCAGTGATTTAAGAAACTTCCAAACTTTTCTAGGGTTGTTATTATCTACTGACTTGTGAATATAACGGCGTTGTGCATCCCTACATGCTCTATTGCAGCGATTGCGTGCTTGTATAAAAGCTTCTTTGTTAGTGTCAGTTGGACGACGTTTATATTTAGACTTAGCCTTACATTTCTGGGACATAAGGCATTTAATCTCATCAGTGAGCCAAGGTGCTGGAAGATGTTTGAGCTTAATTTGGCGTGTGGGCACATGTAAATCGTACAATTGCAATATGTTCGCATTAAATACATGCACCTTCTCGTCGATAGTAGTCGCATTGACAACTCCAGACCAGTCCAACTCGCTCGCATCCTTACGTAACTCTTCCAGGTTCATGCCACCAAAATTACGCTGCATAATCAACTTCGATTTTGGTTTCGGAGGACGCACATTGTAAGACAAATAGATCATGTCATGGTAGGAGAAAGCGTTCGCCGAATATTGACCGTGTTTAATTACATGAGAGGGGGAGGATACTAACATTAAGTCTAAAAGCGAAGCGGTCGTGTTAGGTAGCTTGTGAGTGGCACTAAGGGGAAGAATTGACATATTAATGGATTGAATTAAAGTTTCAAAAATTGCACATCTATGGGCGCGTTTGAGCAAACATGTATTAAAATCCCCCATAATAATAGAATGACTATATAAGGGTATGAATGTTTCCATTAGTTTTTCAAAAGATGAAAAATAGTTGACTCTCAAGGACGGGCTATAATATACGCCAAGCAATACTTTAGTATACCCCAGAGAGATATCTATTAGAATATGTTCACCCGCATCAGGGTCCGGTGGCTGCGAGGACATACTTACAATAGTGAACGGTATGTGGGATCTAAGGTAATATTCATACAACTGTCATATTTAATTTTCCCACATAGTGTTTTATTCTATAGAATAACTTTTATTTGTTGACTAGCTTCTACCCGCGACTTCATGCGCGTGGAATAGGTAAACAAAAGTAAGTTAAGAATCCCCCCGATTTCGAAACATTCTTCATTGGTGCTCTGCTTCTATTGGTCTTAGCGTGATAATATATAGCCTATAGCCTTCCTTGATAAATTGGCTATCTAACAGTGAAAGAATTTATCAAATTAAACCAGTAGTTCCCGAGATTAGCGCGTTCAAACAAACAAACTCTTCAGCTTTATATATTAGTATAAGATTGAAAAAGCGGCCCTTAGTACAATGCTGGCCATATCGGCGTTGTTTCCTTGAGACCATGTACTAAAATCACGGAGGACAATACATCATATAATAATAATACATTTTATGATATTTAAATCAAATATAAAAATAAATTGGACCTACTTATGCAATATGGAACCAACCCACATACTGACAGTTTTGAGAAAAAGCCGTTTTTATTAAAATTTGGCGTACAAAAAAATATGTCTATATTTTTAAAAAAACATTTAGAATATTGTATATTATATTTTCTCGGTGGTGGATGGAAGGTGATGTCAGGAGCCTTAAGAACAGACGAGCGTGCATAACAAGAGTTATGAATGTCAAAGAAGCAAGTTAAGTGTGTAAGAATAAGCCTAAATGGCGCTCTGTTGTTCGTGCCTACCCCGCAAGGGAACTGGCGTGAAGTTATGTATGTATATTTTCTCGTTATGATTTTTATTGAGTCGATAGAGGGTGCATTTTGAAAGTCTTCTGCATCCTTAACCCAATTTTTGCATGTTTGTGGATTGGTTCTGTTTTGAATAAGTAGGTCCAATTACATATATTATTTTATTAATGTTATATTATCGTGAATGTGATACGCAACATCGTTGCGAGTCAGTAAACTATAGTCATTAAACTATCGGGATTTCCCTTGTGTCTAGGAATAAATTCCATAAACATATTGAGAGATTTTCCTTACAACCAACTCAAAACAATATTTTGTTATGTATGATGAATTCATGAGTCAAAATGATAACTAGTATTAAGAAATTTATCATTGTTTTTCCCCTAACTTGTTGAAGATTGTATCTAATAACAATGGTTGTTCACATTCAAGAGATCACTTTTTCATGATTAAACTACACCAATGACCTAAAAAGTAAACAAAGAGTGACTCATTGCTTTTTTATTACTATAACATTATTAAGCATTGATAACAGAGACATGTGTATTTTTTTTTTATTGCAGAACTTCAGCAGACAGGCAGACGGCCCACTTGATGGAAAGCGGTTACCATCGCCTATGGACATTTGCAACACCAAAGTTGCTACAAATGCGTTGCTGCTCTCTTAAGGGACACTGGAACCTGGTCACTAATGCCGGAACACAACTCAAGGTTGTTATGGCGACATACTTTAGACCAAGGGTGGTAGCCGTCCAGTCAGACAAATGCCCTACCACCTTAGAGATGTGTAGAAAGAGATGAGTTTATTATTTACTAGTTTCCCGCGACACAGGGTCAAACGCTGGGGGGCATGCAGCATTCAGCTCTTCCAAAAGCCGCAAGACTAACACTATCACCATCTCGTAATATACCAAGAAAATATACCCATTTCATACAAATCCTATATAAACAGAGTGAGACAACAACACAAAAACGATCACGTGCACAAACGCGATCTGCACTGTCATCGCGGACACATATGTACTAATAGTGAGCTGAAGGGTTAAAAAGCAAGCATTAATACAGGTTACATTGTATTCAATTTTTATGTTACTGCTATTTGCCCCTGGAAGATTCACTTCGTTTTATATTGCAAACTATCCCATCTTGCGTGATGAAAGGTATCATGTCCATTTTCGGTTGAGCACGCATGGGATTTGCTCCAAAGAGCTCCGCCGGGTATGGATGCCGTGCATACCCCGCAACGACTTTTTGACTAATTTGAAAGAACGTGGACGACCATTCTTCAAAATGTTTTTGATGAACTGATTTTAAGCATGCCAAATCGATGTGATTTTGTGATTCGCATGTGATTCGGTGGAAACACAGTTTTTTTTTTATCTTTACAATAATAATTTAAAAAACCTTATTTTGCCTCTTTGCCGTTTAATTGACGACATTAATTTAGGCTAATTTCCCACAGTGTTCGATCCTGGCCGGAACGCATGCTCCACTTAGGCACTTTTCTGACCTAATGTGCATATTGTTACAATTACCATGTGCTAACAACGGTGAAGAAAAATATCGTGATGCAACCTGCACATCGAGATGTGTCAAACCTGCAAAGCCGCCTTGGACTAGTGTGGCGGTTATACTGTCCGTTCCGCCCTATAGTGGGAGACCCCAGCCCAGCAGCGGGACAGTTATGGGCCGCTATTGTTGTATATTGTAATTTCCCACAATTTGCAAAAATTGCATTTTTTGTTAATTTTACAATTTATAGCGATACGTTGTTAACATAAACATACGAATTGAAATAAGAAGCCAGTCGAAAGATTAGATTTGTTATATAGTAATTAGGTTTTTTTATAGTTAAAAATCTGCTTGATCCCTAGATACTTTTAATGTGTGTATTTAAAAAAATGTTCATAACATTCACAGCAATGGGCTGGTAATTCAGCATTATGCTATTTTACAAATATTCCCTCACCACAAGTGTGTTAACCACTCCAACTACGAAAATCGTAGCGAGATGCATTGAGTTATAATAAATTATACCTCAATGGCGAGATGTCATCGGTCCCACTAGAATGCCTACTCCCCGAAGACCCTTATTACGGGCTGAGATTGTTATAAATGTAGAAGTTTTGTTTGGGATGTGAAAATATTTTCTTAAGTTGTTATTACTTGGAGCAATCTCTGAAAATTGAACGCACTCCGCAGAAATATGGAATAGCAACGAGGATAAAACTTCTGGGAGGTAATATTTAATAATATAAAAAAAATATTAATCAAATTGATCGTGTACTAGCAGAAGGTGATGTCAGGAGCCTTAAGAACAGACGAGCGTGCATGACAAGAGTTATGAATGTGAAAGAAGCAAGTGAGGTGTGTAAGAAGAAGCCTAAATGGCGCTCTGTTGTTCGTGCATACCCCGCAAGGAAACTGGCGTGAAGTTATGTATGTATGTATAAAAAAAATACTGTTAATTTAATACGAACATGTCGTGTATAAATCACATTACAATAATAAGGGAATACATACGTCTAAAATTATGTCATAATTTAAAACGTATGTGCATTTAAACTTGTGTTCTGAGAAACAAATACGCGTATGAATAACTTATTTTTTGTTCTATGTCCTTGAAATTTTAGCTAAATTAACTGTATCCCAATTAAATAAACACGAGGAACAAAATTTTATCCGTGCCTGTAGTAAGAGACGACAAAAAAACCCACAGCCGGGTGGTAGGGCATTTGCCCGACTGGATGGCTACCACCCCTGGTCTAAAGTATGTCGCCATAACCACCTTGAGTTGTGTTCCGGCATTAGTGAACAGGTTCCAGTCACCCTTAAGAGAGCAACAACGCATTTGTAGCACCTTTGGTGTTGCAAATATCCATAGGCGATGGTAACCGCTTTCCATCAAGTGGACCGTCAGCCTGTCTGCTGAACTCCTGCAATAAAATAAAAAAAAAACACGAAGAAAAAATATTTGGGACATTTAAATTTACTTAATATTAAAGACCGAGTGGGAATGCGGATTATTGCATCGTATCTAATTATCGACATTACCGACGTCTGAATAGTTTGTATGTATCGAATAACATTGAGCTATATAGGTAAATATGGATCTTGTAATTTTTGTAGGATATAAAAATACATTATGACCGCTCTTCTTCAGCCAATTTCTGTCCATTGCTGACGTAAGCCTTTCCAAGCACGCGCCACATATCCCGGTCTCCCGTCTCCCTCATCCAGCCCCTGCCGGCGATCTTGCGCAGGTCATCAGTCCACCAGGCTGGCGGGCGTCCTACGCTACGTTTGCCGAAACGTGGTCTCCACTCCAGGACTCGTTTGTTCACTCAACTTGCTAATTTTGCGAGCTATGTGGGTTACCTTCGCTCTCTTACGGATGTTCTCATTCCTGATTTTATCTATAAGAGAAATACCTAACATAGCTCGCTCCATACTCCGTAGAGCGACTTTGAATTTGTGGACCAGTTCCACTGTCAGTGTCCATGTCTCAGCACCGTATGTCATGATGGGTAGGACGCACTGCTCGAAGACTTTCGTCTTCAAACATTGCGGAATGGTCGACGAGAAGAACGACTACTCCTATTAATTAAATATGACAAGCTTTGTGACGTTATGGCTGGCAGATACTAGGCTGGCTAGATTCGTCAGCTATCTATTTGGATTCGATACTTAGAATATGAGCAGATTTTCAAATCCTAAATAAACTCTATACGCGGTATATTAGCTAGCTAAGTGATTTTCAAAAGCCACCTTAAAACGGTCATAATGGGAGTATGGGATATCTCATTTGAATAATTTATTTCACAATGCGGGCGCCAGTCACAACACAAACAGTTTCAGGCGGTGACTCAAAGATATTCACGGTCATTGAACATTGCGTAAAATGTATAGTTTTTTTTCTGTTGAAGCAAATCGTATGCAAAAAATATAGAACGGCACAATATTAGGCAAGAAATTGAGTGGCGGCTAAGGTACTATAACCAGCGAAAGGGTGATAATATCGTAAAGTCATCATCAATCTTGTACTGCAAGAGCAATTTCTTACCTAATCCAGGTCCATTTGCCAAAGGCTAGAGTTATTTTGTTAGCTATCGAGTACTAGGGGTCTAAAACGCTTCAAGAGTATTGTAATCTGAAATAGAGATGAAGAGATCGATGCATTCATTAATTGGCGAAAGCCAGAACTAAAGCAACTGTGGGAGCATTCTGCATTCTACTCCTTAATAAGAAAGCTTGAAGAGTGTTTTTAATTGATTTTAGAAAATTAATATTCGAACTTACTGAATACTAAAAATACGTTTAGTGGTGAATAACTTTCAAATGTTTTGTACAACAGACGAGCAGTTATATGGACTTTGTAGAAAATGACTGATTTCCACGTCGCGTCGTTTCCATTAATTTTAGACTCGTAACCCAAGGAAACTATCGAAAACTACTTAAAAATCGATGGATACAACTCTAAAGGCAGACCAAAAAAGAGATGAATGGATTGTGTGA
Source organism: Dendrolimus kikuchii (assembly GCA_019925095.2). NCBI lineage: Eukaryota > Metazoa > Arthropoda > Insecta > Lepidoptera > Lasiocampidae > Dendrolimus > Dendrolimus kikuchii. Next base: position 3,152,002 of record CM034402.1, read on the forward strand.
AGGATTATGATGACTTGTGGTGTAAAAGGGGAATTACGCCAGAAACGGAGTATGGAAAGAAAAGACATAATGTACCGACCCCGAATAGGGACCCAACCTTATTGGAATAAGGTGAAAAAAAAGAGAGATTCCACGGATTCATACTATTTTTCGGGATAAAAAGTTCTGTCTTCATTCTAATAAACGAATACATATGTATATTGTATATATTAATGTAATCTGTTTATTCCCAAGGTGATGAAGAGAGAACGAACAAACACATACTTTTAAATTCACTTATACCTTTTGCATGTTGAAGAAATATAGCTAAACTACAAAAACCAGAGAATATGAGGTCACCAATATAATTATTATTAAAAAAATTCTTACCTTTCCTAAGCACACCCATCTGTACACACAATAAGCAATTGAATGCTCTGTGGGCCACAACTTCCTACTGCCACGATAGCTCATGTACCAGGACAACATAAATGGCGTTACAGTTACGTATACGCTCTGCATGTGTAATGATTATTATTGGTAATTTATTTACATCACCGATATCGGCCGCGATAATGCAAAACGTAAAATATCTATGGCAATGTGCGAAGTCTGTGGTTCTTTAAAAAAATACTTCTGTTAAACTAGAAAGGAATTAATACTATTTGTGTGAACAATAATAATATTCAAAAACCTCATAACTGAGATTTACTTAATTGGCATGCATGAATAATATGACCAATGTATTCTTTCCTCATCAGCAACTATTCACACTTATAAGTCAAGATAGTTTAGTAATTAATGGACCCCAATTCAGTTCAGTGATGCGAGTTCGAACCCAGGCCAGAAAGGATGCACCACTATTGCTGTTTATTGCTACAATTTCATTAATTCTTCGAAAAATAATAGTATTATATAACATAATAATATAAAGCAAAAAAAACCTAGTTACAAGAATGAATATGGTGAGAAATTAGTGTACATAAAGGGATCTTTGAAAGTTACACCTGTGGCTGAAAAATTGAGAGGCAGAAGACTAAGATGGTATGAACATGTAATGAGGAGGGATGAAAGTCACATGACAAAAGGAATGTTAAACTGCAAGATTAATGCATACATATGTAAAGATAGAAGATATACATATGATTACTTGTGGTGTGACAGAGGACATACATAGTCAGAATAGAGGAGTGGAACGAAAATACATATTGTGCTGAACCCAAATAACTGGGAGAAGGTGAAAGAGAAGAGTGACTTTTAATACAACCTGAGATGTAATAAAACTATGTTTTAACGGTTTTAAGTGTGGTAATATATTTGATTTTATTATTCCGACATTTCAGCCACTTTAACTTAAATAAAACTTTAACAATTGAGACAAGTGTCAATGAGTATTGTTAAAGTTTTATTTAAGGCATGTTTGCTGAAGAGTTTCTTGCGCTGCTTCATCTCTTCAAGCCATAAAATGTTGTGAAGCGGTGGTAAATTAGATTAGCTCCTATAGACTGAATAATAACCATAAACAAAATTAAAACTAAATAATTAAAATGAACAAGTTGGCGGTAGGCTAAATAAAACTTTAACAATATTCTTGACACTTGACACCTTTGTCTTTCGTGATCACGGCTACTGAAAAGTGGCCGAAATGTCGGAATAATAAAAATTAAACAAATGACCACACTTAAAACCGTTAAAATTTTATTTTTATATGGCTCATCTTCAAAGAATGTTCCAGAATGGAACTTAGTTTGAATAGAAACTTTGGAATTTGAGACAATTTCATTCACATATTTCTGACCTAAGATATTAATAGATATTTTTGTAGATCAATGGGACTCGCCACTGCTACATAAATGGATGCAACGACACACCCAGTTATATGCATGAGTTTGTTTGTTTCCTGCCGCCTTGCAGCCCAGTGGCCACACTCTAAGTGATTTTGGTATACATGTCCCTTTGAAGCCATGTAGTAGAACATTCATAATAATAACAGTGATGTGGGTGTAATGCCCTAGTATTTGTCTTATTAATTAATGGTTGTGCTGTGAATTAATTTGAACTTTGATAATATGGTAATAATTTTATAATATAAAATTGTACAGTATGGAAACACATAATTTTCTGAAATAAATGAATTATTATTATTATTAATGTGCTGACATCACTCACCAGATTTTTTTTGAATATGTGATAAATTAACTGTAAGGACTATCTTTCTTAACAATAATACGTATATTGATAAATTTATTCTTACCACTCAAAAGTTTGGGTTTCACATCTTGTATGGATCCATTATTTTCACCATTTTTCTGAAATTTAATAAAAACAGAGTAAGATCTAAACTTAGTTTAACATTTTAATCTAAATTTTAAAATTTATTTAGTGTACAAATTATACCCATAGGTAGGCTTTATTCAAATATGGCCTGCTGAGTTTAGCGCTTTTAGAAGGCCAATGAGCCAGATTAATTTTATTAAACTTTTTGTTTGCAAAATTATTAAATATATAAAATTTAATTGGTACTTGAAAATTAGAGGGGAGGAGGAGGCTGGGCATATACTATGGGTGGTCATGGGGGTAAAAAATGGTTCATGTAGTAAGGGTATGTTCCCTAAGTGCACACAAGCAAAAGGTGTGTGTAATTTTTTCTGAAACTACTGAATCTATATAGAAGGTATTACAAAGTCCCACTGCTCGGCTTCCCCATTTTTCTAGAGGGGACATAGTATAAGTGCCATGCTTGTCCAAGGCAGATTGGTGAGTTTCACACATTGGTTATCTCAATGTGCAGGTTTCGTCACTATGTTTTTCTTCACCATCAGCACGTAGTAATTGTAACAATATGCACATTAGGACAGAAAAGTGCCTAAGGCCCGGTTTCTTACCGACCGTTCATTTGCCATACTATTGATTAAAATTTGACATAAGCTCCATATAAGTAATGTCAAAATTTAACCAATGCTAAGGCAAGTGAATGAATAGCAAGATAAGATAAGGACCTACCATAAGTAGTGAACTACACTAAACTACCACAGCTTGGTATGCATATAACTAAGGAATTTAAAAAAATGAATGCATATTTAGGTATGTGGGATACCCCAAAAAGTTTTTAACATAGTTATCTTTTAGAGACTTTTTTGTATTAGTCAACATGTAGTGTAATAGACACTTCCAAAATAGTAAAAGGTAATTAGTTAGTTACTTTTGTCCAATTTGGTGTGAAATTCAGATAAAAGGTGATTAGACTAAAGGCTTAATTTTAAATTCAAATCCGAAAGTTATTATTCTAAATAAGTTCCACTGGAAAACACTTTTTGAAGGTCATACATATAAGTAAAGTTTAATTTTACTTTCTATCCTATATACACTGCTTCGCAACATGTTGCTGATAAAGAGAAGAAGTGGCAAGGAGCTCCTTGCCACTTCTTACTTCTCACTCTTGCTGGGGAGCTCCCCAGCAACACATCTAGCTAAAAATTGTTTTCTTTATATTTTTTATCCTATTTATAGCTCAAGTTCTTTGTTTTATAAGTTTTATACAGAAGTATGTTACAGAATTACTCTTCAAAGAATTTCAAATGCAAACAGTGCATGCTTAGTAAGACAAAGACAGTAAGAGGAAAGATGAATATTATTATTGTTATATGAATGATGAGACATACTAAAAGTATGGACTGCAACTTGTTTTTTTTTTTTTATTGAAGGAGTTCAGCAGACAGGCAGACGGCCCACTTAATGGAAAGCGGTTACCATCACCTATGGACATTTGCAACACCAAAGGTGCTACAAATGCGCTGCTGCTCTCTAAAGTGAGTCTGAAACCTGATCACTAATGCCGGAACACAACTCAAGGTTGTTATGTTGACATGCTTTAGACCAGGGGTGGTAGCCATCCAGTCGGGCAAATGCCCTACCACCTGGCAAGTGGTTATATCTTACTAACCATCAATTTGCTAATTTTACATTACAAGTAATGTCAAATTTCAACCCATGGTAAGGAAAGTGAAGGAATAGTAGATAAGTATAAGAAATGACTATTAAAGGACACTTTCAACAAAAATAGGCTTGAACAAGAATTATGGAGTATTTTCTATTATGGAATTTTTATGTTTTGTAGCAGCCAAATGGTAAAAGCAGTTAATATTGTCCCTATAGAACCTTCGACTCTGCATGTACCACATTTTCATTTACTGGGGTAATCCAGTTTGTATAGCAATAAATACAGGTAGTCAAACCATCAATTTGTATTTGCGAAGTTATATTTGTGGTTAAACTTAGTTTTGTGGTCACTGAATTTTAAGTAGTGGGGGGCGGTGAGGGGAAGAATACCTCTCCCTTCTGCAACCCCAGTGTCTAGGACAGATGTAGTTCTTGAGATATTCATGTTGTTATGAGGAACATACAATAAACCACACTGGCACCAATCGTGGATCAGAGCATTTGCTCTAGAAAAGGATTTCAAGATATAAATAATAAGCATAATAGGTTGTTTATTTAAAATTTAATTATATGGATTATTATGACATCAATAATAGACCGAGTCTCTCCATATTGTAGGGTTACTTATGAGTTATAGGTATAATTTTATAAGTTTAAAATGAACCTTACCGTGGCAAATTTGTCAATGTAACTTTTAAAATTTTCACCTATTTTCTCATTCATTGTAATCAAATAAAACTCACTATGCCCCACTTTGAAACTTTCCTACTAGAATACAGCACTTGTAAAAAAAGAAGAAACACTAAATTAGGTCAAATAGAAGGTGATAAATAAGGAAACTGATAGACAACCACATGATTTGACTTTATTTTACGTATATTTGATAACAATCATACTTGAAGACACTGCACTGTTTAGACTTTTAATATATCGTTAAACAAAGATCCCTACGCGCCCAAAAATGGAATACCAATGACTTAAACATTATTATATGTATATAATAACACAACAAGGTGGAATTTCCATTTACTACGATATTTAATGATTTTTACAAAACACGACCCACAGCAACACGCAAACGAAGACAGTAGGTAAAAGTTACTATTTTTTTTTAATAAAATCAATCTAGATTTTTTAATATGGCAATGTATATAACAATAGTCGAGTTCTATTAGAATTGAAAACACACAAATCCACTAAAACTTAAAAGTTTTCTTTTCCATAGAGATTCTACGTCTGTTAAAATAAAAGAATATTTCATGCTCTAAACCATAGACTTGCATAGACTGCATGTCCCGAAAAATGGCGATTGATAAATTTGTTAATTTTTTTTTCAGTGTTTGAAAGTCCAATATTTGAGCACATAATAAATACATTAAATAATTAATAGTGTGACGGTGTATTAAAATTATTTTTATTAAATATGGCTGATACTATGGTGGAGCGGAGGCCTGCTACTCGGTTTTTCTGTCACAGGTGTAATATTGAGTTCGAAGATGTTTTGCAGGTAAAAATCAATAACTGTCGTTCTTTTTCGTATTTCGTGGGTGGAATAAAGATCGTGCAGTGTTCACAAGTCCAGTTTTATAACAGTGCAAGTATTTTACTGGTTTCTCTTTTATTTGAGTTTGTAAATGTCTATTTTTTGGTGACTAATAATACCAATGTGGCTATCACCGCAGCCGGTGCATAATAAACTGCGTGACAATTCTTTTGTAAAGTTCCTAATGGAGATACTACGGAAATTTCCAATTTCGTTTAGTTACATCATCGTATTTTACATTGATTTTTTCCATACTGGAAACCAACTATATAACTAATTGTAGTAAATTTTTATACCATTATAATTTCAGTGGTATATCTTTAACAGTACCTATGTGCTACATGAGTATCACATAATTGTCCTTTTAAAGGTTACAAGTGCAACAGTGAAAACTTTGTCTCTCAATAATTATTAAATCTGACAGTTTTACTTACATATTACAAAATGTCGTGATTTTTTAGCACATGCTGTGAATATTTGTTTTACAAATTGCTTATATTATTCTTGATCATGTCATACATGTTACATTTGCAGATTAATCCCAAAATTAAAGTAATTGTGTTTTTATTACTCAATTAGTAGGTAAGTCGTCACGCTAAAATTGAACTTTATTTCTATGAGATATGCATGCACATTATTTCGTAATTAATTGTAATGTGTATTAATTTTTTGTCTAAATGATGGCTTACCGATGATTTTATTACAAGACATATAAACTATTGATTACAAAATATTCATAACATTTATGGCAATGAGGCTGGTAACTCAGCATTATGCTGTATCAATAAGTGACATATTTTCTGCTAAAAGTATCCCACCTTCAACTATTGATAAATGTTTTTTTTAGTGGTTTTTTGCCTTTGACCATCAAGCACACATAATCTTAGGGCTTAATTCCGTCGTTTATTAGGGTCTGGATGTCCCTGGCTTGACCCTAGATTTGTCTGTTGCAAATAACTATATAAATTTAGCTTAGGTTCGGAATTATAATATGAAATGAGTTTTTGTGTGTCTATCTTTAAAAGTTAAAGACAAGAGTTATGAATGTCAAAGAAGCAAGTGAAGTGTATAAGAATAAGCCTAAATGGCGCTCTGTTGTTCGTGCCTACCCCGCAAGGGAACTGGCGTGAAGTTATGTATGTATGTATCTTTAAAACTATTAAAAAAATATATATAATTACAGTAAAATTGAAGATGGCGGCAGACCCTTGGTTAGTCCAGCCGCATGAACATGCAAAGTTTGCAGAACACTTCCATAACCTTGGCCCTGTCAATGGAAACATCACCCATATATTTTAGTATGTCAAAAAGCGGGTAGTTAGTAAAAAAGAATAAAAGGATCTCTTATGTGAATATCTAGACTTTTATTAAACATAATAGTGGCGACGAGTGTTAAAAATGGAAACTAGCGGCGAAATAAGGGCAGCTAGAGCTGTTACATTTCAAGAATTTAATCAACAAACCGGAAACTGGGACAATTACATTGAACGCCTAAATTATTGTTTTGAGGCAAACGGCATAAGGGAGGACAGTGCAAAACGTGCAAATTTCTTTACCGTGTGTGGAGTGCAGGTTTACGAGACATTATTAGCGTTAATAACGCCGCGCAAATCGAATGAAGTGACTTTTTTAGAAATAGTTACGTGTTTAACAAAACATTATAGCCCTAAACGTAATGAAATTTCAACCTCATATAAATTTTACAAACGCGATCAAAAGCCGGGTGAAAGTGCATCTGAATACATCGCGCAATTACGGAAATTAAGCACATCGTGTAACTTTAAGGACTTGGAACGTATGTTACGGGACAGGCTTGTGTGTGGTATGTTAGATCAGAAACTTCAATATGAACTTTTAAAAAAGGACAATTTGCAGTATTATGAAGTGGTTGACGCAATGTTATCCGCGGAAAGTGCGGGGAGGGATATGCGTATGATGCAGGGAACTTGCGCTGCGCAGCCAACATCATTCACATCAGTTGTACCTGCGTTTTACGACAGTTCTTTGTCAGCAGTGTCGGTGCCAGAACCAATGGACATCAATGCAGTACAAACAAGGACGAACACTCGTTTTTGTTATCGCTGTGGAGGGCACCACAGTGGGGAGTGCCGGTTTATCAATGCGATATGTCGATTTTGCAAAAAGAAGGGACATATAGAAAAAATTTGCATGGTTAAGAAGAAGTCTGTGAAAACAACACAAAACGTCAACTATACTGAACACGGCGAGCGTTTGAATGGAATTTACAACGTCAGTAGCAGCAGCCGCGTGCAACCCTACGAAGTGGCAATTCTTCTTGAGGGGATACCAGTGGTGATGCAAGTAGACACGGGTGCCAGTTTTTCACTTGTTAATGAAAGTACATGGCAAAAACTGCGACGGCATCAACCACGTCTCATACTGCATACCGCACCATACACACTACGCACGTGGACGGACGCGCCAGTTAAGCTGCTGGGTAGGATTACGCTTCAGGTTATTTACAAAGGCTTGCAGCGTGATCTAACAGCAATAGTAGCCAAAGGAAACGGTCCCAATTTATTAGGGCGTGACTGGCTGAAGCCACTTGAAATTACACTGAATATTCATTTTGTGTCTGAAATAGATTTACATGATATAAACAAACTGATAGACAAATATAGTGATGTATTTCAGGAGGGCCTGGGTACATACCGTGGACATCCTGTTACTATTCACTTAAAACCGGAGGTAACACCTAAGTTTTTGAAGGCACGACCAGTTCCTTATGCTATAAAGGACAGAGTGGAAAAAGAAATAGATCGCCTAGTGTCAGAAGGAGTACTTAAATCTACAGCATTCTCAGAATGGGCTACACCAGTGGTACCAATTGTGAAAAGGAATGGTGATATAAGATTATGTGGTGATTATCGCAGTACTGTTAACCAGTCTACAGAATCTGATACATATCCGATGCCAACAGCTAACGAAGTATTTGCAAATATAGCGGGTGGTAAATTCTTTTCAACATTAGACTTAGAACGCGCGTACACACAGGTCACTGTGGATAACAACACTGCCAAACTTTTAACGTTAAATACTTGCAAGGGCTTGTATACGGTGCACAGGCTCGCCTTTGGAGTTAAAGCATGCCCAGGTATTTTCCAGCGGTTGATGACAGCACTGCTGGCTGGCATTCCTGGGGTAGCAGTTCTAATAGATGACATTATAGTATGTGGCCGCACTATGTGGGAGATGCATCAGCGTTTGGATATGGTACTACATAGAATCTCTAGATCGGGACTGCGCCTTAACAAAGCGAAATGTAAATTTGCTAAGGATAAAGTAGAATTCTTAGGATTTATTATAGATGCTGAAGGTATTCATCCCGCTCCTAGCAAGGTTGAATCTATAATGAAGACACCAGAACCTAAAAACATTGCAGAATTACAAGCATTTTTAGGTTTATATAACTTTTATGAACGTTTCATACCACACAAGGCTACATTATTAGAGCCACTACATCGGTTATTGGATCGATCACAAAAATGGCGTTGGACAGATTTAGAACAGCGAACATTTGACACCGCTAAACGTTTACTGTCATGTGACTTAACACTAATTCACTATGATTTGGAAAAACAATTGGTACTGACCTGTGATAGTTCAGACTACGGAGTCGGAGCTGTAATTGCTCATGTAATGGAGGACGGGCAAGAGCGCCCAATTGCAATGGGATCTCGTACCTTGCATACTCATGAAAGACGATATTCACAACTAGACAAGGAAGCAGCAGCTATTATGTTTGGCCTACAAAAATTTCATAATTACTTAATGGGCAGACATTTTGTTATCATAACAGATCACAAACCATTACTAGGTATATTTGATCCTAAAAAGCAGATACCTACAATGTTGTCACCCCGCTTGACTCGTATAGCTATAGCATTAACTTCCTATAGTTATGATATAATATATAGACCAGGTTCTCAGATTGGCAACGCCGATGGTTTGAGCCGTTGGCCACAGCCAGTTCCAGAGGAACCTGAGCCTCAGCTGTATGATGTTCTTCTAATGGCAGAAAGGCCAGATGACTTTCCAGTGGAAGCAGAACAAATTGCACGAGAGTCAAAAAAAGACAGAATACTGTCACAAGTTATTCATCACATGAAATGTGGCTGGCCTGCCAAAGTAAATGATGGTGAACTTCGTGCTTACTGGTTACACAGAAATGATTTATCATTAATGGAAGACTGCATATTACACAGTTGTCGGGTTGTGGTTCCAGCACAATTGCGAACCCAAATACTACAGTTTTTACATAATACTCACAATGGAATAGTAAAGACTAAAGCACTAGCTAGAAGTTATGTTTGGTGGCCACACCTAAATGAAGATATAGAAGAGTTAGTCAGAGATTGCCAACGATGCGCAGAAAATCAACACATGCCACCAAAAACTAGCCATGAATGGATAACTCCAACAAAACCTTGGTCTCGAATACATGTGGATTTCGCAGGGCCATTCCAAAATAAACTGTTTTTTATTGTGGTGGATGCTTATTCAAGATGGCCTGAAGTAATTGTAATCAACAACATGACTTCAAATACTGTGATTAAACACCTTAGAAACTTATTTGCAACTCATGGCATATGTGAAACTTTAGTGTCAGACAATGGTACCCCATTTATATCAAGGGAGATGGAAGATTTTCTGGAGGCGAATAAGATCAAACATGTGACTACAGCCCCTTATCATCCTGCTACAAATGGGCTGGCCGAGAGGATGGTACAAACCGTCAAGGATAAATTACGCAAGATGGACAATATGAACTGGGACGTAAAGATTCCAAACATGCTATTGAGTTTAAGAACAACTCCATGTGTTACAACACAAAAGAGCCCAGCCGAACTATTAATGAATCGACGCTTAAGAACATTGCTAGATAGTTTACATCCAGATAATATACAAACTAAAAAGATGAACCAACAGATAGAAAGAAATGCACAGAAGAAGCATAGAGAAACACAAGTAGGACAAAAAGTAATGTACAGAAACTATGGAAATGGGCCAAAATGGATGCCAGGTACAGTGGTAGACAAAGGAGGGCCATCCAGTTACAGAATTAAAATGAAGAATAATAGTGAGGTGGTAAACAGACACATCGATCAACTAGTGCGTTTCGACCCACAGACAACTAATACACCAGACGAAGAGTTGGCAACAGAAGTGCAGGAGGATACTAATCAAGATAAAGGAACTGACACACAAATGGAAGACACAAATAATGAGAATGAGCAAGTAAAACAGTCTTGCCCGGAAGAAGTTATTGAGATTCCGAGCACTGAGAAGTGGGAAGAAATGTTAGGAATCCCTAGCACTTCTGAAATATCCTATGGGGGAAGGAAGTTTAAACAAAAACGGAATATGTATGCTAAATCTCCATATGCTAGGAATAATTATGTAGAATAATTGTGCAGTTACGGTTAATTGTATTTAATCTTAGCTTTAATGTTTTTTTTTTTTTGTATTGCATAGTGATGTCATAGTATTAAATGGTTTAAAGTACTAACTTGGGGGAAAGGTATGTCATGTATTCATTCATATATTTTAGTATGTCAAAAAGCGGGTAGTTAGTAAAAAAGAATAAAAGGATCTCTTATGTGAATATCTAGACTTTATATCTTACCTTACTTGCACTACTATCGGTAGAAATTTAACATCCCTTGCATGGAGCTAACGTCAATTTTTAACTTATAATAAGGCATGACAGTGGATGACAGTGGATAAGACATAGGAACCGGCTATTAGTCTTACTTTTAAAATGTCGCAAACATAATTTTAACTATTGGTTTTAATCATATCAATAACTCCAATTGAATGGCACCCTCTCTTAGACCCTTAGTCCTTTAATAATATACAGATCACTGTTTGTGAACATTCTCTCATGAGGCTCTTAATGTCATTTCTATAATCATCAAACATTTAGGTACGTAATGTATAAACACTGTCAATTAACCTTGAATTAATAGGACAAGTGTATGCCTCTACCAAAATAGGATCAACTAGAGTTTTATCATCATTGTCTTGCATCTTAATGTAACTTAAAGCACAGTACAGACATTGATTACAAATTGTAGGTATACTTTAACTGTTGTATTAGTAGAACACAAACAATGATTGGATTGGTTTATATGATACTAGTGTCATCACAAAATAGTGTAAGTTATGCTTTATGTCAGCTCAGAGGAATCAATAAAAGTATAGAAAGAGCTTACTTGAAAGAAAGTGTCATGTGAAGTGAAGCATTTTACACAGAAAACAGGCTGACGGCCCAACTGTGATGGAAAGTGGTTACTGTCGCTTATGAACATTTGCAACACTAAAGGTGTTACCAATGTGCTGCCGACCTCATGGATAGGACTGGAACCTGGTAATTAATGCCTGAACACAACTCAAAATTGTTATGGCAGTATGTTCTAGACCAGAAGTGGTAGCTATACAGATGGGCAAATGCCCTATCACCTGGCTGTGGGTTGTTTTGTCGCCTCTTACACCAGGCCATATGGCCGCAGGAATTAGTATTCTCTCTCCGCTCCTTATGTACTTAGATAAGTAATCTATACAGATAAATAAAATTGTAGTGTCTGTTTGTAATGTCAAAATAACAGCTTTTTACTAAATGTATATGAAAGTATATACGGTACTTATATAAATAATGGTCCTAGTGGAAGATCAGCTCTGCTTATCCCAACTGGCAATTTGCTGAGCTGGGGCCAATTTAGAACTTCATATGCTTGTTTTTTTTTAATAGTTTTAAGTGAATTTTACATTGAATATTATTGTAGTTCTGAATAAATCTTTTTTATTGTTTCTTTCAAATAATCAATTTAAAAAATTTCTGGCTAATCTCTGTAACGGCTGTACCGATTTTGACGGGGCTTTCACTGGCAGATAGCTGATGTTATAAGGAGTAACTTCGGCAACTTTCTTATTTTTACTCTTTTTTAGGTTTCTGCAATCAAAAAAAAATCCACGCGAACAAAGTCGCGGGTACAGCTGGTTTAGTATATATGTGCGTGGTTGGCGTCTGTTTGGTTAATAGTAAAGTATCTACTGGAAACTGTTGCACCTTTAGTGGGACTCATTCGATTATTATTTAATACTCGGTTCTCGTAACGCACTTGGGCGACGTAACGCAATCGGCTTTCTTTGGGCGGCTTCACTCCAAGAGCTCTGGGTTCAGTCTACCTCATTTGTTCGTCTGAGTATGTGGCACTTAAATCTTGAGTGGTGTTTCCCTAGTGAGACGTGACTGTGTAAATTCACATGAAGAAACAATATTTATGATGTGGTTATTGTTATCGCCGTACAAGACGTCATAACAACGCGCACCACATTGTTATCAGTTTGTGAATTGTCGTGATAATAATGTTGATTGGTTACTATTTTTGTGGTAGTTATTATGCATATATTTTTCTATGCTAATTACGGGTACATGAATATTTGACTTGAACGTCATTGAGGACATTTAGGTAGTTTATGACTCAACTTTATGTCTGGGGGATTGTAAGGTGTTTTTATTTCATTTATTTATTGCATGAGTTCAGCAGACAGGCAGACGGTTCACTTGATGGAAAGTGGTTACCAATGCGCGTCTGCTCTATTTTGCCTGAAACCTGGCCACTAATGCCGGAACACAACTCAAGGTTGTTATGGCGATATACTCTAGACCAGGTGTGGTAGCCATCCAGTCGGGCAAATACCCTACCACCTGGTTGTGGGTTGTTCTGTCGCCTCTTACGACAGGCCGCCCGGCCGCAGGAAACCGTATTCTTTTTTTTTTATAACTGTATTTATATTTGATAAATTTGTAGTATTCATTATCGCCTTTGTAGCCATTGAGGTATACGCTTTAGAGCCCGTGGACCACATTCCTACTTTTTCTTCTCCACTGCGCGGTTTTTGTTATCATTTGTAACGAGACGATTAGCCCGCATGCCATCCTTGTCGACGTCAAGCCAGCATCTCTTAAGCGTACTTCTTCTACCGGAACCTGACGGACATGGCTTGACTAGATATTTGTTCACTGTTTTTTTTTTTAATATCCACAACCAGGCGCAACCCGACTTTAAATGAATGGTTTGTGCTAATTTTTTATTAATGAGTGTGTTCTCCATTGAGAACACTACTCTTTGTTTTATGGAGAAGTCCTCTCCTGTAACTTTTGGATATCATGCCTTTTCAGCCGAGATGGGTACGTACGCTGCATTAACTTGGCTGCCAATTTATTTACATGCAGAGCCAATCGACATTGGTAGCTCTTAGCAAGTTCTCGAATTTCTTCTTTTGTTGTTTTTACTCCGAGATGTTCGTGAATCTCGCTGTTTCTTATATACCCGGGTACACCTGAGATAGTGCGTAGTATGACATTTTGCAGTCTTTGGATCATAGAAATGTTACAGTTGCTTGCACTACCTACTATTTGAATCCCATATGTCCATATTGGCTTTAGTACCATATTATATATAAGCAGCTTGTTGTCTATAGACAACTTACTATTACGTCCAAGTAACCACAACATAGTCTTGTACTTTAGATTCATCTCGTCCCTCTTGGTTTGAGCATGATACTTCCAAGTTAATCTGCGGTCAAGATGCATTCCCAGATATTTAACTCTATGAATATGCTTTATTGTGTTTTAAAGATACAGTTAACAGAAATAAAATTTTACAATACAATAGGCGGTCTTATCGCTATTAGCGATTTCTTCCAGACAACCTTTGGATGGACAAAAAAATTGATAAGAACAGAGGTATGTTGCATTATTCTCACTACCGAATTAGTATCTTATAAATATATATTATTTCTGCCAAGGGTGTTTGAAAGAGATGTCCTTTTAGCGATAAAACCGCGCTTCGTACAGGTTGATTAGCTTCGAATTTTTGCACTATGAATTGAGAGCATTGTTTAGTGAAATTTACTGCTTTGTCTTGTTTATAATTTATTTATATCGGTAGCTGGATATATAGACAAGCATTTTAACTTTCGAAATAAATTTTTACATAAAATTTAATTTCTTTTGCAGGGAGTAGCACCAATGTTAAATGACTTGGCATTTCTAATGTCTGGTGGGAGGATACGGTAAGAACACAATTTATTACCATAGATATATTTTTTTATTGCAGGAGTTCAGCAGACAGGCAGATGGCCCACTTGATAGAAAGCGGTTACCATCGCCTATGGACATTTGCAACACCAAAGGTGCTACAAATGCGCTGCTGCTCTCTTAAGGGAGACTGGAATCTGGTCATTAATGCCGGAACACAACTTAAGGTTTTTATGGCGACATACTTTAGACCAGGGCTGGTAGTAATCTAGTCGGGCAAACGCCCTACCACCTGGCTGTGGGTTGTTTTGTCGCCTCTTACGACAGGCCGCCCGGCCGCAGGAAATTGTATTCTTTCTCCGTTCCTGCACGGATAAAACATTTTAAACATTAGATACATAATAAAACGTTTTAACGGTTTTAAGCGCGGTAATTTATTTGATTTTTGTTATTCCCACGTTTCGTATTCGACGACGTACCTTAAAACGTAGTTTTATTATGTATACAAGTCGCGAAAACTAAAGGAAATTAACTATGCACTTTTGTGCACTGACTAAATAATAAGTTACGCAACCCAATTGTTTTGTTGCGATACTCCCTTTATTTTCAATATAAGACACAACACCTCTTCAAGGTGCTCTAGACGCCTTGAAACCGTTTCATGCTCATATTGAGTAGGAATCCCATGTAGGAATATTCCGATTTAATTTGATATGAATAATAAAGAGATCTGCCAAGTGTGTATTTTACTATGCATAGTGAAAAGTGGATTGAGAGGAAGAAGATTAAGTTAGTATGGGCATATAATGAGGAGGGATGAAAGTCACGTGACAAAAAGATTGTTAAACTACAAGATGGATGGGTACAAATGTAAATGTAGACCAAAAAAAAGATGGATGGATTGTGTGAAGGATGATATGATGATATGTGGTGTGACAGAAGATGTATGTCAGAATAGAAGAGTGTGGAAGGAAAAGACATATTGTGCCGACCCCAAGTAATTGGGATATGGTGAAAGAAAAGAGAGAGAGTGAAAAGTGGATCCATACTAGATTTTATTGTCACTTGAGCGTTTAATCCCGGTGGCATTCTGAGTGTTCGCTTTGAACCCTGGGGCCCTGTTTTCCATTTTTTCTGCTCCACTATGAGCGGTTTACGGCGTGTCTTCTTTTGATACCATTGTTTGCATGTAATCCTTTCCGATATTAAGCATGCTTTGCGTCTATCCCTTTTACTGGAAGCTGGCGGAGGTGACATGGCTCTAAGACATTAGTTCTCGATACATCTATCTGATCTATCCACATGACTCCATAAATCTGTTGCTGGGTATTTAGTTCCATGACGCGCAGCCTCATAGTGCTAACCTTGTGCATGACGCGTTTAACAAAATATTTCAAAAGAAGTCGAAATGATTACGTAATATAAAGAAATTATCCAATACTAGCCGTGGCCGCGGCTTCGTCCGCGTGTATTAATTTTCGCGTAACCCTAAAAAAAGTAGCCTAAGTTACTCCTTATAACATCAGCCCGTCAAAATCGGTCCAGCCGTCTCAGAGATTAGCCGGAACATCGAGACAGACAGGCAGACAAAAATTTAAAATAAAATGTATTTTCGAAATCTCCTGGTCCGAATTATCCTCCTGATTTTTTCACATTTTTATTTTGACATTACAAACAGACACTTCAATTTTTTTTATCTGTATAGATAAAAATAAGTACAATACTGCGCTATACTATATTGCACGAACATTTAAACGTTACATATTATGGCAATATGCCAAATGGGACAGTATTCTTATTTGTATTAGTACGATTTTTATCACGTAGAATTACTTTTATTTAAATTGAAGCATTACCAATCTTTCCTTTACTTCTACTTCTTCTAATGCTACTACGGTTTTGCCCACTTCACGGCAGCATGCAGGAAAGTGGCGACGGAAATGGGCAATACTAAAGATTAGAAATATCTATCTATACATATAATAAAACTGTAGAGGTCGAATTTCTGTACAATGAAAAAATGCTAAAAACCGAGTCAGGGGGATGTAAGAAGTGAAATAGAACTAATTTAGATTTTTTCAAATTTTTCGTTTCTCTGTTTATCTGTCTGTTTGTACTGGCTAATCTCCGAAACGAATGGACCGATTTAAATGAAATTTTGTATGGTGGTATACAAATTATGAAGAGTAAACTATAGCATCGTTGGCACCTTCCCAGTCCCATGATTAGCTCCCTATCAATTTATTCAAGATATTAATATTTTTTATTCAGTAGTCATACATTAATTTTATTATTATTTTACGGCTACAAAATAAAAAATAATAATTCTTAATGTTTTCAATTAATCAATAGGATGCTAATCATTGAGGGGTGGTGTCAACAATGATATTGTTTACCCTACATTGTTTGTAAAGGTGAGGCATGTTACATTGGTATTATATTATATGAAACTTGATCTAGAATTATGTTAGATACATTTCGATTTAACAGGCTTATTGTATTATTACGTGTTTGCGGGACTGGAATTAAAATGACGTTAGAATTATTATAGAGTTTATTAGAACTATACAAACACGTATAACACAGGTACAAATATAATCGAACGCAACTAATCCAAACGTAAGGCAGAAAGTCGTAATTCAATAAAACGCGCAAAATCCGTCACTATTAGATTCCCGAATGTACACACGTCACGACTAGATCGTAGTTGTAGCTCAACTGACCCCCTCTCTCAATGAAACCATCGTTTTATACTTCATAAATGCAAATGTGCCCGCCCGGCAACGTCGACATAGCTTCCTAGAATTAGCTTGTACTTATAAATCGCAACACATGGCTAATGATGCTCCTGAGCGGCCGTAAACGAGTACAATAGGACAATAGGCTGTTCTCCACAATAGCTAGAAACGTATGCCAATAAATAAGTGAACAAAAGAAGACGATCATAAAAGGATTACAATTAGTTCAAATGCCGACAGGTAATAAAATGTGCTTTTACAGATCTGTACGTGGAATTTGTCTTTGTCGGAGCCTAAGTTGTAACAGTATGTTTTAGATTTAGTTGAAGAAATAATATGTGTTTAATTTAGACTCGAATGACGAATGTGAGGCTAATGTTTTGTGAATGATACTAATAATTTGAAATGAGAGCTTTGAGAAGTATATCTAAGTGATATGATAAGAAACAGTGTGATAAGGGAGTGTTGTGGATTAAAAGATGTAGTGACAAAAGTTGAAAAAGGAATGTTAAGGTGGTTTGGGCATGTAGAGAGAATTAATGAAAGCAGAATCACAAAACAGGAGCCTTAAGAACAGACGAGCTTGCATGACAAGAGTTATGAATGTCAAAGAGGCAAGTGAGGTGTGTAAGAATAAGCCTAAATGGCACTCTATTGTTCGTGCCTACCCCGCAAGGGAACTGGCGTGAAGTTATGTATGTATGTAGAATCACAAAACAAGTATATGACAGCAATGTGTGGAAGAGTCAGTGCCGGTAGACCAAGACGTACTTACCATGATCAAATTGAAGATATTTTGAAGAAAGATCAGATAAAAAGTAGTTTAAATAAGGGTGTATGTATGAAAAGATTAATGAAAGTTGGTGAAGCGTAAAGTGTTTGTCAGGATCGTAGCAGGTGGAGAGCCATCGTCTCTGCCTACCCCAATTTGAAACAAGCGTGACAATATGTATGTATGACTTATAATTTTTAATGGCCACTGAAAAGTGGCCGAAACGTCGAAATAATAAATATCAAATAAATTACCGCGCTTAAAGCCGTTAAAACGTAGTTTTGTTATGTATACTAGTCGCGAAGACTTAAGAAAATATTATAATAATAATTGTGTTATAATGTAATAATGAGCTTTCATGGAATGAAAAAGTTGCGTTAATTAGAAACATTACTCACTTTACTATACCTCTCTGTACCCAAAAAGTCTGATTCACATATACCCAAAGAGCTTTCAATGCCCCAAGTGTCCAATACAACAACTCCCTCAGTGTGCAGTTGGGGTGACCGTGCTTTATAGTGCGTCGTCTATGTTCCCCGAAGCGCAGATAAATGGTTCAGATGCTTTATGACAAAAAAATCTTCGTTACTGAACAGATTATGCTGCAGCTACAGCATCCCGAAGGGAGTAGCCGATAAATTTGGCTGCCCACTGATTCGGTCATTTGTTAAGAGGACCAAATTAGTGTTGGTCATTAATTACTAACATAGACATAAGGCATCCTTTCCCAAAGTGGGCGATAACGCCCCCTTGTGGGCGCTGCAGGCCTAAAGGGGGGCGGTAAGAGGCCCAGAAAAAAATGGGGGCGTTGTGTAGAGGCAAAACAGCATCAGAGTCATCCTTCACATTAGTTTTTATATAAGAATCGATTGTTTGTTTTATTTTGAATAAAATATACTCTGTCTGAATACTATAAAGTTGCGTTTCAATAATTATTCTCATTGGCAGGTGTAGCTTGTAAGAGTTAACTTAGACCTTAGCGCCGTTGTGTATTACCTACTGCGCTTAGGAGGTCTCAAGTTAACTCTTGCGGGCTATAGTAAGTCTCGTTTAGAATGAATGTTTAATCTCCGCTAATATAGCTCACAATAATCAATTAATTTAATTTGACGTTATAGTGGTTTTTGAAGTAGGTGAAAAAATGGGGGCGCTAAAAGATAATTTATTCTCAAAATGGGCAGTATACAAAATAAGTTTGGGAATCACTGATATAAGGGAAAAGATACTACGAATATTATTGTATGTGTATATCTGTGTATGTGCTGGATTGTGTTCTTTTAATAATCAAATTATTATAATGTATGTCCTTGAAGACAACGGACCATAAAAATGGCCTGGAGTTTTGGAGGGCTTGCGTGGGGCCATGGGAAGGCCAACACATAGAGGCCCCTAGACAAATTTAATGTAAATGTGGCGTGACACTGACCGGCGATTATCCCTGTCTGCACCATATAATAATGCACCCAAGGACAAGCCCCGTTCAGTGTAGGACTATTGTAGGAAATAAGAAAAAAAGGTACCGGGGTATTGGGATGGATTATTATAATTAACTATGATATGCCCGCGATTACGTTCGACTTGAAATTCCCGCGGGATTCCCGGCACGCAAACCATCACAGCATTTAAAAAAGAATGCGAGCTATCGTGTTAGTGCAAACTGTGCCGAATAAACTAAATTTTATGCACTCGAACAACTACAAATAACTGCGCGGGATTCACGGGATAAAAAATATTACACATTTTATTACATAAAATTTGCTATCAATCAGGGAAAAAATCACATTGGAATTACATTTTTTTTTAATTCTGGTGATTTAATATAATTCCCAGAAAAATTCCCGCGAGATTCCCAGGATTAAAAGTAGCGCAGATTTGAAGTCTAAAAATATGCTGTCGGTCAGCGAATATCGCATCGAAATTGGCTCAGTAGTTTTCATGTGAGTCCCGAACGAACAGACAAACCGACAAGAAATTAAAAAAAAAATGCATCGTGTTCTCCATCGTTTATATAGTCTATTCCAGTGGTTTTTGTTTTAAGTAGCGTCAATGTACAGGACACGGCATGTTTAGAATTTTATAATGAATGAATGAATGAAAACTCATTCATTCATTCATTATAAAATATTTATTACATATTTATTACAAACACATTTAAATTAGATCAATAGGCGGCCTTATCGCTTATAGCGATCTCTTCCAGGCAACCCACACCCGGTTGCCTGGAAGGAGATATTACAAGAAAAATTAAATAATATTTGGTGGCTTAACTAAATTGAAACTAATTCAATCGTAATTGAAGAGAAAAATAATTACAATAATAATAAGACATACATAATTAAATAGATTAAAATAACATAAATTACATAGCGAATAATAATAGAATTCCATTTACTGCAACACATTTTATTTAGCGGACAAATAATAGTCAGTGATCAAGTGTTTAAATGTACCATATATATACATACACACACACACACATATATATATATATATATATATATATATATATATATATATATATATATATATATATATATATATATACATGTACCATATATAATATTATAGATTTGAAACTTATGTCGATTAAGTACAGAACTGTTGTGTGTTGCTCTAGGGGTGCGGGTCGTCGTGAAACACTAATGGAGCAGCTGGTGTGGATGATTGGCGGGGCCAGGCCTGGGACGGGCGCAGTCACCGCCGGAGCCCCGTTCGTGCTCGTCGGCGCGCCGGGGGACTACGTCTTCGGCGGGGAAGGTGAGTCGACCATCGCAATCCTTTCAATGTTCGGCATGCTTTTTTGGATCAAACTCTCATAGCTTATAAAGTAATTATTAAGAAACAAAGAAAAAAAATATATAGGACAAAAACTAAGTTAATATAAATAGGAGTAGAAACGAAATAAGTCCTAAATTGGACCCCGTCTCAGCATAATGCTAGCCAACAAGGACTAGCGCTGTTCTTCCGTCTGGGACCAGAAAGTGAAGTCACGGTGGACAATACAACACATAGCACCAACAATAAATCTAGTATAATGCAGTTTGATGAAGGTAAATGAATTGCAGACTAAAAAAATAATATATATAATAAAGCAATAATTTAAATAACACATACATATATAAAATAATTATAGCAACACACACAACGAAACAAATATTATATATTTGTTCATAATATTAGTAAGGAAGTAAGGATTTAATTCGTAAACTTGTCAGTTGTCTATTTGACAACCATTAGTCAGCTGGTAAATTGATGATTGAGAAGAAAATCAATTTTTAGCTAGACGTGTTGCTGGGGAGTTTCTTGCTGTTTCTTCTCCTTAACAGCAATAACACACTGCGAAGCGGTGTAGATAGAATAGGAAGTAAAATTAAATTTTACTTATATGTATGACCTTCAAAATGTGTACTCCAGTGGAACTTAATTTCAATAAAACTTTTGAAGTTGAATTTGATTTCAATTTGATGGATAACATAGCTGTGGTTATTTGATAAACAACCTCTATTTAGCTGATTTTTGTAATGGCTACCCATTTCTAGTACAAATATAATATGAAATTAAATGAAATTTTTTGTATATGACATGCTACAGTCTACCAAATTGAATCATGGGGTGCGGTATAGTTCTATGGTGCATTTGTTTATTATTTGAGATATAAAGTGAATTTTAAGTGTTTATAAAAAATAACTACTACTTCGTGGTTATCCTCTGTGGTTAGCCTCCGTAGTTATCCTTCGTGGTTAGCCTCCGTAGTTATCCTTCGTGGTTAGCCTCCATTGTTATCCTTCATGGTTAGCCTCCGTGGTTAGCCTCCGTAGTTATCCTTCGTGGTTAGCTTCCGTGGTTAGCCTCCGTAGCTATCCTTCGTGGTTAGCCTCCATTGTTATCCTTCGTGGTTAGCCTCCGTAGTTAGCCTCCGTAGTTATCCTTCGTGGTTAGCCTCCGTGGTTAGCCTCCGTAGCTATCCTCCGTGGTTAGCCTCCGTAGTTAGCCTCCGTAGTTATCCTTCGTAGTTAGCCTCCGTGGTTAGCCTCCATTGTTATCCTTCGTGGTTAACCTCCATTGTTATCCTTCATGGTTAGCCTCCGTAGTTAGCCTCCGTGGTTAGCTTCCACAGTTATCCTTCATGATTAGCCTCCATGGTTAGCCTCCATTGTTATCCTTCGTGGTTAGCCTCCGTGGTTAGCCTCCGTAGTTATCCTTCGTGGTTAGCCTCCGTGGTTAGCCTCCTTAGTTATCCTTCGTGGTTAGCCTCCGTGGTTAGCCTCCGTAGTTATCCTACGTGGTTAACCTCCGTGGTTAGCCTCCGTAGCTATCCTTCGTGGTTAGCCTCCATTGTTATCCTTCGTGCTTAACCTCCGTGGTTAGCCTCCATTGTTATCCTTCATGGTTAGCCTCCGTAGTTAGCCTCCGTGGTTAGCCTCCGTGGTTAGCCTCCGTGGTTAGCCTCCGTGGTTAGCCTCCGTGGTTAGCCTCCGTAGCTATCCTCCGTGGTTAGCCTCCATTGTTATCCTTCATGGTTAGCCTCCGTGGTTAGCTTCCACAGTTATCCTTCGTGATTAGCCTCCATGGTTAGCCTCTGTGGTTAGCCTCCATAGTTATCCTTCGTGGTTAGCCTCCGCTTCGTTTCGCTCCCGCCTTAGCCTTCTAACCTATATTAAAAAAGTTCGGATCTGTTCATAATAAATAAATGCGCCCTATATTTATACCCCACCCGAATCATGACCCAACATAAGGTTGTTTTCTTACAGATTTGATAATCAAGTCTAAAACGATTATTAGTCCTACGCGCCAGCGCCCTTAGGGCGTAAAAATATTAAATTGCCTTATTCTACTAATAAATATCGTAAAAATTAGATGACTAAAAAAAGTAATAGCTAACCAGTGATGTCAAAAACAAAATGTGTTGAGTATTAAGTTTATAAAATTTTACTCATGCTGTTTAAATATTTTGTATTGATCATCCATTTTATCAAGTTTAACTACGATTCTGCTTTTTATAGACCACTTATAGATTTTCTGTTATTGATTAAATTCCAGGTTTAGATGCAGTAGTGACACAACTCCTGGGCCAGTTGGAGAATTCGGGCCCGCCTCCTCTGCCACGGGATCAGATCGCCTCCATACCCTCGGTTCCTGTCACCGAGGAGCAGGCAGCAGCCAACACCTCCTGTTCCATATGCTGGGAAAATTTCCTGTTAGGTGAGATATTTTAAAGCAAATCTAAAATTTAAATTCTTATGAATTTGTTGGTTGGATTGCTGTTTAAAATACGGTACCACTCCACAAATACAAATTAGACTCCCATAGAGGAACAATTATGATAAAAATAAACAATTTGGGGGTAGGCTTAATAATAACTTTAACATGATTCATTGACAGTTGACATTTTTGTCTTTCGCGATCAGGGTTACTGACAAGTGGCCGAAACGTCGAAATAAATTAAAATCAAATAAAATTCCACGCCTAAAACCGTTCAAACTTAATTTTAATTATGTGCAGGTGATGTCTCTGATCTTTGCAATACTATTTGTTTCATGGGTGAGATCTCTCTGGTCTTTGCAATGTTATCAGTGCACATGTGATGTATCTGACCATTGCAATACTGTTTGTCCCACAGGTGAAGTTTTGATTTTTGCAATATATGGTTCATTGCTTAGGTGAGGTGTCTGATCTTAGCCAATACTTTTGATCGCCCAGGTGAAGTTTCCAATTTTTGCAATATATGGTTCGTTGCTTAGGTGAGGTTTCTGATCTGGTAAAGCAAATAGTGTTGCCTCTTGTAACGGGAAATGGGATGGAACCAAAGTGGATAAAAGGGCGATTTATGGAAAATCTTGAGTGTATGACGTTGAGAGCTGATGATCTTTGTTAAGGGTGGTGCTTTTAGATTGTTCACTAATTTGATTATTACTGGGTTTTTTAATATCAAGTTAACACAATCGGGACAAGTGCGCGTCACGGGTTTGCACTTATGAGTCTATGACACTTCAACTGCAACTGAGCAAACTGGGGAACGCGTAGGTTAGTAGCATGACCTTGAAACAGCGTCACAACCTCCAGCGTGAACATGGTCTGTGCAACACTGTTTGTTGGTCAGGTGAAATCTCTTTGCAACACTGTTGCATAAGTGAGGTTTTTAATCTTTGCAATATTATTTGTGGTGCAGGTGAGAATGTTTCCCGTCTGGAGTGTGAGCACGTGTTCCACTCGGTGTGCATCAGCCCCTGGCTGCAGCTGCACGCCACATGCCCCATCTGCCGCCGCAGCCTACTGCCGGAGGCGCCGCCCGCGCCGCCCCCCGGCGCCACCACGGGTCCGGCCACCGGAGCCCCCACACCACCCACGGGCGGCTCGCCCAACGCCCCACCCACAGGCCCCTTGCAGAATAGTAAGTGTCTATGCTGTACTATATTGACGTCTCTTCATTTGCCAATTACGATAGAACACGGATTTGTAATAAATAAAATAAAAAGTTGCAAAAGATTTTGAACAATAAAACGGTTCATGATGCCTTACTCGAAGGCCGGTTCATGAAGACAAAGGTTGAAATTGAAAATAGTTAGTTAATTTCATAAACTTCACAGAATATTCGATTCATAGGGATATATAATATATATAAATAAAAAACTAAAAAAGGCTAATATCGTGTATTGTCTCGTAACTGAGTTTTGTTAAGACAGGGAAATCCCCTAACGGCTAACGCTGTCAATATTTGGACCGCGCGTTGCGTGGTCGTTTGCATTTGTCTTGACGTTTGGCGTAAGATCGTGAACGTTAGGTACGGTGATACTAATAACCATATTTACCAAATAATGTCAACACACTAAAGTCTGTTTTAAATAGGACGGTATGGCTGACACAGCCATAAAACGTGATTTATAGTGTTGTCTTAAACTTACCTACAAAATAAATATTAATTTTAATTATATAAAGAGATAATTTAATCTTGTTACTATATATTATAGTACATTATGGTACTAGTGTGTAACATTGGTGATTACATTTACATTACATTACATTGAGACTCGAGCCGTAGGCGAGGGTCTTAAGAGAGCCGAGGAGGGTAATCATCAATACACACGTGTATCATACGACGTTTTTCAACACACTTGTGAATAAAATAACAACAAAAACTCATTTTATTTAGTAGATAAAAAAAAGTTATATATGAGTGAAAGTTTTATTTATTAAACACGTACGAGTTAAAATTATCTATTTAAATAAGAAGTTGCATGAAATGAGCAAGCAATAGGAACATTAATTTATTTGTTCTATAGAACACGATCTTTTTTTTTTTAATAAAAACTTTTTTAAGAACAAAGCAACTCAACCAATAAAATTTAAAAAAATATCTATAACTCACTAGTGAGTTATAATGTTTTTTTGTCACAGTTTGATTATGGTTGTCATTCTGTGCCTAATAGCGGTGACCATAGAGCCACTTTATGAGCAAGTGTGTTGAAAATAATATTATACTTAGATTCGCGATGTTTTTTTTTCGCTATTTACGTAATTTCTCTTATACCATCGTATTGAAAGAGACTGTTATGTATGTTTAACAATAAAGATTCATTGTTTAAATTTTTGTTTTAACAAACTGTAACCAACTTCAAAATAAAAAGCAGAAAATAAATATTTTCTACAAAATCTCGAAGTTGGTGTTGTTGTTTTTTTATGTTTTACTTAGCACTGACATCCAGATGTAGAAAATTTTGTTGCTTGAATAGCTTTAGAAATAATATTTAAAGCGCCTGTAGAAATTGTACTACTTCCGAAGAGTAGTGTAGGCGCTTTGCGCTCTCCAAGAAGGGTTTCTCTCGATTTCTCTGGGATCCATTGATCAGATCCTGATTTGGTGACAGTGGGACCACTTCGGGAGTATATTGTTTTGAATATGGAAAAAAATTGAAAATCGGTCCACAATTGACAGAGAAATCGGGTAACAAACATGCAAAAAAAATTATATAATTGAATTGAGAGATTTCTTTTTGAAATTGTTTCAAAAAAGAAGATACTTAGCATACATATAAGTGTTTATATGACCATAGCTTAGATGTGGCGATATTAGTGGCTTTATTTACCTACTATTATTAACATACTACTGTATCTCTGATTCATTCGTCATTTTACCCGACTGGATGGCTACCACCCCTGGTCTAGAGTATGCCACCATAACAACCTTGAGTTGTGTTCCGGCATTAGTGACCAGGTTCCTCCAGTCTCACTTAAGAGAGTAGCAGCGCATCTGTAAACACCTTTGGTGTTGCAAATGTCCATAGGCGATGGTAACCGCTTTCCATCAAGTGGGCCGTCTGTTGAACTTTTTTTTCTTAAATATATGTAATAGTAATATAGTAATAATAATCGGCAGACAAACACACATTGTATATCCCCAAATTAAGCAAGTTACGCTTGTGTTATCGGTAATATACAACGGACTACTCTGGGGCCGATCCCAGACACCCAGACCATAGTAAATAACGGAGAAAATACGTTTTCGAAATTTACTATACCAGGAATCGAGCCCGAAACCTCTGCGTTGTAGTGAGGTAGGCCGGCAAAGGCTTAGCCCGCTCAACCACAGAGGCCGTCGTTAACTCATGCAATAAAGAACGGATAAGTGGCAAAACGATTGGCAACACAATTTTAACTTGAAGTTTTACGGGCAGATTTGTTATGTACTTGTCCAATTCGAAAACCTGCCTGTAAAACTTTAAGTTAAAATTTTATTGCCGTTCGTTTTTGCACTTGTCCATTGAAATTTCACTTCTACTATGTGTCTCAATACACATTTAAATTTTTCGCAGGTTTACTGTAAATTATGATTTGGTCAGGTTAGGTTTCTTTAATGAATGTATTTTTTATTTAAACATATTTTATTTTATCAAACAATAAAACTGAATTCGATGCGGAACCTAAAAACGCATCCATAGTATACTCTTAAATTATGCCGCCTCTCGCCACGTCTAGTTTAAATTTATGCCGCTCCTCCACGCGGCCGTAACGCTTTTTCGTGACAGAAAAATCCTAAGACCCCCTGTCTATATAGAAAGTGAAATCACTTTAAAAAATCATTAATTAATTCAAAATAGTGTGACATGTGTATCGTTCGGCCCAGTTGCTATCCAATGGTAACAGGCGTAGGTGTTATCTTACGGTTTCCAGGCAACATCCGGGGCCGCCGCTTCATAAGGCGGCGGCCCACCCTCGTCGCCGAGGGCTGGGTGCTCCGCGACTCCGGGGGCTCCACGAGCTCCACGTCCGTAGGCTCCTCGACCACCTCCGGCTCCAGGTCCTCGACGTCGGCGGACTCCGAAGACTGCACCTCACAGTACAATATGGACATCGATTTCGATTAGGACACCAGAAGCCACGAGCGCACTGCGACTGCCATTTTCATACTTTCACACTGTTAGCCGAGTGGTGAGGTCATTTTCAGCTTTGTTTGTGGTCAATATAGCACGGTTGTTGTGTAATACGCATTTAACTGATGGTTAAAATAAAACCAACGTTCTTTAGGCATATATTTTTAGCGATTATTTTATTTTGACCATCACTTAAATGCCTATGCACACCGGCCTAAATGTTTTTTTGTAACTGTCTTTGTTACCTTCGTCGATTGAAATAGAGTAAATAATTACCATTGTTAATGGTAATTATTTACACTATGGGGGTCTAATCAAAAATTAAAACTAAATTATTAAAATGAACAAGTTGGCGGTAGGCTAAATAAAACTTTAACAATACTCTTTGACACTTGACATCTTGGTCTTCCGTGATCACGGCCACTGGCAAGTGGCCGAAATGTCGGAATAACGAAAATCAAATAAATTACCGCGCTTAAAACCGTTCAAACGTAATTGTATTAATTTAAAAATATTTAGTACATTCATATAAACTGAAAATGGCCAACATCCAAACATAAATTAGTTGATGTATCAGATTTAGAGGTAACCTATCGAAAATAGATGATGTATACTTACGCCTTATTCTGTGTTTAAATAAAATAAATTTATGGATTAAGCGCATGGTTAATAATAATAGGGTGGTTGACAGTCAAATGAGATCCTTTTTAGTTTAATGACAAGGTGTTACGGCTTTCTCGATTTTGTAGTGTAAAAAGGTGTGATGTCATAATTTGTGTCAAATAGCTCATTTATTATTGTTTGTATAATTGATTTTTTTGTTATTTTTGTAGTAATATGGTAGCAGGGTATTTTAATGCCCACTCTTGTATATTATTTTAGTATTTATTATGACGTGTATCATCTATTCAATTCTAAATGGAACATGATAATTTAAAATTAAACATGCACTTAATCCTTTAAAATATAATCTATGGTTCATTATTTGAATTTGGAATGTTTTTAAGAGATTGATTTCGAGTGGGGATTCTTTTTTCAAATTTTAAAGGCAATTGCCTTATAATGGCGTTTATTATAATATATTTGAATTTTACAAATCGTAAAATGACAGTACAGGTGTATGTATCCTGGTATAGAAGTTATAAATCGTAAGAAATTTGTGAAATTTAATTATATTCTATAAATAGAATGATTGTTGCGGCGTGGTCTCATGTATGGATGAGTTTGATTCAACGTATCTGGAGACTCTAGTGGAAATCGTGTCTATGATCGGAACCGTTTTATTTTCAATTCCAACAAAAGGAGAAATCTATTGTTTTATTTTTTTGAATACGTTTCGTTTCGAAATTTAAAAAATTCGCCTCTAGTTAATTATTGATTGATATTCTAATTTATTTTAATTATGAACTAGATTATATTTGTGAATTAAATTAATATAATTCATTGAAATAATTTTTAACTCATTAATTTAAATCAAGTATTCCGCTAGTGGTTCTATTGTGTGAGGTTCTTGTCTATGCCTTATTTAGACTGAGTATTTTAGGAGACTAGCCTATATATATATATTTCTAGTAGTCAAACGTATCGATTATATGTAGTTTCTCAAATGTTCGTTACTCTCCTAAAACACTGGCTGAATTAGGTATTAGTAGTAATGTTTAGTATGGAATGGCTGTCGGTGCCGTGTGCCTTCGATTATTGATGTATTCTGGTGTTAGTTAAATATTAATATTTAAAAATGCGATATCAGTACAGTCGAACGACGATAATTTGGTTAATCTGTCAGCAGATGATAAATAATTTTGCGAAATTATACACAATGTCGAGAATTTGGGGAGAAAATTGATAGTCCTATATCTAATAACGATGGCTAAAAACTAACTGTATTTCGCACGGAGTATTTGTAAGGCATAATGACGTAGCTGCCAAGCCATAAACACGAAAAAGAGTATTCATAGCCATGTGAAGTGGCAAGTGTTGAACAATCTTTAGATAAATTTTAAGTATAAAATTCAAAATCTACTTATCACCTGTTGATAGGCTTTTGTAATTGAATTGTTGAAACCCTGCACATGTAGAAGAAGTATTTATTTATGTGCTACCAAATTATTTATGATTATAGAGACTTATAACACATGATGCTTAAAATTGAACTTCTAGTATTCATAAAAAAAATATACAGATTTTTTTTTTAAATTTAAAACGTTCTTTTACCAGTTTTAAGCTCTACTATAAATTTTTTGAGCAAGGAAACTGGTCTTTTGACTACTGTCCAGTAAGCGTGAGCGTAGTACATTGAAATATGTGCTTAAAACCGTTAAAAGCTTAGTTTTTATTACGTGTAATGAGTAACTAAAACACAAAGCTATTGTCTTTTATTTGTCCAAATATGGATTTTATGTTTTATTGTCCTACGTGCAGAGGTTTGACTGTACTATGAAAGTAGTAACCATAACAGTGTTAAGAAAGACAAAGAAAATTGAATGAATCATCGGTGATATGGTCGCACTTGTCTCACACTGTAAGTTAGTTCGAAACTCTATACAGATAATGAGCATAATATAATCTATATATATATATATATATATATATATAATTGAAATCCACGTATATAGTGACTCTGATACCTATAGACTTGAAATTTCGCCAAGTAGAGGTCAGTTAAGAACGGATTTTACGGCACGCGAAGCGGGCGGGTATCGGCTAGTTTCATAATAAAATATGAAAAAATACCATATTTCTCTACTAGAGTAGGAAACCTACATGAAAGTGACCATCTTGCTAAGTGTACGCTATTAGATGTCCATGAGTAGTCTTGTGTAGTTCATGAACGATGCATCTACTATTAGGAACTGGTTCGTAGCACTGTATGGCCGGTTCCTATATCTTACTGACTACTCATTTGCCTTACTATCGGTTAAAATTTGACGAACTTCATATAAGTGGCAAGTCCATGCAGGAACGGAGAAGGGATACAATTTCCTGCGGCCGGGCAGCCTGTCTTAAGAAGCGATAAAACAACCCACAGCCAGGTGGTAGGGTATATGCACGTCTGGATGGCTACCACCCCTGGTCTGGAGTATGCCGCCATAACAACCTTGAGTTGTGTTCCGGCATTAGTGGCCAGGTTTCAGGTTCAAGAGAGCAGACGCGCATTGGTAACGCCTTTGGTGTTGCAGATGTCCATAGGCGATGGTAACCGCTTACTATTAGGGAGGCCGTCTAACTGTCTGCTGAACTCCTGCAATAAAAAATAAAAAGAAATTATGTATAATAAATAATAGATTTATTGCAACTTGAATGACATAGTTTTGTGTACATTAAAAATGCATAGATTATATCACTGCAGTCTTATGTCATAAGAACTGTCAAACTTGTCAGTTTACATACCGCCAATTTTCGCGGTGAAGGCAAGGTCTAGCTGTCGTGTTGTCTTGTGCTTATAATTTGATATAATCACCATACAAGTAAGGTCAAAATTTGAAGGCAAGTGAATGTATAATAAAATACAGGAGCCGGCCATCAGTCATCCAAGTGGGCGGTCCTTTTTAGTACAAATCGGTTATTGAACTAGTTTAGGTAGCCATCCAGTCGGGCAAATGCCCTATCAGCTGGCTGTGGGTTGTTTTCTCGCCTCTTACGACAAGCCGCCTCAACGCAGGAAATTCTATTCTTTCTCCGTTCCTGCACGAATATGTTATAAGCTAGTACAATGAAGTTTATAAATAATCGAATACAATAAAAGAAAACTTATTTGTATTGTAATCTATCCACAGTCCCTCAAGACTATAAGTAGAATACTAGCCTGGATCACCGTCCCCCTTTTTTTTTTATTTTTTTTTTATTGCAGTATTTCAGCAGACAGGCAGACGGCCCACTTGATTGAAAGCGGTAACCATCGCCTATGGACATTTGCAACACCGAAGGTGCTACAAATGCGCTGCTGCTCTCTTAAGGGTCACTGGAACCTAGTCACTAATGCCGGAACACAACTCAAGGTTGTTATGGCGGCATACTCTAGACCAGGGGTGGTAGCCATCCAGTCGGGCAAATGCCCTACCACCTGGCTGTGGGTTGTTTAGTCGCCTCTTACGACAGGCCGCCCGGCTGCAGGAAATTGTATTCTCTCTCCGTTCCTGCACGGATAAAAAATGGGTAAGGTGCCCAGAAGGCTGGCTACGTTTCCTGGCTGGATCGCCAAGTGTCGTAAGCACCGGATCACCTGAAGAGTCAATGAGTCGTTTTGATAAATTTTGGTAGAGGCCTCAGTACCAGTTTTTCTATTTATTACAGTTTATAAATGATCATTATTTGTATCGAGTTTGACACAACTTCTCTATATGCGAAAATACTCTGTGTGTGATGGAAGCTACAGATATCGCTCGTCGAAGTCACGGTAATTAAAAAAAAAAATATACACGCATTATTCGAGCGTGTAACATAAGAATAATAAAACTATTCGGTTTTAAACATTTGTGTTTAATGATTATTTTCAGTTTAAATTTTTTTCTTCGTGTAAATTATGTAAATATGCGTCGTAAGTTAAGGCCTTTGTTGCCGGCGTTAGTGATATAGTATGTCTTGGCTCATTATAAAGACGAGTGTTTTAATCTTTTGCTTGATAAATTGAACGAGCAATAAATTGTCTATGACTATATATCGACGACTTCATAACATATAGTTGTATACGCAAAAATGCCAATTTTTTGTTGTTGTTTACTAAAATACATATATAACTTCACGCCAGTTCCCTTGCGGGGTAGGCACGGACAACAGAGCGCCATTCAGGCTTATTCTTACACACCTCACTTGCTTCTTTGACATTCATAACTCTTGTCATGCACGCTCGTCTGTTCTTAAGGCTCCTGACATCACCTTCTGCTAGTACACGATCAATTTGATCATGGAAGGTGTGTCGTCCATCCACTTACTAAAATCTATGCATATTATAATTTTACATGTCTTACCAGTGTGCAAGTTGTACCTAATAAGATTTTTTGCAAAGGTTTTGAAATACAAGCTTTTGATATCCTGGATATCATGTAGGAGCAGATTGCTAGCCGAGACAAGTAAAACGAGCCCAAACACGACGGGTCTATCTTGTTTAGTACAGGAGTTCCTATGGCCACCTTCCGACTCCATCATCAGATCAGGTACCGTATTATTGCATTGTCATGCGTTATACATACGCGTGCAAACTTTGAGCTCAATCGGAAATCGGGAAGTTGGTCAAATTTAACTTGCAAGATTCCACCGGAACTTGCATACATACATTGCAAGTTAAATAAAAGCTTGTAAAAGGAAGGGTATTCCAAATTTCAGCCTTATACGATCAACTAGTTTTGTTTTATTCACATATTGTCCCTTGTGTAAAACTGCACTTTTGTCTGTTTGTACGCTTATTTGTTATGAAGCCCTCGATATTATTTCTTTTGCATTTTGCCTCTATGAATCTTTATTTTCAATATCCCCTTGAACGAATATATAATAATGTCGATGTTTAACAATAGAATTGTGTTAAATTATTTTTAAATGTGTTTAGTGTCTTTTTTTTTGTATTTTTCTAATGTTTGTGATCGTCTTAAAATGATTTGAGATGTATTCTGTCGTATTGTGATAGGATATTTACATGTATATAAATAAGTAAGTTTTAAACTTTTGTTTATAAATACCTTTAGAATGAGTGCAGGTATAATTTCGTTGATCATATTCTAGAATGATGTATTGTGAACTTTATAGCAGCTGTCAGTTAACAACATGTCGTTGTGCAATAGATAATTTTGCTCAAAATCAAAGTAATCGATCGATTATAATCGATATGCATAAAAGCATGTCTCACGATTATAGTACGAGTTTAGGTAAATTCCTTCCTGAACACGTACCGAAATAAAACATGATTATTCAGATGTTTTCTTAAGTTTTCGCGACTAGTATACGTAATAAAACTACGTGTTAACAGGTTTAAGCGCGGTAAATTAGATTAGGCTCCCATAGAGGAAATAATAACCATAAACAAATTAAAACTAAATAACCAAAATGAACAAGTTGGATAAAACTTTAACAATACCCATCGTCACTTGACATCTTTGTCTTCCGCGATCACGGCTACAGAAAAGTGGCCGAAACGTCGGAATAATAAAAAATCAAATAAATTACCGCGCTTAAAACAGTTAAAACGTAGTTTTATTAGGATTATTTAGGTATGAGTCGTTCTACGGCCAAATTTTAAAGTATACGAAATAGCGAAAAACGTTTAAATATCATTAAATTTTTTGGAAATTCATTTATCTTAGTCATGAAATTGATCGGCTGATTAAAAAAAAAATTACACCTCTATTATCAAAACGGAAGTTATTAAAACAAGGTAAAATAACATGTATTTGAATTTATCTTAATTTATCGTTGCCTAGTTACAATATAATTATTTCGTAATTTCCATATTGGACAACATTCGAGGCGGTCAAATGACCGCCGCAAGTTTTGTTGAAAATCAACGGTTTCCCTTAGTTTGCCGTTTGTCATTCTTCTCAGAAAATTTTCCCTTAAAAGCTACACTATGAATTGGTGTCAGTTGCTTTTTCATTTTTCCAAAATCGGCCAATTCGATCTCTGACAAGAGGAAGTGATTTTTTAAAAATTTCGATCAAAATCGGTCCCGAGTCCGTTGATTATTTTTCGCCATTTCGTACAGTTTAAGATTTGGCCTTGAAGGCCCACTTGAAAAATTCACCTGTATAGTTAACATTTGTATAAGAAAACAGTGTTGCCAATATAGCGACATTTTCACTAGATTTGACATAATATATATATCTACTAAAAGACTGGCTAATCGTAAAATTCATATATTCCGAACGATGATTGAATGTAAGTTAGGACTATATGACAATTTAGAGAAATTAGCGAGTACTTATCATACCTAGTGAATATTTAGTAACTAAATTGGCAACAATGCAATAGATTTGTCGTTGGTCCAACGCTAACCGCGGAAGCTATTGCAGAAAGAAAAACAATGCTTTAAGATAATAAACAGCCAAAAAAAATCATAGAACCTATTATGAAATAAAAAAGTGCTTGTTTTTTTTTAAATGTTAGACTAAACTGTAATAATTATTTTGCGATTTTTAATTTTATTTTAATATACGTTATTTTGCCCTAATTACATTCGTTTGCCGCAAGCAAAAGATTAAAATCTGTTTACGGCAATAATGTAAACACCACGTTGGCACATTGCTATTGGATTTTAATTTATAACTGTAATTTCTTTATTTTTTTTTTTATTGCAGGAGTTCAGCAGCCAGGCAGACGGCCCACTGGATGGAAAGCGGTTACCGTCGCCTATGGACATTTGCAACACCAAAGGTGCTACAAATGCGCTGCTGTTCTCTTAAGTGAGTCTGGAACCTGGTCACTAATGCCGGAACACAACTCAAAGTTGTTATGGCGGTATGCTCTAGACCAGGGGTGGTTGCCATCCAGTCGGGCAAATGCCCTACCACCTGGCTGTGGGTTGTTTTGTCGCCTCTTACGTCAGGCCGCCCGGCCGCAGGAAATTGTATTCTTTCTCCGTTCCTGCACGGATACAATGTTTCATGTTTTGTTTATAATATATTTCATATTAAATGTTCGGTTCCTGGCATATTAAATTTCGTAATCGAACGTTCACTAATTTAATATGGTCTGGGTGTCTGGATTGGCCCCGTCAGAGCCATGAACAAGAAAGGACTGCTGTCGCCAACTGTAATTGGAGCGTGTGTTTTTTTTTTACTGGGCCACTGATTAGTCTAGTTTTCTTTCTCCAGGCTTAAGTGTTGTGGCTACAACAGGGCGCTTGCTTCCTCGCTTTGCGTCTTCAGTTTTCGTCTAGCGCAGTGTTTCTCAAACTTTTTTGGTGTACCGCCCATTTTAGGAAAAATACCCAACTTCCCCAAAATTCTTCATTTCATTTTTTTACAGAAATATGTAGGGAAATAAATAATAAAGATTGAGCTATTTTGTTTATACAAAAAATTAACAGCATATACATGATGATATTTAACGTTACATATGAATTAATTATTTTACATTTATCCATTTTTGTTTAGCACACCGATTTTTATTTAGCGCTTTTCCAATATTACTTGAACTATCAATCGCCCCCTCGGATAGCCTCAGCGTTCACTGGGGGCGGGCGGTACCACCCATTTTCAGAACCCATGGTCTAACGTCAAGCGTATAGATAGCCTTATGATTTCGCATTGAGCGCTGTTCTTCGACTAGTTTTAGCGCACGCGTCAGAGGAAAACATAAAAGCGCGGTGGTCTAGACAACCTATACTATATCGGTCTTATTCATATTGAGTTAATGTAAGTTTGAACGCTTCTTTAAGGTTGTTAAAGAAGCGTTCAAACTAACTATACGAATAAGACCGTATATGTTTAAAAGCCAAAATACCCTTATTGCAAACAATTGAGTTGTGTTCCGGCATTAGTGACCAAGTTCCAGACTCCCGTAAGAGAGTAGCAGCGCTTTTGTAGCACCTTTTGTGTTGCAAATGTCCATAGGCGATGGTAACCGCTATCCGTCAAGTGGACCGTCTGTCTGCTGAACTTCAGCAAAAAAAAAAAAAATACTCTGAAAGTTGCGCCAAAAATGGAGAAATATCAAGAGGAAACTGCTATTGTTGGCACCCCAATAAATTAATTAGCATCCTATTGCTTTATTCATAAAATTGGCCATAAAATGTTAATAATAATATAATGTGAGTATCATAATAATAATATAGTATGAGTATAAAAAAAATTGGGTTTTTTAATATCTTGAGTAAATTGACTGGGCGCCAATTATTGTGTGGGCTGTCAACAATGGTATAGTTTATCCTATAATACCATATACCTATTATCCGTGCAGGAACGGAGAAAGAATACAATTTCCTGCGGCCTGGCGGCATGTCGTAAGAGGCGACTAAACAACCCACAGCCAGGTGGTAGGGTATTTGCTCGACTGGATGGCGACCACCCCTGGTCTAGGGTATGCCGCCATAATATTATGTTGTGTTCCGGCATTAGTGACCAGAGCTGAACTCCTGCAATAAAAAAAAAATATACGTAACTCGCGGTAATGTTAAAAGCCCGGTTTCTAGATCTATTCATTATTTACATGGTATTAATGTCAATTTTTGACTAATATTAACGTAAATGAATTTGTGTTAAGATATATATATATATATATATATATATATATATATATATATATATATATATATATATATATATATATATATATATATATTATTTTATTGCAGGGGTTTAGCAGACAGGCATATAGCCAACTTGATGGAAAGCGGTTACCATCGCCTATGGACATTTGCGACACCAAAGGTGCTACAAATGCGCTGCTGCTCTCTTAAGGGAGACTGGAACCTGGTCACTAATGCCGGAACACAACTGAAGGTTGTTATGGCGACATACTTTAGACCAGGAGTGGTAGCCATCCAGTCGAGCAAATGCCCTACCACCTGGCTGTGGGTTGTTTTGTCGCCTCTTACGACAGGCCGCCCGGCCGCAGGAAATTGTATTCTTTCTCCGTTCCTGCACAGATATAGGATCCGGTTATCGTTGCGAACGATTTTGTACACTGCATCGAAAGTAGCGTTTGGGTGCAACGCAACGGTGATTGGATACGCCGAATGTTACAGGTGTGCACGTGTATTTAACTAAAATTCAATTGCAATGTGTCGTCATGATTGTATCATTTTAAAACAAGGAGTTGAGAATTTGTTAGAATCGAATTATATAAAATGTGGTTAATAATAATGTAATTTACTCAAAATGCTTTGTATATAATAATACTATTATAATAAATGAGTCGATAATAATGATGTTTTATTACTTTGTATCCACTGAAAGCCAGTTAATGCGAGAAGATAATAAATCGCTAACTATGGGCGCCGCATTGAAAAACGGCGGCATCGGCGCGCTGGAGGTATTCAGGGCGTTGCATTAGTAGCTCACAACGCCCAAAATGCTCCGTTAGCCGTTCCACTAGGCGACCGCGGTCGTTGTGGTCGTGCCGAAAACGTCACTAATGTTGTCATCGTTTTCGATCACAAAGTTCACAACGACCCATGTCAAGAGGTGGGTCGAATAGCCGTTCCACTTAGGTTTACGATTGTAACGCTGGCAAGCAAGTGGAACGGGAAAAATCTCGGTCGTGAACGTGGTCGTTGTGAGTCCCTAATGGAACGTAGCCATTGTAGTTGCCGGCGGTGTGACAATTTCAGCCTTTTTGAAGTTACTGTATTAATTAAACTTACTCCATTTATGTTTGCTTCGTAAAATAGTCACAAATAATACTCGGGCACCTAAGTGTGAGTTACAAACCGAGAATAAGTAGGCAGAATTCGAAGATGTAAACACTGTTCTTTTCAGATTATCATCCCGTCTGTATGTTTATAACACGAGATAGATAGATATAAGAATTCATTGGCGTAAAAGAAATTTTTATACTTACATATTATCACGCCTGTTTTCCGTAGGGGTAGGCAGAATGAATGAATAACTTTGTTTCATATACATTAAAGTACAATGGGCGGTCTTGTTGCCAAAGGCGATCTCCTCCAGACTACCCTATACAATTATTATCGACACCGACTACATTATTTACTAACTTCTTAATTATTAAATGGAAGATTACAGTGTTCATTGCATTGCATTAATTGACTGATGATTTCCACTTGCTACGATCTTGACACATTAATTATTCTCTCATACGTACAAGGCTATTATAGGTGCTTTTTACCTGGCAATTCTTTAAGACATTGCGATTTGATCGTGGTAAGTACGTCGCGGTGTACCAGCACTAACTCTACTCTCCACATTATTGCGTTACACTTGTTTTGTCAGTCTCTTTTCATCTCTGTCTTTCTCATCTTTTGTTATTATATCTTCTTTCAATCCAAAATGTTCTCTTGTCCATTCAACTTAAGCTGACATATAATTCTCAAAGCTCTCATTACAACTGCATTTATCCTACTTTCGTGCTACTTCTGCCATACCCAACTATCACTACCATACATTAGTGTTGGCACTAACACCCTTTGATAAACAGCCAGGCGTGTCTTTGCAGACACTTTCCGGCTGTTCAGAACAGTTTAGTGCTCCATTCACCTTATTACCTTCCATTACTCTTTCAAGTCGTACGTCGTTGTCGTGGAAGGCCACGACA
Source organism: Dendrolimus kikuchii (assembly GCA_019925095.2). Classification (NCBI taxonomy): domain Eukaryota; kingdom Metazoa; phylum Arthropoda; class Insecta; order Lepidoptera; family Lasiocampidae; genus Dendrolimus; species Dendrolimus kikuchii. The sequence goes on from CM034402.1 coordinate 3,190,610, forward strand.
CACCTTTCATGATCAAATTGATCGTGTACTAGCGGAGGGTGATGTCAGGAGCCTTAAGAACAGACGAGCGTGCATGACAAGAGTTATGAATGTCAAAGAAGCAAGTGAGGTGTGTAAGAATGGGCCTAAATGGCGCTCTGTTGTTCGTGCCTATCCTGCAAGGGAACTGGCGTGAAGTTATGTATGTATGTATGTATGTATGTACTCTTTCAGTATGACTTTCATGCTGTCCATCCTTGGTCAACATGCAACCTAGGTAAAAAAAACTATGATTTTTTTATGGATTGTTGAATCAAATAATTTTATTGCATAAAACGTGGCAGATATATTTTTATTGCGAAGAAGGCAATTGGGTAAACTGCCCATCTATTGGAAAGTGCCCGTCGCCTATAGACGATTGCAACACCAGGCGCGAAGTCAACGTGTTGCCAGCCTACAGGATGGGATCCAGTGGTGTAGGTTGTCTTAGACGGACCTTGTATTAAAATGTTTAGGGGGCCCAAAGGAAGGGTAAAGTTTTTTATAAAAGAAACAAAAAATGTTCGAATTGAATTAAAATAATTATATATTGATTTTAAGTTATTACTTACACTTAATGCTCCTAGGAGCTAAGTTAGACAAACAATTCAAATCAAAGATACATTTCTCGCCTTTTTTTCGGCAAACTTATTTATCAAAACATCCATAGCCGAAGACGATTTTAGATTTTCTGCCTTTCTGTTAGCCCAGCAGTTATTTTCAAAAATGGTATTAATCTATAAAAGATTGTGAATTTTTGCTTACATAGTTTCGGGGCCCTTGTAGCCTGGGGGCCCCGTAGCATTGACACGGCTGGTACGGCAGTAGCTACGCCCCTGATGGGATCTGTGGATGGCGTAGATCAGATAGACAGAAAGGGAAATAGCGGATGAGATAGGAGGAGGGACAAGCGGGTCATCGGAACTCGCGATTAGCTCAAAGCTAATTGTTTCACGTCTATATAAGAGCGTGATATCACACTGAGCGAGCTGGCCCTAAGAGCTATTATTAAGATAATAATTCCAGGGTAACTCTACCACGAACCTTTTTTTATTCAGGGGAAATCTTATATATAAAATTCTCGTGTCACAATGTTCGTTCCCATACTCCTCCGAAACGGCTTGACCGATTCTCATGAAATTATGTGTGCATATTCGGTAGGTCTGAGAATCGGACAACATCTATTTTTCATCCCCCTAAATGTTAAGGGTAGTCCACCCCTATTTTTTTTTTAATTTTTAGATTATTTTTATTTTTTTAGGATACAGAATTAAAAAATACATACAACCCTAAATTTTCACCCCTCTACGATCAACCCCTATTTTTTATTTGTTAATTATAAACTTTAATTTTTTTTTGGCAAGAATTTTAATCTTATTTTGTCATGACTTAGAATAAAAAAAATATATTACTCTTAATTTTCCACCTCTCTACTATCAACCCCTATTTTTTAATCGCGATTTGTTTTTAAACTATCAACCGATCAGTTATCCCCGCTAGATGTCTACTGTTGTCACCTCTCATCCAGCAAACATCACGGAGTTGGGATGAGTGGGTTCCCGGATGGTTTAGATTCGCAATTAGAACCGGTACGTGGCTCTGGGATCGGATTCTAGAATTTTATTTTTTAAAGGCAGGACAACGTCTGCCGGGGCCGCTAGTATTCTATATATTTATATCCGATTTAGGACCATAAGCCGCGCGAAGGGAAAGGTCGTGGCCCGTCTGTGGGATTCGACACATCACGTATGAAGTGCTATTAAAACCACTGTTCGATCTTCGAACGGCCCTTGTCCGGGCTGTGGGCTTGCTTGCGCGTTCACCTCCAGCCCGGACGGACGACGGCCGGCACCTTTACGGGCTGGCCCTACCATTTGTTAGCCGGAGAACTGGGTCTCTTCGGCTACCTCGAGGTGAGGTGTCGCGAGAAGCGGTGCGCGTCCCTCTCCTCCGGCTCTACCACGTACCTACCTAAGTATAAAGTAGATGGTATAAAACATTTTTATAAGAACCGTAATTATGTTATTGTGGTTGAAATAAAACCTCCGTGTTTGTATCATAGTGAATAATATAGTTTGACATTAGTAATTATCGTTGGATTCGAAATATAGCAATGTAAAATAAAACACGTATTTTTTCTCTTTACATAATTATACATATTAATAAATCACAGCTTCGAAAGGTATTACCAATCGATTTTTTAACATAGCGATCGGGGAATTTAATACAAAAAGGAAAGAAAGATCCTGTTGTGGAATAAATACTTTATGTTTAAATATTATAATACTGGCAGCTCGGTTTTTGACCTTATTATAATTAAAAGAAATCGAGTTGGTTGCGATCACAGAGTACTTTATATATATATACGAGTAGTTGCGATTCGAACATAACAAAAAATGGCGTTTTATTTTCTCTTGTCCCTTTTTAATATAAATATATAATATATTTTTGCCTCGTTCAGGTCCATCATAGATTCGTTTTGCGGCGATTTTTTTCAAATAATGCCAACTGTTTAGAAGAGTTTCTAGAAAGATCGCAAACGGACTTGTTCAAAATAGAATCTGTAAAAAAGCAAATAAGGCAATACCTTTCGAAGCTTTGATTTACATTCGGTCTTAAACTTGTGTTACTTAATATGTAAGTAACTGCATAACCTCTAATATTTATTTATACCACCTTTGACCAATACAATCTGTTTTATTCCTGCCACGGGTTGTCTGGAAGAGATCGCTTCTTAGCGATAAGACCGCCCATTGTGCACATTTAGAATATTTTGAGGCTGTAAGATTTTCTGTTTTCTGTAATGGTGTACAATAAAGTGTTATCTATCTATCAAATCTTACGGCCCTAAAATTATTACAAATTTTTAATTAAGTACATCTTTGTATAATTAAGTATATCTTGTCATACAATTATTCTAAATAGCTTAATTGCTTGTCGAGTTATTTTATGTTTGTATTTGCTATCAATATTAATTTCTGGCATCTGCCTGAATGCACCTTGCTTGTTCCGATATCGTACAACAAACACGGCTACTTACATGTTAACAAAAGAATAATTTATTTTTTAGTTTTCGAATAATTTTCAAACAAGTTGGAATCAAACGAAACCGGGCCTTGGATACACAATAATCAACATTTACGGGTGAGTATTTCCCCATATTTCTCACTTTGAATTCATCTATAAATATAAGTATTGTTCAGGTTTAGGATTCTGTAGCCGTTGTGATAAAAAGGGAACCCTAAGTCCGTGCAGGAACGGAGAAAGAATACAATTTTCTGCGGCCGGGCGGCCTGTCGTAAGAGGCGACTTAACAACCCACAGCCAGGTGGTAGGGCATTTGCCCGACTGGATGGCTACCACCCCTGGTCTAAAGTATGTCGCCATAACAACCTTGAGTTGTGTTCCGGCATTAGTGACCAGTTTCCAGTCTCCCTTAAGAGAGCAGCAGCGCACTTGTAGCAACTTTGGTGTTGGAAATGTCCATAGGCGATGGTAACCGCTTTCCATCAAGTGGGCCGTCTGCCTGTCTGCTGATCTCCTGCAATAAAAAAAAGTCCGGTGATACTGCTGTAAGTTTTGCTCGCATAAGCCTCTATGCACGTACTCCTTATAAAAGTTCTAAAATTGTAATTTATTATTAAAGATTTTATATATAGCGTAACAGATCGATATTTCAATGTTATTTATATTATTTTAATAATCTTATTTTAAGTTTTTTAGGATTTTATACTATAAAATAGATTTTAGTTATTCTAAGACTTGATAGTAGAAAAACAACACACAGGTAAATATTTTATTTGTCTCTATATTTGTTGTTTGCAAAAGTGGATGGATGCAGAAGTCGTGGAAGGCCACGACACACCTTCCATGATCAAATTGATCGTGTAATAGCAGAAGGTGATGTCAGGAGCCTTAAGAACAGACGAGCGTGCATGACAAGAGTTATGAATGACAAAGAAGCAAGTGAGGTGTGTAAGAATAAGCCTTAATGGCGCTCTGTTGTTAGTGCCTACCCCGCAAGGGAACTGGCGTGATGTTATGTATGTATGTATGTATATTTGTTATAACTCGATAATCAACTGTCGCTAAGTTTTCCACCTTGCGTATCCGACCTGTTTTCATGACCCATTACTTCTAGACATGTGGTCGAAGACCCAAGCATCGATAAAATTAATAAGATAACCATTTATTGGTAAAAAAAAAAGTGAAAGAAAGCCGACCGACGGGTGCGCAGGTAGATTAATTAGGTGGCAGATGCGCCGACACGTGCGCGCGCGCCGAAACGCAACTATCGAATTCGAAATTTGAATTATTCATACTTCGCATCTCGTATGTATTGGTTACTAGAGATTTTCGATATTTAAACCAATATTGCGGTAACTACCCTATTGTCCTAGATAAAAAGGTTTTATATTTATCGTCGTTATTGTAAGTACATTCATGGAAAAAAATACAATGTACATGTAGGTATAGAGAGTTTAATGCCGGCGAAAATGTTCACGACGGCGAAGAAGAAATAAAATAAATACAAAATAAGAAAACGTTTGCGAATTGAACTTTTGCACGGAGGGTAGTTCTATAAAATACAATATATTAATGGCGACTTCATATATCTTATCAACCGTTCTGGCCGTTTATTTGTCTTACTAGTGGTTAAAATTTGACGTAAGCTGCTTACGAGTAATATCAAAATTCAACCGATGGTAAGGCCAGTGAATGAATAGTAAGGTATAGGAACAGGCAATAAAAAGAAACTTTATTTTTTTAAATATTTCATATTATTATTTCATATTTGACTTTTACCGGTACTAAAACCCGCGCGTGTGAGACCAAGTGCTATTATTGCTCAAGCTAAGCAAGTTACGATTGTGTCATAGGTAATATAGAACGGCCCACTCTGGGGTCGATCCCGAACACCCAGACCATGCTAAATAACAGCAAATTCGTTTACAAATTTACCATGCCAGGAATTGAACCCCGGGCCCCTGCGTTCCAGTGAGCTCGGCCGGCAAAGTATTAGCGCAATTTACGATCTGTTGTTATGGAAATTCCATAAATTATTGTATTCGTTCAAAAGGAACCGTCTTGAACTTCTAAATGCATAAAATACAAATTCGAAATAAATAAATACAAATTAAACAACGTAAGTATAAATAAATTATTAATAAAACTACGTTTTAACGGTTTTAAGCGCGGTAATTTTATTTGATTTTGGTTTTTCCGACGTTTCGGCCACTTTTCAGTGGCCGTGATCACGGAAGACAAAGATGTCAAGTGTCAACGAGTATTGTTAAAGTTTTATTTAGCCTACCGCCAACTTGTTAATTTTAATTATTTAATTTTAATTTTGTTTATGGTTATTATTTACTCTATGGGAGCCTAATCTAATTTACTACCGCTTCGCAACATGTTATGGCTTGAAGAGAAGAAGCGGCGCAAGAAACTCTTCAGCAAACATGCCTAGCTCTAATAATTTTATATAATATTAAAATGGAAACGTCGGAAAAACCAAAAATCAAATAAAATTACCGCGCTTAAAACCGTTAAAACGTAGTTTTATTATGTATACAAGTCGCGAAAACTTAAGAAAATATTAAATAAATTATTAATTAAAGTATTATTATAATTTTGTAGTGAGGAGTCGCAACGCTTTTTACATACATACATACATACATAACTTCACGCCAGTTCCCTTGCGGGGTAGGCACGAACGACAGAGTGCCATTTAGGCTTATTCTTACAACGCTTTTTATTTGACTTTATGCTATTTTTGTGGGTCGCGACATAAAAATCGTTGAGAAACAATGCTATAATAGAGAGTTATGCCGGACATTACTATTTACCACCAGGTGGAGTTTATGATTCGGCCGACGCGTGCGCAGGTCGGTCCATCTGTCCATGTCGACATTTTAATTTACTCGCAGAGCCAGCCGCCAGACAGCTTTCTTAGATAATAAATAAATTCATCAAATGAACCACGAAACGATTATGAATAATAATTCTAATTAAAAAAAAAACCGTTGAATGTTGAAACAGCATTCATGTAAAGGGACTCCCAATTTTTTTTAAACTAGTAAAGAAAGAAAGAAAGAAAGAAAACGTTTATTTGCCAAATACGACACAGACAAAATAGAAAATAAATTAAACAATATATTTTTATAGGTATATAAGCATGCCGCAATTCGGCAAATGAGGTTGGCACTCAGTATATTGCTGTGTCGGAAGATATTCCGGCACAGCACTGATTTTCAGCGCCCACCCCGGAGTCTACACATATTATCTAGAGACCCGTATAAAAATAATTATTTAATTTAGTCACAGTACAGCACAGTGTAAGAATAAGCCTAAATGGCACTCTGTTGTTCGTGCCTACCCCGCAAGGGAACTGGCGTGAAGTTATGTATGTAGTCACAGCCGTATGTACTGGTAGAAATTTCAACATAAAAATAAATAAATAAATAAAAATATTCATATTAATGAGAATGAAAAATAGATAGTGATAGTATTGTAGGCACAGTGTTTTTATATATATAGAGATATATCTATAATTGCGTATGTAAGTAATTAATTAATTAAAGTTATGTGTTTACATGTATACACAGATAATGATGACAAAATAATGATTAACAGAATGGAATATATTTTACTGAGCCTAGCTATTAAACAAAAATGTTTTTAATCCATAGTAAGAGAATACTATCTCACTCTGTAGTAAATATTCAATAGGTACGTGTAATTGCATGTAAATTTACTTATTAGTATATATATCTATATGTATAAAAATCAATTGCTGTTCGTTAGTCTCGCTAAAACTCGAGAACGGCTGGTCTGATTTGGCTAATTTTGGATTTGAATTATTTCTGTAAGTCCAGGGAAGGTTTAAAAGGTGTGTAAATATGAAAAAAAATCTTGGAATATAGTAAAAACAACAGTTTCGATTTCCCTTAGAAATTATTTCTACCTGTCAAACATTTGATGTTCGTCCCGTCGTTTAGAAATAAATTAAATTTAAAAGTGAAGGTTTTTTTCATTTTTTTTGGGTTCGAATGTCCAAACTTTTAATGTTCGTCCCGTCGTTCAGAAATCAACGTTTTTTATTTATTGATTCTGAGGCGGTACGAAATTTGCCGGGTCAGCTAGTTAGTAATAAAGCCTTTATTGTTGATCACATTTTTTTACTTTAATAAAAAGAAAGATATATATATGTAAATATTATGTATATTTACATATCTAAGATGTGGTATTAACCAAGAGTTCTGTGGTACTACTACTCTAACTACCTTAATATGGGGCTAGATCTAGTACTAGGTCTATCCCCATATTAAACACGCACACACAAAACAAAAAGTCCATATGCTATTTTATATATAAGACCAAAAAGGATTTTAGTTTTTAAAACTTTACAGGGCTTAATAGGCCTCGTGTCGCAATAATGGAAGTTCTAATACAAGGTTTAGAACGCCTCGTACCGCAGGAACAGATAAATCAGTGCCGCTGTGAACGTGATAACACATTCACTGCGGCAGCGCAAAAACAAAACTTGCCAAGTTTGCGATATGAATCATTTTTCCCGTATCAAGGAAGCCAGATTTGCGGTACGACTTCTATTTTCTCGTATCAGATCCCGTCTTCAAAGGTTCGATCGGCATAATGCTACCGATTTGATCAAGTAGAACTGACCGTATGTGGGCGTGGATTGGCATGACATTTATACTTGATAGAACAATCGAAATTCAATTCAGGCAGGACCATGCCAATTGGACCATGTATGGCCGTTGTAAGTTTCTTCATTCATTCATAAATAATTACGATATTCTTTTGGCGTAATCCTCATTTCTTTTCTATAATCACCACTAGTAAAATGCCCAAAACGGCTAAAATGTTGTCGGCCGTTACTAGTGACGCTATGGCTTCAACTGCCGATTGGACAGTTTAAATTGATCGTGTGTGGAGTATATGAACTGTAGATTGCATCAAGCGTGCAGCGTCATGCCCATTGTACGACAGGCAGTATGGTGTAAGGTCACCATTATAGACAACGATAACTAACTGTCGCACAGTCGGAAAGTCAAATACGGGAAAATACTACCCGTATCGCAGTGAATAATACCTAGTCTTGCCATAAATATTGTAACAAAGTTTTTTTTTCTATTGCAAATAACATTTATAAGTTTTACAGTGTGTTAGTTTAATACATAAATATAAAACAATTTAAAATATAAAAAGCTTATTTTTTTTTTTTTTTTTTAGTGCTTTCCTAGCTCAGGCGAACGAGATTGCCCGAGTCAATTGCCTTTTATTTTTACTTTATTTAAAAATTTACATATTATGTCCGTTTATTACTACTACTTATATTACGCAAATAATTTTACTCTGTTGGAACTTGTTGGTTTGGATTGGGAAGGGTTGGGATTAGGTTAGGGTGGGTTGGATTAAAAAGCTTATTCGAAGTGGTCTCCATTGGCTGCAATATAGTCCTTTAAACGTTGAGGTCAGTTATCAATAGAAGCACGCACTTTTTCCATGGGAAAATTCTTCACTGCCAATCGTATGGATTGTTTTAGGGACTCCAAATTATCATGGCGTTTAGAGCAAACCGTACTCTATAAAACTGACCATAAATTATAATCCAGCGGATTAAGATCGGGACTAGACGACGGCTAGTCTTCAGCTTTGATGAAGTCCGAAACGTTCGTTACCAACCAAGACTGCGTGGACCGAGCTTTATGATCCGGTGCCGAGTCTTGCTGGAAGGACCATTCTTAGTTATTGAACATGGTGTTGTTAGATGCTTAACTACCTTCTCAAGAATGGTATCTTGATACACTTGTGCTGATGTTTTGATACCTTTTTCACAAAAATATGGCTCAGTCACTCCTTCATAGCTAATACCCCACCAAACCATCACTGAAGACGGATAATGCCCACGTTGCACTCTGTCGACTAATTGAGAAGCTTCCTTAGAGCTTTGAGCATAAATACGGTCATTTTGTTTGTTAAAATGTTGCTCAATTGTAAAAATTTTCTCATCCGCAAACAAATTTTTTTCTGTGAACTCCCTTTGCATACCGCTTCAGTAGTTGTTTCGATTTTACCACCCTATTATTTTTTAAATTATGAGTTAAGAAATGACCAGTCCGTCTCTTATAGGCTGCAAGTCCTAAGTCATCTTTTAAAATACGCGACATGGTTCTAGGTGATACCTTCATTTTCCGAGATAAAATCTTTTGCTTTCGGACAGGATTTCTTCGAATTCTTTCTCTTACTGCTTTGACCACCTTTTTCGTACAACACTACGTGGACGGCCATATCTTTTTCTGTCACAAACAGTGGAGGTCTCATTGTACCTATTAATAGCCTGGTACACAAACATTTTACTAATACCAAGCGTATGGAGAGTTTTAAAAATTGAATTTGGCTCCATACCTACTTTGTGTAATGCAATCACAGCAATTCGGTTCTCTTTATCGCCCCACTCCATTTTAATATCGCAAACTTGTGGAAACGGAGGTGCCTTATTACCAGTACTCGCCGGAGCCAGTTCTTGAAAACAGTCGTGCCACGCTCTACTGGGATCGATCAGTTATCACGGACAGGACTATTGTAGCCAATAAGCCTGATATCGTGATAATAGATCGATCTGCACGGCGAGCAATACTCGTTGACATCAGTATCCCACATGACGATAACCTCGTGAAGAAAGAAAAAGAAAAACTAAGTAAATACTTGGATCTTGCTCACGAGGTTACGGCTATGTGGCGTCTGGAGTCAACGAGCATTGTGCCGATAGTTGTTACCGTCAATGGTCTTATAGCGAAAAGCCTCGACCGTCATCTAGAGAGGCTTTCGCTGGGAAGCTGGGTGAAGGGCCAGATACAGAAGGCAGCACTCTTGGACACGGCACGAATTGTGAGGAGGTTCCTGTCTCTGGAGCCATAACCATCGGTAGTTTGGACCCCAGGCCCCGCTGGCGATGAGATACAAGATTTTATATTTTTTTATTGAATATGTATTTTATTTTTGATATATTTTTATAAAAGAATAATGTTATCTATTTTTTTATAAAAAAATATCTTTATATGTATATTTTAAAAAAATGTAAAATTTTTGAGAATAAATAAATACAATGGGCAGTCCACCTTGCATCGGTCAAGGAACCTTGGGTTAAAAGGAAATCAGCGACAGTCTGTTTCACTCTTAACATGTAAGTTACAAAGTAATTTAGTTAAGTAAGCACAATTAATTCATAAGCATTTTATAATCATAACTGTAATATTTTAAACCTTATGTTTAACCACTATGTTGTTTTCTAATAGTTATCCTTATGTATTTTTAATGAATACATACATACATAACTTCACGCCAGTTCCCTTGCGGGGTAGGCACGAACAACAGAGCGCCATTTAAGCTTATTCTTACACACCTCACTTGCTTCTTTGACATTCATAACTCTTGTCATGCACGCTCGTCTGTTCTTAAGGCTCCTGACATCACCTTCTGCTAGTACACGATCAATTTGATCATGGAAGCTGTGTTGTGGCCTTCCACGACTTCTGCATCCATCCATTTTATGTATTATTAAGTTATTATATTCGTATTATGTATACGCACTTGTGTGTTTTATAAATATGCAGGTGACGTAGATACAAACCGAGGCCAATGGTAAAAGTCTCTGACAAACGCGTCTTAGCACCCACGACACAGAATTTTATTTTCTAGTGTGTATTTATGTTATATAATGTTAATTTGTTAATAATGATGTCAATAATCTATATATTAATACGTGAAGCAAAAACTTTGTACCCCTTTTTAGGAAAATTGCGCGGACGGAGGAGTACGAAATTTCGCACACTTATAGTTTATACAGAGAAGAAACGACGAATGCTAATATTTTTTAAAAATTATGCATACAAAATACATTAAATCGATAAAATAACATTACACACACTACCATGTATTTGACACACACACGCATATATACTCTTTTGTTTATTGTTCAAGTCAAGTTAACAGTGTAGCCTTTGCGAAATCTGTGATTTTAGAAGTATAGTCTTTGACATTAATTATTATTGTCGAATTTCGACCACGGGCGGCCACTAGTAATAATTCTACTAATAATGTAAATGTAAAATTTTGAAAAATAAATTGAATCGAATTGAAAAAAAATTGAAATATTTTAGACACATTTATCTTTAACCTTTGAGTTGTATCAATTTTACGTGACGCTTATCATCTGTCGCTGAATTCCCACGCCATCCAAAAATTACACAAACAATCCTGCTTCATTGAAGCAAGCGATACAACGTTCAAGGATACTAACAAAAAAGTTCAAAGGCGTCATAAAAAGGGCACATTCACGTGGTATCTCGCACCCACCTGGCGTAAACCTTTCAATCAGCGCAGCTGCCTCATCCTAGAGCTTGAGAAATCCTTGTGAGGTTAACAAAGGCTTTATAAGAAGGCGATGCGGGCCGTCAGCTGCAAAGACAGCTTGCGCTGTACAAAAAAATAGGCCAATAACTCCGATGGCGAAAAAAAGTTAAAGAAATGTTAAAGATGGCGGCAGGTGCGGCGTCAGCTGCGCACGCACCTTTGTAATAATTGCACTGCGCCCGCGCAGCGATCGTTTTGTTTACGTCGCGCGCGGCGGCCGATGCCACTTTTGTGTTGTTTTGTGGCGGACGGACGGCGAACACCCGACCCGCACCTTACGGCCGCCAAAGCCACTAAAACTATTAACAAGATAAATATAGAATTTACTTCCAGTAATATAATCGTTAATAATCAGCGAATATTCAATAAGTAAATTTATTAAACATAATCATTTATTAATATTTTATTGTTATACTAGTGCGTTTTAGTTATAATTTAAGTTAATTCAATTTAAGCCGCGGTCGGCGGCGCAGTTCGCTCAGTACGCCGGAGCGCTAACACTGATATATACTAACCGTTTATCTTCCCTCCCAAGAGTTCGCAAGCGCTTCGCGGCTAATACGCTACAGTTCACTGTTAACTCGATATTGAGTTAGCCATTGATATGCCGCTCAAAGTCAGCCAGTGAACAGCCGTTCATTGATTGTCTAATGGGGACACGGCCTTAGGTAGAAATATGAGCGCTCAGTAAGCTTTCGGTACCACGGATACCGAACATACCGATTGCGCAATGCTGCTGCATCGACAGATCAGAAAGCGGCCTTACAATGTTACATTTGTATACTATATTTCATTGTATTCTTTTTTATATTTGCTTTTAAGCAAACTGGCAAACGGGTTCACTTGATGGCAAGTGGTTATCGTTCGCCCATAAGCATCTGCTGCATTAATGGAGCTATTGCGTTGCCTACCTCATTGGGACTCAATATCTCTTTATGCCCTTTTTGAAGAGCGCCGTGTTGTAGTGCTCTGGGAAAACCGCGCGATAGAGTTCTTTCGATAAAGTGTGGATGAACTCCCAATCGCCCAAGGCACATCAGAACAACCCCGGTTGTACAGATGGTTGAAAACGCTTAGAGCGACAACGTATCTTCTGAGACTTAAAGGTTCTAAACCGTCTATTCTCTCCAATTAAGAACATTTCATATACCTATTTTACGTAAATGCGAATACTCGGCGTGTTTTTGTACAGCGCGACCTTCGGATGAACTTTGCAAACCAGCCTGTTAGTATGTTTGACCGGTGATAATGTTACGCCACCTGTGCCTTCGTATTAGACCGTGGCTCGTGCCGACACCTGCTGTAATTAATTGGAACACATTTTTATAACGGACAAAAAGGGAAACGGAATTTAATGGTGGCTAAGGCTGGATGAAGGCGTTGGAGTCGACTAACATTATGTAGGGCGTTGACCTTATAACTGAAGTATAATGCAACAGTTATTATGTCGTCGTATTGACCAGCTGTCCATTATTACATTAAATATGTATTATTTATTTGTATAAATTTAAAAATGTACTTTTTATTATGATAATATTTTTATAAGGACATACAAGTAATAATTTATTAATGAAAGTTTAATCTCTTGAAAGTGAAATTTCCACAAAAATTGATACATCAAACGCTGAGATTACGCTGAGAACTCTTGAACGGTTCTAGTGCCCTGGTATCGAGGGTGTGCGTTATGGGGGACATGACCTACTTCCATTGAGGGTGCTTCTCTAACGGCCTACGCCATCGATCCATAGGGCCCCCTGCTAATACTTCAATGGAATCCCCTTTCATTTCTATGGAAACTGAGGAAAATGTTACTTCGAATTACCTCGTAATACTCGACTACCACAAAAAGGCATAATATGAATAATCTTATTATTTATTCATTCAAACCTCTCTTCTGCTTTCAAAGCATGTCAATTTAGTATAAATGTTTAATTATAAATAAATGATAATGTGATTTTCAGACTACGAAAAAAAAAAATTAAACAGCTCTACGGACTGTAGTTCCGTACTTTTTTACATGAATTTAATTTGGAAAGATATTGATTTTTACAGGCTTATTTTTAATATTATTTGGTGTGTGTGTGATTTTGGTATTATGTTGTCTTGAGGTGTACCGTACCTTAATTAATTTATAATATGTTATTATTAAATCTATCTCATATTAGTTATTCTAATGTGGAGTGGTTCTGTTACAATGGCGTGGTTTAGAGTGCTTGTGCAGTGCGTTGCAATTTTTATTTTTATTAGTATAGTAAAAAATAATAAAGAAGAAGCATTTATTTTTTTATAATATGTTATGTAATAGCATTTATGTTAAATTAAAAGGCTCGATAGACTAGTTCTGTTACGCAGTAATTTGATTGATTTTTTTAAAATAATCGTCAGACAAAACCACGCATGCTATATTGGCAACCTAAACAAGTTATGTTTGTGTTATTGCTAATATATAACGGATTTTACCATGCCAAGAATAGAACCCGGAGCCCCTGTGTTTCAAGGAGATCGGCCGGCTAAAGCTTAGCCCGCTCAACCATAGAGGCCATCCATATAATAATCTAATCTTTCCTGAATTTCGAGTGTAAATAAATATGGCTTCACTTGCTTAGATTTCGGGTTCATGTTTGCGGAGGCTTTTCGATTGTTACAATAAAAATATATCAGTAAGTAAACACACATTGTATTATCACAAAGTAAGCAAGTAACATTCGTCTAAACTCGTGTTATGTGTAACATAATAACAGAATATTCTGGGACCGAACGCCAGGCCACAGTAAATAAGGAAAATCACGTTTATGTAATCTACACTAAGGAGATTTGGACACGGCATTTATAAATTCTGATGAGCAAGTCGCGCTCATGTCAAATATACACGTATTGGCAAAATTAGCGGAACGCTAGTAAGACCCCAAAAATTCAAAAAGAATGCAACCTTTTTTTAAAAAAATACTGGCTGGTTATATATTTTTTCTTATTTAGTTCTCACTTGAAAAAATAAAAGCTAACGGGCATTTATTTCATTGATTTGTTCTTGCTCAACATCATCCGCAGCTCGCCAGACGGATCGAAGCTGTAGACAGAGCACGTGGAGAAACACGCGATGCTAAACTTTCATTTGTTTACAGCTATGTACGATTTTTAAAGTAAATATTAAGAAATTTTTCAACATGAAAAAGTGCTGCTGTTTGCTATATTTCATTTTTTTTCATTAAAAGTCAAGTCTCAAGACTCCATAAATACTTCATTAAGAGATGTTAATTTAGTAGTTACTTAGTTCTTAATTATTATTATTTTAAATACAATCCATATTATTTAGTAAGATAAGTACAGCTTTCCTAACATTTTCTGTATCGCTAATTGTGCCCGTGTGCCGGTAACAAAAAACATAGTAGAAGTAAACACAGTAGGACCCCTTTAAGTCGAACTTCGATAAGTCGAAAACCTCCCAAACTCGAAAAAAATTGTGTTCCCCTCCCTTCAACCCCAAAATCTCCGTTGCTCGAAATCTGAACCCTCTATAAGTTAAATAATTAGCGAGTCCCTATAAGCAAATTTAGTACTATAGCTGCCAGCAGGCTGCCTAAGCGATGTAATCCTGGCAAGCGGCCTTCGCGTTATTCGTCGTCTGTTTCGGTTAGCGCGCGAGCAGCCTTTTTTTTTTTTTTTTTTTTTATATTGAATAGGTTCGCGTTTGACTGACAATGCACCTGTAGTCAGGTGGAAATGCAGTCTAAGATGGAGCATGCTTACCTAGAAGATACCTGTTCACGCGAGACTTAAAGACACCTAGATTATATTTTTCAGGAAAAACAGACGATGGTAAAGAGTTCCACTCTTCAGCGGTGCGTATGATGAATGAGGAAGCATAGCGTTTCGTCCGCTTCGTTGGTATTTCCACCATATATCGGTGGCGTGAGTGCGTACGTCTGCTTGTCCGGTGGTAGAATGGTGAGGGAGGAACCAATTCATGTAATTCCGTGGCACACTCCCCGAAGTGTATCCTATAGAATACCGACAAACTAGCGACCTTACGTCGATGACTTAGGCTCTCTTGCCGCGATTATTATGTAACGCTCGAGAATATTTATTCGCAATGCTTGTATTCTATAATCTAAACTTTTTCAATATAAAATGTGCCACAAATAGTACTTTCATTACACAAACCGGCCACCATACACCACAGTATTTATTTTTCTTCTATAATTCGAAAAAATAAATTGGGCCTCTGTATCTCGAACATTGCATTTTGATTTCACAACCTTTACAACTCGATTATTTGAATAAATCTTAACCTCCACAAGTCGAATGTTTCCTTACAAAATACGCTAAGTTAAAATCCTAAGTCGAAAACTTTAACTCTAATTTTTTGGCGTCTCCCTTCATAATATTTTCTTAAGTTTTTCAAATTCAAATTCATTTATTTATAAAAAACTTACCTATTTCTAGACCTTATATAATTATATCTAAAACTTATATAGTAGTTAAAATTAAGGCTACAAATTGTTTGGCGGCGGTTGCTGCACTAGACGCTAGGTCTATATCGCGGCACCCAATACAATTTTATTATAAGAACTTAAATATAATTGATGTATTCATTAATTAACTTAAAACTAGGAGTACGTGTGTGTGTGTGTTTATGGGTGTGTGTATGAGTGTGTTTGTTTATGTGTGTGTGTGTATGTGTGTGTTTGCGTGTGTGTTTGCGTGTGTGTCTGCGTGTGTGTGTGTGTGTGTGTGGGTGTGTGTTTGGTGTGTGTGCCCCTAGTGTTGTGGTCAGTTTAGTACTTACTTGTATACATAATAAAACTACGTTTTAACGGTTCTAAATTACCGCGCTTAAAACCGTTAAAACGTATTTTTATTGTGTCTCCCTTTTTTTTTTTATTGCAGGAGATCAGCAGACAGGCAGACGGCCCACTTGATGGAAAGCGGTTACCATCGCCTATGGACATTTGCAACACCAAAGACGCTACAAATGCGCTACTGCTCTCTTAAGGGAGACTGGATCCTGGTCACTAATGTCGGAACACAACTCAAGGTTGTTATGGCGACATACTTTAGACCAGGGGTGGTAGCCATCCAGTCGGGCAAATACCCTACCACCTGGCTGTGGGTTGTTTTGTCGCCTCTTACGACAGGCTGCCCGGCCGCAGGTAATTGTATTCTTTCTCCGTTCCTGCACGGATAAAATGTCATGTTCGACTTAAAGAGGTTCTACTGTATACATATATTTTGATGTAAATAAATTTATGTTATGAGAAATTGTTTTCTGAACCCTAAAAAACTGAATTTATATGGATGGATGCGTTAAACGAGTGTCTCGATTATTAATTTCGTCCTATTAATAAATTGATCCCATATCGAATAACCTCGAATACTCATAGGACAATGGCATTACAAATTATCGGAAATTTGTCAAACCCGAAAAAGGGGTGCCGTGGAAGTCCTCGACCCCATTCTGACCCCACTGCGACCAGGGCAACATGAAACGAGAGTAATACAATTAGACACTTACACCTCACCTGACACGAAATGATCGCATCACAAACATGCTATTTGCAAATGTGAATTTATATACCTACTTTGTTTTCCTAAGTGGAATGTAGCAAAACAAGCCTAAAAAAAACTTAGTAGTTAAACTTTTCCATGTGACATATTTATGTGCTTATAACTAGAATAATATTTTTTTTAACTGTATAGGTAGTTAAAAGCTTCACTTATGAAAAATATTTTAACGATTGAATTGGTTTTACTAGGGTTTTTACCCATTTCTAGCAAAACTGAAAGACCCGTGTTGTTTCACCTTTAGAATAAGATGTCAGTACAATAAACTTACGATTTTCACAATCAATAACACTATTTATCGGTTTATTGCAAGAACTCATTAAATGATACATACACACACGCACGCACGCACGCATGGGCGCACACAGGTGTGTTTGGATCACTGTATATATAATTATTTCGTAATTAATGATATTTAAATGTCTTGTTCTACAAAAGGAACAACAAACTTTGATATAGTACACAAAATGTTATAAAATGAACAATCTAAACACACAATTTCACTAAAATTTTATTGAAAGATTTATCTCCTTAGAAAAACTGATTTTATAGTTATATAATAATCGCTTATAATACCTGTGGGTTGCTTTGTCGCCTTTTAAGACAGGGTGCCCAACTGCAGGCGTTAGTATTATATGACAAAATTCTAAAAATCATGACTCATACGCAAACCTTCTTGTCTTGTCTTGGAAAGACATGAAATTAAATGACAAGATATTAATTTATGAATGATTCTAGAACGTAGCTGGGCCTTTTTTCAAACACAACAGGTTATATTTCTACAACATTATATTCCTATAAGTAAATAAGAAAATACTGCGTAACAATATAATCTGTTTTATTGTTTTACAACGTTAAATGTTTTTGTTTTTTTTTAACCTTTAATTTGCGGAATTTCCCCTATAATTAATTTGAAGACCCTTGAGTGTAATCTTCTTACAGGTATTATTTTATTGTTGTCTTTTAATCTGAGTTAATGAAAAACATTTTCATATTATGTACATGTTGATGTTTTTAAAAGTGCTCTTTCACGCAATACAGTTTCTCTTTGGAAGTAGGTATTGAGAGGCTACTTCAATTATACCTACCGTTATAGGCCAGTTTCATTCTAGAACAAGTTTTCGACTTGGTAGAGCTATGCTAGAATAATTATCTTGATTACAGCTCTTAGGGCTGACTAGACCTGTGTGATACCACGCTATGACTGAATATCGGCGTGAAACGGTTACCTTGAAGCTAGTCGTGTTACGATGTATGTGAGTTCCGATGGCCCACCTCCCCATTTCCCCTCCTTCTGTCCCATCTTCACTATCCTCCGCTCTCTGTCCTGATTCTTCTGTCTGATGCGTCCATCCGATCTCCTCTATCACAGCCTAAAGGTTGGAAATACGTTGCCTTCGCCTCTGGTGTTGCAAACTTTGTTATTAGCTGGGCCGTCTGTCTATTTGCTATATTCGCATTCAAAAAAAGAACAGTTACTCGTCGTCATCAGCCAATTGCAGTCCATTGCTGGACGTAAGCCTCTTTAAGGAGAAGAAGCGAAAAGAAACTCCCAGCAACACGTTAAGCTACATTTTTTTTTGTTACAATAGAATACCTTATTGTTAAACTGTGTCCATAAAGGTGGTATAAATAGAATGAAAAAGCAACAGTTGGCCCAATGAGAGCGTACAATAATATTTGTTACCTATATAATTACAATTAATAAATATGTCATAGGTTAATTAATCACTACACTCATTAATTTTATATAAGCATATTATTTTACAGATTTCTTTTATAGAATGTTAACAATATTTAATTTAATAATTTGTAACATAATTCACATTACAGGTATATTCTAATAATATCATTTAATTAATTTAGTCAGTTTTAAGGAATTACAATACAATAGGGACCGGAATGCTGGAGCTTACCTCGCTCAAAGGATTCGCCTCTGTATCCAGCGAGGTGATGCTGCCAGCCTTCTAGGTACAATGCCCAACGACAGTGGTCTGGTGGGGCTGGACAGGCATTAATATATGTTTCTATTTTTAATATTTTTTTTACTATAGTATATATATTTTTAAGCTAGCTTGAATGTCGATACGAATACGTCATATGCAATATTTTGGAGTCAAGGAGTCAAGTATTTTAGAGTTTACACTACATATCCTTGTTTAAAGCTTTTCTCATTCACCTCTCACAGGACCTTGCGCAAGTCATCGGTGCATCGCGGCCGAAGGGCATCGTACACTGTCTTTACCAGGAGACATTCTCCAATCCAGGACTCTCCGATATGTCTTCTCAGTACCAGAAAATAAGAAGTAGATAGATAATTAAGTAACATAGCAATAAATAGACTATAAAAACCCCTAAGCTAAGAAACATGGTCCTTGAAAATATAAAAGGAGCCTAATATAGAAATATATATTATAACTACTTCCATACAATAGACTATACTAGTAATAAAATAGATATTTTGCCAGGTGGTAGGGTATTTGCCCGACTGGATGGCGACCACCCCTGGTCTAGAGTATGCCGCCATAACAACCATATGTTGTGTTCCGGCTTTAGTGACCAGGTTCCAGTCTCCTTTAAGAGAGCAGCAGCGTATTTGTAGTAACTTTGGTGTTGCAAATGTCCATAGGCGATGATAACCGCTTTCCGTGAAGTGGGCCGTCTGCCTGTCTGCTGAACTCCTGCAATAAAATAAAAAAAAGATATATAAAATACTTGTATACATTTCGGCAGTTAACTAAATATTATTTTAAACTAGAAAATTATCATAAAATATTGTAAAAATTAGATAACGAGCAAATAAAGTACTCCCACCAACCCAACCAAAACCAAACCAGTCCAATATCCAAAGTTCCAGCCATATTTCCCAATTATTCCCAACTTCCTTCATCTAAACCACACAATAGTAAAAGTTTATTTACCCTAAAAGAAAGGTAGCTATAATATACGGATAGGCAAAAGAAAATTTCTATAATAAATAAAATAAAAAAGATCTATACTTGGGCAGTCTCGTTAGCCTGAGAGAAAGGAGAAAAAAAATACAGGACTCTTCTGCTCTATTGGCCATCGGTTCTGTGATAGACCCACTGGACAGGTTCCTTACTTTTCTTACAAATATCCTCGTTTCGGATTCTGTCCATAAGAGAAACATCTAACATAGCTCGCTCCAAAACCACTTACGCTGTACAAAGCACATGATAGTTATGTATGAAGCAATGCTTCCATATTTGAGATGGCTCAGCAAAATATTAACTGGAAGCAGTGGAAACAATTTAGCGGATAGCCAGGAGGTGGACCAGAAGTTTGATGAGTAAATTCAAAGTACTGTAACGACTAACCTCTTTAGTCGTCAAATATATTAAGAAATATAATGATTTTAAATAGAAACGTAGAACGCCTCCCAAAACAATCGAAGACAGAATTGTATCGGGCCGCGAGCAGAACACATTTTTTTTTATTGCAGGAGTTCAGCAGACAAGGCAGACGGCCCACTTGATGGAAAGCGGTTACCATCGCCTATGGATATTTGCAACACCAAACGTGCTACAAATGCGCTGCTGTTCTCTTAAAGGAGACTGGAACCTGGTCACTAATGCCGGACCACAACTTAAGGTTGTTATGGCGGCATACTCTAGACCAGGGGTGGTAGCCATCCAGTCGGGCAAATGCCCTACCACCTGGCTGTGGGTTGTTTTGTCGCCTCTTTCGACAGGCCGCCCGGCTGCAGGAGATTGTATTCTTTTTCCGTTCCTGCACGGATAAAAACATGAGTGTAAAACTGTCTCTTCGTTGCTAATATAAACTTATGCTCTGAATCAGTCTCTTATTCAAGATCCCGGTAAGCTCAGAAACCGCTGGCCGCTACAAGTCTATCTTCTTTTTCTTTGGGAGGCGTTCTACGATTTTATTCAAACACATTATATTTCTTAATATATAGGTATATGACTAAGAGGTTAGTCGTTACAGTACCTAACATCAAAGCAGGGTTGTCCGATTATAAAGAAATCAGCAATGAAGCTTTTCAATCCGCACCACCTCCCTGAAATACATACATACATACATACATACATAACTTCACGCCAGTTCCCTTGCGGGGTAGGCACGAACAACAGAGTGCCATTTAGGCTTATTCTTACACACCTCACTTGCCTCTTTGACATTCATAACTCTTGTCATGCACACTCGTCTGTTCTTAAGGCTCCTGACATCACCTGAAATCATTCGTATAAATAAACAGATGGACTGGCATGCACCACCGATATGTATTAGACATAGATAGTTCTTGAGAAAGTCGTATAGAGGTCCTTTTCTAGATTTATATTACCAGAAATTAAACCCGATCTAATTTCTAGTCGCACAAAGGCACCAACTTTGTAAACAATAGACCAAAGCCCCCCCCCCCCCTATAGTTGGTGTGAATAATATACATCTATATATTTTTTTACCGCAGGAGTTCAGCAGACGGCCCACTTGATGGAAGGCGGTTACCATCGCCTATGAACATTTGCAACACCAAAAGTGCTACAACTGCTCTGCTGCTTTCTTAAGGGAACTGGAACCTGGTCACTAATGCCGGAACACAACTCAAGGTTGTTATGGCGACATACTTTAGACCAGGGTTGGTAGCCATCCAGTGGGGCAAATGCCCTACCATCTGGCTGTGGGTTGTTTTGTAGCCTCTTACGACATGCCACCCGGCCACAGAAAATTCAATTTTTTCTCAGTTCTTGCACGGATGAAATTATATACTAATATAGAAATGCGATAATAATTGATTTTTACCTACCTTTTCTAAACGGCTGAACGAAACTTAATAAAATTTGGCAAGGAATTGCATTGTATCCTGGACTTCCTAGAGTAGAACATAAACGATCCGGTCTCAAAGAAGAATCTGGAATGAGTGAAGCAACTGGTATGCGCGGGGGCTGCTCGTAGTCTGAGGTGGTAGTAGTATTAACACTACATTGTCCCAATGTGAATAATGTCTTTATTCGTCGTGTTTAACAAAATAAAAGCCTTATATACTATATATAGGTGTGCTACGTGTGCAAATACTTAATTATAAAGGGCACGGGGGATTCTCCGAGTACCTGAACCGCTTCGAGTGTAAGGAGGATCCCTCGTGCATATCCAGTAGCGAGGACAATGAGACCATACTGCACATTATATTCTGGTGTCCTGTATATTCCAGGTAAAGAAACGATCTAGCTACAGAATTGAAATAGACATTACTTTTCGAAATATGACGGACCTGATGCAAAAAGCAAATGTAGAAAAATTCATAGCCTACTGTATAAAATTAGTTAAAAAAACTGTACAAAGAAATAAAACTAGAGAAATAACAATACATAAGTATATATTTAATTATATATATATAAAATGTATAGATTAATAGCGAGTAAGATAAAATAAATATTGTAAGTAACAAATAAACAGATAAATATTAGGCAAATAAAAGATAGTATAATTAGCCAAGTAAGAAAACTGTAGTAGAAATAGAGAAAAGAGATCAGAAGAGCAGTAGATGGAATAGTAGTAAGATAAACTGTATTAGAAATAAGAATTGCATGTATAACTTTTCAATAAAAATAACAAAAGATAACAAAGAAAAAAGAATACAAAAAAGAAAAAATAAGAAATAGTACCCAATAAAAAACAAGTTGAACAAGATCGGACAAATCCTGTTCGTCCGGTGGAAAGAGATAAAAAATAAATTTAAAAAAATACTTAATTATTGTGCGCTGGCCCCCCTAACAACAAACAATACAAATGCTTACATATACTACACAGCGGATGAAAGTCTGTATGGATAACTCATAATCCTTCAAGTTATGAATATGAAAATTCATATTTAGACTTGATAAGAAATCAATTCTCGTATGTACCTATGTATTCAGTGTTAGAGTTGGGTTTTTACCTCGTTCATAAAAGTGGATGAAGTCATAGGTAACAGCTAGCTTTTTATTCGGTACATATATTACTAACATAATGAAAAGGTGTTAACAATGTTGATTTGTTATGAGAAAGGTAGCTCCGATTTATAATCCTAACTAGTTTAGCCCTTAGGGGGTTAGCAGCCTTCATTTAAGTATACAAATAATTTCTACATAAGGTTAACTTTGTAAATTAAATTAGACTTTATCACGCAAAATTGCCCCAGTAATTTGTGTTCGAAATTCAGACTTACACAAATGCTGTAAATATAATATGTTAAAATAAAATAAGCTTTTTTAAAAAGGTCTTTAAATACAAGCTTTTGAGATCTTGCATATCATGTAGCAGCAGAGTGCTAGTCAAGACAAGTAAAATGAGCCCAAACACAACGGGTCTATCTTGTTTAGTACAGGAGTTCCTATGGCCACCTTCCGTCTCCATCATCAGATCAGCTCCATGGTACCATGTTATTGCATTGTCACGCGATATACACATACGTTCAAAATTTCAGCTCAATCGGAAACCGGGAAGGCGATCAAATATAACTTGAAAGATTCCGTTACTAACATATGTATGAAGCTAATAAAAGCGTATTAATGAGAACAAACTAAACTAACTGAAAACCAATTTAATACGTATGATGTCTTACGAAGCGCGGTCACCACCGCTAACGGCCTTATCGGAGTCAAATGGTTATTGCATGTGATGATGGTACGCGTCTTGATGGTATGACTCTCGTCGACATTTCGAGCGAGTTGCGACTTCGGGGTCATTTGGAGAGCAAAACGAAAATCGCTTCTAAAAAGCTTGGGGTGCTCAACAGGGCTAAACGGTACTTCACACCGGGACATAGGCTTTTATTATATAAGGCCCAAGTCCGTCCCCATGTGAAGTACTGCTCCCATCTCTGGGTTGGGGCACCTCAGTACTAGCTGCTCCCACTTGACTCCTTGCAGCGCCGAGCGGTCCGGATTATCGACGATCCCGAACTTACAGACGGCTTAGAACCTTTAAGTCTCAGAAGAGACGTAGGCGCTCTAAGCGCGTTCTACCGTCTGTACAATGGGGAGTGTTCTGAGGAGCTGTTTGGTTTGGTACCTACATCGCCATTTTACCACCGCACTGCTCGCCGACAACTGGGAGTTCATCCACACTTCCTCGACACCTGGAAGTTATCCACTGTACATGGCGCTCGCTCTTTTATGCCATATGTGAGCAAGCTGTGGAATGAGCTCCCTCCTGCGGTATTCCCAGAGCGCTATAATATGGGGCTTTTCAAAAAGGGCGTAAACAATTTTTAAAGTCTCAACGAGGTAGGCAACGTATCGGCTCTCTTAGTGTTGCAGATGTCCATGGGCGACGGTAGCCACTTGCCATCAAGTGGACCCGTCTGCCAGTTTGCCTATACGGAAACATAAGAAAAACCCTGGCAACGTGGCAGGCCTTTACTGTGGAATGCGACCTGCGTGGACACGTTGGCCGCATCCTACTTAACAAACAGATCGCTCAAGTGGCACAAATATGCAAACCTCAGCGAGAATTATATGTTTGTGCCGTTTGCTGTTGAAACGCTTGGACCGTAGGGTCCTGAGGCCATGAGCCCCCTACCAAATTTATCAAAACGAGTCATTGACTGTTTAGGCGATCAGAGGGGCTGGTGCCTATCTCGCACAATCGATCAGCATGGCTATCCAGCGAGAAAACGTAATCAGCGTTCTGGGCAACTTGCCCATAGAAGACGGTGATCTAAGCTCAGTATTCTGCTTATAGTCTTGAGGGACCATGGATAAAATACAATATTAATAGGTTAAGTTTTCTTTTATTGTATTAGTTTATGAAGCCATGATGTAAGAAGTTAAAAATTAATACTAAAAATGCACTAAATTATAGATAAGTTGATATAGAGTATGTAACAAACCGTTGTCAGATGGAAGCATACCCAGAAGAAAGAAAAATGTTAATTAATGCGAATCAGCATTACCATACAGCATGAAGACACAGCCAGTCTTTTTTTTATGGCAGGAGATCAGCAGACAGGCAGACGGCCCACTCGATGGAAAGCGGTTACCATCGCCTATGGACATTTGCGACAGCAAATTGCTAAAATGCGCTGCTGCTCTCTTAAGGGAAACTGGAACCTGGTCACTAATGCCGGAACACAACTCAAGGTTGTTATGGCGACATACTTTAGACTAGGGGTGGTAGCCATCCAGTCGGGCAAATGCCCTACCACCTGGCTATGGGTTGTTAAGTCGCCTCTTACGACAGGCCGCCCGGCCGCAGGAAATTGTATTCTTTCTCCGTTCCTGCACGGATAAGTGTTCCGAACAAGCTTTTCTGTGTCCGCGAATTACCTACTACATAATCTAGTATTATGACTTATTTATAACATCGTTTATTTTTAGCATTTAATTGTATTTTTGTATATAATTAATTAATTACAAGTATTTGAATTAAAAAAAACTATGTAAAAACCAATTATTGCGTTACAAATATAATATATAGATTAAAAAAGTAATAAAAATCTGTAACTAGTCTAGTCGCACGAGATATATCTGAATTCTGTACGTGTACATCACATGAAATTCCTTGAATTTTGCGGCATATTTGGATGTTTGTTTCACTTTATTATTTTTATAATGAAACTACGGTTTAACGGTTTCAAAGCATAGAGTTTACTCTGTTGCACTTATAATAATAACCATAAACTAAAATTAAAATTAAATAATTAAAATGACAGAGTTGGCGGCAGGCGAAATAAAAACTTTAACGGTACTCAATGACACTTATCATATTTGTCTTCCGTGATCACGGCTACTGAAAAGTGGCTGAAGTGTCGAAATAAAACTCAAATAAAATACCGCTGTTAAAATCATTAAAACGTAGTTTTAATTAAGTGTACTAGTCCCGAAAACTTAAGAAAATACTATGTTATATTTTATTTATTAGGTTATTAACAATTAAAATAGACATTCACTTTGAACACACAAACTTGAAATTAAAGTATACAAATATAATACATCTTAGAGCTTAATTAAAAAAAATTACAAATAATGAATAGGTCCCAAATCACCGTCACTCGAGAAAGTTCCCAAAACGCTGACCGCGTTACCACGTTGAATGGCAACGCTTATTCGTAGCCGAAAATACAGGTCAAATACAGTTGTGTTCCGGAATTAGTGGCCAGGTTCCATTTTCTCATTCATAACCGGCAGCACCTCTGGCATTGCTAATGTCCATAGGCAACGGCAGCCACATTCTATCACAGTTGACCCGTCAGCCTGTTTGGTGTGCTTCAGCAATAAAGAAAGGCCAGCCATTTGGTCGCCTGAGACTTCTATCAATCGCGTATAGGTCTCGATAAAGGCGGTGAGCTCTTGGACCCCATGGCCCCAGAGGATATATTTGCGGCGTTTTAGGTCCTTTTGGCGCGCGGCAGTTGCTCCAGCTAACACAACCGTGTCTGGAAGATAGGACGCAGCCAAAGTGTCAACGCACATGACGTCCCACACTAATGGTCGTCCCATCTTCCAGAGCACCAAAGATATTCCGTCCGGCCTTCTGACATCGTCACGACACAATCCACTCTGTTCCAGGATGGAATCCCGACGGTGACAAGAGCCCGACGGATAATATCATTTAGTGCAACATGGCTTAATATTCTACCTGCGCTCCTAATGTTCGACAACACATGGTGACCTGAACTACCGACTTTTATCTCCCCACTGACAGTGATAAGGGACTACAGTCGCTGCCCCCAATCGAATAGAGACTACAATCCTAAATAATATTGTCATCCAGAAGTGGCACTAATCCACCAAACACTCACAAGTAATTTTTTTTTAATCAGTTTTCGCTTGGGGCAGGATTTGGCTGGTTCGCCAGGGTTCAGCCATTGCGATGAGCGTTTTCGATTATCGTACAGGATCCACTTTTCATCACAGGTAATGATTCGATTTATAATCCTTTCATTATTGTGCCGGTTGAGTAATGTAATGCAGCAGTCGACGCGCGTTTGTCGGTTCGCTGCACTAAATTCATGAGGTACCCACCTTTCAAGCTTTTTCACCTTCCCAATTTGCTTCAAGTGGATTAAAACAGTTTTATCACGCAGCCTGCAGCTATCTCGGACGTGGTTTGCGATGGATCCGCTTCCACAATAGCCTTCAATTCTGCATTATGAACTGCAGGTCGAAATTTCCAGAACGAAAACGTTGGAACCAAAAACGCACTGTGTTTTCTTTTGCGACACCGCCGCCATACACATAATTAATCCTTCGAGCCGTTTCAGCAGCACTGGTGCCACGATGGAACTCGTACTCGTAAATAATGCGATATTTCAAGATTTCCATTTTGTAAACTGAATGACTTAAAGAAAAAAACCAAAAGAGGAAAAAAAATGAATTACGGTTTTAAAAATACAAAAGCATAAGTAAATAGCCGTATAAATTTGAAATTGGAATTCCTAACCAAAAAGGAGATATTTGAGATGAAAGTGGCCAGTACGACAAAACGCCAACTTCATATGTAAGGACCTAATACTATGTATCATTGTTGTCATTATATTTGAACTACCTGCAAAAGTTCAGAAGGTTGTTGACCTGACAAAACCCATATTTTGATTTATCAATAAATTTATTTGTGTGCGTTGGGTGTGTGTCGACAACTACTGCCTATTGATCAATCAAGACCCAAATACAAAATGTGTACTATTGTAAAAAAGAAGTACAAGTTACTTTAACGCGTGTTGCGTGCGTAAAACCCCAGTGTTCTATAATTTAACAGTAAGCCTCATTTATTGACTATTTACAAAAGTTGTTACAAGCAGTGGTACACCATTTTCAACGTTCCTTTTCAGGCGGCATCTTTACTTGGGACAGTTATGTCACAGTATTTGTTATATGTTTATAGATTGGTTACTCTTTCACAGGTCAGTCCATTAAAGAAAGCTCAGAACATCGACCATTGAAGACAGTTTATCCGTGCAGGAAAGGAGAAAGAATACAATTTCCTGGGGCCGGGCGGCCTGTCGTAAGAGGCGACTTAACAACCCACAGCCAGGTGGTAGGGAATTTGCCCGATTGGATGGCTACCACCCCTGCTCTAAAGTATGTCGCCATAACAACCTTGAGTTGTGTTCCGGCATTAGTGACCAGGTTCCAGTTTCCCTTAAAAGAGCAACAGCCCATTTGTAGCAACTTTGTTGTTGCAAATGTCCATAGGCGATGGTAACCACTTTCCATCAAGTGGGCCGTCTGCCTGTCTGCTGATCTTCTGCAATAAAAAAATTAACTATATTTTCATGTTAGTGCTTGCCCGCGGAACATCCACTTCATTTTATATTGAAAACTATCCCGTCTCCCGGCATTAAAAGTATTGACGCCCATTTTTGGTATTAAAACTACAATTAAACTGAATTAGAGCAAAACCGATCCAGTATAAACATGAGAAATGACTGGTCCCATATAAACTTACATCCTCTATTTAAACCCGTTCTAGTTTTATTTACCTTTCCCCCGTCAATCTATCTTGTAACTATATAAATGACAAAAATGACGAAAATAACGACAATTGGGGAATTTGACGAAAATGACGAAACGGACGAAAATAACAAAAACAACCTTTACATAAATCTATCCAATTATCCGGATGAAAAGTATCCCTAGTCCACCCTCGGTATCAAAATTACATATATACCGAATTTCAACTAAATCGGTTTAACAGTTTTTCAGACAGACAGACATAGTTATTTTCGCATTTATAATATTAATAGGGATGTCTGTACATGTATGTGTAAAAATTAAGGAGAAGAATGAAGAATGGTGGAATATGACCTAATTTTAATTTTATTTGTGACAAGAATTATTATAGTATAGAAATTGACGTGTAACTTTGCTATGAATAAAATATTTCTGAGAGTTAAAATAATTTTCAAGCAAAATTGGAATATTATATAGCATACTAAGTTTTTCCTAGTGGCTTCGTCCGCGAATTTTTCTTTTCTTAGTATTTTTCTTTCATATACTGAACAAAGTTTTTTTAATCTACAATTTCTTTATAGCATTTAATAAAACTTGCGTAACTCAACAATGGCTTAATTAATTTGTTCGGTTGGCATCTTTGTTGGGGTTAAGCAATTTATCTTGCCCTTTACACCGTGAGTTACCTTTAGGCAATCTCTCAAGCCTACCTGGAGCTTGTACATTTTTTATGCGACCCTAGTATCGTAGCGTCCTTGTTTTAACATTTAACATTGGATCGTGTACGTTTCATTCCTATAATAAACCTGTAGTAGGATGGAGTTTGTAAGTATAATGAATGAATCTGGGTGTATGGGATCGGCTTATTCCGACCAGAGTAGTACGTTGTATATTTGTCTATCTATAAGAGTATCACGCGGAAACTGACGGGTTCACATTAAACTCGACACAGAGGTTGTGAGGCCGCTGTCCACGCTTTGCGGTCATTCCTCCGTCACAATGGTGGAGATTTGGTGCTGAAGGTGGATATCAAAAATGCCTTCAACTCAGTTGATCGGTCCGCCTTGCTGTCACAGGTCAAAGACAAAATTCCTGATTGTTACCACTTTCTTTGGCAGTGTAAAACTCACAATTCAAAATAAATTAGGCAAGACCGATCCAGTATATTCTCAGACTGGTTGTCAACAAGGCGACCCCTCAGGGCCAGCCATTTTTAGCTTAGCTATCCATCCAATCATTACCCGTTTGAAATCCGAATTCAACCTTTGGTATCTGGATGATGGCACTCTGGGAGGCGAAGTAAATACGGTTCTAGATGATTTAATTAATTTAAAAGCAGATCTCCAGAGCATAGGCCTGGAAATCAACTTTGATAAATGGGGAATTTGACGAAAATGACGAAACAGACAGCGATAACAAAAATACTTTCAAAAATACAATCAATAGCTCCCAAAATTAAAATGGTTAATATGTCTTCACTTCGCCTCCTAGGCGCGCCAATCTTCGACGAGGCCCTACCGGGTTTCGTCGAAGAGAATTTTCAAAATTTTCGTAATACTTCAGATCGTTTATTCAAAATTAATACCCATATGGCATTCACTATCATCCGGTACTGCCTTTTCGTGCCTAAATTTACGTATGCCCTCCGGTGCTGCCAACTTTTTAAGGAAACTCTGCTTTTAAATACGCTGGATAGCATCGTGAGGGATACCCTCATATCCATAATAAATTTGGACATGGACGACCGAACGTGGTCACAATGCTCACTACCGATAAGGCTAGGTGGCCTAGGCGTCCGCAAAATTTCCAGTGTTGCTTTACCGGCTTTTTTGTCATCGGTTTATAGCACAAGTGATTTGGTATTAAAAATTTTAGAAAAAAGTAATTTACATTTTGAAATTCCATATTTGACCGATGCCAAAAGAGCCTGGACAATGGCTTGCCCTAACTCTAACCTGCCCACTGTTCCGACTTCCCAACGAGCTTGGGACGAGCCGCTCTGCGAACTGACACGGGAAAATCTTTTACAAACGTGTTCTAGGTCGACAGAGCGCGCTCGCCTTTTGGCCGTTGCTACTTGGGAGTCTGGACAATGGCTGCAGGCACATCCATCTTTCAATACAGGCACAATCCTAGACCATTCTACATTTCGATTAGCTGCGAGCCTTCGCTTGGGGGCTCCATGTTGTGTATCCCATCGTTGCCAGTGTGGGAGTATGGTGGACCCGTATGGACACCACGGATTAGCATGTTTACATAGTGTTGGTCGAAGATCTCGCCATGCCAACCTCAATGACATCATCCACCGGACTCTTGTCAGCGTCGGCGTACCGGCCGTATTAGAACCGAATGGCTTGGTACGCGACGATGGCAAGAGGCCGGATGGTATGTCACTTATTCCTTGGAAGATGGGACGGCCGCTTGTTTGGGACGCGACATGTGTAGACACTCTAGCCCCGTCACATCTTCCAATGACTGAGTTAGAGGCTGGCAACGCTGCTTCAAAAACTGAAGCTCTCAAACGGCGCAAATATGGAACCTTAGGAAGGGGTTATATATTTGTACCGTTTGGAGTTGAAACATTAGGTCCGTGGGGTCCGTCGGCAAAGAGTTTCTTCAAAGAGATTTGTAAGAAACTCTTTGATGCCACCCGTGATCAGAAGGCTGGCTCATATTTCGCCCAACAAATAAGCATCGCCATACAGCGCGGCAATGCAGCCAGCCTTCTGGGCACGCTCCCATCTAGCAGCGATTTGTTACACAGTCTATAATCGCTTACACAGAGCTTATATATATTTTTACCAGGATAAGTCCGATTGAGGACCATCACCTGAGGAGGGGGAGCGCGGCGGTTATGTGGGATTCGCCACAGTCGGGGTGGCAACATCTCTAAGCCAGAACTAAAGATGCTATTGCCCCTTTATCCGTGCAGGAACGAAGAAAGAATACAATTTCCTGCACGAGAGGCCTTACGTAAGAGGCGACAATACAATTTTCAAGGTGTATGGTATTTGCTCGACTGGATTTCTACCACCCCTGGTCTAAAGTATGTCGCCATAATAACCTTATGTTGTGTTTCGGCATTAGTGACCAGGTTTCAGTCTCCGTTAAGAGAGCAGCAGTGCATTTGTAGCACCTTTAGTGTTGCAAATGTCCATAGGCGATGGTAACCGCTTTCCATCAAGTGGGCCGTCTGCCTGTCTGCTGAACTCCTGCAATAAAAAAAAATAATAAACTACAGTTAGGGATATCCACTAAAACCCCTCAGTATTCCGTCCTTCGCCCTTAATGTCAGGGCCACGGGTATATGGACCTAAACCCTTCACTGGCCTTGGCAGGCGGAGGTCCAACGGCCTCATCCACTGCCGGGAACTTTTTTGTCCTCCAGCGTCTTTTGACTCTCATTGCGTGGGGTCTGTAATGCGCTCCACAAGAGGAGATATCCAAGCTGGCCCTCCGGTACCGAGGAGCTACCTTATATCCTGGGTCAACACTGGATAGATTATATCCCGATAAATGACATAATTTCCGTGAGATAGACGCATATAGACAAAAGATTGTGCCGCCGTTTCAATTCACTAACAAACACATCGTAAACACTTGCAAATACTTGCAATCAGATTAATATTGATATAACTATAATACTAGGATTAATTTAGATTAATGTTCAATCTTTTTCATGGAACATATTAAAATGATTATTCCGATATATCGTAATGAATCTACAAAATTAACCAGTTTATTTAATAGGATTAATGTAACATACTCAATGTTATATTAATTCAGTGAAATGATTCCCATAATTGGTTATTTGACACACATTAAAATATTTTCTAAAGTAGTATTCATATAAAAGAGCAGGAGTCAAAATATTTTGTTATCTTACTTTCAACAGTTAATTATAAAAATAATTTTAATTATAGTTTAAACAATAACTAATTTGACTTGTTAAAATTGTGACGTCATAAGCCAGTATTCTCATACAAAATCAAGGAGGCTATGGCTTTTTGTGTGCTGATAAAAAGTATCTCACTCGAGATGACTGTCAAATACCTTTTTGACATTTTACTTTAATTAATTTATTCGCTAGAGCTTTTCTCGACTGTGCTTGTGTACATACCAAATTCATATCCCAAATTCAAATTTAAATTCAAACCAAATTTCAATGATGAATGTTTTTGAAAAATATTTCTACCTTTTAGAAAATAAACCTGCTTATACACTACGTAGCTCGTCGGAAACCATCAAATTCTCCGAGATCGAACTCTTATAATAATAAGTTTGTCCTTTGAATGAAAGTACTTTATACACCAATGTCATAAGAGAAGCAAGAAAGAACAAACTATATGCAAAGGCTTGCAATAATGTGTTGAGTATTGTCCTCGTCAGCCATTCGCAGTCCACTGCTGGACGCAGGCCTCTTCAAGCCGGCGCCACTTATCCCTGTCCTCTGACTTCCTCATCCAGCGCCTACCGGCGGCTTTACACAGGTCGTCGGACCATCGGACTGCGGGCGTCCGATACTACATTTACTGAGACGTGGTCTCCGCTCCAGGACTTGTCTGCTCCAGAGGTCATCGGCCCTGCGGCAGACTTGACCCGTCCACTGCCACTTCAACTTGTTAATTTTAGGAGCTATGTCGGTTACCTTGATTCTTTTACTGATATCCTCATTTCTAATGTTATCCATAAAAGAAACACCCGTTGAGCGACTTGGAACTTGTGGACCAATCCTGCCGTCAGTGTCCATGTCTCGGCCTCGTAGATCAGGACGGGGAGGACGCACTGCTCGAAGACTTTTGTCTTCAAGCATTGCGGAATGGTCGACGAGAAGACTTGACGAAGCTTACCGAATGCTGCCCAGCCCAACTGAATCCTCCTATTGGCTTGTGTTGAGCATAAAATTGAGATTTTTACTTTTATCAAGTTTTATATCAATTTAAAACTTGAAATGGTCTTATTCATATCGAGTTAGAGTAAGTTTGAAGTTTTCTTTAAGAACCATAAAGAATCCTTCAAACTTACTCTGGCTCACTATGAGTACGACCGAAAGATTGAATAATTAATACCTATTCTTCCATACTAACATTAACTGAGTATTTGACAGTCAATTTAACTGAGACGCGTTTTATCATCGCACAAAATGTCATAGCCATCTTGGTTTTGTATAAGAATACTGGCATATGACGTCACAATTTTAACGAGTCGAATGGCTTATTAATTATTATTCAAACAATAATTATAATTATTTCCACAATGAACTATTGAAAGTAAGATAGTAGTAATATATTTTAACGCCTAGTCTTTTATGTGAAGACTATTTTAGAATTTATTATAATATGTGTCAAATACCCAATTGAATCACAATTTTCATCCCATGACAATCTTAGTGTTTATTTCCAACATGGCATATATAAATTGTTTTTTAATCTATGAGAGTAGCAAAAATGATGAAAAAAGGATATATAGCTAACCGTACAGGTACCAGGCTGTCAGATGCGGCGGGAGTTATTGATCTTCTCGAGGGAACCTTTTAGAGGCGCATCTGTTAAAATTTGCACGGTAAACGTACATTCGCGCGCCATTTGGCAACCTATAGACTGCAACTTTGCTGCCGACGCGCTCATATGCTATTATTACAATATAAGATATGCCATACATAAGCTATCGACAGTGTTCTATAGACAGGTTTGTCTCATTGCGAGACATATTAAACATAGATTTTTGAGGTTGCAAAAATTTACCTATATGATGATATTTTTACCTAATTTTTAAGTACTTAGCTTTAATTTTTGGTGAACAACAAAGTGTTCATTCTCTATTCTCAATGTTCTACCTATACAAATATAACCTGTAAGCTGCAAACATATCCAGCCAGAGTAATATATAGGTTAGGTTTTGAACCTAAGTACAAAAATCCTCCATGATCTCACTTCAGTGGTAATCTTCAAGGGTAATTATCTCAGAAATTAATATGTCTAGTGATATGAAATTCGGTACATTTTAGAATTTGAATGTCTATTTCATATCTAGCGTAAATTTTTGGAATATTTAAAGGAGGCTTAAAGCGAAAGTTACAATATAAAAATTTGTCAGTCAATTAGGCAAAATGCACAAAAAGATATCACCGAAGTTTGCCGTCCAAATAAATAAGAAACATTAGTGTCCGGAGTTCTTGAATTATTTACTTTTGGTAAACATTACCGTCGATGACTTAGAAGTATAAGTACTATTTATTTTTAATTTATCTTTTATTTTTTTACTGACACGCATCTTTGCTTGTTTTTGAATACTAATTAATTACTTCTATACTGAACATAACATACTTCTACTGATAGCCTTAATAGATTATAGTTGGAATATAATATAAGCTAAATTTCCTTCGCTGTACTAGTTTATAATTATTTAGTATTAGAATAAACTTTAATGGAATTTCCATAATTTTAAACTAGTGAAAATATTTATATCCGTATTTACTTTCCGGGTTAACAGTCTTGAATTTTAACACACTGGTTATATACCTATATACTAATATTATAAAGAGGAAAGATATGTATTTTTGTATGTTCGTAACGAATAAAAGCAAAAATGACTGGACCGATTGCAAATATTCTTTCACCATTAGAATGCTACATTATCCCATATATTTCCTATTAGAAAATATTAGGGATCCCTACTAAAACTTCAATAATTGACCCAAGGTGTACAAAAATAGTGTTTGAGTGAGTCCGAGAATGGTTTATGGTGGCGCTGGAATCGGGTTCTAGATTTTTTTCGTTTTCAGGGCAGGACAACGTCTGCCGCAACATCTAGTGTTAAATAAACCAACATAGTTCATTGTACCAAATACACACATACATACATAACTTCACGCCAGTTCCCTTGCGGGGTAGGCACGATCAACAGAGCGCCATTTAGGCTTACTCTTACACACCTCACTTGCTTCTTTGACATTCATAGCTCTTGTTATGCACGCTCGTCTGTTCTTAAGGCTCCTGACATTTGATCATGGAAGGTGTGTTGTGGCCTTCCACGACTTCTACATCCATCCACTTTTGCATTGTACCAAATGACACATGAAAAGTAACAAAAATACGAAAAAAAATGTAATAAACAAATCGCATAGCATTGGCTGTGTGTTACGCACTTGAGATCGGTGTACAAATCAAATATTTGTCCGTCGTCTGTGGCGCGGTGTGTGCCATGCACTGACTCACTCTATTATAGACAATTGTACGTTGCAATATTATTGTTTGTGTTGTATTTAATGCCTTTAAATCTCATTTTATTGGGATCACTGATTATTTCTGAATACTAATTAACATATAATTGTACATACATACATACATACATAACTTTACGCCAGTTCCCTTGCGGGGTAGGCACGAACAACAGAGCGCCATTCAGGCTTATTCTTACACACCTCACTTGCTTCTTTCACATTCATAACTCTTGCTATGCAAGCTCGTCTGATCTTAAGGCTCCTGACATCACCTTCTGCTAGTACACGATCAATTTGATCATGGAAGGTGTGTCGTGGCCTTCCACGACTTCTGCATCCATCCACTTTTGCATTGTATATCTGTTTAGTCATTTTTTCATCATGCATTCTTTCCACATATAATTGTGATTTCGTTTTTTTAATACGTCATTGGGAATAACAGATTGCTATGTAACACATACTTCTGATAATGTTGATAATGTATTGGTATAACGATGGATGTGTAAAATGTAATTGTCTTGATTGTATATAAAGATTTATAATAACACTACGTTTTAACGGTTTTAAGCGCGGTAATACATTTGATTTTTATTATTCCGACTTGTCCGCTATTTTTCTGTAACCGATCCAATGTGATCACGGAAGACGAAGATGTCAACTGCAATGAGTATTGTTAAAGTTTTATTTAGCCTACCGCTAACTTGTTCATTTTAATTATTTAATTTTGTTATGTCTTTATGTTATTATTATATGTGTGTATATTTTATTATTATGTTATTTTGTTTGTGGTTATTATAAAATAAATATAGATATAATAAAAGCATTTAATAGAATGTAAATTTAGGCACCACCTGCATTGCCAGATTAGCTAAGAATATTCTACAAGTAACGTTGCCTGGAAGAGATCGCTTAATTGTTTTGCCTAAAAAATATTTTAGTGTGTTCTTTCTGTTATTTTGGTGAACAATAAATACTTTAAAAAATAGTTTTAACAAGACTTGATAAATAGTTTTTTTTTCTTAAATATAGGCTACTGTTGATTAAATGCTTTAATAAGGTTTCGTAGCCAAACGAGAAATAGTGGACGCCCAGTACTTCTAGGGCACCCTACAGTATCTTCCAGGTAAGCGTAGTCCATTTCAGGTCACATCTTCGCCTAGTATCAGGTGGGATCATGGTCAAATGCAAACCTATACTATAATAAAATAAAAACCTTCAATGCTCTGGTCTTATTAGTATTTAGCAAACTCTCACTATTAAAGTCCATTTCATCATCAATAAATTATAACATCACACAAAATCACAAACGCATAACTAACAATAAAACTTATACACATACTTAAACCTACGCGCACTACCATCGCATTGCATTACACGCACACTCCACAAACAAACCAAGACACACAAAGAGCCTAAAAATTAATAACCCAGGCACAGAAAAGAAAAAAACAACACACATGGCACTAGATACGACTATATATAAGTATAGATATAAGGCCAACACTGCACATGCACTTCCTCACAACACCAGCATGTAACAGTTACACTCTACATTAGTATAAGTTTAGTATTAAAATTAGAATAAATTAATATAATAAGTTATTCTTAAGGTACACCAAAACTGAAAAATTACTACATATAATGTCACATACACTAACAAAAACAAACAATAAGCGTGTATGGAGTCTCAAATTTTTCATAGAAATTAAGTAGTAAAAAAGGGTACGGAACTCGAGTCCGTAGAGATATTAATAATAATAAAAAAAAAGTCAATTTCAAATAAGACGGTATGGCTGACACATCCGTAAAATGTAATTTGTAGCGTTATCGTAGACTTCCCTCCGAAATAAATATTAATTTTAATTATATAAAAAGGTATCGTGGCCGAGCCTAACATAATAGGAGAAATAAAAGCTTACCGCCTCCGCTGGCTCGGTCACGTAGCACGAATTTGACAGGATCGCTGCGTGAGGAAACATATTTAGGATGGTCGGTAGGTCGGCGTCCGGTCGGCCGTCCCGAATATCGCTGGAAGGACAGAGTGGAGGCTGACCTGTCGGAGCTACGAGCCAGTGATTGGCAAGAAACTGCGCAGGACGGAGAAAAGTGGCATGCTCTCGTTTCGGAGGCCAAGACCCACTTTGGGTCGCTGAGCCAACGGAGTAAGTAGGTAACGAGTATATAAAAAGATATTTACTCCTGTTGCTATTTAATAATAATTTCATACTTATTTCTCATTTTCTACAATAGTCCAACACTGACCGGGGTCTGTCCTTGGGTGCACTTTGATGTGGTGTAAACAGGGATAATTTACATTAAATTTGTCAAGGGGACTCTATGTGTTGGCCTCCCATGGCCCCACGCAAGCCCTCCAAAAGTCCGGGCCATTTTTATGGCCCGTGGTTTATAATGCCAATGTCATACTTAGAATCATGAAGTTATTCTCTACTTGTTACCTTGTTAGTCGTCCTTTTAGCGGACAATTATTATTCATCCGGTTACCGGACGACTAGACACTTCGATTTGAAATAGACTATACCTCATTTAGCAGTTTTTTAATTGCATGAGTTCAGCAGACAGACAGATGGCCTGCCTGATGGAAAGCGGTTACCATCACCTATAGACATTTGCAACACCAAAGGTGCTGCCGCTTTCTAAAGGGTGACTGGAACTTTTCCACTGATGCCGGAGCACAACGCAAGGTTGTTATGGCGGAATACTCTAGACCAGGGATCGTAGCCATTCAGACGGGCAAATACCCTACCACCTGGCTATTGTGGGTTGTTTTGTCGGCTCTTACGACAGGCCACCCAGCAGCAGGAAATTATATTCTTTTTTCATTCCTCCACGGATAACTTTTATGTTTGTTTGTAGTTTGTAATATGTGTAGCAAAACCATCATCATATCATTAGTAGATGGTGAAAGCCATCATCATATAAATAGAAGGTGTTTAGCATTTTTATACTTCATCGAGCACGATGCGATTTTATGGCGCCCGTCTATCGCACAGGGTAAACCTCAGTATAGACAAACATCTCGACGTAAACACTTTTATGCGGAGATTTATAGACAGACAGACGAAGACCAATTTGAAGGGGTGCGTTTAGGGTTACCAGGAGTATATTCCAAATAATTGGCAGATAATCCCACACATTGTATTTATCCAAGTTAAGCAACTTAAGCTTGTGTGGGTAATACACAACAGACCACTCTAACGCTCGATCGAAGATACCTTAGTAAATAATGGAAAGTTGGTTTGCGAAATTTAACATACAAGCATTCGTATTCAGAGTCTCTGTGATTCATTTTTTTTTATTTTTTTTTATTGCAGGAGTTCAGCAGACAGGCAGACGGCCCACTAGATGGAAAGCGGTTACCATCGCCTATGGACATTTGCAACAACAAAGGTGCTACAAATGCGCTGCTGCTCTCTTAAGGGAGACTGGAACCTGGTCACTAATGTCGGAACACAACACAAGGTTGTTATGGCGGCATACTTTAGACCAGGGGTGGTCGCCATCCAGTCGAGCAAATACTCTACCACCTGGCTGTGGGTTGTTTAGTCGCCTCTTACGACAGGCCGCCGGGCCGCAGGAAATTGTATTCTTTCTCCGTTCCTGCACGGATAAAAATCAGTCGTAAAGATCAGTAAGCTAGGCTGGTAAAGGCTTAGCCCGCTCAACCACAGAGGCCTTAAATTCCAATAGATTTATGTAATTAAAAATACACAGAGCTTCACAAATAAAGTAAACTGTATATATCTTCCATCATTTGTTTTTAACTGCACCAACGGTCAGTATTAGAAAGCTACCAATTTCTGCCAGGGGTTTCCTGGAAGAGATCACTTTTTAGCGATTAAGCCGCCCGTTGAACTATATTTCATCTTTATCTTCTTTGGTTTGTCTAGGCTTTGGTGTATAATAAAGAGTTATCTATTTAATTGTGGTAAATTATTCATAAATTACTCACATAGCCTCTATGTGTGTCCCAGTTATTGTAGGCGAGACCACTTATTCAGAGAATAAAATATATATTAAATAATAACAGCCCATGAACGTCCCACTGCTGGGCTCGGGCCTCCCCTCATAGGGGGACGAACTGCATACCCGTCACGCCTATCCCAGGTGGCTTGTCAGGCTTGACACAAGTTTGGTCTCCAGATCGAGGAATTTTTTCTCCCAATTTGATCCCAAACAAAAGAATGTGGGATAGTTATAACATGTTGTCTCTGGGATATAAAAATTCGAGCCAAGCACTAAAATGTACCTTCTGATAATGATGACGGTATGGGATATCATGTTATTTCTAGTAAAATAAATTTATTAAATTGGGGAAATTTCCAAAACTCAATTTAGTGTCCCTGACATTGGGGCTGGATGAGGAAATTGCAAACCTCAATAGGCTAAAAAACAAATCAATTAGTTCCACGATCGTAATTGGTTAAATGATAATACTTCTCCATTTAACTACAAAACAGCTCTATTGTGAAATGTTTATAGATTTATCATTTATTTAAAGTAAATTAATTTTATAACCTAAAATCAACTTCCGCCATGTGGGTTATCAATTGAGTATCATATATATTGTACTATTTAAAGAAATAATAATAATAAATCGGCAGACACACACATTGTATATCCCCAAGCTAAGCAAGTTACGCTTGTGTTATGGATAATATACAATAGACCACTCTGGGACCGATCCTAGACATCCAGACCATGGTAAATAACGGACAGTTCGTTTACGAAATTTCCCATGCCAGGAGTCGAGCCCGGAGCCTCTGCGTTTCAGCGAGTTCGGCCGGACAAGACTTAGCCCGCTCAACCACGGAGACCGTCAAAGAGTTATATATAAATTATTAATAAATCTATACATATATATATATATATATATATATATATATATATATATATATATATATATATATATATATAAATCAATTGCTGTTCGTTAGTCTCGCTAAAACTCGAGAACGGCTGGACTGATTCGGCTAATTTTGGTTTTGACTTATTTGTGGAAGTCCACGGAAGGTTTAAAAGGTGAGTAAATTTGAAAAATGCTTGGAATATAGTAAAAATAACAATTTCGCTTTCCCTTATTAAACTATATCAACCGTTTTGAGGCGGTACGAAGTTTGCTGGGTCAGCTAGTATTATATATAAGTTATTATAATCATTATATGTCATATAACTAAAGTCATGTAACTGCAAGTTACTCTATAAATTGTAATATATAACAAGTTGGCAACCCCAACCAGGCGTAGCGTAGATTGGTAAAATAGAGTAGCCATTAAATATTTATCGCTAAACGAGGGAGGACAGGGGTGAAACCAGTCTAGAAATGTTTGTTTGGCTTTTTAGTTCCAAGTTAATTACGATTGGCGGGACATTGGTTAATAATTCAGACCTTGAAAAGAGGTTTACAAAAAAGGCTACATACAGGTTGCCAGAACAATGACGTTCAAAATAAAAAAATAGTTAAGTTGCATGAAAGGTACCCGAATTACCACCATCTATGTTTGACCAAAACTTTTAGATTACTAGTTATTAATTTTTCAGTGACTTTTGGGAATTTCGACAGCATCGGCTATAAACATTTCTATATTCGTATGTTTATTTGGGAGTTTTTTTTTGTAACTAAGTCCTTATGAATTGTACTTTTACACATAAATTAATCGGCACCCTAACAGCAACTTTTACCTTAACCTTAACCTACTTATAGATTATTTTAATGACTAACAAATGTAATTTGAATGTTTAATTATATTGATTGAGTGTATGAAATGTTTGTTTATAAGTCAATATTGTAATAATAATTTTGCGCGCTCATTTATGGGCCGAATGCATTGATACTGTTACAACCTCGGTGCCGATAAAGACAAATTCCACATACAGATCTGTAGAAGCACATTTTATTACCTGTCGGCATTTGAACTAATTGTAATCCTTTTATGATCGTCTTCTTTTGTTCACTTCTTTATTGGCATACGTTTCTAATTATTGTGGAGAATAGCCTATTGTCCTATTGTACTCGCTTATTAGCATCATTAGCCAGGTGTTGTGGTTTCTTTTGCATTTGTGAAGTTTAAAACGACGGCCTGATGGAGAGGGGGTCAGTTCAGCGACGATTACGATACGGTCGTGACGTGTGTACATTCGGGAATCTAATAGTGACGGACTTTGCGCGTTTTATTGAATTACAACCTTCTGCATTACGTTTGGATTAGTTGTGTTCGGTTATATTTGTACATACATACATACATAACTTCACGCCAGTTCCCTTGCGGGGTAGGCACGAACAACAGAGCGCCATTTAGGCTTATTCTTACACACCTCACTTGCTTCTTTGACATTCATAACTCTTGTCATGCACGCTCGTCTGTTCTTAAGGCTCCTGACATCACCTTTTGCTAGTACACGATCAATTTGATCATGGAAGGTGTGTCGTAGCCTTCCACGACTTCTGCATCCATCCACTTTTGCATTGTATATCTGTTTAGTCATTCTTTCATATTATACTTGTACCTGTGTTATACATGTTTGTATAGTTCTAATAAGCTCTATGATAATCCTAACGGCATTTTAATTCGAGTCCCGCTAGACTTGTAACAATACTATAAAAACCGTAACATCTCTGTACATGCTGTTATTATCCGTGCAGGAACGGAGAAAGAATACAATTTCCTGCGGCCGGGCGGCCTGTCGTAAGAGGCGACTTAACAACCCACAGCCAAGTGGTAGGGCATTCGCCCGACTGGATGGCTACCTCCCCTGGTCTAAAGTATGTCGCCATAACAACCTTGAGTTGTGTTCCGGCATTAGTGACCAGGTTCCAGTTTCCCTTAAGAGAGCAGCAGCGCATTTGCAGCAACTTGCTGTTGCAAATGTCCATAGGCGATGGTAACCGCTTTCCATCAAGTGGGCCGTCTGCCTGTCTGCTGATCTCCTGCAATAAAAAAAATAAAAAAACATGCATTATGCAATACATATATTCTATAATATTCTAAAGGTATATTTTTACTTTTAGCGATAGGAATTTCAGAGAGGGGCGGAAACATTTCGCCAAAAAGGATTTTCTGTCCATCGAAATATGGCGCCTAGCCAGAGCGCATACGTGGGAACGAGATGCCTAGCCACAGTCCTGCGCTACAAAAGCTTTTAGGAAAGAGATTTATCGTATAGCAGAAAATATCATATACAGTTCAATTTAACCAAATATATGTGCCGCTAAAGTAACATATGAATATCGATCAATCACCATTATAATGAAGCAGATTAGGCACATAACGCGGCGGTAACGTCACAATAACACGCAAACCTTCAAACTAGCGGACATAAATCAGGGCCCGGGGCCGTTGTACCTTGCGGAACAGGAAGCGAAGTCGTTGCACCCCGCGCACACTCGCACTGCACCCTTACCACTAGCCGACAGAGTGTGGGTGACACGAATAGCAACGCGGAAGTACCACATTAACATAGATTTTCAACTCACACGGTTGCATTCTACTTTATGTCTCGACTGGTCTAGTTAGCAGTGTGTGAGTGAGTTTTCCTTTAAAGTTTTGCGTGTGTGTGAGTGCCGCCCTGTGCAGACACAGGACTGGGGGTGTGGCGTTAGTACTAGCTGTGAAGAGATCTAGGCGAGTGCGTATGTGTTGGTAAAATGTTAGGCTGTGTGCGTGCCTGCCCTGATCAAAGTAGCTACAGCGTGTAGTTAAATTGCTGGGTATAATATTTTTTAAATTTATTTTATTCGAAACATGGAATTTTTGCAACATGTTTTGCTGAGTGCTACAGACTAGTACACGTGTATACTTTTGACAGGCATTTTTTTTTTTGAGTTAATAGTAATG
Source organism: Dendrolimus kikuchii (assembly GCA_019925095.2). Classification (NCBI taxonomy): domain Eukaryota; kingdom Metazoa; phylum Arthropoda; class Insecta; order Lepidoptera; family Lasiocampidae; genus Dendrolimus; species Dendrolimus kikuchii. The sequence continues at coordinate 3,234,115 of CM034402.1, forward strand.
ATTTTATTTTTCATTTTATTAAAGTGGGTATTACATGTAGTGATATTGTTAATTAGCGTTTGCAATGCTATTATTTGAAAACAGTTCTATTAATATTTAACAATACAATAAATTATTTTCATGTTTGCCATATATGTATATTTTTAAAAACTACTTAATATTATGACAGATTGTATTACTTATCTATGCATTCATTTGCCTTGCTACTGTTTAAATTTTGATATAACTCCATACAAGCCATGTCTGTTTTCTGCCAATGGTATAGTGGTAAAAGAATTGATGATAAAACTAGCTTTTGCCCGCGGCTTCACTCGCGTTAACGTTATCTCATCATCTGGGATGAAAAGTAGCCTATGTGCTATTCAAGACTATAATCTATCTCTGTGCGAAATTTTATCCAGATCCGTTCAGCTGTTCTTTCGCATTATAAAATTGCATAGATATAAAACTTGAGCATTAGAAAACCGATCAGCCTGTATCAGTTAGGGGTGCGGCGCGCACGTGTCTACTGCGGCTGGTTGCGGCGTGTGCCTGCGGGACGAGCAGAGATCGACGGGGGGCGGCGCGGGGAGGGGAAGCGGCAGTGCGGCTCGAGCCTGCCGCGCCCCCGTTCACGGCCAGGGGTCGGCGACCGCGCCCCGGCTACGGCGTAACCCCGCTACGGAGCTACGCCGCTACGGACCGTAGCTTCCTCTTGTTTTAATATCACGTATCAACGTGATTATCGTCATGCCTTTTTATTTAGGTCACAATATTTCATTAAAAGCTGTAAAAAGAAATTATAAAGTTTATAACTAGTAGTAGAATATCACTATATCAATAATACACACATGGCACTAGATAGGACTATATATATAAGTATAGATATAAGGCCCACACTGCACATGCACTTCCTCACAACACCAGCATGTAACAGATACACTCTACATTAGTATAAGTTTAGTATTAAAACTAGAATAAATTAATATAATAAGTTATTCGTAAGATACATACACCTCAACACAAAAATCAATAAATTAATGTCACACACAAGAACCAAAATAACTAATAAGCGTGTTAAATTCAAAAAATTCAATCTAGAAATTAAGTTGTAAAAAAGGGTACGGAACTCGAGTCCGTAGAGTTGTTAATAATAATAATAAAAAAGTAGAATATCTATAATTTTATAACATTCTAACAATGCCGTGTCTGTACATTAAAGCTTATAAAAAAAATACTGACATAGACTATACAAAATGAGGAGAAAAGATGTATTTTTTTACATTTCTTGTCTGTTTGTTTGGAATTCACATAAAAACAACTGGGCCGATTTCAATGCGGTTTTAGCTGATCGACAGCAAATTCTTACACTTAAAATTTGCGCTACTTTTTATCCCGGGAACCCCGCTGAAATTTTTCCCGGGAACGATTTTTGTGTTTTCGGGTCATAAAAATTAGTTCATTTCGACACAGTTTTCACTGAAACCATAGCTTTTTAAATGCTGCGGTATATTGTGTCCCGGGAATCCCGTTGAAATTTAAAGTCAAGCGTGGACGAAGTCGCGGGCATATACTAGTATTATTATATAAATCTTTACTTTGCAAGGGCAATGCATCAATATACTATCATCATCAATTATAGAAAAATGTATGACCAAAGTAAATTCTACTGTGACCCGGCACACAGGCTCTAATGAGAGCTAGCGCGGGATGCAGTTTCCTTTGGGACGCTGCTTCTACTAACTGTTTTCTGTACTTTAGTAATATTATGCCTTATTATACCCATTATTGCTTGTGTTAATAAAATTTCATTTCATATACTTGGATTAACCTGAATATTATTTTAAACAGTTTACGAAGGATAATATAAATCATGCTTTATTTAATCGATTTTCATAACAAATGTAATTTTCCTGAACTAATGTTTATACTGTTACAATTGCTACGTAATAATGCTAAAATAACATCTTGAGAAAAAAAAGAAAATTTTGAGATATAATATAAAAACTACACTCGATATGCGTTTCGATAAACAAATAAAACCGAAATAGATAAAGATGTAAGTCAAAATGCTAATTATTATATAGCTTCAGTTTAAATATTCTAGATCCATAATTATTTCTTTCTACCATGAAAGAGGTTAATTGAAAATATATATATATCCCTATTTAATATTATAAATGCGAAAGTAACTCTGTCTGTCTGTCTGTCTGTTCCGTTTTCACGGAAAAACTACTGGACCTATTTGGCTGAAACTCAGTATATATATATTTTCGATGCCGAGAATGAACATAGGATTTTTTATCCCGAAATTTCCGGGATAAAAATATATTTGTCTTTTTGTTTGTTATCCTTTTATGGAAAGACTATTGGACCGATTTGGCTGAAACTCGGTACATATATAATTTGAATACCGAGAGTGGCCAATGGATACTTTTTATCTCGGATAATGGGATACATTTTGGGATAGATTTATGTAAAGTTTATCCCGGAAATACATATATATATATATATATATATATATATATATATATATATATATAAGTGGATTAGTAGCTTATATATATATATATATATATATAAGCTACTAATCCACTTTGGACAAATATAGTGCGTATACAAACTGTTTCCTGAAAAAAATAAGGATAGCGATATGATATCATATTAGGATGCGAATGTTATTTTATATCTATGAATGAATGAATGAATGAAAACACTATATTGTTCACCAAAATTTAAAGTTAAAAACTAGATACAATAAATGTTGAACAAAGGGCATCTATCTATGTTTGTTCTCCAGCTATATTAGGCGTGAAGTATATATATTTTTTTAAGAATTTGCCCGATTATTAATCACAGTACTTACTTTTCATTCTAAAAGGTAGACAAATATTTTCACCACACGATATTAACAAATAAACGTGGAAATGGGTTTAGTTTGTTGTTTGTTTATTTGGTCTTCACAGTTCTGAAAATTGGCTTGGTTATTATGAAATGAGATACATACTTTAACAAAGGGGATGAATATAGAGAGAGTTTGTAGTCAACATATAAAATACAAGAAATCAAAGATTAAGAGGTACTCTTTGACTACAATACTGTTACGGCCGACAAAGGCCGATTCACACCTGTAGTTTATTACCTTACCGCATTTGGACTTCTCTTGTTTACTTATTTATTGGCATACGGCTCATTGTCTTATAGTACTCCTTTATGGCCGTTTGCAAGCACAATTAGCCAGGTGTGCGGATTACGATTTCTAGGAAATTAAGTCGACGATACGGGCGGGCATACTTATATTTGTGAAGTGTAAAACGACGGCAGGATGGGGAGAGGAGGCAGTCTAGCGAGAACCTCAGTCAAAGCGATAACACAAGCGAGGCAAGACGTGTGTAAATTTAGTGACAGACTGCGCGTGGTATTGAATTATGCATTACATTTGTACTTATTGCGTCCGGTTATATTTGTACCTGTGTTATACGTGTTTGTATAGTTCTAATAAATTCTATAGTAATTCCAACGGCATTTTTAATTTATTATTGCAGGAGTTCAGCAGACAGGCAGACGACCCACTTGATGGGAAGCGGTTACCATAGCCTATGGATATTTGCAACACCAAATGCGCTGCTGCTCTCTTAAGGGACACTGGAACCTGGTCACTAATGCCGGAACACAACTCAAGGTTGTTATGTCGACATGCTTTAGACCAGGGGTGGTAGCCATCCACTCGGGCAAATGCCCTACCACCTGGCAATTCGAGTCCCGCACTCGTAACAATACCTAGTATTAGGGTAGCATGAATGTGAAAGGGAAATATAACGTATTGCCTAGGACATGAAAGATACGAGTAGGTTGCAAATTGCTTTCAGTGGAGCTGTAGCGGGGAAGACTACTTGAGAATACGAGTATTATAAGTTTGCGATACGATTTCGCAATATCTTATATTTTTGAATTATTATAGACTAGAACTTTTTATACGTCGTTGCTTGTGATTTTCGGAGTCGTATCCCCTCTAAACTATTGCATTTTTTGAGATAATAAGTTATCCTATTTTCATTGAGGTTATTGATTTTTTTTTGTATGTAATAAAATTCATGATAATCGGTCTATCCCTAAAAACTAAAAACATATAGCATGATTTTATATATCTGTATACATACTTTATAATTAGTTTATAGTAGTATATATTAATTTTTTTAGCAGCATTTAAATTTATGCACCGCCTACTATGGCAGATTAGCTAAGAATATGCCGTAGGTTGCCTGCAAGAGATCACTCTAGGCGATAAGGCTGCCTATTGTTTTGCCTAAAAATATTGTAACTTGTGTCTGTTATTTTATTGTCGCTTTTATCTATCTAATGACAAAGGATCAAACAAACATCTGAACAAATTTGCTGGCATATTTTATATATATTTTTCACAAATATAAGTTTTTTTAGATCGTATTAGGACTTCGTGTGCAGTTTTGATTAGAATAAGATCTAAGTGTTATCAGAGAGTCAGTACTTAATATTCCAGTAATAATATTTACAAATTGAAAGCTTAAGAGAATACATAGGAAAACAATAATTATGTATACGATTTCCGCAACGTATTAAAAGGTTCCATGAATTTTATTGCCCGACGCCTAAATTTCTTTATTAAAGGGAAGAAGAGAAAAACACGAGGAAATCATCACGCGAACCGCGTCACAGTTACATAAGCGCGCGAGGGGGGGTTACGCAAGCCGGGGCCGGGGAGGGGAGGGGTTGGAGGGGAGCGGGGAGGGAAGGGATCGATGCGGGGCCGTTCACCCGCCTGCAATGCGCCTCGCCGCGCCGGAACCACCCCCCCGCACTCCGAGCCGACTGTGCGTCGTGCGCCCGTATGCACGACACCACCTACAAGCTATGTTACCCTAGTACTCTCAGGTCCCGGAGGTTGCCCTTTGGAGAAATATTTGGACAAGGGGAGTCAAAATTGTAATGCCAAATTGCAATGTGTGTTGTACAAATCAAAAACCATTATTATAATAAGCTTTTTTAAATTTATTTTCCATATACAGGCTATTTTTTGACGGTAACAATAATGAAACTTGACCAATGTATATATCAGTCATATATAGTTGATCGTTGTATATACGCCATAATAAAATTTAAGTATCTGCTTTTAATATCAACATAACTTTTTACTAAATGTATATGAAAGTATTTATACGGTATTTATATAAAAAAAATGTCTCTCTGTCTGGCTAATCTTTGACACGGCTGGACCGATTTTGACGGGACTTTCATTGGCAGATAGCTGATGTTATAAGGAGTAACTTGGCTACTTTTTGCTTGTAGGGCTCCGCGAAAAACATTTCCACGCTGACGAAGTTGCGGACACAGTTAGTCTTTTAATATTAATTCTTGTATTGTTAAATAACTGGAAATATGAAGATTTAGCCCCGCTGGTTACACCAGATTTCATTAAAAGAATAAATACCAAGAAATTTTAACGACGTTACGAAGCACGATATGCGTGCCAATGATTTCACAATAAGTCGAAGTGAAGACCACGCAACGTGGAGAAAAAATGTGTAGGTAAGTAGATGAGTGAAACGAGGAATAAATGGCTTTTAATTATGGTTAATGAATTGTTATCCGACTTTTGAGAGCGATATATATTTTACATCGTCTATTCCAAGACTTTTATTCCATAAATAATACTTTTTAATTTATTTTTTTTTAATAATCGGCAGACAAACACACATATTGTATATCCCCAAATTAAGCAAGTTACGCTTGTGTTATGGGTAATATATAACGGACTACTCTGGGGCCGTTCCCAGACACCCAGACCATAGTAAATAATGAAGAAAATATGTTTCCGAAATTTACTATACCAGGAATCGAGCCCGGAACCTCTGCGTTGCAGTGAGGTACGTCGGCAAAGGCTTAGCCCGCTCAACCACAGAGGCCGTCAAATACTTAAAGATACAATATTAAAATTACAATATAATCTAGGAAATAAGACGAATGAGTAATTTAAATCTGACCTAAAACAAGTAGACATAAATGAAAATGAGTTCAATAACACGTTTCTTATTGTCTATATTAAGGCGAAGACACTGTTCATGTGTTTTTGTTAACGTTTAGCATAATTATAGTACAGTCTAATTCAAGATGATATAAACACTTTAACAATTCCATATTACTCAAAAACAATTTAAACTTTTACAAACTAAAATCTCAGGGAAGTTTATTTTTGTTTAATAAACTGATATCTTGCAACTATTGTAACTATTTTTCTTATTCAAACTAAACATTTTAAACTAATACAGTAAAAGAAAACTTAAATTATTTATATGGTGTACCTGTACTACCTGTTCTATCCGTGCAGGAACGGAGAAAGAATACAATTTCCTGCGGCCTGGCGGTCTGTCGTAAGAGGCGACTAAACAACCCACAGCCAGGTGGTAGGGTATTTGCTCGACTGGATGGCGACCACCCTTGGTCTAGAGTATGCCGCCATAACAACCTTGTGTTGTGTTCCGGCATTAGTGACCAGGTTCCAGTTTGCCTTAAGAGAGCACCAGCGCATTTGTAGCAACTTTGCTGTTGCAAATGTCCATAGGCGATGGTAACCGCTTTCCATCAAGTGGGCCGTCTGCCCGTCTGCTGAACTCCTGCAATAAAAAAAAAAAAAAACCATCAAGACTAAGTAGAATACTGAACCTAGGTCACCGACTATTAAGTAAGTGAATGAACAAACATATACACGAATACATATAACCTAAAATCACATCCCTTTGTTTGGTACCTTCGTGTCTCTGACAATTAATATGCATGTGTGCATAGCCTTAGTCTTATTTAGCCTCGCCCGGAAGGCTTGGCCCGGGAATATTGATTTATCGACTGCATCTCGGCAGCGGGGGCTCTCAGCAATTTTGATTCATAAATGCATTAGACGTTGAGTTCCTCTAATGTATTTATGTTAAAGAGTAATATATAAGTAGATAGAGACCGATGTTTAAGAGCGTACTCAGGAAACACTACCTTTAAACAACTATGCCTAAATTACCTATATGCAATTATTTATTTTATACTATTACTATTTATCGAGTAAAATATATATTATAGGTATGTATCTATGTATTTATTTTAAAATTTAGAAACATCTATGCATTACCTACATCGCCAGATTAGCTAAGGACATCGTATAAGTTAGGTTGCCTGGAAGAAGTCGCTTTAAGAGAGGAGGCCGCCTTATGTTTTACCCAAAAATATTGTACCTAATTATTGTATCTACATACATACATACATAACTTCACGCCAGTTCCCTTGCGGGGTAGGCACGAGCAACAGAGCGCCATTTAGGCTTATTCTTACACACCTCACTTGCTTCTTTGACATACATAACTCTTGTCATGCACGCTGGTCTGTTCTTAAGGCTCCTCCTCCAGGAATAAAGTGTCACCTATTTATTTATCTATCTAATTATCTATAGATATATAATTCTTTATTGTAACACCAATATAAAGATAAACTTACAGACTAAATCTATATCTATATCTTTGCCAGGTGGTAGGGCATTTGCCCGACTGGATGGCTACCACCCCTGGTCTAAAGTATGTCGCCATAACAACCCTCGAGTTGTGTTCCGGCATTAGTGACCAGGTTCCAGTTTCCCTTAAGAGAGCAGCAGCGCATTTGTAGCACCTTTGGTGTTGCAAATTTCATAGGCGATGGTAACCGCTTTCCATCAAGTGGGCCGTCTGCCTGTCTGCTGAACTCCTGCAATAAAAAAAAATATATATACTCAAATACATAAAATAATATAACCAATTTAATTATTGAATTTCGTAGGGATTTTATACTACTGTATTACGCATATAAAAGCTTCTCGTGATTGTTTGAATAATTGTATTTTTCTTCTTCACGATCTTGCAAACGTACCGATTATTAAGCACTTCGGTATATATGTGTATGTATATATCAATGTGTGTGTGTGTGTACTATGCGTATATATCAATGTGCCTTTCGATTGCAAGTATATGCATTATAACTTCTTAAGTTCTTATCTCGGCAAATATGATAGTTTCAGTCGTGTATTAGTAATGATATAAAATCGTGTGATTGTTTCAAGTTTCTAATTTATTTCAATAATTATGATACTGCACATTGAGTATGTATTTAATGGAGGTTGGCCATCTTAAGAGGGATTCTTACATATTATTCTGTAGATGCATATAGACTAGTATCAAGTTAATCATTTGTTGCATTCCATTTACCAATTATGTAAAAAAGGCTTGGGTTGCCCTAATAGTTTGTAAACGTAATTTTTCCAAAAATCTTTGTCATATTTTTTTTTTCTTCTAACAACCAAAAAAACGCTTGCATCGAGCGTAGACATGCCTACGTGACAACGCTACGGCCGCACCGTAGCGCGGCGAACGTGCTATGAATATAGATTTGAGGTGGTATAGTGCGGCGTGCCATTGATTTTCCGGACGTTTTTTTTTTGTTGTCGCCGCGTGTTTCTTGGATATTTCAGTTAACCGCATTTTTTGTTATTACGAAAATGCCGTATTTCATTTAGACATTGAATTAAGAAGTCGTAGTTAAGCGTTGGTTATTGTAATTTAGTACTTAACAAATAAAAATTAAATTTTGCCGGAAACTTGCTGTTTAGTTATATTTCCAAAAAACACACATGTAAAATGGTCACCGTTGCTTAAGGGCGTTTGCAACGCCAGGGGCATCGTTAAAGCATTGTCGGCTATGAAGAAATTTTATGACGCCCTATTTAAAACCCCTGCGTTGTAGCTCAGAGGGAAAAACTAAGCTATATTATTTATTTTTCTCTTCCTTTTAACCTTTTAGATGGTGTGTACAAAAAAGTTATGGTTGCCATCCATGAAGTGACATTGTGTGACTAGGGACGGGAGGGGTCCTAATTTTCGTGACGTTAAATTTCAAAATCTAATATCTTTTAAAACACGAAATTTGAACAATTAACGAAAAACTTCAAAATATTCTCAACTCTATGAGCATAGTGTTTAAATTATTAAATAATAATTCAAATGGATAGTCGTGGTAGCGTAATGGCTAGCGCACGCGTCCCGAACACAAAGGGCGCGGGTTCGATCCTGGCCGGAACGCATGCACCAATTAGGCAGTTTTCGGACCTAATGTGCATATTGTTACAATTACCATGTGCTAAGAACGGTGAAGGAAAACATCGTGATGCAACCTGCACATCGAGATAACCGATGTGTCAAACCTGCCAAGCCGCCTTGGACAAGCGTGGCGGGTATACTGTCTATTCCCCTATAATGGGAGGCCCTAGCCCAGCAGTGGGACATTTATCGGCTGTTATTAATTCAAATGGAAATAAAATTATTGATGGAACCGCTGTTTTAATTTAATAATTTCATGATGTAAAATTGCAAGATATGTGATGTCGCACTAGGGTGGGAGGATTCCCACGAATGTGACCAGCTGTGACAAGGACGGAGGAGTGGCCAAAAATCCTGACACTCGTGTGACGTGATTTGTGGATGGCCCCTAAGTAGATGACATCTTCTTCTTCTTCAGCCACTCTCAGTCCACTGCTGGACGTAGGCCTCCCCAAGTACGCGCCACATATCCCGGTCTCCCGTCTTCCTCATCCAGCCCCTGCCGGCGATCTTGCGCAGGTCGTCAGACCACCGGGCTGGAGGGCGTCCTACGCTACGTTTGCCGAGACGTGGTCTCCACTGAGAGATGACATATGTTACAATAAATTCAAAAATTGCTTGCATATAAAAAAGCAGGCTCTAAAATATTGTCTAAATTTTAAAATATTACAATAATCATAATTTGAAGTACTATCTGTCTCTAAAAAAATATGTGTAATATATTAAACGTTTACTTATTTATCTATTGTAATATATAAAATGCTTGTCACATATAATGTTAACAAATATATTTATTTAAATTATTTTCTATATACGTATATATATTACATTTTTTTTATATATGTATTAAATTTATAAATTAGTGTAAGTATGTATATTTAAATTTGTACAATTCTATCTTTTTTCTGCTTCACCTACATCGCCAGATTAGTTAAGAATTTCTTTTAAGCTAGGTTGCCTGGAAGACATCTCTTTTAGCGATAAGGTCGCCTGTTGTTTTGCCAAGAAGTATTGTAATTATAAATTTTGTTTTTGTATTTGTTTATTTTGGTGAGCAATAAAGTGTTACCTATCTATCTATCTATAATTTGTATTCCTAATTTATACGCTAGTTACTAAATTTATTACGCCGTCTCTTGCTACATAAAATGTACGAGGGTGCGGCATCTTGTAAGTTGATAAAAAGTGCCACAGTTGATTAGATTATCAACTACTCTATTAATTAGAGGTTTTAATGTGACGTCTATGATTAAAAAGGTAGATCTACTACCCGTGCAGGTAGAAGGTTTGCCGATAGCCTCATGATGTCACGCGTCGATGGTTAGTACGGTTGACAAAAAAGTTTACATAAATAGTTGTTCCAATAAATTTATTATTGTATATACTTTACATAAGTATATACAATAATAGTAAGTAGTCATCGGCAAACCTTCTAGGCTCGGCTTATATTTAGGGTAACATTTTGGTGTCGCCCTTTAACGTGGACATTGCTGCAAGCATTTTCGAATTTTGGGTATTAAAACGGCCGCTTTTGGAGAAATGCATTATGAAATTAATATCTTTATAGATATACGTATACTGGTAGGCACAACACTTGCAATGAGGTAGTTATTTTGACACGTGATTTTCGTAATACGAATATGTCAAAGTAGCTATTTTAACCCTCATGGAATCTATTTATCTCTAATAATGTATGCAGTTTTAGAGTGAGATCCCAGTCACCGCAGACTTACGTGATTTTAGGAAAGATGAAATTTTTAGGATCGTTAGTTTAACATAAACTTAGAAAGGAATGGATACTCGCTAAGCTGAAAGCGGGGCCGTATTTCAGGTAGTAGATATCAAAGGTGGAAAAAACCATGCTAACTTACGTCAAAGTAGCAAGGCTAGTTTTTACATATGTCATATATGATATTGTTATAAACGAAGATATACAGTTGCCAGACATTTGCTGTGGGCCATAACTTTTGGCAGACACTTTAAAAAAAATGGGAACTTACGTAATTTTCGGAAGGCTGAATGTTATATATATTGTTCCTAGCCCCGCACTCGTAACAATATTATCAAGTAAAATATTTTCCAATGAGCCAGACAAATCTGACGGGCCAAATGTCTTCCCAGACTCGTTAAGAGTTCTACTGTGTGAGGAAGCGCGAGAGCAAAAGTAAAATTGAGCCTTCCTAAAGCGACGTAAGTTCCTACATGTTTTTAAAGTGTCTGTCAGAAGTTATAGCCTACAGGAAGTATCTGGCAACTGTATATCTTTGTTTATAACAATATCATATATAATTATGTAAAAACTAGCCTTGCTACTTTGACGTAAGTTGGCATGGTTTTTTTTCCACCTTTGATACTTGCTACCTAAAAAACGGCCCCGCTTTCAGCTTAGCGAGTATCCATTCCTTGCCAAGTGTTAAACTACCGATCTTAAAAATTGCATCTTTCCTAAAATCACGTAAGTCTGGGGTGACTGGGATCTTGGACTATTTATTACTTATAATTTTCGTTTTTATTTTTAGGTGGTAATTTGTAAATATTTGTTTTATTTTATATGAACTTATATGATGGATCGGGTGAGATAGAAAATAGTTAGAAAAACTTATATTTTTTTATTGTAGTATATGTTCATGTTTGACCAAAATGTCGTCTCATGGTAAACAAAGCTATGATATACTAGCTACGTATTATATGGTTATGTATTTATTCTAATTTTGAAGTAACAAAGTATTATCTTGTTGATTTTATTTAAATTTATTTATTTGATTTACTAATTAAATGTTACACAAGTAGAATTAGTTTAACAAGTATTGGGAGGTTTTGCTCTTACGCCAAAAGGAAGGTTTGCAATGAAAATCAGCGTTGTGTCGGATATGATTCCGGCACAGCGATATTCTGAGTACAACCCTTGTTTGCTGAAAATGCGGCGTACAAATTCTCAAAATATGCTTTGTGTATAATAATGTATAAGGTATAGTAATTACGTCGCATTTGTCTAAATATAGTACATTATGGTACTAGTGTGTAACATTGGTGATTACCGCCGAGGCGCCATTGAGACTCGAGCCGTAGGCGAGGGTCTTAAGAGAGCCGAGGACGGTAATCATCAATACACACGTGTATCATACGACGTTTTTCAACACACTTGTGAATAAAATAACAACAAAAACTCATTTTATTTAGTAGATAAAAAAAAGTTATATATGAGTGAAAGTTTTATTTATTAAACACGTACGAGTTAAAATTATCTATTTAAATAAGAAGTTGCATGAAATGAGCAAGCAATAGGAACATTAATTTATTTATTCTATAGAACACGATCTTTTTTTTTTGAATAAAAACTTTTTTAAGAACAAAGCAACTCAACCAATAAAATTAAAAAAAAAAATCTATAACTCACTAGTGAGTTATAATGTTTTTTACTCACAGTTTGATAATGGGTGTCATTCTGTGCCTAATTGCGGTGACCATAGAGCCAATTTATGAGCAAGTGTGTTGAAAAAGTCTTTCTTTTATATAGGACAGAGTATATTTACTCAGAATGTACTTATGTAGATGTAGACGTTAGAACTGTCTACTGCTATACAGATATGGAAATAACTTTGTCTGAGCCGACAAAGGCGAGCTTGAGACTCTCAGACAGGGTGGTTATAAACGGGGCTATTTTTAAGCTTGCATATAATGCGTATTTTATATCGATACACTATGCAGGTGAATACTTTTTTTAAATAAGGCATGATTGATTTATTTAGATCTATTTTAGGCCGAAGTGACCATCTAAGAAGAATGGAGGAGGATCGTGGAGAGAAAAGAGCCTATCAGGGTCGACCGACGTGACGGCAATATGGCTGGAGTGACGTAGTAGAGTATATATTCGACGGCTTCGGTGGTTGAGTGGGCTAAGCCTTTGCCAGTAGCACACACTGCGACGCTGAGGTTCCAAGTTCGATTCCTGGCACGGTAAATTTCGTAAACGTAAAAAAAGTAACGTTTTAATTTTGCTAAACATGTAAGGAATTAAGTACGTCTCGTCACTATTATAACAATTATAATACAGTAGAACCTCTTTAAGACCAACCCTGGTAAGTTGAAATAAAATTATGTTCCATTCCCTTCAACCCTCAAAATCTCCGTTGCTCGACATCTGCACCCTCTATACCTCGAAATAATAAATCAGTCCCTATAAGCAAATTCAGTACTTATTTTCCCTCTACAACTGGAAAAAATAAATTGGACCTCTATATCTCGAATATAGCAATATTTGATTTTAAAATTTCTATAAATATTAATCTTAACCTCTACAAGTCGAATGTTTCCTTTCGAAATTCGCATAAATCGAAACCCTCCAAAGTTTAAAACTCTATAATTCGAATTTTTTGGCGACTGCCTTTAAGTTCAACTTACAGAGGTTTTACTGTATTCTTCTTACCTCTGACTGTGTCTTTGTCTTACTGAGCATGAACTGTTTGCTACAATTCCATTAATTCTTCGAATAGTAATTGTGTAAGATACTTCTGCATTAAACTTATAAAAAAAACGATTTGACATATAAATAGAATAAGAAATATAAAGATTTAGAATAGAATAGGATAGTATCCGTGCAGGAACGGAGAAAGAATACAATTTGTTGCGGCCGGGCGGCCTGTCGTAAGAGGCGACTTAACAACCCACAGCCAGGTGGTAGGGCATTTGCCCGACTGGATGGCTACCACCCCTGGTCTAAAGTATGTCGCCGTAACAACCTTGAGTTGTGTTCCGGCATTAGTGACCAGGTTCCAGATTCCCTTAAGAGACGAGCAGCAGCGCATTTGTAGCAAATTGCTGTTGCAAATGTCCGTAGGCGATGGTGACCGCTGTCCATCGAGTGGGCCGTCTGCCTGTCTGCTGATCTCCTGCCATAAAAAAAAATAGAATAGAATAGAATAAGAAAAATAAAGACAATATTTAGCTACATGTGTTGCTGAGGAGTTTCTTGCCACTTCAGCAATAACACGTTGCGAAGTGGTGTACATAGAATAGGAAGTGAAATTAAATTTTAACTTATATATATATGACCTTCAAAAAGCGAACCTTCTCCAGTAAACTTACTTATTAATAAAAACTTTTGAATTTGATTTTGAAAAATTTTAAAACGAATTTTCTGTTATTTACTATGGTCTGGGTGTCCGGGATCAGCCCCAGAGTGGTCTGTTGTATGTTACCCATAACACAAGCGTAACTTGCTTAGCTTGGGGCCATAAATGTGTATGTTTGTCTGCCGATTTATTATCACTAGTGCTCGCCCGTGGTCGAAATTCGGCCATAATAATTAATTAAATTATAAGTTTGAACCATTGAGATATAACATGTCTGATCTAAGGTTTGAACATTATTAAGGTTCTGTTATCAAAGACTATACTTCTATAATCACAGATTTCGCCAAGGCTACACTGTTAATTTGACTTGAACAATAAACAAAAGAGTATATATGCGTGTATGTGTCAAATACATGGTAGGGTGTGTAATGATTTTTTTTATTGATATAATGTATTTTTTATGCATAATTTAAAAAATATATTAGTATTCGCCGCTTCTTCTCTATATAAACTATAAGTGTACGAAATTATATAAAACAGATATACAATGCAAAAGTGGATAGATGCAGAAGTCGTGGAAGGCCACGACACACCTTCCATGATCAAATTGATCGTGTGCTAGCAGAAGGTGATGTCAGGAGCCTTAAGAACAGACGAGCTTGCATGACAAGAGTTATGAATGTCAAAGAGGCAAGTGAGGTGTGTAAGAATAAGCCTAAATGGCACTCTGTTGTCCGTGCCTACCCCGCAAGGGAACTGGCGTGAAGTTATGTATGTATGTATGTGTACGAAATTTCATACTCCTCCGTCCGCGCAATTTTCGTAAAAAGGGGTATAAAGTTTTTGCTACACGTATAGATTATTATCATACAGATATTAGTCATATCTACAACATTGAATAAATTTGGTTGAAGTTTATGTTTAAATGGATTACTTTGGTTGATTTATGCAAATTGTCTATTAGCTTAATAGATACCTGATTTCAATGAATATCATTCTATTTTACGACTCATTTTATTTGACGGCCTCTGTGGTTGAGCGGGCTAAGCCTTTGCCGACCTACCTCACTGCAACGCAGAGGCTCCGGGTTCGATTCCTGGTATAGTAAATTTCGGAAACGTATTTTCTCCGTTATTTACTATGGTCTGGGTGTCTGGGATCGGCCCCAGAGTAGTCCGTTGTATATTACCCATAACACAAGCGACACTTGCTTAATTTGGGGATATACAATATATGTGTTTGTTTGCCGATTATTATTATTATATTATTATTATTTTCTTTCATCTTATATTCAAAATAATATCTCTTTTACTTCCACACTCTTCTATGCGAGTATAAATTCCTCTGAAACACACGAATTCCTCATGTCATCCTTTATACAATCTATAACATCTTCTTTTTAGTTCGCTTTAACCCTTATGTCCATCAACCCTCCTAAAATTCTATTTGTAACGTGATTTACACCCCTTCCTAAAGATTCGTACACTTTGATAGCACACATTCAAAGACAGCAGATACATGCTTCAGAGTATGATATAGCCAAAGCAAACAAAGGCACGCCGCATTCGTCTGGGATGAAAATGCACAGTGCCTGACCTATCCCCACTCGCTGCGCATTGCGACACGCGCCATGCACCGATATATGATATCAAATTGTACGCAGTACCTATACCACCCCAGACTGGTACACAGCCACTAAATTATACACCACTGGGTTTATTGTCCGTGGAATGTATCCAGGCTGCGAACATCGGCACTAAAGGGTTGAAAATTCGAGCACGTCGAGGGATATTTACTTATAACATTTATTTTAACAGAACATTTTATATAATCCATACGGTTTGGTCATGTCACCTTGAATGATTACCAATAAGTTTTTATTCGTAGTTATATGCGATGAAATTAAATTAAAATAAATTTGTTTGATAAAAGTTTTTACATTTACATTATTAGTAGTATAGTATTATTGACAAAATGTATGTCTTTAAAAGCCACGGGACATAAAAATGCCCTGGACTTTTGGAGGGCTTGCATGAGGCCATGGGGAGGCCAACACGTAGAGGCCCCTTGACAAATTTAATGTAAATGTGGCGTGACACTGACCGGCGATTATCCCTGTGTATACCGTATAATAATACACTCAAGACAAGCCCCCACCAATGTATGACTATTATGGGAAATGAGAATAAAAAGTACCGGGCTATTGAAGTGAACTGCTAGTGGTCTGGGAATATGGGGACTATGGCGCCTGCCCGTCGCAATGTTCAGGGAACATGGAAAAATGGGCAGACGGTGACTCGTCACTCCCTGCATGGGCCCTAAAAAAAACCATAGAAGACAGGGGCAACATGGGTGTGAGTGGCTGAGGGGTGTAGAGAGGTGGGCTGAAGGTTCACCGAAGCTATTTCCGACGTTAGACCATTTATCACTTCCACCCCTGGAGCTTTAATCTTAGCTCTAGCGATCTTCACTCCATGCCGGCTAGTTAAGGTAAGCACGGAGGCCTAGACTTGGCCTCCGGAGTTAGGAACGAGGTGTCGCTACTCACCTAAGGATTCGCCACAAACCCTGCGGATTACTCATATATATCATTATTAACATTACATAACAAAAATGGTTCGGGTAACTATGGCAACCACACTAGAAAATAAAATTCTGTGTTGTGGGGGCTAAGATGCGTTAGACAGACTTTTACCATACCTCGGTTTGTATGTACGTCACCTGCATGTTTATAAAATACATCATGAATTTCACCTTTTTAAACTGTGGCCTTAAACGAGCATGTGTTCTTCTACACATCTTTACCCAACATCAAAATACCTCTATTAAAATAGATTTTGCTGGTGACAACACTGTTGCAATCTCACTATCACTGCCAATATTTAAAATTTAAAGTTTCATTTCTACCCACCACATACGTGATTATTGTATCACTTGTGCCAACACAAGTGCGTGACTCTTGTTTAAAGAGCAAACATTCACACATACATTGTAATAAATTTTTATGTATGCGCTTTCAGCTTCCGGAAGTTTTACTGACATTTTATATTGCAGACTATCCCATCTCCGGGGACGAAAAGTATCTTATCTTCATGTTCGCTATTAAAACTACAAATATACAGGATTACAGTAAAAACAATCCAGTAGTTATTCTTTGAAAGCTTAACAGATAGACAGACCAAGTAACTTTCGCATTTCTTCTTTTTTGGATGATACATACATTCATACATAACTTCACGCCAGGCCCCTTGCGGGGTAGGCACGAATAACAGAGCGCCATTCAGGCTTATCCCCTTTAAGGTTTATTTTTATTTTTGGCTGTGTTTTTCTTCAAATACCGTTTATCAGCTGTATACTACGTATGAATTATATTACAACAGGTTGCATTGCATTAGATTATTATCTAGAGACTGTTCGCCTCCAAATTATTAATTTTATTCAGAAAATTATCCCATTTTCCGGGAAGAAAAGTATTCAATGTTTATTCTCGGTATTAAAATATATTCCAAATTTCAACGATAACGGTTCAGTTGTTTTTCCGTGAAATCGAAACAGATACACAAAGTTACTTTCGCATTTAAAATACATGTAACAGTATGGGTCCGTATATGGTAATAGAGTAAAATAAAAAGTCTTAAAAAGTTCAACCGTAAAAAGTGTATAAAAGAGTAAAAACACAAAAGGGACAAAAGAGAGAAAACCAACCAAAAGGACAAAAAGCTCAATAGGTCTAGAAAGGTCCAAAAGGCCCGAATAGGTGCAAATAGGCACGAAAGACCCAAAAAAGGTCCAATAAGTCCAAAAAGTTCAAAAAAGTCAAAAAGGTCCAATATGTCCAAAAATAGTTCTAAAAATCCAAGAAGGCCAGCACTAAAAAAGGTCCAAAAAGTCTTTAAAAGTTTGTAAAAGTACAAAGAGTCCAGAGTCCAAAGAATTCAGAGTACAAAGAGTCCAGAATACAAAGAGTCTAAAGTCAAAAAACTTCAATAGGTCCAAAGAGTCAATAGTCACTAATTAATCGTTGGTAGTTAGTAATTGGAGTGATAGGCACTATCTGGTAACTATCATATTTTCCGGGATAACCTTTACATAATTCTATCCCGAAATCTATCCCATTTTCCGGTATCCTATGTCCATCTTCGGTATTAAAATTACATGTATAAAATTTTTTAGCTCTATCGGTTCAATACTTTTTCAGTGAAAGCGTATTAGGCATACGAACAGAAAGATTGCTATCCCGGAAACTATCCCATTTTGTTTTGGATAAAAAGTATCCTATGTCCATTCTCGATGTCGAATATATATATATATATTCCGAATTTCAGCCAAATCAATCCAGTAGTTTTTTCTTGAAAGCGTAACCGACGGCCAGATAGAGTTACTTTCGCATTTATCATATTAAAATAGGGATGTATTAATATTTTGCTCCCTGGTTAAACCGATTCCCGTGACCACATCAATAAAATGTTCCATGTGCATCGAACATAAAATATTACGAAATCTACGGGTTTTACTTTTTAACTTAATTGCTAAATTACAAAGAATCCTCTGATGGATACTGGTACACCAGAGTCTCTCGATTATAATTATATGCATTCTAGAAGCTTCTTCAACTTGCTTAAACGAGAACTTAAAGCGCTTTGTAGATTTGAAACATCTCGATAGTAGGCAGTTACCAAGAAGGTTAACATAACATAGTCGGCATGTCTTCAAAATAATCTATGGTGTGTTTTAGATGAAAGCCATAGGGTCGTTCGTCCCAGACGTCCTTGGGTCCCCCAAGTCCGCACTGTGCCCAGCCACCCGGCAGACAGTTTGCAGTCTAGACATGGGGTTCCAAGTGCATTTCTCTGTCTGAACCCCTCTACCAATGTATACAAAACGAACCCTATCGTTTACGCGTGTGCGTTATTTAATTTTAAGAGGCCATAAAACCATAAAGTATTCTATTACCACACCTTAAAAGTCATAGTCGTGTGGCAACGAGCTTTCAATTGTACGGTGTGCGTCTTTGATGGGATTGAAAGGACGTTGAAGGGCGTAGGTTCTCGTTTAGCAATAATTTTTAATTTGTTTTTTATGTTATTATTATTACCCGTGCAGGAACGGAGAAAGAATACAATTTCCTGCGGCCCGGCGTAAGAGGCGACTAAACAACCCACAGCCAGGTGGTAGGGTTATTGCTCGACTGGATGGCGACCACCCCTGGTCTAGAGAATGGCGCCATAACAACCTTGTGTTGTGTTCCGGCATTAGTGACCAGGTTCCAGTCTCCTTTAAGAGAGCAGCAGCGCATTTGTAGCACCTTTGGTGTTGCAAATGTCCATAGGCGATGATAACCGCTTTGCATCAAGTGGGCCGTCTGCCTGTCTGCTGAACTCCTGCAATATATTTTTTTTTTTTTTTTTTTAATTTGTTATCCAATATGCTTACATTCATATACATTACATTCACATTTGAACTGTGGCACAGAAACCTCATGGGTTTAATCGTGCCGCAGGGAGTCGTGTACACTATATTTTTATTTTAATAAATATCTAGACTGTAATCGGCAGGCAAACACACACATTGTATATCCCCAAATTAAGCAAGTTACGCTTGTGTTATGGGTAATATACAACGGACTACTCTGGGGCCGATCCCAGACACCCAGACCATAGTAAATAACGGGGAAAATACGTTTCCGAAATTTACTACACCAGGAATCGAACCCGGAGCCTCTGCGTTGCAGTGAGGTAGGTCGGCAAAGGCTTAGCCCGCTCAACCATAGAGGCCGTCAAAATAGGAGCAGAGGCGCGTAGGGGTTATCATCATTCTAGTGTTTAGTTCCGATTTGATAATAAAGCGGAGGGGTATCATCATTCTAGTATATGGTTCTCATTTAAGTCCCAGGACTGCACATGATGGTCCGCCTTGGGAATCAGTATATAATCTTTTAAGATTATACTTGATTAATTTATGGTTGTTTTCGTACTTGGTTTGCAGGTCCTCTGGGAGATCATTTATAATATTTGGTATCATATATTCCTCGCGCCTTGTCCCATACACATTATTATATTTAGGTGTAATATATTTACATGTATCAGATCTCGGTCGCATGTAATTAGGTCTAGTCTTCTGTACTAAGACTTCTGGTTTGTTACATTCAGTTAGTATTGAAAATTTAACCTTGTCAAAGATGCTCATAACTTTACAATATTTGAAAAGTTCTTTATGTTTTGTTTTAATATTCTTAGGTACTATTGTTTTTAATAAACGTAACTGCAGTTTGTAAATATCCATTAGATATGTTTTTTATGTGTGTCGGTTGGATTGTTAAAGAAATGAAATTGATATTGCTGTCTTACAACAATGTCATTAAAGGATAACATTTTTGCTATCCGCTATATATGCTATTTTAGTATACGTGGAGGAACGGAGAAAGAATACAATTTCAACAACCAGGTGGTAGGGCATTTGCCCGTCTGGAAGGCTACCACCCCTGGTGTAGAGTATGCTGCCATAACAATCTTGAATTGTGTTCCGGTATTAGTGGCCAGCCACCTTTGGTATTGCAAGTGTCCATAGGCTATGGGAACCGCTTTCCATCAGGTGGGCCGTCTGCCTGTGCAATAAAAAAATAAGTTATTCAATTTAAATTTCAAGCAACATGCTGTCACTATTTTTGCGTCATCAGGCATAGGCGACGACACTGGCACTCTACTTGATAGAAATCTACATCTGCAGATTAATTTATAGCACCAAAGACATTATTAATTTTATAATTTGTATGTTCTGTAAGATACTTTGTATGGCGTCATAGTTTGTATAATGTATAATTTAATCATGCGTACTTGTGTTGTTGAAACACCATAATTATACTGCATATTATAATATATTTATATATTTTGAGGTTAATTATTTTGCGCTTTCAACACAATATTATGTAGTAGCATATAGACAACCTTGCTATCAAATTGCATCTATGTAATAAGACAGACGGATAGACGAATGGACGAATGTGACCATTGTAAAAAAGTTCAATTTTTGCGAACATGGCGACGGCGCTAAAAAGATAGATAGATACACTTTATTATTCACCAAAACACAGGTTACAAAATGCACAACAAGACAATGGTTACATACTTGGTAAAAGGCGGCTTTATATCTAAAAGCGATCTCTTGAAGGCAACCTGACTCACCCAAAGGAAATTCTTAACTTATCTAATTATAATATTTTCTTAAGTTTTCGCGACTTGTATACATAATAAAACTACGTTTTAAAGGTTTTAACTAGGTTATGCAGTTTACCTATGCATGTTTGCTGAAGAGTTTCTTCTGCCGCTTCTTCTCTTCAAGCCACAACATGTTGCGAAGCGGTGGTAAATTAGATTAGGCTCCCATAGAGTACATAAAAACCATAAACAAAATATAAAGTAAATAATTAAAATGAACAAGTTGGCGGTAGGCTAAATAAAACTTTAACAATACTCGTTGACACTTGACATCTTTGTCTTCCGTGATCACGGCCACTGAAAAGTAGCCGAAACGTCGGAATAACCAAAATGAAATAAATTACCGCGCTTAAAACCGTTAAAATGTAGTTTTATTATTTAATTATTACAAATTAATGAAAAAAGAAAATTAAAATGGAATAAAAGTTAATGACATAAATGGACAGCAATATACACAAATAAAAACACTTATAAAATGTAATAATGACTAATAGATCTAAGATTTTGTAGGTAGGTTAAAGATTTATC
The DNA here is from genome assembly GCA_019925095.2 of Dendrolimus kikuchii. Classification (NCBI taxonomy): domain Eukaryota; kingdom Metazoa; phylum Arthropoda; class Insecta; order Lepidoptera; family Lasiocampidae; genus Dendrolimus; species Dendrolimus kikuchii. Next base: position 3,256,051 of record CM034402.1, read on the forward strand.
GATGCAAAATGAAGTTTTCTAAGAAACCTACTAGCTCAGATAAGTTTAAACCACCCAAGCTTGACTGTGATCGCTGAAATGTGTAGAAATCCTTATAGTGAAGTGACCCATCTAAACTTATTGAATTTTTTAATAAGGAATTTTGAAGGCGGGGTGCCTTTTGAAAATTGCTTATCAAGATTTCTATATTTTTAGTAAGT